>OX453089.1:56714030-58089959 GCA_949708635.1 Hirtodrosophila cameraria | reverse complement strand
GTATGTTTTATAGGCAGAACTTTTATACAAAATGAATTGCCAAATCATGGATTTGACTGCATTTTTCTTCAAAAATTATACACTCAAATTTGAATACAAACAAAGAAAATGTTCATGGATGCTGTTTGTACAGATGTATTGCATTTATTTTAAGAACTTTTTTTTTTTAATATTCATTAAACCACAATAACTTAGTTAATTTGAGATGCAAAAACAAATCACTAAAAGCAAGGACCACCAGGTCGTACAGATCTGTTTCGAAAGTACCCCACTTTCTTTTCAGCGAGAAATGCTACCAACTCTTCTTTCAAGCAACTATTCACCCCTTGTTGCGTTAGAACTGATTGAGAATTCTAAGTACATTAAGAAAAAAGAGCTCTTGAGTTATTTTGTGTGTGATTTGTTACCTTGTCATGGTATCGAACTTCGTACAGTGCTATGTTAGCATCTTTCAGTTGTCTATAGTTGGTTTGTTGTCCCAATAGCTTTTACCTCCCTTCGTCAAGGCAAATTGTTGTATTTATGTTTTATATTTTAATATTCATAAAAATACAAACATCTAATTCTGAAAGATATATGCTTTCGGTAAATAGCTCAGTAGTTTGAAGACATGGAAAGCAGTTTTATACCAAATCATTAATACTCTGAAAGTTTAAGCGGAATGAATCAATGAATCAACTCTATGACAAATTTTCTTAATTATATTAATATTAAATTATATTTGTTGATCCGAATTAACCGACTTCTAAATAAGTTGTATATTTATCACTTTATAAGCTCTTGTGGAATATATAAAACAAATGACAACTTCAATCAGAAAAATTACCTTCGAGCTTGTTATCTTCTATATTTTTATAGAATTTTCGTTCTACATTTTTAGCTAAAGATATTATTTATATATATATATAAATATTTTTTTATCCCTTTCATTTGGTTGTAGTTTATTAACTAATTGTTAGAAATTAAATGAATTTATCAAATAAAACATTATGATAGAAACATGTTATCACACTTATAATATTAATGTAAAGGAATTTGTGTAGGGTATAAAAACATTTTCCGTAGTTATAGGTACTTACATACATCCCTTTTGGGCTCATTAGATAAATTGTGTTTAACGCGAACCACCTCCCTGCTGAACTCTGACTTATCAAATGGAATCCATTAAGCGAAAACAAATGCTTAGAGGCAAGTACAACTCATGAATAAAAGAACAGAAGCAAAGTAATTATCATTGGCTATTTCACACGAGGCATCCACAACCAGCAGCTAAGCTCTCCCCGTCTTCCAACGCCAATGACAATTAAAAGAAGGAAAAAGGACGAAATGGACATGTGGGTGCGACACGCACTTGGACAGACACTGCCACAGTCACATACTTACCCACACCTTGATAAAATGGGCACTTTGACAAAGTGTTGATATTTCGAAGTAATTAAACTGGATACAGAACTGACTAATTTCAGCACAAGTTGAGTTTTGACCAATGTCCATTCGTTATTAGCGCTTAAGCAGTTGTTGAGAGGCACGCAAGCCCACCTAAGGACCTCAGCGATGGGGATGAAGTTGGGGATTGGTAGCTGACACTGAAATGGGCTAACTGAGGATGTGGATGAACGATGTCACATATGTCGACACTCGACTGGACGCACAAATCACATACACATTCCAGAAGACATCAGTGGCCATTGCCTGTTCCCCCAATGCTTTCATCTAGATTCCAAGTGGACAGTCAGTACGAGGCTCATCGTCCTCACACTGCACAAGAGATACGGTAAAGGTTCAGCCATGTTTTGAGGGTGGAACTTGGTGTTTAAAGTGTCGAGTTTTGTGTCTTAAAACTAGAAAAATGACTATGCTTTTAACTCTACCTAATGCCGCGCCCGTTGCCCATTTTAAAATGCGTTTAAGCCCGTGAAACGTAGCATGGCCCAAAACGGACAGTAAGGGCAACAGCAACAGCAACAACAACAGCAACAACATGCAATGAACCAAAAACATTTAAAAGGCGAAATGCGTAAGAAACCTTCATCAAATTTGACTGACAGGTTTTCAAGATGTTCGCACTACCAAACCAACTGTCTTTCCCCAACTCCATTTCATTTCGATGTTGCGAGCTAAAATGGCCAACGTCACCGACCGACTTTCTTGTCAGACAACAAATTTCAGGCTATGGTAGATCTACATAACAGATAAAATGGATTCAAGATAATATTAAAAAAGCATACACATTTATATATAAATATATACATATATATTTGCCATAAGCAGTTGTTGTTAAAAGAAACACATTTAAATGAGCTATGCTATTTAAAAAATGTTAACATTTGTATATATTTGCTTTGTTTTTAGTTTTTTCAATATAAACTCATACATTTGAAAATCTGTGTACATATTTCCACGAATTCATTTATTTTAAATTAAATTAATTAAAGGTTCCTTTTAGTAAATATCCTTAGCCACTAAATATTTACAAAAGCGCCATCTGTTGGCCAGTAGCAACGAAGTCCACATTATCCACAGAGCACAGCACGGACAACAACCTTCAGAGCTTCTATAGCTGTACCGCTCTAGTCTATACATCTGTCCCATTCTGCTACATAAACTATACTCACCACACTTTTTATTATCGATAAACTTCAACTTCAGATGTAAACAAATGGATTTGGACAACAATTTGATTAAATGACAAATTTTGTTCAGCACTTTGCTAAATTTCTATTTTTCTGCAAAGATTTCCTCAGAAAGTTGCGTTAGCTGAGTTATTTGAAAAACTCGTTTGTTTCTAAAAAAAAACTCTTACTCTTATCCTTACTGAGCTTTTTCAATTTATTTTTTTTAATGTTATATTTTCAGTATGTTTTTTCATTCTGATCAAAGTTTAAAATCAGACTATTACTTTTAGCTGCCATAGGAACCGTCCTATGTTATTTGTTGTATGAGAAACTCTAACTCTAAACTCTAAACTCATTTTGATTTTTATTCTTATATCATGCCTTGCTTTGAACAAACAATTTTGTTGTGAATTTTCTTTAGCTTTGCCCAGCAAATTAATAATTTTTATACATCTTAGTAAATTTAAATTTCTCCTGTGTCGACTGTTATAAGTCGACATTAAATAAATAAAAATAAATAAATACAAAATGAGATGTGTCCTATATATAGAGTAAGACCTCCGTTTATTAATACTTGTATTTTGTTTATTTCCTATTTATTTCACAATTTCAAAACATCTTATCATGCAAATGTTTAAAGACTTAGTACAAGAGACTTAAGGTCTTGTTCTACAAATAAAGCTCTCAATATGGAGATAATTTACATATTTATTTGTTGATGTATCGAAGCACACCACATTCGACAACACTGAAAATACCGGCAATATTCACAGGTATTGGATCAATTATTTTCTGTATATTTTTATAAAGAAGTACGACATGGTAATGCTCATATGAAACTGACGGGTAATAAGTGTGCTGATCGAAAAGGAAATGGAAGACCAAAATGATGTTGAAGGAGATGATGTGATAGTTACCAACAAATTAGCAAACATTCTTTGAGACAACAGTTTATAAAGCCATCAAGCGATATGTTTATCAAGCTGTCTCAAATAAGAAATAATTGTTACAATGTAACTTAAAATAATTAATTCAATAAATAAGAAACGAAAAAGAAGAACAGTAATGTAGTATCGTAGTAAATGAGTCGAACATGTAGATATTACAGTAAATAAAGAACTGCAAAAAGAACATAATATAAATAAATACAAATCAAATAAGATATAAAATAACTATAATAAATTAGAAAATGTTATTTTAAAAAAGGGATTTCAATCGAGCACTCTATGCAGCATTTGTTTAAATTGTTTCATAATTAAGTATAAGCGACAATCTAAAAAATTTTTTTATTGTTTTTGATTTTAGTTAATTAATGTTCGGTTAGCGTAAGAGTTTTAAATTATGACAATTATTTTTTGAAAAACTGGAATATTTTGCTGCTAAGATTTTACTAGAAAATCTTTAAAGTCTTTAAAGTTCAAAATTGGTGTTGCGTTTATCGAGGAGTTACGCTTATATCGAGAGTTGGTTTAAGCGAGAGCTTACTGTTTACTTATTTTTTTAGCACCTTATTAATATTAATAATATTAAATAGATACAACAGATTGTATATGATGAATCAATCAAAATCAATGCGTTCTATTCTAATTACAGGATAACTGATTGCAAAACAGTTTAACTTATTGCAAATGATGAGTATCTTTATTATTTTCTTACACTGTAATTGAATAGAATTAAATAGCAGCTGAATCTCTGATAGATACGTTTGCCAATTGTCTAAGCCAGAAAAGCCACAGTACTGTATTAATGATGCAAGGAACATAATTACCTTATTATAATACAATTAATAAATATATATTTTTAAAACTGCATTTATATATATTGTAGTGATAGTCAATGCAGTATATAAATATAATGCATTTGATTTATTGCTGAATACAAATTATTTTGTTAAAACATGTGAACAGTTTAGTTACTAAATAAATACTTTTTATGAAATACAATTTAGATTATAAAATTAAGATTAAAGTATAATTGATGCAGATATAGATGACCATTAGAATGTGTTGTACATCAGAGCTGTTGATTGTTAGAAGAAATAGCCAGAAAATTTGCCACTTAGCTTGTTTATGAATCTGTGAAAGAAATCAAATTCAAGTTAATATTTAAGAACTAATTTAAAATATTTTTAAAATATTTGTTTCTGCATTTATGCGTATATGCTTTGAGTTGACAATGACAGCATCCATTATTTTATCCTTTTGATATGGGAACCCAATCTATGGTGAGAAATTATAAATTATCATATCAATCATAGAGTTTGTTAAATATAAAGCTTAAGTATTAATGCTCATATAAAATACAATATAGGTAACTTAGTTATGTGTAGAAATCAAAGTTTATCATAAGTCTTCATAACAATCCAAAAAGCTATCATAGTTTTGACTGAAGAAAGATTCCTTCAAGATATAAATATAATTACTATCTATAAGAAATTGCAAAAATTTGATAAACTGAATCAATTAGCTTACTTTTATTGTAGATGACACGCAATCTCAAAAATATTTCGTAGACAAATATATTTGTTACCAATGCTCTACAATTTCGCTGATATATATATGAATATACATATATATATATTGTATATATTATACGAAATTACGAATACACAATTAATTTATCATTTTGTGCTTTATCAAGCAAAAAGTTCTTAACATACCTAGATTATTTTATCAACACGTATCGAATGTTTATAAACCAACAGAACAGGGGCCCATCATTTAAGTTTGCTATCTATAATTGTAAATTTGAGTACTTTTAATATCTAAAAACAAAATGTACAGTCACCTGCAATGAAACTTATCTATGAGTACTATGACTATGACCAAAAACCTTATATCTACACATGTCTTACGTTTTTTGACTAAAACACCCCCCAGATGACAGCTTGCAATGCCTTGAAGAGGCATATGCAAATTGCAATGAGTGTACGGCCATTTGCACAAAACTCAGGCAAAATGCAAGAAAACCACAAATCGGCAGACGATTGACCCAAATGCCGTGCACTCAAAATGGGGACTTACTCCACCCAAAAAAACGAGTACTCATTTCTCCACCTATTCTTTCCGAAATGTAATGGCTATTTGTATGCAAAATTTAATATGCAAATTCAAGCGGCACGACGAATAAATTGAAGTCAGCAAAAACACAAAAGTGCAACATGGTCTGTAATATTTGAAATGTGTTCTCGATGTACCATTGAAGGACGTTTTCTTTTGATATTGAGAACTTATGCATTTGGGTGTTTGTGATGAGTTGCATGTATATTTATGTAAACTAAATATTACGCTAGGTTTAAGTATTTTTAAATCAATTGTTTTAACAGTTGTCTATCTTGAGTGTTTCTTATAAGTAATACTTAATCATAAATGCACTAAAAGTTAGAAGTATTGATATTATCAAAAGTTTTTTATTAGATATAATAAATAGATAGACGATTATTTCGTCATGCTTTTAAATTGCGATAACTAAAATTCCAGTTGATTCATATTTAGACATTGAAACCCTTTAAGTTTTTGGGATTACAGTGTAAATATAAATAAATATTGCTAAGTAATACAATGAAATTTTAGTTTAAGTTAGCTTTTGCACATATATCTTAAAGAATTCATAAGAAACACTATTTATTAAGTTATAAAACACATATTTCAAACATTTCACTTTACACTATGCACATTTTCACTTTTTCGTTGGGCAATGAGCCACACAAACCTCTCTAGAACCGAATTTGTCCTTAAAGCTAGTGTACAACAAATTCGGATCTACAGGGTAGACGTGGAACAGAGTGAATTCTAGAAACAATCACGATACAAGCTCGCTACACTTAAATGTTGAGAAAACTGTAAAAAAAAGAACGTATATTGCAATTTGGTGAAACGATTTGGAATGAAGTAGCTGGGGTTCAAAATTACATGCGCACAGTCAAATAATTTGTGTCGTGCCACACGTGATGCGAAATTATGAAATGACCCATAAAAATGATTACAATGCTTACAGTGTGTCGGTAATTATATTGAAACACGTTTGACGCTTTCCGAGGCCAGTCACGAAACCAACCCACCAGCGAGTCCTTGCCGGGCTGGCTTTTCCAAGGAGCAACTCAGCGTGTTGTCAACAGCTTCGTTTCAAGACACCAACTGAGGCAAAGTAGTTGCTACTGCCAGCCAGGTGGAGGCGCTAGATTAGGCGGCAGCAATGAAAATCTATTTGTTATCGACAGATAAGATAACGGCAATGATAGTTTTCAGCCAGTCTTGTGCATGTTCTTAGTGTTCTTCATAGTATATCTAATTGATTGCGCATGGATTAGAGCACTTTCTTCAGAACGAAATCGATATCGAGTCGCTGTTGAAGTTGGAGACATCACCTGCGATAAGTAGGAAACACATTTAATGAATGATAGATAGATTTTGATGTGTTATTTGTATTGAGGCCACGAATCAATCAGGTTATTTCACAATTGTCTGCCTGCCAGCTTAGAGGGGGCTCTGCGAATTGGCCGCCTGTTTTCTGTTTTCAATTTTCAATTGTCAGTTTTCAGTTGCTGCACTCAGCCAAATTTGTTTGCATTTTAAAGACGCCAGCGTCGATTAGGCAGACGGCGACAATGTTGGCGCCATGTGGCTAAAGCCTTTTGGTAAGCCCACTGCTCCACTTGCCACTGTTTGTGCCTTGTGCTTTGTGATGTACCCCTTGCTGCTGCCGCTGCTGCTGCTCTCCCGGGACTGTCAGTGATGATTCAGCAAAAGCAATCGCAAAACTGCTGAATAATGGAGCAGGATGACGGCAGCAGGCAAGGGGGCAGAACGTGGCTGAAATATGGCACAAATCATTGCCATTGTGCAAGGTCGTTGGGCATTGGAAAACAAGATCCAATCTGTCGGCTCGATGTGTGTGTGTTTTTGTTCCAATGTCTGCTGCAAGCAAAATGAAATTCAACTCAATTAATTAATGACTTTTTAGCGTTATTCATTAGCACTAATCGCCTAGGACTAAACTTTAATAAGCCGCCCCTAAGCTGCTACGGTACGCGCCCCGGGCCCAAAGTCATCAAGCCAAAGGCAAAGTCAAAAACCTTTCAGCTAGGCTGTAGGCAGAAACTGAGACCCCGGATTAAGTCCTATAATGGCAACAAATCTTGCGTAAACAAAGGCAAAGCGAACTGACTCTTTACACCCCTGTCAGCTCTAGCTCACTCCCTCTATCATTGCTCTCTCGCTCTCTCCCACACGCACTCACTCTCTTTCAGTCATTGTCTATTTTCTGGTGGTGACTTTTTATTCATTCTGCAGCCTCAATGGCTGCTCTCTTCATCTCTCCAAATGTACACACACAATCCACAAAAGAGCAGCCCAAAACAGGGTGAGTTGCAGCTGGGAGAGAGAGAGAGAGTAAACATGTTGGCTGCCATTGCCATTTTCATCCTTTCGTCCTGAAACGTTGGTGGTGGTTTATTCAGTTCCGACGGAACCGATACGTATTGTTAGCCAGTGGCTATTCGGCAACTGCTCTAAATACTATTAATTAACTAACCTTGGGAAATTAACGCAGCTTCGCCAAATTGATGTTTGCGAATATGTATTACATCATCCCATTCGAACAGATATCGAATATGGCACAAAGTCGTAGCGAGAGCTAACTTCACCATTTGATATGCTAATTGATTTCATGTGGATCGTGTAGTTAGCACCATTTGATACTGCCCAATACTAAACAATGCGAATTGCGAATCCGTTTTCTGTTGGCCAGTGTAGCATTGTTGACGGCACCTTTTTTTTGTGCGCAAATAATAAATATCGAAATTTCTAAAGCAATCATAAGTTGGCAATTTCCATTAAACTGTACACTTTTTTTTTTATTATTATAATATTCATTTTTTGTATCCAATCCGGTCTGAGTTTCTTCAAATATTGTGTTTATATGCTATAAACAACATTTTGACAGTTCTACATTCTAGTGAAAATGTTGTTTAGTTATCTTCAAAGTTATATAAAAATCGTATAGCTATTGTTATTTGCTAAGTATTCAAAAATAAGACATCCGATAAATTAACTAAATCAAAAAACATGAAACTAGTTTATCAAAATATAAACTTCTTGATTTCGAAACTCAATATAACTTGTTCATGGTATCACTTATGTGAACTACTATTTTTACCCATCATAAGTAATTATATACCACTTTCAAGTTTCGTTTTCTTTTACGCGTTAATAATAGTAATAATCAGTCCTGTTCTAATTTCTGAGAACTTTTAATTTCCAATCGTTTTCGATTTATTTATTTTTGCAGATAAGTTTGAATACTGCTCAATTCAGAAGGGCTTATAATTCAGATTACGAATGTTTTCATCGGAATCGGAAATGGGAACAGTCCTGAATATTAACATCAAAAACGATCCCAAAAGACTCCATTTGTAATGAAATCGTAATCATATTAAAATTCGACATGTTATTATTTTCCTTATCTTCTGATAAATATGATGAATAGCTGACCGAATAATTTTGAAATCCATTCAACTGTATGTTTGCGGTTAAATGTACTTGAAAATTTATAGATATGAGTAATTATAGTTTTATATTAGGGAGGAGCCAACTTGCACTAACTCAACATATTCCCAAAATTGAACAACAAATGTATAAATATTATCATGCAACTATCATTAAATTATTTAAATGATATAGTTAGTAAATAGTTAAATGATACATATGTGTGCGCTTCGCAATGTGCAGTAACGCAGTTATTTTCACTGCCAGCTCAATGCATTTACAGTAAACCCTGAAAACACTCGAAACGGAAGTTTCGCAAAGTACACAAAAAGGTAAGTCAAAAAAATATGCGGCTCGTTTTCCGCTCCCCATGCAAAAAATAAAAAATGAAAAAAAAAAGAAGAAAATAAACGGGGCAATGACTGGCGAAATTAACGACGACACAGAGACGACAACTTCGCACATAAATCAAAACCTGGAATGGGAAACTGAATGAGAATGGGAATGGTAAAGGGAATCATTTATCCAACTACCGACTGACAACGGTGGCAGTGACAATTCAGAGATACGCTGTATCTGTGACAACTAATGCACATTTTGAATAGTTCAGCGTATTTGGCGGCGGATACAATGACGATAAAAATGTGAGAGATACAGTGTATCTATGACAACTTTTCAAGTGGTTTGCTTCACTGTACTTTGCAGCGAATGCGGCCTTTCTACCACATTTGTTTGTTTGCATCACTGCGATTGGATCTGAAAGCCAGCCGAGGAGAGAGAAGTTGAGGCCAAGGTTGTTGCTTTTACTGTTTCTGTTTCGATTTTCAGTTTCGGTTTTAAGACTGCGAAATATTTCACTCCTCTTGTTGTTATTGTTGTTGTTTTTGCTATGTTATTGTTTCGCGAGAACTTCAAAAAAACAAATGGGTGCAGGTAGAAGCTTAGCTAAAGAGAAAGATATATAAGAATATCAAAACGTTTCGCCTCACCTTTATTTTGAACCTGCAAGTTGCGGCATTTTGTATCTGTATCTGTGCTCTGCATTTGTATCTGTATCTGTATCTGTATGTGTGCTCTGCATTTGTATTTGTATCTGTATATGTGCTCTGCATTTGTATCTGTATCTGTTCATTCTGTATTCTCTCTACTCTATATTCTATACATGTATGTCTCATACCGGTTGCTGATGATGTTGTTGGCGGTGCCTTTGCCGCTGTTCCTGTTTTCTTCTTGTTTACAAAATACGCACCTTCGTTTTAAATTATCTTAATGTTTTTATGTTTTTATTTTAGCTGCTCGCTGTGGACTTAATGAAAATGTGAGCGCGCGGAAATGTTAAGCCCGCACAGAGGGCTGAAAACCCAACTTGATTCTCCCTGACAAGCTCCCTGAGCAGCTGCAATACCCTGCTAGCCAATTCAACTGCAGATACAGCTACGAAAAAATTTGCATGAAATTCAAATAAATATGCCAGTGCAGTCTGCCAGACAGGCACACATTCACCCAAAAGTGCATTGAGTTCTTGGTGCTCACGGAAGGGATACAAATTCGGTGGTTCAGTTGTTTACCCCAACATCAGGGATGCAATTTTCCATTTGAATAGAAATTTTGGATTTATTTGAAAACATGTCCGTTTCTAATAGTCAAAAGTATGAAAAGTTTTCAACTTTTAAAAATAATTTAACATTAAAGTTTTTCAAGTTTTCCAAACAACTAAAACTTTTTTTCCTAAATAATTTTTTCGTCGGAAATGTTATTATCCTAGGTAAAATTACTTCCCTTGTAAGTTATGTATCTCTGAAACACAATTGTGTTTAATAAAAATGTTGATATAGTTTCCCCTGTGTAATAGTTTTATCTTTGCATTAAATTTATTATGTTTAAGGGTAGAATTTAAAAGAAACTTTTAACTTTTGACTTATAACCACTTTAGAAAGAGATATTTCTGTTATCTTGTTTTAAATGCAGGCACTTAACAAACCCTAAACTCTTGCCGATCAGGAGATATCTTTGTCAAGTTCTTCAGTTAAAAATATTATCATTTTTAAAAACCAGTTCTATAAAATCAGATACAAAACTGATGAACAGAAAGTCGGAAATAAGAAAATATTCATTAGAGAGTTATTTTTAGACTAAGTTGTTTTGCATTTGGTTGATTTCTAACACATTTTATATTCACTACAAAGTGTTTATTAACAGCTGTCATATTATGGCGCTTAAAAATAAATATTACTACTGTTCAATAATTTTAAAAAACCCTTGAATTGATATTTTAGTTTTCTTGAATTTCATTTCTGTCTTATTTAAATTATATTTCGTGACTCATGTTCACAAAAAACATTGAAAGCATTTCAAAAATTTCTCATAAATGGTTTTGCATGTACCACTTCAATAAAATAAGGCACATGTTGTAAGTATGTGTTGCATGTTTGTACATTTATTTGAAATAAGCACAAAGAATTCGGGCCATATTCAAAGGAATTGCATGTATTTTGTGGTCTATGTTAATATTTGAATAACCAACAACGATAACATACTCATATAAGAATGTGAATGTGAATACACACGAAACCAAATTCAGGTCAACAAACAGAGACATCTAGCTCAGTTTTGAAAGAAGATGGGCGGGGCGGAGTGGTAAGTGGAAGCGGTAAACGTATCTTTAACCGGCGACCACTCAGCTTCAAGACCAAATTTGTCATAAAATGCTCGTATAGAAAAGCTTAAAGCGCAGATTTTTAATAGTTAAATGAACAAATGCATAAAATATCAATAAAAAACGATTGGCCCAGTGGCGCATTTAGACGTTTTGTTGTGAGTATTTTGTTGTTAGTGTACATGATTTGCATAATACACTGAAAACAAAGATAGCTAATACAACAATTCAGTTGGCAGCAACGCATAAAGTCCTGAAGATGAAGTGAGCGCTGCCAGAAATTGGATAATTTTCCACACATTAAGCGGAAAGCTTGGAAAACAAAAGGCGCAGTTTAGCGAATCGCCTCGTAATTGGTGTAGATGCACACAAGGACAAGGCGACCAGATTACCAACACACACACACACTTACACACAAATATAAACACTCACAAAAATTAGGCAGACAGAGAGTCAGAGTCAGAGTCCTGGCAGCTGCAGCGTATGCGACTCTTTTGCCTTTTTTTCACAGAGTCCTGTGGCCCGCTTTGACCTTAGTCAAATGTGGGTTTCAGGCGTTGCGCCATATTGCGCTCCCAAACACACGCGCCTTACGCACACACACACACACACGTACACACCAGACACACACACATTAAATGCAGCCGTCGCCAGCGCAGCGCAGGGTTGCAATTTCGGGTTGGGTCATCGTCATCTCTGCAACTCTGTCCAAGCTTAGCACTTGTGCGGGGGGTGGTGTTGGGTGTTGGGTTGCTGCTGTGTGTTCTTAGGGTATTCTTGGGGTGGTGTTCTGGTGTTGGCAGCTGTCGCCGCTTGGGTATTGCCTCTAATATTTCTGTATACTACTTAACCCATGCATTAAATTGCGGGACAAGTGTTTTATAGCGCGAATAGGACACAAACTTGGCAGGGAGGAGAGCAGGGTTGCTGCTCAAGTGGCTGTGTTGTTGTTGTTGTTGTTGTTGCTGCTGATGGCGCGACAAACGAAGCTGAAACTGCTGCGGTGCTTTAGCGCTTTGGTGCTGCGTGGTTGGGAGTTGGGTTGCTGCTGTTTCTGCGCAAATGAAAAGTGGATGAAAGGCGCTGGTGTTGGCTGCTTTGCACATTTCCGGGCGCGCACAACACACACACACACACACAAACGACGAGTCAAATCGAGGACAGACGCAGACATTGGGCAGGAAGGGCAGGGGACTTTGGCTGAGCCCCTATTTTGGCACATGCGTACAAAACATTGGCCAAGAACGGCTTGCTCCAAAGAAAATTTTGGCTCCATTTTAGTTTAGTTTCAGTTAATCAATTTAATAAAGTGCATTACTAAGAACTCACCTGCTGCCATTTACCGTTTACCTGATCAGCACAAGTCCAAATAGCGCCTGCTGGCCATTATCATAAATATATATTTCATTAAACAAATGCTCATTTCTGGGCTACTTTCAATTTTTTTTTGCTTGCAGAAAAACAGCAAAAACTTAACTCGTCAATCGTTTAACGTTAACACTGTGCACACCGTTGAAGTTTGGGGCTTAAACACGCAGCCAGCATCCAACATCCAGGACAGCCGCAGGCTGCAGGATATGAATGTGGCGACAACGGGCGGCAGCGCCAGCAGCAGCACCAACAGCAGCCGCAGCAGAAACGGCGACGGTGACAGCGACGTTGTCGTTGGCAATGGCCGCGCTCTCGTTTTCAACGAACTGCTGCGCTCGGCGTCAAATTTCAAACTAAAGTCAGTTTGCCCGGCATGGCCGCAGCTAAAACCCAGTACGACTGCGACCCTCCAAGCCAGGGTTACCCAGCTGGAAAGTCCGTTGTTTATTATGCTGCTATTGTAAGCGAACTCTGTAAATTGATGAAAAATCAATTACCTGACATTTCTAGTTTTTGGAAAAAGCCATGTTTAGATTATTCATGTATTATTGTTATCATATTTATTATTGATATGAAAACTTTCTTAGCAAATCTTTGAAGTAACAAAACTACACCTACAACTACAACTACACTACAAAATAAATGTAATAAAATAAATTAGTTAAACATAATATTGAATTGTTCTATTCACTTTAATTTTATTATGTAGAAAAAGCAAATCTTTTTAAAGTTATTTTTAAGGTTCGTTTGCTAAAAGAAAATTTAGCCTGGTGTTTCTGACTGAATTGCGTTCATTGTAAATGTTTTGGAACTTAAACATTACTTTCGCAAAACAAAATTGACTCTTAAAATAATATGACCAGGTTTTTAGTACATATAGAAAACAAGTAAGAATGCTCTGACTTGCATTTTAAGCAGTTCAGCGGCAACAAAATGAATCAGCACAAAAACGTGTCCAGTGCCTGTCAAACTGTTGTTTCTGTCAGCTGAGACGGGGATAATAGATTCTTCCATAACTTTGGTGTTATTTATCCGATCGTAATGAAAGCAACGCAGTTGATCAACATTGATAAATACTATATCTTCAAAATTGTGGCTGTGGGAGTTTTTTTTTGTCGGTTTGCGGTGGTGCGGGTGGGTGCATCCGAACTTTGAAGTAAACTTGATCTGCGTATGTCATACAGGAATCTTCATGCCAAGCTTAATGTCTCAAGCTCTTATAGTCTCCCTGATCTGTGTGTTCATACGGACGGACGGACAGACAGACGGACATGGCTAGTTCGACTTGGCTGTTGATGGTGATTAAGAATATATATGTATGTATATAGTTTATAAATGTAATGCTTCCTTTTGCCTGTTACACACATTTGCAGTACTTTACAACTCCTTTTTCCCATTTTTCATGGGAACAGTTTCATACAAAAGTTTTCTGATGTGTAATAATGCATTCACAGCATTTTTAAATTTAAAGGATCAAATTTATAAGAATTTAGTAAAGATGATGATTTCCTCGCATTATTTGCATGTTAGAATTTCCTGCTGGGTGCACGCGTTATTCAGCAATAGCAGCAGGCAACAACAACAGCAACAACAACAGCAGTCGCGCAGGCAAACTGTGCTTTTTGCTAAAGCTGATAACAGCCATATTGTTGTCTATGTGTGTGTGCGCAAGAGGTTATATATGTTTGGATGTGTGTGTGTGTGTGTGTAGCACCTAGCGTCAAAGAGCGAGCACCACAGGGAATGCAAGAGAGCGAGAGAGTGAATACACTTAGCGAAAAATACGAATTCAAACTAAAGTAAAGTCAGGCGAGAATTTAGAAGGTTTTTTTTAAAAGTTTTAATTAAAAAACTGTGTACCTATTTCACTTTAAAATTATTGTTTGTTAAATATAAAAACTAGGAAATACATACACTTATAAAAAGAATGAGCAGTAACTTTTAAAGTAATTTATATTTCAGATTTTTAATTTTTTTTACAGAACTAAAACTATGATTATTCATGAAAAAAAAACGTGTCTTAATTTTTTCTTTTTTGTTAATTTGCTTAAATTATTTCTCGCACTGTACTAAAATTCATTCATTTTCCAGGATATGTCTATTTATGTATATGTGTGCACACATAAATACTCGTATGTTTGTGCCTGAAAGAGAACTTACAGCAGTAAGAACTGAGTGTAGAGTAGAGAGTTTGTGGATTCTGTTTCCAAACTGAATTGCCCAATACATTTTCGTGTGCGTACTCTGCAAGGACTCCCATGCGTATTCAATGCATCCTACTCTGTGCGCTCACCAACTGGAGTCAATGAAACTTCTTTGTTGCACGCTCCGCGTCTTTCAAAATGAAATCAAAGTGGGATATTTAAAGCCTCATTAATCAGACTGCCTGCTTGGCACAAGAAAGAGCAGCTCGGTAGTCCAAGACGAGGTGTTGAGTGCCCCACAGCTCGATGCTCTTAACTTGAGCTCATTAACTTCAAATTTGTTTCATTGATAATTACATGGTGTTTAACGAAATGCAAAACTTTGAATTTATCACAAAGCTAAGCTTGATATATATTTGAAATAAATAGTTTTTGCAGGTTCTTAGTTTTTTTAAGATATTTTTAGAAATGAATTTGAAAATCAAAATAAATGCCTTGAATATGCTCATCGATATTCATGTTAATAAACCTCTCATCTCAAATCAACAAAAATTCCCGCATTCGTGTTGAAAATTGAGTTGAAGGAGGAGCTATGTATAGCACCTTACCTTGAAAATAACCTACACTGTACAAAAAATAACAATCATTTGAAAATTCTAGGTAAGAGTGGCTATGACAAAGGATGCAAAGAAGAAAACGAACTGTTCGGAGCGTATGAAATATTTGATCCATTGTTTATGACAGTATTTTTTTTATATTTATGACCCATATTTCCTGCAGTTTATTACAAATTTTACCTGAAATATATCTGCAATAGGTAAAGGCCAGCTGTGGAAATGGCGATTATTTTCGAAAATGCCGTAGCCTTGATCTATGTACATATGTACAGTTTAAGAAATGCAACTGGGCGATTTCTCTTTTCATTGTGATGGCAACGTCATGGAACTGTTTCGAAAATCTTTAGCTCTAGTTTATCATACTTATAAATATTTGCGTTTATTTTGTACATTAACACAACTAGTTCGTTTCTTGACTTTTATTGTTGCACCGCTTCAATGGAGGCAATTTGATGATTTGTCGTAATGAATGCTAATTAGACGCATTCGTTTTCTAGTTCACTTGGCAGCCAACAACCAACAACCAACAGCCAACAGCTAGCAGCATCCATATCCACACTAAATCGGTCAGAGCATCCCATACTCCTCCGATATTTGTCTGTTTTGTATGTATTCGTTCAACTTTAACGTTTTCGTATATGGCAGGGTAACAAAGTGTGTCAAAATTCTTAGGCGTATCCATGAACAAAACCTTGCTCACATGGCCTGGCTATGTGCCGCAGTTTAGCAAACAGAAACATAGATACATAAATATATACATACATACATACATATGTATTAGTTCGTACAAACACAGATACAGACACAATCACAGATAGCAACATGCATGTCCAGATACAGATAGCGATATAGGTACATACGAGTATGTTTCACACAATTTGGGTATATCCACTCCACGATATGAGCGTAAGTGGAAAAGCAAATAAAAGGTGCTAATTTCATGAGGGTTCAATTAGACGTTTGGCTGCTGTACGATTTCTTTTCGTCTTTTATTTATATTGTTAGTCGCGGGTCTAGTTAAAACGAAAACGAAACAAAACTTCCGAGCTGTACCCAAGCACAAAATGCTCTTTTCTCTATTATATATGTATGCAGAAAAAGTCTACTCATATAACTATTATAAGCATTACATACAGTCGAAATAATTGAAAACTACATAAAAATTAAAAAAAAAAAAAAAAATAATTCTCGCCCGAGCAGGGACTTGAACCCTGGACCCTTGGATTAAAAGTCCAATGCTCTACCGACTGAGCTACCCGGGCACTTGCATCTGTCTGGCCAAAACGCCTTTACATCGTATACGAGCAAAAGGCTTTCAAGTATGCGTTTGTTCTTAAAAGCTTTATATATAAATATGTAAAAGCTCAATGGTACACTGTTGTATTATTATACTTTGGACTTTGAATGAATGGTAATAAATAAATGGGTATTTTTAACTTGGGCAAAATATGCAACAGGCAAGTATCTTTAACCTCATAAATTATATATTTATGTTATATTCTTGATGACAATAACTACAGTCAAGGTAATAAGACCTCGTCATTCTGTCATTTAGTCCGTTTGTCCGTATGTATTGATGCCGCCATATCAAATAGATATGTTAGTAGTTGTAGCTCTGAAAACGTTGTCCATTTGATTGCTAATTTTTAGTTGAATTTCAAGACCTACCAAGAGAAAATTTTAGGAAAAAATGTACTGAAATTTATTTCTATAAAACAAACAAGCATGCTCCAACCGAAAGTGTAGGCATTATCTGTGCATGCTGACAAAATTGCATCAAAATCGGTCCTCTATGCCTAATAGCTCGATGGAAGATAACTTTTTTCTTGTCATACATATATGTATATATCTTTGAATATCTGGCACAAATAAACTTTTGACTATTGACGCAGATCAAGAATACATTCAACTCAAATAAATACAGTTTTAAGAGTCGTATATGCCGACTGTTACATATTTCATAAATAATATGCATGTAAACATCGGCAACAATAGCTGATATTAGACTATATTCTATTGGAGCGCAATTTCCGCAATTACATACATATATGTGTGTCTAGGTTTTCATGTATTATATAGTATACTATAGCTGTATACTTTCATTTCTGTCATAACTATAGAAAAATCAAGTAATCTATGATGAGCATTAAAGCTTTAGTTAATCAGTGAATTAACAAACAGACTTATTAGTTAAGTCTCAGTCAACCAGTCCAGTCACTCTCATTGGAATAACTAATCGCCAATATGAAAGGTCTACTTGCTGTGGCACTTTTAATTATGTTAGTGGGGACTTTTGCCAGTTCTTTAACCGAAGAGTTGTGCAGTGATAGAATAGCACGGGCAGTATTTCAATCCAAGTGTATTAAACGTTTTGATGGATGCAAGAGAAAATTTGCAAAACATAGAAGGCGAAGGAATACGGTAATTATTCCTGACGAATATCGATGTGCGGAAATCTTCATATCAGCTTAACAAAGACCAGCGTACTTCAAGTGCTATTCCAATCCAACAATATTCCAGCTTCTCTTGTAATAAAATAATGTATGACATAACAAATGTGAATGGTGTTTACATTATATATACAAATTTATTATGAATCAAAGTTATGCCTACATTTCTTATCGCTTTAGCTATGGGTGTGATTATTTCAATAAAGACGTCAATCGTTTTTCTACTCAATGCATACTTTCCAAAGTGATAAAATGGCACACTTCTACACCTATCACCATTTAAAGTTAACTTTGTTATATTATCCTGATATTAAGTCGGTAAAACTGATATGGCCATAGACACTTCACTTTGTGATATACTCAAACTAAATAGAATCGAAAAAATATATTTTTTGCAAACGAACTAATTATAAAAAAATAAATAAAACTGTTTTAAAAATAATATACAATAATAAAATATATTATAAATTGTGGCAAAAAGATTGCGGTCCAACAATTGGCAAGGCTGATAATGGCAGTCCACTCCGGTACGCTATCCCACTACTGCCTACCACGGGAACTCTTGGCTGCTGGTTTTCACCCCTGGCCCGGTTCATCCCTCCTTAGCCAACCTGAATGCCGTGGACTCCTCCGCGGCACCCATATTGATGGCAAGCTTAGTGCGGACGTTCCGTCAACATGGCTGGTCCACTACACAGTGATCCCCAGCCTCAGGCCATCCCACAATCAGACTTCACAGAAGCGTGATTACAGAAGCTGCCAACCTTCCAGTCGAAGTGTTTGGCTCTAAATGCACAATATGGCTTGGTTCGATCAACTGCTTTATCGATGAGCTGCTTTCAGCTGACCGTTTCCTGCTTGCTGCACTGCTTATTGCTCTACTTGCTGCACAGCTTGTTGCCACTTGCTCGCTGAACTGCTTTATGAACTGCTTTACTTGCACACGTTGAACATAAAACAGTGTCGAAGTGCACTAAAAATAGTAATGACATAAACAGTGTATATTTGCACTTAATATGCACCAAAATGTAATTAATTTTGTATTTACAAAAAAAATATCTAGGAATCGACTTTTATTATAAAATAAAAAAATAAAAAAAAATTGAGCTCGCCCGAGCAGGGACTTGAACCCTGGACCCTTGGATTAAAAGTCCAATGCTCTACCGACTGAGCTACCCGGGCATGTGTTGGGAGACTGCCAAGGTCTAGTTAAAAGCGAATTGTATTTGATACCTTATAGGAATAATCAGGCATGCTCCCATTTCTGAATTGTAGTTAATATATCAAAAAATAATTTAATCGTTGTTGGTAATAGCTTGGTTCTTGGTTTGGTAAAGATGTTGTGCATAATCAGACTACGTAATGAAATCTCAGCCCCCAGTTTAGTTTTGAATAAGCCTGTATCATCTACATGCCAAGATTGGTGAACTAATTTAATAACTTTGCAAAAAAATGTACATTATACGGACGGCACATTTCTTATTTTGCATTCTGGAAACATAAGTAACTAAATTTATTACTATTACCTCTACTGAGCACTTTTATAGGTAGAGTCACCAAATTTACTAGTGTAACTAATGAAGCTCGTGCATTTGCACATTAGTGCAGTTGGGTAGGGCAAAGCTTAAAGGATTGGAGCTAGTGGGGCCGCCGGGGCTTTTTGTTTAACATTTTGAATGCAGCATTATTCTATTGTACAACACTCGTCGAGTGATATCTTGTCCATCCTTATAAAACGTTAAAAATTTATAAACATTTAAATTTTTTAGTGGCTTTCCCTAAATTAGATGAAAAGTTAGTTTGTTTGTGTGTTTATATCAAAGTACTGTGAACTTGTTTCATTTCATAAGCCGAAAAATGTTTGTTCTACCACGGTTTTGGCAACCGCTAGCTTTCCGCAAAAATGACAAGCAATCTGTTGAAAACTAAGTATTCTCATGCAAAAGATTTCTTGAAAGTTTATTGTCTACTTTATCGATGGCATTTCTGATAGCAAGGCTAACAAGGCAGGGCTGTATCTGGCAAATAATGTCAAGGAGTTGAAAAAGGAGGAGCCATTTACGAGAAGGTTAGAGGTAAACACCAATTAAAGATTGGAATGGATCGAGTCATGGTCAGAGTAAGAAAGCTGTAGAGCAAAAGAATCAAGGTAATTCTTCGAAGAAATGTTTTAGATGTGGTAAAGAGGGTCATATGATTAAAGACTGCAGCAAGGAAATTGTGTGCTATAATTGCAACAAAAAAGGCCCTATGTCAAAACAATGTGAGGAAAGAAAACTGCCAATTGCTGTAAAACAAGAAACTGCTAACATTGTCCAGATTAAATCACCACAAATGAGTTTAATTTTCAAAAACTTTGTTGCCCAGGATATTTCATTCGATGCAATGATTGATTCTGGATGTGACTTATGCTTGATGAGAGAAGACGTGTTTCGTAAATTTAAGGGAATAAATCTGACGTACAACAGTAAGCAACTAAAAGGCATTGGAAATGGTACTCTAGCCACCATGGGATTCTTCGATATAAATTTACCAGCAGACGATTCGAGTTTTAATGTAACTTTTCATGTAATTAAACATAATGAGTTAGATTATGCTGCCATTATCGGAAACGATGTACTAAAAATTTTGATATCTTGGTAAGTACTTCAGGTGTTCAGTTTATCAAAAAGGAAAACGAAGTCGGATTTGCAACACCATTTAGAACAATCTGTGTAAAAGAGATCGTCGAAGAGAGTCAGATATCAAATGCAATTGATTTGCAACATTTGGAGAATAATCTGAAAGCCGAGACGGAGAAATTAATTGAGCAGTACAAGCCATTAAAATCAATAAAATCTCCAGTTGAGATGAAGATAATACTGGTTGATGATGAACCAATTTATCAACATTCAAGACGTACTTCGTTCGAAAACAAGTGTTTCATCGAAAAGCAAGTTCAGGAGTGGTTGCACGAAGGGATTGTTGTGCCGAGCCCTTCCGAGTACACATCGCCAGTAGTTTTGGTGTCAAAGAAGGATGGTTCGAAACGTTTCTGTTGCGACTACAGGAAACTAAACTTGAAATTAAAAAGGGACAATTTTCCGATGACGTTGATAGATGATGTGCTGGATCGCTTGCAGGGCTCAAAGGTGTTCACGACCTTGGATTTAGCAAATGGATTCTTCCATGTGCCAATCGAAGCTGGGTCAAAAAAGTTTACTTCTTTCGTCACGCACAACGGGCAATATGAGTTCACACATGTACCGTTCGGTATAAGTAACTAACCTGCAGTATTTTGCCGTTACCGGAGCTATTCTCAGGGAGCTGATGCAAGCAAAGAAATTTGTTGTCTACATGGACGACATAATTATTCCAACCAAAGACGAGCATAGCGGATTGACGATCTTGAAAGAAGTTTTAGAAGTAGCATCTAAAGCTGGATTACATATCAGGTGGGAAAAAGGTCAGTTTTTAAAAAGGTCAATAACTTTTCTAGGATATGTAATTGAAAACGAGACTATTGCACCAACTAAATCGAAAATAAATGCTGACGTTAATTTTCCCGTTCCCAAAAGCCGCAAAGCGCTAGAGAGATTTCTGGGATTGACATCATATTTACGTTGTTTTATAAAAGGATATGTATATATATATATGGATAAAGGAAAGCCGTTAAGTGACATGCTCCGCAAAGAAAGTAAAACACATGATGGTAAAAGCATCGAGCTATATGATGAATGTTTTATATGCTTTGAAAATTTAAAGAATCTGTTAGTTACTGCTCCGGCTTTAAAACTTTACGATCCCACTGCAGTAACGGAGGTGCACACAGACGCCAGCAAGTATGGATTTGGCGGAATTCTTATGCAGAAGGACTCGGAGGATATACTTTTTCATCCAGTCGAATTTATGAGCCGGAAGACGACACCATGCGAAGAAAAATACAGTGCTTATGAGTTGGAAGCATTGACAGTTGTAAACGCTGTAAAGAAGTGGCGAATCTATCTATTAGGAATTGCGTTCACCATAGTCATAGATTGCCATGCGTTTGCGATGACTATAAAAAAGGATGGTGTCCCGCCGAGAGTGGCCAGATGGGCAATGTATCTACAGGAATTCAAATATACAGTTGAGCATCGATCTGGAAGCCAGATGAAACATGTGGATGCGCTGAGTCGATTAAGCGCTTTCTTATCGAGGATTCGACAAAATATCGTTTAAGAAATGCACAGGATAATGACGCCTGGATAAAAGCAATCAAAAGAATTTTGGAAAGCTTGGAGGTCTACGAAGATTATTTTTTGATAAACGGTGTACTCTATAAGGACTTAGTAAAAGAGCTGTTAGTCGTTCCAGATGCCATGCAAGATGAAATAATTGGAATAGTACACCGAGAAGGTCACTTCGGAGCCAAGAAAACGCGAGAGTTGCTGGAGAGGTCGTACTATATCCAGAACGTTCAACAAAAGGTTGATAAGTTTGTCAAATCCTGCATTGAGTGTTTGGTCATTGATGCCAAAAAAGGCAAGAAAGAAGGATTGCTGACACCTATCGACAAAGCCCAGGAGCCACTTGGAACATTTCACATCGATCACGTTGGTCCTTTGACCGATACGAAGAAAAAATACAACCACATAATGGCAGTTGTGGATTTATTTTCCAAATTCGTGTGGTTGTATCCAACTCGAACTACAGGAACTGATGAAGCTATAGCCAGATTGGATAAGCAAGCAGCTATTTTTGGAAATCCTCGACGCATCGTTACTGACAGAGGCACAGCTTTCACTTCTACATCGTTCAAGGAGTACTGCAGTAAACAAGGAATCCAGCTTTTACATATCACAACAGGCATGCCAAGAGGAAATGGACAAGTGGAACGGATTCACAAAATTGTTATCCCGATGCTAAGCAAACTAAGCCAACCTAATCCATCGAATTGGTACTCTCACTTGGTGAGAACTCTTTCAGCAAATAATAAATGACACGCCACCTAGAACTAGGAAGTATTCACCTTTTAAGATTCTTACTGGCCTAAACATGATGATCCAAGGACACTGTTAGAAGATTTATTTAGATATAAAAGAACTAATAGACAAGCGCGAGGAAATAAGAAAGAAAGCACAAGAAAACATAGAAAAGATCCAACAGGAAAATAGAAATAGCTTTAATGGGAAAAGGAAACCAGAATTTAACTATGAAGTAGGTGATTTAGTAGGAATTAAGATAACCCAGTACAGAACTGGCATGAAACTCAGACCTAAGTTTTTCGGACCCTATAAGGTCACAAAAAAGATGAGACATGAGCGCTATGAGATAGAAAAAGTCGGAAATCAGGAAGGACCTAAAATTACTACTACAGTCGCCGAATTTATGAAAAAATGGAGTTCATTCAGGGGCGAATGAAATTGCAGGATGGCCGAATGTAGGAATGGGAGATTAAAGGGAAATGGGGGGCATAGGCTAGGCAAAACTGAATGCAACTGAGAGCGAAGACGCGAAGGGAGCGAATTAGGTCAGTCGCTTGTGAGTCGTCGCCGAGGTTGCAGCTAAGCACTGACGCGTATGAATTTAAAGAGTTGTTTAAATAATCGGAAATTGAAATATCGTATTACTTTTGTTTGTTAAAATCATATCCAATATCATTTATATAAACTATCAATAAACATTAATTAAACAATAATAAATTTGTAACCCTACAATATGATGCAATAGAATTTATTTCACAATCTTATGCAACAAATATATGTATATATTTAAATTAAAATATTTGATTTTGATTTTATTAAATACAATTTTAGCTTATCAAAGAGCTGTGAGCCGATTAGGGAAACCTAGCCATTTTACAAATACCTCATCATCCTTTCGTTTTAATATTTTTTCATCAAGAAAAATGTTGGGATATCGGGTATTATTTAATTTTTACTCCCTGTTCCCATTAAAAATGGGAAAAAGGGAGTTATAAAGTACTGCAAATGTGTGTAACAGACAGAAGGAGGCATTTCCGAATATATAAACTATATATATTCTTGATCAGGATCAACAGCCGAGACGAACTAGCCATGTCCGTCTGTCTGTCCGTCTGTCCGTATGAACGCGTCGATCTCAGAGACTATAAGAGCTAGAGACACCAAACTTGGCATGCATGTTCCTGTATACCATACGCAGATCAAGTTTATTTCAAATTTCGGATGCACCCCCCCGCACCCCCGCAAATCGCAAAAGACTCCCACAGCCACAATTTCAAAGATAAAGCTTTAATTTTTTGTACACATGTATGCTTAAGCAATGTCTTTCGGATGTGTAAACTTCAACACGATCGGATAAATAGCACCAAAGTTATGGAAGAATCTATTTCCCCCGTCTCAGAAGGCAGAAGCAACAGTTTGACATGCACTGTGCAAGTTGAGTACGCTGCTTGCTTGTGTTGCCGCTGAACTGCTTGAAATGCAAGTTGGGAGCAGGGAGTCTCGTAGTCGGGCACACTCGACTAGAGTATTCTTACTTGCTTTTTCATAAAAACCACCCCTGGGTGGAATGACTCGTCAATACAAATATAAAGAACAAGGACGACGCAATAAACGGCACCGACGACAAAACCAGAAAATCTTGAGAAACCAAATCACTGTGGACGGCAGTCCACGCTAGTGACGAAGCAGCACGAAGAGCGCAAACGGCGACTAGCATTACATACAGCAAGAATGAAAGCTTTGTTGTGAGTGTCCGATCAGATCGAGCTATATAACGATCGAAATTTTTGGTAACTCACCTGGTTCATGAGATATAGGAAAGCAGGTGAGAAGCGAAAAATTAAAAAAATTTGAGCTTTTGGGGCCGTTGGGGCTTTATGGTATTTTTTTAAACGCAGAAATGTTCTAATTCTGAATACGTATCGAATGACACCTCGTTCATCCCAATCTGACAATTCGTTCAAAGTTCAAAGCTATGAACATTTTAAAATTAGAGTGGTTTTTCCAAATTGAGATGAAAAGGTTGTCAGTTTGTTTGTTTTTTGGTATTAACGCGTTGAGGTAGCTGTCTAGTTTTTTGTGGACATGTTCCCCATCATAACCCAAGAAACGTTTGTTTCACCACTGGTATCTGGTATAATTCGTAATAATTTTAAATGCCAATGTAAAGACGTTGAAGTCGGATGCACCCGACTGCGATATACTCTTTTTTAGCCTCTTTGCGGAGTCTGAAATGGGCGTGGCAATTGTATTTTTGCTCAAATCTTGCAAGTTTTTCCATCAATTTAAGTTTGGTTGGGACCGTTCTACAGGTTTAGGAGATACAAACATTGCTCGATTGCATGGGCGGGGTGGGCGTGACAAAATTATTTTTATCCAATCTATTTAATATGGCAACAGAAGTCAACCTGCAATATTTAGTGATTCTAGATATGGTAGATACAGACTTTGCACACACTCTTTTATCTTTTTTTCGGTTTGTACAGCAGATGAAATGTGTCCTTGTTTAAATTAATAACTTCATTTAATTTAATTTATTTTATGAAAAAAATTTGAAATTTTGGTCAGCACTCTGCTGCAATAGAACAATCAACCTATTTCTTCTGCTTCAGCAACAATAGGTTGATAAATTAGTTTCTGTATGAGAATCCTTTTTTGGTTCTCAAGCTATCTTTTTATACTCTTTTTTAATTTTTTTGAAAAAAAAAAGAAGAATATATATATCTATATATATTTTCCACAGTTTTATAGCTAGAGTAACCAAACTTAGCACAAGTTCTACTTATCACATCCTTGATTGAGATGATTGAAAAAAATTTGACCACGCCCACCCCCGCCCCCACAAATAAGCAAAGTCTGTATCTCCCACACCCCTTTAGCTAGAGTCCCCAAATTTTGCAGGTTGAATTCTATTGCCCTATTAAATATATTGGAAAAAAATTGTTGACACGCCCACCCCCGCCCTTGCAATCGAGCAATGTTTGTTTCTCCCAAACCTGTAGAACAGGCCCAACCAAATTTAAATTGATGGCAAAACTTGCAAGATTTGAGCAAAAATACAAATGCCACGCCCACTTCTGACTCTGCAAAGAGGCTAAAAAAAGAGTAAATCCCAGTTGGGTGCATCCAACTTCAACGCTCTTACTTGTTTTTTGTAGTGATGAAGAAATTTTATCGAAATCGGGCAATGTTTTGAGTTTAATTGAGTTGAGTTGACTTTGAAATTTAAAATTGATATTTTGGACTTTTTCGATTATTATGCGAAATTTGCTATAAAATGTCCAAATGCACATAAGCCTCAAAGTAATTTTTATTTTTTGTAACGTCCGCAACGCAACTTTAAACAAGCATAACTTTTTTTTCAAAAACAGTTAATCTTTTATTTTAAAATACATAGGTTTAAAATTATTACCAATGAACTGCATTTTTCAAAAAATGTCATAAAAATAAACTAATGTGAACGCTAGCTGTGTCAATATTAACGAGTAAGTTTGCGTATGAATGTAATCTCCGCAACGCAGGATTAGACCATATGTTTTTGTTATTTTTGTATTAATTGAAATGCGTAGGTATGAATGCAACGTTCGCGAACCTGAAATATTTAGGTCGGATAATAAACATTAAAGTTATTGAGGAATCTATTTTCCCCCTTCTTCCTTTGAGTGTTGGGTGCAGGGAGTCTCGTATTCTGGCACACTTGATTGATTTTTGAATTTAAAATATAGCCGGAAAATTAGTGGCAAAATGTGGCTTGGAATTTTTCTGGTATCTTTCGCAAGGTTTCAATTCCTACGGGTCTCGAAAAAAGTATCCCAGCGGGCAGATCGGGGACAGATTTTAAAAAGCCAGATACTTTGCCAAGCCCCGAAGTGGCGTAATAGGAGATCCGTTTGATGCTCGTCCAACACCGCCGCATTCTCCCGCCACAGCCAGTGATCCTGCTCCGACGATTTGGTACACACTTTGGACGCGTTGCCTCATGTCACCGTCATGGAGTCCTATCCCATTATTAATCAGCTGCCCTTACCAATTCCAGTACCATTACCCATTGCGGACAACTACAAACACAGAGCAGGAAGAGGTGCATGAGGAGAAGGAACAGCAGCAGGTAGAGCACATTGAATGGACCCAATATTATCTTTAGTCTATAACATACAATATATTGTAATACGATAAAAAAATAGTAAGTTTTATTGTGTATGCTACAAAAAAATTATGTAAAACAAATATACAACAATAAAATATATTATAAATTGTGGCAAAAAGATTGCGGTCCAACAATTGGCAAGGCTGATAATGGCAGTCCACTCCGGTACGCTATCCCACTACTGCCTACCACGGGAACTCTTGGCTGCTGGTTTTCACCCCTGGCCCGGTTCATCCCTCCTTAGCCAACCTGAATGCCGTGGACTCCTCCGCGGCACCCATATTGATGGCAAGCTTAGTGCGGACGTTCCGTCAACATGGCTGGTCCACTACACAGTGATCCCCAGCCTCAGGCCATCCCACAATCAGACCTCACAGAAGCGTGATTACAGAAGCTGCCAACCTTCCAGTCGAAGTATTTGGCTCTAAATGCACAATATGGCTTGGTTCGATCAACTGCTTTATCGATGAGTTGCTTTCAGCTGACCGTTTCCTGCTTGCTGCACTGCTTATTGCTCTACTTGCTGCACAGCTTGTTGCCACTTGCTCGCTGAACTGCTTTATGAACTGCTTTACTTGCACACGTTGAACATAAAACAGTGTCGAAGTGCACTAAAAATAGTAATGACATAAACAGTGTATATTTGCACTTAATATGCACCAAAATATAATTAATTTTGTATTTACAAAAAAAATATCTAGGAATCGACTTTTATTATAAAATAAAAAAATAAAAAAAAATTGAGCTCGCCCGAGCAGGGACTTGAACCCTGGACCCTTGGATTAAAAGTCCAATGCTCTACCGACTGAGCTACCCGGGCATGTATTAGCACTCCGACAAGGAACAGTTCTGATAATGCCGATAGAACCAGGATCAGAAATATATATATATATGCATTCAGGCATACAATACATACAATTATCGAATTCGAAATAGAACAAGTTCAAATAATAAAGTCAAAATCATAAATTATACTTTTAAAATAGTTTTATTTTTATGCCATATTCATACATGTTTACATATGTTTCGTTTGTTTTGATTTGTTTATATTTGTATGGGTTTGTGGTTTAATAGTTGAAAGTTTAATTTCATAAACATCGCATATGCAATTGAATCCATATGATTACATTAATACGGATGTCATTTAAAATTAGTTATGTAATTGATTTTTACATGGAATGCAGTTAAACTTTTTGCGCTCACTGTGCCCTGGCACACAGTGTGTGCCCCTACCTCAAAACTACAAACTTTGTATTGCATTTTGATTAATAAATCATTTTGTTTGTTTTGGACAAATTGCAAAAATATACATAAATTAAACAAAAAAACAATTAATTAATTTGTGCTAAGTATTTGTGATTTGAGTTTGTTTTTTTGTTTGTTTTTAATTTTTAAATTTCTCAATGCGCTGTTTTTTTTGTTTTTGTTTGTATATATATTACTTTTTACTAAAATTTGTCTTGCTAATTCGATACATATAATTTAGGCTTACGAGCTAGGTTCACATAGATTACCGATAAGTTCTAGAATGCACTAACCTTAGCTTAGCGAAAAGTACAGCATAAATAATTACATTACATTTAGTTAGGTTTAAGTGTTTAGCTTTAAGGTTTAACAATTTGCGCATTGCTCAATATATAGCTATATATATATATATATTTAATGCACACTTACGCTACGAGACAGTATGTTTAGGATTTGTATTCCAATTTACAGACATAAAAGTTTTAAATACGGCTCGAAATAATAACATTGAGAGCAACTGTTAATAAATTATTATTGGTGGCTTTGCTATAGAAATTGTGCTAAAATTCGCAATTAGGCCACGTTTCCAAAATTTCGATATTTCGTATGCCAAATTCCCTGTTTGTTTTCCGAATTTGTTCTTAAGTGTGGTTGCAAATGAAACGAGTATGTAAGTAGTTAAGTAAATAGTAAGTATTAAGTAATTTTGGGTAAAATTAGTAAAGCATTTTTGCAAAAAGCTGCTAAAGCACTTTCAACAACACAAATCAAACTGAACATTTCAATTCAAATTTAGCTCTCGAGCAAAACAATTAATCTTTTTTTTTTATAAAAAGAAACACAAACATAATAAGGCCCATTTGAGTTGGGCACTCTGCTATTTACAAACTAAACAAAGCCTTATATGGGTAGTTAATATTTAATATGTACATATGTCTGTGTACAGAATTACATACATATGTATATTGAATTATGTACCATAGGTGAGTTTTTAAGTACACATTTGAGGATACGAATGTTCCCAGGGACTTTAGAATTAGAATTAAGTATAAAACGAAAACTAATTTTAATAGAAATCACTTTGAAATTATTGCAAATATTACGTTCGATTTTTTGCTTAGTTTTGTTTTGTTTTTTGTTTTTTGTTCAGCTTAGGACTATATAATTTATGCTAGACTTATAATCTAATAGCTTTTCGAATACTGCTTAGAGAAAGAGGTTTATCATACTGGACGTCCAACGGCAACAATTTCGATCTCCAGATCCATGCGCAGTTCAAGCCAAAGTTGAGAGAGACTCGATCTGTGTTGATGTGTGCATGTGTATGTGTATCTGTGTGTGTGTAATCGCAGGACATCTTAGAGAGAACGTTACTCCAGTATCATAAACCCAAATGAGCCGCGCTCCAGCAACGACTCATTTCTCAGCTTAACACGAATCAGTTGCAAACAAGAAGCATCGTCTTTGATGTTGGTTGATCGACGGCGACGGCGGCGGCGGCAGATCCGGATGCGGATGCAGATACGGACCAAGGCAGTGGCATTGATGCAGGCAACGCTTCAGCAGCAGAACAAATTACAGCCGACAATATCCGCTTTGTAATCCAGCTCCAGCTCAAGATCAAGCCCCAACTCCGGCTCGGGCTCACAGTCCGAGTCCAGCAAGTGATCGAGCTGCTGTTGTTGCTGTTGCTGTTGTTGTTGTTGTTGCTGCTGCTGCTGATACAGATGCTGCTGCTGCTGCCTGATGATAACCTGAGATCAGAACTCTTGCGGATATTTGATGCACTCGGCATTGGCATTGCTGGCATTGGCCACCGCCGCGGCGGAGCTGAACAGCGAATTGGTGCCGTTACCGGCACCGATATTGCTGCCAACTCCGCCGCCGCCGGTGGCGCTGCCCAGCACTGCCGCCGCCGAGGATGCATCCTGAGAGCCCTGTGACTGATAGCCGCCAGCCACGCTGGCCGCTGCCGCCGCCTGATATGGTTCCTGATACAACTGATTGAGTCTCTAACCAGTACCCGAAAAGTGCCACGCGTCCTATGCGCTCAGATGCGCGAACTGTGACGGATGGATATCGAACTGGTGATAGGGGTGGCCATAGGGGCCCATATGGTAGGGCACAATGTTCATTGACGCCATCTTGTGCTCCTTCTTCCACTTCATGCGCCGATTCTGGAACCAGATCTTGATCTGACGCTCCGTCAAACAAAGCGCGTGTGCGATCTCAATGCGTCGCCGGCGTGTCAGGTAGCGATTAAAGTGGAATTCCTTCTCCAGCTCCAGTGTTTGATAGCGGGTATATGAGGTCCGTTGTCGTTTCGTCTCGCCATTGGCATTCACAGTACCTATAAAAAGATGTAGAACAATTCATCATTAGTGGTTGAATCAAATGTGAATCAATAGAGTCAAGTGATGAAAAGAATTAATTAAAGTGTAATCTTAAACTAGCGATAGTATCGATAGTATGATGGTCCGTTGACACAATCGATTAATATCGAAGTACTCCGTGTTTTCAAAGCCACAAACAGACTGAGTTTAAACTTCGTATCGGGTTGAAATTTAGAATTGACTTGGCCTTGTAATTTTAACTGGGAATAAATCGATAGCTAAGATTTTAAGCTGAAGTTAAACAAAATAGTTAAGAAAATTTATATTTGTAGAAACTACTTAAATTTGTAGAAAATATTGGTAAGTTTATATTTTCAAGCATTAAAAATTGAATTTAAAATATCTTTTTACAAATACTAAAGTCAATCGATAGTATTTACTATCGAAAGAATCGAACGATTTCTTACCAATCGACTTATAAATATAAAAATGATTTTCGTTTGATTAATTTAAAGCTTTTCAGCTTATGTCATTGTGACTTGTATACAAAAGAGTAATCATTCTATCTTATTTAGTTTTGTATTCATATTTCTTAGTTGTTTTGGCACTTCGCTTGAAGGCGTTTCTAGGCAATCGAGAATCGAGAAGCGCTGAAGTGGACAAGGCATAGTGTAGTGAATATTTTGTTGTTGTTCTCATTTCAGTGGGAGGGCAGTTAATTTTCTTGTTTATATTGTGATTTTCTGCTACGTTGCGCATTTCATAAATATGACGTGTCAAACTGCAATTTGCTTTTCACCGAAAAGATTTTTTTATTGTTATTTGTCAAAAAATACACAAAATTTAGTGGCAAAACGGTGGCAGAGGGATATGAGGTGGGAAGTACGTGAAGTATCACTCTAGACAGCTGTCGTTGCTTGCCAAAATGCGGTTAGAGACACTGTCTTCCTCCCACTGCTGTCGACCAAAGATAATGACAATTTTTCTCGTTCCACGTACCCCCGGACACCCCCTTGCCACCCAAGGCACCTCCATCCACTCGACTGTTGTCATCTTTTGGGCTTGCGCGAGGGCGTTCGAAACGCGTCGTTCATAATGAGGGGGCGGGCTGTGGCAAAGTAGACTTTTAAAAGCCATTTACCGTGGCGTGTTATTATGGCCAAGTCAATTGGCCCGCCCGGTATTCAACTACAAAGAGGTTGAGAAAATGCCTGATACACACACACTTACACACACACAACATTCATAAAATGTGTGGCAGTCAGTCAATGTGATAGACGGCAACCAACTGAGCAGCTTTTCTTTGGGAAAACCGACAAATGTTCTTTAGACCCCTTGGTCGCCACATTCTGCATCGCACCACTGACTATATATGGGTCATGGCCCATTGCTAAATGCCAATTGGCTCCACAAGATTGCTGCGGCATTTCTTATAGTTATAAAGAGGCCTTAAAACTATTGAAACAATAGTTGTTGGTTGGAAGATAAATAACTTTTACATATTTATTTAATTGGTATATTGTATCTACTTTATATAAAAACCTTAAACTTTTCTAAATCAAAGACTTAATGCTTATCACGAATAAAAAAGGAATTGAAGGATTCTTAAGGGATTTTCCCTGCTTAAAGGAATAATACAAATCGGCTTGCTTTAATCTATTTTTAAATTCAATAAACTAAAAAGTTCTTATGCTTAGCACTTTTGCTCTATTTTCCCAACATTTTCTTTCTCTGCCGCGCTCTATCGTAGTCTCTGTCTGACTTTCAATGTTGCATACATTGAGGATGTGCGACATAAAAGTTGCTTTTTTGTATCTTATTTTTGGTTTAGCAACGTGACGTTGTTGGAAGATGTCGGGTCACATCAATCAGTAGGAAATCTAAATGGAATTTCTGATTAAAGTTGAAATTAATTACCACTCATTTAATTAAACTGAATTTGAGCATGGCAAATGGCGAAGCGCCGCTTGCCAAAACACACACACACACACCCACTCAAATACACACACGCACATATGGCAGACATCTAAAGCACTTTTCCGCTATTCACATCCACATCAAAGTCGTCGTTCCCGTGTGTTTTTTTTTGTGGGAACCAGTCGTAGTTGGGTGCCATGGCCCATCCTGAACGGGTTAAAACTAATGACCACGTAAACAGCGAGCAGACAGTAACCAGACAACGACATCAGCTCCATCAGTCATGTAGATCCACAGAGCGGAAGAGACACAGAGACAGAGATAGAAGAAAACATAGAGAGTGGAAGACATTTTGCAGTAGCATTGTATGGCAAATTGAATTGCCTTTATCCTTATAATGAAGTCCTGACCCATTTCAGTCAGTTAGCAGCGCTGTCACTCAGCTTATCAACTATCAAATTTGATTTTACAACTAATATTTCTCGCATGCCATTACAACTGGACAACCAAAGTCCAAACTGTCGGTCAAGGAATGCTCCAAAACTTTACAGACGCTAGTCCATAAAAAGCACATTTTGTTTCATGAAATATTCAGAACAGGTTTGATGCATGAAGTGCAGACACGACTTCAGATTGCACTAATGTACTAAGGCTATTGTAAACATATAGCTGACCTTGCTCAAATATAAGAAAATCAATATGCATTGTTGGAGGGCAGTTGGCGGGCGTTTTTGTTCGAGTCTAGTTGGCTGGGCTAAGTGGGTAGGGGTGTAGGGGAAACAACAGTTGCACTGCCGCCGACCATTAACAATTGTCAAATGTTGCTGTCATATGATGTTGCAATTTGTTTACACATGCGACACTGCGACACTCACAGCGGCCGCAATGGCAACAACAAAACAAAACAACAACAAAAAACAAACTTACAAAAAGTATCTTTGAGATGCGTGCCTGTAGCTAAAGTATCTGGGGAATAGTTGCTGGGCAGCAATTTGAGTTGCTTGTGAGATTAAATGGGAAAATGTTTCACAGTTTGTATTTGAGATGCACTGAAACTAATGAACTTTAACGATACTAGATATGAGAAGATTTAATAATTGAAATATATTTAATTATATATTTATTCTTCTCTGTTGTTCTTATATATGTAAAATCAGTGTATTAATCAAAAAAGCATAATTGCAGATAAATTGTATTTGATTTCATTTTGATAAACACAAATAATTTACACAGTAAATTTAAATTAATTTAAAACTCAAACTTCTTCTGAAACCAAAAAGGGATATAAATGATTGCTTTGAATAACATTGTTTACTGCAGCCCTGAGAACTTGTTACGTTCAATCATTATTAATGTGTGAATAAGCACAGAGGAGGAGACATTTTGTAGAAGACTTCCAGCTAAAGATCAACATATATATAGTAAGCAATCCAAAACCGATTCGGCAACCCGTTGAGGGCTTAACCAAATGTCAACACTGAGGCTGTGGTTTTCGCATGTTGTCAGAGATTGTTGCTGGGAATTGGAATGGGAATGAGATTGGGAATGGATCGGGCCTATGACTGGGACTAACTACATAACTACATAAGTAGCGCATCGTTGTCGCTTGTCGTCATGGCCAGGCGCAAAGCCCCATGAGTTGACAGGGCTGAAGCACTTGGACTGGGACTGTGACTGGGACTGGGACTGCCAGTGGCACTGGCACTGGCACCTGGCATGTCATATCACTTATCGCGGCATGGCAGGGCATAGGAGATAAGGGATAGGGGGCATGGGGCATGGGCATGGGGCATGTCGGGTCTTGACAGCGCCAATGAGCGAACATTCGAAGCGTTTTACAACTTTGTGCCCATTTCGCTGTCTAGGCATTCTGTGAAATACTATATAGACATATTGGATTTTGCAAGCATATTTGTATTTGTACAAATGTATATACATATATAAGTAGTACTTATATAAAGAGAATATTCGTGTTTATATTTTAAATGATTTTAGAAGACGACACGTTGTGAATGAGGAATTTGGCTTGTGTTTTGTTTGGTCTTTTGTTTTGATCTTTTGCATTTCATTTTCATGCAAGATGACGTCAAAGTCAAATGCTGACAGCCGCTTAACATATCAGTTGATATTTGAAATTTGGTGCATGCAAAAATCTGCAACAGAATTTATTAAGTGACACAGCGAGTGGACAAGACGCATCCACATTGCGGATCATCCGTATCCACATCCACGTCCACATCCACATCCACATGTTCAGTGTCAGTGTCTGCGGCGATTCTGCAATTCAAATTGCCATTGTCTGTAAACGGTTTTGGGGCGTTTTGCATACCAAGAAGGGTAACTGAAGGACTGTGGACTGTGACTCTGTCCAAGTTGTTGCATCTGATCATGTTGTGATTGACACAGAGATTTGCATACGAATCCAGGTTCAAAGTTAAGCACAAAACCCTTGACCTAGGTCAGATGCAGCAGACACAGCTGGACTTGTCCACTGCAATCCGGTTCAAAGTTTAATTGTTTTTTCTGTCTCGTTTTTGCATTGTTGAATCGCAAATAGAAATAAATAAAAAAATACGCTTGCGGCTTGTCACAAACACTTGTAGTGGTCATTTGTCAACGGCCGGCGTCTGCCTCACTGGTGGAAGATGAGGTACAAAATAAAAAAGAAACACTGAACATCGTCATCGTAATCAGCCGCGCAACGTGTGCGGCATGAGACTCACCGGGGCTCAGTCACCATCACCCGGGAACACGTTGATCTTGCAACTGGCGGCTCAGAGTCGATCTTATCGCGCATAGTCAGCGAAAACAAGTAGGATTGCTCTAGTCGAGCGTGCTCAATTTGTAGATACCCTGTTTGTAAAGGGTAGTGATCAAAGTTCCCAAAAAATAACTTAAAACAAGTAAGAACGTTGCAGTCGGGCTCACCCGACTGCGATATACTCTGTTTTCTGTACGTAAAAATTTTTTTCTCCAATCTATCGAAGAGTTCAAATGGAGTCATACTGCAAAATTTGGGGTTTCTAGCTTTAAGGGTGTAGGAGATACAGGTTTAGCTCATTTGCGGGGGTGGTAGTGGGCGTGGCATATTTTTTTTTTGGCAGGTCGGTCAATGGTGTGGTCACTAGTCTTTATGTCAAATTTGGTTACTCTAGCTGTAAAACTGTGGAAGATATAGGTTTTTGCGGTTTGTGGGGGAAGGGGTGGGGGTGGGGGGGAGATCTTGACACTTTGTCTGCCTATGGTATATACCAACATGTATACCAAGTTTGGTTGCTCTAGCTTCAAAATTGTGGAAAAAACCTGCGTTCATACGGACAGACGGACAGACAGACGGACAGACAGACGGACAGACAGACGGACAGACAGACGGACAGACAGACGGACAGACGGACATTTCACAAACCCAATATACTCTTTTTTTCCATTTTGGAAAACAGAGTATAATTAACTACTTTTGTGAAAGGTTTACAGTTATCTATCAGACCTGTTAAGTTGTCTACTTTCAGGAAGAGATGAATTACTAAATTTTAAAGAAAGGTGTCTCCCTATAGGTTTAAATTGATTTTAAAACTGTTGAATTGTTATTTAATTCACTTCCTCAATGACAAGAATGAATATTGAAACATTTTTGTGAAATTTAATTTCCAAAAATGTTTACCAAAAGTAGAGACACTGTTGGACAGACAAAGGAAAGTAAGGGTAAAGAATATGCATACTTTATAGAGTCGAAGTTACCTTTTTTATCTGTTATGCATAATTTGAGTATACCCTTCCTTACCTATTTTATGCATACAGGGTATCAAAACAACATTGTAAGTACTTTTTGCCCATGTTGTTGTTACACACGGCCGAATGCGATAGCAACAAAAACAAAAATAAGAAAATTCCAGCCAAGAAACTGAACAGCATCAGTAATTTGCGCTCGAGATCGCAACTAAAACTTCATAAATCAACGCACTTCCGATGGCGCAAGATCAGTGCACAGTGGACAGTGGACAAAGGACAGTATACGGTGGACAGTGGTCAGCAGAGTGGTGGCTGGACAGTGGCCAGTGCCACTTGATGGCCATAACACAGCGACGCGTTGTCTACTTAGTGGCCAGCTAATGAGTCGTTTACCAAAAACCATTATCAGTGTCAAAATGCAGGCAAATGATCATTACTCATATGCGCGACAGACATACAGACAGAGAAACAGATACGACGTAGTGAGAGGGGATCAAGTGGAGGTCGGTTTTGGGTAGGTTCAAACATTGTTTGAAGTGTTACAACTGTTGTCGTATCATTAAGTAATCAGGATTATTTATGTTTATTATTTTTTAATGATAAAATTAACAAACAAAAAACTTTTTCTTTGTAAATGTAATCATATTTCTGTTAATTAGCTTAAAGATTTCTTAACTGTTAGAATGACATATCTACATTAGTTATACATTTATGGCAACGGGAAGACACTTTTCAATACTAATATTTATGTGAATATTTTCAAAAACATACAACAATTTTTGATTTGAAAAATTCTAAAAATAAATCAACATGCGACGTGCGGAGACGGCGACAAAGACAACGCACAATAACAACTGAACAGGCACAGGGACAGGGACAGGGAAAAGGAATGGGAAATGGGAAGAAGCACAAAATTGGGAACGGGGGCAGATTGGCCATGCTCGAACTATACTGGAAGAGATAAATCTTGAAGCTGGCGGCCGGCAGCAGCGATCGAGGGCGCGTCAAAGGGGCCGCTGGGGTCGACATGTGCAGCGGGTTAATTTCTTTCGGAAAAGGAAAATTAATCAAATATGACCGGTATTAAAGAGCACACATACATATGTGTGTCTTTGTGTGTGTGTGTGTGTATGTGTGAGAGTCGTCGCATTCCTTTAGTGATAAATGATGAGCGGGCAGTTTTGTGCAATGCGACAAATGATGTGACATTTGTGATAATGAAAGTGTTGCAGCAGCACGAGCTACAAATAGATACCATAGACTGTAACAGGCTGGGGGCAAATAGATAGAAAGAGAGAAGAATAAAGAAAGAGAGAGAAATTGTAACACCACAACAGGTGTTTCGGTTGTTCACACACCATTAAAGTGCTATTAAATCGTAGTTACAACTTCAATTGTCAGGCGACAGGCTGAAGCATCTGTATTTGTATCTGTAGCTGTATTTGTATCTGTATCTGTATCTGTTGCCTATCATTAATCACAGTCCAAATAAAAAGACGCTGCCGTCAAACAGTGGTCAGCAACAGCAGCAGCTTCATAAAAAATGAACAATATATAAAAAATACTTTTCAGAACGGCAGCAATTGCTACCAAACTTGGACTTTGTGTTGCAATCTTGCCATCCTCTCTTTCATTTGCCTACTTGCCACAAAATTGAAGACGCATGTTGTTGGGCTTGTTGTTTATTATTTTCTAGCAACGTTTTCAGTGCGAATTGTGCGTTACTGCTTTAAATTTTTGTTGTTGTTGTTGTTGTGTTTGTTCATATTGCTGTTGCTCGTCTGCGCCTTTTTGGCATTTTCTCTCACGCGCGTGGCTGCCTTTGGTTTCGTGAAAAATGGAAATTATGTCAAGAAGTAAATTGATTATTTCGCTTTAAAGCATTTCTCAATTTATATTCCGTGTTCGTTGTCAACACGAACACATTCAGTTTCGTCAGCTTCAACAACAACATCAACAATAGTTGCTTGGGTTTTTGCATGGCGGCTGTTTTTAATTTTTTTTGTGTTTTTTGTTTTGCGTTTTTCAAAAGCCACTCAACTGAAATGACATCATGTGCTCGGAGCTTCTCGCAGAGTGCAAACAGCTGATGCCAAAGCAAATTAAACGATCTGAACCCTCGCAAAGTTCCAGTCTCAACCTTAGCCAATCGGCAGCATATGGTTTCCGGTTCCAATGTTCCAAATAACTTGGCCCAAATGCCTGCAGGACCATTATGTCAGATGCTCAATTCAGCTGGTTTCTTATTTAGAGCTTAAAGTGTGAGAAAGGAGCTCAATTGACTGTGGTTGTATTAAAGCTGAACGAAGTGGTCAGCTGTGGTTTGCCAATTCAGCATCATTTTCAGCGAAAAGGTATAATAATAATTTGAGTTTTGTTTTGAAGAAGCAAAGTATTTCTGCTTGCCTATCTTTGCCCTCAAGATCAGTATTTTGAACCTGAATTCAGCACGTCTGAGCTTATTTCAGTTGATAAATATAGTATGAAAATTGCTTTAATGTCGCTCTGCGAAAGGCAGTTCAGAGAAAGAGAGAGAGAGAGAGAGTGAGTTATTTAACATAGAATATATATTTACTATATAAAATGAAAAATTACATATTATAAGTATTATCGCATGCGAAGTGATCTTAGATAACATTTTTACAATTTTGATAACTAATATTTTTTGAAGCTTATTAACAAAATTTCCAAAACAAATTTGATTCAATTTAATTCTTTTCAACAAGTCAGTTGACTTTTCACTGATAGACTCAATTTAAACAATTCCCTCACTTCAAATCAACAGGTTGCCTTGCCACTTGAAACTTAAGTGCTTTTTGGGGGATTAAACAGACGACAGCCCCCCAAGAGACACGTGGCTTGGGGTAGCTCACACCTTCAAAAGGGGCAGGGCTCATAACAAAACCAGAAAGAAACCACCCTAAAACAAGCTCAACTTGGAAGCAGCAATAATTGTTTTCGATTTGAAACAGTTGGCAATTCGAGTCAACATCCTGGCCCAAACCCAAACCCAAAACCCAAATCGCATAATGAGCTGGGTAACAAATTATGGCGAGCAAAGGCATCTCCTGGCATTGTGTTGAAAATATAATAAATGAATTATCTGCGTAATTAATGAGCTTTTAATTTTTAATGGCGCGTCGCAGGCTCGTCGCTTTGCCAAAACAGACGAATGCCACAGAAAGTTTGTTTAACTCTTGTACTCGTTATTCTTTTAAAAAAAAAAAAAAACTGACTGAATGACCAAACCCAGAGCAGAACTGAACAGAACAGAACCCGGAGTCGAATGGACGACGTTATGTTGTGTTGGACATGAGCAGCTTGATGTAGCTGCGGTTATCAAGCGATGCGTATCTTTTAGATACAATTTTAATGTGGCTTCTTGCAAATTATTTATGCGCGCATTTTCGCGCAGATAATTATCGTTTATCTTTGATTTAAGGAGAGGACCTCTCAGAAGCGCGTTCGCTGATTATTTCTCTTGTTTTTGTTTTAGTTCTGCCTGCTGATGCTGTCACTCTCTCTATCTATCTAACTATCTCGCTCTTTCTCTCTTTATGTCTGTGTGTGTGTGTGTGTGTGCATGTTCGATTTCAAAATGACTACCTCAGTTAATTATGGGGCTCCCGAGTAGGGAGCGAGCGGCGCGCATGCGCACATAAATTAGCAGACGCGCTAGTAACAAAAACAAAAACCTGTTCTTTAGATCCCCCCTTGCCCTTTGTTGTCTTGGTGGTTGTGTCTGTTGGCCAGTGCCATGTAAAAAGCGGTTAAACAGTCGTCTGGCCCACCGTCGAGTACCTGTGCACCCATTTTTAATGAGTGTCCTGTCGTCTGCAGTTGAATGAACGCCGCCGTCGTCTGGCTTCTGGACTTATTTTCGCCGTGCCCATGATTAAGTGCGGGGTCTTTGACTGGCGCTGAAGAGTAAAAAAAGCACAACAAGCTAAATAAAAAAACGAGTAAGAAGCCAAAAAGCTGGCTTGACCAGACACACCAGACAGACAGCCCAGAAGCCGTGGAAGGCAGCGTGTAATCAATCAAGGGCACGAAACAGAATTTTAAAAGAGTAGAATTCATTGACTTTCCATTAATAATTTCCTTTGTAAATTGCATCCTGTGGCAATTGTTGTAATTGTGATGAATTCTTTATTAATGCAGACACAGAAATCTGCCAGCCTTTTGCCAGCTACTGTCCACTCAACGTCAGCGGCAAATGGCGTTAGGTTCAATTATGTATCTTGCAAATATCCTCCATCTCTCAATTTAGACTCTTTGCAGTTGCTCAATTCAATTGCGATCCATCAAATACAGTCTCTGCTCAGAATCTCAACTCAGTGCGATGGTCAATTTGCATTTGAACGATGGACTTTAATTTGCCAGCTTATTTCATTTTGATGATGCATTTAAATGCAATTATCCGTATGCCAATGAAAATATATTGCATAATATATTAAACGACTTTCAAGCCAACTAACGTTAGTCAATTAAACTTACCCAAGCCCAATATTAAATATTATAAATTGATTTGACAGCTATGAATGTGGATAGTAATTTTAATAGCACCAGTTTAAATACTGTTAATATAAGCCTATTGTCGGGTCAATTGAATTGAATTGAATTGAACTGAAGGGAAGGAAACTCATTTAAATAATTTGCACAAATTATAAATTCTTTGATCTCATCTCCTGTTTGAAAATGTACGTATTATAAATAAATTAAAGTTTGTCTATTCAATTAGAAACTGCTTTTTATAAATTTTATGTTTCCTTATTATATTTGTTGTAATAAATAACAATCATAAAAGCTGTAAAGCTGTAATAAAGTAAAAATTGGTTTTTTATAAGGCTACAAATAAAAACATTTTATGTCTAACAATGTAATTACAATTTGATTTTTACAAATCCAACTGTTCTCAATTTAAAATTATTAGTTTCTTATAATAAATTATTTAAAATTAATTAAAAAATGGGTTAAGATAGTAATTATTTCTGAATCTAAAATTTATTAATGTCAATAAAAAATGCAATATTTAGTGGCGTTTACTTTCAAATATTCCCATTTTCAGAGTATTTTCCAGCCGGTTATAACATAAATTTATTCAAAATTAACTACATGACACAAACTTAAATAATATTATTTACAGCAATTACCTAAACTCTTAAGCTTTGCATAGATAAATGTACTTATTAGAAATGGCAAAATATCGATGCACACGCCATCGATAGTTTTTGATATTGATAGTCGAAAACATCGATAATATCGATAGTGCCTACAATCAAAAAACAAAAAGTGATTTTAATTTTTGGCATACTGCAAAAATAACAAGTAAGAATACTCTAGTCGAGTGTGCCCGACTACGAGACTCCCTGCTCCCAACTTGCATTTCAAGCAGTTCAGCGGCAACACAAGCAAGCAGCGTACTCAACTTGCACAGTGCATGTCAAACTGTTGCTTCTGCCTTCTGAGACGGGGGAAATAGATTCTTCCATAACTTTGGTGCTATTTATCCGATCGTGTTGAAATTTACACATCCGAAAGACATTGATTAAACATACATGTGTACCAAAAATTAAAGCTCTATCTTGAAAATTGTGGCTGTAGGAGTCTTTTGCGATTTGCGGGGGTGCGGGGGGGTGCATCCTAAATTTGAAATAAACTTGATCTGCGTATGGTATACAGGAACCTACATGCCAAGTTTGGTGTCTCTAGCTTATGTAGTCTCCGAGATCTGTGTGTTCATACGGACAGACGGACAGATGGACAGACAGACAGACGGACATGGCTAGATCGTCACGGCTGTTGATGCTGATCAAGAATATATATAGTTTATATAGTCGGAAATGCTTCCTTCTGCCTGTTACACACATTTGCAGTACTTTATAACTCCCTTTTTCCCATTTTTAATGGGAACAGGGAGTAAAAATAATAATAAATAATTGAATATTATGACATATTATGACATATATTTGCCAACTTGACAATTTCTGTTTTCGCAAATCAACACAAAAAAGATATAAAAACAAGCCAATTTGAAAATATTTGAATTTAAAGAAATTCTTATTTTTTTAAATAGTTAATAAAACTCATTAAACTAGAAAACTACCATTTGTCTTCGTAAAAAATGATCTCATTATTGATACATCGAACAAAATATCGATTGCGATAAGAATTTTAAACTATCGATACAATCGATGTTGACATCGATGTTTTGCCACTTCTAGTACATATGTCGTCATAAATATTAGCTTGGTCAAAAACTATGGCTCAATGTGACCACTACAAGCTAACTTGGCCTAAAAATGTAATTTGAATGTTTCTATAACCCGTTACAATTCTTTATAATTTACAATTACAATGATTATTAAAAAAAAAAAATAAAAAATAAGACACTTCTAAATTTGTCTTTGTTCTTAATAGCAGAGCAAGGTTTCGATCCTCGGACCTCTGGGTTATGGGCCCAGCACGCTTCCACTGCGCCACTCTGCTGTTGAACAAGCTTGTGGCTAACAACCCTTCAATAACTAAGTTATCGAACCACTTTAGAGATACAAACAAATATTTAAGGATGGACTTGTTTATTGTTTATTATTATTGATTGTTATGCATTGAACAAACTTAATTCTTTTTAATTCTGTCATGTTTTGATATGTTAATCTTGCCTATAGTTGGAATTTACTGACTGTCTACCGGTTTTTTTGTGGTTGTTGAGTTTAGCCCATTTGCGTCTAAATTTAGATATTTAAACAACAAAATACAGATACATTTAAAGATTTATTTATTTATTATATACACTGATTTGTATGAGGCCAATAACAGCGTAATTAAAATTAGCTTGAAATTTAACTTAAAAACTGTGCTGCGACGTTTTTAAAAAACAAAAGTATTCAACATGGCTGCCAGCTACGAAAAAAAATAAAAATAATATTTGAAAACAACAACACGCAAGCCAAACTTGGGGCTGAGGCTGCGATGATGAAGATGAAGCTGAAGATGGTGAAGTCAAGCGCGGAACAAGTTTTAAACTTGCTACAAAGGTGTCTTTAAAAATCTTTTAATTTCAACTTTTTGCTCGCTTCGTTTTGTTGCCGAGCTGCAAATTTGCTGTCGTCAGCAGAGGAGTCTGAGGAGGAGCGGGAGGAGCTGCTGCGGCTGTTGCTGCTGCTGTTGGTTGCATCCGTCCACGTTTTAATGAAGCGCGAAGTGCAACGAATGCGAGAGAGGCAAAATTGAAAGTAAAGTAAGTCAAATGCGTCCCACTGTACCTCTCTGCTCCTTGGATCCCAGTTGAAGTTGCTCCACTGCAGCCTACTCAGCCCCAAGGGCAGGCTGTGAACAAATTGCAATTGTTGCCATTGCATTGGCGCTGTCATTTCAGGCCAGACCCAGATCCAGACACACAGGACAAGGCAAAGGCACAGGCACACACACACACAACACACACTTACACACACAACCATGCATGTTGTTTCTTTCTTTTGGATTGGCGGCTTAGTTTTTATTTACGGAATGGCCTCGTGGCAGCATGTCTTCATTGCAGCGTTAGCTTTTGACCCCCTGAACTCTGCCGCGTTTAACACACTATAAAGAGCACAAAAACAAAAAAAAAAATAACAACAACACGCCTCTTATTTCATATGCAAGCCATTGCTAATTCCCTTCATAGAGCTTAAAGAAAAACAAGCAAAGCCAACACACACAAAAATATGGCCAGGAAAAGCAAAGTGGAAATGCCAGACATTTAAATCGAATTGGCAAAAGGTGGCAGCGACTCTGTCTGTTTGTGTCTTGTCTTGTATGTAGTTTTAATCTGCAAAATGTAAGCCCGTGCTGCACGTACAACAGCCAGATACAAATACCTGTAAATGTATCTGCCAGATACATTTGGCCACACTTGAGCGGGGGCAGCATACACACAAACACACACACACTTACATAGACGAGTTGTAGCCACGCGTGTAACTCAATTTTCAATGGTGGACAGCAGAGAAAGAGCGAAGCAGAGTGTGGGGGAGTGAAGGCAGCTCACGTACTGCCGCTTGCGGTGGGGATGGGACAAGGACAGGTAAATGGGGTTTGGGGTAAGGGGAACGGGTCGTGGGTTTGTCTACTCAGTCAAATAGTTTGCCGCCTGCATTAATAATTCACAATTTCATCTGGAATTGTATGCGATTTGTGATGGCTTTCGCTTAGCTTGCTTCACCTTCCTGGCTTGGCTAAGACGAGCGAGAGCTCCCAGCGAGAGCTCCATTGAGTTGCCGCCTGTTGCTGCTTTTTGGTTTTTCCTTAAAGCTTTTTTGCACCTTTTTTTAAAAAACAAGGCAACTCTTGGCACAGTGGAACACATTATGATTTAATGTAGTAAATAGAACTATATACATTTAAGCTTATGTGTTAAAACTTTGAATATCTCATACAAATTTTGTTAGTCAGAAATTTCGGATTTTAATTCAAAATTAATCTTGTGTTTTAAATTCTCAATTCAAACATTTCAAAAATTTTTAAATTTCTTAAATCTTGCTGTTCACTACAAGAAAAGATGTTGATTATGAAATTAAAAATAAATTATAGCATTTACTGCAACTAGTTCAGTAGAATTACGTCAAGTTCACATTCCTTTGATTACATCATATAACCGCTTTCATATTATACACCTAAATGGTGTATATTAACCACTGTGCGCGTTGCGTTTATCTTCATTGCGTCATTTCGTTTTAGTTAATGCTCCAGGAGATTAATATTCTATGCGTATCTCGGCGATATCAGTCGGGGTAAGGTAAAGGCCAGGGAATCGGGATTTGGTTAGCGGCAAGCGGCAAGTGGCAAGTGGTATGCGGCATGCGGCAACCGGGCAATGCCAATTTGCAGATGTGCGCCAATTTGCGCCTGAATTTGATAAATTCTCATGCAGCGCTGGCGTGACACTCAGTTGAATTTATGGCTCGCACTTTTTCACCATTCAAATCGCAATTACTTTGCTTTATTCGCAATTTAATTTCGCTTGCCTAGATCGAGCTGCTGCTGCTGCAATCGAAGTAGTATCTAAAAGATACATATTGAAACACTTAGTTGCACCGCTTGAGCTGTTTGCTTTTTAAACAAAAGCGAAATAAACAAAAATGTTAAGTTCCGGCAACCCGTCGATTAGAATATCATCGAATAGAGTTTTTTCTTCTTCTCTTTATTTTTTTGCGTATTTGTATATCTGCAGGCGGGCATCTGCATTTGTAGCTAGCATATACTTAAGTATCTATATCTATATCTGTACCTGCCTCTGCATCTGTATCTGTATCTCAATATGCGCTGCATTTGCATCTATCAGCGCGGGCACATCATCAGTCATTAGTGGCGCCATTGTTGCTGCTGCCTCTGTTGTCTTTGTTTCTTTATTTCTATCTTTCTTTCTTTCTTTCTTTCTTTCTGTCTTTTGGGCCCCATTGTTAGTGTCTTGCGCTTTTTATGCGCTTTTATTAACTTTGGCCAAAATGTGGCCAGAGCCACTTGAAGGCATCATCATCATCATCCGCATCGAAGTTCTTGGACTTCTATAAACAATTCTGCTGCGCTTCAAGTAATCATTCATCTTTTTTTGTGAAAAGCTTTGCATTCGAGAGCAGAACCTCTTTCAAAAGTATACAGAATGAGTATTAGAATGGGGCTGTGAATTTCGTTCCGATACCTAGTTGATTTGGGCAATATGATGATTGATATTTTCTTTTATAGCAACGAGTATATCTTCAAGTTTGACCTATAAACAAACTATGCGCCATGAAATTTAAAAAAAAAATACTTCTGAATTCGAAAATATTGAAAGCTACGTTTCAAGTTTTTTTAGTATCGCAGTAAACACAGATTGTTCAGTTACAAAAATTAAGCTCAAGTATCATTCTTATTAACGCAATTGCGACTCAAAACTCCTCAAAACTTAAAGAATTGAAATCAAGCAAATAATTTAAACATTTTTGTTATTCAGGAGTACCCCTAATATGTTGCATTCATAGCAAAGTGATGAGTTTCACATCCGACACAATTTACTTCATGCTCTGCGAGTCGCATGAATGAATGAGACCAGAATTCATTAAGAACAATCAGATGGGACAAGAAACAACTAAAAAAGCTGAGTATCCGTATATATGTATATATATATATATATATATATACTTGACATATATATGTATTTATGAGTAAATGTAGCTCATTGTTGCCAAAAGCTGTACGCATTGTTAGAAATAATTCGACATTTTAATGATGCAGCAGCTTCAGCTGCGAACCCATTAGCTAAGTTATAAGAACAGTACTATAATAATCTTTTATACTACCCAGCATTATTATATTCGCTAATAACGGATACCGTGCTATGCAACACCTTGTCGGGGGAAATTGATTAATATTCTACTGCGTTTTCAGCACCTTGCGCTGAGTTTTTGCATTACCCGTTCAGGGCGTGTATTATAAAAATGATTGGGACTGGGGGGAACTTAGAAAGTACGAGTAGTTGGAATCGGGTACCGGGCAAGAGCACCAAAAATAATAACAATCATTATGATTAAACGTAGCTATTTGAAAAGTCGTGTTCCAAGTTAATGAAAATGTAATTGACCAGCGAATGCAACTGGGTCTGCTGCTTGGTTCTGCCTCTTGGTTGTCTCTGGTCTCCGGTCTTCAGTCTCTGCTCTCTTGTCTCTGGTCTCTGTTCTATGGGGTTTGAGGTTTGGGTGTTGCTGCATGGTGCATGCAACTCGGAGACGATCGAGAGCAGGAGCCACCGCATAGACGAGTAGCGATGGGCAACGAAGCAGGGACGGGACAGACAGGAGTAGAAACAGCAGCAAACACCCAGACTCAGACTCAAACTCAGACTTAAACTCAGACCCAGACCCAGACATAGACCCAGAAGGGGCCAGCCATTCTTGTTGTTGTTGTTGCTGTTATTATTGTTGTTGTTGCAGCCTTGCAGCCATCGTTGCCATCATATCTTGCGCATATCTGGCGTTCAACTCGTTTGCAAACTATTAATTTTGTAGCTTAGCATCCTGCATCTCAATGTGGCCTTCGGGTTGAACAGCACAAAGAAGTTAAACGAAATTTCGAATGGCCTTTGAGCTGGCAATTGCAATTTAGTTTAAAATGTTGAATATACTAACTTTAATTCTAAAACTTATGTTACAAACTTTGATAACTACTAAATACTAAACAATCATATTTTTCAATCCCATGCAAAAATGAGAATAGCAGCTGTTACAACTCAATAGATTCGTTATAACTTCTGGCTTTGCGAAAGACTTTATTAAGATCACTAAAACACATTAATAAATAAAATAGTAATTTGCATTAGAGCTCTATCATAGAGTAAAATGTCTGAAGGAGCAAATAATATTTTTATTAATGCTGATTTTATCCGTTCAGCAAAAATCTGTTAAAACTCATAGTGGAAAATGTAGCTCTAAAATCAAAATAAAAATTCATATAGTTTTAGATCAACCAAAAAACTTACGAATTTTCTAAATCTGTGCAATCTACTGACATATTTTAAAAAGTATTTTTTAATCCCTGTTCCCATTAAAAAGGGGAAAAAGGTAGTTATACTGCAAATGTATGTACCAGGCAGAAGGAGACATTTCCGACTATGTAAAGTATTTATATTCTTGATCAGTGTCAACAGACGAGTCGAATTAGCCATGTCCGTCTGTGCGTCTGTCTGTCTGTCCGTATGAGCACACAGACCTCGGAGACTATAAGAGCTAGAGACACCAAACTTGGCATGCAGGTTCCTGTATACCATACGCAGATCAAGTTTATTTCAAATTTCGAATCCACCCCCCGGGCACCCCCGCAAATCGAAAAAAAAACTCCCACAACCACAGTTTTGAAGACATGTCTTTGAGTTTGGGTACACATATATGTTTGATCAATGTTGATCAGCTGAGTAAATTTCATTACGATCGGATAAATAACACCAAAGTTATGAAAAAACAATTCGAACTTTTATCAAAATATTATATAACAGTTAAGTTCACTATGTTTATTTACAATTATGCTCTTCGCTCGAGGGTTGCAATTGAAGAGTTTGCTTGGCTAGCCTAACCCAAATTAATAATACTACATTGCTTAAATTTTGTTATTTAAATTGTATAAAAATAAAATCCCACTAATTAGGGTGCAGTCGGGCGACTGTGATTGTCCCTCGACCGCCTGCATCTGGGGAGCGTTTTTAAAAATGTATGAAATTGACTATTTGTAGTTTGAATGGGTCTGGGTCTCTGTCTGGGTATATGTTATGTGGCTGTGAAAGTGGCAGGGATTTGGGGTAAGGGGCAGGGGCAGTGCGGCCTGTTGCATCTAATAAGCATTTGACATTTCGTAAGTTTGCAGCCTGCAGATACAGATACATATCTCATAGATGCGTTTAGCTTTCAATTTGTGGGCGGACGATGAAGCGCATAGACCTTTGATCATCAGCTACGAAATTGCTTGGAACGTCGCCAGTTTTGGTCTTGTCAATTAGAGAAATGCATTCAACTTCACAAGATTGCATGCGATATTTAAATGTACTTATTATGTACTACATATCTGTTAGATATATCTTTATTTGTTGTCTATAGCTGTAGGTGTATCTGGTAGCCCAATCTGCTACAGCTTCTGTTGGCGTGCGGCATCATAATGAGCTCATTTAAGCCAAACCATTTTATAACTAGATACAATATGCAAATGCCCTTGCTCAAACTCAAGCTCAAGCTCAAACTCAAACTCCAAGTCAGCGTCAGAGTAGAAGATGGAGGCAGCTAAAAAGCTAAAGTAAAAAGGTGTTTCGCAGAACTCCCTGGTTCTCGCCTGACGATCTCTCGTGCAGCGCTTAATTGAGGCGCGTCTCGAAGATGGCGTTTAAGTTTATTTTAATATGGTTACAACAAAAAATATAAAAATAAAAACAAAAGCAAAAACAAAACTTGACGTGATTATATGCAATCAACGTTGTTGTTATTGCTGTTGCTGCTGTTGTTGCTGTTATCCACTTGCACCTTCCACTCGCTGCAACATGCACTCAAATTTGCATAATTGTTAACATGCTGTTGTTGTAATTGTCGTGCTGCTGCTGCTGCTGTTCTTGTTGTTGCTGGATTTTAATCAGCGCCTGTTCTTGCCTCAACAACATGCAGTTGCAGTCAACTGCAAGTCCCCCCCGCCGCCTTCTCCCAGCCTGTCCGGTTGTTTATTATTAGTATTTGAGCTGCTTGGCACCTGGGGCCATTTTAATATGCATTTCTCAAATGCAAGTATATTTTTTGTTGTTTTTGTTGTTTTTTTTGGTTAGTTTGGGTGGGTTTGTGGTTTTAATGTAACTACTCAAATTGCAAAGCATTGGCATTTAATGAAGACATTTGCTCTCGAAAATTAAGTTGTACACGAATGAGAGCATATTATGTGCGATAAGAAAGTGCAAAAAAATAACCAATTTTAATTGGACCAAACTTGAATATGTGCAAAAGGTTGTTGACTTTTCGGATATAAAAATTCACTTAAATAAAAACTTTATTTACTGTTGGATTTTGTTATTAAAAACAGTAAATAAATGTTATCTTCGGTGTGCCGAAGATATATAGCCTTGCAGAAAAGATTTGCACAAGAAAACTTATTTTTCAACTGATTGTTCCTATGGAAGCTATAAGATATAGTGGTCCGATTTTGATGAAATTTTGTCTTCATGTATAAACTGTCTTTAAACTTAGGTTTAGTGAGTTTGATTGAGTTATCTTGAAAAACAAAAAAATTTATCATATAAAAACTAATGTTGTATCCGATCGTTTCTATGGCAGCTACATGTTATAGTTGTCCGATCTGGTCAATTCAACTATAGGTACTTCATGCAATAAGAAGAAGCATCTGTGCCAAGTTTCATCAAGATAGCTATAGCACAAAGTCTTGAAAAACGCATATAAACAGATAGACACACGGACAGACGGACGTGACGGACATGACTTGGCTGGATCACGAATATACAAATGTTTATCTGAGACGTCTCCTTCAATGCGTTAAACATTTCGTGACAAAATTATAATACCCTTTGCAAGGGTATAAAAAGAAAATTATTTCATCTATTATTTGACTTTAAATAGTTAAAAAACTGCTAAAGCAATATCAGCAATTAACTCACATTAATTATTGTAGGGTATTCTTAGATCTTTCGGATTGGTATGTAAGTTTTGAAATGCTCGTTAGTTAAAAAATGATCTAAATTTTTCATATGTTATCTATTCGATCTACAATGGTTTTAAAGATAATTAAAGTTAATAAGTAAACATGTTTCTTTTATGAAATGGAAGTTCAAACTGATGAACATTATAAGCAACTGATTAAACAATCGACATTTTTATAATTTAACTCATTTTTAAGTGTTTGTTCTTATGCTTTCATTGCGTTTTTATCATGCTAGCGTATAATTTGGTGTAAAACTAGTCACACCAGTAACTTAATCGCACTCTATTACATGAGTAAACATTGGTTATATAGTTATTTCTTTAGAGGGGTGGCAACGTGGCCATTCATGAATACTTAAAGTTATGCTCATAGCTGACTGCACTTCACATTGCCCTCAAACAAAATATGATGGAATGTAATTAAATCGCATCGATGCATAAAAACAGATACATACATTAGATATGCAAAGTCCATGTGCTCTTGTGATCACTCTTGTATATGCAAATGTATCTGATATACTCACGAGTTGCAAATAAGTATCTAAAAATGGCCGAATGAGTGTCTAGGTTCTTGGTTCATTCATGTTCTTCAATTACAAGATACGAGTAATACGCATCTTGGCAATTTTCTTAACTTCACTTTGCTATAATTATTTCTTCCACTTGCTCCTCCAATTTACATGGCTACTCGTTGTTATTGTTTTTCCTGTTGTTGTTGTTGTTGTTGCTACTTTGGCTGCCATGAGTTACAGATACATAAATAATAACAATATACCCCATTGATTGGACTTGGACGGCATGAAACGAGTTTTATACAAATGGAAAATCGCAAAAATAGTTTCCCCCTCTTAATCAATATGTATCTACTGTTGTTGTTGTTGTTGTTACTGTTGTTGGTTTTGTTGTTGTTCATATTTGTTTTCATGACTATTCATGAATGCAAATGTAGCTGATGGTGCTTTTCAACGAGTCTTTAATTGGCTGACATGTTGTGATTTTGGGTTGTCAAGTGCTTTATGCACTGAAACTGCAATTTCCAGCTGCTAGCTGGCAATTATCGGCGCCGATTTGTGTAACAAAATGTTCAAGAATTATATAAAGTTATTAAGGTTGGGTTTAAGATTACATTTTTATGAGTAATGGCAAAAATACGCCGAGGCTTTGATATTATATTAAACGAGAGCAAGAGGGAGAGGCCTGCCAACTAGTTGCAATTAGTCGTCAGGCATGCCAACTAGTTGTGTATTCAACTGATTGAGAATTATATCTGGTTGTTAAGATTGAATATAATTTTTTTTAATATATCTGATACTAATCTTTAAAAAAAAAATGGTCTGGCAAGGCATGCTAAATAGTTGCAATTAAACGGGCATGCCAATTTCTTGTGTTTTTTACAGTTTGAGAATTATTTTAAATTACGAATTTATGAAATTATCTCGGCACTGTATAACAATTCCGGCAGGAAAACCAGTTACATGTAGTCAAACCAACTTGTTATGTTTTAAAATGAAGCTTGAGTAATTAAGCATAATGAAAGAAGTCCCCGTCGTCTTGGAATGTATTTAAAATATCTGATTCGAAGAGATACCAACTGTTTGTGTTTTTCAATGATTTATAATTATATTAAGTAAAAGCTTGAATATGGAAAAATAATGACAAAAACACTATATGATTTCAAGTTTGTTTAATATGTGAACCGAAGGCATGCCAACTAGTTGCAATCAACTATGAACTGTGCACGCTAATGAGCACAGTCAGGCGTTTGATCGATGACAGGCGTTCAATGGAAATTAATAAAAATTATAGAAATTATTAATTATTTTTTTTTTTAATAAAGCAGAAGACTCGACAAATGCCAAGCTACTATTCGCAGCAAAAATCCCACGACTCGCAATTGACTGAGACTGATTTGAAGTCTAAGACCCAGGCGACTTATGCACCTGATATCTGCCACGTCGACAATGAAATATCTCAGCAGCAGTCAATAATTTGATTATGCCTGGGACCGACGATGACTACGTCGTGAGTTTCTCTGTCAATGGGTCAGAGAAGCTGCCGGGCCACGCTGGAGAGATACAGAGAATGAGAGAGAGAGAGAGAGAGAGACGGGCGTATCAGGGTGCTAAAGAAAAATCTGTGTGCGCGCCATTGACATGAAGAAAAATCGCTCAACAATTTTTCGTTCACAATTTTCGTAGCTTCGCATTGAATGTATAGAATCTAGCACCAAGCAGCATTAGGCGCAACAATTTTTCATGAAATTTGGAGAATTTAAATATAAACGGAGCGAGAGGTGCTAGATTCATATCAAGCCGAACGCAACAGTATCTTTGTATCTTTGAATTTGTATCTGTATCTGTATTAGGTATTAGGCATTGGGTCTACGGTATTATGAGTTATTGTGGGAGTCTGTCGACATTAGCCGCGGGTGCCGGTTGCAGGTTGCCGGGGTGTCCGGGTGTACGGGGGCTGCGGGGAGCGACACACGTTTGTTTACAATTTCACGCGCTGCGATTTTCGCGGTCGAGTTTTCACGCAGCGCCGCAAGAAAAATGGGAAAGTGTAAGTGTGAGGGAAATTTTGTTATTGTTTATGTATTTTGACAAGTTGCCCCGCGCGCTCAGTTTGCCAGACTATTCGGTGCTGGAGTCACTGGATCTGTTCCCCTTTCCCTCCTCATCTAACTCCATTACAAAACACGCAAGTGAATGCGAAACTTACTCAAATGCAAGTATTAGAATTGCTCAGATGCATCTATTGAATGAATAATTAATTAATAATGCTATTTGTTCAATTATAATATTCCCTTCAGAAAATTGACTAAAGCTATTCAGCTTGATCAATCTTAAAGTTTTATGGGAAACAAACAAACTTAAATTTGTTATTTTTTTTTCATTTTTAAAACTTGTCGTGCTTCTAAATAGCTCAGATGACCAAGTTAGACAGATTTGTATAATCAGACGTGCTCCCATTTCAGAACCCACACGATTCGGAAGTGAATCGGAAAGTAAACTAGACCTGGTCCCATTTCATTCCAACAGTCTGTCTGTTTATATGCGTTTTTCAATAAGAACGAAATTAGTTTTTGTATGAAAAACTTTTTTGTTTTTCAAGCTAACTCAACCAAACTCACTAAACCTAAGTTTAAAGATAGTTTATACATGAAGACAAAATTTCATCAAAATCGGACTTCTATATCTTATAGCTGCCATAGGAATGATCGGTTGAAAATAAGTTTCTGTATGAAAAACTTTTGTGTTTTTCAAAATATCTCGACCAACCTCATTATATCTAAATTATAGCACATTCTACACTTGTTGACCAAATTTTATCAAAATCGGATCAATATATCTTATAGCCGCCATAGGAACAATCAATTGAAAAATAAGTTTTTTTATGCAAATCTTTTCTGCAAGGCTATATATCTTCGGCACACCGAAGATAACATTTCTTTCTTGTTAAAGATAAATTCGAATACTTTTCATTCTATTTGCTCAGAAGCAAGACTTTTTAAACAGAATTTCTCTTTGATATTCGAAATTCAGAGCAGCTAATAATACCAATTCCGAATGGGAACAGGCCTGAATTTAAAAGTTTGTATAGAAATACAGCAGACTTTATCTTTAAATTATTTTTAACAGATTCTATTATGCATTAAAAGTTCAAATTATTTTGACTTCAATAAATTGAATGTGCCAATCCAATCCATTTTTTAGGATGAATGCATCAATATGTTATGGAGTATGAGAATTTAAGCAAATTAATAAGTAAGTTGTGAGTCATTTTAATCCTTTCAAAATAGTGTACCTTTTCTGATAATAATATTTATTTTTAAATAATTCAAGCGACCTTACTATAAATATTATTTATGGTTTTTCTTAACTATAATATTAGGTATATAATAAATATTTTTGTTTTGGTAACATTTATTTTACTTACTCTGTCCGAGATGTACTCGCTTCATCCATGGATAGATCTGTGGTGGATTTTTCTTGCCGTTGCCGCTGTTCTGACTGCTACCTGCCTCGTTGCCGCTGTCGCTTTCGGAGTCGGAGTCGCCTCCGCCAGGACTGTGCATGGGTACGTTGACGTTAACGGGACCAGCACCGCTGCTGCCGCTGCCACCGCCACCAACGCTGTGGTTGTTGTTGAGACTGACGGCGGCAGCAGCGGCGGCCAGGCTGCCACTGAGTACGCCTTTGTTGAGGGAACGTGCAACACTCTCCACGACAGAGCTGGGCGATAGTTTAGGGGAGATGTCGCGTGTGGAGAGATCCTGCGGACTGGCCAGCGATTGATTGTTGTTGTTGTTGCTGTTGGCGCTGTTGTTGTTATTGTTGTTGCCAACGGGCGTCGATGGATCGTTGGCGAATTTACAGCTAATGTTCGCCTGTTGTTGCTGTTGTTGTTGCGGGTGTTGTTGCTGCTGCTGTTGCGGCAATTGTTGCTGCTGCTGTTGCTGCTGCTGCTGTGCAACAACAGCAGCCGTCGCATGTGCATGCTGCTGTTGCTGTTGCTGCTGCTGCAACAACAGCCGTTGTGGCTGCAGCTGTGTGTAGTCCACCATATCAGCATTGGCCTGTCCACCAACGGGCGCCCCACCGCCTCCGCCGCCCAACCCATATGCTGCCTGGTTGGCGTAGTGTGCCTGCGGAGTGTTTGGATATAAGTTGGGCGTGTACGCAGCTGCCGCTGGAAAATAGTCGTTGCTGCCCGGCGTCGCCGCTCCAGAGTTGCCCTGCCCGCCATTGGTACCGCCCGCACCACCATTGCTGTTCCCAGTTGTGGCATTGGCTCCCGGATGACTCTGCTGCGGATTCATCTGCTGTGGATAGCACGAGGCCAGCGAGTTGACAAACTGGTACGAGGACATGGCAAAGCAGTCAGGATCCATGTTGAAGCCGCTACACTAAAGATCTGTATCTGAAATGAAATGGAGCAGAACAGTTGAAGCATCAGAACAGTTTCAGGTCAAAGTCAGCTGCAGCTGTCTACAAGATGTACACAATAGATTGCAATAAGGCTCTAGGTGTAGTCTAGTAATCCACGCCCAGTGTAGATCCCATTCCCCGATCATATGTTGAGCTTACTTGTGCCAAGCCAGCTTCTGTGCTCTGCTAGTCTTTATTTTTTATTTAATATTTGACTTAGATAAGAACAAACTCAGTAAAGGAACACAATGTACTCCTATGCAAATAAGCAGTGTATCGTGAAATAAGCCTTGAGGCGGCTGGAATTGATCTTTTGAAAAATCTATGCTATGCATAAAGTATAATTTTGAATAATTTAAAACAAAATTGAAAATAAACAGTTGTTCAATAAGTTTAATTTCGATAGGAAAACGGATAAAAAAAAAAATGAAAAGTATAATTCAGTATAATTATGCAAGAAAATAAGTTAAAATTTATGCAGGTATGGTCCAATGGCAAAATGCTTGACAAGTCAGGTTCGTGCAGAAGAGTATATCAGAATTTTGTATAAGTAGGTATATTGTTTTCATTATTTCAGAATTTTAAACCATAATTGGAAATATACTTATATATCATTATGTATTCTAGATCACAGTGCATGGCTTATCAATCTTCTGGATTGTTTCACGAACGTTTTCTTTTTGTTTTTTCGGGCTAATAATTTCAATGAAGTTTCTTTGCTACTAAGCATCATTATTACAATTATTTTTGAAGCGACTAAGAAGGCAATTTCCTCTGCCGGTTTCCGGGGCAAGGAGGTCGGTGGGATGACGAAACGAAACTGTTTGGATTTCACTTGAGCTGATGGGCAGGCGCGGATATGCCTAAGCATTGGCATTACGTGCATGTAATTTTGGTGTGGCACGGCACAGCACGGTGAAGCACAGCACGTTGACGCATGGTAAAGGCTGGAATGCCAGCCTGACCCGCCCACTCTCGTTGCTTGGACACTTGTCCGGGCCTGGGCATAAACAAAGACCCGCTCGGAGTTGGACACCATCTCAGATACTGCGGACTGGCTAGCTGGCCTCGCTGGCTTCGCTGACTGGTTGGTTGGTCAGACAGGCTGGATGAGTGTTTGCTGAATGGAGGAAAACTTGTATTTTTGTTGCTTTTTTTGGCTTGCTGCAGCGGAGATAGCAACAAAAGCAGCACGATTGCACGTTTGTATGGCCCCGAAATCGAAACAGGGAGAAACTGGTAACGACTGGGCCAAAATAGCCCCAAAGCCGAAAAGTGTAAAACGCAATGGCAAAGAGCAGGCCAAATTGTTGGACCAGTCGAGCAGGCAATGAGGAAGCCAATGCCAAAGCACAGAGCACATGAACATGGCCAATACAGAAAAAGCATTGCCCAAAAACAATGTATCGACCTCTGCATCAGTGTCCCCCCCAAAACTCCCGCACCCCAACAAGTACAGCAAATATTTTTGCTCTCTTCTTCTGTGTTTCGTATGAAACCAATAATTTTGATTCAGTGGGCAATTTAACCCTTTAGCATGTTGTCCAAATGAAAGGAGTTGAAGCTTTAAATTAAATCGGCGTACGGGCCTCAGCTTGACTCTGATTTTGGCTTTGGTTTTGGCTCTGTCTCTGGTTCTGGCTCTGGCTCTGTCTCTGTCTCTGTCTCTGGCCCTGGCCTGGTCTGGCAAGTTCTCAGATAAAGCTGAAGAAACTGGCCAGAGAAGAGTCAGGCACGAGGTGGTTGCCGTACGTCGCTGGACAGAGATTTATTTGATGAGCAACGTTCCTGAAAATGTTGTAAAATTCGCTTTCGGCCCTGGGTATTCGCGATTATGGAGTTTAAAGCAATTGTAACGGTGTTTTGCTAAAGCTTCGATTTTGACTTTGCCCATTGGCAATGTACGAGTACATAAGCTGTTAGCCAAGCGACATACAAACAGTTTGATTATCTAAATTATACGGTTAGATAAGCAACAACTTTTGACCCTATGACCTGAAGATATTGGATAAACCTTGTGTATATAATAGGGTTAACGATCAAATGAGGTAGCAAACGCTTGAAACTATGATATAAGCAGACTGACATAAAGAATTTTAGCACTATAGAAAACAAAAAGAGGAATACTATCAGCATGCAAATACATTTTCAAGCTATTTTCGTTCCGAACTCAATGAAATCTTAGAAAATGCATTTAACGACTAATTGTTGCTGTCAGCTTTAAAAAAAACTGTTATTTTTGAATTCATTTCTCAAAGAATAAGATTGTCAGATAAATATCTAAACACTGGAAGATTTTCTCTTCAATCTACAATTAATTTGATGCGTATTGACCCAACTGCCGGCGCCTGCTGTTTGTTTTTCGATCACTTAACGGCAAATTAAAAATTCAGAAAAAATATAAGCAATAAATAACTTGGGCTTTGAAAATTGTTTTCCAAAGAGTCAAGCGACAAGCGGTTCAATTGGTGTTAATTAAATCCATGAATAATGAAAACGCAAACCAAATTTGCGGGTTCTCTCCTCGCTTTCCAAAATATCATATCATATATATGTACATAAGTATATATGTGAGTACAGAGTTGTATATAATAAGTGGATACGAATATCGCCATAGATTGGCGCTGGTCTTCGTCAGTCAGTCGGTCGTTCTGTCGGTCGCTTGGCTGATTGTCGCCTCATAAGAAAGCCATAAATTATGGCAATTCTTTGGGTAGAGCGACATTTTTGAGACGAGGGAGCGAACAATCCGGGAACAAACTGAGCGAGTTTCCTTTGTCTCGGCGTCTGCGTGGCATGGTTGGGCATTTTCTTTTTTTCTTTCTTTATTTTTATTCTGTGCCTCGGGGCCGCTTTGTATAAACAGTTTTAATATGCCTACAAACGGGAGTGAAATTTTGTGTCGAATACTTAAACCGCAGAACGAATTTCCCTTTCGAATTGTTGGCCCGACATCGGTACAGGTAAATGTGATATATAGCAGTAGGTACGAGTAAATAAACAGCAATTGAGTTGCACATGCGCAGCTCTAAGAGGTTCCCCAGCTCCGTCCATGTCATCATAAATCAATTGTGCCCAATGCGACAGCTGAAAAGGGTTTCATTTCTCCTTTAAATATTTTTGGTAAGTTTTCAGGAAAACTCCAAGGCGATTTCAAACGTTCTATGACTCGATCTTCTAAGTGGGGTTGGTTATAATTAAGATGATTAACTTTTGCATAAAATAATATTTAGCATTGAGTGAGAAAAAGAAAGCAAAGTTACAATTTATAAAAAAAAATAAATACATGATTTTTCTTGAAACTATATTTAATGTGCAGTCAGCCTTGTTAGGGCTATAAGCAAGTGTGTTTAAGAACTATGCTTTGACATAACACATAGTTTTCCGAACTTTAAATCAAAGCTGTCAAAACTTGTTTGCTCCGTTTCTCATCTAAGTCCCAAATCTAACACTAATTACTTGCAACTCTCTTAACAACAAAATAAAAAATATGTCTAAAAAATTAATCCATTTCTAAGCACTTTGCAGACGGTGACTTCATCATCATCTTGCAACCATCTCTTAATTATGAAATGAACAAAACCCAAAGCTGTTATTTCTTTTACAAATGTCGCCCGTTGTCGTCACCATTACAGATTTCGAACCCGCGCCTTGTTTGTTGCTGTTGTTCGTAGCCAAGTACCGAGTACAAGGCACGGGGTAAGGGGTACCGGGGCCAGGCCATAAATCATAATTTTTAATATTTGTTGTCAACATGGGCGTAGCTTGTGTATATGTAAACATGCCGCTTCTAAAAACTGCCACAGGCCAGCGCCCGAGCAGGGACCCATACAGACGAGGTCGCTTTCATACAAATTCTAAAAGGTATTTGCGCACGCGCAGTCACACACATTGGCATGTTTTGAATTCTGTCTCATTCTCGCACTTTTTCACTTGCTCTCTCTGTCGCTCGGTTTTTACAAAAGGAACGACAAACGCACACGAATGCAAGTGGGCCCATTAAAAACTCATAAAAATTTGTAAGCACCTCATAAAAGTAGTCATAAATATTATTATTTCGTTTGTTTTTTTTTCTCCATCTTCTTTTTTCTCTCTCTCGCTCTCTCTCTTTCGCTCTCTCTCTCTCTCTCTCTCTCACTCACTAATTCGCATTTGCTGTTGTTTTTAATTTTATTGTTATTGTTATTGTTACAGTTTCTCGCCTCAACCCTCGTCTGTGCTCTGTTGCGGTTGAGGCTCTCATAATTTTTATGAGTTTTTGATTTGGTTTTTGAGTTTTGCGTCCATTGTCAAAGCAAAACTCCGTCGCCTATAACGTTCCCAATCCAGATCCTCACTGCAAGCGGCCATTGTTGACCTTTTGACACGTACTCAAAATAATACTCGTAGTCTTGAGTTTGCGGTTTGTCTTTTGTGTCCTTATTATCTGCTTTCTACACATAATTTACGGTCTGTTATGTAATAATTGTATCTTTCCAAAATAATGGCATTTACCATGGGCCAAGGCCAACTTAATTGTGCAACGAGTTTTGGTTGGCTACTGTAGGGACTAATTTAGTCATTAGGATATAAGAAATTTCAAAAATGTTGGTATAAATGAATGTCGGAATAATGTTTAAATTTTCGGATTTCAATCATTTTTAGGTGTTTTTCAAAGTGTGATTATATAACACTTTATAAATCTTTTTGTTAACAATGTAAAAACGGAGCTATGTAGATCAGTAAAAAGTTAATTGAAAGCATATGGAAGCTGAAAGCAACATAAGTGCTTAAAATGATTATGTCCCCATTTAGACGATGACTTAACTTCATGACTTACACCTACACCTCTTCCCTACAAGCACGCAAGTCATGAGATAACGGCATGACGTTAAGTCATCGCCTAAATGTGGACTAAAATAAAAGTCAAAAATTGAATCAGAATGAATCACAAAATAGCTTTTCAGGATGTATGATAATGATGTTAGATAATTTAGTAAATATATAATATAAATCACACTGAAAGTTCACAACTTATTTGAAGCATTATAAAGTTAGTCAAATTTATCATAATAAAAGCTCAAAGCTGGATTGTTTCTTTAACAAAATTTTCGACACTAAGTTTTCAAACTAATTTTTACAGAAATTGATATATAAATTTCTTGTATAGTATTTAGATTTTATTTAATGCAGATTTTCGTTAAAGGTATGTCTTACACGGCGAAAGTAAAGCTTTCGAACACACTTGATATTAAATTGAAATAATTAATAAATAAATATATATATGTTACTATATAACAGTTATAATTAATTCAAAACGCAAAGATAAATCCGAGCTTATCAACAAGAAATCAACACAGGTCTAAAAAGTTATCGTCTTCTTAGCCTTCGCGGAAGTTGGCTGAAAATAAATGTATCCCGGCACTTATTGTACCAACACATTCAAATGCAAGTCGAATAAATGGCTAACGTTGCCCCCAATAGATCAACGACTTGCCAACAACAGCAGCAGCAGCAGCAGCAGCAACAACAATAATAATAACAACAACAATGCAGTTATAGTAGTTGTCGCGGCAAAGTTTGCGTGTTTCATACAGTTTTTTGTTTTTTTTTTTTGGGTATGTATTTATTTTGATTTATAAATATAAATAAGTAAAGCTGAAATATCATGATGACATTATAGCCCGCTGCTGGGCTCTTGGCCCAGTCCTTGCATATAACATTATAACCATGATGAATGTGTGCTCCAGGCGCAGGCCAAATGAGACTGATGATGGCATAAATTCAAGCGCTGACAAGCCAAATAAAAAAGTGCAGCGAAATCAAATAGAAGAAATCAAGACCAGTTCCGAGTGGTGGTTATAAGATGTGTGTGTGTTTGTGTGTATGCACAACTAGAGGCCAATTAACTCGCCGGGCAAAAGCAGCAGCAGCAGCCTGTTGTGTCCACATTATGCAACAGCCCATTGAGAGAGACCCTTTGATCTGTCTCGGCGTTCCTCTGACCACCCTCCGCGAGAGCATGCTAATGAAAGTGACCTACATCAAGTGGCATTTCTCTACATTTCTACTCTCATATAAACACTCTCACTATCAGAGTACCATATGTGTCAGGACAGGGATTACGTTGCTCAGCACCAATCGAGGAAGTGCACATGCAGCGAAATTGGCCTAGGCGCACCATGGGCAACCGAAGCTGCCCAGTGGAACCGTGGACCCTCCAGTAGTCTATCTAAACTATGTTTGTGTTCCATATCAGTGCGTCTTTGCGACTGTTTCAGACGTTTTGGGCGCAGTTTGTAGTCACATTTTAATATAGTATAAATTCTGTTTCAATGCGCCCACGGCGCTGGTCAGCATGACTTCCCTTCCAGGGGCAACGATAGGGCACGCAATTCTTATGTACAGCGCCGTGGTTTTTCAAACTATATACATAAGGTCTTATAAATATATATATACATTTGTATATGTATAGTAGGTAGATTGCTTTGGCTGCTTGTTAGGCATTTTTCATTCGCTGTGACATTTCGCCTTTGTGGCTCTTAATTATTTCAAAAACGGCTGCATTCGTTTTAATGAAGTGAAAATTCTTTTCGTTGATATCGCGCACGCAACCCAAAACAAAAATGAAACACAACAAAAGCAAATTGAAGAGCCCTAAAACAGAGAAGTTCAGTTATACTCCGAACTATGGTAGCGTAATTTAATTGAAGCTTGGAACTGAAACCATTTAATATTTCAATTCGATTTGGAAGTTTATTTGTTTAAAGGGAGCTCATTTAGGAAATTTTAAGACATGTTTCTTAGATTCCAAAGTATTGATAAAAGTAAGTAATTTCTTGGCTTTTTACTCCATTTTCCCATTAAAAATGGGAAAAGCGAGATATAAAGTACTGCAAATGTATGTAACAGGCAGAAAGAGGCATTTCCGAATATATAAACTATATATTCTTGATCAGCATCAACAGCCGAGTATATCTACCCATGTCCGTCTGTCTGCCTGTCTGTCCGTCCGTCCGTATGAACACACAGATTTTGGAGACTATAAGAGCTAGAGACACCAAACTTGGCATGCAGATTCCATACTCAGATCAAGCTTACTTCAAGTTTCGGAAACACCCCGCCGCACCTCCGCTAATCAAAATAAGCTCCCACAGCCACAATTTTAAAGATAAAGCTTTGATTTTTGGTACACATATATGTTTGATCAATGTTGAACAGCTGCCTTAATTTCATTTCGATCGGATTAATAGCACCAAAGTTATGGAAGAATCTATTACCTACGTTTCAGAAGGCAGAAACAACAGTTTGACATTCACTGGACATTTAAGTGCGCTGCTTGCTTGTGTTGCCACTGAACTGCTTGAAATGCAAGTTGGGAGCAGGGAGTCTCGTAGTCGGGCACACACGACCAGAGCATTCTTATTTGTTTCATTGTTGCAAACACAAATAAATTTGATTGTGGTTCCTGCTACGGTTCGAACACAAGTTTCGTACGAAAGTTGTTCGCTTCCCAAATTGTTCGAAAAGGTAATAGACACTTTATTTTATTGGCACACTGTTTAATTTTAAAGAAAAATATAAATGGTTTAGTTTTTGTTCTACAACGGTTCAAAGTAAAGTTTGAGTAGAAAAAGAGTTGAAATTCCGGGCTTGCACTGATATTAGATATAAAATATATTTGTGTAGCGGACTACACATTCTAATGCGTCCTGAACTGGTAAGATTATCTCTTTAAAAAACGAACATGTTACAGTGTGAGATTCACTTCACTTTTGTCTTGCGTTCTTGCCTGTGATAGTTATGAGCACATGAATTAGTTCAGTTTAACAACTTAAAAGCTCAGCTACAATAAAAATTCGAATTGTTCACAATACATAAATTAATTATATAATCTTTAAATAACATATAAGTTTTGAAAAGCTCAATTCAAATGAATGTTTAAGAAAGAACGTATTCACATTTTTAGTTGACAAAGAGACTAGTATCAAATATCGGCAAATGCTTTCCTTTGGTTTAGATTTTCAAACAAATTGTATTGTTATAGTTGAACCTATTATAATTAAACTGATTGAAATTTATTATATTTTTAATTCGAATATACATAATTAAAGATAAAGGTAGTTCCGTAGCCTAATCTCTAATACTCTTAGTTTTTATATCTGATTTGTGGGTTGATACATTTAAGAATTACATATAATATTTAATTTTTTCAGAAATTATTTTCAAAACTTCAATTTTGATTTAGTACGAACATAGAAAAATGAATTAAAGTTATTTCCTTAGATTTCTTTTCTCTAGATTTCTCCTTTAAAGTAGGAGAAATTTTTAAAAGTTATTTAGCTTTTTCAACAATAGTTGAATTACCACAGTTAAAATAATTTGCCAGTTTTTAATCGGTGTCATAATCCTTTATTATTTTCTGATGTAATTAATATATGCAACATTTATTTGTTACATGTGTATTTGTAATTTGTTAATTGACATTGAGAACAAACAGGAAAATAAAATAAAAAAATTGTATAACACAGTTAAACAATACAACTATCTGATAACAAAATTTGTTCAAATTAGTTTGAACAAACTTATTTAGTGAATTTTACCTCAAAAATGCTTGTTAAACTTTGCTCACAGAAATTGCATGCACTTTCACAAAATTTTAGCCGACGGCCTTTTTCATTAAACAAATTTAACAATTGGAAGCTCAATTTTTATTTAAAACACTTCACAAATTGAAAATGTTGTTGTCAATTTTCGTTGTTAACCGTTTCTAAATGCGGAAACAGTTTGTTGATCACTTTGAGTAGGCCTTCAGCTAATTGCTATTGCCATTTCAAGCCGCATCATTTTCAAGTTAATCCGTTTGTATCCTGATGTTTAACGGGTTTGAATTTTACCTGAAGTCTCTTGTTTATTGTGCACTTGACTTATTTGTCGGACTTTTAGCCGTAATTAGATGCACCGGGCAGACACTCAATTTGTCACAGTTTTAGATTTGGCAGTTGGACTGCGTTGGCTGTGGATGAATCTCATTAAGATTCGCCGATTCGCGATGTATCTGCAAGTACTTCACGCCGAATTTATGGTATCCATCAGCGCGAATGTATTTTAAACGTCATCGATGAAAACACTGGCACTGAAAACACTTTGCTGCCCATCCATCTTACGTTATTATCGTTCAAAGTCAGCGAGCGATGCGCGTCGTGCAATGTATCTGTGCTGTTGTTCCTGTTGTTGTTGTTGTTGTTGTTGGTATCCAACGGATGCGCGTTTTGCTGTATCTAAAGGCAGAGAGGCAGCCGTACGATTCGCGGAGCGAGCGAGTGCTATGACGAATTGACGGATTGTTTAGCTAGGGCCAAAGTTTCGGTTTCGGTTTCGATGAATGTATCCGCGAATACGTGCTCGAAGCGCCAATGTCTCACTTTGACTGCTCGGGCATAATTCAAGTATCTGAGCATCAACAAAAAACTCATGCTACGCGCAGCGCCAGCGCCGCCAATTGTAGCTGCGAGTACGAGCAACTAGACTCACAGATACAAACACACACACACACACATACACACACATACACACAGATACTAATACAGCTATGCCATGGCAATGGCAAACATACATTCATTCGAGTGCATTCATTAAACACTCGCGTTAAAAAAATATATATTCGAACGGGCCATGCGTGTTAGAGCAGTCAGGCAGCATTTAATGCGGCTGCCTGCTGTCCCACTCGCACCCATTTGCACTGCGCTGTTGTTGTGTTACCTTTGCGGACGCAGAAATTTTGTAGCCGCAAGTGCGACTGATTGTATGTTTGTATGTATGAGTTCGAAAGAGAGCCAGTTCGAATTTTATTACGCTCTCCGATTGCGAACTCATTCCATTTCGAATCAACTACAAAAATTCTTATTGATCTCACGTACACTATCTGTGTGAGACTCACACGTACACAGAGAGAGAGAGAGAGAGAGAGAGAGAGAGAGAGAGAGAGAGAGAGAGAGAGAGAGAGAGAGATGGGATCGTTTGGATTTATAAATATTCGAATTTCGAATTCGACAACAAGACTTGAAATACATTCCTCCATGTGTCTCTCTATAGAAGAAAAGTTTGATAACAACGAGAAAGTATCGTTTAGTTTTTAAGTTTAAAATGAGCCAAAAATAAACAAATTAAATATGTTTTTAGAGAGATTTAGCTAAACAATAATTTCTAAGAATTGTGAATATAGTAAACAATAGTTTTTTGAGAAAAAAGTTCATTTATATATATGCCTGTAGCGAACTTTGTGATTTATATTTGGGTATACAGCATTTTAAACAAACTCTTTGCAAGTTTTCGTAAAACGTTTCTCATTCTTAACTTATGCTGCTTTTTAGGTGCCCTGATTTATACATATTCTATAGAGTTGAGACTTTATGAGACCTAGACACATTTTCAAACTGATATTAAGCCAAATTTTCTAATTCTTAATTCAACTAATGCGGCTTTCTAAAAATGTCATATGCTGTAGCTGCTCAAGTAGCCCAGATTTATACATATTCTATAGAGTCGGGGCTTAATGAGACCTAGAAACATTTTGAAACTGCTTTTAAGCCAAATTTTCAAATTTTCTAGTTCTTAATACAACCAATGCCGCTTTCTAAAAATGTCATATGCTGTAGTTGCTCAAGTTGACCAGACACACATATTCTTTAGAGTTGTGTCTTTAAGAGACCTAGAAACTTTTTGAAACTGCTGCTTACCTTTGTGTTGATAGTTTTGAAATCCAAAAGCAAACGTTGTCGCTTGAAGAATGCAATTTTTTTAAGCACTTCACTTGATGTTGTGTATTGTATTTAATGTTAGAACTACACTCAAAGATAATTTTTATTAAATACACTCAGACACTTGGTTTCATAAGTTTACGCAATTGTTGAGACATACTCCTAGATTATTTAACGGACATTTTTAAAGCTATGTAAAGCATTTTTCGAATCTTTTACACTTGAATAAGAATATTTGATATTGCAGCTATCCTCCGGCCTGTGTTTCATTACGTTATTACGTTATTTTACACTGTTATTTTGAGTTTGGTAAATGAATATTCCAATCAGCCGTCGCCTGAAAGCTCTGTGGAGCTGGTAGCCAATCACCAACCCAGTTGGACATAGACTTCACGACGTTTTTCCAGTGGGTGGCAAGTATCGTATATAAGTAACAGTAAAGTAAGTTTAACAGTAACCCGGTACCGAGCGCGCAGCTGGCGTACTTGAGTGCGCCACGTTCGATTCACGTTTGACAGAGCCTTTGCCGTGTATGCTACTGTATTGGAGTCCGACTGCCACTGAGTGTGTGTGCGTGTGTGTGTGTATGAGTATTCGAAAACTGTAAATCATTTGGGCATGCTCGCTGTGCGTGTGAGTGAGCTGCAAACAGTATGCGCATGTTCGAAACTCAGTCTCGCCTGCTTGCACTCAAACAGGCCACGCCTACTGCTTTGATTTATGCTTCAGGGGTGCCGCTCGGCTTGGACCAACGGCCTATGGCGGCGCAGCGACGCGATGCGACGGCAGCGGCTGAGGCTGAGGCTCCACGGCAGCCTCAGCTGGCAAACAGAAACAGGTAGTTGGACGCTGGACGAGGCAGATGATTGCCTGCCACTCAACGTCAACTTCAACGTCAGCGCCAGCGTCGCGTCAGTGTCGACCCTCTCTCTTCTGCTTGTTCTTGTTGTTTTTTTTGCTCCAGATTAGGCTGAAATCATCCTAGATTAGTGTATCCCGCTGCACCCCAAAAAAGTTGCCATTTCCATTTTCATCCCCCTGTCCCTCCCCCCTTTCTCTGCCCTATTCCAGGCACTTTATTTGTATTCAATCGTGGCGCTGTTCCGCTAAATCACCGTCACATTATTATTTCGCATTATTATTTTATAAACGTTTCGTTCTGTGCGCCATCATTTCCATTTTTATTGGCTGCGTTCGAAATTTTACAGCGCGCACTGTAAACAAAAAAACGTCGCAAACAAGCGACAAATGAGTTTTTAGCTTGGACCAAGTTTTGGTTTTGTTTGCATCTCTTTAAAACGAGCTCGTTTGCACTCCAACTCGGTATCTGAATTTGAATTTAAAATTTATTGACCACATTGTCTGGCAATGTCTCGTGGTTCTTATAATTCATTCGGTTGCGGGTTTCGAGTATCGGGTTTCGGGTTACGGTTACGTTTACGGTTTCGGCTACGGATTTTGGGGCTGGGTCTGAGCTGCTTGGCTAAATGCCTTAATTAAAAATCAATTTTTGATTTGCTACCAAATTCCAATCGAGTATATATTTCTTTTTGTGAGATATTTGCATTTAAATCCAGTATGATAAATTGTAAAAGTCCATAAAACACAATTAGGTAAATAAAAATTTTCAAGAAACCATTTTTGTTTTTGCATATTCTATTCAACGTTTTGACATTACACTTGGTTTCATTTTGTTTCTTTTAGATTTTTGTTACAAATATAGTTAATAAAATAATGCATTTAGTTTATTTTTCGAAAGCTATTTCTAGTTTACCAATTGATTTACTATTAGAAAACATAATTGACTTTGTTATCGAATCAATCATAATCAACAAAGCTATATGTTGATGCATATCAAACAAAATCTGAACAATTTTTATGAATTTTGCAAAATACAAAATATTATTTTTTATTTTTTATTATTTTCTTCGAGCATTTGAATATTTACATAAAACATTTAAAGCTCGAAGATAATTATCTGATATTAATATTAACCGATTGAAACTAGAAGATAAGTATTTTATTAACTAATAGGGTTTAATCTTTCATAATTATATTTTCGATATAAACGACAGGTTTATAATAAATAAATAATTTATTATTGAAAACTAAGCTTTATCTAAGAAGAAAGTAGCATCTGAAAGTACAAAATATATATAAGTATATAATATATATATATATATTTAAAATATTAAATGATATTGTAGATGCAGGCGGAGTTTTTTTTTTGGATTTATGAGCGGTAAATAGAATATAGTTAAAAGCAAGATTTGCATCTAAATCATTTGACATTTTACAGAATCAGAAAAAAAGCAAATACAAAAAGCAGTTTAATAAACCTTAGATGTTAAATCCATTATTTACAGAATGTCTTACAAGAATTTAATGCTTGATTTGATAAAGATTTGTTACAGAGTTATTCTTTACTTAAACTTTATTTATTTACAGTAGACTAAAAAAAGCTATTTATAAACATTGAAATATAAGCTATACAATACATAAAATGAAATTGTTTAAATATTTATTAAAGATACAACTTTAGTATATAGTTCTTAACTTCAGATACACTCATAAAAAAACCAAGCACTTAACTTTAAAACTTACTAAGATTAATAAATTGCATTATTTTGTAGTTTATCATGTGCTAAATGTAAATTTAAAATGTTTCCATGGATATGGCGATGTCATTGTATTTAGTTGCATTCCATATGGTTACCAATTTCAAAGCGATATGCACCCGTTCCGTTTATTTAATTTTTCTTTTTATATTTTCTTTTTTTGTGTGCCCGCACGACATGGCGAACCCATATTAAAAATATAAAAAAAAAACGAGAGGAAAAACTAGGAATCATAAGAGAGACGCCTGCGTGTACTTCTGTAATTGGAGTTGATGTCGGAGCTGCCAGCGGGCAGCCGGAGCCAGAACCAGAGCCAAAGCCGGAGATGGAGTTGGAGAATACAGAATGGAGGTGGAGATGGAGCTGCATTCAGACTCTGCCCAGCAGCATCCAACATGTTGCAGGCGATTTTTCATCATCGCTCGCATGTTGTTAATATTGATGTTGTTGTTGCTGTTGTTGTTGTTGTTGTTACTGCTGTTACACACACGCTTTTAATATGAAACAATCAGCAGAGTTTGTAGTTTTGTTTTTGCTCTGTGTATAGCAACAAAAAACTAGAGGAATTTTCAAATTAAATGTGGGCATAGAACTGTGCAACGTGCAACGTGCAGCTTGCAATGTGCAACGTGCAACGGAACTGCAGCAGTTTTCAATTAAACGCAGTGCCATCGACCCAAGAAAAATAGTCAATTCCAATGCCCCATGTCCAAGGATTCGCGGGGAAGCCAACTCACGACAATTCGTTAATACCTTGCCATTTGAGTTCTTCACGCACTCGTAAAACCAGCTTAGGCAGGGGGCGCCATAAGAGTGGTGGAGGGGGGAGGGGGGAGGGGTCTGCTGCAACTGGCACTTGATAAATATGCGCCATTTAGGACAAACACACAAGGCAAAAGTTGCAGCTACTTAGAGCAAACGATAACTGAAAGACAAATCTGGAGCACATATCTTCACTCTGCTAGTAGATGATGCTGCTGCTGTTGCTGCTGCTGCAGTTGGCGATGCATTGAAATATGCATTTACATCAAAAGGCAATTTAAATTAATTTCCGACCTTTTATTTCTTGCTACAGCTTCTCTCAGACTTCGACTTCGACTCCGATTCCGATTCCGATTCAGCCTCAGACTCAGACTCAGTGTCAGTGTCACTCTAAGAGCCAGTTCATCCACATTTGATTATGACAAACGCGTCTCAGCTGTCATGCGATGAGCTACTTAGAGTTGGAGTTAGAACTGGAGTTGGAGTTGCTGCTGCGGCCATTAGGCGCCAGTTGTTGTTGCAAGGACAACAGCTGAGCTAAAGCAGCACGCGAGCTGCTGTATTCATCATTAGAGGCGGCAAAACATTCAAACATCCTGGCTAAAACGCCATTTTGATTTGGTTGCCGACAGAAGACACACACATATCCTTATGGCCATATACACCCGGCTGTGTATGCATCCTGTGGCCAGCCAGATAACAAAGCTTTTGCTGTTAAAAGCTCTGCGGCTATATCCTTCTCGCTTTGGCCACAGCTGCTGTTTGGCTACCGGGAACTTGAAACTGGGAGCTGGGCAGGACTGTTGCGCATGTCCTTACCCACAAGCTGCGTACTTATGCTGATGATTAATTTGACAGGGCGGCGGCGGTGGCAGCGGCAACGACGGCGGTTGCTTCTGCAAAAAGGAAAGTGGCTCCACCTACAAATTGAAGAAGCGTAAGGACACTTTAAAGCATTATTAAATTCTACAGCAAAACGAAAGAAAATCATACAAAAACTGACTGAGTCAAATTTAAAATGGCGTCATTTGGCAGATGCTGCCTGTTCCTAACCCTCGGAGAGTTTCTTTTCCTATCCCGCATGACAGCAATCAATCAGATCGCAACAATAGATACATATGTATGTATATACAGCCAAATTCTATAAATGTCTGACTGGCAATGCTCTCGAACTCAGGCAAGGTCGTGTCCTTCCACAACAGCAGTAGGAACAGGACCAACAGGTCCGTCGGCATTGCCATTGTTCTAAGTATACTACTTTGTTTGACTTTTTGGCAAATGTTTGCCATTTCGTGAACGCTTGCAAAAACTCCTTTCGCTCAGCTCATTTGTGTTCATTATCGTCCTGCGGCGCGCCGCCAAATCCTTTTGCCCACATTATGCGTGTGAACAATGTGGCAGTCACTTGTATATGGTTTAACTCGGCATGTGACTCTGTGGGCATATCCTAGTTGGTTATGTTTGCTGCTGGTGCTCTCATTCCTGCTGCTGCTGCTAATCAGCGTTCCTTTAATTAGTTCACCTCATCAAGGTCACATTAAACGAAGGCGAATGCGATTGCGAATGTGAATGCGAATGCAAGGCAAGCATTTAAATCAGAAACTGAATTTGGACATTTGCCTAAAATTGATTTGTCATGGTTGCTACAACACTGTGTGAAACAAGTTTGTTTCAAAGTTGTCAACTAAAAAAAATTTGTATTTTAAATTTAGTTACTTTTTTTTTAGACATTTTAGTATATTTTGTTATTTATATATTTTTTCTGTCAAAGCTTTATTGCAACTTCTTAGTAACACATCTAAGACATGAGCATTTAGGTGCATTTCTGCGAAAAGATGTTACATAATCAAGTTTTACAGGTGATAATTTTTGATATTAATTTTTTCTTTGATTTGGCAGGGAATTTTATCCAAATTATGAATTCATAGCGATAGTTGTTAATTTTACTTGAAGAATCACTTATTATACATTTGCAGAGGTTATTATAACTTTGCCACGAAATGTGTCATGCATTGAAGGAGTTGTCTCAGAAAAAAGTATTGTATATTCCTGATCTGCATCAACAGCCGAATCATGTCCTTATGTCTGTCTGTTTACATGCTTTTTTCAAGACTTTGATCTAGGGATATCTTGATGAAACTTGGCACAGATGCTTCTTCTTATTGCAGGTAGTACCTATAGTTGAATTGGCCAGATCGGACCACTATAACATATAACTGAAATAGGCACGATCGGCCGAAAAATTAGTTTTTTTATGAAAAACTTTTTAGTTTTTCAAAATATCTCAACCAAATTCACTATATCTATGTTTAAGCACGTTCTACACATATTGACAGAATTTCCATCAAAATCGGACGACGTTATCTTATAGCTGCTATAGGAACAATCTCTTGAAATCCTTCAGAACAAAACTATTCTTTTATTAAAAATATCAATAAAGAAATAAAATTTCTTGTATTTATTCAATTCCACAATTTAATTTGTTTTAAGCAACATTTTGCTGTATATTTATTGAGCATTTTTATATTAAATTTTGTTTTGTTTGCAAGAATGTATAGTTTTACTTGAAGCTGGGAATAGTTGCTGAACTTCCTTTTGCCTTGCCAAGCAGTGCATTTAAGCGGATACATATTTTACAGCAAGCAGTACAAGCTGCACTGCATTACCATCCAGCAGGAAAACTGCATACAGTTTGGTTTGTGTCCAGAGAAAATTGCATTTGTACATTTTTCCAGTTTCCATTTGAAATCTAATCAGAAAATGTGCCAAAATTTAATGTGGAAAAACTCCAACTGGAAACTGGATGGATATTAAATTGATGCTGCCAGAGGTCGCTGCAGCTGCCTTCGATCCTTGCTCACATTAAAGTTCATATAAAACTAAATTTAAATGTAAAATCCAAACAAAACTTAACTTGGCAACTTTTCCCGCTTTTCACATCGACCTTGGCCATTAATCGTCAACGTCTCATTCACGTCAAATTTGTACAATTCAAATGTCAATTGTGTGTCAAGGAGTCGAAAGTTTTGCACAGCGTCAGAAAATCAATAATTCGAAACGCGTGAATATCCATTAACAATTTGTTTTGGCGCCGGCAAACTCGAACTTGAAACGTGAAGGGCCTTGAACCATTTGCTAAAAAATAAATTAGAAAATTCCGCCACACTCTTTGGCACATGTGCACGGCCCTGGGTCTGTTCAAGCAGCTGTGGGCTATGGCCAAGCTATGGTTCCGGAAATAGCAATGAAGATGGAGTTGGCTGTTTTGGGGGTTAGGGCTGGGTAAGGGAATGGCGCCTTGCCTAATTTGAATATAGAATGCACCCAGAAACGCGTACAAGCGAATATGTATGTGTGTGTGCTGTAGTTGTGCGTGTGTGTATGTGAGTGTGTGTAGGCCGGGTGGATTGTAAATGGAAATTTTGACGTGGACTGGCGACGGACTGGCTGGGTGGCAGCTTGCCTCGAAAGACTGCCTCGCTGGCTGACTGACACATATTTGGGAATGATCAAAATTAATGACCCGGCGCTCACACACACCTATGCCCAAACATACAAACAAACATTGAAAATTTGAGCATACATATGTATGTATGTATGTGTATCTGTGTATAATTGACGAAGAAGTGCCATAAAATAGGTTAAATACAAATATAAGTAAGTTTGAAAACAAATTAACATAAACATATAATCATAGCAGAGGTTTTTCCTTTTTGTGTCTCAAAAACCATTAAATTTATAAATTTAAAAAAAATCAACATATCCAATATTGAATTAAACCAAGCTATAAACAGAAACATTCGATTTTTCTTGCATGAAATTCTTTTCAATTTCGTTGTTTTTTGAAACTTATTTATTGTAATAGATACTTTTTTAAAGATATACTTGTTTCACTAAGTAAAGCTGATAGATAGAAACTGAGTGCAGTTTCATTGAGACGTAAAATAGTCAGCACAATAATCAATCACTATTCTAAAAAAAAAAATGTATTGATTCTTATACTATTTTTTTAATTTTGTTAAAAAAAAATTAAGAAAACAGAGTATATTGGGTTTGTGAAATGTATGTCCGTCCATCCGTCTGTCTGTCCTTCTGTATAAAAGCAGTTTTTCAACATTTTTGAAGCTAGAGCAACCAAACTTGGTATGCATGGTGGTATATACCATAGTCAGACAAAGTGTCAAGATCTCCTAATTTGCTGCTAAGTTCATATTTGTTTACTTTTTGGAGTTGCTTTGACCTTGTCATCAGCTACAACAGCGAGCTATCGATAATTTTGTCAAATATTTGAAATTTGGGACTTTAATAAATAACAACACTAGAAACACAACTTCATTTGACTCTAGCCCTAGCTAGCAGACGGATCAATTTCTAAGTTTTTCTTTTTTAATTTATTTATTTTAAATCTTATTTTCTTTGCTCGCAACAACCTTCTTTCTGTTACAGTGTTTACCTCGCTGATGACTTGTTATATTGTCCTCGTTGTCAGTTATTTACTGCAACTTCTTGTTTTACTCATTCAAAATTATTTATATTTCTTATTTTAAGACTCTGTAATCAGATCCAACTATTTACTATTTTCAAGAATATAGTTGAACAATATTATACTTTTTAATTTAATATTCCTCAAAAATAAAAGCTAGAGCTACCAAACTTGGACAAATGTTGGTATATACCATAGGCATACAAATTTTCAAGAGCTCCCCCATCCTCACTCCTTCTCTTTTAAGCGGCAAAAACCTATATCTCGCACAGTTTTGACACAACGGCTACTAAAAACTTCCTTGATTGATATGACTAAAAAAAAAATTGGCCACTCCCACCCCCGCCCTTGCAATCGAGCAATGTTTATTTCTCCCAAACTTGTAGAACTGGCCCGACCAAATTTAAATTGGTAACAAAACTTGTAAGATTTGAGCAAAAATACAACTGCCCCGCCCACTTCTGACTCCGCAAAGAGGCTGAAAAAGAGTGCATCACAGTCGGGTGCATCTGACTGCAACGTTCTTACTTGTTAAATACATATTAAACTATTTGATCTATTGATATTGAAAGTAAACTATGAAGAAAAAAACTATAATATGGTTTTTGTTGATTTAAAACTGATTAAAAAAATATTTTTTCTGTGTCTTTTGTAAAAGTATTTGACACTTCTTCAGTTGGTAACAATATAAATATTCAGTATGTACTTGCCAAACCCTATTAACAAATGCAAACCTTTCGAGCTGAAATCTAAATTTTGTGTGTTTTCAGCTAATCACCGAGCGACAGTCAAAATGGAAAACATTTGTGCAACAACTTTGATGATTGTTATTAAAAAAAATGTAGGGGGGTAAAAGTTTTTCAACTTTCTGATGGCAAGATAAGTGCTCATTTTTGGCATATTGCGACGCGCCGTCAAATGTGGCTGCAATTAAAAACTGTTACGCCTCATGCTAATCAGCCCAAGCCGCTCTGCTCCGCTCTGCTCCGCTCCGAGCAGCTCCGAGGTCGATTCCATTGCCGATCCCTTCACCCAACAATGGCAGCACACGCTCCAACTGTAAGCTCGCCCAACCGACCTAGGCCCAGGCCCAGGCCCAGTCCGTCAGACAACAGACAACAGACAGAAACATGGCAAACTGCAAAGAAAGAATTCATTATTTCAGTTTTAATTGCTTTTTTCATACTTTCGAAATTTCAGCGCCAGCCGGATCCACGAGCTTAGCCCCCTCCTGCGGAACGGAGACGGCATTTTGCATGTTCAAGCCACATCTTTCACAAACAAACAACTCTTTGCAAGAAATTCAATTATGCTTTTTAATAACCGACAGCGCGGTTCAAAGTGTATTACACGAAGAAAACGCATGAAAAATCCCAAGCAGAAAAGCCAGATATAATGCAAACCTATAAAATATAATGCAAACAAATGGAACAAATAGTATCCGATTAAAAGATATGGTACGAGTATTTTTACAAACATCGTATAAAACATAATCATAATCACAATTACTTAGAACTCTCAAATCACATAGCATAAATATTAGAATATGGTCTTTCATCTTTATAAATTGATTAACAAAAAGTTGAACAGTTTATTTCTTAATATACAGAAAAAACATATATGCTAGTCAATGTTTAAACTAACCTTACCTTCTGTTATATAAATAAATAAATAAATCAATTTCGTACAGTTGCTCTAGAAATCAAACAACAACGAGCTAATATTAACATTCCTTTATTTTGATTTCAGATAAAAATCAGTTTTTTGTTTGCAGCTATAGATATAGAAAACAATTAACATCTGCTTTTTTGGAAGAACACAAAATATTACAAAATTAAACTTTTCAAACTATTCTGGCAGTTATAAAATAAAGTTTGCCTCTGATCAAAATTGAATTAGTATTGCATAGAAAATGCTTAAGCTCGGTATTGGTAAGTTTGATCGAGAAATCTTGACATTGGCAGTTTTAACGCCTTTATTGTACTGTATAAATATATTGTCAGCAGCAAAATAAGCATCTGTCAAAGGTTTCATTAAGATCTAAGAGACTAGTTTGCATGAAATAAGACTGATAGACAGGTGGACGGAGGGACAGAAGGACTTGGTTAGTTGGACTCGGCAGCTGCTGCTGATCAAAAATATAATTTTATAAATATGTTTTCGTTTCAAAACTGTATTACTAACTATGCTATCCATAATGTTTCTCGAATCTTATGTTCTGGTTATAATAATCTTTTTAATGTTATAAGTATTGCTACATCTATCCCTACTCTTAAAACAGCACTCCTTTCTAACTTACAGATATTTTTTATTTTTGCCTTTTTAAATTTTTTTCTAATTTTTATTATTATTATTTTAATATTTAGCTAATTTTGATCATTTTTTATTTTTAATTTTAATCATTTAAGTTTATTCTGTGTAGACTGTTGTTTATGGACATTAAATAAATAAATAAATGTGTTATTTATGATGTCGGAGGCGAAATTATAAGTAGGTACAATACAGGTTAATATGTGTTTTTTACAACTAATTAAAATAATAATAATATTTTTTCTTGGCAAGATGATCTGTTGGAGGGATTCAAGCTGTCTAAGCAATAAAGTCAAAAATGAGTTTTTAAAAATTTGTAGTTGTAAGCTCTTTATGCATTTATATCTACTATTATTTGCCTAACTTTACAGTAGCTAATGTTTCAAATATTGGCTTTGGTTTGATATTTACTTATGTCATGCAAGAATTTAGGTAGCTCATTTTAAGCTAAGATGTGAAACTCAACCACATATTGAATATAAATATTATTGCACAGTCTATGGTAGGATGACGAAGAAGAATATTCAAATAAACAAGCCCAGAAACCTTTTCGAACACAATCAGCTTAATCATAAATTAACAATAAATTTGTGGCCATAACCAACTCCGTCGCCTTCTCAGATAAATTAGTCAAAGCGACACACTATAAAGCATTTGTTGAACTCATAAATCCTCACGGACGGTGGCGGTTGTCGTTGTCGTTGTCTGCCACTGTCCCCGCCACCGTCTCCACCATTCCCGCCGCAGCCTGATCTGCGCATTAACATATTAATGTTTTGGCTAGTTGGGGGATCTACTCGTAGTTGGCGGCTTTGGAGCACTGATCTAGCCGCCAACGCGGCCAGTAGATCGTCGGTTTTTGGCGCTGATTTCATCTGGCAGTGGGACTGGGACTGGGGCTGGGACTGTGACTGGAATGGGATTCTATGGAACGATTTGGCTTGTAACCCCAAATTTATGCATGCCAATGAAGCATTTAAAGCGACATTTGTCGGTTGTGGCCATAACTCATGTGTAGATGTAGCAGTCAGCGCCACCGACTATGCCTGTGCCCAGCTCACACGCTCTCCAATCCAATCTAATACAAACAAATCCAATCCACAGCGCTGCGGTGCGGTGCGTTGTGTTGCCGTTTTGCTTGTGGCAATTGGACGCATTTGCCGGGCCATTTGGCCAGGCTAAGAGCGCTGGTGTTGCCAACCATTCGAAAACAGTGTTGATTTGGGTCACAATTAATTGCTTTTCAAGCGCCATAAATATAGCGCCGATAGAGCTAATCACAACAAAGAGCACTGCCGATCTGCAGATCTGACCTTACTGAGCACACGAGTGTGCGGATAATCATTATAACGCCTTGGTGGGTTATATGCCCTATGAAGTTCTAGAAACCTGTTGCTTTGACTTAAATAAATATTGGCTGTGAGAATGAGAGATAAGCCAAGGTTAGATTCGATTGTAAAGTCGGCTGAATTCAAAATTGAGTACAGTCAGAACCCTATCGATTCTTCTCAAGTGGGAGGTTGACAATATTTATATTATCACAAGATGCTCTGCTTTTTTACAGACAGATTTGCGAGATCACCTAGATCTTTACTGAGCTGCAGGACGCTCGATTGTGATGGGTTCGAGGCCTTCAATTTTATTTTATTCGATCAACTTCATCTTAAATCCATTCTTCTGATGACTTACTTCTTCGATATAGCTCTAGATATAGGGAATAAAGATGTTCGATATGAATTGTAATATAGTTTGGAAAAGTTAACTTTAGAAACTTTTAAATATTGTAATAGTGGTAATAAATGAACACGAATCTAATCAATTTAAATAGATCGTTTAGTCAAAAAAAAAATGTAGAACAAACTAGGAATGTTCGGAGATTCAAACAGATTCTATTCTAACATTAATAAGTTATTCTGTCATACAACTAGACAGCCTCATTTCGAATTGTTTTGGTCTATTAAAACTGACTTTGTAACACCTAAATCTATCGTCATGACGAAATCTAATTTCAAAATTAATCCATATCCGAGATCTGAGGACTCTGCTGGTTGTGTTTATCTTAAACATAAGGATAATGTAATTTAATCCCTTCCAGCTAACAGGCTTACACTCGTACACAACATACTGCAGTCATTTGCGAATATATCCTGGTAGGCGGAATGGTTGTAAACATGCTTCGGATGCGGATTAAGGATACGGCAGCGGCGCAGAAAGGATAATTCGCAAACCGACAATGCCAGACAAAGGTGTTTTGTTTTGTAACTCCTTCGCCCAGTAGACGGTCGTGCTCAGGTCGGCTGTGCTCGTGTTTGTCAAAGGATAATTTTATGATCGTTATTCGCAGACCGAGGTAAGGCAGAGGCAGGTACCATATCTGGCTAAGTGGACACAATGGAACGCCTATTCGCACTGCGAATTCAAAGGAGTGACCAGTTCTGTACAATTGTTTTGACAAAGGCGGGCTTTATTTTGACTATTTAAAGGATTACGCTAAAGGATTGACTTTGCAACCTTGACTGCATCGTCTGCATCCTCAGACGCTAACGCCCACAATGCAGTTTCCGTGAATCTGCAGATATGTCTCCTTGCCAATCCGCTCGACTGCGGGTTTTATGGTTCGCGAATGAGTTAAAAGCGACCTTTGGGTTTTCAATAAAAAGAAATGCAAAGAAAATGACTTCACTTCTGCGAAGGACGTCGAAGAGTTAACGTAACTCTTTCGCAACTTGCACGTAAACCTTTTACCACACCGAGAAGTTGTAAAAAAATGAGCACAACATAAGCTAACTCTAAGTAAATTTCTAGTAAAAAAGAGTCCTTAAAGGCTTTAAGGTCTAATATTAGCCAAAAGTCTGGGTAGTTATTTCAATTATGTAGTTTTTTAGCGGGAAATAAGCACATTGCGAAATGTTGACTGCAATTTGAGAAATAGTATTGTGTATTCAAGGTTTTAGAAGATGGAATTTCTGGTATCGTAGTCAAGGACTTACCATGATTTGATACTGGTTAGTTTTAAGATATAAGAAGAAAGATACGTGCCGAAGATGTGTACACTTGCAAAAAAGATTTGCATAAGACAACTTATTTTTCAACTGATTGTTCGTATGGCAGCTATAAGATTTAGTGATCCGATTCTGATAAAATTTGGTCAACATGTGTAGAACGTTCTTTAATATAGATATAGTGAGTTTGGTCGAGATATTTTGAAAAACATAAAAGTTTTTCATACAGAAACTTATTTTCAACCGATCGTTCCTATGCTATAAGATATAGTGGACCGGTCAGGCCGATTCTGACATAGCTAGAATAGCTATAACTCTAACACTAAGGGTCTAGTTCGCATATAATCAGACAGAGTTCAAGAAACTATTCAAAGTATTTTACATTTATTTTCTTTTTAATATTTTGAATCATACATAAAACAGCTGTTCCGACAAAAATCTTAACAGCTTGAATGTATTTAATAGATATGTCTTCATACTATACATGTAAAAATATATCCTAAGCCGGAACTATATTAAAACTCAACATATTTTTATTTCAATTGGTCCGATTAGATGTGCATTGGCTCTATTCTTTTAAATATAAATGCTTTCAAAATAAATCATTAATGGCGAGTAAAACAAAACTTTTAAGTTTACTTTTCACCAAATCGCCAGTTCTTTATATCTGAAATATGTAGTGAAACATAGCTAACCATGCAACCATCCACAGATGAAGCTACCCATTGTCCACTTTGATCTAATGAGTCGTATAAATGCCGCCTGCCAAATGCGTTGGCACATGGTTCCACGGTTGCGTTGCCGATAACTGTCATGGAGAGCAATGAAAAATGACCAATCAATGTCTCACTTCAATAGATGAGCAAACAGGGAAAGGCGCAAAGATTGCTGGTGGTGGGTAAAACTCAATCCCAGCCAAAAACCGACCAAAATGTGACGTTTTTCCATTGCGAAAATCGTGCATTTTATAGAAAAGTCTACGACAGAAGAGAGGGGAACATCAAATTGCAGCTGCTCGAATTTAGAGTTGAAATCAAATTGTTGGTCTTTTGACTTAAGCGTAAATTTTTGGGTAGTTTTCATAGAGCAAGGAAATCCTAATGATTCAAAAAGCCAACAAAAGGAAATTGAAGCATTTGTAGCTAACAAAATGCTTAATATAGTATGTTTATAAGAATTAAGATATCTTAGTTTTAAAGTAGTTATGAAAATTGAAATAACAGCGAATTCGATCAGTGCTTAAACTCGATTGTAAATTCGATTAGTACAATTTTCGCATTTTGAATTATCTGAGCTGTTTGTTGTTATGATATGTGAGTTATAAAAATATTCACAAATTATAGTTTATAGTATGTTTGAATTATAAATAATTATACTTATTATTCATTTATGTATTCGTTGATCTACCAGTAAGAAGACAGTGTGAGCTATCAAAATTAATTCCACAATTCGATAAATAATATCAAGTTAAATTATCGATTTAGTTCAGTCTGTTAGAAACTCCAAGATGTTCAAATAAAAACAAACAATTTTTTAAATTCGTTCTAATAAAAGTACTAAATATATGTATATTTTAATAAATATTAAAAAATATTATCTGTACAATATAAACACTTTCGCTTAACAAAACATTTGTCAGTCCCCAAGATGAGACTGTGCTTATTATCGATGCCTGGCCACAGTCCATGGGCTCTCGTGATTATCGAGCGCTCCAGGCAAAGAGACAACGGGGAACCCATGGCCAGCCACTGGGTTAAAGGTATTAGTTGGTACTCAAACTATCACGGCAAGGAGCCGCCTCGTCCTTTGCACATGCGCACTCGTCCTATGCTTGTGTCCTGTGGCACTGTAGGGAGTGTGCGTTTGCTTGTGCGACGACTGCGACTGCGACTGCAACTGCGACGCAGCATCTCGTTAGACATTTGCGTGTCACCGGCAAATGGTCGAGAATTTGTGGCGCGTTTGTTCTGGTCGTGTGTGTGTGTGTGTGTGTGTATCTGTGTGTGTGCAGTGCGGCCTTAGGGCAGCGGCAGATGATAGAGAGCCTGGTTGGAGGTGGTCAGTTCTTGTTGTTGGTAGTTGCACTGCTGCTGGGCCTGTTGATGATATTGCGGTGTGTACTGTGCCTCATACTGCTGGCCAAGCTGATGTGGCAACGGCGGCGACTGCAGTGGATAATCATAGCTGGGCTGTGTGGCAGGCAAGTAAGCGGGATATGCCGCATAGGGCATGGCTGGCTGTGACTGTGGTGGTACGCTGCTGGCATCTAGATTGGGCAACAGTGTGGCATAGCCGGTGTTGGTGCAGTGTTCCGGTGAGGCATCGAGTGTGCGATCCTTTTTGGACTTCATGCGTCGGTTCTGGAACCAGATCTTGATCTGGCGCTCGGTCAGGCTGAGGGCATTGGCAATGTCCATGCGGCGACGACGTGTGATATAGCGATTGAAATGGAACTCCTTCTCCAGCTCAAGAGTCTGATAGCGGGAGTAGGTTTGGCGTGTGCGTTTAGAGTCTTTGCAATCTATAAAAATAGAGAAAGAGAGAAGAATAGCAAATAGTTAGTGTCAATTCAAAAAGAGCGTTGTAAGTGCAAAAGAGAGAGAGAGAGAGAAAGTGATGCCTACCTGATGCGAGAGTCTCTTCAATATGCGACCAATTGAATTCGTTGCTGTCGGAGGCAGCTGTCACATTTCGATGATTGATTTCATGTTGCGGATTGACAGCCTTCTCGGCCGGCGACTGGGGTGGCGTACTAATGCCAATGTTATCGACCAGGGAGGCGGGCGTGGCGGGTGTGGTAGCTGGCGGCGGGGTGACAAAGTCGCCATTCTTGGCCTGTTTGCGTGGTGAGTAGACATCCAGATAGTCGACGTCTTCGCTGGTGCTGCGTTGCGGCGACATGTGAGTCTGCTGTGTGGAGGGTGTGGGCACAGCATAGTCCTGCTCGTAGCAGGGCGACAGCTCTCCGGCGGAACTGCTCTTGCTGGGCTTCTTAACTTGCTCGAAGGTGGTGTAGAAATAATCTGGCGTGTACTTCAACTTCTTGACGGGATTGGTGAGCAGGGCACGCAGTGTGCTGGGTCTTTCCTCCACAGCAGCAATGATGTCCTCAGCAAGCGCATCCTCCGCCTTACGCTTCTGGGTCTTCACGGCTGCAGGTGAGCTGGCTGCAGGCACTTGGTACTGAGGCACTGCAGCCGAAGCTGGCGGCGGCAAGGACATTGTCGCCTGCTGCTGCTGTTGCTGATAGCTGGTGTAGTAGCAGTTTTGATTGTAGCTCTCCTGGCTGTACTGAGCATAGTTGGCAGTCTGCTGATAGCTTGTCGATGGCTGCCAGCTGCCATTGGCAGTGGATGAGCTTGCCATAGAGTTGGACTGATAGTAGCTGCTGCTGGTATCGTAGTATGTGGGCGGCAGGGCGTGGTGATACATGTTGTACATGCTGTCTGCATAGTAATGGTTATGAGTATTGGTGGCTGCCATCTCCTCGTCTCTGTGTGTTCTGGCTGCGAATGTGCGATGTGTGCGCGACGCTGCTGCGTTTGCGAATGAGCTTCTTTGGTCTCTGATCCTGCCTAATATATAGCTTGGGAGAGCGCTGATGTACGGCACACGCTCGTCATAGCGCATAAATATCCCTGCGCATGATACTTTGACACATGCTGAGCAGCAGCGCAGCTACCCCTCCAGGACCAGGACCTTGGCCAGATTTATGGCTTTGCAGGGGTAGCTACATTTTATCCGATAGACAAAGTTATCCGTTCAGTGTTTACATAGTTTTGCCTACCTGCTGCGCTGCTTATTACCTAGCCATCGCGCCCATTATCATCGCGAGTTTGACGAAAGTTATCCGCTTGAGCATTTCCCCTGACGGATGTCCTTGAGACCGCTGTGAGTCGTGCGCAACTACCTCCCACAGGTCCGTAATTAAGTCGAGCCGTGTTGGGTGAGCAAGTGAGACAGCGGCTGCTTTTGCATTCCTCTAATTGCAATAATCATAAAGACATAAACAGAACTGTAAACTGTAAACGTTGCTAAAACGGTTGGCACAAAAGGCTTTTCCTGTTTATTGTCGCCAGGCAGCAGCAGCAGCTAATTCGTAAAAATTTCTACGGCCCAACTGAACCGTAGCTGCTGCCAGACGTTCCAGGAATCGTCAAGGTATTCGCTTCAGCCCAAAAGATGGGCTTGATATTTGGCTTGGACTTGGAATATTGCATATATTGCAAGGCTGAAAGGCTGCGAAAGGATAATATTGCGCGTGCTCCGTTCTCGTATCCTTTCACGTTCCCATTTCCAATCCCTTTGCCTGGTTGCGTCTTCAGTGGCTCTTTGTTTGCAAGTTGCGTCGCGTGTTTCGCTTTTTGTTTGCTCGCGAGGGTTTTCCTGCGGCCAGGGCAAGTGGCTCAGTCTCAGTCTCAGCCGTATTTGTATTTGCATAGTTGACCCGTAAGCCGCTCAAGTAAATTGACTGGCCAAAAGGCGAGCAGCCAAGCAGCCAATTCTCGCCTACTCTCTGTTGACACGACTTTGTTATCCGCTTAGCAGCAGCAGCTATCGATGTGGCAGCAGTAGCATCAGCCACCCCCGACACCGATCCATGAACAACCCTCTGCACCCTCAGTTTAAGCAACATATAGACCGATATCTACAGATATATTCTCTGGCATATGTGTGCAGTTTGTGCATGTGCGAATTGTGCGGCCAACTCCCTCCCCTGCCCCTGTCCCTGTTTCTATTTCTGTTTTTGTCCCTGCCCCAACTCTGATACCTCTGCCATTGTTATTGTTGCAGAGCGCACGTTCGGTGACAGCCGGGCGAAATTTATGGCGTTTTTCAGTTTGACAGGCCGGAGCCGGGCCAGCGCGACCCACGACCCACGACAACCCACTTTCTGCGCATAGAACGTTGTTATAACCACTCAATAGATCAATAGTTAGGGTATCGATGTTGGTAACATATACTCATGCTCATATGGTGTGTGCTTTATGGTTGTGGTAGGCAAGAAAATGTCACTAGTCGTTACAATATAATTCTGCCTATTTTCATTAAAAAGTGTCATTGTAAAAAGTATTTCAAAAGTATTTCTGATTCTAAAAATATATAAAAAGTACCTTGTGTTTTTTCCAGATACATTTTTAAAATATATAAAGCGTTTGAAAAAATGCGAAGTTTAAGCGATAAAAAAAACAATCTATACAAGCAATCTATACTATTTAATATAAAAATTTTGTTAAATTTTTAATATATATTCTTGATCAGAATGTGAACTTGTCTTTAATAGTGTTGTGTCGCATCGTTCAGAATAGGTTCGATTGAACTATCCACCAATTCGAACGAATAAACCATGTCCCTAATTATAGTTCATCTAGTTCTGTCCTTTATGTTGGCCATTATGGTTTATACTCCCTGTTCCCATTAAAAATGTTAAAAAGGGAGTTATAAAGTACTGCAATTGTATGTAACAGGCACAATGAGACATTTCCGAATATATAAAGTATATATATTCTTGATCAGCATCAACAGCCGAGTCAAACTACCCATGTACGTCTGTTTGTTCGTCCGCTTGTCTGTCTGTCCGTATGTATGAGCACACAGATATTGGAGACCATAAGAGATTGAGAAAAAAAACTTGCAATGTAGGTTCCTGTATACCATACGCAGAACAAGTTTTATTTCAAATTTCGGATGCACCTCCCCGCACCCCCGCAAATCTAAAAAAACTCCCACAGCCACAATTTTAAAGATAAAGCTTTGATTTTTGGTACACATATATGTTAAAACAATGTTGATCAGGTGCGAAAATTTAATTAAGATCGGATAGCAAACACCAAAGTTATTGATATGGTGATCCGATTTTAAAAAAATTTGTACATGTGTCTTGAAAAACGCATGTAAACAGACGGACTTGACTCGGCTGTTGATGCTGATCACTTATAAACAGTTTTTCTGAGACGTCTCTTTCAATGCGTTACACATTTCGTGACAAAATAATAACACTCTCTGCAAGGGCATTTTAAAACTAAGCAAAATAACTGAACGAACTAAATCACGCATTAGTGCGTTCAACAAAAACCGAACTACTGAACATATTCATCAATGTGTAACTCTAGTCTCAAAGTTTTGAAAAAATATTCATGAAACTTGGCGTAGACTTATTCTCAGTACTTTAAACATTTAAGACACTTTTAAATTAATTGTTTACAATATATATATGTACTTGATAAGAAAGTAAAATGAAAATATGATTTCAAAATCTTGTCAGCTTTTCACTTCCATATAAATCAGTTTCTTGATGTCAAATAAATCAGTTTGCCAAATACTTGACCAATACTTTATTTTACAAATTCATTTATCGTATCAGGTGCAGCTTAAAATTCCACAACCACAGCCACTCAACCTTTTGTTTCTGGGCGATTGACTTTTATCACCTAACTTATTGTATAATACCAATGAAATACTTTCAAAAATACAACAAAAGCACCAAACAAAATGTTATATTCCGTTTTGAGAGTCGAAGCCAACTTTACCAATTTTAATTGAGTTGTAAGGCCCACATGCGAGTGTTCGACCACAACACACCCCTTAGCCTTAGCCAGAGCCAAGGGACGAGCGTTCGTGCGATTTTATTGCCGAATTAATAAATTACCTTGACAGTGAATCGGGACCATCCCATTGTGTGCCTTACCCATACCATACCCCATCCTTCGCCGTTGCATTCCATACGCAGGCGGTGGGACATCCCCCTTTCCTTGCACATTTTGCCACTATCATGAGGGTAAAGTTGTCTGATAACTCTGTCTCGGGGCAGGATCTGATGCCAAATGCTGGACATTGGCATATAAGATATATATATATATATATATATATTTACCAATGCGCTGGAAGTTGAAACCGGCACGCGCCTGAAGTAGGCGAATGTGTTAATACCCAACGATGATCCGTTAATATCATCAGCTGCTGCTAAAGAAATGAAGCGATTATCACAAGTATATAATGACTAATATAATGAAAAAAGTGCATATGAAAGTGGAAGTTTATAGGCATTTAATAAACGAACATTTCTTTGAAAAACTTTCACTGATATTTGAAAAACATCAGGAGTTTTCACCTTAAATAGAAATGTTCATGTTTACTCAATAATGGAGCATTTTATGTGCTATGGCTAATTATAACAATGATTCGTGAATATTATCAGCTACTCTCAGGCAAATTAATGCATGAGTTTATAAGAATTTTTTTAGTTTCATCAAATGATGTGAATAATTTCAATCACTGCATAAAACACTCATTAATATTTCAAAAACTTCAAAGGATTTCACATAAAATTACAAATTAGTATTTGAAATGTCTGCTTCTCCCAAAGGTGGAGCGTTACATTACGAGTATGAGTGTGAGCATGAGTGTGAGTATGAGTACGAGTACGAGTACTCCAATTGAACTGTTTGTTTGTTTGGCTTCGTTTAGTCGGACAAGGGTCACACGCTGTGGCTGGCTTGTCTTTGAAGTTGTCTCTCCTCTGGGAGTCGTAGATAGCATTGCTCATTACGCCGTCCCCAAATGCTAATTGTGCGGCAACAACAACAACAACAACAACAAAAACTAGAAACCACAACAATCGACAAGATCGGCACTCATTATCAGACCGAAACATTCGACGTCAAGCTGCGTATAAAATGAAAATAGCTGAGAAAAATTATCAACAAAAACAAACAACTTGAAGTGATGTAAATTTTTACTCACTTTTATATATAGTATAAGCGTCAGAGCGTCTAACACGAACACAAAGTCACACAGCATGAGTTTTTCCCCGTACAATAAGAAGATGCATGATTTAAGTTCAAATCACCAAAATCGAACCCGTACCACAATCTCCAATTGTTGAAATGCAATCAATTTGATTGCCTCAATCGGCGGGTAATTTGTGAAAAATGTTAAAAAACAACAACCAAGAGAAAAGAACACGGAAAAATTATTCAAAATTTGTTTGATTTAACAATTAAAATTTACACGTCTCTGGCTATTCTTAACAATATTAATCGGTGTTCAGGCCCAGACACTGCAGGTGTTAGCATTTACCAGTTGGAAAGACGCTCCATGCCAACAGATGAAGTAATTTTCAACTTTGGCTACTCATTTCCTTAACGCGGCTGCCTCATTTGGCATGCCTCATTCGCAAGGACGACAATTTCACTGGCCTTGGTGCAAAAGTCCCTCCGAGGTCATTCGCAATATGCACTGAATGAGCGTTGAGGAAAAGCCAGCGTGGGTGAGCTGACCTTGGATAATCACGATCATTGTCAAAGTCAAGGCAAACTCCTTACTACGACTAAAGGACTCGCTGTGCTCCTTTTCACTCTGTGTACAAACATTCTCGCAATGCGTCACGCGTTGCCTTCGTCCTTGGCTAGTCGTTGATGTCGACGGCATCGTCGGCAGTTGCTTCTGTTCTCATTCTTTGGCTGTCATTAGGATATCCTTGCTCAATGTCATTCTGCTTGCATCTTTCGGTGTGTGTTTGTTTGTTTGTTTTCGTGTTGACATTTCCTTGGCGCATTAATTGCTTCTGTCACACTTATTTGCATTGTTTTGCAATTTTCATAATGAGGTCCTTGTAAAATCACTGCAATGGGAATTATGATCATTTACAGTGATCTAGCGCTTTAACCTTGCCGATGCCCATAAATATAAATATCAAATTGTGCCTGTAATCAATTTTAATGTTAACATCTTCAACCACAAAGTAGCCAAGAACTAATACACATATTTGTATAAACGGTATATGTTTTCTTAGTTAATTCAAATTGCTTTTTATTTCGTTTAAAATACATAATTTTAATATTCCAGATATATTTTTATACCCTTGCAGAGGGTGTTATAATTTTGTCACGAAATGTGTAACGCATTGAAGGAGACGTCTCACAAAACAATTTGTATATTCGTGATCAGCAACAACAGCCGAGCCATGTCCGTCATGTCCGTCTGTCCGTATGTCCGTCTGTTTATATGCATTTTTCAAGAGTTTGTTCTAAAGCTATCTTGATGAAACTTGGCACAGCTGCTGCTTCTTTCTGCAGGTACATACTACCTATAGTTGAATTGGCCAGATCGGACCACTATAACATATAGCTGCCATAGGAACGATCGGTTGAAAAATTTGTTTTTATATGAAAAATTTTGTTGTTTATATTGATATTTAAATGATTTTTCGGATGAACAACTTTTACCTTTTCTAAAGATGTACTAACTATATTTTTGTCTTTTTTTTAATTTTGAATAGATTGGCCATTTAAAAAAAAAAATAAAAAAAAATATATTGGGTTTGTGAAATGTCCGTCTGTCTGTATGAACGCAGGTTTTATCCACAATTTTGAAGAGAGCAACCAAACTAGAGCAACCAATCTTGGTATACATGTTGGTATATACCATAGGCAGACAAAGTGTCAAGTTCTTCCCCACCCCCGCCCCTTCCCCCACAACCGCAAAAACCTATATCTTCCACAGTTTTATAACTAGAGTAACCAAATTTAGCACAAGGGCTACTTATCACATTCTTGATTGATCTGACTAAAAAAAATTTGGCCACGCCCACCCCCGCCCCACAAATGAACAAAGTTTGTATCTCCCACACCCTTAAGCTAGAGTCCCCAAATTTTGCAGGTTGAATTCTATTGCCCTATTAAAAAGATTGTATAAAAATAATTTTGCCACGCCCACCCCCGGTTGTTTTTTTTTAACTTTGTATAGATTGGCTAAGTATGATTAATATCAGGCGCCTATATCTTATACCAGTAATAAATTTAAGTTTAGTCTTCTTTTCGACGAAGGTTTCCATTATCAACTTTTTTCAGAAAGAGCAAAAACTGGAATTCCGGGTGCGATCCGGATTGCAACAATGTTATTCATTTTCATTATTATAATAATATTTGATCTTTCATTATGAAAAGAAAAAGATTTATGTTAATTGTTATTAATTAGTTTTAATGATAAAAAAACTTCATAATTTAGGCATTGTAAATGTTCTTAACTTTGAAATTCGCATCCAGAACATAAAAACAGCTAATAAGGATTGCTTTCATAAACAATACACAATGAGACTATGGCCACCTACGAGTTCGTTGTAAATTCTCAATGCAATTTCGCTGAGGAGTCGTACGCCGGAGAATCGTAGTCGCGCGCTCGAGTGAATTCAGCGAATTGGTTGATGGCGATCGCTAGTTTTAGTTTGAGAGCTAGAACTGTGTCCTAGAGGACTCTATTGGGCATCAGAGTTTAGACTGAGTCTCGCCCCCTGCGGGCAGTTTTATAGTTTTATGACGTGGCAATAATATTTCCGCCTTGGAAACCAATTGCGCTTTGCTGGCGAAGGATACGTGCGCAATTAAGACGTTTAAGGACCCATGACACGGTGCATTTACATTCTATAAACAGACGAGTCGAGTCGCGCGAGCTGCGTCCTTCAAGTCCGTCAACAAGACATCATTTTAATGCGAGACACACGCGTCGCTTTGGCACTTTCAGGTAGTCCTTGATTTACCAGTCGAAGGAATTCTGTTTACTCTAAACAAAGTTTACGCCCAGTCCCGCCTCTGTTGAATGCTGAAGTTGTTAGTTTGTGTCAGTTTGTTTAAATATTGCATTTAGGAAATGAATAAATAAGCTTTTGTTTAAAAAAATATTTATAAATAAATATTTATAAATAAATATTTATAAATATGTTCTTAATCATATTGCAGATTAAATGATTTATTTATGACATAAAATATGATAGAATATAAAAAGAAATTGACTTTAAGATCGATATACCAAGTAAAATATATACTTAATTAATACTTAATAATTAATACTTAATTTAATCCTTTACTTAATGATGTTCAACCAAATGTGATAAGAAACAAATACAGAAAGAAGAATTTTTAAGTATTAACAGGAACGCTTTTTTTTCTATACCGCTGCAGAGGATTCTATAAATTTTAAATATTCGTACGCTTTGAAAAATATGTTTTCGACTTCATAAGAAGATTGCCGAAGATTTTTACCCTTGCAAATAACTTTTGCATATAAAAACTTAATTTTTTCACCGATTGTTTCTATGACAGCTATGAATAATATCCGATTTAGATAAACTTCAGTCAACATGTGTGGAACATAATAAATTTAAAGAAAAAAATTTTCCATCCGAAAACATATTGCTTATGCGATCGTTCCTATCGCAGCTATATCGACCCCTTTGCGCGAAATTATCGTATATGCCATTTTTCACGAAATTTATTTTTTGATGCAAATCTGTTCTAAAACCACTTACCTATCACCTGGTAAGATATTTAGTCCCTTGTTCAGTTTAGTTCTAAGTATTTTTTGCAATAAAAAATAAATGATCCGTTAATTTTTCAAATTTATATCATAAATTAATTTGTATATGATATACATTTTATGATATAAATTTGAAAAAAAGTTTAAGTGGATTTATAACTGTTTTGGCTTTTTGTCAGTATGAAACATAATTAACACACAAAGAAAACTTTGAGGGCTAAATATCGTATGTTGCAAAAAAAACGTGTTTTTTTCGGAAAATATTAAATTTGTCACCAAAAAATGATGAGCTTAATGAAATATGTTGGATGTTGTATCACATATGAAATTTGTTTACGATGTTGCCAGCGATAGCAAAGTAATGTAGAAAAGGCTTTTGGCACATACGATAATTTCGCGCAAAGGGGTCGATATGTTATAGTGGTCGAATCTGGCCAATTCTGTGCCAAGTTACATCAAGATAGCTTTGAAACGGAGAGACTAGTTCGCATATAAACAGACTGACAGACGGGCGGACAAACGGATATGGCAAGTTTGACTCGGCTGTTGATGCTGATAAAGAAAATATATACTTTTTAGGGTCGGAGACGTCTCCTTGCGTTACATATGTATATTGTGGAAAAATTATAACTAGTTAAAAGTTTAAAAACTTGACAGAGCATATCATTAAAATATTTCTCTCATAGGATCAATTAATCAAAAATCAAGTTGTTACTTATAAAATAATGTTTAAATCTTAAAATAAAAACACGCTATGTAACTCAAAACTGTTTCGCTAATCCTTACTTCCCATTTGATTTACAACAAAATCAGTTTTTCTCATTGTTCCCAGAATCAACGTTTGTCAGAGCTCTGATGAATGTTTCTATTTTGCAAAAGGTAAGTTCGGCAAATCTTTAACAAAACTAAATAAATATTTGCAGCAAAATGAATGATAATAAAAATTCGTAGAACTTTGACCAGTGCCATAAAGAGCAAACGCTAACACGAGCATTCGGAAACAAAAGTATGTGGCAAAAACTGGATCAGTTTTTAGGAAATGTTTAAGCAGTCATTCAATGGGCGCACTCCGAGGACTTGGTAATTTAAATTAGAGCAACGGCGACAGGCATAATTGTTGTTGGCGGAAGGCAGCTAATCCCCGGATTTGGGTGAATATTGTGAAATATTGTGAAATATTGTGTAAGAGGAGTGAAGTGACCTGCAAAACTCTATTGACTCGGCTCGTGGGCGTTGCCGAGTAAACTATATAAGTAAACAATTGAACAATGCAAAGTAGAGCAATTTGAGTTCGGCGGGCGGCTTAAATATAATAGAAATTTAAATTTATTATGCAAGCCAAGCCCATCGGTTGCATAGACTTGCATAACCGGGCACGTCCTTGAGTTTAAGGATTCGCAGATCTGCAGTCTACAGCACAAGAAACTGGGCCTGTTCTATATATGCATACTCATCTATGGCCCTGCTACAGTTTTCGCGGCTACCAAATAAGGTCGACGGTCGGAAAACTCGAGCACGTCCGCGTCAGGCAGCTCAATAAAGTTTTATTGAGACAGAGACGGTGTCATAAAACGATAAACTCATAAATCCGTAAAAACGTTTATGCTCAGCGAGTTTTAAATGGAAAATGAGACGAAAAAAATTAAGTCGCAGTCGAAAAAAATGCTCAATTTTTTAAAAACAATAGCAAAAATGCTCGATACAATACACATTTCGCTCTAAAACATTTTTATTGCATTTCTTTTTTAATTGTGCATATATTCACTGTTACCATTTTTTTTCTTCCGGTCACAGAGGTTTTCTCAAAATTAAACTAGAACTGAAACATTTTTTGTATGTTTTTTGTTTGTTTGTTGTTTTGTTTCGTATTTGGGCCGCAGTATTTTACAGCAATTTTTGTAGAAAAGTGACTTTATGGTAGTCAAGGTCTAGAGTCTAGACCTAAAATTTAAAAACTGTCACAATAATTTGTTTGTTTTTTGACTGTTTTGCTGTTTCTGCGAACAGAACGAGGATAAGATGTCAAGCGGCGTAGATAACTTAAGAACGTTTATGATTTAAAGAAACAAAGATGTTTAAAAACCCATGAGTGTAGTGGCATACGATAAGGACGAAGATATATCTATCCCTAAATGACTTAGATCGACTAAAATATACATTTTTGAACAACTTACAAGTTTTTTGGTATTTTGCTTAAAAAACTTAACATTTTTCAATAAAAATTAATTAATATTATAAAGATCTTAAAAGTATGTTAAACCATTACATTTGGTATACAATTATTTTAATTTGATCAATTTCAAAATATATTAAATTGAAATAAAATATGCAAATTTAAAAAGAAAACAAAACAAACATATTATTTTAAAACAAATACACATATTTTAAGTTTCGGAATACTAAAATTCATTCACGAGTTCATGCACAATTGAAAGGTTATGCTTAAAAATGATATATATGAGAAACAAAATTTTCTAATTATAAATAACACTCTACATATCAAATAATTTATACAATAGGTAGATTCACTCAACAACAAAGTGGCATTCATCCTCTATCTTTGTTTTCATGCTGTTGCCACAAAATATTTTGTTATTTCGAAAATGAGAACGACATGCGAAAAAATCTCTGCTCGGTTTAATTTAAATGGGCCGTAAATGATAATTTTAATTTTTAATCAAACATATGTACACAAAATCAGCGCAGCATAAAATGATTTAAGGGCACAGCCAGAACCAACAGAGGACCAACTTTTATAGCCCGGCTACTCAGCGGCGTAGAACCCCTCAAAGAGGCCGCCAAAAACATATGTCGGGCATTGGGTAAATAAAACACGTCGAAAGTTTTATAATATTTTTTAGCGACAAACCGTCAAACATCGAGACTTACTCCAGCAGCAGTGCCAATAAAGTTGGAAGTATTTGCCAAAAATTTAAAATTTGGTGAATTATATTTTGTTTACCATTTTCATTTAATTACTTTATTTTGAATATTTATAATTGATATGTGCATGAAAAACTTGAACAAAACGCCAACTAGCGTACAATTTTGTAAACTTCAATGCAATTTTTGCAACTGGAATCACATTTTCCGGCTTTTCTTTTACTATTTCAGTTGGTTTCATATTCCAACTGGAAACAATCAGAAATACGCATAAAGTTGGCGTAATTTCCAAAATGAGCGAGAAAATGTTGCACAAATGTTCCCATTTAGTCGAGACAACAACCACGAGAACAGAATAGAACTTCGTTCACAGCAAGCAGTGCGAGTTCTTGAAGCACTGCTTGATGATGTGTGTACTGCTTGGAGTGAGTATCCGTTATGCGTGCCATCAAAAATCGTGCTTTTAAAATTAGAATTTAATATTTTCTTTGCAAATATTTCAAATATATTTCAAAATTTATTTAATTTTCAGTTAAAATTAACGCTCGAATAACGCTCGTTAAACTGTCGTTTAACCTGCTGAGAATATTATAATTTTTTCTTGAAATGTGTAAAGACATGTTAGAGGCATCTACAACTCCATGAAGATATATATTTCTATATCAGATGCTGCCTCAGAAATAATCTGTTAAGAATACTTTTGTATACAAAACTTGTTTGTTTTATATAGTTGTTACAAACTAACAACTTTGCTGACTTTGAAATGTGTTATAAATTATAAGCACATTTGATACTTTACAAAAGCTTTAACTTACCGATTCCGTTATTTTGAATATAAGTGTAGATTTTTGATAATCAAATATAGATAAGTCAGTGTCTCTTCACACATTTCAATGCTCTTAACAATCACATCTTGTCGGCTTGCTCTCAATTACATCACATGAATGGGTTTTTAGAGCCACACGCAATATACAGCATGAGCACACACGTAGATACAAATGTTAATGTTATATGTTGTATTGTATTTCGCATTGTATAGCGGATAGCTTCAAAGATATCCGACATTTTGTTTCGGCTCGCGTGAGCCTCAAAGTTTGCGTTTGAGTTTGTGGCATATACAGTCGTGTGGCGCGTATCTACAGTTGTGGCTCAATTAAAGTTTGAGTCAAGCGGAGGAAACCGAATGAAAGCCACACACTGAATGAATATGGCGCAAGTAAACAAAGTATCTGGAAGATACAATTATACGCACGCAATTCGTCAATCAGAACGACATTTTTCTTTTATTTGTTCTCTGGCCATTAAAAAGCAACAAAAACAAAAAACAATAAAAAAAAAAGGAAAAATGTAATAAAAGTGCCGCAAAGCAACGTTTCCTACTATTTTTTTTTATAACATTAATTACATTTGTTTTGCTATTTGTGTTTGCATTTTATGTTACGCCCTTCCTTAGACAATTATAATTCTGTTAGACTGTTAGACTTGCTAGCTGTCTCTTATCTCTCTCTCTCTCTACCAATTTTCCAGTACAGGCCTTGATTGCAATGGCTTTAATTCAAAGAAAGACATTGCGACTTAAAGAGACAGTCGCATTTTGTAGCCAGAGGTAAACTAATTAATTGATTTATGACCACGATCACACGCTGTATCAAGCAAATTAATATTATTCATTTTAAAACTGACTTAAAGTCGTTTTCACCACAACTAAAAGTTGTCGCACAATAATGGCGCTCATTTGTTGGCCGGGCCAACCGAAACTAAGCGACTAACCAAAACAGTCAGCAAGATCCTTTTGAGATCTTTATCGCCTCCGAAAACCGATAGTCTCCTCCTTTTGCATGGCCCTGGCCCTGGCTCAATCCCAAGCCCCTGAGCAGGCCCAGACCCGATCGTCGAATGAATCAGTTGCCGCTTGTCACATGCGACTGTGCCGCAGATAATGTCAATGGATCGCATAACTCAAATCAGACTCTGGGCTCGGTCTTTGGGCCCAGTCACATGTGGGACGGCGCTCCGTGCAACTGAGGCTCCAAAATTAATTGAGCTGTTAAATGTAAGTCTCCACGAAATGAAAGGGAAAAATTAAAGTTGACAAGCTAATTAATATTTGGCTCGTTTGCATGTAAGTTGTAAGAAAGTCCCTAGAAATGAACAGGTTTTACAGGCTCCTCATTTCGTGGAAAAACTGTTTGTTGTATTCCTCAAGTGTTTAAGAGTTGAATTTTATGTTGTTTTGATTTTATATTATAATTAAGTATAAAATGATGCTACAACTTAAGTACTTATTTTGTTTTAGATAACGGAATAATGCATGTTATAAAATCTGTTAAATCTTTATTATATCGAAATTGTTTAACAAAATTCTCGAAAATTAGTTTTTATTAAGTAACCAATTGAAATATGTAGTCAAAAAATCTGTTAGAAATCTTTTATTTAGCTCCTCTTAACGTTGATATATAAAAGTAATAGAAGTACTAAAACCTCTCGACACATTAGACAAATACTTTCTCTAAAAAGTTTCTATATATAAGGCATATTAAAATAATTATACAAATGATATAAACTTACAAGCAGAAGGTGCCAATCGACCATATCTAATTCAATTCAGGCCAGTTATTCAACATGCTTCATGTGTATTCCTTCGACCGGCTGATTAATGTCAAACAATTAGTCAACATAATTTCCACTCAATAATTTTCCAAAAATGCCATTGGGTGTGTGCAACATTTGTACACAGAATATGCGAATTTGCATAAATGAATTTTTGGCGAAATGTGCAGAAACTAGAACTAGAAATTTGCATTAATATCAAAACGCGTTCAGTTCAATTCGTGCAGCTTTAAGATACTTTGTTTTTTGGGAGGGCAGTCTGCATCAGCATTAAAAGCGTGAAGAACAGAGCAGACGTCCGATGTTTTCATATGATTCTAACTGTTGTTATTGTTATTGTGCCATTGCTGACATTGTGTTATATTCACGTTCCTGAAAACGCGTCCTGGACCCATCCAGAGCCAGTTGCCAGGCTGTACCTCTACGCAACATTGCGCACTGGCGCTCTTTGTAACAGTCTGATTTTGACATTGACGAATTCCTCGCCATTTATCATGTACGCCCATAAGGGAGTCACTGAAATAAGCGAAAAGGATACTCGGAGTGTGCACGCTGCAGGCAGCCGGGCCAACAGGCTGACAGGCCGCCAGTCGACCAGGCTGAGCCAAGCTGCGCCTTGTTCCTCTGTCAGTGTCAGTATCCTCAACTGCCATCTTGCTCTTTGACTGTCTGTCTGTATGTCTGACTGTCTGTATGTTTGACTGTCTGGCCGTCTAGATGACAGCATTCCGTCAGTGCTGTCAGACCGTCAGTCATCATTGTTGGCTATCATCGGTATCGAAATTTTCATTATATTTTATTTATGAAGCGATGCGTGGAACAAATCTAAAATGCCACCACAATTTGCCTAGCCCATCAACCGATGCGTGTAATTAAAATGTATTAATATATAAAATTGTTAAGCATTTCAATGTTGTAACTGTGTATTAAAATGTTCATGGATTCCATGGTCACTCCAATGGCGGTCTTCGCAGTTAATAAAAGACTGGAAACAAAAGTTGAAACTTAGTTTTAAGGATGAAATTAATAAAAAACAAGAAAGAAATGTTATCTTCGGTGTGCCGAAGATATATACCCTTGCAGATAAGAAAAATAATTTTTCAACTGATTGTTCCCATGGCAAGATATAGTGATTCGATTTTGATCAAATTTGGTCAACAAGTGCAGAACGTTCTTTTATTTGGTCGATACAAAAATTTTTCATACAGAAAATTATTTTAAATTGATCGTTCTTATGATAGCTATATGTTATAGTGCTCCGATCTGGCCAATTCAACTATAAGTACTACCTGCAGAAAGAAGAATCACTTGTGATAAGTTTCATCAAGATAGCTCTAAAAAAAAGTCTTGGAAAACTCATATAAACAGACGGACAGACAGACTGATCACGAATATACAAATCTTTTTTTTTTCTGAGTCGTCTCCTATAACTAGATTTCTTGATTTTAAATGTTATAAATTATTACTCAATATTATGAATGACAATAATATGTAAATTCGAAATCTAGTTAAGTTTAGATGTCAATTTAACCTGGACATCAAGCTGAGTCCTTTTAAGTGTGTCTCTTTCAAAAATATAATTAATTAGAACTAAGTTGTAAAACTATAAGAAAGATTATTTTAGTTTTTACAAAACTTATAGAGATAATTAAAGCTATCAATTCTGAAGAGATCTAACAAAGATTAAAAAAAGTATAGCTCAATAAAATAATTCTATACATAAACTTGGAAAAATCATTTTCCTGGTCCATATTCGAAGCTTAACCTTATTATCATTATAGATTTAAAATCACAAAACTTAACTACAACAGATATCATGTTCATACTAATAGGTTATATAAGCTGTAGCAATAGGAAAATGGTTAAAACGTGTTTGTTTTTAGGCGAATTAGATCGAAACTGATGCGAATAGATACAAACGAACGACAACCTAAAAACATTTTATCCTGCCGACAAAAACAAAATGTCCATGTCCATGTCCATTTCCATAGCCATAGCCATAGCCATGTCCATCCGGTGCGAGTATTTTGACAAATAGCTCGATTGGACATTGAAACATTTTATCTGCCATGTCGTCGATGGCACGGGGCGCGAGAGGGGCAGGCTGGGAAGGGTGAGGTTTGGGTTCTGCGTGGGTCAATGCGTGGCATTTTGGTCATTTATATGAACACTCGTCCTTTTTCATTGCCAGTTGGTGTCTCTCTCTCAGTGGGTGTGTGGGTGTTTCGTGTGTGAGTGTGAATGCGAGACTGTGAATGTGTGTGTGTGTGTGTGTGTCTGATGGGGCCAACAGCACTATACAACCCCCAACTAAAGGCCGCCTTCGGGAGCACATCATGGCGAATGACAGATTAGCAAAGTCCCAATGGACATTTGTAACCGAACTGCAAAATGCCCAATGCCTGAACCTCACTGTGGACGGGTGAGTGGGTGGTTGGGTGGTTGGGTGGTTGAGTGGTTGCTGGAAGGTGGTTGGACACAGCCGCGCCACTGTAATTTAAATTGCGAGTGTCCACGCAGTTTTGACCATGTCACACAGAAAGTCCCAGTCCCTGTCCCAGTTCCAGGCTACATTCACATCCATATCAACCCACACAGTCTCCAGAGACGCTCGGCGCTTCTTATCGGCACTGATTACTTTCTAATCCGTGCAGCATCAAGCGGACAAGCGTTGACATAAACAAATGACCGCCGGTCAATGGCAGCCACTGGGTACAGACATCAGCCTGAAGGGGATCGGAGCAGAACTGGAACTGGAGCTGAACATAGGCTGACAGGGCACATCAAACGGGACAGAGTGAAAGGTATTAATTGCTATCGCCTGTAGCCAGGTAGGCCTGTATCAGATGACCATAGAAATAGACCAGCAACAGTAAGGACAGGTTGCTTTCTTGGTGGTGGTGGTGGTGCTGGTGGTGTTGCTGCTGGTGGGTGAGCTGTGTGAGTGTTTTTAATGTGAAAGCAATTTCAGCAAATCTCTCTTGTCAAACTGCCGGCTACTGGCAGGTATAAATTCTTTAGTTATTATGGCCGAAGTGGCCATAATTATTTTGATGTTGCTTTGTAATTAGTGCTCAATGAGCCACCTCCCCCTGCCTACAAATATATATGTGTATGTGTGTGTGTGTGTGTGTGTGTGTGTGTGTGTGTGGAAGTGTGTGAAGTTGCCGCAATGAAAAAGGGAAAGTGAAAGTGAAAAATTGCATTTCATGCGTGGCTGCTTCAATGAGAAAATTACGCACTTATTTGTTAATCGGAAAGTGAAAACACGGCTTCCCTCTGGCCAAGTAATTGCAGTCGTTGGGCGCATATAAAAAAATGGCCGCCTATGCTGAGCACAATAGCCTTCAAATTATTGAGTATTTGAGTTTTTACATCAACAAACAAAAAATATACAAATAGTGTATGTAAATAAGTAGGTTTGCGAAATTCGATTCCAGAACGGAACTCATTGCTATTCTTCAAAACATCAAACTTATACGTTCTAAAAACTTTTGCATTTTGTCTGCGAAATCAAAAGTAACTACCAGTTTACACAGGAAACTTAGATAACAAATTCTTTCACTAAATTTTATTATTGTCTTCATCTTGTTAAGAAACGAATTTATTTATTTCCTTAAAATCAATTTACATTTGTAATTTTAAATTCAAAAATTGTCTGTAAAACAGGTACGAAAGCGTGCTAGCAAACATGATTGTTCCTGATTCAGCACCACAGTTAAGAATAAAAGTTGAAATTTATAACCATTTTGGATTGTATATATTACAATGCCAAAATAGTTTTAAATTTAAACCAGTCAGGTGAAAAATTAGAGAGGGAGTAAAAAAAGAGAGACGAAAAAATCAGTGAGTGAGAGAGAGAATACTTACTCTAACTCTAACTCTCTCTCTGCCTCTCCCACACATGCCCCATTTTAATTTTTTTGAAAAAAAAGAAAAAATAGTATATTGGGTTTATGAAATGTCCGTTCGTCTGTCCGTCCGTCTGTTTGTTCGTCTGTCTGTCCGTCTGTCTGTCCATCTGTCTTTTCGTCTATCTGTCCCTCTGTCTGTCCGTATGAAGTGTGCCACGCACACTTCTGACTCCTCAAAGAGGCGAAAAAAAGAGTACATCGCAGTCAGGTGCATCCGACTCCAACGTTCTTAATTGTTTTTCATGTTTTTATTGTGTTTCAGGAGCTAGCACTCTACAATGGCAATATAAATTTTGTTTTCAAACCAAAACAAGTAAGAACGTTTCAGTCGGATGCACCCGACTGCGATATACTCTTTTTTAGCCTCTTTGCAGAGTCAAAAGTGGGCGTGGTAACTGTATTTTTGCTCAAATCATTCAAGTTTTGCCATCAATTTAAGTACAGGTTAGGGAGAAACAAACTTTTCTCGATTGCAAGGGCGGGGGTGGGCGTGGCAAAAGTATTTGTATCCAATCTTTTTAATAGGACAATAGAATTCAACCTGAAAAATTTGGGGACTCTAGCTAAAGGGGTGTGGGAGATACAAACTTTGGTCATTTGTGGGAGCGGGGGTGGTCGTGTCCAAATTTTGTTTGGTCAGATCAATCAAGGATGTGATAAGTAGCCCTTGTGCTAAATTTGGTTACTCCAGCTTTAAAACTGTGGAAGATATAGGTTTTTGCGGTTTGTGGGGGAAGAGGTATATGGTATACTAGTATTTCCCGGCGTGCGGTGCTACGCCCCGTATAAAATCATATTCGCACAAAAATGTAACTTCCTTCAACCTTAACCAACAGTTTTCTACCCATTTCCAAATTTTCCAGTTGCAGTTTTAACCTAATTTTTACCTACTTTCCACCCGGGAATGTAAATGGTATGCAGTTTTTAATGAATTTTCATATTGATCTTCGCAAATGAGTTAGGAATAAATCGCAAATGAACTCAACTTTCGCCTTTTTACCACCCACTTTCCACCCGGGAATGTGAATTTTCCGGAAAATTGGTATGCAGTCTTAAATGAATTATCATATTGATTTTTGAGAATGAGTTTGAAGCAAATCGCATAAAAACTAAACTTTGGCCTTGTCACCACCCACTTTCCACCCGGGAATGTGAATTTTCCGGAAAATTCGTATGCAGTTTTTAATGAATTTTCATATTGATCTTTGAAAATGAGATTGAAGTAAATCGCAAATGAACTCAACTTTCGCCTTTTTTACCACCCATTTTCCACCCGGGAATGTGAATTTTCCGGAAAATTGGTATGCAGTTTAAAATGAATTTTCACATTGATCTTTGCAAATGAATTAGGGATAAATCGCAAATGAACTCAACTTTCGCGCTATTTACCACCCACTTTCCACCCGGGAATGTGAATTTTCCGGAAAGTTGGTATGCAGTTTTTAATGAATTTTCATATAGATCTTTGAAAATGAGTTTGAAGCAAATTGCACAAAAACTCAACTTTCGCCCTATTTACCACCCACTTTCCACCCGGGAATGCGAGTTTTCCGGAAAATTGGTATGCAGTTTTTAATGAATTTTCATATAGATCTTTGAAAATGAGTTTGAAGCAAATCGCATAAGAACTCAACTTTGGCCTATTTACCACCCACTTTCCACCTGGGAATGTGAATTTTCCGGAAAATTGGTATGCAGTTTTAAATGAATTTTCATATAGATCTTTGAAAATGAGTTTGAAGCAAATTGCACAAAAACTCAACTTTCGCCCTATTTACCACCCACTTTCCACCCGGGAATGCGAGTTTTCCGGAAAATTGGTATGCAGTTTTTAATGAATTTTCATATAGATCTTTGAAAATGAGTTTGAAGCAAATCGCATGAAAGCTCAACTTTCGCACTATTTACCACCCACTTTCCATCCAGGGGGTGAATTTTCCGGAAAATTAGTATGCAGTTTTTAATGAATTTTCATATAGATCTTTGAAAATGAGTTTGAAGCAAATCGCATGAAAACTCAACTTTCGCCCTATTTACCACCCACTTTCCACCCAGGGGGGTGAATTTTCCGGAAAATTGGTATGCAGCTTTTAATGAATTTTCATATAGATCTTTGAAAATGAGTTTGAAGCAAATCGCATAAGAACTCAACTTTCACCCATACAACCTTGACTATTCATTTTCCACCCAGGGGGGTGAATTTTCCGGAAAATTGGTATGCAGTCATAAATTATTTTTTATATAGATCATTGAAACTAAGTTTGAAGCTGATCGGATGATAAACAAAAAAGTTGCATAAAACGGTTTTCCGCGAATTTTCCACATTTCCCGACCGAATTTTCCAAAATCCGCTCTTAGTGCTCACTTTCGGTATATGCCTAAGCTACTGTGATAATTTCAGCCATCTAGCTCTTATGGTTTGGGCCCTGCGTTGATTGCCAATCACCAATCACCAATCGCCAGTGAGGACAAACTCTTTTATATATATAGATATCAACATGTATACCAAGTTTCCTTGCTCTAGCTTTAAAAGTGTGGAAAAAACTTGCGTTCATACGGACAGACGGACGGACAGACGGACGGACGGACAATATACTCTTTTTTCTTTTTATTCAAAAAAATTAAAATAGAGTGTAAATATAGGAAATGAAAGAGAAATAATTTTCTGCTCCACTTTTGGTTTAATTTTCAAACCAACAACAACATAAAATTGGGAGAAGAATTTTTTTTCAAAGTATATTAAAATTGAGAGAGTAATTGATTTTCATTCCAATTTTCTTTTAAAATTAATATCAGTTAATAAAGTTTTTTAGAAAGAAATTTGAATTAATTTCCTTAAAACTTTTAAATTAAAGCCACAGTGGTTTTACTTTTAATCTTTATATTTTACTGTGAATATGCCTATTACTCGGTTTCGAAAAACATAAAAAGAAACGATTACAATCAGAAATCGTCGTTTGCATGTTTATATGAAGCTATTCTATGGGTTGATTTGCTATTTGATATTGAATACGTTTAACAATGAAAGGTTTTATTAATTAGAAATATATAATTTTGATATATTTTTGTAGGTATGAATAACATTTTTGTTTTTCACGAAACCTGTTAACACAAACGATAATACCGATAGCTTAAACTATCACTATCAGCAGTATCTAATGTCGGCATATCGATGGCTCTCTTTGTCATTAAATGCTAATGTTTCCATGATCATTTAACTTCCTTGTGGGAATATGGGTGGACTTGTAGCTACGAGAGGTGTGTGGGGGTGGCATCATTAAAATATCACCTTTGAGTGCAGTATTCAACTAAAAGGTCTGATCAAATGAATGCGCATCGTTGTTGGGCTTTTGAGTGATGGCCGCGGCTCTCGTTGACGAGCAGAACAAATTTCATTGCAACGTCTCATGCTATCAATGTCGGCAATATGTCAAATATAACAGCAGAAGGCGCACGTGATGCCAAAATAAATATAAAATGAAACGTCATGTTGAGGAGATCACCACGGGGAGCGAGGCAGTGGCATCAGCAGCAGCAGCGCCATATGCCCCGCCAAGGCATATAAAAATTAATTTTAAGCAGCTCCCCATGTGAAATGCAATGCAAGCAGGCACAAATTAATAATGTCGACGACGCGACGGTGCCATACTTAGATGCAGATACGAATACACAGATACACGGATACACAAATATACAGGCACACAGATACACAAATACTCCTAGTGTGCAGATTCACATGCCGAGATCAAAGGGAGCCCAAGAAATTCACTGGTTGCGTTTTCCCCATTTGCTTCGTTTAGTTACAGTTCTGGCAATGGCGCGACATTTGTAGGGTCCGACCATTTTGATTTAAGATATCAAAAATAAATGAAAGAGTTAATAAATTATATAAACTCGAATCAAATGTATTTGAAAATGAATTACAACTTTGGGTATTACATGTGTTAGATATTTGTTAAAATATGTGTTTTAATCTTTATTTTAAACTATAATATTTACTTATGCATATACTTGGGGCTATCAATCTCTTGTAATACATGTGGAGCTAATTCTGGGGGATGCACGGTTGACTATCATATCCTCAAACGCGCCAAATAGTTTCTTTCTCATTTTTCGGTAAACAAATTGTAAGATGACGAACCAATCAGCTTGGATATTTTAAGTTTCTGGTAAATAGGTTGGGAACCCATTGAAAATGGATGAGAGTCTAGAATCTTTAATGCTATTGACTCTGTAATAATCGATTTAAACCATGAATTTTACAACAATTCTTAACATTTGTTCGATTTGTCGGTCTGAAAAATTGATTATAAGAAAAAATTAACAGTAAAAAGTTAACAATTTTAATTCTAAATAGTCCACTGAAATGTAATCTCATATGACATCAATTTAACATGATTGGTTTTTTCGATGTCAATATATAGTATTTAATCAAAACTAAAACTATCTTCATGACTAAAAATATATTTTCTGATAGAAATAATGCATTGTAATTTTAAATATTTTCATATACAATTTCAATATGTCCTCTTTTTAATATTTATACTCTTTTTTTAACTTTTTTGAAAAAAAAGGAAAAAAGAGTATATTGGGTTTGTGAAATGTCCGTCCGTCCGTCTGTCTGTCCGTCTGTATGAACGCAGGTTTTTTCCACAGTTTTGAAGCTAGAGCAACCAAACTTGGTATACATGTTGGTATATACCATAGTAAGACAAAGTGTCAAGATCTCCCCCCCACCCCCACCCCTTCCCCCACAAACCGCAAAAACCTATATCTTCCACAATTTTATAGCTAGAGTAACCAAATTTGGCACAAGGGCTACTTATCACATCCTTCATTGATCTGGCCACGCCCACCACCGCCCCCACAAATAGGCAAAGTCTGTATCTCCCCCACCCCTTTAGCTAGAATCACCAAATTTTGCAGGTTGAATTCTGTTGCCCTATTTAATAGATTGGATACAAATATTTTTGCCACGCCCACCCCCGCCCTTGCAATCAAGCAATGTTTGTTTCTCCCAAACCTGTAGCACAGGCCCAACCAAATTTTAATTGATGACAAAACTTTAAAGATTTGAGCAGAAATTCAATTGCCACGCCCACTGACTCCGCAAAGAGGCGAAAAAAAGAGTATATCGCAGTCGGGTGCATCCGACTGCAACGTTCTTACTTGTTTCATATTAAAATTAAATATTTTTTATTCAAATTAAATATTTTCTTTAATAAACAAATATTTATACTCTGTTTTCCAAAATGGAAAAAAGAGTATATTGGGTTTGTGAAATGTCCGTCAGTCTGTCTGTCCGTCTGTATGAACGCAGTTTTTTTCACAGTTTTGAAGCTAGAGCAACCAAACTTGGTATACATGTTGGTATATACCATAGTAAGACAAAGTGTCAAGATCTCCCCCCCCCCACCCCCACCCCTTCCCCCACAAACCGCAAAAACCTATATCTTCCACATTTTTACAGCTAGAGTAACCAAATTTGACATAAAAACTACTGACCACATCCTTGACCGACCTGCCAAAAAAAAATATGCCACGCCCACTACCGCCCCCGCAAATGAGCTAAACCTGTATCTCCTACACCCTTATAGCTAGAAACCCCAAATTTTGCAGTAAGACTCCATTTGAACTTTCCGATAGATTGGAGAAGAAAAATTTTGCCACGCCCACCCCCGCCCTAGTAAACGAGCGATCATTTTGACAAGTGCGCGTCTCGCTCTGCTTTGGGCGTTTGAAGCGTTCTGCACTTAGTAGAAAGAATTTTATAGTTCGTAGCATATTGTATATATAAGTAGTCTATAAAAGAATTTAATTTAATATACGTACAGAAAACAGAGTATATCGCAGTTGGGTGAGCCCAACTGCAACGTTCTTACTTGTTTTTATTTAAATTTAACATGTAACATATTAAAATTGCATTTTAATATGAATAATATTCAATCGATATATATTTTAGTAACAACAATCTCATATTACAAAATATTCACTTTAAATATGTTTTGTATTGAATTCAAATATTTTAACCATCATGAAATCAAACCTTTTATTCTTGATTCAACAAGAGAGAATATAATATTTAATTCAAAAAGTTTTCATATTAAATTTGAATATTATCTATGTTTCATTTTAATATGAAACATATTTAAATACTCATTCAGTTTTTCTGGGTCGCTCTATAATTCCCAAGTACAAACTCTATAAGTTCTATAAAAAGGTACAAGCATTACCAGACTTAATTTCGTCTGTAGCTGCGCTGTCTAAGAGGACTGACTGAGGAATGTTGATGCATGGAGAACCGGGTTGTTGAATCCTACCGGGTACCAAATGATGATAGGAGCTTTTAGAAAATTTGATTATGATGTGTCCAATAATATTTATAAATCAAGAAAGAAATGTTATCTTCGGCATGCCGAAGATATATATAACCCTTGCAGAAAAGATTTGCATAAGAAAACTTATTTTCAACCGATCGTTCCTATGGCAGCTATATTTTATAGTGGTCCGATCTGGCCGATTCTGTTGATGCTGATCACGAATATACAATATTTTTTTTCTAAGACGTCTCCTAACATACATTATTTATTTCTATCAGTGTTCTTTTAAATTATATTTTAAAAATTTCTTTTTATATAGTGAGACAAAACAAAATATCAGCCAGATCAATCTGATACAATGATAATACAATAGTATCCTATGCTATTAATAGGACAAAGCTGTTTTATTGCTTATATTATATTCGGCAAAAAGTTTATAGCAACTTTCCTTGCAATCAAAGGCCAAATTCTAATCAGATTTCTAACAATTAACATTTTAGCGCCAGTCGAAAAGTTAGTTTTGACTAATGGCCATAAGGTTTTTTCAATTTGAAAGGTATTCATTTTGAGTTCTCTGAATGAAAGGAAAGGCTAACAAATGACATACACAATTTTCTATTATGTGAGAATTGTGTGAGAAACAAAACGAGAAACAGAAACAGTAACATCGAAAAAGAAATGATTTGAATGAAACGGCTTTGACGACGCGCTCAACTCATTGACATTGAAAAAAAGGCAACACAACAACAACAACAACAATAAGCTGAAAATTAGATTAATTTGGGCAATTTGAAGTTTGCTTGTAATGAGTTTGGTCAGTCATTTGGCTTTGACATTTTATTGTTGTCTCTATTCCGAGGGTCGTTTCGAATAATTTTGTTAGACACTTCTTTTTTGTCTGTGTGTTGCCATGTTCCTGTATTGGCCTTTAGACTGCGGCAATTGTGTTAATTATCCAATTCGAAGTGGTTTGGAAATGTAAATCAAAATGAAAACAAACAAAAAGCGATCACAATACACTTTTATTCTATTTCGAATTTTGTCATTATATATGTTTGTTACAAGCGTCTAAACATATGAATTTCTGTCCGTCGTCTGATGTTTCGTATTTATTTGGCTGCCAAAAAGCTGAAGTTTCCCATTTCTCCAGCGTCAGTTCCGCATTTGAGCAGCCACAGTTCAGCATCTTCATCTTGTTTCTGCATCCTCGAAGCAGCATTCAGAGCCATTGCCAGTTTCCAGTGTCTCGGAGAAGATGTTTCTTATTATTTTTCGCTGATTAATCGATTGTCGGCTGACTGTCGCTGGCTCCCCCTGCCTCAATATGTCATCCCGCTGCTGTGTGATTCAGACACTTGTCACTGAAAAAATGTAAACATGAAATGCATTTATGTAGAAATGTAAAAATATGCACAAAACAACCCCAACCCCACAGCGGAAAAGTTGCATACAAAATTGTTTGCAGAGCGTGATTCAGTTGAAGGAATCATTTAAAATGTACCTACTTATACAGATGTAACAAAGACTTTTATTAAAGCATAAGTAAAATTATCATATGCTATGATTTTATAAAATTCTTTGATTTTAGTAAGAATTTAAAAATATGTTATCCATTTGGAGCTGCTTCTTTGGAATCTAAGCATAACACAAGTCATGAGAATGTTAAGATACTTACCCATATCGTTTCTAATTTAGTCATGATAGACTGTGCGTTCTAACTTAGCTAAAGTTTTGAAGTTTTTGAAATCCATTTATATTTGGTTGGGCCAGTTTTACAGGTTTGTGAGAAACAAACATTGCTCGATTGCAAGGGCGGGGGTGGGCGTGCCAAAATTATTTTTTTACAATCTATTTAATAGATCAACCGAAGTCAACCTGCAAATTTTGGTGATTCTAGCTAAAGAGGTGTGGGAGATACAGACTTTGCTCATTTGTGGGGGCGGTGGTGGGTGTGGCAAATTTTTTTTTAGTTAGATCAATCAACGAAGTGAGTAGTAGCCCTTGTGCTAAATTTGGATATTCTAGCAGTAAAACTGTGGAAGTTTTGTGGTTTGTGGGGAAGAGGTGATGGTGGGGGAGGGGTTGTCTTGACACTTTGTCTGTCTATGGTGCACCAAATTTGGTTGCTCTAGCTTTAGGCTATGGAAGAAAACTGCTTTCATACAGACAGACAGACGGACATTTCACAAACCCAAATATTATTATATTATTATTATATTATTTCTATATTAAAAGTAGTATGTATTTATTATATCCTTGCAGAGGGCATTACAATTTTGTTACAAAATGTGTATCGCATTGAAGGAGACTTTTTCGACCCCATAAAGTATATACATATATTTTTGATCAGTATCAACTATCAAGTCCAACTAGACATATCCGTCTGTCTGTTTCTCAGCTCTTAGTTTATAAAGCTATCTTGATGAAACTTGGCACAGATGCTTCTTTTTGCTGCAGCTATTATGTATTTCAGAATTGGTCGGATTGGACTACAATATCCTATAGTTTCAATAGGAAAAATGGGTTGAAAAATAACTAATAGCTTTTGTAAAAACAGTTTTGTGTCCAAAGATATATTAGCCAAATTTACCTAGTCTGTGTTTTAGTATATTCTTTACCTGCTGATCAAATTTAATTAAAATCAAACAATTTTATTAACAATTTGTAAAAATGAGGGTATATATCTTTTGCCCGTTTCTTTCTGTTTGTTTTTTTTATTAATTACCACTTGCAATTTTGTCGGCAAAAGAATAAATATATTTAGCTTTAAATTAATAAATTGTAGGCTTCTGGCAAATTATAGAAGAGTTTCAAAAGGTTTTCAAACAGTTTTTTTCCATTTCTTTTAGGTTAGTATTCAGCAGGGGCCAAAGCTTTAAATTGCAAAATGAAAGCGAAACCATCTGAAATTCCCAAATGTTACATTTTGCCCAACAATCGAGCAGTGTGAGTTGGCAGAGAAAATCCCTGGCCGGGATTGGGTTGCTGTTGTTGCGCATTGATTTTCCAATGCGCCTGTCCCCCTGTTCCCCTGACCGGCTCTGGTTCTGTTTCTGGCTCTGGCTCTGACTCCCTGCGGGCCACTGCTGCCTGGGCCCTGATCCGAGCCTGAGCCCGAGCACGGCTGCTGCCTGTGCTGCTTTTGATGATGATGGCATTTCCTTTGGTAGTTGCGTACGTCATAGATTAATGACAGCAATTCATCAAATCACTCGATGGACATGACGAGCAACCGAAAATTCTGGCGAAGCAGCCAGCCAGCCAACATTTTGGTGAATATCTTTTCATTGCTGCCAGCTCAGTGTTTTTTTTTTTCTTTTATTTTTTCGTTTTGGCTTCTGCTTTATTTTTTGTGAACTTTGTCCAGCTTAGCCCAAAGCGATTACTTGCCAATGGCAAAGCAACTGAGCCGACTTTCGAATTGAGTTTATATTTTGTGGCCTGGTCTTTGTGTGCATTGCAATGTGCAACCAGATCGTCCAAGTTCCTGCCACTTAGGCGTCAAAAGTGCGTCGCTCGTGGCGATTAATCAATTGCCGGAATAGCTGGCAACGGTGGCAAGGTCCAATGGCAGCGATTCTATAAATAGTTCGACTGGCTCTCACACACTCTGAGATACAGTCTCATGCATACATACATACATACATATACCACATACCACTTATCGTGAATCCGGCATTAGCAAAATCGCACCGCTCGTAGCACCACCTCGACATGGATATGGACATGGGCATGATGCACGGGCATGCAGTCGCCACGTTTAATTAACAACAAAAGTGTGACTATGACACATTCCCGACTCGGGTACTCATACTCATATAGGTATATATAAATATATATATACTAGGTACACCTCTCTGTCTGGCTCTCTGAGATCATCCACAATGGCGAGACGATGATTCGAACGGTAATGGCGGTGCGGGGGCGAGGCAAGGTGTCTGCGAGTGTTTTTATTCAAAACTCTTGTCTCGTTCAGCTGCATTATCGGAAACTGATTAATAACCATTGTCAGTGGGACCCAGCGTTCTCGAGTCGCATTCCCAAATCTCGTTCCCGGTCCCGGTTTCGGTCTGTGTCTCGATCTCGGTCCCGAGCACCCTTACTGTATACAGCTAACCCCGTCTCCGATGACAAGCTAAAGCGAAGATCTTGTTCCGAATTATGTATTTTGTCTTTTTCTTGAAAGGTTTCAGTTTCGGTTGCGACTGATTGTTGCTTTTTTTTGTTATTGTTCATTGCTTTACTACTCGTATGTGCTTATGAGCATCCCATGTTTTGAGGCAATGCGATTTGTAAACTTGAAACACATAATCCTCAAGACAAAGCCTTTATGATATACAATTTTATGCTTTGGATTTTGAATTGTTTTGCGGTGAGTTGTGTTAGTTTTGCTTTTGGTTATGAATTAAGCATATCCGTGTGTTGTAATAAGACAAAAATGTTTTGAATGATCTAAAAAAACATTTACTACATTTTACTAGCTAGTTTTTAATACGTTATTATGATACATTTGTGAATAAAAGTGTTATATTTACGGCTGCTGGCTTTTTTCGCTACGAGAATATATTTATGTATCTTAACAACTTTATTCTTAGCTTATTCTTATTTTAATTTCAAAGAGTATCCTATTAACGTCTGATACAGAATTGTTCCTACACAAAAACAAACAGTTAGATGATTGATAATTAGAATATTTATCAATTCTTTACCCAAGGTTAGATGTGATTCCTTGCCAATTTAGTCCTCAATTTGATTAAGCAACAATTACCTAATTACACAATGCGTGAAATTTTGAAACATTTTTGTACCAAGAACAGCCACTATAATTTGTAAGCTAAAATCGATCTCTGAGTCAATAAAAAAAAAATTAAATGTGTTCGCGAGTTCGTTTTTGAGCTTAATAAAAAAAACTGGATTTTCGATTTTTCAAAAAGGTACATTCAGAGAGTTGCCCATATTTTCGAAACCAGATTTTGGATTCTTAAAATTTTAATTTTTTAGAATAAATTGTATAATGTCCTTAAAGAATGCTAAAATTGTCAAGATCCGCATTTTTAGAAATTTTTAGCTCATAGCCGTTCCTAAACAGGGCGTGTCATACTAAAAATTAACGTTCTCATTTTTTATTAAAGAGCTAATAACTTCATGGATTTTGATAAAATATCCATTGTTTGTTTTTAAATTAATTGAGCTATAGACCCATAGAAAGAAACAAATTTTCAAATGTATTGTTTAAGTAGAAAATACCGTTTGAAATCTAGCTTCCTTTTCTTTTTTTATACTCTGTTTTCCAAAATGGAAAAAAAAGAGTATATTGGGTTTGTGAAATGTCCGTCTGTCCGTCTGTCTGTATGAACGCAGGTTTTTTCCACAATTTTGAAGCTAGAGCATCGAAACTTGGTATACATGTTGGTATATACCATAGGCAGACAAAGTGTCAAGATCTCCCCCCCACCCCCACCCCTTCCCCCACAAACCGCAAAAACCTATATCTTCCACAGTTTTACAGCTAGAGTAACCAAATTCGACATAAAGACTAGTGACCACACCCTTGACCGACCTGCCAAAAAAAAATATGCCACGCCCACTACCACCCCCGCAAATGAGCTAAACCTGTATCTCCTACACCCTTATAGCTAGAAACCCCAAATTTTGCAGTATGACTCCATTTGAACTCTTCAACAGATTGGAGAAAAAAATTTTTACGTACAGAAAACAGAGTATATCGCAGTCGGGTGAGCTCGACTGCAACGTTCTTACTTGTTTTTTTTTAAAACGTGATATTTTAATGCAAAGTGTTCAGTTTAAGTCTAAATAGCACCTAAGCCAAAAAGAATTATGAAAAGTGATTTACTGGTGGACTTTCGGACATTATATTGCGTTTTGAAAAAAGGAAGTTTCATAAGAATCCAATATATGGTTTCAAAGATGTTCACAATTCTCTGAGTGTACCTTTTTGATAAATCGAATCTAGTTTTTTCCATTTATCTCGAAAACGAGCTCGCAAACAACTATTTTTTTTTTTCGGACTCAGAGACTGATTTTACATAAGAAAAATATAGTGGCTGTTCTTGGTTCATTTGGCTGTTGCATAGTGTGATTAAAAATATTATTAGTACAGATAAAAAAAAGTTTTAAAATTGCTCTAATAGAATTAAACACAAATCTTACTTGAAAGACTTATATATTAATGAGCAACATATGGCCATTGGATTATCTTCCACATCCTTTATTTTATCATTCCAGAATGTCAGCATTGAAAACATTTTAATAGATTTTTAAGTGCCGTAAAAATTATATAATCACGTGCGCTGAGCTAAGAAACTGCCTGAGCCTAACCTTTACTTATAGGATAACCCCTGCTCCTGTGCCGTTCTGTTACATTCTGAGCTCCAAGTTTGTGATAGGAAGAAGGGTAATGCCAGGCAGCTCGTGCCGCGTGACTTGGCAGAAATGATTATTCGTCTTTTTGTTTGATAAATGTTTTTATCACCGCATCGAGTTCATTCATTGCCAGCAGCTTAATCTGAATGCCATCGTCAACTGATGGCAACACATTAGTTTGCCAGCTGCTGGACTGCAAAGCAGGAGCGGGTGTTGGGGCAGAGTAGCGTCAAGCGGAAGTTTCATTACAGTTGCCAAAAGGATATGAGCAGATGCCCTTGCTCCAGAGTTTGTTGAAGAGTTTGCTAAGGAACACTGACAGCACTGAAATCGATGCGTATCTCGAATGATGATTTGCGGTGCGAGCTTGATGAAAGTTCAACTTTTGAAAACCATAAAATAATTAACACTTGATTATTATTCGGGGAGCGCTCAGCGCGAACGAAATAAACTTTTGCAACTTTTGTAACTACTCGTAACTTGCAACGGGGGAAACATTGCTTTAATTTTCCAACTGTGTACTATGTTGTAGTCTGAAAACAGATTTGGTCCTTGTCGTTGTCAACAGCAATAGCAGCAGGAGCAGCTCTGACAGCGGCCTGGATGCAAATTCTTAAAATAGTTGCACTACAAGATTAATGCGAACATTAATTTATCAAATTTTAACACTCTGAGTGGCATGCCCCTCCCTTTGCGTCTTTTGTTCTTTCTAATAAACTTAAGTGCAACTTGATGGCACAATTGTTGGGAGTGGGAAAACAGCACAACAGAAGCTGAGACAAAGCAACAAGAATAAAAAATTAACGTCAAACAAAGAAAATCCACCATTATTATGTGCCACGCACATAAAACTTTGAGCTACAAAGGAAACAGACGCACATACTGTTATATAAACAGGGCAGTTTGATAAGTTTGTAGGATATATAGTCAAAGAAGTTTTGAGCTCAGAGATTTTCTTAATCAAATTGAAAAATAATATTAATACTGACAGTCAAGAAAGTCTTAAGTAAAATGCAGAGAACTAAAAAAAATAAATATATTTTATGTTTAGAAATAATAATTTCAATGTTACGGCTTTATATCAGCTTAATTTTCTTACATTATGAAAAGTAATCTACGTATTTGTAAAGTTTTTATTTTCACTGATGCAATTATAATAAATATCTTTTTTAAGCAATCTATCATATCATAGATATGAATAGCCTTTTGACAGGTTTATTTTCAAAATTTTCATTCTGAATAGTTTTTAATGTTGTTTTCCTGTTTTGCGAATAGCACAGTAGCTTTTTCTTGAATACTTCACATTCTGCTTTCACAAAAGCAAACATTTTAAATGAAATCCATTCAGAAAAGTTTATGCTTTCAATTTCGAATAGTTTGTTCGGAATCGGAAATGATAACAGGCCTTTATAAGAAATTTTTTTGTTCTGAAACTCTGTATTGTTAAATATTGTAATCTTCATTTTAGTCTACTGTTTAATATTTAAAATAATTTTATAAGCTGTGGCAGACTTTCTTAGCAATTCTAAATAATTTTCTAGTTGTATTTTCATTTAAATACAAATTATTTACTCGGAGATGTGTAAGTTTTTCAGTTCAGTTTTGTGAAGTGTGAATCATTTAAACAATATATAGATTTTCTAACTCATTTTCAAAAATGTTTGTTAAGAAATTCAAAGCATTTGGAACTCTTGGAGCAACCCGGAAATCCAAGCGTGAAAAAATGCAGCTTTTCATCCCCGAAAAAGGAAACCATTGTTGGTTTTTTTGTTTCATGTGTATTTTTTTTTTTTTTTTGCATGGGAGCGAAACAAGGGTGACTTGACGGACAGACGTTGACGACGACAACAACGACGACGCTGACGCTGACATTGACGCTGACGACGTTTTTCATCAGCGCTCGTCATCTTGTGCCATCGCCAGCTACGCACAATTGTGCGTTGTATGCGAACGCAGGGATCGGGGAGAATAGGAAGAACTGCCCTTGCCGCCATTGTGTCTTTGGCTTGAGCTGCCGCAGTGGTTGCTACAGGGGCTGGTGGTGATGGCGGTGGTGGTGCTGCTGCTGCTGTTGTTGCTGCTGGTGGTGATGGTGGTGGAAGTTGTGCGTATTTTTGTGTCACATTCCAATCTATATCAATCTTGTGTTCGCAATGACGGATGACATTTGTCAATGTCAGACATTTTCGTTTTCCATTTCAGCCTCAAATGGCAGGAGCGAGTGCGCGACTGCGGCCGCCTGTCTGTGCCGTCGAAAAGGAAGAGAAAGTCCTGGCAACGTTCCTTAAAGTCACTTGGCCTTAAGTCAGCCCTCGCCCTCAACGCCCACAGCTCCAGCTCCGGCCCACCCAGTCCCCCCTTGTCCACAGCTGCCAGCTCCCTTCATTCCACAACACACGGAAGGCGGCCAACGCATGAGTTTGACGAATTTGATGTCAAATATTTTCGTTGTTTCCCTCATTTTTTTATGAAAAGCATTTTCTCGGAATTAGAATTGGCTTCTGCGTACGTCCGCGCCGTTTTCCCCCTCAGGCACTGTTGGCTGTCTGCTGGAGTTGCCTTTACAACTACTGAAAGTCCCCAACTCTCAACAAGCCCGCATGCGAAACTGTTTGTATAGAATCACTAAATGTGTTTGCGTTAAGTGTTTTCGATTCACAAATATTTGCATTCATGTCAAGCCCCTTCATTGGCACACTGTTGTTTTAGAGGGGGGCGTTATTGGCTTTGCTCTGCTTTATTAGCTGAGAGATGTAAAAGCACTGATATGAAAATTGTACGGGCTTGCAAATTTCAAATAGAAATTGAGCTACTCGTATATACAAGTAGAGAGAATATGAAACAAGTATTGCAAGTAAGAAGGTTGCAGTCGGATACACCCGACTGCGATATACTCTTTGAGGAATCAGAATTGTATTTTCGCTAAAATCTTTTCATTTTTGCCATCAGCTTAAAGTTTTACAGGTGGGGGAGATACAAACTTTGCTCAATTGCAAGAGCAGGGGTGAGCGTGGCAAAATTTTCTTAAGCCAATCTATTTTATAGGGCAACGTACGTGAACCTGCAAGATTTGGTGATTCTAGCTAAAGGGGTGTAGGAGATACAGACTTTGCTCATTTGTGGGGGCGGGGGTTGGCCTGCCAAATTTATTTTAGTCAGATCAATCAAGGAAGTGATTAGTAGCCCTTGTGCTAAAGTTGGTTACTTTATCTGTAAAACTGTGAGAGATATAGGTTTTTATACTCTTTTTTTAACTTTTTTGAAAAAAAAGGAAAAAAGAGTATATTGGGTTTGTGAAATGTCCGTCCGTCCGTCTGTCTGTCCGTCTGTCTGTCCGTCTGTCCGTCTGTCCGTCTGTATGAACGCAGGTTTTTTCCACAGTTTTGAAGCTAGAGCAACCAAACTTGGTATACATGTTGGTATATACCATAGTAAGACAAAGTGTCAAGATCTCCGCCCCACCCCCACCCCTTCCCCCACAAACCGCAAAAACCTATATCTTCCACAGTTTTACAGCTAGAGTAACCAAATTTGGCACAAGGGCTACTAATCACATCCTTCATTGATCTGGCAAAAAAAAATTCGGCCACGCCCACCCCCGCCCCCACAAATAGGCAAAGTTTGTATCTCCCCCACCCCTTTAGCTAGAATCACCAAATTTTGCAGGTTGAATTCTGTTGCCCTATTTAATAGATTGGATAAAAATATTTTTGCCACGCCCACCCCCGCCCTTGCAATCAAGCAATGTTTGTTTCTCCCAAACCTGTAGAACAGGCCCAACCAAATTTTAATTGATGGCAAAACTTTAAAGATTTGAGCAGAAATTCAATTGCCACGCCCACTGACTCCGCAAAGAGGCGAAAAAAAGAGTATATCGCAGTCGGGTGCATCCGACTGCAACGTTCTTACTTGTTGCCATTAATGGGGAAGGGGCGAGGGTGGGGGAGATCTTGACACTTTGTCTAACTATGGTATGTATCAACATATATACCAAGTTTGGTTGCTCTAGCTCTTTTTTTTTGAGGAATATTAACTTAAAAAGGATAATATTGTTCAAGTATATTCTTGAAAATAGTCAATAGGTTGGATCTGTTTATTGAGTCTTAAAATAAGAATAAGAAAGGTTGTTGTGAGCAAAGAAAATAAGATTTAAAATAAATAAATTAAAAAAGAAAAACTTAGAAATTGATCCGTCTGCTAGCTAGGGCTAGAGTCGAATGAAGTAAGGTTTCTAGTCTTGTTATATACTAAAGTTCAAAATGTCAAATATGTGATAACATTATCGATAGCTCGCTGATTTAGCTGATGACAAAATCAAAGCAACTCCAATAACTAAAATAATCAATTCAATATATTGTTGTCGATTAGAAAAAATAAATGCACGTAAAGCTTATCAAATTTAGACGAAAAAGTTTGAATTTAGTCTGTTAGTTACTTAAATATACTTAGCAAGTTATACAAATTGTACCATATTTTATATGTGTTATATATATATTTGATTTACTTGAAATTGCATCAATATTTTTTTATAATTTTTAGCTCATAATGCAGTTATTGTTCATTCAAAGTAGCAAGACGCTTTTCATCTTATTTTAAAATAGAAACAGATCTCCTTCAATTTCCTTTTTGAAACTAAAGAAAGATCTTAACATAATACCAGGCTAACAGTTTTAAATACTTAATGACTCTTTTAAGATAATCTCTGTAAATATTACCTTCATAAAACACTTGCACCGATTATCGTTAAGTCTCATTATCAACTTAACCTTATTACAGAGCACAGGTCAAGAGCATAAACATCAGGGCACCGCACTTTATATTGAAAAAGCATTAATCAAACTGTTAAATGTTTAATAAGAAGCACCTTCAGAACACTCGATGTCAAAACAAACACTCGACATCATTCAACATTCCGTAATGATAAGACAGAACCGAGTCCAGCCCCTTGTGAACAGGAACGGGAACTGTTATAAAATATGATGAGCGAAACGTGAAAAGGGGCACAACAACTTACAGTTCTGCCAAAGATCATGAGATACAAATGCTTACAAAAGTAAACAGGAACCACCCGCAAGTCAACAACGGGCGGAGTGTCATCGATGGCCATAACCAAAAACCAAAAACGAAAAACCAACAGACCAAACGCACAAAGTGCAAGCAACAAGCCGCCGTTTTGTTGAACATCATTAATAACAAAATACAAGGGGATAGAATTGCTGGAATTGAATTAATGAATGCCACTTTTGGCCCAGAGAAACAGCGCCTTCAAAGATGTGCTAAACGTGCGTTCAGCCCAGGGACAGGGCAACGGACAATGGACAACGGACAGCGGACATTGGACTTTAGGATACTCTGTCCTGCATGTTAGGGTAAATTAATGAAGTTCTGTTGAAATGCATGCCCAAATTTAAAACAAACCCAAAACACCAAAATACCAAAACAAAGGCAAACGCATAAACAATTGAAAAGTGTGCCGACGAAAGAGTAGCGAATTTGCCTTAAGGCAGGGGAAGGCGCAGTACACGGGCCACCCAATTATCAAGTTCAGTTTTTGGAGCTGGAACCGCTGTGTCTGCAATGCCAGAGACATTGCGTATCCTGGCCAAGTAGACTTCATGTCGACATCACGAATGCCTGTGGATACAGTTGCGATTGTTTGATCGATTTGAATGATTAATCGACTACAAACGTGCTTTCACACCCAAAGATATCGCATACAAATCGAATTAAAGACAGGCCCAACCAAGTGGTAATTAATTTCTAGTCAATGTTGATAAATGATTTCAAATACGCAGCCACCACAACAGTCAATGCAAATTCAGTTTACACTCTTTCAACTCGAAACTTAGCCACTAAACTTTAAAACTTCTCTATGCCACAAAAAACAAAAAAAAACCAACTAAAAATAGCCACAACGCACCACTGTGGCTGCTGGGCACCGCTTGACAAATGATGTGGCAAAGAACAGCTTCAAGTGACGGTGGCAATTATGCGAGGAGCCAACTGAAACGCAAATGACAGGTCGATTGAGTTAACGTTAACGCTAAACGCCTCGTGCTGGCGCAGGGGCAACAACAGGAGGAGGCAGACACAAGGGGCACTGTTGGCTACCAGACAAAATATGTGGCTATTTTGGTATGAACATTTGCGCGATCGCCGCACGATCGATCGCCAGCCATTAATAATCCATTGAAATGAGGGCCAGTCACGGCATTTGGTGGTGCAAACAGGTGTGCTTGGTGGTTGCACTGGCCATTCTGCTCTGCTCTGCCACTGCTCTGGTCTGGTCTGGCCTAAGCTCGATCGGCAACCCGATCATCCTGTCAGTGTGCTTTGCTCTGTTCCTGACGATCATTTTTACTGCAAATCGATCATCGTCACGCGCGAACAAAAGTCGATTAACCTGAGCGAAACTTCCATTAACAGAATTCGTTTATGGCTATGAAAAAATATAATTAAATATGTGGCTCATTGTTGATAGTTGATTGTTTTTGGCCTCTTGTATTCAATTTTGAACGTATTATGTTGAAATGCTATCGATGTTTACTGTGACCACACGCACACACAAATTAGATTAATCATTAAATTTGTTTCTAGTTAAGAAATTATAAATTATAAAATGTGCAACATATTTTAAGCGTGAAGTGAAAATGAATATAATTGGAATTTCATATTTGTATTTAAACAAATTAGTGCATAAGAAGAAAAATCTTTATGAAGAATATTAATGGCTTTCTGAAACAATTATCTTGAGCTTTCAACAAGATTTAAGTAACGAAAATTTCAAAATACTTACAAATCTCTTCGTTCATAAAACCAATTGAAGCTTAACTAAATTCTATTCCCATCTGTGTAGATGATGAACTGATTGTGTCAAGATGGAAATGGAAACTGAACTGCTGCACAGCAAATTCAATACACATGGCCGACTTAACTGGCCACCAAAGTCGGATGTCATAAATCAAGAGACGTTAACGGAGCAGCGATACAAAAGGATAAACGGTGAAAAGTCAAAAGTCAAAACAGAAAACAAACAGTCCACCCACGCAGGGGGGTTAAAAAGGAAGTTTTATGACGGTCATCGATTGACGATTGACTTGCCCGGACATGGACTACCTACAGCAAGGATTACAAAGGATTACCGAACAATTGTATTGCAAATATTTGCATATGCATTCGTTGTGCATCCGGAAAATGTCAAGGACATTGACAAACAATACACAAATAAAAGTGAAGCCAAAGATTGGAATACAAGAATTGGCCCAAAAGTATTGAGTTTAAAGCACATGTTGTTTGTTCATTTGAATATAGGATTCCGACTACCTGAGAATACAGTTGGTTAGCTTATTTAGTGTCTTAGGTAAGGTTTTAGTATTTGCAATTTCGAAACTGTTGCGAATGAAACGCTTTTATTTTACTCTGTGCTCATATAACGCATAAGATAAGGTGTATTAGAACTGTGGAAATGTATGGTTAAAGGAAACATACGGATATTCTGATATTCTTGATGGCGTTAATGCCAAGCTTTAACTCTGCACAGATAAATAAGGAAAATACTTAAACATGTATTTAAAGGTATGCAATGATAACATAATAAACAAAGTTATTATAAAACAAGTAAGAACGTTACAGTCGGATGGACCCGACTGCGATATAGTCTTTTTTCGCCTCTTTACGGAGTCAGAAGTGGGCGTGGCAATTATATTTTTGCTCAAATCTGTCAAGTTTTACCATCAATTTGAGTTTGGTTGGGCCCGTTCTACAAGTTTGGGAGAAACAAACTTTGGTCGATTGCAAAGGCAGGGGGTGGGCTTGACAAAATTATTTTTATCCAATCTATTAAATAGGGCAATAGAATTCAACCTGCAAAATTTGGGGACTCTAGCTACTGGGGTGGGGGAGATACAGACTTTGATCATTTTTGGGGGCGGGGGTGGTCGTGGCCAAATTTATTTTGTCAGATCAATCAAGCAACTGATTAGTAGCTCATGTGCAAAATTTGGTTACTCTAGCTGTAAAACTGTGGAAGATATAGGTTTTTGTGGTTTATGGGGGAAGGGGTGGGGGTGGGGGGGAGATCTTGACACTTTGTCTTACTATCGTATATGCCAACATGTTTACCAAGTTTGGTTGCTCTAGCTTCAAAACTGTGGAAAAAACATGCGTTCATACAGACAGACGGACGGACGGACAGACGGACGGACGGACATTTCACAAACCCAATATACTCTTTTTTCCTTTTTTTTCAAAAAAGTTAAAAAAAGAGTATAATAATTGCCACGCCCTCTTATGACTCCGCAAAAAAGCTGAAAAAAGAGTATATCGCAGTCGGATGCATCCGACTGCAAAGTTCTTGCTTACTTTTTGGAGTTGCTTTGACTTTGTCATCAGCTACATCAGCGAGCTATCGATAAAGTTGTCAAATATTTGTCATTTTGAACTTTAATAAATAACAACACTAGAAACACAACTTCATTCGACTCTAGCCCAAGCTAGCAGACGGATCAATTTCTAAGTTTTTCTTTTTACTCCCTGTTCCCATTAAAAATGAAAAAGGGAGTTATAAAGTACTGCAAATGTGTGTAACAGGCAGAAGGAAGCATTTCCAACTATATAAAATATATATATTCTTGATCAGCATCAACAGCCGTTACGATCTAGCCATGTCCGTCTGTCTGTCCGTCTGTCAGTATGAGCACACAGATCTCGGAGACTACAAAAGCTAGAGACACCAAACTTGGCATGTAGGTTCCTGTATACCATACGCAGATCAAGTTTATTTCAAATTTCGGATGCACCCCCCCGCACCCCCGCAAATCGCAAAAGACTCCCACAGCCACAATTTTAAAGATAGAGCTTTTATTTTTGGTACACATGTATGTTTAATCAATGTCTTTGGGATGTGTAATTTCAACACGATCGGATAAATAGCACCAAAGTTATGGAAAAACTTATTTCCACTGTCTCAGCAGGCAGAAACAACAGTTTGACATGCACTGTGCAAGTTGAGTACACTGCTTGCTTGTGTTGCCGCTGAACTGCTTGAAATGCAAGTTGGGAGCAGGGAGTCTCGTAGTCGGGCACACTCGACTAGAGTATTTTTACTTGTTTTTTTACTCAAATCTTTCAAGTTTTGCAATCAACTTAAATTTGGTTGGATCAGTTCTACAGGCTAGTGAGAAACAATTTTTTCTTGATCTTGACACATTTAGTCTGACAAACAGACGGACAGACAGACGAACAGACGAATGGATATTTCAAAAACCAAATTTACTATTTTTTCTTTCAAAAAAATTAAAAAAAATGAACACTTTACAATTGTCATTAATAATATGTAGGCAAAGTCACAGCTCTGCTGTATAAGCACAGGATATTTTTGACATCGGTACAGGGTATGTTTTAGTCCAGCAGTCTAGTATTTATATTAACTCAAAGTCTGATATATTCACTATTTTCCAATATAATTTGCATGCCCTTTCAAACCAACTTGTTGCAAGTGCTAACAGTCAGTTAGGCAGTTTGTCAGTTGGTCAGTTTGTCAAGTGCATTCACTTTGTGAATCGTGCAAAGCTACCCTAAAGTTTATAGCCAACAATTGTAAAGCCAAAGGGAATGGGGGGAAGAGATCTCGTTGCGTGGCGCGAAAATGTTGCATATTTGCATAATTATTGTAATTATCAATAAATATTCATTAGTGTGAGTCTTGTGCTTAAATTTAATTTAATTTTAATTATTATGTTAATAATTACAGCCAATTAGTTCGGCAACAATTTAATAACAGTATCTACTGCATTTGCGTTAAGTTTGTTGAGTGCTTTTCAACTACTTTGAATAATATTTTAAGTTTGAATTTCTGTGAACAGTTGCATTTCACTTAATACTCTTCATATGTTAAGTAAAATTTGTTGTTACTCAGTAGAGTAGTATTTGCTAGTATCTCGATTTGTAATTGTTGCGGACAGAGTGGATGAGATCGATTGTTTTATATGGACATCTGTAATTTTTTAAGACATCGACATAAAGCTTTATAAATAAAGCTCATCGAATAGTTATGAAAATTAGCGCAGATATTTGTTTGAAAAGCTAGTTGAAGGTTTTCTCCATTTGAGTTTTCCAGCTATTAGGTTTTCTACCACTTTCGTACCTAATACAATCCACAATTTGAATATTTCCCTTAGAAGGTTACACAAATTAAGCACACCTTTTATTCAAATCATGCAGATTCGAACTAAGCGTTGTAATTAAACTCGACTTAAAACAAAAAACCAAATCAGCCATTGACCTCACAGTGGGCGAGCAGCTGAAAACCAGTTTTAAACCGACATTGTCCCATCCTATTGTGACCCATACCAGACTGCAGTCAATAAATTTTCTACCTGTCAATAGATGAGGCTACCTTAATGGCACCCAAGATAAACAGACATTTTTCTTTGATTATGCGACCATCACAGGTTCCCGTTCCTGAACACAAAACCTGAGGCAGTTCCCGGTGCGAATGCATTTCAAAATGGCTAACTGAACACATGGCTGGAAATAGGTTAATGCACTTGAAACAGCCAACTCAAGCAGTATTACGAAAACTGTGAGCCACTTAAAAGAAAATTCTTATAATTATATTGTAAAACATGTGCCGGTCAATGCGAATTAAGCGCAACACGCACTAAACGGGCCCGGGAGCAGCCCATGGAACGGGTAATGGCAATGTCAACAGCAAAGGGCAGCCGCAATGGCTGCAAACTCCTCCAGCTCCAGCTCCAACTCCAACTCCGTCGCCATCTCCGACTCAGTGTCCGGCTACGAAGCTGGCAAACCCGTAATGAAGTCATTAAAATTTCACCCTTATTATGGCTTTTAAAGTGATTGCAAAGTGAGCAGCACTCTCCACCTATGTATGTGTTGGCTAGGGATAGGGATAGGGAGGGGCAGGGGCGGGGGTAGTTGATTGCTTCAATGTCTTCATTTTGCATGCATCAAATTTGTGATTAAGTAAAAAGTGCAGGCGCATTTTTCATGGCACAATAAACTTACTTGCGTCTCGCACACAAACACAAACACACACACACTCGCACATGGGCGGAAGGAAGGTTCAAGGAAGCAATTTCCTGTAATTGCCACTATTCTTGTTAATCACACTCCACACACACATACTCAAAAACACACACACTTAAACACACAGTAGCCAGTGGCTCAAGTGCAACTCATCTAAACATGCGTTGAAATATTAATGAGCTTGAAAAATTCAACGTCTCGACCAAGCCCCCAGTTGGAGTCGGTTAGCTTGGCGGGCGCATCCATAATTGAGGTTCTTTCACATTGCACAAGTGCATCATGGTTGTGGTTACTCAAGAACGTTCATTGCAACAACCACATTGGAATCAACTCAACTTACTCACAAGCCAATCAAAAATTTTACCCATAAATTTAATGCTAAAAGCGAATTAATTTCATTGCTGAACATCAAAGAAAATCGTTTAATGTATATTGTATAGCACTTGAGAGTTTGTGAAATGTTTACATGTTGTTGTACATAAGACAAATTTTAATTTTTTACTTTCTTTACATTAACTAAATGAGCCTTGCTTAAACACTAATATGTCTTAAATTACAACATAATTACAAACTTTTCATTTTTCAAGCTTTTTACAGCCATATAATTTTTCAGACATACTTATTACCGTTTCGATATATTTGATGTAAATGCTGATCAAGAATATATATATTTTCGGGGCAAAGATAGTTTTTTATTACCCCCTATAAACCACTTTAATGAGTACAGGGTGTACAAACAATAATATTCTTTGCAACACTAAAAATAGAAAATAAAGAAAATTAATATGCATTAACTAACTTTTATTTTTGAAGAATATTAACTTTAAAAATATAATATTGTTCAAGTATATTTTTGAAAATAGTCAATAAGTTGGATCTGCTTATAGAGTCTTAAAATAAGAAATATAAATCATTTCTAATGAGTAAAATAAGAATTTGCAGTAAATAACAACGAGGACAATAGAACGAGTCATCAGCGAAGTTAACACTGTAACAGAAAGAAGGTTGTTGCGAGCAAAGAAAATAAGAATTAAAATAAATAAATTAATTATTAATATCTTAAATTGCAAACGTTTGTCTCAGGAGAAGTAAATGGATTCCAAGAAAATCGACGTGTCAACACATTCCACGTAAAATTGCAACATTCTTTTTTTTTCATAATTAACAAGTCGGATTCACCCGACTGCGATATACTCTTTTTTAGCCTCTTTGCTGAGTCAGAAGTGGGCGTGGCAACTGTATTTTTACTCAAATCTTTCAAATTTTACCATCAATTTAAGTTCGGCTGGGCCCGTTCTACAGGTTTGGGACAAACAAACATTGCTCGATTGCAAGGGCGGGGGTGGGCGTGGCAAAATCATTTTTGTCCAATCTATTTAATAGGACAATAGAATTCAATCTGCAAAATTTGGTGATTCTAGCTAAAGGGGTGTGGGAGGTACAGACTTTGCTTATTTGTGGGGGCGGGGGTGGGCGTTGCAAATTTATTAATAGTCAGATCAATCAAGGATGTGATAAGTAGCCCTTGTGCCAAATTTGGTTACTCTAGCTATAAAACTGTGGAAGATATAGGTTTTTGCGGTTTGTGGGGGAAGGGGTGGGGGTAGGGGGAAAATCTTGTTACTTTGTCTGCCAATGGTATATACCAACATGCATACCAAGTTTGGTTGCTCTAGCTTCAAAACTGTGGAAAAAACCTGCGTTCATACAGACAGACGGACAGACGGATATTTCACAAACCCAATATACTCTTTTTTCTTTTTTTTCCAGAAAATTAAAAAAGAGTATAAAAAGAATAATTTAGAAATTGGTCCGTCTGCGAGCAAGGGCTAGAGTCGAATCAGGTTATAGTTGATAGTCGTATTATTTATTAAAGTTCAAAAAGTCAAAAACTTGACAACATTATCGATAGCTCGCTGATGTAGCTGATGACAAAATCAAAGCAACTCCAATAACTTAACTACTCAATATTGTTATCGATTAGACACAATATATGCATTTTTTACGAATTTGAAAAGAAATGCATAGCTTATCAAATTTGTGCTGAAAAGTTTGAATTTAGTTCTTTAGCTACTTAAGTATACTTCAAACAACTTTAAAAAACAGTTTTTATATATTTTGCTTGTGAAATGTCCGTCTGTACCAGGCACAAAGTGTCAAGATCTTAATTATCAATTTATTGAAATTATAACATATTTTATATGTATTTATATGTATATTTAAATGCATTTTGATAAGCAAGTTCAAAGTCCCAAGGGACTTTTCATCCAAAGAGCTACGTATTATATTTTATAAGAATAGGAATGGATCTCTTTCAATTACCTTTTTAAAAATATGTGAAATATCTTATAATCAGTTTTTTGATTATTTTATTATGTTTGTTATTAAGTAAGACCCTTTCTTTTTGGTAGACTCGAAATTCTTATCAAACTTAAAAACTCAATGACTCTTTTAAGATAAAAGAAAACGAATCGTGACATAACGACTCAATAATAAAGGCTAAAGTCGAAAGATGACATCGACAAATAAAATTAAAATGCATTTAGTAACTTTTATTTTTGAGGATAATTAACATTAAAAGTGGAATATTGTTCAAGTATATTCTTGAAAACAGTCAATAAGTTGGAGTTGCTTATAGAGTCTTAAAATAAGAAATATAAATCATTTCTAATGAGTAAAACAAGAAGTTGCAGTAAATAGCTGACAATGATGACAATAGAACAAGTCATCAGCGAAGTAAACACTGTAACAGAAAGAAGGTTGTTGCGAGCAAAGAAAATAAGATTTAAAATAAATAAATTAAAAAAGAAAAACTTAGAAATTGATCCGTCTGCTAGCTAGGGCTAGAGTCGAATGAAGTAAGGTTTCTAGTCTTGTTATATACTAAAGTTCAAAATGTCAAATATGTGATAACATTATCGATAGCTCGCTGATGACAAAATCAAAGCAACTCCAAAAACTAAAATACTGTAATAAACAAATTTTTGTGCTATCGATTAGAAAAAATACACGTATACTGTTCACATTTTGAAAACAAAGTCAAAGTTTATTTGATTTTAATATTTGAATTTAATCGTTTAGTTATGTGATACTTCACAACAACTTACTGTGTTTACTTGCTCATCATTCACTTCTGTGTCTTTTTGATAGGCTTATGTTTGGACAAGGCTGCAAACTACGAACACTTCAAATAGGTTCGGTTCGGTTGTACGAACCTTAGGGAATATATATGTTCGGTTCGCGGACTTGTTTTCGGAATTTATTTATAATTTATAATTTTAAATAAATAAATTTGGAGGTATTAATTTGTTTTAAATTTTCATATAATTATTTAGTTGTGATACATAAGTTTCACATTTGTTTATTAAATTTTTAATACTGAGTACAAAGTGATTAGCATCAATTAATACACAGTCCATAGGTAGACTACAAAAGCGTCGCTATTAATTACCCCAATTAAAAGATTCCTTTTTCGTCTCTTTGGTGTTTTGCAATTTCTTCCATAATTTGCCACAATTAACGACTGATCAGCAATTAAAGTTGCATTACCTGCCACAGCCTCAGCTGCAGCTTGGAGTCAGTGTCCAAGTTGGAGGTGAGTTTTGCTGCGATCCGCTCCGAGTTGTAGTCGGTGCCTTAATCGGCACCTGCAGATCATCGAATGATGCCGCAAAAGTGCGTGTATAATAAATGCTCATTTTCATGCATCCAACATATAAGTTGTAGTTGTTGATGTTGTTGTTGTTGTCGAATTCGCTATATTCAAAGTTTTGCCCGTCTCCCCTTATGTGGTGGGTAGCAGTTGCTCCGCTGATTGCCTCTGTCTCTGTCTCTTACTCTGTCTGTATCTCTATCTCTGTTTCTGTTGCTGTCCAGCGGATCATTGGTGCAGTCGCCTTGGCGTTAGCGACGTTCATCAAAAACGACTTAAGGCCACCACATCGGGTATTTGGAGGATTTTTCGCAGTTTCTAATGATGATGATGGCCTCTGGCAGCGGCACCAAATTGCTAGCACCATTGCCGGCCCCATCAAGCCTCAACTGCCGCCTCTATATCTTTTTATCTGCTGTGGTAGGGGGTCAAATTTGCAAATGTACAATACGTTTACGAATTTTTAGTTGAAGCTAAAGTTGTTGGCTTATTAATGTCAAGGATGACTGTTCAAATATACCCGTAATGGACCAATTTAATAATTCCGATCGAGAAACAGGTATAAAACTATAAGTTACATGAAAAAACTGATAGCTTAAAAATCGTTATGGGCCAAAGTGTATCGGGCCTTATTGCTGGGCATATCTTGAAGTCTTAAAGATTTAGTACCCTTTAAAACATATGTGATACTTAAATATTATTCCATGGGCTATATGATAAATATGTTATGTTAAGTTGTCGATACAAAAGTTGCCTGTCTCCAGCAATTGTTGGCATTAAAGCCAGGCATTCTATCATAATCAAAATCAAAGAAAAAGTAGCAGTTTGCGAGCCAAAAATCATCAAAATTAATTTTATGATCGGTTTTCCAAAATGGGAAAAAAAAATTTATATTGGGCTTGTGAAATGTCCGTCTGTCCGTCCATCCGTCTGTATGAACGCAGTTTTTTCCACAGTTTTGAAGCTAGAGTAATCAAACTTGGTATATATGTTTATATATACCATAGGCAGGCAAAGTGTCAAGATTGGTTGGATCGGACCACTATAACATATTGGTGACATAGGAACGATCGTTTGAAAAATACGTTTTTGTATGAAAAACTATTTTGTTTTTCAAAATAATTCCACCAAAGTCACTTTGTCTAAGTTTTAGCACTTTTCAAGATTTCAGCGAAATCGGAACAGTATATCTCACATCTGCCATAGGAATGCAAATCTTTTCCGCAAGGGTATAATCATCGGCACGCCGACGATAACATTTCTTTCTTGTTTTAGTTGCCATAGGAACAATCTGTTTATTATTATTATTATTATAAAGAAATTATATCGCAATTATAAATTACATACAACTTGGAGACTGAAAGCTATAGCGATAGGAGCCTTAAGCTTAGCTACAATCTGTTTAAGCATGAGTTGTTGTATGAAAAGCCTTTTTCGTTTACAAATATATGTCAAACAAATTCACCAGTACTTAAGTTCATTGTATTCCACACATGTTGAAAACTAATCTGCAGAAACATCCTTGTTTGAATGTAATTCAAGTTAATTCAAGTTGAGTTTAGATTTTTACTATTTCTTGAATACATTTCCAATCTCGTCTGGAGTCAACCACCTGTTGTTTACAGCTTCACTTATGATATTAAAAAAGCACACATCGCCGATTTGTGGTCATGTTTATTGTTGTTGTGCCAGCTGAGATTCAATTCCATGTGAGTATAAAGCTCGCGGCCGGGCTTACCCTGAGGACATAAAGTTATGAGCGACCAAGATTTATGGGTTTTAATTTCCTGAGCTGTTGCTAGCTCGATGCAAAGCGTCGAGCCGTGCCAAAGCCATTTGGAATGTTGTGCATCCGACAACGAGCCGAAGTACATATCTGTATCTGAATCCATTGCCAGGGGCAATGTGTGGGCGTTGCTGTTTAGCATGTGTGTAGTGCTGTTAACAGCAGCGAGCAGCAGCGACCAGGCAGACAGGACACGACGCTAAAAGGATGCGAGAATATTTGAAGTGCGAAACGTAATATTCCGGTTGCATTCTCGTCGTCGTCGTCGCAACTGAGGCAGCCTGTCAGCACATCTGCAACAAAATGAGGAATGGCTCTGCGGCAGAAGGCGACCTAATAACATTAGCCTAATGCCAGCAGTAGCTGCTTTCTACCTAAACAGGAAAGCGGCAACTCCTGCGAAAAGAAAAGTGAAAGTGCGCCTAGGTCGCCCAGCAAATTTCATGCACCATTGCGTGCCACAGCAATGGCAACAGAAATGAGTATAGAAATGGCAATGGGCATAAGTCTGAGAATGCGAATGAGAATTTGGAAGTGTGCCGTCAGACAGCAGGAGATCGCTCCATTTGCATATTGCATGCATGTACCTCCAGTACCAAAAATGCCACACACGCATGTGGCAAATGCAAAATGCGAGCTGAGACTCGTAATATATGAGTGCACTCACTCAAACTGACTAAATTTCGAGCCCTTTCACTGGCAGCAACAACAGCAACAACAACAACAACGACAACAGCGCCAACCAAAATGTTTACCCTTGATCGATTGCCGTTGAACCGTAACGGAGCAACGCACGCGTAACAAATGCAATCCTCCTTAAAAGCAGAAATGTGTCACACGTTGGCGACAAACACCACCCCCCTCCCACAATCCTTGGCTGCCCTTCTTGCCAACCCTTGCCACCTATTGTCAGGACCCTGATTCTTTCAAATGTAATGGCTGAATCCTTTCAGGGCAGCTCCAGCTCCGCCTGTTGTTTCTACTGCTGTTTTTTTAGTTTTAATACCCTGTGCATATCAAAATGTGTAAGGGGAGTTTTATAAAACTGTGGAGGTGTATATATTTGTTAAATGAGAGCATCTTCAGTTATTAGTTTAGTGTATTTGCTTTGCTGTATTTGCTGGTCGCGGGGGTGTCACGGAAATCTCTTCGAATCAAATTCCAACCGAATTCCACCTTTTAGGTGTCACAGAAGTTTCTACAGATTTTGATTTAAGCGCAGCAATAATTTTGTTTTAAATTTATTCGCACTTTTGTTATTCTATTTGAGCAACAAATTTGTTAAGATAATTGCTTATTAAACTATTAGTAATAACTTCTTTTTTTCAACTCTGTCTATCTGTCTGTCCGTATGAACGGGTCGATCTCGGAGACTATACGAGCTAGAGACATCAAACTTGGTATGTAGGTTCCTGTATACCATACGCACATCAAGTTTATTTCAAATTTCGGATGCCCCCCCATATCACTGATTTTTGGTAAACATATATGTTGTAACAATGTTGATCAGCTGTGTAAATTTCATTACGATCGATTAACAAATACCAGAGTTATTGAAGAATCTATTTCCCCCATCTCAGCAGGCAGAAACAACAGTTTGACAGGCACTGGACAAGTTAAGTGCGCTGCTTGCTGAACTGCTTGAAGTGCAAATTGGGAGAAGGGAGTCTCTAGTCTCGACTAGAGCATTCTTACCGAAAGACAGTTTTCTTTCATCTTTGACATTTAATTTGGCTATAAATTGGTTGCAATTAAAATAAAATTGCTTCAGCGTGTCTTCCATGAGTCAAAAAACTAAATATCTTAAAACATTTTATCATTTTATCTTATTTATATATATTAATCTTGTTATATCTACTTGATCCTTGGATTGAGTTCGTTCAACATCATTACTTCGATTTGATTCTAACTTGTATTCCACAAATAAGCTCTTCAAATCTGATTACAGGGTATCACTTAGTAGACACTCTCTTTAAAGGCACTTTCTACTTACTTTCTTAGTTTTTTTGGACTCCTGATTCCATCATTGTCGCCGTTGTTGATGTCTCCTACGCAGCTAGCAACTTGAAGCTCCTTTTGTCGTGGATTGTTGTTTGGTTCGCCTCAGCGTTGCTTTTATTATAAACTTTTTCTTCTTTCGGGAGTGTTCTTTTTATATATTTTGTGTTTGCTGCTTTTTGTTGCTTTTGCTTTTGCTTGTGCTTGTGCTGTGTAGAAAACAAAGATAAATTGGTTAATTTCCCTCAGCCATTGTTGTGCAGCCATCAATCGATGCCTGGCTCTGGTAATGGACTTGGCTGAGCTTACGCATTACTCCTGTTTCCTTGTCCTCTCAATTCTCACTCTGTTTTGCTCTTTGCCATTATTGTTTTTTTTTTGGTTTTCATTTTTTTAGAAAATTGTTTCGGTCTTCAACTGAAGTGGCCATTAAATTAAACAAACACAAATTAGAACAACAATTGGTAATTCTATTAGCACAGAGTTGTCTCAACTACACTTTATATCATTTATGAAGATTTATCATCATCAAACTTGCGCTGATTTGTCAATCCAACGATAAAAGTATCTTTATATAATTGTAATTATAAGATGCTGTTGAAATATATTAAACACATTTCAATGTATTAAAATTATTACCCTGTTATAATCATTCAAAATTATATTTGGTATATTTTACAAGTGACCTTTAAATTTATACCCTGAAAATGCAAAATGACTTTTGAAACTTTTTCTTCTATGACCTTGTTCTATCCCACAGCGATTCATTTGACAAAGGTCGACGTAGGTAACCCTATTCCATTACTGCACCTGCATTTACTATCTATTGAAATGATCCCAACAGCTGCGAATTGTATTTAGCAAACAATCCATTGAGTTAAAGTTGGTGGTACATTCATTGTCAGATGAGTGAATATCCATTGCACGCTCCTTTTTTTCAGAATGTTGCTCAAAAATATATTATTATTAAATATTTCTTAGCATTCTTCAACTGGATTCCAGCTTCAGCATAATCCGAACTCCATAATTTTGTATACCCTTGCAGACGGTATTATAATTTTGTCACGATATGTGTAACGCATTGAAGGAGACGTCTCAGAAAAAAGCTGCCATAGGGACGATCTGTTGAAAAATTCTTTGAGAAAAACTTTTTTGTTTTTCAAAATAGCTCAACCAAACTTACTTAGTTAAAGTTTAAGCACTATCTACAGGCTTTGACAAAATTTCATCCAGATCGGACTTCTATATCTTATAGCTGCCATAGAAACGATCGGTTGAAAATAAGTTTTACATGGAAAACTGTTTTGTTTATCAAAATAACTCGACCAAATTCAGTATGTCTAAGTTTAAATACTATCCACATATGTTGACGAAATTTCATCGAAATCGGACTTCTATATCTTACAGCATTTATTGGAACGATCGGTAGAAAATGGGTTTCTGTATGAAAAACTTTTGTGTTTTTCAAACTAACTCGACAAAACTCACTTTATCTAAATTAATGCACGTTTTACACATGTTGACCAAATTTTATCGGCACGAATTTCGTTCATTCCTGATTTTCTTTCTTTTTTTAGCTTGCTCTAATATTTTTTACATCTTTAATAGTTTTCAGATTTTTAGGTAGCTTCTTATATTTCTATCTGCTGTTAATGCGAGAATTGTCATTGTCATGTGTTCCACATTATAGCATAATATCCGAGCCAGGACCAAGTTCTTCAATTGATTTAATGGCTTGTTCAGTTAAACAAAGGAAATACAGTTTTGATGATGGGATTTTAATTCATTTAAATTTGTTTTCTGGAATGAAATTTGTTGAATGGTATTTCATATGATTGTTTTAAAGCCATCAGTAAAATAAGTCCTTCAGATTGTAACTACGGAAGGCTGACTAATAAAAAATACTTTAAAGACGTGCAAAGATATTTTATATATATTTTATGAGTTTCAAGCATATAATTAAACAAAAGTTTGTCAAATAAAGTAAAGAACTTATTTTGAATTGGCATCATACTCTCAGTTTTGTATCCTGATTCTTACTGAGCTCATTATTAAAGTGCTTATCTTGAGAAAAAATTTGATATATTGCCTGGCAGGCGATAATTAAAAGTCAATATAGGTAAGCGCTCTATCGATGGATAAACATCTGTGAGATACAACTTTTAAGATGTATTACAATCCATAATCGCTCAGTGCTTTGCTGTCAATCAGTCACTTGGCGCTGCTCCAGCAACGACCTCTTCATCATGCACTGCACAAAACATGGGGCCAGGAGAAAGGGGCTAAAGTGGATTATGGATAACTTTTCGAATAGAAATTCCAAGCTGACAAGTGTGCATCACACTTCAATTTAAGGGTTCAGGCTCAGGCCTGGCTCTGGGCTCTAACTGTGCCAAAGGCCCAGAAGAAATAAAGATTTGCAGGCAGCTACCGTGGAATGATCCTGATCCCCTCTGCCATATCTACACCCGCTGTCCAGGACATGGACGTTGTCGGACTAGAACAAAAAGTCTCGGTGTGCACAAAAAACGGAACGAAAACTGAAATACGGCTGCATCATTAAATTTAATATGATACTCATTTAATGAAATTGTTGCCGATTTGTTTTGGAAATACACGCGCGCGCTCTCCTTCGACATTGACGCCTTCGCCAATGCGGAACACTGCGCAGCCCCGGAGCTGAAAGTGAAGCTCTCGTGCCACATGCGGGCGGTGGCACTGCCAGGTTGCCATGTGGGCGGGGCAAAGAGTGCAATATTGCGAACATGGCCGGATAATGACGACAACGCCAGCAGCAGCACAAGCAGCAGCAGCAAAAGCAGCGGCCTGAACGACGACGACTCGGAAGGAAATATGCACTGGCAGAAGGCCGGAGGCAGCAAGTAGAAACTCAAGCAGGACGAAGAGCTAACCGAGGGTAAGGCTGGAAGGGAAGTCGACAGTTGAGCATCGTAGTTAGTGGCAAAAATCATTCTAATGACAGCAAAACGTAAAAAGCACTGAAAGTGTTAAGTGGTTTCTCATTAAACTTTATGTACTGCTCCGTCTGTCGGAGTCCATGTCGTTTTGCTGTGGGGGCGGAGAAACTGTCCTGACCAGGAGATGAATACAAGAGCAAGAGGACGAAGAGGAGCAGCAGGCTTAAACGATTGCCAGACCATAGTCATTAGCACTTTTAACCGCATATTAAATTTAGTAGAGCGTTGATTGATTGCCACGCAGTTCATTTTTTGCCCCTGCAATGTCCCAAGCTAACTAACCTGCCCCAAACTGATGGCCATACTCATATTCTTAGCTCATATCAGAGCTTGTTGCAGTTGTCAGCCCTGCTCCCGTTCCCATTCCCGTTCCCGCTCCTGGCATCTTATCTTTCAATGAGCCGCCGAGACAAATGACACGTGATTTTATTTGATTTACTTACATCTGCAGCTCAAATTTCAGTTTGACTTTTGCCTTGAGTTTTGGTCTTTTGGTTTGCTTGGGTTTCCTTATGGTCACACTTACTGTTACAGTTACACTCGCTTCCTCTTGATGCCTGGGCACATTATCCGAAATGATTCGATCATTAGCGGCGCTGAGCAGTCATCGTCGTCGTGTTCTTTAGGCATTACTGGTAATTACTGCAATGTTGTCACAATATTTCTGAGCTTGTCTTCAAATTACTTAATTTCAATGGTTGGCAATAACGCACAAAATGATTAAGATACTGTGTAAATAGTCTATTTTGACAACTCTTTTAGCTGATGGAGTTTAAAGAGTTCAAAAGATATTAAATTGTTTATGCTAATAGTTGTAAAGTTTGTTCTCCATATGCTATGTGTGGTCAGCTGGGTGTATTATTTCGAAATGTACCGAAATTATATATTTATCAACTGAAATATAATATATATATATACAATGTTATACCTAAAATAGCAAACAAAATTAATACTTTACTTTCTTGTAAGGTACAAAATACATTATTGAGCATCTTTTGAAAATATTTTGAAAAACTATAAACGTATTTTAATATATTTTTAATTAAATAAATTATTCTTCTGAATATTGAAAAAAATAGAGCTTAGAAAGATTCTGAAAACACCTTAAGTAATCGCTAATATTTAAAACTTTATCTGAAAGCAGTTTTTGAAGAATGTAGCATTGCAGCTTTTGGTATTTAAGAAAGTGATCAATCAAGAAATATGTACACATTTAATAAAAAATGTTTTCTCTGCTTGTAATTTATTAAGATAGAACGTTGTAATATCATAATCTTACCATATATTGGCCACCTACTCGACTGTTGCTTTGTCCCAACAATAAAAAGTATATTGAAATTTATTTATATAAATTTATTTATATATTTTAACATTCAACTCTACGAATCATTATTGATTAATTAAATAATCACTTACTTTTTGCCTTCTGTTCTTATTTTTAATATATATTTTACTGCTACAGATAAACTATAGAAAAATATAGTTCGAAAATAACGAAATATATTTTATTTAACAAACCTTTTCAATACTTTGAAGTGAATTCATAGTTATTCTCAAATATTTATTGGAACCGCCGCCGGCATGATATGATAGCAGTAACATGTGTAGGGTTCCAGAGTCGGTGCCTCCGCATGGCGCATTTGGCAGTCAAGCGAGCAGCACCAACAACAACAATAACATCATCAACAACAACAACAACAGTGCTGGCAACGGCAGCCATATTGAAAATCATTCAAGTATTTCGAAAATGGTGGGCGGAGTCAACATTGACATCAAGTGCGCATGCGGGTGCGAGCGAGCAGGCAATTTGAATGTGAATGCATTGAATGCTTTGCTCCCTTTTGAGTGGATTCATTGCGCATGCGCTGTGCCACTGAATGGCTGTCGATGGTCTGCAGCGTTCTGTGTTCGAAAACTAACTGAATTTCGAAATCTACTACGATGGTCGATGGTCGAGAAAAAGTGTTCGAAAGACCGGGAGCGCTCTCAGCATAGTTGTGCGTGTATTGGTAAAGTGCGTGCATTGGTATTGGTGCCGGCGAGATCTTCGAATTTCGATATCGACTACCTTGTTTCAATGTATGGGTTTTCTGTTTCGAAATGTGCGGCTCAATTGTAAACCCAAACCGGATTTCGAGCATGCTCTCGACGACGAGCATTCGATGAGGTGCTGCCGTTCCAGAACTGGTTCTGGTCCAACTCTTAAGTTGAGGTTTACCTGCTGCTGCTGCTGCCGTCGTGGCTGTGGCTGCGGCTGTGGCTTTGACGTTGGCTTTGGCTGCCATCAATGCTTTTTGGGAGTTAATATTCTATTAGAGGCTCATTTGTGTGATTGCCATCAAGGATATGGATACTCGCACTTGACTATCGCAATTTTACAGCGATTGTTGTTGTTTTGCCCTTTTTGTCAGCTAAATTGAATTGCGCTTTTCATTGGCAAATATTTGTTATTACCCTGCCCGTATCCCTTTAATGCTAGTTGCTATAACTCAATTTAAGTTGTGTTTTTTTTTTTTATCTATTTCTTTTTTTTCTGTTTGCATCTGCTAATTATCGTTTTCAATGATTTATGTGTTGGCCATTTTAAATTTATCATTCGCCAAGGGGCAGCGGGTTACCAGTCTCAATATCGCCTTGATGGATCGTCGATCGATTGATGGATTGTGTGAACACTGGCAGCGAAGGGCAGCGGCGGGATCGGGACTGGGATTGGGATTGGGCTTGAGTTTGAGTTTGGGATGAGCGTGCACTTGTCTAGGCCTCATGATTAGGAGTACCTCGAGTGGATTTCTGACATCTTGTTTTGTTTCTGCCTATTTCAATTTGTTTGTAATTAATGATTTATTCAAGTTTCTTTGAGTTTTGTCTTAATTTCATAGATGTTGTTATTAATAGTTTTTTCACAGTTTCAGTATCCGAATGATATGTAAGACCAATTTGCACGACGCTTTTTTTGAACTTGTCTTTGGCTAAAGGCGACGGTCTTTTGAATTTAAATATTAGAAATATTTAAGAATAATGTAAAAGCTACGATGCTCATATCTAGCTTTGTTTGTATTCAGACAAAAGTTATACATGAAATTTAGAAATCTTGTTTGTTTGCTTTAGATGTTCATGAAATGTTATTTAAATATTTCAATATGTATGTTCATTGTAAACTATAAAATGTAACATATTTCTTAATATAAAATTAAAATAATTATAACATTAAAACTTTTTAAATGAATTTGTATTGTTTTGAATGTTAAAGATTTTGAAATGGAATAACTGTGACAATCAAATAAACAATTTTATTAAGGTTTTAAATAAATATAAACAATTTATAATATACATACATCTCAAATAATATTATCCTTCTCATTAATCCTAGTTATATTTCAATTTTAGTAGTCAAAATCAAGAGTATTTTGCTTTACATAGGAAAAAGAAATGATATTTTGGACAATTAGCACTCAATTAGTTAACTTAGATAAATATTATCTTATAAGATACTTATGTATAACTGAGTAATATAGCATAAAAACTCATCACACCCCAATGATAAATTTTCTCTGCCTAGGTAACGAATTCAATTAAAATTATATTTGAGGTGCTTCATTTGGGCAAACAAGAACGTTTTTAATTAATTTCAACAGACCGAAAAGTAAATAGAAACTCAAACTTGGTGCGCTCTTGCAGAAAATCTTGCCGCCCAGAAAAGGGAATGGGAATAAAAATGGATTTAAAATGGAGGAATAAGAAATGCTCCGGGCACGGAATGCGCATCCGCGTTGGCTGTGGAAAGACTCTGGGGCCGGATAGAAATTGGCAGCTGCTCAAGAACTATTTCGAGTGGATCTTTGAATTTTTCGGAATACGTGCAGGGCCATCATGTTTAGGACACACTTGTGATATGTATTTCAAGTAACCATTGAGGCGCAACAGAAACCAAGCAGACGGGTGCAGGTGTGAAGAGGGGGAACTCAAATGTTGATATTCACAAGCATTTGGCAAAAAACGATATATAGTTTGCAAGTGCCAGACGACCAGATCGTCGAGAATATATATATGCTTGCAGTCTGAATTCAGAGAAAAATTTAAAAAAAAATTATTAATTTGATTTTGTGACATAAACGTGAGCACATTCTGCGCACCGTTTACAAATGGCCAGCGATTATGTGAACAATGCGAATTCAATTTGTTGAAGCTGCTGCCAGAGATCGAGTACGCAGTTTCAGCTCCACCCCCACATCCACCTTCAATCTCCAAGTGGTCTGTTGGTAATGGTGTCATATGCTCCTGACGCAGCTGCTGTTGTTGGCGAATGGTGATCCGAGAGTCGTGTCTTGGTCTGGCCTCAGTTTCAGGTGGCCATTGGTCAGTGTTTTGTTAATGCCAGTTGATTAATGAGTTATTATGATGTCAGATTAATAAGATCGTTTTCCAAATGGCTTGTTTGGGCTCTCTGCAAAGAAGCCAAAAAGGCAAACGTGTTATTCGCATAAATCCGACAAGAAACAACTCTTGCTTACCTCTGACATTGAATTTAGCTATAGTCCAACGTTCTTTGATGTTTGTATAAAGTTGAGAAACATATCAAATCATTGTGCCTTACAGTTTAAAGAATGGAAATCTGAAAAATATGAAAAGATTCAATGTATGTTTAAAAGAAACACTCGCATTAAGAAATACGAACCTAATAAGTATAAGAGTACTTTCAAGGCCTGAGTCCATTCTATCTGAAAATATAATGCAAATTCTACACATGCAAACTACAATTAAAAAACACAGTAGAAGATTGAATTTTTAATTACTATATTTTATTATAAATATTACAAATAAAACAAAATCTCATTTGTAATTTAATTATAATTTTTATGCTTTTTCTGTTTGTTTTGCATTTTGCATTTTGCAGCTCATCTCTCATTTTCATCCTGTTTATACTAAAATTTAAGTTTTATTTACAACAAATTAATTAGCTTCCACATTTCATTTCAATTTTGCATTTCAATTTCGCTGTGAAATGTATGTGTGATCCTCATTTATAATTATATATATATATATATATACATATATGTTTTTGTACCCATGTACACACATATATATATATACATATATATGGTTTTGAACGCATTTAAATTTTGTTTCTTATGAATTTCTACAATAAATTTTTGTTTTTCTCTCATGTTAATCGAAATATAATTGTTAAGTTTCTTACAGAATGAGGCCGAAAGTTACGTATCTGGATTGAGATAATTTCGCTCAAGATTTAAAACCAATCTATGGTGAAATCTTTATGAATACCACACTTGGCTAGTTATGCTGCCTTACATTTCCAACCTTTCTTCCTTTCTTTAATATTATCCTGCAATCACAAATTTTGTCTCTATTGGGATTTCGCATTTGGGTTTTACGTATATCTATTTCTATTGCATTGCTATATTTGAATTCTGGGGAAATTTACAAAACGAAACGATTGCTACAAGTTACACGCATAATATTACGTTGCTTTAAATACATACATATATATCTACATATAAACATATGATGCTTTTTCTCTTCATTTTTCTTTTTCTTTATAACTTTGGTATATGGATTTCTACATTTCTCGTTTTTCAGTATTTGTATGATTGTATGTGTATGTGTATGTGTATGTGTGGGTGTGTGAGTTTTTTTGAAAAACGTAGAAATTGAGTTGAGTTACGTACATACATTTAATATAGTTGTTATAGGTTTTTTAAGAATAGACGACCCCTTGACTCATAATACAGTCATCTGCATTTGAGAAATGCATTTCAAATATAATGCATATAATTATTATTTTTATATTATTTTTCTACTTTACATGGATTATTTCAATTTCATTTCGTTCAATTTTTTGTTTACACATTTCTTTAACAATATATAATTTTTTGTATAATGTTGCCAATTAATTTTGTCGGTATACTTTATATCCTTTACGACCTAATTCAAATCTTTGCAATTTTTCGTAATTTTTTGCTTAATTTTGTTTTAATTTAAATTTAAATTGATAAAAGAAAAAAATAAATGAAAATTGCACAAGAAATTATATATGTTTATTAACAAAACATCGAGAAGTTCTAGTCATTATCTTTCCATAAAATATATATATATATATATATCTTCTTTTAATTACAAAACCCAATCATCTTGTTTGTTTTTGTTTGTTTTATATGAAAAATCATGCAAATTCGGATGCCGAAACTTTTCTCGAGTCTTGTCTGTGTTGTTTTCAACTTTGACAATATCGTCCTTTATCCTTTTGGTTTAACATGTACTTGTTTTGTTTGTATTTGTAATTTTTAGCAACTTCCTTCACGATTTTGGTATTTCTTTTCTCTAATCCTGCGACATTTAGCACTTATTGTTAGTTTAGGTTTTCTAGTATTCTGCTTGGATTTGTATTTTATATAATGGTCGTTACTTTTACATCATCTATCAACATAAATATTCTGCATATTGGTTTAGCAATTGGTTTTTTTATCGTGAGTTTATTTTTTGCATTTTGCACTAAAATTGCTACAAACATTCAATTTCGATTTTATATATTATAGTATGATTAGGGTTTATGTTATGTTATGTTTGCTGGGGTGTATATATACTATATAAATTAATCGTACATTAGTCATAAAGTATGCTTTACACTTAGGATGCATAAAACTAATGTTATTGTGTGTATATTATTTTACTCGTATATATGTTTCATATATAGTTTATTATTATTTTTATTAATCGTATTGTTATAGTTATTATTATGCATTAGTTTAATATATTCATATATGTATTTATTTATATATATATATATATATATTTAGCTTATTTAATTCTGAGGTCACATGAGTTGGTTTTGTTGAGTTTTACGCTTTACTTGTATTTTATTTAACTTATTACGCTTTCTCCATTTGCATTTTTGTAAAAATTAAATAATAATAAGAAAATAATAACAATTAACTAAGTTGTAGTGTGTAGCATAGTGTAGTGAAGTGTGGTGTAGTGTAGTGTAATGTGGTCTACTCATACTGTACTTCAACACATAGATAGTGTTAGTCCTCTTGGATAGTTCAAAACAAATTCATATATTTTGTAAATTGTATTTAGCTTGAAATTTCATTTAGTTTTGTGTTGGCTTCGCTACTTGGACTTCGACTTCGACTTCGACTTCGACTTGGACTTCGACTTGTATTTAGATTTGGATTTGGATTTCGATTTGGACTTGGACTTGGACTACTTTTTCCAATAGTGCCCAGCACTGTTCCTACTGTGGACTATTGGGTGGCGTTATCTCATCACCCTCGCCACCCGATCCAGGCTCGCCCTTCGTCTTGTTCTCCTTCTTCCACTTCATGCGTCGATTCTGGAACCAGATCTTGATCTGGCGCTCGGTCAGGCAGAGTGCGTGCGCGATCTCAATGCGTCGTCGGCGCGTCAAGTAGCGGTTGAAATGGAACTCCTTCTCCAGCTCCAGCGTCTGGTAGCGTGTGTAGGTCTGGCGGCCACGCTTGCGCTCTGTTGGTTCCAAGATGATCAAAAATGTAGAGAAAAGTTCACAATTAAAATCAACACATAACGCATCACAAAATTACGTATGCCAAGAACAACAACAACAGCAATAATGCATACAAGAACAACAGCCAACAACATACAACACAACAACTGTCTATATTATATACATACTACAAAAGTGATATCAACATTTGTATCTGTATCTATAGCTGCGGGCTTTTGTTCTAGACCCGATCCCAATCTCAGACCCATTCCCAGTTTGAAAACCACATGAAGCGAGACACATACAGCGTCCAGCGCGTAGACCGAGCCTGATTAAAAGACGACCTTACCGAATTCAGTTATTTGTACTTGTCAAAATCCCAACAGGCCCGAGACGTGTAGGGAGTTGTGAACCCTGCTGCCTGCTCCGTGCCCCCTGTTCGCTGACCGCTCTTCGCAAGAGAGGGGACAGCGAACCGGGTAAGCTGCGCTGCGGCATCTTTTGGATTAAGGTTGGAGATTTCATGGACAAGCGGGCAGGGAAAGGCAAAGGCAAAGGGATAGGGACAGGTGCGGAGCTGGGGCAGTAACAGGCTAACTAATTACCAAGATGCCTGCCTGCGACTACGAGTATCATGAAGCAACTTGGACTCAGCGCCAAAACATTCCACGGTAGCTGCTGAGTGCTGAGTTTTATCCACAGTGCGAGTAACTGTAAAATAATTTGGAATAATTACAGCGCCCGAAATGAGCTCAGCGCCTAATGACACTTACTATAATTATAATTTTGGTAATGACAAAATACCAAAAAAAATGTTTATAAAGAAGAATAAAACCGAAAGCAAAACATCAAAATGCCACACAAAATATGTCAAATATAATGCCCAGGTAATATAATTGTCAATGGCAAAGGCATTGCAGCCCCCAAAAGCTCCCCTTCCCCTCCTATCAAATGGTCAGCTAGCGTGAGAGTTATGGGTGGGCCAGAATTTTTGGGAAATTGTCGCTAGCTCCACCCTCAACAGTTGGCGGAAAGGGAAATGGGTATGCACTTGGAAATCAACTGGAGAACTCGAACTAAGCATTCGGACGCTATATCACACATGAATGGGGGCGTTTTGACTTTGCTGCTCGGCTCGGCTCGGTTCGCTTAACTATTTTTTAATAACATCTTCAGCATTTGTCTTGCTCAACTGTTTCTTTAAACTCATGCTCGAGGTCATTACATCATAAGCTCTTTTTGTGCGGCGGCCATTAATGCGCGCGAATCCGATTCATAGCACTAGGGGGGTAGATCTGTGCGGAGTTGGGTAGGGGATAGGCCGGGGTGGAGGGGGTAACGCAGCTACCTTCTTTTAAATGACACGACTGATGCCATGTCTATAACCCAAGGCGTTCGCATTTAATCATCATCAGTTAGACGAGTCGCCGCAGCGGCAACAAAAAAAAAAAATGTTTAAAAAAAATTACAAAAAACAACTTGAAAGATTTGTTCGTAAAAAGCGTGCGTGCTTTTTACCCTTCTCTCAGTGTCTCTGCCTGCCCCGTACCCCCCCACGTTTTGTACTCGAGTTACGTCCAGTGTGCTGTTTATTAGACGAGGATTGAGAGACTTGTTATGACTAAATATGTGGATATGGATATTGCCTAAAACCACTTTCACCTACAAAACTGACATGTTTAAGTCGAAAGAACTGCTTAATAGATTGACTTTTTTCTTTAAAATGGAGCTAATAACTCAAAATAAATATTTTTATAATTTTCCTGAATATTTTTGACAGACGCAAGTACAGAAATGTCAACTAGTACTTCTTAATTTGGCTATAAAATGAAAGAAATTTGGGGAACAAGCTATTTAGCCAAAATTTGTTTACTTTGATTTTAAAAAAACCTGGATTTATTCCAATTATCCGGAAAAGAACTGATCATTTGCCATATGGCTGAAGTTTACCTAAACTTCATACTAAAAAGTGTACTAATAAACATTATAGATAGACGCTCTAGCTTGAGAGCTGCTAAGTTTTACGATACGTTCTCATTCGGAATTCCAATTTGTTTTCTCCAACGGAAGCATTGCAAGAACTTGAGCTAATTAGCAGCACACGGCATAGCCTCAAACCCGTCTTAGACCCTGTTTATGAACCCTCTTTCAGAGCCATATCCAGAGCCAGACTCTGTTCCAAGGACTGAGCATGCCCGGCTCATGCAACGCAAATAAATGATTATTTTAATTGATAAAAACACCTTCATGGCTCACAAGTCGATGACGACTGTGAAGTTGATGGCTTGCTGGCTAGCTGGCAAAGGGGAGGGCAGTAGGAGGAAGCTAGAGGGGGAAACTGGCAATTTAAGAGCGGGCGCGCTCACCTTTTGGCATCTGAAATTTGTTTTTAATGATGCCTTTGCACATTTCATGTGGCAATCACTCAAAAGCCCACAAAAATAAAATTATATTTTCCGTATATGTTTTTTTGTTCGATAGTGCTTTGCGAGCAACCCAAAATTGAAGTACTGAAAAATTATTATAAACGCATTAATGGCGCTAGGTTTTTGGGGGGGAAGGGAGCCCAAAAGGGCGGTCTGCTCGGTATCAACTACAAAAATATAATAAAGCTGAAACAATTAATATCAAAAAAAAGAGTAGCGATACGCACTCAAGTGACTCCAAGGCGCCGAATATGGGGCGCAGTTCTTAAAGCCGCAACCAGCCACGCCCCCTCCCCGCCCATGAAGTGACCAGCTGAACTACCAGCCAGGTCTGTTGACTGGTTGGCTGTTTGGCTGGCTGGCATTAATGCTTTTTGATATGAAAGCGTATTGTAATTAAATTGCGATTAGGCCACCATTTTAACCATTTTACTCGTATATTACTCTTCTTGCTCCATAATGGATTTTATTTCATTTTTTCCCCCTATGTGCACAAAATTACATTACTATTACTAGCTCTGCATGTGTGTGTGTGTGAGTGTGTGCCGAGTAACGTTTAAAGGAAATCATTAAAATAATTACTACTACATTTTATGATATTCGTTGAAGTTGCAAACAAATTATTGTTATCTAAAAACAAAGCAAACAAAACAAAAAAAAATATTGTTGAATTAGAAACCACTTTTTACTGAAAGCAGTGTAAATTGTTGCTAAATCGAAAGTTTTTTTTTGTTTTGTTTGCATAAAATCAAAATAAATGAGGCATTAAAAAAATGGAAAATTTATTTATTAAATTAATTTAATATCTGCAATTATTTGTATTTACCCGATTTTAATGGTTTTGGTTTAAACTGTAATTTAAATAGGCCTGACATATGGCAAAATCAGTTTTTAATATCTATTTTGAAAATCATATATCAAGATAATTCAAGCGAAAACATTTGAATAAACGAACATTATTATAAATTGAAATGCAAATATATCAAGAAAAAAGTAAGAACGTTAGGTCGCATACAACCGACTGCGATATACTCTTTTTTTTTCGCCTCAGCTTAAAGTTGGCGTGGCAATGCTATTTTTGCTCAAATCTTACAAGTTTTGCCATTAATTTAAATTTGGTTGGGCCCGTTCTATAGGTTTGGGAAAAACAAACATTGCTTGATTGCAAGGGCGGACGTGTGCGTGGAGAAATAATTTTTATCCAATCTATTTAATAGGGCAACAGAATTCAACCTGCAAAATTTGGTGATTCTAGCTAAAGGGGTGTGTGAGATACAGACTTTGCTTATTTGTGGGGGCGGGGGTGGGCGTTGCAAATTTGTTAATAGTCAGATCAATCAAGGATGTGATAAGTAGCCCTTGTGCCAAATTTGGTTGCTCTAGGTGTAAGACTGTGGAAGCTACAGATGTTTGCCGTTTGTGGGGGAGGGGGTGCGGGGGAGATCTAAACACTTTGTCTGCCTATGGTATATACCAACATGTACACCAAGTTTGGATGCTCTCACTTCAAAACTGATGAAAAAACTGCGTTCATACGGACGGACAGACAGACGGACAGACGGACGGACGGACATTTCACAAGAACAATATACTCTTTTCTCTTTTTTTCAAAAAAAAATTTAAAATAGAGTATATAGATTGAATGCAGTAATTAACAATGAATAGCTGATTTAAAAATTGACTTAATCTTCTTTGTGTTAGTCATATCGACTGTGTTTCAGTCATTTGTATTTCATTTGTATTCTGCGTTATGTTACTTATCAAAGTGACAAAGTTGCTAAATGATAAATTCCAATTATATCACTTAGATATAAAAAGAGTTTGTGAAGTTTTAGTACATAAATTAAATGTTCTGTTAAATAATATATATGATTAATTAACGATTTGCTGTTGTTCTAAAAACGCTTTATATTCCATTAGATTAAACGATTCCGCATTACAAATGCAATTCTCTAGTATGCTATTTGCTTTTCTACAGATACTTGACAAGAATTGAGCACAGCCACTAAGTAGTCTACTAAAGTGCTAATTTATTGCATTTTGTAAATATTGACTAGTCAGCTGAACTAAAAAAAATAGCATAGTTGCTTTAACCTCTAACTCAACGGACAGGTTAAGGCTTCAAAGTTGTCGACGTCGACGTCGTCGGTGGTCGGTTGTTTGATCACTTGTCAAACTTGCATGTCATGCGGCGACAGCGGCAAAAAAATGTGAATGCACTTGGCAAAAATTGAAAAAAAAATATGCAAAAAAAAAACGACACAAAACAAAACAAAAGTAAAAAGCACACATCAAATGCGAGTAAATGTTTTTTTAATTGCGGAAATTACAGACAAACGCGAAACGCTGCAATACAAAATGCTGGCAAATTATTATTATTTATGAACGCAAGTTGATAAATTTTGTGCCAGAGAGCCAAGAATATGTTCGTGTGTGGCATTCGAGGAGGAGGAGGAGGAGGAGAAGAAGGAGGAGTTTTGTACACACTCCTAATGTCAACCGTTGTTCTACGTTTGCAAAAAAGTGCCAAGTCAGGCGATGAGTTTGTGCTAAATAAACAGCGCCCTCTGGCGGTGGGAGCGGTTGCTGCTGACATACTTGCCAATTACCAATCTATGTATATAGTCTCTCTCTGCATAGAAAGCAAGTTGAAAAGTTTTTATTACATTTGCTGCATTTTGACATTTTGCTTGTTGCAAATATCTTTAAGAAAGACGAAATCTGAGCATTGCTTTTAATCCACTTTGGGATGACTTCTTTATTTTTAATTATTTTTCTTTATTTTTAATTAAACTTGACAAAAAATACAATAAAATGAAGTGAAGTGAGTGACTTTACAGAGGTAGCTTCAACAATTAAAAATTAAAATTGACCGGCAGCACATTTATAAACATTTTTAATTTCGTTATTTTCCCTTCTATTTTTTTGGTTGGTTATAATCTCAGGAGACACTGCGACTTTTTAATTTGGGACTTGTTAAGCACTTAAGAGGGTTAAAAATCGACAAAAGTTGACAGAAGTAACAGAATTCAAAAAACATACATAAAGAACCGCAAAAGGAAGCAGAGTTCGTATAGAATGGAAACTGTCTTTTATGAATGCGTTCATTAGAACCGCTTGCACATGAGTCGAGGGGAGCTTGAAACTTTTTTAGTTAACGCTTAAACAAAGGCAAAGAAGGCAAGGCTCTTATAGATACTAATATATATACCCTGTACTCACATGCTGGCAGAATGTCAAACACTTGCTGGAAAAAGAATTATATTTCTAGTGTAGTATAAACTGAAAACACGAGAAATAGGAACTCTCAACCCAAAGGAAATGTTTGCATTTTTTCTAGAAATTGGGCTGAAGAATCAGAACATGAATCTTATCAGGTTGCAATACCAAAAGAATAATAATATACCCTGTACATATGATTGTGTTTGGCAACTCTCACTTCAGAAACTTCAAAATTATAAAGCACAGAATTTTAGTACAGGGTATTATCTAGCAGTTAAGCGCTCTTAAATAGTCTGCCTCTTAGTTTTTAGTCCTTGGCTGTTTTGCGTTTTGTCTATGTTCCCCATTTTGAATGTATTCGAATTCAGATTCTGGCGTTCATTCTGGCTGCAGGGCAATAGCCATGGATACCCATGTCAAAATATTTGACAGCTGACTAAAACATGCTATGCGAGACGGGAACGGACACCAGCTCGAGAACGGGGGCGGGCAGGCAAACGACGGGAACATCATACATACATACATATGTATATCCCAAGCCAGACCAAAATTCAACCAACCGAACTCTCTCCATCTTTTTGACTCTCTCTCCCTCGCTACTCACTCTCTTCTTATAATGGAAACTTGTCGGTCAATCGGCCTGCGATCTGAGCGCCTGTTCCATCATGGCAGGCAACTCTGGCGGCCATTAAAACCATTTGCAACTATGAAACATGTGGTTTGACATTGATGACGAAGCTGCGGATGAATCTAAGTTGCAGATTGAAACAAAGTCAAGATACTAATATGAGCTTTATATGTTGAACTTTATATGCTGGGAACTGGAAAACTAATTTTTAATTATATAACATATCATAATAGCCAATAAATTGATTGAATATTGGAAATATATATAGTTTTTATATTTTATGAATGCAAATATTTTTGCCAGAAAATTTGATAAGATAAGATATTGCCAAAGTAATTTTTCCTTAAGAGTTCATAATTTCAATATTAAGATTCTGGGAATGAATGCACTTTCTTTTGATTAAGGATTTAAATTACTTGCCAAGATTCAGTTCACAGCTGAACAATAATTATATTTAAAACTTTTAAAGAAATTCGAATTGCACAATATATTGTCAAAAGTCGAAATCGCAGCAGATCTGATAAACTATAAAATTATATAAAATATCAAAAGTTAAAAAAATTAAATATAATTATATTTTGCCTCAACCATTTTATATTAGAATTGCCTTTAAACAAAAATTTTAATTAAATAACAACTGCGATTTATGAGCAGTTCGAACACATTGTGGTCTCCATAACGCCAGGAAGAATATGAAATCCAGCAGGGAATCTGGACGGTCAAGATGCTTGGACTGACCACGAGAGAGCTTCCTCACTTCATTGCTGCATGAATAATATTCGTAATTTGTCAAAAAGGTTGGCCAAATCCCAAAATAAGAAAAAAAAATATACAAAAAAAATCCAAAAGCAGCGCTGCGATTGAGCGAAATGAATGAGCAAAAAAAAAGTAAAACAACAATAATAATAACAACAAACACCTACACTTGAAATGATGTTGTTGCTGTTGCTGTAGATGCCTCAGGGCAATACCCTGAGGACCTTTGGTGAGCTCTTGCCATTATTTCGGGATTCTCTTCTATGCTGGCCACTGAAGCAGCGACGCACACAGAAATCTGAGGGAGTGAGCCAAAATGGTGAGGAAGAAAAATAAAAGCGAAATTTCCTTTTCGCATTTGCTGCGCTTTATTAAACTTTTTGCCGCACATGGAAATCCCAAAAGTTCCTGTGTCATTTTTTTTTGTTGTTGTTTCCTTTGCTTTTTGCCCGCTTTGGCGCTCAGTTGTCGTTGTCGCTTTCATTTTGACAGGCCGTGTCACATTGGCCAGCAGCTGCCAGTTGGCTGATGGAGGTGGTGTATGTGGTGGGTGGGGTGTGGGGTGTTGCTCAGGCTGAGACTGACGGGCTTGTGGTTTCGGTTTTTGTTTGTGTTTTTTTGAAAAAATCTTCACGCATTTGGCAAATTATCTTTTGATCCGCACGCTTAAATTGCGCGCCGGAAGGTGGCAGGCTACTCGATGTTGGATGCTGCGTGGTGGTTTGGCAAAATGCGTCAACACAATGCCACATCCAGTGGACACATCCAACACATCTAAGCCAGGGCAATCGCCTGCCTAAGTAGTTGTTGTCTCAAATGTCTCTCACGCTGCCATCGAAAAGTAGTTTGCGCGCAAATCCTCAAGTTAGCAAAACTCTGGCCAGGAGCTAGGAGACTGAGGAGAGAGCAGAGACAGGAGACTGTTGCCAGGAGCCAGGGCTGGGCACATTAAGTGCAGCGCCAACAGACAACAAAGTCGGATTGGAAGCAGCGCGGCAAACTTTGCAAAGCCAGCGCCAAGTGCTGAGCAAGGAGCAAGGGGTGGGTGGAAGAGCAGGGGAGCGTACTGCCAGCGGATGATGGCCGGGGATCAACGTTTTACGGAGCAGCCATGGAGCCGTTAAAAAACTTTTTGCAACAGACAACGGACGACAGGGCGACGTCCAATGTGCAACTTTTTGGCGAGAAGTTCTTTTCATTCTGCTGCGCCCTCTGACACTGACGGGGGTCCAATGGCAGGAGGGGGTAACAGTGAAGAGAGTTCTGAAACATGGAGGATTGGGAGCTGTCGCACATAATGCGCACAATGAAGTGCACTTTTCATACTCGAAAGAATTGAAAAGTTGTTTGCCACACGAACGCCTCAAAATGGGGCAAGCATGCAGTATGCAGCAGAATGTGTAAATAATGCTAAATAAATATTCGATAAATTGTTGGCCAATATAGACAATATAAGTGTGATTTGATTTTGTAAAACGATATATGAAAGGTTCTTAGTATTGTGAATATTTTATGTGAATATTGCGCAACTTAATGTGACATCAATTTGTGTTTATTATCAGTTTAAGAGTCAGCTCTAGATTCATAAATTGTTTTCACTTTGAAAAGTATATAAAGTATCAAAGTTGTTACATATGTTGTACTTTCTTTAATTGAAAGATTTAGGAAATCAATTTGAATAGGAAGGAACTCAATCAGGACTCTTGACAAGACACTTAAGGCTAGAAGTCAGCTTATCAAATTGGGTAGAGTCAGCAGCGGAATATGTGAGATATGCAACAGTGAGAAGGAAACCTCAGCTCATATTCTGATAGAATGTCCAACACTCGCCAGGAAAAGAAAAAGGAATCTGGGAGTCTCATGCCAATGCAAATTTTTGCTTTAGTTTATTTATATGGGCTAACGAGGGATCTCTAGCAGAGCTGCAAAAGAATGATTCTTTTTATACTCTTTTTTTATTTTTTTTTGAAAAAAAGAAAAAAGAATATATTTGGTTTTTTTTATCTTAATTTAAAAAATTATTTCTATTTCAATTCAATTCATTTTCTAGAGCAAAAGAATTATTCTCGAAAAGCCTTATTCTCAAAGAATTAATTCATTTTCAATTCAATTCTTTATCATTAGGAAAATAATGATTCATCAATCTTAAATTCTTTGTGAAAGAATTAAAGAATGATTCAATCTAATAAACATAATATGATTCACTCAAATTTAATTTAACTCTTTTTTTTTGTCTAATTGTCAATTTTTCTAATTAATTGGCCAGAATGTTTCGTAGAATCAATCGCAAAAAGAATCATTCTCCACAGCTGTGATATCTAGGCATGGAAGGGTGTGCAATAAGTTAATCAATTCGTAGTACACTATCTCCACTTTAATAATAATTTTCTATAATTCTTACTTATGCACAAAGCACACAAACAAACAAACTGTGAGAAAAATCAAAGCCCACAAAGTTTTCAGACAAATAAGAAATCATACCTGGCCAATTACTAATACTTTAACTTATTTTACTTTTATTATATACACTAAATTTAGGCAAATATCAAATCCAAATCCTTGCTGCGCGCAACTGCTAATTCTTGCCACATAGAAAATGCTTACAATGTCTGCTCTCTGAAAATTTACCCACATTTCGATAATCATCAAGACGCAACAAGGTCAAAAATAAAACTCTTTCATTTTCTACATACGAGTATATATATATATATATATATATATATATATATATATATATATATATATATATATATATATGTTATATACAGATAGTCCGACTAAAGGATGGCACTGGTTCAGTTCAGTTTAGTTCAATCCAACAGCAGAAGCAGCAAACAGACACTTGTTGCAAAAATTTGTTGACTGTCGCTTAAATTTATGACCCAACATCGAGCGACAAAGGCAGCAGCAGCAGCAGAGGCAGCAGAGGCAGCAGAGGCAGCAGAGGCAGAGGACTATAAAGGATGAGTTTGAGGATGAGAATGAGAATGAGAATGAGAATGTGGATACGAATGTAGCAAATGGCAGCCAAAAGGCCGCAAGTTTTTGCTGCTGCTTATGAGCAAATTATCAAAAAACCAACTCAAAACTTTGCCAACTTCAAACACTGCATCAAAACAACATTAAAGGAGCAACAAAGCTGCACTTGGATTTGGATTTGGATGCGCTGACTGTGCCCTTTCAGGATTTTTTTTTATTCATTTTTATACTCTTTTTTTAACTTTTTTGAAAAAAAAGGAAAAAAGAGTATATTGGGTTTGTGAAATGTCCGTCCGTCCGTCTGTCTGTCTGTCCGTCTGTCCGTCTGTCCGTCTGTATGAACGCAGGTTTTTTCCACAGTTTTGAAGCTAGAGCAACCAAACTTGGTATACATGTTGGTATATACCATAGTAAGACAAAGTGTCAAGATCTCCCCCCCACCCCCACCCCTTCCCCCACAAACCGCAAAAACCTATATCTTCCACAGTTTTATAGCTAGAGTAACCAAATTTGGCACAAGGGCTACTTATCACATCCTTCATTGATCTGGCAAAAAAAATTCGGCCACGCCCACCCCCGCCCCCACAAATAGGCAAAGTCTGTATCTCCCCCACCCCTTTAGCTAGAATCACCAAATTTTGCAGGTTGACTTCTATTGTCCTATTAAATAGATTGGATAAAAATATTTTTGCCACGCCCACCCCCGCCCTTGCAATCAAGCAATGTTTGTTTCTCCCAAACCTGTAGAACAGGCCCAACCAAATTTTAATTGATGGCAAAACTTTAAAGATTTGAGCAGAAATTCAATTGCCACGCCCACTGACTCCGCAAAGAGGCGAAAAAAAGAGTATATCGCAGTCGGGTGCATCCGACTGCAACGTTCTTACTTGTTTTTTTTTGTATTCATGAGTTACAACTTAATTGAAAGTGCGCTTTGTTGCAGCGACAGTGTTGTTCTGGCCCCCAAAGCATGAATCGAGCTCCGAGTTCTGCAGAGATCTCGGCTAGGACGCCAGTCACGATCGGCACTCTTTAGTTATATTCCTAATGCCCGCGTGAAATATGACGAGGCGTTAAGTAGTTATAAAGCAGCTACAGTGGAGTGCTATAGGACATCGATGGGTTTAAGTATAGCGATAGAGATGGAATCTTGAAAAATGTTCAGTTAAAAGTTTTCAATTTCCGATATTTTGCTCGGACACCGAAAATTGCTATGTCTTATATATGTAAATAGTATATGAAATATATATTTATTTCCATTGAAATAAAAGTCATGTGATAGACAACTACACGAAGTTTAGTTTAAGTGATTAATTAGCTGAACTTCGAAACTTGCTATCGATAAAGTTAACTTCTAATCGATTGCTTCAAATTATGTCATTTTTTCAAAAGAAGTTCCGATTGAGTTGTCAATCGTTTTGCTCGAGGCTAAGGAATTTTTTTAATTTTGGACCCACTGTTGCAGCTATTTTTATTGGTTGCACAACAAAAAAGAAAAACTGAATGCAAAAATAAACTCGTATGCATTTAATCATCGTAACTTAAGCTCGAGATCATGTTGTGCCATAGTCAGACTCCAAGTCCAAGTCGGAATCTGAGTCTGACTCTGACTCTGAGTCCAAGTCTAAGTCGGTCTACGGGCCGCACCCTCCGCGGGTGACGCCATTCAGTCCCAGCCTCAGTTCTCAGGTCCGAGTCTCTGTTTCTGTGTCGCTCCTTAATTTTTTAGCACAAAAAACAAGAAGAAAAAAACTTCATGTCACCGCAGCGGGCTGGTTTCTTTTTCTTCTTTTTTTGTTGTTGTAGGCGCACAATTTTTTTTGCACGCTGACACCGCCACAAAGCGCGTTGTAGAAGTAGGCGCAGGAGTTGGAGCAGCACAGCAGAGCGGCGGGATTAAGACGACGAAGTGGTTGGCTCTGGCCAGGTCCAAGTCCAGGTCCAGGTCGGGCCCCTGAATGGAGTATGGAGCGCGGCCGCGGCGTGTTCTGGAGATTAATAAATTGATGGCATCCATTGCACATAACGTGTAACTAATGGCGGTCATCAATTCTGCTTTACATCTCAATCTGGCGTTGGCAAAAATAAAGCAAAAACAGAAGAAAAAAAGCAAGCCAAGACGGACGGAAAAAAAAGCTGAGACTGAGCCGCGCGATGTGGGCAAAACAACACGGAGGCGATTTGGTAATGACCAAGCATCGTGGCAGGATAAAGGAAGTGCCAGGCAGCACTTGAGCTCTGCTCACTTTCACCGGAAAATGATGAAAATGAAGATGGAAAGGGAATGGGAATGGGAATGGGAATAGGAAAGGGAATTCTAAATTTGGTATGCTAGAGACTGCCACTTATGCAACTTATTCAGGCATCCTTTCAACGTCTGCCTGTTTCGTAGCCACATGCGACTCATGTCTTTAACGAAAATTGCCATTGGATTAGTTACGCTCCGATTTTGCAAACCTTTTCGCTTTCGTTTTCAAAAACTATTGTCAATTTGCATTATTTAAGAGACCGCCTTCTGTGCCAAAAACTGACGGTCCTTCGTCCTTCGTCCTATCCCATGTTGTACCTCTTTCGACCTCTTTCACACTGCGTGACATTTGTCGCAGCCTTTTTGCCATGTCCTGTCGATTTTGCAGCACATTCTTTGATTTCGTTTCGGGAAATTTGCAAATTTGACTAAATGTCAGGTATCTGGGCGGTGTTTTTGTACTCATTGCAGATGGATTACGTTTAATGCGAGCAATTGGCCAAGGTAATAAAGTGAAATTACTCAGACGTGTCAAGGTCAGCAAATAATTTGCCTTGTCGCAAATACTATTTGAAAATTTGAAATGGTAATATTTTAAACTGAAAATCATTGATTTGAATGTTAATAATAATCATATTTCATTATTTGACTCTCGTTTTTGTCAATTTGTCGCATTTTATATCCTTAACCTTTTATATTTTTGTATATATTCTAGATTGTTGTTGTTGTTGTTGATTTATACTTTTTCTTTAAATTTGTAACAAAATTACAATTAATACACTTACTCCCAATTGAAGTATATATCATTATTATACATTATTACATTTTCTTAATTTATTAAAACGAGAGCATAAAGTTTGCAACAAAAGTACCGCATCAATCATGAAAATAAATGTCGAAATTCATTTTTTTTTTCACTTTTTAAAATATAACGTATATTCCTTTTTGTTGACATCTTACTCAAATCCATTTGAATTTAACGCGCGATACACATTCAAAGTCTCAGAAAAAGCAGTGCAACTGAACGAAAAACTAAGCAGTGAACAGCGCTCAACAAAGCAGTTCTCGCCGCTGCAGCAAGCAGCGCGTTTGACCGAAACTTAACGAAAAGATCAGCGCTAGCTAAGTTCACAATGACACCAGCTATTATTCTGAAGCTAATGTCATTATAAGTTTCTATAGATTATACGACAATCCTGTTGATGCCATTTCTAAAATTCTGTTTAATTTGGAAAAAGATAATTTATTGCTTATTATCAAAGATAGTTTTGTTGTTGTTTTGTTGTTGTTGTTGTTGTACTTATTGCAACTACGACTAGAATTAAACTACATTCAACGACTAACTACAGCAACCCACTACTATAAGAAGAAGAAAAATTCCACTTAATACGTTTCGTGGAATTGTCGATCACTTTCCTTGACACTTACCAAACTGACTTCGCATCCAGGGATACAGTGGAGACGGCATCCCTGAAGATTGCGAACTCGGGTTTTGGGATGGCGGCGTATGTTGTCCAGGATGACCCTGTAGCATCTGCGGCGGCCCTTGTCCAGCACCAGGATGCATCATTGCCTGCGGTGGCGCAACCACGGGCGGCACACCCGTCTGCTGCTGTCCATACATGCCCATATTGTGATGGTTCTGATGCACCTGCGAATTGATCATAGCCATAACCAATATTAGTTCCATTTAGTTAAGCAAAGTAACCAACACCAAATAAAGGATTAACAAATGAAAAGCAAAAGGACTCGCGCTCTTACCTCTGTTACATCGGAAACGCCAACATCAGTGTAACCCAGCTGAAGAGTGCATTGGCATGAGAGATAGAAGATGGAAGCGTTTAGAATGTTATAAGCACTTTAATTTTAATTGAATGTAAAGAATCAGTTCAGTAGTTCAATTGAATGCAAAACAAGCTCATCTTCTTTCTTTTCCTTAGTTATTCGATAGATAATTAAGCTTGATCGTAAATTAAAAGCGTTTGTTCGTTTAGATCGTGTTTTTACTACATTCTTTCACTTAGTTCGTGCGATGAATTCGTTCATTTAGTTCGTTTGTTCACTTCATTCGAGCAGTTCCTTCGCTTAGTTCGTTCATTAAGCTCGTTCGATTAGTTCGTTCGTTTAGATAGTATATTAAGTTCCTTTGGATTGTATTTTGTTTTCTCTCGTGAGCTTGTCAAACTCAAACTTTCGCTTTAGTTCGAATGAATAAATAATTCGTTCATTCCTTCGATCGTTAAGTTCGCTCGCTAAGTTCGTTCGTTTAGCTCGAATGCCTAGTTAATTTATTTAAATTGTTCGTTCATTTGGCTCGTTCGCTTAGTTCGTTTTGCCAGCTTGTATTTTTTCTTATTTTGTGACTTCGTCAACCTCAAAATTTCGCTTGAGTTCAAGCTCTTAAATAATCCGTTCATTTTGACCTGTATCCACTTCCGATTTGAATTAATAAATTTGGAGTCAAAATTAATAGCTGTTCTGGTTTCCGAATGTCGATGTAAAACTCGATTTTAAAAATTTTGCTTTTACGACTCAGAAAAGAAAAATATTCAAACATATTTTGAAAAAAAGCTCAATTTGTGTTTTAATTGAATAAATTTAAGATCAAAAACGATTCGAAATGAAAAGTTGTCGAATATGGGAACAGACCTAACTATGTCTCTTGCGAACTTGGTCAACGTTCGGTTATATGATAATTAATTTGACCAAAACGAACGAACTAAATGAACTACAATTATAAAAACAGTTCGCTCATTTAGTTCAGTGTTCAGTGAGTAGTTCAATTGAACTTATGCCGAACGATTCAATACAATTCCAATAAGCATTGAGTTGGATTTGGTGGGATAAAGCTGCAGCCTGAACTAACCCAAGCTTTTTAAATTAAATCTTACCTGTGCCTGCGGATGTCCCATGTGATGGGGCAGGTTCATCTGTGCACCCATATGATGTCCACCCATCTGATCGACCAGTGGCGGTGAACCGCCCTCCTGAACCATGCCCAGACCGCCAACGGCCGCTTGCAGCTTGCAGCTGGCATAGACGACGGGCTGTTGCTGCTGCGGATGTGTCACCTGTTGCGTCACCTGAGGATGCTGCTGCAGTTGCGGAGCCTGTTGCGCCTGCTGTTGCTGCTGTGTTTGTGCCTGTTGCTGCTGTGACTGTACCTGCTGCTGCTGCTGGGCAACGGCAACCAATTGGCCGCCATTTGTTTGCGCCTGTGGCATCACGCCGCCCACCTGACTGGAGGGGCTGTCCGGACGTGAGTAGCCCTGATGTTGCTGCTGCTGCTGGTCCATGCCCTGGCCATTGTAGTAGGGCATGCGATCGTAGGGCGGGAAGCGCGGGTAGGGCATATTGCCCTGCTGATTTGGATTCTGGCTGTAATGATGCATCTGCTGCGCATCGAGATCGGTGACGCCGTTGCCCGGATAGTGTCCATGGTGCATATCCGCTCCCATATACGAGTTTGTGAAATATGACGTCATGCTTTCGCAATTATTTGTACTCATCGTCATTTTGTTGGTGTTGTGACTGTTGTTCTTACTGTTACTGTTACTGTTACTTAGTTGCTAGTGACTGTGACTCGACTCCTTGTGCTTTTAGCTACTTTCCTATATACAAAGTAAACTGCAAGTTCAGACAATCATTATATATATTAATATATATATATATTTTTAAAGCAACACTCACCTAAATATCCTTTGAACACTTAAGTACAATGTACAGTTGCGCCTTAAACGTAGTTGTATGTGTGTGTTTATTTGTGTGTGTATGTGGGGTAGGTCTTGGGTATGTGCGGTGTGTGTGAGGTATAAAATGATTTCCGTTTGTTGTTCCTTTGTTTGCTGTATTGGCTCCTTGCTCCGTTTAATTTGGTAGAAAATCCGTTGGTGTTGTATTTGTTGCCTAAATCCTTAAGTAGCCTTAACCTCTAATTGGTATTTTCAATTTTGATTTTGAAACTCTGCAAATAAAAATAAAATATAAAATTGTGTGTTTTAGTTTCTTTGAATACGCGTTCTTCACTGCTTCAAGTTTCAATCGAAAGTGTCTCTAGAATTTTGACAAACATGTGCTTTGAGCTTGGATGCAACATGTGCTTCGCTAGCTTGTTTGTTTGCCTTCTGATAAATTGTTAATGCTACGCTTTGACAATTTCTTAAAATTATCAGAATTATATTGGAGATAGAAGTGGAGAGACAACGAGCGAGAGAGAGGGAGAAAGACTGAGAGAGAGATGCAGAAAACAAAAACTCAGTGATCCCATAAAAATTATTTTTTGTTTTAGTTAACCGAATAAGTTAACCAATTTGAAAGCTATTCTTTTCAACAAAAGCTTGAATTCTAAAAATGACCTATATAACAGTACTCAAGAAACGAATACTATGCTTTCCAACACTTACAAGCTGTTCAGTTTTGAGAAACGACTGCTCTTAGTTTTATATATAATGACGTAAATTGACTGTACCTCAAATTTAAGTAGCATTCTAAATTATTCAATAATTTTCCAAGTGTATCGGGGGTGTCACGGAAATCTCTTGAGATTTTGGCTTCGTTTGGCTTGTAAATCTCTTGAAAAAACCGTGTGTCACAGGAGCTCGAGAGATTTCATTTTTTCGAACTTCTGTGTTCGAAAGCAACATGGCTGCCTCCATAGGGTTGTCAGCACACCAAAGTAATTTTGTTAATATTTTTCATCGGTTTTATTATTAGTTTTATTAAATTAAATAAGAAAGTTTAAATGTTATAAAATTTGGAATTAAATAATTATATTTTTGGAACTTTAGTTTACATGTAACAAAACAATTTTTTTAAGTTTTATGTCCGCCATTTGATGAACTAACACTTATCGATAACAAACTGAGTTGCCATCTTACAAAAATTATTTAGTAGTTTAATAAAAATGCACAATAAATCCGAGTTTGAGTGGTGAAATTGCCCAAGTCTCTTGAGAAAACACGGGAACTTTGAACTAAGAATTGGTACTCGGTTGGAATTGTGACACCCCTGTATGTATGGTATTTAGCTTTGTTTTGTTTTAATTGGTATTTTCTTATGATTTTGAGATATTTTGCATGCGAGCTGCTAACAATAATGTCATTCATTGGCTGCATGACAGGCTGACAACATTCGTTGAATTTATGAATATGAAATCAATTGTGTTATCCCCTTTGACCTGACATCCTTCCGGTCAAAGTGATTTAATTTCCTGGCTCATTATCACGAGTCTCTGACCTCATAAATCAAAACTCGAACAATGCAGACAGACAGAGACAGAGACAGACAAACCCACACACACACACATCGACACACACACACACCCCCATACAGCTAGACAGAGACACACGTTACATGCCATGCATAATATGCATACATACATATGTATCTCTTTCTCTTTCTCACAGTCTGTGTGCGGTCGTGGTGACAACCCTGCCAAAAATCTAACTAACGGTAACTTGTTGTCGGAAATGAAACTTTTGCAACTTTGCAAAATGGCCAAAACGCAAAAAGAGAGAGAAACGTGGAAACTTTAAAATATTTCAGCGACAAGCGCTGCTTGCATATTTTTCCACTTTTCCCCCCACTCCTTACCATCCTCCCATTTTCCCCATTTTGACATTCTCCGGCGAACGTATTTGTATTGTGTTTGTCGTGCGGTCTTCTCCTGCTTCTCCTTCAGGTCTGCTATTTTCTGTTATTTCGCTTTTGTTAACGAAATAATTTCTTGTGCCGCCAACGCTGCCAAAGCCAAAGCCAAAGCTTCCCTTTCAATTACACATTTCCCGCTGACGAAGGCCGGGAGGACGAGGCTCGGCGCGAAAGGACAATGCCTGGCGGAAGGAAGCTGCGCCGGGCGCAAAGGCCAAAAACCCACCCAACCCCATCCGAACGGATGCCATCAAATCGGTGGCTCGCTCTGCCTATAGAGATGCTCATAAACGAGTCTACGATATGTAGGTGGTTATCAGACATGTGCTGGAGTGGGAGTGTGTTGGTCCACTTGGAAGGGGGGTGGAGAAGGACAGGCAGAAGAGTCAGCAGCCTTGGCCGCGGCGGTTGGACATTGGCTGAGGGGTTTGGGGCAAAGAAACTCACTCAAGCACAAGCGAGATGATAATAATGTCTGATGTGTGTTTTTGTGTTGTTGTTGTTGTTTGCATTGTTGTCTTATGCCACTTATTGTTGTTGTTCATGTATGTGTGTGTGTGTTTACTTTATGATTTATGTTTGTCTGATGTGATTTATTCAAGCGATCAAATGCTAAAATTTGATTTGCAATAAAAGATTTGAGGCTGAAAAAAATATGCAGCTTTAATTGTCTTTGTCATCAAATTGATTGAACTAAGTCCTAAAATACGTTCAAGATGGCCAATAGTTTATGACAAAGATTGTGTAAAAAATATCAATTTATTATTATTTTTGTTTAATTTTAGATTTAAGACTAGCAATTCGAGTCTTAGTTTTGACATTTACATTAACATAAAAGATAAATTTATGCATCAAATTGTAAATGTTCAGTACTTTACATACATGACGATTACGAATTTCATTATATTAATTCCTGTTTTATAGGCAACTTATAATTTCAATATTGCTTCTCATTGTCTATTGCATACTTTTAGGCATATTTGACATGAGCCATCTAGCGGCCACATGATGAAATTACATTGCGCAATATTGACAGATGTCGCTTTCACTTCACGCTAAGTGGCGCCCTCTTGCAACTAATAAGTGAACTTTGTTTAGCTTAAGCCAGAACACCCTTCCCCTCTTTGTTGTTGTAGCTGTTGTATCCGTCGCACATCTTCTTCAAATATTGTTACTCATATACTCTTTTTCAAAAATGAATAAAAAAGAGTATATTAGATTTGTGAAGTGCCCGCCTGTCCGCAAGCAAATTTCCACATTTTTGTTGCTTGAGCAAACAAAACTTGACAGAACGTTTAATTTGGTTTCAAAAAAATATTTTTAAACTCAAAATAATTATACAGAACGCACTAGATTAATGCAACTCATTCAAATCGGTGCAGTTGCAAAAACCGGTAATAATGGGTGATAAACGGGATTTAAATTGGGTAATTAAAATCAGTAATGCATGTAACAGGCATAATGAGCCATCGAACATAAAAAGTACTAATAGGATATAGAATATTTCTGATCAGCATCATAAAGAGTATTGAGAATTCGGTTATTTGATTAATCAAGGAGTTGCGTGCATCGAGAGTTGCCTTAATTTAGAGTAAATCTTATGTCAGCAACACTGTTTATGGTGTAAATAAAACTTTTTAAGCTGAAACTATTTCTTTAATATTGCTTGTTCTCTAAGATGAACCCTATTCAATCTCCACCTTGTTTGATTTAATGAGTATACTCAAAGCTAGAAAAAATCGGTTCAGTTTTCATAAGTTGCATACCACGGTGCAATCGCTCGTGCAATTAGCCAAGACAGCAACCATAGTTTCAAGCCCAGCCCACTTTCACACACACACACACTCATACATATATAAACGGAATTGCGCATGGCAGGTCCCGTTACCTGTTTAAGTCGTCAACGCGAACAGAGCCCACCCCTCTCCTTACAGCTGATTCTCGACCTGAGCCAGACAACAACAACACAGCCAATCCATCAAAGGCGACAACAACAATAACAATAACAAGAGCAATGGGAATGGGAATGCAGTTAATAAGCGCACACACACATCAACACGATTTTGAGTCTCATTCACAGACACACATGCGCTGTCTCATGTCTCATGATGGAATGAATTGAAATGAAAATGAATGATTTCATTCTTCAGCCATCAACTGCAGCCATTTTGATTTACGATTGCGTCGGTGTCGGCGTCTGCGTCTGCGTCGGCGTCGCTATTGCTGTAACTGCTTCTTCTTTCTAGTTTTGCATAGCGGCCATGCGAAGGCGTCGCCCGTCAACTTTTGCCTTTGCCTGCTGTTCTTTGTTGTTGTTCTGTGTTGTTGTTGTTATCGTTGTTGTTATTGTCGGCATCATCAGATGCGGGGCAACGGTAAACTTACAAAAGGTACTTAATGCGAGTTATCTATCTAGTTATAAAGAGGAAACGAGACGGGGCAACTGACACGGAGGTCTCTCAATTAAGCCAAGTTAACAGCGTTCTCCTTGGCTGCTCAGCTGCTGGATGCCTAAATTGCTGCTTTGCATTTTATTTATTTAATAACTAATTAGCTATTGCATAGTTTTGGAAAAGATTCTCACTGTTCGAAAAAAAAAAGTTCTCAACATGAAAATCGTTTTACTAAAATATATTCTGGCCGGTTCCCATTTCCGATTCTAATCAAAACACTCGGAATTTGTATTATTAGCTGTTCTGAATTTCGAATATCTGCGTAAAATTCAGCTTAAAAAGTTTTGTATTATTTTTCTTTCATAAAAAAAAAACACAAAATTGAAAACGACTCGAAATGAAATGTTCTCGTTACAGGCTTGATTTTTTTATGTCGACAAGACAAATCTAATCTCTGTATCTAAAAAAAAAAATTAAAATAAATGAAAAGAAGCTAATGTGAATTCCGTCAAAATGTTAAAAAAAAACATTTTCGAATATACCCAAAATATTTGAAGTTGTAAGCTTTTTATACGATATTTGCCATTTAACTTTTAATTCAGATACAAATTATATTGTATGTCTGTATAGACAGCATCGTATGTATATATATATTTTTTTTGCAAATTTACATTGAAATAATATATTAAAAAAGTAAAATTATATAAATCCATAATTTGAATTACAATTTTTGACGTATTATAAAGAATGATTCACTGTGAACCTATTCTCATTTAAAGAATCTCTTTTCTCTTCGAAGAAGATACTCATCATCGCACTTCCATGTGCTAATTTCTCTAGATATTCAGACGTTAATCGTTTAAGCACTTCTCTTATCTTAACTCACACTAACCGCTAAACAAATGACCTTGAAATATTACCCGAAAATGGTAACACACAAAAAAATATGTAAGTAGTTAAATAAGGAGACATAAAAAACAAAAACCAAAAACAAAAAAAAAAGCTGGCAAGTTGAAGCACGTGCTCAGACCGAATGCCAGAAGAGTTTATTGTGCCATCAACTAAAGGAGCAAATAAAATTTTATTACCACTATAAATTTCAGCACTTGAAGCGGACCAAACGCAGACGCGTCGGCAGGTTCTTCTCCTGTCCTGGCCTGTTCTGGCCTGGTCTCTGTTCTGGCCTGGTCTGGTCTGGTTTGGTTTTTGCCCTGTGCTGGTTACTGAGGATAAGCCCACGCGATTTAGAGACGGTGTTGCATAAAGACGAACGAGCGTAAGAGGCAAGCGATGAAGAAGACGGAAGTGGCAGGGTCAGCAAGGGAGAGGGGGGCAGGGGGAACTAAGAACTGGACGCAGCGAGGCCTGCATTTTTCTCACATTTATCTTTTTTCGAGTGCTGCGTTTTATTGCGATTGGAAATTGAGCTTGTCAACGCGGCCGTCCATTCGGTCGTACGGCAACGCTTGGCTAGTTCGACTATCAATGAGAAAGGGGAGGGGGAATGGGGAATGAGGGGAACGTCTGCCGTGTGTGCAGGCAAGGGCCAACAGCTGGCTCGAGTTTTGGGCGCGCGCGCTGGCCGCTGATAATAAAAATGTCAGCCGCTTGACGATTGCCGGTTCATAAATAAAGTTTTGCATTTGAATTGGAAATTGGGAATTGGTTAAGTAAGAAGGAGTGGCAAAGGGAGAGAGCTAGGGGCAGAGGAAGAGGAGCACTTGGCTAAATTTAGAGACAGCCAGACTCATTTCATACATTTAATTGGCGCTATTTAGCATTTACTAATGGACATAGCCCAGTGTGAAGCACCTGCGCAATGTGCAAGTTGTGCTCAGTTGGGAATATGAGTCTGACAGTAAACATGGCCAGAACTTGAAGAACAAAACAACTGATAATAAATCTAATTGACACATTTGCGCCGGTAGACTGCATCAGAGCCATTTCCCAGGACAATTGACATGACTCCAAAGCCAATCGGCCAATAATATGTGAGTGCGTGCAATTAAAACTGCACTGCATTGCTAATGATCGAACTTGTGACTTGAGAGGGGGGAGGGGTGGGAAGGGTTACAGGCCATCAACGATCAAACAGACGATTGCAGCCATTGCTGTAATTATGCCTAAAAAGTTGACAATGTACACAGCACAAAGCACAACATATAATACATAAATTTGCGATCATATCGAATCATTCATCGCAACATGGCACTGCCCGTCCATCGAAGCAACAATTCAAGCATCCAACGATCGATCGATCGATCGATCGATCAATCTTTTTGGCCCATTGCCTGCCGTGATAACGCGCCAGGGAACCGCTTTGGCTGCAGATCGTCAAGTGGATGCGCCTGCTGCTGCTCCTTCTTGTGATCTGTTTGGTGACTGTGTGCTGTCTGTACTGTCCACACTCGCTGTTAGCGTCCATGTCTCTGGATTGCATTGGACTTCATCTGTTGCTGTTGATTGGCAGGCAAAAATGCGAGCGTTGCCTATTGGAAATTGATTGGCAACAACATGGCCAGCGCTCGTTGTTCGTTTTGTTGTTGCTTGTTCGTTGTTGCTTGTTGCTTGTTGGTTGTCCTCCATCAGTGTTGTAATGAGGAATGCCTTCATTACAAGGCGCAATGCGTAAACGCAATGCACGCATGCGCATTGCCAGACATTGCCACAGTTGAAGCCACAGTTGAAGCCACAGTTGAAGCCACAGTTGAAGTTGCAGCCAAATCCAGACAAAACACGCACTCACGCACGCACGCACAGCTCACGCACGCAATGAGGTCGGGTTGCGGTAGGGTAAACTACTACTATATATAAGACTGACTTTACACGATAAACTTACTTCATGAATATTGAATTTAGACAGTGTCTCTACTTGATGAAGTATTTTCTTTACTCTGACCTAGATAGCTGCTTTTATGAAACTTCAGGCATGCTTCCATTTTCCATTTCACAAATTCAGATTCAAATTGAAACTAAACTAATCAAAATAGTTAGAATTCAGTTGTTTTTCTATGGGACTTTTTCATTTAGTTGTCAATTCGCATAAGAGAAATGATGAAATGAGAAGCTAGATTCAAGATTTTCGATCTTCGAAATTTCGTTTTGAAGTAAGAATTTTGATTGAATGAAGCCAAATGCGTATTAGCGTACTTTTAATCCTTAATCTTTTCTGTCTGTGTGTGAATACAAACATAACCACAAACCTGAATTAACAAATTTTCATATCAATCAATTAGTTTTTCATTCAATGTTTCATAAAAATGCAGTTCAGCCGATAAATTAACAAGAATATTTACAAAACTTCAATTCTAAAGTCATTGAAAAGATAATAAAAAGCCACTTCAGGACAGAGTTGACATAGACCCCTTCCACGACTCGACTTTTTTGAAAAAAGCTGCATGAAGCAACTGCAGCGTGTAAATGGGGACCAAGTAGAAACTGTTGCAGCTTTATCAACGTTTGTCACTGTTGCCTTTTTGTTGCTGCTCTTGTTAAGTGCAAATGCGATCGCTTGTCGTCTGTTTAACTTTTTTGTGCTTATTTCTTCTTGTTGTTTTTTGTCTGCCTTGCTATAATGAGCGAGCAAGTTTAAGTAGTACCCATTCCCCTTTATATCAACGCTAAGCTGCAATATTGTTCCACAATTGAATTGTTAAGTGCGTTCGGGGCAAACAGCAAAAACAACAGCAGCATGAGAGAGACACCATTCCGAAAGAGACACCCAGACCCCAAGTTTCCAGTTCGCAATTGCGATTGCGTGTGAAAATTATAATTTCGTGTGCAGTTCCAAGTGCGAGCAACATGCCACCGCACCACTGCACCACCGAGTGACCATTGACCAGCCGACAGCACAAAGAAACTTAACTTTAAATGTTGTCAACAATTTGCAAGTGGTTTGCTTTTTGGTGTTTCGCGTTTCATGTTTCGGGTTTTAGTTTCGCTCTTCAACTTTTAAGTGTTAATTAAATTTCATTTTATTGCTAATGAAAGTGAACATATTTTATATTTCTTGCCGCTAATGTTGCACATTAAATTTAAAGAGCCACAGACCATAAATAACACACAATTTATATGAAGTTGAAGTTGCGCCAAACGAAACAAATTAATGAGCCGCTTTTCGGAAATCGTGTACAAATTTCCAAGCTAATAGACAATTGTGTTTTACACAAAGATCAGAGTTAATTTTTGCAAAACGAAAAATAAGAATTTTTTTGGACTTTCACTTTTTGGTCTTCTCACTTTTGTATTTATTTGAAATTTCTACTTTTTCTTTTGAAATTATAATTATATCAATTCTAATCACATTTTTGTTAAGTTTTAAACTTTATGTTATTGAAATATGCTTAAGATACATAAAGCTGAACATAAAATCTCAGGTAAAAACTAGAAATATGACTAAAAGAAACTATTTTCTATGACAAAATCAATGCTATTCTCTTTCCGTATTTATTTGGGTATAACTTACTTTTACTTTGATTCATTTATCCATTTCGTATTTCTTTTTGCGATTTCTACGTTTTATTGTGATAACGTTTCGATTCCAGGTAAAAACTAGAAATATGACTAATAAAACTATGTTTCCAGACAAAATCAAGGCTATTCTCTTTTTTTCCATTAGGTAGAACTTTCTTTAAATTTCTTTTATTTATCCATTTCGTATTTCTTTTTAATTAAACAATAAATTGAATTGATAACATTTATAATTATAACATTTCATTTTCAGGTAAAAACTAGAAATATGATCATGAAATTTATCTTCCAGGACAAAATGAAAGTTATTCTCTTTTTCCCATCGACTTAGGCTTACGTTACTTTTACTTTATTTCATTTATCCACTTCGTATTGCTTTGCGATTTCTACTTTTTCTTTTGAAGTTATAATGATAACGTACCCATCAACTTTGGTTAAGTTTTTATCTCTTAAAATATGCTTAAGATATATAACATATGTATATATATAATCTCAGGTAAAAACTAGAAATATGACTAATATGTTTCCAGACAAAATCAATGCTTTTCTCTTTATCCTATCCAGGCTGTCTTTAACTTTGTATCACTTAACCAAAATTGTCAGCTGAACTGAAACACAAATACTTTGGACAGATAGCAGGAAAAACGGTCAGAAACCTGGCTTACTCCCCACGGAGCATACAAAATCAGCGGGACATAAGGTGAAAGTTGGTATTGCATAAGAACCCAAATCACGGAATATATGCAATTGTTCATAGTTTTCAAAATAAAATTGCGTAAGACACATTCAAGGTCCCGAACTCTGTGGCACGCAGGTGCTCATAGAATACCTGGAGATGGCAGATAAAAAGGTCATGAAATTGGGAAATCGCTGGCAGAAATAGAGCAATTAACCTTGTCTACGTGACAGCGAGTGTCTTTAGGCCCTAACTAAATAGCCACGTTTGTATGGCGGCTCATTTAGCTGCTTGTATAATACATAAGGAGTATTTGGCTAATTGTCAGTTAGTGCCTGCGATTATCAAAGTCTAGCTAACGTCTGGTGTTTAGTGTCCAAGGGTTGTCATTTTAGGAATGTCATAAAACAAACACGTAATTATCATATTGTCTAATTTAATTGAAGCCAGTCAACAATTAGCCTTTAATCAAACAATCTTTATGTAATTAAAGCTAGTTGGGTTCACGATTTTAAAACAAGTTGTTAAACGTGTGTGGGAATTAAAGTAACGAAAAGGTTTACAAGAGTAAACAATTGAAATGGAAAGTTTTTTGAATAAAATATTCAAATCTAATGCAAATTCAGAAAATACAGGTTCCTTTTTTTCTAACAGCTTTTAAAAGCACATAGAAATCTTTAAGCAAATTGATTTGGCGTTTCCTGAAATATATAGAAAACTTTTCAACTATGCTCAATCAAGACTTCTTATATCTGTACTGTTTTCTCATAGTAGCATAATTTTCATTTGGAGACTTCTATATCCAGGGTATTTTGAAAGACAATATTAGCTTTTGGTTTATCCTATAGCCCTATTAACAATGTCATCGTCATCTGAAGCCATGTGCTTGCCACTGCCACAAAATGCTTCTTATGCTCCATATAGATGCTTATTTACTTATTCAAATCGTTGAGATTTCCCCCTCGGCCTCATCGAGCATTTCATTTCCATTTCCCATCGCTTGTCGACTGTCTCCCTTCTGCTGCCTTTCTTCCTCCCTGTAGCCCTGTCTTGCTGTCTCTCTATCCCTGTCCTATTCAACTTGCCGCCTGACACTTCTCTGACAGCGACAGGCCATGAGCAAAACTTTTGTTCTATATTTTTATTCTCTTCGTCGTTCCTCTTTTGTTTTTTTTTTTTTTTGTATTTTTCTTCTTTTTTTTGTGTGTGTGTCGCTTTATTCAGAATATGAGCAAAGCCAAGCAAAGCCAACTGGCAAAAATGCTAAAACAAAACGAAAAGAGTCGCCCAGAGCTCAGAACCCAGTACCCAAAACTCAGAGCCCAGAACCCAGTGAATGTCATGACAGGCTCAGTGACTTCGGAACCCGGTCTGAACTGAATTGCTGACTAACAGCCCTGTCGCGAAATATGAGTCCATTTCAGCGTAAGCTACACAGCAGATACACAGATACTCAGATACAAAGATACTCAAGATACAGTTGGTGAAAGGGATGTGGCTTCGTTGCCATATAATCGCAAGACACACACAGACACACACTTTGGCCCCACTGTGCGCACGTGCTTAAATACTTTGGCAAGCAGCAACAACAATAAGCAAAATGAGAGAATACTTTTCAGGATGTGACACAAAATGCCGCCATCGTCGTCGCTGTCATCATTGTCTGCTTTAAAGATTACACAAAATATTTGTAAAAATACAAAACACATCGGAGGAGGCTCTTGGGGTTGGGGTTGGGGAATAAAATAAACTCACAGCTTTACAAAAATAACAACTGCGGAGGCAGCAGCCGCATAAAAACGAAAATCAAAGAAAACAACCAACGCAAAAGCAAAAGAAAAACACACAAAAATATTTACAAAATATTTTCCACTTCAACGAAATGGAAAACGCGACCGCCCCAGTCGCAGGCATCTCCACTTTCCCTCCCCCCAAAACCCCCTCCCCTAGCTTTCTGCTGCTGCTGCTGTTGCCGTGACACGACTTGAGTTGACTTGGCTTTTGTCTGTCCCATGTCCGTGCCCCCCTCACGTCCGTCTGTCCGCCTGTCACTCCGTCCTTCCGTCTTTCCGTCTGGCAATGGCTCGTTGGCTCCGTCTCGGGGCGCGCCCGCGTCGGCGTCGGCGCCGCCGCCTGCCAACGACAAAAAGAAAATGCAGCGCAGCGTGAAATGCCTCGGGAGCAACACCAGCAACATCAGCAAACACCAGCAACATCAGCAGCAAATAAGCAACAACAATGCAAATCAAATGCGCGCCAAAAACAAATTGCAAACTGAACTTGACTGAGAAATCAGCTGCAACCAGAAATTGTACACACAACGAGCAGCTAACTGCAAAATGTATCTGCATCTGCATATGTATTCCTATCTGTATCTTTAGCATCATCATCAGGCGCTCTCTTAAGTGAATTGTGTTGTGTGCACAATAAATAAAATATAAGCTCAAATTCAGCCCAATTCAAAATTGAGAAAAGTCTCTTTAGATCTATGCATTTTGTTGGCATTGTGGCATAACAAGTTTTTAATTGATTTCTACTGCTTTGACCCATAAAATTACAAATCTTTTAGGCGCCAATTGAGTTAAGAACAAGGAAAAATATTTCTAAAATTTCTTTAAATGTGTATAATGCAGAAACCTGTTGGATATGAATGAATTGAAACTAAAGGAAACTTAAAAATGGTTTCGTTTGATAACACAAGGAAACATGCTTTTTTTGTTGATAAAAAACTGAATGTTGCTTTTAAAGTTATTTGGGACGCTGAATCCGAATCTGCACTTGGTTTGTTTTCTGAGGCACTTTGACTACATATATTGCAATAACTTCAAAACGATTCACCTTATTCAGTTAAAAAAAAAAAATACAAAACTCGAAAACAATATTTTAGCTTTGCGACAAAAAAAAGCAATTTAAAAAAAAATTAGTTTTATTTGTGATTTTTTTAAATTGATAAAAAATTAAAAAACGACAAAAATCACAGTATTGGCTTAAAAATATTTAGCTAGCGAATAAAGTGAGCTTTATTTCATTGTAATCGGAGCACAAATATTAAAGTTATATATGTATGTAGAATTTTCACAAAATAACAAAACTTGAATGCACACAATTTCCAACTAAATTCGACTCAATTATGATAAAGATGAAAACAATAAATATAATTGGATTTTTATGAAAAACAAATAATCTGATTATGTTTAAAAAAGGAACAATTTAAGTAATTTTCAAATTCAATTAAATTCCATATGAATTTCTGCTAAATTATAACAAAGATGCTCATAGAAGTATTCAAAACGTATTTATTTAAGCAACAAGCTTAAGTAATTTTCAAAAAGTTATTTCTCTGCTATTTAGTCGAGCAAGCAACCCGTCCATAAAACCACTCGCTCCTATCTATGCTAATGTCCTGGTAGCCCCAAATCCCTTTTAGAGTACGCGCTCATTGCCCTCCAGAGACGGAGTCCTTCACCGCCTACCTTCTCTTCGTCTCTGTCCCTGTCCCTGTCGCTGTCCCTGTCCTGCTTAGCCCAGTCAGTGCTCTATGATATGATAATTATGCGGTGCCCACAAAAAGCACACACACAAAATGTTAAATTCATATGCATAAGGCCGTAAAACTTCAACACGGCAGGACGTGTGAGGAAGTAGGAGAGGAAGAGAGAGAGAGTGGGGCGAGGAGTAGAAAAACATGGAGCGACAACTACAACTCAAAATATAAAATGGAAAATGTGTGAATATTTCATTTGGTTTGCTGTGGCAAAGCCAACAACATAAAAACAGAGCTCCGAGCGGTTCCAAATGGCACATGTGGCAAGAACAACAACGCACACGTCAATGTTAATTTAGTCAACGCCACAAACAACACACGGGCAACACAACACAACAACAAATGAAACAATTCCATTGGGCATTGTTGTGGCAATTCCCCACCCCTCTCTGCTCCCACAGCCACACCCCCTCGTCAGCCTGATTTCACATGTGCTTCTATGTCAACTTTCATGAAATTAGTTGGCAACATGACGAGCTGCCAGCGTCGCTGCCCTGCGGCACAAACACGCCCATTAGCAGGCGTCGGGAATTGGGGAATCGTTGGTGGAGCAGAGAGGGGAGGCTGGTTGCTCTGCCTAATGCGCAGCTGACACCTTGCCAAAGTAGTTTTCGCTGTTGCTGTGCGCGGTTAATTCACAGAAAGCGGCAACAGAGCCACAAAACAGCAACTAAAGCCGAAACGCGGCGGTCCCATTGGGGATTTAACCAACAGGCCTCTGCCACTGCCTCAGCCTCTGCCTGGCGCCGCTTGCCCCTTGCCACGCCTAGCACTTTTTGGCTTTAGCTTTAGCTTCAGCTTTAGCCCATGCACGTGTTGCAACACCGCAGCGGCCACCCGACGCCGACGCTGCTGCCACAAAACGACGGCTGGCAACGGTTGGCGTTGGCGTTGCCGCTAATTAAAAAAATTTCACTCACCTCCGGCCTCTCCCTTGTCACCCCCTTCCGCCCTGACTTTGCTAGCATTTAGTTTAATTATTACAAATGGCTGAGAGCTAAGAACCAACTGCAAAACATTGTTGACCAAAATGCACTCACAAATTAATTTAAATAAATTAAATCAAGCAGTCTTGGAAATGTGTGAAAATCACTGAATTTGGAATTTAAACTATAATTGAAAAAAAAAAAAATAGATTAATAACAGTTTTAAGCTGCACAAACATCTTTGACCCTAATATGCAACAATTTGTATCTTAAGCACAATAGCTAAATTAGATGTGTATTCTCTCAGTTACCCTACTCAAATATTTCATGTATTAGATTCATATATGATAAATATTAAACGTAATTAAACTGCAGATGGTATTAGAATTTTGACACGAAATGTGTAACGCATTGAAGGAGCCTCTTCAGAAAAAAATGTGTATATTTGTGATCAGCATCAACACCCGAGTCATATCCGTCTGTCTGTTTATATCCGTTTTTCCAAACTGTGTTCCAGAGCTATCTTGTTGAAACTTGACACAGATGCTTTTTCTTATTGCAGGTAGTTCCTATAGTTGAATTGGCCAAATCGGACCACTATAACAAATAGCTGCCAGAGGAACGATCGGTTGAAAAATTAGTTTTTGTATGAAAAACTTTTTTTTATCAAAATATCTCGACCAAATTAAAGTACGTTCCACACATGTTGACTAAATTTTATCAAAATCGGATCACTATATCTTATAGCTGCCATAGCAACAATCAGTTGAAAAATAAGTTTTCTTATGCAAATCTTTTCTAGAAGGGTATATATCTTCGGCAGGCTTAAATTTTCAAGTACACGCTTTCAACCTTATATGAGTTTCAATCTTTGAGATAAATTAGTTATACAGATTGTTATCTCTACCATATGAAATTGCTTGGCTTATAGTATCTGCATTTATCTGCATTAAAGGTTTTTTTAAATCATCATATATTTAGAAGCAAGAGAGTATAACCATAGTGAGTATCATGATCCCAGACTCTTTTACATCTATTGCAATAAAATTAGATATGCAGGTTTTCATAATAACTTTTGTTAGATTTGCATTTGACTAAACATTTTTTTGATTAGACTCTTTAATTTGATTGCTACTTGGCATTCAGCTAACTAACTTTCGTTGCAGAACGAACTTTGTGCTGTCTACGAAATCTGTTTTTCGCAGGTTACAACTTTTACAAAAACAATGAGCTGCCAACTAATACATTCAGCCATGTCAAATCCAATTCGAAAAGCCAGCCCAAAAGTAAACCTGGCACCGTTGAAGCTCCGCCTCTGCCAAACGCCGCTGTTTAATCGATAAAAACATTTCAACTGCAATTTGGCTATCGGTTTTTGGTGCACACTTGCATCGCAGTGGCAGCGGCAGCGGCAGTGGCAGCGGCAACTACTTGTAGATACTACATACAATATGCTCGATGGCCATGGCCACCGAGTTGTCCCCACATTAGATACAGATACTGAGATTTTGTTGTATGCCCACGGGAGTAGTCAACGTTGAATCGTATGTGTGTGTGTAAGTGTGTGTGTGGGCTTGTGATAAATCCGGAACGAAGCATCTATGCTGTGGCTATAACCAACAACGCAACAAGCGGCTCTGGCCACAAGCTAAGAAGCTGCTGGCAACCCTGGTCAGTCGAGCAGCCTGATAAGCTGATACTCCGGTCGGTCCAGCTGGCCAGGCCATATGGATGAAAAACTAAAAATGGCATTAAAACAACGTAATCGTAGTTGCGGCACAGCTCGGGTGGATTTTCATTTTCATTTTCACAAGCGCATGGCTCAAAACGGAAAAACAACCCCGTCCACGGGGTAAGTTATCCGACGTGTGTGAAAGTGTGTGTGTGTGTGGTGTGTGTGTGTGTATTGTGTGTAGTGTGAAATATGTATGTGTGAAAGTTCTTATAGGGTGGTTTTTATTTGTCGCAAGTGCGTTGCCGATAGCTCTGGCACTACTAATATACTACTACTATATCTAAGCCATAGAAGTTTTTCCATTTTCATAGCGGGGCTCAAATTGACGCGGGAGGGTGCAAAACTGCAACATTCATTTAATTACAGTATTCGATAAAGTGTTCAAAACTTTGTATTGTATTTTAATGGGATTTGTTTTTTGTTTTTTTTTTTTGTTGTTTGTTGCTTACTGCGTAAGTTGCTCAAAAAATTTTAGCTGGGATTCAGGATATTTAGTAGATTTACCTGAAATGAAACAAGACAAATCGAAACAGTTAATAGAATGCATTATCACAATGTTAAATTTGAATTAATAAAAAATCAATTTAAACTGCCATTAGAACAACTTTAAAACAATTTATTAAGTAAAAGATGCAACTATTTTCCAACTGTGCTAACCCAGTTAGAAGATTGTGTTAGCAAAAATCACGTTGACGAGTCTTTTCCGAGACATTTTGATGTTTAAAAGAGTTAAGTCTCTTTTGTGATTTAAAGAAGACTCAAAAATGACTCGTGCATATGCTGAAAATGTGATTTATTTAAATAAGCTTACAAAATTCAACTTGGTCAGTCTTTTTCGAGCCGTTTTGATGATAATGTTTTTGAAACATTCGAAATAGCACTATTTGGCCAGCCTAGTAATGTTCCCTTAAGTTTACCCTGTTTAAATAAAATTATTATATACATATATAACATATGCACAGTAAACTTAAACCCCAATAATATTATATAACTAAATATTAAACAGCATTTTTTTTTTTTTTATTCAAAAAAGCAATAGAAATGACGACCCGAAAAAGACTCGTAAATGATTTCAAATGCGACTTGAAAAAGACTCTCACATGATTGGTAATATGACTCGACAACGGGTCGAAACTCATAAGAACAACGGGTCATAAATGACTCTTCAAGAAGAGCCTTGGCTAGGGTACATTTTTCTTCCGACAAAAGTATTATTTATAATCAGAAAACGAGCTCATTTATGACTATTTTAATCATATATAGGAGTCAAAAAAGATTCAAATGTGATTAGAAATTTCAAAAAATGCTAGTTGGGTATTCTTATAAACATTGCTTTATTTATTGATAGAATTCAAGTTCTTTTTGTTACAGATTTCAACTTTTCACGTTGAATATATTTACTATGATTTAAAAGAGTAAACCTTTTGTAAATTAGATTGTATCTGCTGAGGTATGTGTTGAGTCTAACAGTAAAAGTCAAGTTCTGATTGTTGTCACTTAACTCGCGTTAATTGCAACTGTTTCGAAAAAAATTTGCCAAATAACCACTATTATAATCAATTTATGCAATATAGCAATAAGTACAACTCCCTCTTAATAATATTGCCTGTTTGCAACAACCAATTCAAAAACAGTTTACACAATTTCAAGCTCGACTGCATCCAATTCAATTCGAGTGCTCAATTGCCTTTGGCCATGGCACTTAATCGGCCGTAAGAAGCAATTAAGAAAAAGTCAACTGCAGAGTCCGCTAACCAATTCCAAGTTAACACCAACTGGACAGAGTGTTGATTAAGCAGCCATAAAGGCAATGAGAAAGCAGCAAAAGGCGCAAAAATCAACAACAGTTTGCCAAGACAAATGTTGGAGCAAAAAAAAAATTACTTAATTAGCTGGGCCGAGCAAGATCCTTTCTTGGCTTGCAGCTCCTCAGAGCGAACAAAAAAAAAGAAGAAGTAAGTCTTGGTCCAAAGTGTAAATTGAATGAAATATTCATGCAGAGATTTCTTGAAGATGTCCGGCCCAAAATTGGCAACGCACGGTGCGAATGCCTTGCTGATGTTTTATTGAATTGAAAATCTCATTATCACCTCGACGCATTCTTTGAATGCATTTGGATGCGAATGCGAAACAGGTTCAGTGTTGTCCAGTCTGTCTGGACATGGACCTGAACCTGTACCTGGACCAGAGGCAGATCCAACAGCAACGGCAACGTCATCGTCATTGGCATCGGAATCGTCAGATACTCGCAGCTAATTATCGTAATTATTGCAAATTTACAAATTGATATGAAATTGATTAGTGCCCCAGTGGAACGACAACATCGACTAGCAACTCAGCCTTTGGCAAAACTTGTTTTTTTTTTCACATGCAGTGGTGATTCGTCTGTTTTGTGATTTGCACTTTTGGAAGTGTGCTTGCCTTTTTCAATAATTGCATTAAAATGAGCTAAAAAAATGCTAATTTTGTGCTGATGGAAACGCTGCAAATGGGCAGGAGTATAAAAAGGTGTTAAAGTTCTTCGCATACATAAATATACACTATTTATAGAGTTACCAGCAGTTGCAAAGCAAAGAGCTTATTCTACTTATGCCACTTGGAACTCTACAGAAAGTCACTCAATTTGTCCAGCGAAATGTCACGACTTTGGATACGACATACACAAAGAAAGCAACTCTCATGGTGAGAACAAATTTTTCAATTAAGCCATTAATTCACTCTGCGCCACACACCAGCTAAATTTCAGCAAACACACGATCATTATTATGATGATCATGATAATCGTTGTCATCATCAACATCCACAACATCATCATCACCATCATCATCATTGTTGTCGTTGCTCGTTGTCGTTCCTTCTGTCGCATTATTTTATTAAGTATCCACATCCACATTCACATCTACATTTACAAAAAAAAAATATCCCAAAGTCCAAGCGATGTCTCCAATTCAAATTGTATCTTTTATACGCTCTCGTTCTGTCTCTTTCTATCTCATTTCGTTTCGTTCCCTCACATTGCCTGCCCGCCTCCCCGCTGCTGCTCTCGTTGTTCATTTGCTCGTTGTCCACTCTTACGCAAATTTTATTCATGTTTGCCTCTGTGTCTGTGTGTCTGTCCATAGTTGTTCTCATTGTTGTTGTTCTGCTTGTTGTTGTTGTTGTCATTTGTTGCCTCAGCCCGTATTGCTCACATTGTAAAGTTGTCGTCACAAAAGTTGCCCGTCTCCAGCAAATATTCTCCATGGTATGCAATTGAAATGAAATTATTTCAGCTCTGAGTTCTTAGCCGATCTGCGTATGCAGATGATGATTAAGTGAATTCTTGTTGGCATTATAATCGAATAAAATCTACACAGATGTGTATTGTGAGAATAACAAATATGCCTCTGATAAGTCGGTGAAGTTGAGAGTAAACAAATTCAGTTGTGTAATAGTGCAATGCATAGTTTACAAATGAATTGATTTGATAGATATTTCGATTAGACCCTTTCGCTTCAAATATCCCAACGAGAAATACTGCTTTAATTAAAATATACAGAAATTTTAGCAAAGTGCTGAAAAAAATGTTCAAGTTTTTCAAAAAATAAATTAAAATGATTACTCTGTAGGTTGAACACATCTCATCTGGTGGACAAAGCTTATCAAAATTCACAAAAAAGTGCATCAAAGCAAGTCACTCTTTGGTAACCTAAAAGTGTAGGAACAAAAAGTAACCGTTTTTTCAAAGTGGCGCTTATAATTTTCAAACAGTTTAAGCAAACACTTGGCGTAGTTCCCTGCTAAATCACTTTTTGGGGCAACATCTTATTTGTAATTTTTATATTATTTCTTGAATATTCCTCTGCCTTAGAGCGTTTTTTTTCAACGCCACTTGAACAGCTATCGACAATTTTTTCTTACTTTTATTTTCTATCTTATTTGAGTTTTATTTGCGTTTATTTCTTCTTTATTCTTTATTTCTTCTTTAGTTGCAGTAATGCATACAGGTTCATCTGCTATGTTGAAATACTCATCTTATTTTTCATTTCTTACTTATTGTATTAATTATTTTTAAAGACAGCTTGGTATTATTTGGTAACCATATTGTTCTTATTCGATTGTTGGAAAGTCATTTTTAAATACGCGAGCAAAAATTTCACAATTTAAAAAAAATATATAAATCTAGATTTATGCGATGTACTAGGATTTTCTTTTTGAAAGCAGTTCCGTTGGCCAATATAAAATTTGAACTAGGTTTTCGCAAGCAAACGTGATTTTCGCACTGTCTTGATTTGAGTAAGTTGCCTTAACACAGAGCGTACTGTATTTATATAATAATGTTTAGACAATAGCATTATAATATTCTTGATTTTCAATTGTTTGATTGCTTTTGGTTTTTCTTAACTGCTTTATTGTAGTATTATTTTTAGAAATTTTCGACGTCTTTTAAAGTAAACAAGTTTTCTTGTAATTTTATTTATTACAATATAATTTGACTAATAAGCCCATAAATATCATAACATATGAGTAATCAAACATTTTGCAGCAATCGATAACTCAGCCTTACACTTGCCCCACCAGCAGATGCCAGTTGGTGGCTGGCACCACTTGGCCACCTTCGACAGAGCATAGGATTGCATAGGATAGTAGCTCTCACAGACAGTTACTAATTTTCAACACCTTCGCCTCTGGTGGCACTGCGGGTTGCTTCTGTGACTTCGGCAGTTGTTTGCAAGTTGGTCGCTTGGTCGCTTGGTTTGGTGTGCATGCAAATGGTATACTTTTCATCTGCTTCCATTTTTGGGCAGAGTGGTGCGGAGCAGTTTTGTTGGCGCTGGAAAAGCTTTGTGGCAGGCATGCGTGTGTTGTTTTTGTTGCTGGTGGAAATTGCATGTTATTAGCATTAGCCGCATACACGATCCCTTTCACTGATAGTAGGACCATATTTTATTTTTATACAAAATTTGTGCGCTTAGACATTTTATTTACCAATAACCAACGAGCACACTCACACAATAACACCACCAACACCACCAACACCACCAATACCACCACCAGCAGTAGCAGCAGCACCACCGCAACCACTGCGCTCGACCAACCTGCTGCCCAAGTTGTTATATGGAAAACCGCAACAGTGTCGCAGCATAATAAGAAGACATTACACCAACAACAGTGGCAACAACAACAACAACAACAGCAACAACAATAACAACACCAACAACCTTTGCGTGCCAACATGCAATTTCAATGTAACCAACGTAAAACGAGTGAAAAAAAAAACACACTCGTCTATAAAGAATTGTGAATAAATTTCCAAATAACAACCAAGCAAATGACGCTGCACAGTGGCATAAAATGATTAAATATTTCTTGAAATTGAAACTTAGCTACAAATAAGTATTTGCAAGATAAAACTCAAAGTAATTTTCATATAAAATTTATGAATATTTGTCAATTTAAAGTCAATTCAAAATTGAAAAGTAAGAAGCGTCTGATATACTCAAAAGAAAACATTAAAATAATGAATTAAATTGATTTCTAATCAATGTGTTAATGCATTTGCTTCACTGTGCAGACAACGAGTAAATATTACGTATACGCCACGTGTACAAAATCGAAGCGTCGCACGGCATTCAAACGGTTTTGTGATTTGTGTGTGTTTTTTTTTTGCGTTCAGCTGCCGCACATAGATTTTGTGAGATTTCAACGATGTGTGGCAACTTTCGTCCCACCAGTTTTCCAACAACATGAATCCTTGAATCCTTATACTCCACTCCTTTCGCTCTGTGTCCCAGCCTAACCGAGGGACGAGTGCCACAAAACTTTCTGTTTGTTTATCATTAAGACATTTTACAATTTACACTTTACACGGGGTTGCCTTTCATAATCTGCCGCTGGCATATGTTCTCATATAAGCGTTTGGATGTGGTATGTGTGTGAATGTGTATATACACTGTGTGTGTGTGCAGGATATTGGCGCCGTTGGCTGTTTGTGCTAAGGATTAAGCGCCAGCTACAACCAACTGCGACCAACTCACAACTTGCCACTGCCATGTTGCTCCGCTCGTTTATCGTCTCCCAGCTCAGCTCATGTGTGGCATACATGGCTTGTTGGCTCGTACTCTGCCGAGGCTAATTACAATAATTTTTCTAATGTCGCTGGCATAAATTTGTAACGTGACATGGCGATAGGCATCTGCCTAGTTCCCGTTCGGCACAAACAACATGACAATTTGCAGAGTCTGACACGAACATGAGTCCAATAGGAGCTAAGAAGAAGGGGGAATGGGCGGAGGGGGGCAGCCTGGCAAGAAACGTGTGCAGCGATAAGCATCAACGGTTCGCTGTTGTCAATCACAAGCTTTAACAACGAATACCAATACTATGAATACTATGATACTCGTACGAGTGCACTTACATGCAACATGTTGAGGTTCGCTCGGGTCGCTTAGCGGCCATTTGCTTCATTTTAAATGCGCAATAGATGCCGCCTCATCCACATCTACAACATCTACAACATCTACGTCTACGTCTACATCCACGTCCAAGTCCATGTTCAAGTCTCTTGGAAGCGGACCGCCCGAAAGTGTTGGCAATGTGCGCCGCCGGTGGCATTTAACCGCTGTAAATGAGTTTATCTCGCGCAATCAGCAATTTTCGGTATCCGCTTTTGAGTCACAGTCTCAAGCGCAACAAGTACGAGTTCGAGTACTCTATACGCGGTACTCGATACTGAGTCTCAAACTGAAGCTACCGACAACTTCGTCGCCAACGTCGCCTGCGCATGTGCAGCTGAATGTTAATTAATTGAAATGTACTCGAGCCTCACGGCAATCGCGAAGAAGACAGCGCCAGTAACAATTACAACGACAACAATAACAACAACAACAACAATAAGTAGCATACAATATACAACAAGCTCGAAGTCAGCTCCAAGTCGAGCTCCCCATTGGCAATCGCGATCGCTGGCGATAAGCAAATTGCAGGCGCTGCAGTTCAAAGAAAAACGACAATTTTGCGACACTAAAAAGCTGATTTCGAATTAAAAATAAAAAACACAACAAAAACCTTGAAACGGTTTAAGCAGATGCGCCGGAAGGCGGGCGGTATGAACCTTAAAATGGCGATTGCAATTTTTAAGCGGGTTGATATGAAAGTAGGTGAAAGCAATTGTGGAATTAATAAATTTTATACAACTTCAAATACAATTTAAACCAATAAGTTTTATTAAAAGCACATGGAAATAATTATTTTAAGAAATATTAATAACGGAGAACTTTATTTTGTATGTTAATATTTTAAAATAAACTTTGATAGCTGATATTTTTAAGATAGAAGAAGACTTTGTTAGCTCTTTTTAAAGTATAAGAGATATACCAGGTAGTTAAGATGCTCATAAGTAAGACTGGAACTAATATTTATTTTCTAAAATAATATTTAATTTACTCTAAATTTATAAGTTGCCAAAATTCTATAGACATTCGTTTTAATTGTGTTTATATTATTTTATTTACTTTAAATTCATAACAAGAAGTAGTATGAATAAATGAGTTAATATAAATATATTCTTTTAGCGAGGCGCTGCATAGAATTAATAATCTCAACACGACTAAAATCGAAAAAAATATTTAGGTTATGAGCATGAAAATAAATTTTTCAAAATAATATAAGTATATTATTATATATATAACTCAATGAGTGCTTCTCATACTATAGAAAACTGAATATTTACTATTTCAAACTCATGTAAAGTCGTTAAAAATTCACAATTATTTTAAGTTTAGTTTTGTATTTAAAAAAAAATAAGAATTTTCTAGTCGAGTGTGCCCGACTACGAGACTCCTTGCTCCAAGCTTGCATTTCAAGCAGTTCAGCGACAACGCAAGCAAGCAGCGCACTGAACAATGTCCAGTGCCTATCAAACTGTTGTTTATGCCTGCTGAGACTGGGAAAATAGATTCTTCCATAACTTTGGTGTTTGTTATCCGATCGTAATGAAATTTACTCAGCTGATCAACATTGATATAAAATATATGTGTACCAAAAATCAAACTGTATCTTCAAGTGATGGCTTTGGGAATGCGTATTGTAGTCAATTTGCTGGGGTGCGGGGGGTGTACCCAAAATTTGAAATAAACTTGATCTGCGTATGGTATATAGGAACCTATATGCCAAGTTTGGTGTCTTTAGCTCTTATAGTCTCTGAGATCTGTGAGTTAATACGGACAGGCAGACAGACGGACATGGCTATATCGACTCGGTTGTTGATACTGATCAAGAATATGTATACTTTGAATATTCGGAAATGCCTTCTTGTGCCTGTTACATACATTTGCAGTACTTTATAACTCCCTTTTTGCCATTTTTAATGGATTAATAGACATTATAAAAATTAGGTAACCGTAAAATAATTAAAATATAGAAGAGAAAGTTCTGATTGCACGTAAATTATTCTTACCATACTTAAAATATAGAAAAGTAATTTCAGTTAATTGAATTGAAATAAGCACTTTCGACAGCTCCTACTCCAGCTCTTTAGCAGTATCCTTGCCTGTGCCCCGACTGGCTAATGACCCATTAATAACAACAATAAAAGCAACAACAAGAGCAACAACTGCAACAATAGCACTCATGGCTAATTAAGTTATTTGCTGCTAGTTGGCAACTTGTTGCCGTCGGCATTCAGTTGACATTCGAGTGCAATTGAGTTAATCCCCGGTAAGTCGCTGACTGCAGCTGCAACTCGCTCCCCGCAACCACTCCTCCGCTGAGGTGCAACGAGTCGCATTGTGCGCTTGCCTTATTTGTACTGACAACAACAACAACAACAAGAACAACAACTTAAGCGGAGTCACTTGCTCTGCGTTGGCGGCTCGAAGTCAGTCGCCGTTGGTCGTTCGCCTTGTACTTGTGTCGTATGTTAATTTGTTGGCTCTTTAGGGTATCTTTGGGCTGCTCGAGGCTTCGTTTAAGCCTGGTCTAGTTGGGTTGGTAGCTTTGCAGCAGCAGCGCGTGTCATCATTAACGTGGCTTCTTTCCTGGCTATTGTTGGGCCCTTTGCATTGTTCCAAACCAGGTGCCCCTAACCCTTAACATTTCCCTTTCCTGTTCGCTTTCCTTGCAGCGGCCATGTGCATCTTATGGAAACAGCAGCCAACAATAGCGACCACATTAATGGTAATGGCAACACCAGCGGCAGCAACAAATGCAACAACAGCAACAACTGAAACGACAAAAGCGACAACAGCGACAGTTGCTTCTGACCCAAAAACTAAACGGGCAACAGGCCTCCAGTTGACCAGCTGGACTTAAGGCAATAACAAAGTGACCAAAAGATTTTGAGCTAATATTTCAAATCGTTATCAATTTCAAAAAGGTTTTTTAAGTTATTCAAAAATTGCTATTGATTTTTTAGATTTATTTGAATCAATTTTTGAAACATACCAAAAACTAAGTTAAATATCAGTTTATGCAGCCAGTTTATTGAGTTATCCATTTTATACTTATTTGTTAAATTTAAATATGTTTTGATCAAAAAATTTAACGATATTCAAAGACTCTTTTTTATACCATTTTATGCTTAGATATTTACTCCCTGCTCCCCCCCCCCCCCTGCACCCTCGCAAATCCCAAAAGACTCCCACACCCACAATTTTAAAGATAGAGCTTTAATTTTACACATGTATGTTTAATCAATGTCTTTCAGATGTGTAAATTTCAACACGATCGGATAAATAGCACCAAAGTTATGGAAGAATCTATTACCCCTGTCGCAGTAGGCAGAAACAACAGTTTGACATGCACTGTGCAAGTTGAGTAAGCTGCATGCTTGTGTTGCCGCTGAACTGCTTGAAATGCAAGTTGGGAGCAGGGAGTCTCGTAGTCGGGCACACTCGACTAGAGTATTCTTACTTGTTTCAAATTGAATCTAAGAATCGAATCATTTTGCAATATTGTATATAACTTTTGAGTAATCCATTTTATGCTTAGATATTTTTCAAATCTTAATATGATATCGAAGAAACGAATCACTTGACGACATTTAAAGACATTTTATATAACTTATGAACTTCGAATTGAAAATATAAAACAGCATTTTTGATGTACTCGTATGTCAAAATTTGAATAATTTCATACAAGCGAAGCAAAGAGTAAAAGCTATAAAAATAAAACTTCACAGCTCAAATAAATTAATAAGTTACATAAACGATGACATCTACTTTAATTGTAGATCTAGCAAATGTTAATATAGATTATTTCTCGAAATATATGATGTTCCTTTGACAAATCTATTTGGGTTAATCAGTTCCAAATTAATGAGACCACAAAGGTTGTTCACAATGTTTTCTCTGTTGTTGTTGTTGTTGTAGTTTTTGTTGCGCAAGCCATTTGCAAAATCGAAATCAAAGTGACACAGTTTGAATGCAAAGCAATTCATTGTCCCAATGGGAACTAGTTGGTTGACACAAATCTCTGCTGCAAAATCTTCCCAAGCTGCTTTGATAAAGCGCTGTGACATTTCTATTGCTTGCTCGATAGAAATTGAAATTAATGGCAGATTGATCGGATTCGGAATCGGAATCAGCATTATCCATCGCCTTGTGGTCTATACTAATGGATATTCATGGATGCTGCTCTGCTGATTATCTTTTACTTTGATCGTCGCTTTATGCAAATGTTCCCTTTAATTTTATGTATGAATGCAAATTGAATAAAAATGAATTCGAAAAATAGGCTATATAATTTGTAAATTAATTGCAAGCACTCGATTGAGTGCAGACAGTTGAATGAGAGCTCAAGTTGGCCACAAACACAACAAGCATCAACTTGAGTGTCATCTGCATTCAAAGTCACAGTCGAATTCTGATTTGAATGTTGCATGTGTATGTTTTTGTGTGTGTGTTTGTGTTTGTGTGCGGCATATTTTGTTAGAGATTATCGGCGACAGGTGACAATGACAGCTTCATTATAAAGCAATTAGTGTGATTGTGTGTGCATATTGCTTCATATATGCAGCTGGGCACACTGTCTGCTGGTTGTATGGCAAATTAATTTTTAATAAGACACAGGCAAACTGCGACAAACTGCCAGTGACAGGAGGCACATGGGGGCTGAGCTGACAGGACACCCACACACATACAGGACTAGGACTGCACTTGACTGTCAGACAGGCTGCACTTGTCTGGCTCCAGTTCAGGAGCCAGGCTTGGGCCGAGTTGCGTCTGTTATTCAATATTACAGCATGTTGAACAACGCAAGCAACAAGCAATGGCAGCAACTGCAACAACAACTATACAACAACTTTACAACAACAACAACTATCAGGCAAAGTTGGAAAATCTAACGAATATGTAAACGATATGCTAGAAAAATGTCATTCAAACTGTCGCTTCCAACACACGCGCAACAGCAACAATGTCAAATTAGAGCACTCTGCTCGACTAGGACATACCCTTTATTCTGGTCCTAGTAAACATGAAAAGAGTTACTTCAGTAAGTTTTGTTTTTACTTTTCAAAAGTATTAAAATTTTATCTTTTTGGGGTACATAAAAGAAAGACCTACAAACTAACTGACATGTTCAGATTTTCAAAGATGTTGTCTGTTACAAAACTTTGCTTAGCTTGAACACAGCTCTTTGCACCCATTTTATTTAGCTAGGGTATTCAAAACAACAACAATTTTAGTCACTTGATGCTTATATTGAAAATTGTTTTCTGCAATGCATATTGCATGGCCTGCGTAGCTGCATCCGTCGGATACTCAGTGCTCAGTTACGAGTATACTCGCACATGCACGTAGTATGAGTTTTGAGTACTCATGAGTGTATGCGAGTTTTACCTCAGCGCTTTGAGCTCTGAACCAGCTGCGACGGCGACTGCGGCAACAGTGGCGGCAAAAAATAAACACATTTATGGAAATTTATTCATAGAACTTATGAAACCGATAGACAACAACGACAACAGCAGCAACAACAACAACAACTATGACAGCAACAAAAGAGGCTGCCTGACTGGGTCGCCTGTCCACTCGTCCACTAGCCCAGGGGCTCTCTTAGCCCCCTCTCCCCTCTAACCATACTTCTAGAGGTTGTGAGCCTGGTTTAGTTTCGCCAAACAGTTGGCAGCTACTTTTTGTTTGTGTTGGTCTGCTCTGTCCAGCCTTGGTTGAGCTTCTGTATTCAGAAATGACTGCCGCAGCTTGTTATATTTGCTATATAAATATCAAGTATCAGACTGTCCCTCAATGTGGCCAAAACGTTTTCTCAATGAAAGTGCGTATTGTATGTTGTATCTGGGCAAAACAAAGTCAACCAAATAATACAATTGTTTAAATATCACTGATAAATTTAACAACTTTGATTTTCCTTAGGCAATACAAAGTCAGAAAACATGCAGTTCTGCTGCGGTTTCTACACTCGCTAAGATATTCCCTCATGTATTTCACTTTTGTAAAAACTATGCGGATTGAATTCAGTTACATTTGATCAAGAATTGAATAAATTTGCATTGATATAAGACCAATTTACTATTTAAAATTGTAAACATTTAAAAAATGTTGCTTTAGTTAAAATTTTGTCGAAAGTGGAAACCAGAACAGCTCTGATAAAATAATTTGGCTTGGAAAATTTTCGTTTCAGTAGCAGGGGAACATATACAAGAATACATTGTTCATTTAAAAGATATCAAAATTAAAAAAGAGTTCTACAATATTCAAAAGATTTTGATTTTCGTTAGGCAAGAAAATATGCAGCTCTCTTGCGGTTTTTACACTTGCCATGACTTTCACTTTTGAAAAAACTATGCGGAATGAATTCAGTGACATTTGATCAAGAATCAATTTACAATTAAAAATTGTCAACATTTAAAAAATGTTGATTTATTTATAATTTCGATTGGAAAATTTTCGTTTCAGTAGCAGTGGAACTTATACTAGAATAATATTCATTCAAAAGATATCAAAACGAACTTAGTGTTCTACAATATTCAATAGATATAGGCATATCTTTTGTAACCAACTTACAACATTATAGAGCTAGTCTGATTGCTGTATACAATATGAGTACAAATTAATGAAATTTTAAATTACTTAATAAAATATCCAAATACATCATTTATGAATATCTCTGAACAAACTGTATAATTAATTTACGAATGTTTAACAAATAGATATGTAAAATTTGCAAGTTTATTTGCTGTGCAGTTTTCATTTAATGTAATTGTTATTGTTGCATAAATACTTGACGCCATGTCGTGGCACATCATTATTACTATTCACACAGTACACACTCACACACACAAACACTCACACACATACCAACATTCATCTGTGAGTAAACATATTCATGTGCAGTGGCATTCAATAGATTCAAAAGCAGAAAAAATTTAAAAATATGCACAAAATATGAGCGAGAAATGATTTATGGCATTCACAGCAAACATGCTAGTGTGAGTGTTTGTATGAGTGTGAGTGTTTGTGTGAGTGTATGAATGTATTTGTGAGTGCAAGTATTCAGCAGTGCTGGAACTCTGGCTCTCTTATCTGTAGCAACATTTTGAATCGTTTCATCTCCATGCGCTAATTATTTCATACGCCTGTAAAATGCTGTCTCTCTTCCTCTCCCTTTCTTTCTCTCTCCCTCCAGCTGTCTCTTTCGCTCTGTGTAACTTAGCTACTCATCTGATATTGCCATTTCATTCATGTTACTCAGCTGTGTCATTTGCTGCCATTTACTTAGAACAACTTGTTTGATTATTGAACCGCGCAAGTGTTTAACCCGCAATTTGCGAATCGAGCATCGCGTTCTCAGATTTGTGATTTGTGATTTGCGATTTGTGATTACAACTAATTTGTTTTGTAAAACGTGTCTGTCGTTTTGTGACTCTCAGTCTGCCAAGTGCCTGCAACTGGCAACTTCGAAAAGATTTATGAACTGATTTAATGATCTAATTGAATTGCAACTAGCCATGAATATCGTCAGCCGGTTCACTTCACTTCAACCCGCTGCCATTTGCCGCGTCTCCTCTTCAATTATGAGGCAAAACTTTTTACAAAAGGGGAGAGAGCATAGCAGGGGGGGCTGCTCTCAGTGATTGTATTGAATTATCGACACGCGTTTATGCAAATTTAATTGATGTATGATGATACTTGTATGCACATCTAGACATTCATTCTTGATTGATTCAACTTTGTATTTGTAAATAAAGTTGTTTATGCGAGACGCTTCGAATCGTGAGAAAAAATATTCTATTAACGATAGAACACTTGTTAGGAAGAACAACTAAAATGGTATTAAGCTTGTTTCTCTCTAATTTTTACACTCTTTTTTAATTTTTTTTGATGACAAAAAAAAAGGGTATATTGGGTTTGTGAAATGTCCGTCTGTCCGTCTGTCTGTATGAACGCAGGTTTTTTCCACAGTTTTGAAGCTAGAGCAACCAAACTTGATGTACACGTTGGTATATACCATAGGCAGACAAAGTGTCAAGATCTCCCCCCTACCCCCACCCCTTCCCCCACAAACCACAAAAACCTATATCTTCCACAGTTTTATAACTAGAGTAACCAAATTTAGCACAAGGGCTACTTATCACATCTTTGATTGATCTGACAAAAAAAAAAAACGGCCACGCCCACCCCCGCCCCCACAATTAAGCAAAGTCTGTATCTCCCCCACCCCTTTAGCTAGAGTCCCCAAATTTTGCAGGTTGAATTCTATTGTCCTATTAAATAGTTTGTTTAAAAATAATTTTGCCACGCCCACCCCCTCCCTTACAATCGAGCAATGTTTGTTTCTCCCAAACCTGTACAACGAGCCCAACCGAACTTTAAGTTGATGGCAAAACTTTAAAGATTTGACCAAAAATATAATTGCCACGCCCACTTCTGACTCCGCAAAGAGGAGAAAAAAATAGTATATCGCAGTCGGGTGCATCCGACTGCAACGTTTTTACTTGTTTAATTTAAAACAAGTCAGAATGCTCTAGTCGAGTGTCCCTGCTCCTAGTTTGCAGTTCAGCGGCAACACAAGCAAGCAGCGCACTTATACAGTGCATGTCAAACTGTTGTTTCTGCCTGCTGAGGCGGGGGGAATAGATTCTTCAATATGTCTGGTGTTTGTTATCCGATCTTCAAGGTGCGGGTGGGTGCATCCCATATTGGAAATAAACTCGATGTGCGTACGGTATACAGGAACCTGCATGCCAAGTTTGGTGTCTCTAGCTATTATAGTCTCCGAGATCTGTGTGTTCATACGGACGGACGGACAGACGGACGGACATGGCTAGATCGACTGGGCTGTGGATGCTGATCAAGAATATATATAGTTTATACAGTCGGAAATGTGTCCAACTGCTGGGAGTAAAAACTGATTATTCGGTTTAAAAAGTTATTCCTCTATAAATAAATCCTATGATATAAGTCGAACGGATTGAGTTGTACTCGCAAAAGCAATTAAAATATAAATATCCCGAATATTATCGATTACAACGTATTGAAATGTTTCTTATGTCAAAAGTGATGGTAAATATATGAAGAGTGCTTAATTACTATACAGTCCTTTCCTGGCTTACACTTTCACTAAGATATTGCGAAAGTGTTGACAGCATTTTGTGGATTGAATTCACATGTATTTTATCAAGGATGGAATAAACTTTCTATTACGGAAAAATTTGACGAAAGTGGAAACTAAAACACGTCCTGGTAGTCAAAAAGTAGAAAGCTTATGAAATATATGAGGAATCATTTCAATAATTTCGGGATCAGTGACATAATAATATTGTATGCCGACCAAAATATATATTATTATTATTTTTTAGCTTGAGTAAATATTTAGTTTATTTACAGTTTATATATATATATATTTACCTTAGTTTTGTGATTGTTTTCGTGTCTTTTTCGATATAATTCTTGTCTTGTTGTTGATTTTTGTCTTGGTTGTGTAAAAATCGGTGCCCAAAATATATATATATATATATTCTTGTGTACTTTGCTCAGCTTAGTTTAGTGCGTATATAATTTAATAATTTATATGTTGATGTTTTTATACGCTTTACTTTCTATATATATGTTATATGTGCAAATCGACGTGTTTTATTTTGCTTAAGACTCGCGTATGTCTTATTTAATATTTTACTTTAATATCACAATTTCTTTTTAAAAACGTCGACGTTTTGTTAGATTTACACTTAAATTAATTGATTTTGTGTTGTTTACTTCACTTTACATACATATTATATTATTTATTATTATTTATGTATGAATTATTTACAAAATCGACAATCACAATTTTTTGGTGAATTTATAAACAATAACTAAGCACAATTTATATATACACAAGCACACACATTTATATGTAGTATCGCCAAATAAAACGTTGTGAATGTTTTGATGCTGAGTATGTGAATTTAGTTATTGTTGTTATTGTTATTGTTGTTGTTGTTGATGTTGCTGTTGCTGTTCTTGTTGTATTGTTGTTGCTGTCGAATTCGGAGATGAACTTTTTGAATTTCTTGAAATTTTGCAAACGATACAAAAGCAAAATGAACAAAACTCGCGCCACAACGATGGCAATCAGAACGATAAACGAAAGGACGAGAAGACGCAAACGCAAATAATTTCGATGTTGACGGGTCGACTTGCGTTTTCTACCCATAAACAACAAATATTTTGTATATTATGCACGGTCAAAATCAATTCGGCTTCGTTCTACAATGAGAATCTTGAGTCTCAGTCTCAGTCGCAGTCTGGAACTGGAACAGGGTCTGCGTGCTTATCAGCATACGTTGCTTATCAGCTGCGTACAGAGCTCAGGTTTGGATTCGGGTTCGGCGTTCTTTGCTGAGCCAGCGCCAAAAATTGGCTGAGATTTGGAGTCGATGCTGATGCTGATGAAGTTGATGTCGATGTCGATGTCCCAGTGTCATCTCAGCCCCCGCAGAAACGAGAGTTCAGTTGAGGCAGCTGCTGCTGTCTCTGATAAGGCAGTTGCAATTGTTATTGCAAAAAGTTGAATAAAATCAATTAAATTGAATTGAATTTTGTTTTTATTGGCGATTTTTGGTAGCGGCTGCTTGTCAGTCCACATACGATTTTCTACGTATTTTCCATGTCATTTTCAAGCACACTTATAACACATTTGTTTCCACGAGTTGCCTCTTGTCATTTTGCGCCAAAATGTTGCACAAATGTTTTTGTTGTTGTTTATGTTTTAAGAAACGTCTTTTTATGCTGGCGATAGCATAAAAAACCAAGCAGGAAACCGAATCAGAAAACTTCCTTAAAATGAGCAAATTCGAATTTTATTATAATTGTATTTCCATCAATTCTTTTGTTCAGCACAATATATATTTTTACGTCAGTTTGGAATGAACTTCGCGAGAACGAGTAGCCGAGCGGCAGCAACACGTCTATTTGGCACGTTCATTCATTCACAACTAACCGTAAATGCTCGTAAACATGTATCTTTCGGATTCACAAACAAACTCACGAATACAGCGGCAACACTCAGCAACATGTTGCACGCAAGACGTGCTGCCCTGTTCCCACAAATAATGGAGAGCGAACTGGCGAATGAGCGAGCCGGCAACACAGAATGATAAATGGCGGCATTGTTTTTGGCGAACGTAACTCAAATCACAATGCCGGACGTGTATATAGTTTTAGTGTTTTAATACAGAATACGAATTTATAGAATAAGAAAAAGAAAATATGTTTAAAGCAAATTGCAGGCTAAATTATTAAGAACTTGATGCAAGACGAGAAAACCGGTTAACTAATAATACAATTTTTGAAATTAAAAATAGTTCCATTTTGATAAAACCGAATAGTTTTTCTCCGTTGTCAATCTAACGGTATTGATTCCTAGTTTGCTAGCAAGAAATGTAATATTAAATAATAATGTTGGCAAGTTATCTAAGATTATCTACAATTTGCAGGTGTCTTGAATGTATTCGCTAAATCTATGATAAACCATATTTTCATAGTGATTAATTTTTTTAAATATTATTTTTAAGTAATTTTTCAAATTATTGCGTCTGTTTATACTTTTAAATTTTTGTTTGACATTGTTTCTAGGTAAATGGTGAGCATTGTAGCTGAGCAACATTTAACTCGAAGGAATGTTGCCAACATGTTGTTAGCATGTTGCGCGCAGGCTGCAAACTTGTTGGCTGCATGTTGCTAAGCATATATGAAGAAATAACAAATTGATTGCAGAAAGCTCAATTTCTTTAAAACGTTGACTAGTTTTAAAAATAAATTTAAAATAAATGGAAAATTGACTGATCGAATTTTGATTTTTGTCAGAAACTTAATATTAGCTATACTTGTGCTGTTAAAATAAACGATAAACTATGTGTTAAACACAAATAAAGAAATTAAGATATTAAGAAATAACAAAATAATTGCACTTTGACAGCAAATAAAAATTAATAAAGCTGCATAAATTAGATGCATATGTGGGCAAATTAAAAGCTAATAAATACAAATGATATTCAACTTATTGGGAAATTGAAATTGAAATGAAAAAGCAATTGGAAATGTACTCGTAAATAAATAATAAATAATAGAAAATCAAAATTCTGGCACTGACAAAGCATGGCGCCGTTTGATTTTGTGCCGATAATGGCTGTCATGAATATATAATAATTCTACAATATATTCAATTTTTGCTGTTAAGGGGGTGGGGTTGGGAAAGGCCAGGCATAGCAGAAGAAGGAGGTTGGCTGCTTTGTTGTGGCTGTTTGTTTAGCCGAAAACCCTTTCAACTCTTTTTTCTTTGTTTTGTGGGAAACTGGCTGAACTTGAATTTGAGTTGTGAGTTTCCAACGACAACAACAACATAATCACAAAAATTACCGCCATGCATATGAAATACAAATATACGACGACGACGTCGACGCCGCCAAAAGCGCACGCAACAAACACGAATTTTTTTTTTTGTATACAAGAAGATTTATTGCTTTTGGCGGCGCAATTGTTAAGAGCGAGCGAGCAAGAAGGTGAGATAGAGACAGAGAGAGAGATAGAGCTCATGAAATAGTAAAAAGTTAAGCCACAATTGAAAGTGAAAAGCGTGGAAACGTGGAAGTCATCGAGAGTGTCGTCTACGTCTACGCTCGGTCAGCGACGGCGACTGCGAGCAGACCACGTGAATGGCTTCATTATATTATGGTCCTGCTGCCTAGCTAAGGTCCTGCCTGGGGTGTTGCTGCTACTCATTCAATATTTCTGATTTCAATATCCCTTTGCATACATTTAAGCGCTAATTGCGTGAAGCCATAAATTTAAAATGTTGCTTTTTATTTGAATACTCTCGCAGCAAGAAAAACGATTAAATAAAAAACGCAGGGCAAACGTTGATAACTTTATTTAATGCATTTGCAACGGCCACAAGAGCAACAGTTGCTGTCGTTGTTTTCGTTGTAGTTGGCGTCATGGCATCTACAATTGGTAAAAGGCAATTTCAAGATTCTAATTTCAACCCAAGATTAGCAGCTGCTTGAAACAAAGCGATACAATTTTGTTTTTGTAGTCAAAAAAAAGATCATCTTGAAATAATTTCTGAGCAAATATAAGTTATAAATATTAATAAATAAATTCTGACAAAAGAAATAAATTGCTAACAATGTTTACAATTGTTTCTCCACATATTTGATTTAGAAGGAGATGATAACTTGAGTTTAAACTGTATCAAGATAAGCAACTTTATAACATTAATCTATAAAATTGAAAATAGTATTTTTTCACTCAAAACGAAGCTTAGGTGAACTTAGCTTTACCCTATGCCATCAAAAATTGTCGGCAATTGGAAAATGTACCATTTTGCGTGTTCGACGTCTGTTAATTTAATTTATTTGGGCATCTGTTTCGAGCACATTTAACATCCATTAGGCGAAGCAATTCTCTTGATTGCACTCACATCCTTCTTCCCTTTCAGCAGTCACACTTCTGCTGATGCTGCTGTTGTTGTTGTTGCTGAGCCTGCTCTTGGTAAGTGACACTGACGCGGGGCGTCATTAGCAGCGTATTCCCCTCAGCTGCCCCACACAACTAGCGTATGAAATGGTCGAAAATCAAGGCAGAAAGACAATGACCAAACACACTATCAAAAACAATTCCCGGCAAATCCGTTGAATTGAAATTTCAACTAACGCACCGAAAAAGCCAAAACGAGGGCAATGCAACCGCCCTCAATCCACAAACTCCCCTCACCCGCTCTGCCCGTAGTTCGCTGTCCGCAGTCTGCTGTCCGAGCACAAAGCTGACAAAGACGAAAATCAGAAATTGTAACGTGGCGCATGTCCTGGCAGCAGCCAGGACTCGAGACTCGAAATTAGAACCTCCCATGCACAGCTAATGGGTGCACTCGCACTCAACACGACCGAGATGCGGGCAGAGGCAGAAACAGGGCTACAAAGGGGCAGAGGGTCGTGTGACGGGCAAAAGATATTCCAAACTCCCATATCCGCACACATTCCACATTTCACATTCCGCATATGAGTATTGAACGACGAAATGAAACGCACATAAATCAAAATGGCCGGACAGCGGGGCCAGCGGACGCCGCACTTTTCCTCCCTCTCTCTAGCCCTCTCTCTCTCTCTCTCCTCTCGCACGCTCGCTTGCTCGCTCGCTCTGTGGGTTAGACTGACAGGCTGGCAGTGGCAGGCACACGGGAAATGAAACTGAAAAGGGAAAGGAAACAGCGTTTTGCTCTGCCTCAGCCTCAGCCTCTGCGTCAGCGTCAGCCTCTGGCTCAGCCGCTGCGGCAAAGGGAGCTCTCTGCTAACGGTTGCGGCGGTGGTGGGTTGCAGGGCGAGGCATGGCTGAGTGCGCGCTGCTGAACAAATGAAATGACGACGGGTTGACTGCCTGTCAAAAGAACAAACATGGGCGCACAGCGTCGCTGTCGTCGTTGACGTCGCAGCCGCAGCCGCCGCCGCCGCCATAGGAAATCAAATGAAATGAAATGCACACATGACGAAACAAAAGCCAAGCAAAACCTAACAACAACAAAAAAAAACAGCAACAACAAAATTATCAACCAAAAAGCAAAAAGGCCTCGCCTGGCAGCAGTCAGCCAGTGCCACATACAGTTCCAGCTACAGGCAACTTCAGCAGCAGCAGCAGCGGCAGCGGCAAACACAAAACAAAAGCTCGCAACAACAGCCGAAAATAAGCAAAGGCAAAAGGCAAAAGGAAACCAACAGCCATCATTGTAATCATCACCAGCAACGACAACAGGCAACGGCAACAGCCAAAGCAGCAGGCAGCAGGCAGTCGACAGTCGGCACAGAATGGGGCACAGACCGAGGCAGACAAGCAGCAGGCAGCAGGCTTACCCCTCAGCAGCTGGCAATCGCCCCACAATCCCTGCGCATCCCCTATGTGGGTGTTGCCCTGCCAAAGAGTTGCCACTGGCTATATGGCCATCATGTCATGTGTTCGAGTCCTGGGAACAGTGGTCGCATCGGTGGTCGCTGTTTTGTGGTCCAGCAGGACAATTGTTTCTGTTGTTGCTGCTGTTGTTGTTATTATTGTTGTTGCCTGACTGAATATTAATTAACGCTAATAGAATTGTTGTGAGCAAAAACATCGAACTGCATTCATGTGAGTGCTAGATGAATGATGGCTTTCAACAAGATTCCAACTGAATTGTTACATGACTATTGGGAATGGGTTCAGTGGATTCCGTTTTAAGTGAAACGAACTTAAATTTCAGTTTGTTTCAAATTAAACATTTAATAAATATTTCAATAAAACGCAAGATTCACAAGATGGTAGTCAATCCCTGCTTACATTTTACACTCGGTTTTCCAAAACGGAAAAAAAGAGTATATTGGGTTTGTGGAAAGTCCGTCCGTCCGTCCGTCTGTTTGTATGAACGCAGTTTTATTGCACAGTTTTGAAGCTAGAGTAACCAAACTTGGTATATATATTGCTATATACCATAGGCAGACAAAGTGTTGCAATCGGCCAGATCGGTCCACTATAACATATAGCTGCTATAGGAACAATCGGTTGATAAATAAGTTTTTGTATGAAAAACTATTTTGTTTTTTTAAAATAACTCAAACAAACTCACTTTACCTAAGTTTAAGTTCAGTTTATAATTATTTAAATAGTCTTTACAAAAATTTAATTTATTAAACGTACAGAAAACAGAGTATATGTCAGTCGCGAGAACCGGCTGCAACTTGTTATAAAAGATTTTTGGCCCAAGTTTGTGTTGACCTTGATTGATTTCAAGTTGGGAATAATCTTACAAGAAATCCAAAGAAAAACTGAGTAGTTATCTAGCATGTCTTTAAATTCAATTTGTAATCCATGTTTTTGGTGTGTTTAAAAACTGTTTGAATCTTTACTTAATGTACGTAGTTTAAGCGAAATTCTTAACTTTTTTTTAGGGTTAAATGAATACAACATAATATTAAGAAAATGCTTTCCATCAATTTTAACATATTCAAAAATAATATAATCGTTAAAAAAATTATCCAATCAAACTTAATTAATGACTTTTCATCAACTGCACAAATATCTAACCGCAACAACAGCATTAGATCTTTAAAAAATTATAAATCACACCTGTCGTCAATTAATGAACTAATTTTTCCCAACAATTTTCTATTGAAATGCCCAAGAAAATGATCCTTGCTCGACACAAGCTGTACGCCCCCGCAACCTTTGAGTGGAACAACTTAAACATCAAGTGAAAATTGAAATGTTTTCTTTCAAACGAATATCAATTTCGACATTTTGTGTGTCCAACGGAACGCAAGGACCAACAGAAAAGGACACGCAGCTAGGCTCACCATGGGCAGTGGCAGTGACAGTGGACGGGGCAGTGGCAGCGGCAACAGCACGGGTAGGGACAGGAAAAGGAAAAGGTATCGGGTAGAGGGGAACGTTTGCAAGGACAGCCGATGTTGTCCTGTGCCTGGTGTTGGCAACGCACATGTTCCAATCTAAGCGAACAGAGCAACGGATACAAAAACTGTACATGGCATGATTACACTTACACGTTGCCCGTGTTGTCACTTTTGTTGTTGTTCTTGTCGTTGTTGTTGCTGCTGTTGTTGTTGTTGCTGTTGCCCATGCAACACTGAACGCCGAAAAAAGAATTTCAATTTTAGAAACGTGTTCCGGCTTTTTTTTTCTCAAATGTGTTCTACGAGCGATTGGAGGGTGAAACAAACAAAAGTAAAAAACCGAGTAGCAATAGTTATCCTTTGGGTGTCGAAGATTAAATACCCTTGCAGACATTATAATTAAATTGTTAATATGATAGATAGAACTCTAATCTTAGCTGAAATTGTAAAAGATAGTTAAAGGGTGTTATGCTAAGTCAAGGCAATCAAATATTGATTGGAATCGATCGTTCTGGATAAAGAAAATAGATTTGGCCGTTTATGATATATGTCTAGACAGCAGTCAACAGAAGCATTTAAAATTTGTTTAAAGAAGTCATTTGAAATTTGTTAAAATAGCAAGACATTTACTCTATCTAAGCTCACACAAGTTTCATCAATCTATCTTTAAGCCTCAAAGACTAGTTGGCATATATACAAAGGGTATACAAATTTGAAGAACTACACAACGCTGGACATAAACCGACACAGATGTAGATGCAGATACAGATACAGCTACAGATACAGCTACAAGCGCAGAGTTGCTTAGAGTTGTCTTCGGAAGTTTTTTTTGTCGGGCACTTTCGATGCGTGTGTCGGAAAAAACACCCCCGGACAATGACGGATGAGTGCTGGTGCTGTCATTATGGCGGCAAGGGTGGTAAAGTGTCTAAAATCATGCCGGAGCTAAGCGAACTGACGAACTGACGAACTGTCACTCACAGCGAGAGATTTTTTGGGCTGTGAATGGCGTGTGTCCAGGCACACAGGACTAAGGGAGAAATTGTGTGCCCATCAGCCTCCGGATTGATTGCTTTCAAAATGGTCTGCTCGAGTCATTTCAAAATGGTTGTTGCGATAGCGCAGAAGCTGCAACATGGTGGCTTGGCATTTTTAGATGGGGTTGGAGTTGGGGTTGTAGTTGGGGTTGTAGGTGGTGTTGGGGTTTTATTATGCAAATGAAAATGTGGCAACTTTAGTTTCATTTCCGCGACATGCACATTGATTAATATTCATAAATATCCTGCGTGCGACAGGCAGTAGACAAAGGTGCCAAGAGATGAAGAAGCGACAACAACTACAACAACAGCAACAAGAACAGGCGGCAACAAAAAACCTGGCAACCGGAAAATGGAAAATGTTAATTGTTGCCTCGCGACGCACTCAAGTCGAAAGCGCACACAGTGGAAATCGATGTGGACATGGAAATGCGACTGTTCGTTCTAGTTTCCCATTTTGTAGGTATTTCTTTTGTTTGCGCCCAAACCAAGCGAAATGTGTTGAAACGCAATTTGTTGGAGAGCGCAGGCGGCAGGCGGTTACCAACAAAATTTTTCAAAATTATTCATGAATAATTTGTAGGCCTTTATTTTTATTTTTTTGTTTTTGTTTTTGGGTTAGGCTTGAATTTGTTCGTTTGTCTTACAAAAGTTTAATTGGTTACGCATGAGATCTAGTGTTGTAACTTATATACATATATGCTTATCTGTACAGTGTACACGGCTAATGGCGTATTCTTTTGATGTGAATAACTAGCCAAGAACACACTAGTATAAAGTAATACGATCTGATAGTGACCTTGCTGAAGCTTACCTAGATAATCTTCAAAGCCATTAGGATTATTATATATAAGGTCAATGTGCACAGATAGTATATATAAATCCGTTGAAAAGCATTGTTCAACTAGATATATGCAATCAACTAAGATTCAGATCATGTATAATAATATTAATTTGCTATCAAAATGTTGCAATTATTACTCAGAAATATCAAAAAATTGAACTATAATTACATTTTTATTTGAAATTTAAAATGTATTTTAAACATTTTTCTATTTATTTTTATACCCCTGCAGAGGGTATTATAATATTCGTGATCAGCATTAACATCTTATAGCTGCCATAGGAACAATCAGTTGAAAAATAAGTTTTCTTATGTAAATCTTTTCTGCACGTCGAAGATAACATTTCTTTCTGGTTAATACATATTACAAAAAAAAAAAAAAATTATTTATATACTTTCAAAAAATTGGTTCAGCTATCACTTACATTGCAAAGGAAATTTTTTCGTTATCTGCACATTTTTTGAATGCTTACCTGTAATGAAAAAGAAAATATCTTTGGTTAGAAAGGCTTTTAAAAATAGTTACCCCACTAAGAGGTTACTGTATACAATAGCAAACGCACTTAGAAATTCGTCATACAAAGACGTGACTTGACTAAATGAAACTAATTTCTTCCGTCGATAAAGTAAATGAACCTGAATTTTCTTAAGTTATTTTTGTATAATCGCAAAAATCATAATCACAAAATGACTGCCCTAAATCGGTTTTAAAATGTAGCCAAAACTAGCAGCGAAGTATACCCAAGTCATTTAACGAGATGACAACAATGTCACTAGCATACAAATGCGAATGTTCTCCAATTCGAGTTGAAAACCCAAAAGTCTGCATCCAACTTTTGTGGGGGAGCAGAGTGGAAGGTGGGGTTGTTTGGAACGCGCTCAGGATTTGTCTGCCGCTCTTGCTCTTTTGGCCGCTTGGTTCTAGCCCATACATGAGTTACAATATTTTTCAATTAGAAATTATTCTGTTGAAAGTAATTCGATTATTTTCACTCGGAGGGCGATACGACGCCGGCAGCGTTGGTCGCTTCCGTTGCCAGCAGTCCAGGACCCAGGATGAAAACTGGAACGAGGACAATGTCGTCGTCGTCTCGCCGAAAAAAAAAAACAAAAAATAATGCGAGCAAACAAAGGCAAAGTGCACAAAAATGTTTGGAAACAGTTTCGATTTCTGGTGAAAACTTAATGGCAACATTTTTGTTGACTTTTCAGTTTATTTGTAATGTTGTTTTCTGTTTTACTTTTTGCTTCTTGTCTTTTTTCCAATGATTTGCTTGCTGCAATTGAAAATCTGTTGCTGACAAAGTTGCCATTCGTATGATGCATGTTGTTCATATGTTGTGGATGCTCAATATTCGAGAATTAAATGGATAAATATTGCAGAAGAAAAGTTTTTGACCATAAGAATTAGTTTATTATTAGAATCATTGAGAGCTTCGAGTAAGTAAAGTAATTTTACTTTATGAGAATTAAAAATTTTAATTCCTAATTCTAAAAGAATTAATTCAATTTCAATTTAATTCATTTTCAAAAGTAAAAGAATGATTCTCGAAATGACTAATTCTCAAAGAATTAATTCATTTACAATTCAATTCATTTTCAAAAGGAAAAGAATGACTCCCGAAATGACTAATTTTCAATTCATTTCTTTATCATAAGAAGAAGAATGATTCCCGAAATGAATTATTCTCAATGAGTTAATTCAATTTTAGTTCAATTCATTTTCTATAGGAAATCAATAGGAAAAGAATGATTCCCGAAATGCCTAAATCTCAAAGAATTAATACAGTTTCAATTTCAACTCAATTCTTTATCATACGAAAAATAAAGATTCATCAATTTTAAACTCTTTGTGAATTAAAAAAAGAATGATTCAATCTCATATACATAATATGAATTCATTAAAATTTAATTCAATTATTTTTTTGTCTAACTGAATTAATTAAATTTTGCCAATTATTTGCCTGAATGATTCGCAGAATCATTCCCAAAAAGAATCATTCTCTACAGCTCTGATATAACTACACTATCAAATAATTGTGTTGCTACTCATTTGCATAATTCAATTCTATTTTTTCTTTATAAATATAGAAATGATTAATGTTCATTTTTATAATTTAATAACTATATTCTCAGCAAAGTCCGTAAAATAATGTTGTTTAGGAAACCAAAAAACAACTAAGAATTTAATTGTAGCTCAATCGTGTATTCCAAAAGGACACATAACTAATTCACTTTATTTAAATTCTGTTATTTTCCTTAACTAAAGAAAATATTCAAATTCTGTTCTAAGCGACATTCATAGTTGAGCAGATCATTCAGTAATTGCATTCATCAGCATCATAAAAGTTATCTCAACACATTGAATACAAATACGAATACAAAGTGAATACATGTCTGTAATTGGGCATCGCATTCGTTACAAATGTCGCTCGCACTTCATAAAACAAATTTATGAACTCGCCGCGATCATTGATCTCGACATCTTCATCAGGTGCCGCCGATGTCGACGTTGTGGAATTGGAATTGGAATTGAAACTGGTGCAACGGATCGGTGATCCGATCTGGGGCGCTTACAACAATGTCCGCATGTCCATGTCGATTGGACAATCGGGACAGGGTCTGTTGTGGCTGGGCATGGGCCTTGTTATAACTCAATCGTTGATCCAAATTCCATGCCGCCACCGCCGCGCAATTGTTCCCAGGTTACCCATTGTTGTGCTCCAAAGTCCTCCTCCCCTGCTGCCTTCCTCCCCCCAAAGCAGCACAGACTAAAGTTGATGCATGTTCGTGTGCCTGACATCATTGTCGTGCAAGCGTGTGTCGCTCATTCGTTACTACTTATGAGTGTGAGTGTGAGTGCGAGTGCGAGTCGAGTACTCGTTGTGGACAGTGGGACACCTTTAGAGTCTGGCTCGGACTTGGACTCTGACTGTGCGTCCGGGCCCGGCTAATGAATTTAATGCAGCTTTTGGCTTTCGGCTTTGCCCCTCGCATTGTTGCCTCGCATTTTTTGCCTTTTTCGTCTGACGTTTTTGCGCACGAGTTATGCGTATTTATGATATATGTACCAGTAGTAGTTGCTGCTGCCCCCTTTACACACCCACCCGCGCTTTAGCCTCTAGTCTTTCCCCACCTTAACTTAAAGAACGAGCGTGGTTCCAAGTCGAGCTTTGGTTCTGGCTCTGGTAATGGGATGATTGTTTGGTAACCTGTTGCGTTGTTGTCGACTTTTTGCTCGTCTGTTTAGCTCTTTGTTAGCTGGGAACCAGTTCAAAACGCTGCTTGGTGCGTTTATGACATTTTCTTGTAAGCCACGCACCTTCAAGTCAAATTTATCTCGCTCATTGCGAATGAAGTTGTTACAGTTTTCGATTCGACTCGATTCGATTTGATTTGATTGTGACACGACTCTGACATGAAATGACGCAATTCGCAGACTCAATCGTCCAAGGTTTGCACTTTTGCTTTCATATTTGGCCTGACTATCGGATATCGGGTTCGACGTGGACAGCTGAGTGAGTGACTCATGGGGAATAATGAGAAGGGGAGTACTGATAAATACATTTATTAAAGAGACAAATACAGTTACGCTCTTTACTTAAAATAACCTGAATAAGTTATGTCTCTTGCTCTCGCATTTGAATGTTTCGGAAATTCATCCGTCTATGAGTCGTGGTTCAGCCTTTATGAATTGCATGTTTAGCCCTCATTCGAGTCCCCAGACTCAGCCAGGGCCAACATGGTAATCCAATTTATTCGCTTCCCGGAACTTATGAGCGCACAGTTCAAATCGATTCATTAAAATCAAATCCGAAAGGCAAAGCTGAAACGAAGGCGAAAAGCTGCCAATGCCAATAGGGCCCAAAACGATTGCCAAAAATGCTAAAAATACAAAACAAAAAAATACAGAAGATGAGGAAGAAAACTGACCGTCTGCAGCAAGATGACCGACACACACACACACACACATGAACCAGAGCAGAGGAAACCCATAATCAAGGCAGAAACAGCCACATGGAAAAAAGTTCGCAGCTTGTGGTAATTTTGTGGGCGTTTTTACTTATATTAGGTCAGGAACGTGCTTTGAATAGTCTTCAGTTTGAGCTGCAAGTGGAGGCCGGCTCTAAGGCTTCTAAGCCAAATCGGAATCGATGTTGTTTTCCTGTTTCAGTCGTCAGTACGGGATGCGTGCGAATCAGTTGAACCTCGGCTTCGGCTTCGGTTTCAGCCTGAGACGGGGGGCTACCTTTCACAAGCGCTGTGAGTCGCCTGCTGGCCCCAAAAACACCAACAATAACAACACGCTGCTCCTGCTTCTGCTACGTCTCTGTCTCCGGCTCCAGTGCTTGCGCCATCGCCATCTTGTGGCCCAATATATGCATGAGGCGCACATAAATCAATGTCAACCATAATCATTTAAAATCAATCAAAATACGAACGCTTTGACTGCAGAATTGCCTGGAATTGGCCGAACGTGGCCGGCCAGCCTGGACTGCCGGATGGACATGCACATTTGCCCCAACCTGCCTTCTCCTCATCTCTACTCCTGCGCCTGCTCCACAGCTTGTCCTGCTATCTGCCGTCTATGATCTGTGCAGTTGGTCAGTTTGTTCAGAGTCGTTCGACTGCCTCGACTGGCTACCCTGGGCTGCATTTGAAGCGATTAGCTGCCTACAGCTCCGGCTCCGACTCCGATTCCAGCTCCGTCTCCAACTCCGTGTCCAACTCCAACTCCAGCTCCAACTCCAACTCAAACTCCAACTCCTGGTGCGCAGCGCCCCCGCTAAGCCTCCAGTTGAGGCGGCTGCCCCGTCAATTTGTGTAGTTTTTACGCGTGTGTCTCAACCTGTCCGAAGTGACCAAAGTTAGATACTCACACTCGCGCACATACGCACACTTATTACCATATCCACATATACATGCAAGCAGCTCTCTAGCTCATTCGCTGTGGATGTCAGTCAAATGCCCTGCGTGCTTCTACTCATGTATGTGCTGTGTGTTGGTGTCTGGCCCGGCTTTAGCCAGTCTCCGTCATGCGTCATGCATCCATCTAATGGCGAGGACGCACAATGGGCAAAAACTGGCGCTTTCAAGTGAAAGGCGTTGCTCTCTAAATTTAAGCAAACGTTGGATGTAACATAATGTTTGACTTAAGACATTAAACGTTGCTCTGCTGCCTGCTAGATAATTAATTTAAAAAAACATAAAACTATTTTATTTTACTCATCGATCAATTCATATGGTTAAAAGTTCATCACAGTTTACTTCTACAATTTGCTTAATTGTCTAAACAAATTTTGTTGATTTAAAAATCTACAAACATCAGGTGATCCAAATTAAAAAAAAAATATTCAGAAAAATTTGCCAATCTATTCTATTTTTTCAGTTTAAGTTCATAAACACCTTTCTTTCTCGTTATTGTTACCTAAATTACAATCAAAACAATTATAGTTATAGCCCCGTTAAATGACAATTAAAAATTAAAACTTTTTTAACGCTGTTCCCATATTAAAATAAATCAATCGACATCGAAATTGTAAGATCTTCTGAATACCAAAAAAAAAAATTTTTTTAACATTTGATGTGATTAAATCTGCATCAAAATCACGGAACTCAAAACTTTTCTTATCCTTCAGTCGAAAACCGAAGCGCAAAATCGAAAACGAAGCGCAATAAAAAGTACTCAAGTATAGTAAATGATTCTTTAATAATAAATTGAATTTAATTTTTGATCCATTTTAAGATTGATTCAAAAATTGTATTTAAGAAAAGTATCTGTGATTCGTTAGTTTTTGCACCCTCTGATTTATTTTTGATTTTTCAGTCAACATTTTGTCATATTGATCCACTGTGACTCGATGCCGTTTGAGTTGTTTTCTCGTTTGGCAGCACCACCGGCGTTGCAATTTGAAGTTGCCGTTGCCTGTCGCAGTTCCTGGGCAGCGGGGTCTACACAGGAGAGCGGGGTGAAGAGACTTGAACTGGTCAGTTTTGATCGTTGGCCATGCAACAAAATTGGCTTATCGACCCAACAGCATAATGTTTAAGGGGCTGCGCGGAGGGGGAAACTGTGCGTCGTTCAAATGTGTGGCGATAACAACTAGGCTCAAATTGTGGCTAAATTATCGATAGATTTGCGATAGGCACACCAATTACAGTTACTTTGCTCGTTTCACATAAACGCTTATTGATTAAAAGTGAATGCCAGCTTGCATTTCTTATCCTGACCCAAGTATGCGACGGTGTTTGCCAGTCAATATTCAATGCTTTGGCACCTGTCAGTACTCATGAGTGTGTCTGTGCGAGAGTGTGTGTGTGTATGAGTGTGTGTGGGTGAATATATCGTGTAAACTGCTGCATATGTTAATGTTTGGCGCGCCATCTTCCACTTCCACTTCCAACTCCAACTTCACTTGGACTTTGCCTTCGCTTTAATTTCCTTTGTTTTTGTTATTGTTCGACCCTATGGCTGGGCCTGGTTCCTAACAACGACGAAATGTTACGTTCTTCACAACGCCTTGGGGCGTTTTGGTCATGCGGCAGAGCAGGACGGCGTTTCAAGGAAGTCAAAACGAGATGGCATTAGTTTTGAAAATTACAGAGGGGCTACCTTATGATGGCTGCGGCGGCGTCGTCGGCGTCGTTGTCGACCCACGTTCCTATTTCGGTTTTTGAATAATTTAGCGCTGTGAAATTCTTTGGTTTGCTTTCGTTTCGTTACGTTTCCTTTCGTTTCCACCTCTTGCGGCTTTCATAATAATAACGGCGATAAATCATAAAAATTGCACCTTTCATTCAAGTCGAGCGTTTGGGTTCTTTCGGAACTTTGATTTGGGGGTTTGCACAGATTTTGTGTTTAGTCTAGGTCTTTTGGTATTCGGACTACTATATATCTAATAATAACTAGCAATCACTTGCACTTGGCTATCATATTGTCCAGACAGCTAGACTTTCAAATATATTTGACGGCGCTTAAATCCATGTTATTTTTGAAGTTCTTTTATATATTTTTGGGCAGCTCGTGTTGGTTTCTTTGTTGTATTTGCGTGCTTCGAATAAATTTTATGCGTTTGTAGTTGACATGACATGTGCGTGCAAACATTTCTCATTTCCATTTTGTATGTCATGTTAGCGTTTAAAAATATATTCGTAATTAAAATAAACAACAACAACTACAGCAAACTCAAACGCAACACAGGCGAAGCCACATTATTTGGCTTCAAATCGAGTTTTATTGTTGCCAGAGATAAAAATCTTGTACTGCCCATTGCACTAATTACAACAACTATTAATAATTCAGTAATGAGAAATAACTTGATCATTACTCAAATGAAATATGTGTCGTAATTCTAGAATTGTGCTATATGGCAATGCGTGTTGGAATTTTGGTCAATTGTTAAATATTATTGTTATGCAAATGTAAAACTTACAACATATCCATTATTAAAAAAGTTCTTTGGTTAACAAAGAACCCTTAACATTTTAAATATATATATAAAGTATCTTTATTGCAAATGTATGTAACAGGCAGAAGGAGGTATTTTCGAACATATAAACTATCTATACTCTTCATCAGCATCAACAGCCGAGTCGATATAGCCATGATCGTCTGTCCGTCTGTCTGTCTGTATGAACGCGTCGATCTCAGAGACTATAAGAGCTAGAAACACCAAACGCAGATCAAGTTTATATCAAATTTGGCACCCTCACCCCCGGAAATCGAAAAAAAACTCCCAAAGCCACAATTTTAAAGACTTAGCTTTGATTTTTGGTACACATATATGTTTTATCTATGTTTCACAATATTATGCATCACAATTCCACATAACTTTTCAATAAGTTTAAAGTAGATTTACTAAATAATCGATTGATCTCAATTGAAACACAATCGCTTAATTTGTTTAATGCAGGGTTATATTCAATTTCGATCTCTATAAAATCTTTATTGCTGGTTCGAGTTTACAATCTGTCAGTCAAATGAACATAATTTGAGCAAAATTTCAAAAAGTCAAAGCTGCTGAAACTTCATTCAAAAAGAGAAACACCAAAATATATCGTTTTAGTTTGAAAAGTACATCATTTTGTAGATTCTCAAGGAGGCTCTTAAAATGCATTTGTCAACAGATTTAGCTGTCAATTCAGATCAGTTTTTATATCAAAAAGACATTTTCATATATTTAAGTAGAAATTTGGTTATTTAAAAAGGTTTCATAAATCAGCCAAAGATATTATTTGTCAGTCTTTTGTTTTTTATATTTTTTAGATAAGCAAAGAGAAGCTTTAATATTTATGAACTTTTGTGTGTCTGCCAATTCAGTTGTCAACGCCTGCTGCCAAATGGATTTCACTCCCCCGACTAAGAAAAGACAATTATTTATGGGCAAGAAATTTGTTGAAAAATTTTCTTTTTAATTATGACAAGACAGGGAACTTGACAGTTTTAGTACTCGCAAATGTCACGTTGGGAAACTCAAAGAAAATGTGATGCCAATGTTTAACATTTAAAAAAAAAGAAACAACAATTTATTTGAGATCTCTAAGTGTTTTGCAACATTTTTATGAATCGTTGCATAAACATAATTCTGTGATTATTTTTTGACAATTCAGAAACTAAAACAAAATACTGAAAAGCACACACATACTCAGATTTTGGAATAACTTTGGATCGCTGGCGACGCTTCGATTGATTTATGGGCCCAAATTGAGGAGCTGGACGCGAAACCCGGATACCACTGGCAGCCAAAATTGTTGCTATTGTTGTGTTTGCTCGATTGCCCCTTGGAAAGGTGCACAAAGAAACGATGGCATCTGCTTTTGGAATTGCTGCAACATGATTTTCATTCATGAAACTTGCCACTTGCCCCAACTCCAAGCTTGCTATGGCCTGTGGCGCCTTCGCACAGCTGCAGCAATGGCGCCGAAACATATGTATCTAATTTTTAATAATTATCAAAATTGATTTCAGATGAAAATGTTGTATTTTTTTCGTTTGCTGCTCTTAACCCATGTCTGCCCTTTGCCAGCTGTTTATGTGCACAGAACCTTGAAATGTTTTGGTTTCGACTTTGGCTTTAGACTGTGACTTCTCTGCTTGCTTTGTGTTTATTACTTTATGAACTCATTAAAATTAAATTTTACTGCGCATTTTTATTTCGTGCACGTTCCCAATGACCCCCTATCCCCTCACCCTCAACACAGAAATTCTCAGTCTCAAGCTCAGCTGAACCGACAAGTTTTTTTTAGTATTTCCTCCCCCGCGCTGAAGTTGTTGTTGTTGTTGTTGAACTGTTTCTTTTGTTTTTATTTGTGTGCTAATTAGTTGAAATTTTCATTGTGACCAATTAATTATGTGACACGCTTATCTGCAGCATATCTGTGATCAGTTGCCATTGACCTGCGGAAATGAAAAGCTTCCACACTTCCGCCCGCTGACCCGTCGTAGTCGCAGACCACGCCCTTCCTCCTCTGAACCCGCTCGGCGAAGCGACTCAAGACAGCAATTAAAAGCCAATAAGTAACCAATTCATGTAATTCACTTAACCAAGCTCAGAGCTCATAAAATCCATTTAACTGCCACATTAGAACCTTTCAACTCCCGGATCTGTTCCTCTTCTTCTCTTTCTGTCTCTTTGGGCTGGGCCACATTTTATGGGCATGGTTGGTAGCCCAGCTGCGGTCTGTGGGCTTGTGGCAAATGGCAAAATGATTGCTTTTTATGACCTCATAAAATTAGATACAAATCGTTCTGTCGACGTTTATCTCTCGCTGTGTATCTCAGTTTCGGCATTTCTCTGAGCTCTGAGCTCTGCTTTGCTTCATTCAATCTCTTTCTCTTTCTCATGCGAGTGTGTTGCTTTTATGGGACATATTTATGAGATGTACGCGACCCAAGTTCCAACTTCCCCAAGTGCTAAGCGGCATATAAAAAGTGTGCCAAATGCTTTTATGCTACCAACTGGCTAAGTAAATAATTATTTAACGCCTTTTATATTTTATGTGGATAATATGAAGTGCTCTTTTGGTTTCGTTTTTTACGAGCTTGGGTTAGGTCAGCACTGCAGGGGAGCATATGGAACGGAACACATCAAATTAAGTTTTAATTATGTCATACTTAATTGAAAAGCAATTACAATTGGATTTAGGGTATTGTTTTTTACAACTTGGTAGAAAAAACGAATTTGTAAAAGTGGTAAATGTATCTAAATATACAAGTTGGGAATATGAATTTTAAAGTACATTTGATAGATCTTATGACTGTTATATTGAAGAAAAAGACAAATATAATATGATGAAACGGCTGGTTAAAGCATCGATATAAACAAAGCTGAATCTTTAAATAAATAAAATCAAAAAAGATATAAAGTAAGATATTGCTATAAAAAGGTTTTGAACCCGGCACCACACGGCCAATGCTAATGCTAAATTCAAACCAAATAAGATATAAAATAAGAAATAATGTATTCTCTAAAAATTGTTTTACCAACTGCAAGATAGGAAACTATGGGCTGAAGAGAAACAACATGATTGGACTAAGATATAAACGGAAAACAGACTTTTGCATAAAGTGTAGAAAATAATATATAAAATAATCAATAGGAAATAAGATATTGTCAGTAGGTTTCGGCCGGTCACTTGACCAAACGTTTGCTAAAACCATTTGAGAACTATAAGTGAAAAATCTAAAAAAAACTTTGTTTCTTATGGATTTTGATTGTATTAGATTGGCTTTGAAGCAGATGAAATATCTGCTATATTTAGAGAAATAATTTCATTTTACTCAGCTTATTTAAAAAAAAAATTTATAAATTTTGGTCAGCATTGTATTTTGCTAATAAGATTTTTTGAAGGAGTTGTGATTAAAGATTCTACAATGTTAAGAATTCGGGTGTTGCGTTAATTAAGGACTGCGTTAAGCGAGATCATACTGTACTATAACTAATAGCTGTTTATTATATTAGGAACAATCGTTTGAAAATTAATTTTAATATTAATTATTATTATTATATTAATCTTCGGCATGATGAAAATACAGATCCTCGATTTATGTATTATTGGCCAAGTTTATATCTGGCCTCGTACTAATATATAGACCTAAAAAAGCTGATGTAAATACAAATCTAATGGGGAATTGTAAATTGAAAGCGACTGGTCTAATTTATGTTTAAAGAAAGATATTAATATTAAACATGGAGTAAATAGCACAGTTTTTCAATCATCGTCACCCAGTAAAGGGACCTCCAATACAATTCATCACTCGCTTGAATATAATCGCCATTTAGGCAGAAAAGCAGGACTAAGCCCAGCGGGCTAAGAGGGGGGGCCACAAAGAAGAGAAGAAAATAAAAATAATAATAAACCGTCGCTGGAATTGAATGCAGACACGGGCGGATATTTTTTGACGTTGCCGTTGCCGAAGGAGAAGGCATGCTGCGATGTTCAGAGCCGGAGCTGAGAGGCGTAAATGGTTACGAGGCCAAATCAACTGGACAAGGGCGGCAAAGGAGATAGCGGGGTGCATTGTGGGGGCTACGACACAGCCACCGAATCATCAGAATCAGTTGGTGTTGCTGATGGCAATGGCAATGGCAGCCGGCAACTGGCAACTGGCGACTAGCAACTGGCGACTGGCAACTGGCAACTGGCGGCTGGTTAAAAAGGGAATTCGGACGCAGCTGGAGGGCAGCAACAATGTGCAGAGGACCAGAACCAGAACCAGTTCCAGGACCGGGACCACATCCTTTGTGCGCTCGAGCGAAAGGTAGCAGCAACAGCAATCGCAACAACAACAACAGCAACAACAATCGGTGGTTGCAATTTCGCTGAGTGGCGAACAAAACAAAAATGAAAACTTTAACACTTTGCATGCACTAAAATTGAGGGAATTTCCAAATAAAAATGTGCAGCTCACACTCAAAATATCGTTGGTTAAACGTGTCACAACTTTAATTTCCGCCCTTTGGAGCTGGCTGCCGCAGGACTTCCTCCATGGCAGGACAGCAGGACAGCATAGCAAAAAAGAAGCACCAGTAAAATGCACACATACTCCCACTCAAACTTCAACTGAAGCTCATGCAGAGCTTCAGGCCTGGCCATGTTCACTTTGTATGTAAATCATCTGAGCAGCTTCCCCTTGCAGCACAACAACAACAGCAGCAACCACAGGAGCAGCTACAGGATGCGGATGCGCCGTAGGTGGTCAACGGTACGCGACCGCAGAGGGCGCCGTAAAAGCTTTTTGTGTCAACGCCATCAACGCTGAAATCAATTCAACCACCGATGTTGCCTTCCATCTCTGCTGTTGCCTACCCCTAACTTCTTACTCCTACCCTTGCTCCGAAAGCGTCTGCTTCTGCGGCTGCTTTTGCTTCTGCTTGTGGCGTTGTTGATGGCTTTGCCTGAGTGTGGGTAGTTGGAGCTGGGGCAAGGTTGTTGTTGTTGTGCCGCTGTGCATCTCACGCCATCCGGTTGAACTTTCACCTACGCGTTTGCCAGCACAGCAGGAGAACGACAACGTCGTCGTCGTCGTTGTCGTTTGCAAAGGATGCGAAGGATGCTATCAGAAAGTGTCAATAGCAAAACTGTGCAGGAATTATGAAATATTTTATTAAAACTGAAGGAAAATAGCAGCAACGGAGTCAGAGACAATGGCGATGGCATTGTCTGACAAACCAAAGCAACGCAGTTGGAGATACTGTAAGGGACCCAAGTGCTGAGAACCCAAGGGATTTGATTGCAATGTAATTGTTTATTGACTAGATGAGCAGAGCGATATGAGATTGAAGTGTTAGAATCGAAATATTCAAGAAATTGTAATTTTAATAAATTCTTCTGAATGTTCAAATTGTTAAAAAATAAATATTTACAAAATTATTCGATTTTTAAAGTTTTCAGATTCAAACAAACACTAGAAGTTATTCCCTTTTGATAACAACGTAAATTTGGTAAGAACTTCATTGCTAACTAACTTAAATTTGATTTTTAATATCTATTTGCTCTTCCAAACCTTCTTATCTCCATTGCTAATTTTCTTATAAAAGTTATCATCTAAGTTTCTATTTTTCCAACTAAATTGTATTTTTAAAAATATTATTTTTACTGAACATTTTTATTCAATTTTCTATCTTGATTTACAATTTTAATTACTAAACATTTGTTGGTCTAATTTCCTTGTTCTTGGTTATTCCCAATTCTTGCATCAAATGTAGGACCAATGTTTTTTTAGTTTTTTTAGTTTTTTACTTTAGATCTCCCTAGTCAATTGTTAATTGTAATTCTCTAATTTAATTAAATTTATTTTTTAACCTTAAGATTTTAATTTTAAATTTTCACGTCTTGACATAGTCAACGTCCTTCTAAAATTAATAAATAAATAAATAAACAAAATGTTAAATTAGTTGCAAAACAAAGAGAAATAAACAACTTAATAATGGTTTTAAAAATCATTAAATATTATTAAAGCCTTTTCTGCGACTTAAACGTCAATATCTTTATTTTAAGTCTTAATACTTGTATAAGATTAGAATCCTATTATGAATATGACCATAATTTATTGTTCAGATATAGCTTTAGTTATAGAAATGATTCATTGCAAGTATTTGTGTCTATCTATTTATAAAATTTACTTTAAATACTGAGCTTAATTTTGCAAATAAATGAAAAACATTAATATTAATAAAGATTATAATTTAGAAGCTAGTAAGCAATATCATAATCAAATAAAACTGAGCATGTTTATTTTAATTATGAATTTCTAACTATTCTTCCGTTTGATTTCCATTGAATTAAAAAGCAAATTTTAAACGAATTTTGTATGTATCAAACTGCTCGGAAAAGCCTTTCAAATTAATTTGAATGCATTCACAAACCATTCAAACTGACAAAAGCTCAAAATGTCAACGCATTTAAGCACACAAAGGCAAATTCGAACACACATAAATACAAATACAAATACAAATACAAATTCGAATACTTTTACAAATACATATGCATATGCAAATGCATTACAAATGGCATTTGTCATTTGTTGTTGTTGTTGTTATTGTTATTGTTGTTGTTATTTGGGTGGGAGAGGGTAATAATTCATTGTGCGTCGCTGGCACGCCAATTTCAATTATTTAATCAATAATATTAATTTTCGTATCATATTTTGTCACTGGCAATAAATGCGAAATTTGTAAAGCAGTCCACACGCCAGACAGGACAATTGGACGGACACGCAGGACATTTCACTCATGTAATACACAAACACAAACACACACACAGACACACTGACACACGCACACATGTGTGTGTGTATATATGTGGAACGTTGCAGGATGTTCACACATTCGCATTGTCCTGCATCCCTGGACGATTGTACATTTCATTTGCATTTTGTGCATCGCCTGCAATTTCATTTGTCACCGTTGCCAGCCTCCTTGCTAACCGCCCTACCGTCCATTTCCCCTCTTTCCCCCTTTTGGCTGGCATAGTGCGCATTCCTGGGCGCTGCGTTGACAATTGGTCCCAGCGAAATTAGCCACTTAAATGCGCCACCAGCACCCAACTGCCAGCTCCCTGGCAACTCCTCCCTCAGTATCCTTGCCCTCGTTTTCATTAGCAACAATTACTCAGAGCGGATGGCTGGCAATTTGCATTACAGAGTTGCTGCTGCTGTTGTTGTTGGTATTAAATAGTGCACACACTTTCACTTTAATGCGAAACGCATCCTTGTTGTGTTATCCTTGTTTTATGCATTTCATTGCCCGCCTCGTTTTTAATCAAATTGTCAATCGCTGTCGCCTGTTAAGCGTCCTCCATTTCGGCCGTCTCTTATTTATGGCCAATAAACTTCAAACGTTGCATTGGAATTTTTTCATTTGCTAGCCAGTCAGCCCAAGGACTCATGCCAGGACTCTTGCTGTTGTCTTTTACAGCCAGCACACATACAACAAGGACACTTTGAATTTAATTTTGTGTAAATTACAAAAGCAAAATGGAACATCAACAACAGCGACCCTCATCCACCCAGCCAGAACTTTAAATAGTTGTGCCAGCGCCAGAATCCTTCATCGACAGATTCTTGCATTTATTTAAGTGAACATGGAATTTATTCAAATTACAATGACGATATTAAAATGCAAAAGTCAAGAGCTTGTTTCGATTTTATTTTCAACGAACAGAGTGTGAATAAATAAAATTTGTTAGAGAGTAAACATTTTATTAAATGAAAATTCTTTAAAAACGTAAAATTATTTTAAAACTTAAAAATTGATTAAGTTCGTTTTTTTTCTAGTTTACGCATTTATCGAGAGTTACAAAGACTCATAAAGATTGAGATTTTATCTTCGGCGTACCGAAGATATATGTATACCCGAAGATATATGTATATGCAGAAAAGATTTGCATAAGAAAACTTATTTTTCAACTTGTTCCTATGACAGTTATAAGATATAGTGATCCGATTTTGATGAAATTTGGTCAACATGTATAAACTATCCATAAACATAGGTAAAGTGAGTTTGGTTTAGTTATCGTAAAAAACAAAAAAGTTTTTCAATCACAAACTAATTTTTCAACTGATCTTTCATATGGCATTTATATTTTATAGTAGTCCGATCTGGTCAATTTAACTATAGGAACTACCTGCAACAAGAAGAAGCATCTGTGCCAAGTTTTAGCTCTAGAACAAAGTCTTAAAAAACGCATATAAACAGACGACCTTTACTTTTGACTTGAATTGAATCAGATTTGGCTTCTCTAACTATATTAACGAGGTAACTATTATTATAATTGAATACTTTATGCTCATTCTTAGGCATCATTCCTATTTTAAGCAAATGAAATAAGTATTTTCAAATGGAATACTCCCAGATTTGGGTAGGAAAAACTTTGGAAATCTGTCAACATATGCATACCAAATGAGAAGTAAGATTACTAAAATATTGCATAACGAATTGCATAATTTTGGAAATTGTCACAGCGCCGATTAGAGTCATAAAACTAATAATTGGGATAATAACCATTAACAAGGATAGTTTGCGAAGAAACCAAGACAATTGACCTTGCTACACTTTTGCAAACCACACACATTGCACGAAATGGAAATGGAATTCGAAATGGGAATAGGAAACGTAATGGGAATTGCCCTGCCTGGAAAAAAAGAAGTCATTAAGGTGTCGCTTGCACTTTCGCGATGACCTTGACATGGTCAGGAAGAGAGAAATTGCATAATATTATGCATTCGCCTTGAACGATGTGATCCTCATTCGGCTGCAGCAACGACAAGGACGATGCAAATGGGCTGCGTGTGTCCTTGCTGTAGATTACATGCCGCTGTTCAAGTGTAACTGTTACTTATCCCGAATGTTACAAGTCGGTTACATAAGTTCAGCTGACCTTTGCCAAAGGAACTGGGTAGTTCCAATGTTTTGGCTATTCAAATGGGCGCATAATAAAAACAAATTCGCCCATTGCAACGCACAACAATGCAACTTTCTCTTTCAAATCAGAGTCGATGCCAGGACTAATCTGCACAGTCCTTTTCGGCCATTGTCCTGGCTGCATTTTGCTGAAGATCCCGCTGCTTTGACACTTTCGCTTGGACTGCGTGCGCCGCAAATGAGTTGACTGTGTTTCTATTTTATTATTTGTGTTGTTATTCTTTTTTTTTTTGTTTAAAGCATGCAAACAGGTTCCTATTCCCGTATCCGTAGCTGGTTCCGTTTTTTTTTCAATTCCCGCTGCGCTCTGACAAATTTCTTGAGCCGCCGTTTGGCAGCTTCTCAGAGACAGAGACGGAGGCTAGCAGTCAGGCCAAGGCAAGCCAACGAAGATAGATTGTGTGTGAAAATCCTTTCAAATGATTTGTTTACCAACAGCGCATCGTGGCCTTTCTCTGCTCTTCTTTCAGTGTGCCCCAGCCTGTGTTATGTGGCATGGCCTGCTGTTATCCAGCTCTGGCAGCTGTTGCATTTTCCACGCATTTATCAGCCGGTGTCGGTGTCTGCCAATGCGCCATGTCCATGTCCTCCTCATCAGCTGTGGACACATATTTCAATGTTCGTGACTCGATTTTATACCGCTTACATTTTCGCTCTTCATTCGCTCTTCTTCTCCAACTCCATCTCCATCTCCTTCAGCTTCATCTTCCTGGTTGTGGTTTCGTGCCTTGCAACATTTTTATTTTGTGCGATTTAATTTTTATTATTTGCGCTTTGGCAATCGCACACGTTCGCCATTTCCTCAACCTCAAACTCATACACATACACATACACATACACATCCACATCCTCGGTCTTAGCCTCAACCAAAGTCATCCCTCACATTTTCAACGGTTTATCGACAAACACTTTACGTGAAAAGAGCAATCAATAAGGGGAATGGGAAGTCTTGAATGGTTTATAGTCAGTGACGTAGTATCTCTTTAAGAACTGAATTTAAGGGTCTATTGATCTGCAATTTCAAAAAAACTTAGCTCCGCTTTTGAATAAAGAAGAGTACATATTTTAGAAGTTAACCAAGACCTTTTGTTTATAAACAAATCTTAACACTTTGTCTGCCTATGGTATATATCAAGCTGCGTTCAGACAGACAGACAGACGGACATTTCACAAGCCCAAAAAAATCTTTTTTCTTTTTTTTTCAAAAAAAATATAAAAAAAAGAGTATAAAACTGACTATTTTAGTCACTTTTTCCACCTTCATACAACATTTTTAGGAGATCATCCCATACAAAAAATCATAAAAAATATAAGCAAAGAGATTTTTGAAAATTTATTTTGTAGTCACTATAAGAATTGTTTGGAGTAACTTTTTGCATCAAAACATTTTTTCTTTAAGCCCGAGAAAAAAAGTCAAAAAAGAACCCGTTCACAAAAATTCTATAATTTCAATGGGTACATAATGGGTTAAAGAAAGTTTTGTATCATTCAAAAGGAAGTTGAACGATCTTTCTATTATTGCCAAAATGTACATGAAGTTCAAGATATGAGTAAATTTTTCTCCTACTTTTGTCAAAATACTTATTACCACCATTGTATGAACCAGCCTGAAGACCTTAGTTGCTCTGGCTTAACTTTTGTAAGGTTGAATTAATTTCTATGATACAATAAATAAATTATAACAATATTAGTAATCTTCTTTATACAGAGTAATTTTTTACTCCCTGTTCCCATTAAAAATGGAAAAAAGGGAGTTATAAAGTACTGCAAATGTGTGTAACAGACAGAAGGAGGCATTTCCGACTATATAAACTATATATATTCTTGATCAGGATCAACAGCCGAGTTGATTTAGCCATGTCCGTCTGTCTGTCCGTCTGTCCGTATGAACACACAGATCTCAGAGACTATAAGAGCTAGAGACACCAAACTTGGCATGAAGGTTCGTGTATACCATACGCAGATCAAGTTTATTTCAAATTTCGGATACACCCCCCCGCACCCCCTCAAATCGCAAAAGACTCCCACAGCCACAACTTTAAAGATAAAGCTTTAATTTTTGGTACACATGTATGTTTAATCAATGTCTTTCGGATGTGTAAATTTCAACACGATCGGATAAATAGCACAAAAGTTATAGAAGAATCTAATACGCCCGTCTCAGTTGGCAGCAACAACAGTTTGACAAGCAGTTTACGAGTTAAGTGCACTGCTTGCTTGTGTTGCCGCTGAACTGCTTGAAATGCAAGTTGGGAGCAGGGAGTCTCGTAGTCGGGCACACTCTACTAGAGTATTCTTACTTGTTATTTCATATGATATACATATAATTCTATTCAAATGAATTCAATATCATCTCAGTCTCAAACTAGCTTTTTCTTGGCTATATCATTGTTTTCAACCCCTCTTGACTACACCACTGTACGCAGCTGGCATTTTGCTGATTATGTTTTTGGATTTCGTGTGGCGGACTTGGACTTGAAACATGTTTGCGACCATTCAACAGCAGCAACAACAAAACGCAACAACACAAAGTAAACACACAACAACAACACAAAACGCAAAACACAAAACAACTTAGCCGTTAGCTTTCTCAGGCTGCTTATTACGAGAATTACGAGTATATTGTTGATACGTGGTCACAGTGGAGCTCGACTTTGGCAACAACTGTGTGCAGGTCTTGGCGACTCGATCTGGCCATCATTTGGTGCTAAACTTGTCCACACTTTATTACGACTGACACACACTTACAGGCATTGCCATTGGCCAAGAGAGAGGTTCAATCAACATTTGTGTTAAGCGCGTTGAAGTCATCGCAAACTGCGCATTAAAAGGAGTTTGAGCCCGAGCCGGAGCCTCTATCCGAATCGGAGTTTGGAGCTGGAGCTCACCTGCACGTCATTGCTTATTAAACGTTGTCCACAGTCCAGCTGCTTGGATGATAGCCCGGCCTAATCTCGCTTGTCACTTTTCCAGGCAGTTTTGTAGGCACCTAAGTGGCCAGCGTAGCCATAGCTCATAATGCAACGGCTCCAAGATGCCCCTGACACTGACTCTGACTCTGACTTTGGCTGCGACTTCGACTTCAACATCAACTTCGATGGCGGCGCAATCTTCAATTCATTTACATTTTTATTCACGCAGATTAACAGTATCGGCATGTCATCAGCTTTGTGCGCTACGGCTTATGCTAAGAGCTCAGGCATTGAGTGCCTCCTTGCCACGCCACGCTACGCCACGCCAGCTGGCAACATTCAAAAAAGGAGGCAGCAGTGTTGGAATTGGAGTTGGAGTCGCAGGTTTGAAGCACCTCCACCTCGCACGTTCGCCAAACTGTTGCAATGTCGCAAATTTTTATCGCACGTCTACAAGAAATTCAACGCGTGCACATTCCACATTCTGTGCTCACAGCATCTCAGCGTAGTACAATGGGTGTGAACAGCAAAGTCTACGCTACAAATGTGATCAACTACAGATCTTCAAACTAAACTACTACACATTTTAACTAAGGGTATTGATGCATGTCGCTTTGCTTAAATTATTATGCTTTTAACGCCATATATCCTTAAAATATATTTTTGAATTATTTTAAAGTTTCCATTATTAAAATAAATACAATTTTCTATAATAATTTTTTACTTTCCGTCCCTGTGTACACTTTCCTGAGGGCAACTTTAAAGCTGACATTACATTTTTTTAATGGAAATTTATATATATTTATAATGCATAATACGCAAGTAAACTTTTATAATTTAAAATAATATTATTTGCTCTAATTTTCAATTCAATATTTTTAATCAAAATTTGAATCAAAGGAAAGTAGATTTATATTAAAAAATTTGTAAAAGCTGAAATATTTTTAGATAAATTAATAGAACATTTTTGTTTAATAAAACGTTTTGAACCGAACTATTATAATTTGAACAGAATATTGATATATTTGACCATTGTATGGCAAAGCGACGCGTCGGTCGACATTGCGACGCTTCGCCTGTTTGGCAGCTTGCAACTCGCGTACATCTGTCTGTCTATTCGCTGGGCTGTTGTTGGTGCTATTTGGTTGGACTAGTTGGTTGCTTGGTAGGTTGGTTGGTTGCTTGGTTAGTTGGTTGGCAGCGTGCCGTAGCAGCAGCGACACCAGCAAAGAGCAACCAGCATCCAGTATCCAGCATCTAGCATCCAGCATAGTTGTGCAATTGACTTACGCTTGTTTGATTGCATTCGAAATCGCACCTTGGGCTTCAACTGGCTGCCACAGATGCACTCGCAGTCGCAGTCAGTGTCGCTGTCGCTGTCGACGTCGCATCGAGGACCAATGCCACGACCGATGCCGTGCGGTTGCACGTTGAGGTTGAAGTTGCCGTCTGTGCCATTTCGCAGAAAATAAAGATGTTAAACGTTTTGCTGATTCGTGTTTTATGAACTCAATTTCAATTTATAATCTTTGTTGCCACTCACTGGCTTTGGCTTTGGCTCTGGCTTTGGCTCTGGTTGTGGCTCTCAGTCGCCTGCTCTTCTGGCCAGTTAGCCAGTCAGCTAGTTTGAGGCGTTTTAGCCTTTTGTGTTATCGCTAGGAATACACTTTGAGATACATGCACTAACAAAACAACTCAGTCTCAGTCTCAGTCTACTCCTCCCCCCCCCCCCCCCCCAATGCTACTCTCCCGTCTGTCAGTCTATGTGAGTATCTGTGGGTTACTTAGTTAGCTGCTGCTGCTGTTGTTGTTATTGTGTTTGTGTTTGTATTTGTGTTGGTTTTTGTTGTTGTTCTTCTTGTGTATTGTCAAGTCTGCAATTTTAATGTTGACAGAAATCAGATACAGGCGACTGCAGGAATGCTGCATGCGCATTTAAGGCATTTGAAATGTATCTAGAACCAAGTGGCTTACTTGGTCAACATACTCTAACTACAAGATGCATAATAAATACTTCAACTACAGGTGTGCGAGAGCATTTGCGTGTTTACCTGCAATGAGAAGATGAAAGCATTTCGAATTAGTTTAATTTGCCAGACGCATAGGTAACAAATTATTATGGCTATCTTTAGATGAAATGCCACACAATAAATGTGTTGGATAAACGTTATTTATAGAAATCTGACTTTAAATAAGGACTGTAAATAAGGCAAAAAATAATTATTATAGAATTGAATTGAAATAACTAGCAAAGAGTTGAATGTTCTCAACTCATTGAAGAATTCTTACAAAATCACATTTAAATTATATTTAAATCAACTCGGACTTGTGAGCGTTGCGTATCTAGAAAACGGATCTAGAAAATATCACAAATCGCGTCTAAAAGCGAGAGATTTGTTTGAATCATGAACCAAAGCGATGTCAAATCGATATAAAAATTTACTTAGCCTCTAAGGAAAGACTGACTCCGAGAACATGAAACTCATTTCATGAGTTGTACATTTTAAAGTTCTTCTACCCCAAAATTTGAAAACATTTTGGCTTGTAACTTGAAAAATTCCATAGATGTCCAAACATGAGAACTAAAATCATATTTCACAGAAGAAATAATTCCAATTAAGTGTAACATGTATTTGCTGGCGCCAAACGCCACTGGGGACTTGGACTTTGACTTTCCCCACTTATGCAGCTAACTAGGGAGTGTAAGTCTGTGTGTGTATTATGTGTGAGTGTGTAAATGTCTCGAAGATTGAGTCTGGATCTGAGACTGAGATGTTGTCGTGTGTTTAAGACGCAGTTGGAAGATCTTATTTCCCCCACAAGCATCTTGTAATATCCTGTCTGTCTGCTTCGAGTGTAAACGAGGAAATCACATATATAAGCAGACACATGCATGAATATATACGTATATTTAAATTTAAATGTATGTGTATTTGTATTTGTGTGGGATGACAGTTTGAAACAATTTACTTATTGCATGTTTGCTGACGTCATCGCTAGAAAAAGTGTTGCCTATGCAAAATGAAACCCAAACTAAACATCGCCTGCTTTCACACACACACACAAACACACACAATCATGGCCGATGGGCGCATGAGTTAATGGGCGTGGCCAGGCGCACAACTCTGATTACTGCTGCATACTTTGGGGGTTGTTCGTCCTTGTCGTTGTTGCTTCTGCTGCTTCTGCTGCTGCTGCTGCTGCTAATATTGACGCTCTGCTGATGCCGATGACGTTGACAGTTACATTGATTTATGGCCCTCGTTTTGGTCCTGGGCCTGGTTCCGGGTGCTGTTGTCCTTTTTTTTTGCTGTGTGTTGGTTTACCCGCTTCAGTCAAGCGCCAGAAATCTTATCCATCAAGCGACATGATGATGTTGGCCCAACCCCTTTTTCGGGCAGAGCCTTTTCGTGTTAACTGGTACGCAATTAATGAATATTATTCACAAGTCCGCTGGGTGGTGCCACCAAACTTGATTGCAGTCCTTTGTGTACAATTAGTTAATTGAGCTCTGAGCTCTGGCTTATTCCAGTGTGTGTCTAGGTGCGTGCCACTGCGACTCACTGTAGATAGCGAGCTTATCAACAAACAGTAACAGTTACTCGGGGAACCGTTAAAAGCAGCCAGTCTCATGTTAACGTTGATGAACACATCCTTCACCCTCTCTCTATCTCTCTCTGATGTTTCTGTCCTGCTCCGCGCTCGTTGCCATCACGCAAGCTACAAGAAACAATCAACTGACCGTTCCAGCACCCATTCCAGTTCCTGTGCCCCATTCTGACAACTAAGTAAAGTGCACAAAGAACAGTGATCTGAGGCAACTAGGTACGTGCAACGTGCAACGGACAACGGGCAAAGGGGGCAGGGTCATGTCGAATGCGGTAAATGCAGCACATCCGATGCTGCTCTGCCCGACATCACTGCTGATGGTTTAAGGCGTAAAATAACAGCTGAGCGGGGAGTTTGGGTTTAGGGGCAGAGGCTGCAAAAAAAAGTGTGTAATGAATTATTACCCTCTGATAAAAGTGCATGTCGACTTTTTTCTCTTTTTTTTTCATTTTGTTTCTGCTGCTGCTGCTGTCCGTCGATTATTGTTGCATTGTTTAAGTATTTTCTGGTTTTTGGATTTAAAATTTAAGGTGTCAATGAACGGATTTGTATATCAGCTTAATGATGACTAAAACAAACATACTCTACTTAACGAACTAATAAATATCGACTGCGTTTTTAAAAGCAACATTTTTTTAAGAAACTCATTGAAAACCAAGTAGGAACGTTGCAGTCGGATGCACCCGACTGCGATATACTCTTCTTTTCACCTCTTTGTGGAGTCAGAAGGGGGCGTGGCAATTGTATCTGTCAAGTTTTGCCATCAATTTAAATTTGGTTGGGACCGTTCTACAGGTTTGGGAGAAACAAACATTGCTCGATTTCAAGGGCGGGGGTGGGCGTGGCCAAATCTTGACACTTTGTCTGCCTATGGTATATACCAACATGTATACCAAGTTTGGATGCTCTAGCTTCAAAATTGTGGAAAACACCTGCGTTCATACGGACAGACAGACAGACAGACAGACGGACAGACGGACATTTCACAAACCCAATATATTTTTTTTTCTTTTTTTTTCAAAAAAATTTAAAAAAAACAGGATAAAAATGTACCAAATTTGTTTTGACTTTGCTATAGAAATTTATGGAGATATATCAAATAATTTTTTCTTATAGATTTTATTATTTAAATACAATATTGTGGATAAATAAACATTGAATTCAATATATAAAGAATATGAATAAAATATAGAATTTTTTTAAGAATCTATTTTAAAAGATATTTTAATGCATTTGAATTTAAATAAATATTTGATAAAAATATAAAAACCAATTGTGACTTTATAAAAAGATAATTCTAAAGTGAAAAAGGTATTAGAAATTTAACATTATAAAAACTGAATGGGATCACTTTTTTTTACAGTTTTTTTTTTCCGCAAGCTTTGCATTAACCTCTACAAAATCTGTATCAAAATCACAAGGATCAGAGCAGTTTTTCAGGGTTTCCTTTTTTAATTAGTATTTAATATTCAAGGTTTTCTTTAATTTAGTTCTGGAAAATGTTGTTTTTTTTAGTAAATGGGACACTTTTAATTGATTTTTGTTGAATTAAAAAAAAATGACTTCATTTTAAATTAGCGCTTTAAATGTTTTCTGTAATCAAAAAAACATTTATATATAAATTTTCATATTAATTAGGCAACACATACATTTTGTATCTCGAAATTCTTTATCATATCTTTACAACTTTGTAGGCAAGAACATCTGACAAGTGCCATAATTGAATGCTATAAGTTCTAATTTTATTCAACCCATATCCTCTGGCCACAATAATTTGTTTTTGCTGAAATCAGAACACGCTGATCCCAAAATCACCGCTGGCTAAACACGCGCCAGTAATTGCAGCAATTGGCGCTCATTTCTCTGTCATAAATTTGTATCAAAGGCGAGTTGAAAAATGAGAGAGGTATGTATGTACATATGTATGTACTCCTAGTTCTTGGGATACTTGGCAAGTATTGTAAATCACCTTCACACCCGACAGACAGACAAACACCGCAGACACCGACAGCAACAGCAACATCAACAACGACTGCGACTGCGACGCCGGCAATTTCTAACACGGCGGCATAATCGATGCCCATTTGCCCCAAGGTCATATCGTTTGCGCTAGAAAACGCTGTTAATAAATTACGTGTAAAACAACGTGTGAACTAACATAAATAATTTCCTTAATCCACTTCACTCCACTTTGCAATACTCCCCCATCCACATGTCGATGGATGGCCTAGCAACATACGTGCGCAACAATCGATTAAGCGTAGATAAAAATCAATTTGCGGCAATAATAAATTGCTCAACTACCAGGCATGCGGCAGCCGAGGCTTGCCCACATCCAATCGTGGACCCAAATGATGCCCCCAAACATCCGCATATGCCACAGTCTGAGCCGTTGCACCGCCTGCTTAATGCCCCTGATGCCCCTAATGCCCCAACTGCAGCAGCTGCAGTGGCCAGGGCCAATTTAGCTACATTTTGAAGGCGCTGTCGAGTCGCAGAGTCTGAACAGTTTCTCGAACAAATTGGCCGCAAGGTGAAAACAAAATGGCAGAGCAGACGCTGCCTGAAAAGGGAGACACACCGAAATTTACAAACATTGTAATCATGGGTTAAATATCGCCTGCTCCCCGTCTCAGAGGGTAAGCCATGGGGCCTCTGACTGCAAATGCGACTGCGAACTGCGACTGCAATGCGACTGCGTTTGCGACTTTAACTTCAACTCGGACCAGGTGGAAGGCGCGTCTGCATCTACTGCTCTGTTGCTAGCTCTGAGTATCTGCCGTTGAAAATCTGCTGAGCCTGAGAGTTCATGGATTAATCACCGCGGGCAGGGCAGAACCCAGTCACAGACTACAGTCTCCCCACGCTCCAGACTGCGTCTCATCCACTTGCAGTTGCGAAATCACGATTCACAACTTAATCCACAGGTCGGTTGGAGGGCGCAGCATCGTTTGTCGATTTTTCTGCCGTTTTTTGTACATTTCGCATTTAGCTTAGCAGCCGCAGCACGCCCCCTCAGTTCTGCACCGCCCCCTAACCATAATAAATGTAAAGGCAATTGCAAAACTCAAAGGCAGCTGATTCATCGCAGTAGAAAATAAATGAATTCATTTGCCAAATGCTTTGGAGTTAAGCAGCCTGCAGGGGCCTAAAACCAAGTCCAAGTCTTAGTGGAGGCTTCTAATTGAACTGTTTTCCTAGGCCTGCCAGCTGTAAACGGTTGTCATTAGCAATAAGCATTGCTAAAGGAATCTTTACAATACACCAATATTAATCTTTTCTGATAAGCTATAGAAATGATCAGTGCAATATTTTTTGATGAAGATGCCGTAGGTCAAGTTTACAGTTCAAGTTTAAAATCAAATACTCTCCAGGTCTCAAGTATAGTCAGGTTTGTTCTAGTTTCCACTTTTGGTTAGCTATTGCGAAGGTGAATTTCCCATATTGACAACACTCATCAATATATTGAATAAACTTCTTATTTTGAAAGGATTAAATTTACTCCATTTGTTAAAATGTAGCCGAAAGTGAAAACCGGAACAGGTCTGAATATGTTTCTTATACCCTTGCAGAGTGTATAATAATTTTGTCGAGAAATGTGTAACGTTTCACATTCAATTCCTTTCGATTTCAAATCATAAAAGTTCTCATTTTAAATTAAATTTATACAAATGTTTTGAAATGGCGCTCATCATAGTCATTTTTGAGTCAGATTCGAAAAAAACCAGGTACAAATCGATGCATTACGTACCCATATTTTAACTAAAACCACAAACAATGTAAGAACCGCAAAACAGCAGCCGCAAATATCAGAGTTCGCAGTTCGCAATGCGTATTTTATATATTAATTTGCGAACAATCGAAAATCGACATGTGACACGCGTTTTTTTTAAATTTATGCTCTACGAATTGCATTTACAATTTTTTGTTATGGCTCATGTTGTTTTTGTTGCTTTTGTTTGGCTTGTTGTTGGTTGTTGTAAATGCATTGCCGATGAATGTAAAATGGGGGACGACGCAGGCGGTGGTGTGCATCCTTTTCGTGAGTGTGTGAGTGTGTATGTGTGTGTGTGTGCTTGTCACAAATAATATTCGCAACTGAAAGTGTGCAAGGCTTAAAGGAAGGGTATCCAGGGTATGCGGGGACCGACCTGCATATGTGTGCGACATATCAAAAACAATTCCAGCTCATCAGCATCATCGTCATCAGGCTCGGCTCTCGGCACAGCCTTCGTTCCAACCTCTCTTCCTGCAAGGGGCCACACTTTTTTCTTGCCACACACACGCCATAAATCAATGTTCGATTTTCACAACAACAGCAGAAGGGAAATTCGCAAAGCAACGCAAAAAAAAAGAGAGAAGCGCTACAGACATACGGACAGACAGTCGGATGGAGAGACAGAGGGCAGACTTCGGGGACGACGGGACTGCCAAGGACACAGGACATTATGTTCGCGCCATGTTTAAAATTTTTGCGTTGCTGTTGCTTCCTTTTTATTATTTTATTTCAATTTTTTTTGTTTCGCCTTATTTTCATTGCATGTTTTTGTATTTGTTGTTTTCCCTGTGCTGCTTTTCATCTCATGCGTTACACATTTTATTGTTGTTGTTGTTGTTGTCCTCGTCTCCTTGCGACAATGAAATGCATTAAATTTTTGTGACATGCGGGGCGCCAGGACGCAGGAGACCAAGAGTATGGCCTGCGAAATGGAACACTCCGAGTAATTTCTATGTGGGCACACGGGCAGGTAAAAATAACAAGATATGCGACAAATGTAACAGATTCCAGATGCTATGCCATATCTGAACATGGGCAAAACTGGGGAACAATTCGACTAACCACACAAATGTGATCGTGACTTAATAACTGATCTTGAGAAGGCAGACAGATATAAACACAAAGAAGTATTGTGGTAGGTAATACTCGATAAGAAAATATCAATTAAACATTTGTGAAATTAACAAAACTGTTGTTATTTTTATTGATTTAAAAGTTGTGGTGAATGGTTTTGATACCTAAGAACTTTCTAAAACTTTGATCAACATTTCTGAGATCGGTGCTATTGACTGCAAAATCAAATGTAACACGAAAGAAATGATATCTTCGGCAATCCGAAGATATATATCCTTGCAGAAAAGATTTGCATTAGAAAACTTATTTTTCAACTGATTGTTCCAATGGTAGCTATACGATATAGAAGTTCGATTTTGATAAAATTTGTGAGTTTGATTGAAAACAAAAAAGTTTTTCGTACAAAAACTTATTTTTCAACCGATCGTTTCTATGGCAGCTGTATGTTATAGTGGTCCGATCTGGCCAATTCAACTATAGGTACTTCCTGCAGAAAGAAGAAGCATTGGTACCAAGTTTCATCAAGGTAGATCTGGAACAAATTCTTGAAAAAACGCCTATAAACAGACAGACGGACGGACATGACGGACATGACTGTTGATGCTGATCACCAATTCAAAAATTTTTTCTGAGACATGCGAGAGACATCTGTGACAATGCGTTACACATTTCGTTACAAAATTATAATACCCTCTTGAAGGGTCTAAAAACGGATGCTGATCAATAATATTTATACGGCCAAAAGTTAATCCATCTTAGAGGTTCAATCGGGATAGAAATTCCTGGACCTAAGAAAATATCCTACTGCTATAATATTTAAGATAAAAAATAGATAACATTTTGCGAAACCCGAAAGAATTTTCGGAGCCCGAGAAATTTTTCAAGACCAACGGGTTCAGGATCCGAAGTATGTTTTAGGGCCCCCGGAATCTCCCGACAATATCTCTAATCCTTATACTTATTCAAACATAAGCTATGGATATATTACTAGAAGCACGAATCCGTACTCCTTTGGAAATGGTTTACTTTTGGGGAAACTGACTTCACAAAAGAGATCTGTCAATGGATTTTCTGCTATTTCATATCTTATAAAAAAAACATAAGTATTTTGAATGTCGAAAAATCTCTTACTTTTGGTAGGCACAATGTGATTTTTCAGTTTCTTGTGCCATTTCCATGGACATCATAAAAGTTTTGACAATGCACTCGACCCAGACATACAGCTGCAAGTGCCAATAAAAGTGTATTTTTTATATTGTTAAGAAGTCAACAAAACATTTCGACAGTTTGTCATGGTTGAGAGTTTGCAGAGTTGAGCAAGTGGTAAAAACTTGTAAAGTAGTCCAAATATTGCGAGCAGCTGCTGCAACATCACAATCAAGTGCAAAGTTCAAAGTTTGCAAACTTTAATGAAGTCGAAACAAAACAAGACATGGACATTGTATGAAAATGCCACAAAAGCCACTTGTCACTTTTCCGAGAGTGCTGAAAAAATTATCAATTAGAGATTATTACCTGAATAAAAATCCTTCAACTGGCCGAGCTGAAACCGAGTGCAGATGAAAGCCAACAAAAAGAAGATATGATATACTATATATGAAACTTTTTCCGCTTGGTTCTCAAGCGCAGCTTTCGTTTTTCCAGAATAATTGTGCACAACAATTCGATTTGCGTTATGGGGCACATGTTCGCTTTCGACAACCTGACACTGTGGCAATGACAGTGGCAGCTTCAACATTAGCATCAGCACATTCCGCTCATCAGTCAACAATAAGAACAAATCACAGCACAATATACATAAAAGGATTTTGCCGCCGGCAAATTGCGACCAGAGACAATTTCCATGACACTAAGCACTGGAAAATTGGTTTTTCTTGTTTATTACGCCACGAGAAACGCGCTTGAAGCTCTTGACTGCCCCGCACGCAGCGCCGCCAATTTGCCAACTAGCCGCCAACGCGTCGGTGGCCGCCAGAGGAGCCAGCAAAATATATACTATATATATCTTTTTTGGCCAGAATACAAAAAAGAAAACAAGGAAAAACGCTCCACGAGCGTTGTCGAGCAAAAACGCTCAGCCGAAATACTTAACAAAAGGCAAACACGCGTCCAAATGACAACAAAAGCAAAGCGTAAACAGGCCAAAACTGTAAGAGCAGAACAAGGCATAAATTATTGGGCTGATGTGGCATGTTTAAGAGCGTTTCGGGGCCAGCTGAGAGCTGCTGCAGCAGTAGCAGGCAACATAATAACGCTACTTTAAGTGGCAATAAGTTTCGGCCTGCCCCAGCAACGACTTAATTTTAGACGCTAAACTGTAGCTTGATGGCTCTTCGATAGGCGCCCATAAAGAATATATATTCTCTTAGCTCCTCAGCATGCGCTGTGGCGACTCTCAGCTGGCGCCTCAGCCACAGGCTGTTGCAAGCACAACCCAAATAACAACAATAAATATACAGTACAATGGGTGCAAATGTGAAATTGAAAATAATCAGGTAGATTCTTATTTACGAATCGTTCTCTATTTTATGATTCTGTTTTTGATAGATATAGCAATCGTTATTCCGTTTTAGAGATACGTTTGAATACTCTTTATCCCTCCGCTTTTAAGTCGAAATTCAGAATTCAGATAATACTAATTCCTATTACAAATGTTTCGATCTGAATCGAATGGGAACAGGCCTGATAATAAATTCAACAAATGTTTGTTTTTCAAATGATTTTTATGAGTGGCTTATAAAACTTAATGAATATTATTTGTTTGAAAGAAATATTTTTCTATCTATTTATCGAACTATTATAGACTCTTCTATGAAACTGCACGGCTTCAACAATGACTTCAAAATATCGTTAAAAATTGAGGTTGTGGACGACTGTAGCCTAGTGGGAAGGCATTCTGCTCTGACACACAAGTTGTCGGGTTCGATTCCCAGTCAAAAAAATCGTTTTATATTCAAAAACATATCAGCGTCAATGTTTAAAAGCCAACCCAAGAAGACAATGACCATCAATCATTATATACATATGTGTATTAATCAATAAATATATATTTAAAAATAAAAAATAAAACAAAATTTAAAAAAAATTGAATTATTCTTCATATATTTATTATATATGTATGTACATGCAATTATGAAACAAAATAAACAATTAATATAATTCTAACAAACTATTAATTTTTATATATCTATTTTTAAATGAATTATTCAAATTCTTATTTCGGTATTTCATTATTGACATGAATTTTTAGAAATTGCCTATAAACTCTACAATAAACGAATAAATATTTTCATCGAATTTAGCACAACTTACACCACTGTGCTAAGTTGTTCGGCATTGTCAACGCCATTGCCATCATCGCATCGCATTGCGTTGGCTGTGTGTTTGTGTGTGGGTATTCAAGTGTATGTGACTGTGTGTGTGTGTGTGTGTGTGTGTGTGTGTGTGTGTGTGTGTAAGGGAAAGGCAGCTAATAAAATTAAAATGCCATATTTCAGGCGTTGATAACAACAATAAGTGCAGCAAAGTCGCCTTGCGTCTGCGAAGTAGGAAATTATTTTTTGGCACGAACTCATTGCGGCCTTGTGCCAGAGACAGAAGAGAGAGAGTGAGAGAGCTGGATAGGGAGCTGGAGGGAAGCGGGGTAAAGGGAAGCGGAAAGCGTGCCACAGGCAGCCGAGTCTATTGATATGACAAAAGGCGCCAGTGAAATTACCTGTTAAAAGTTTTAGAGCCTGCAAGGAATTTTGCTTATTGATTTTGATGTCGTCGCGACGCCTTTGGCTAAAAAGAAAATTCTTTCAACTCAAATTATGAATATTGAATTTGTGCTTGAGTCGGGGAGACGAAGAGTGGGAGCTGGAGGAGGTTTGATAAATTTGGTGATAAGCATCGTCAGACAAGGTGCAAATGATTTATTTTAGGCTGATTTTATTGATTTCTTATCAGCTGGTTGCTTCACTGAGTTGCGTACTCGGCTAATCTATTAATGTGCATACATATTTATTTTTGCCTACTGACTTTGCGGGGGTGGGGGGGGGGGAAGTGCCTCAATCTCGGAACGTCTCACCCCACTTGACAGCCTCGAAAGCGTAATTAAATTAAAATTCCTGTTACATGACATGCCTGGCAAAACTGTCGACACACACACACACACAAGCTAACACACACATGCACAGACAGACAGACAGACAGCAAAGGAGTCAACAACTGGCGCCCGTTGCCTCGAAATTTCAATGTGTGTGTGGCAGCAGCCATGTCCATGTTCGTATCCATGTCCTGGACTGCCACTAACACTATGTATTTATATGTATGTGTGTATTTATATGTGTGTGTGTGTGTGTGCATCTCTGGAGCTCGTTTGGTGCAAACTAAGACACGTTGTCAGCATTCATGTCACCGGTGCTAGCTGCGACCAGAGAGGGGGTCAACCGAGAGAGGTCTGTCAGCCTTTTGAAGTGCCTTTTGCATTTTGCAAGATTTTTCATTTAAATTTACCAATTTTAATAGTTTTTGCCTGCTCCATTTTATATAGAAAAGCAAAATTTTGCAACGCTGTTGCAAAACTTCAGATATGTGTCAAAAGCAGACCAAGGAATGTTACACAGGAAGCAATGCCTTAAATACGACACGTAATTAAACTACAAATATATAATATATTTGGTACTTGATTTTAAATTGTCGACACACCAACAAAAATGGCTTTAAATTCAAATTAAATAAGAAAAAAATGTAAGGCAGTCGCTGTATGGCCTTGAAATACATATTAATTTCATACTTCAAAATTCGTGATAAAACGCCGAATTAATTCAAGGAATTGAATGAATTATAACTTCTTGTGATTTCTAGCGGCTGTTTCGAGAATCTGCAACAACCATGCGGGTTCCTATTTATATCAAATTATATTAAATTGCTCTCCAAAATTCTAATCATTCGCCTCTTATTTATAATTATAATGCATTATGAATCAATGCTGCACATAGATATATTTTAAAACAAGAAAGAAATGTTATCTTCGGCCGAATATACATATATACCCTTGCAGAAAAGATTTGCATAAGAAACCTTATTTTTCAACTGATTGTTCCTATGGCAGCTATTAGATATAGTGATCCGATTTTGATCAAATTTGGTCAACATGTGTAGATCGTGCTTTAGTTTAGATATAATGAGTTTGCTCGAGATAGTTTGAATAACACAAAAGTTTTTCATACAGAAACTTATTTTCAACGGATCGTTCCTATGGCAGCTATAAGATATAAATATCAGATTTCGCTGAAATTTTGTCATCATCTATAAAATGTTCTTAAACATAGGTAAAGTGAGCTTGGTTGAGTTATCTTGAAAAACAAAAAAGTTTTTTTATACAGAAACTTATTTTTCAACCGATCTTTCCTATGGCAGCTATATGTTATAGTGGTTCGATCTGGCCAATTCAACTATAGGTACTACCTGGAATAAGAAGAAGCATTTCTGCCAAATTTGATCAAAATAGAGCTAGAAAAAAGTCTTGAAAAACGAATATAAATAGACAGACAAACGGACATGACGGACACGACTTGGCTGTTGATGCTGATCACGAATATACAAATTTTTTTGGTCTGAGACGTCTCCTTCAATGCGTTACACATTTCGTGACAAAATTATAGTACCCTCTGCAAGGGTATAAAAAAGTTATAGCTTCAAATTAAGCTGTGAATTCTTTATCAAGCAGTCTTGAAGCGAAGTGAAAGTATGTTATCTAATCAAGCTATAACTAATTGCTCCTTCATAATCATTATTTTAAAATATTCAGATAATCTTTTTCAAAAAAGAACATGCATACTAGTGATTTGTTGATTTCTAACACTTTCTATGCAGCATTGAGACACGTTTTGTATTTAATGCCCACACTTCATTTCATTTGAATTCGAATTCATTTCATTTCCATTTCCATTTAATTTCATTTAATTTGCACAACCTTCGCCAGGTAGTAAATAAACAACCCGTCGAATCGCAGCGCAACGTTTAAAGATACATTTATTATTTTGAAAATGCGCAAACACTTCATGATGATTACCAGAGGGGACAGGGGCAGGGGCAAGGACAGGGACAGGGACAGGGATGGAGGCAGCCTGATGCCACCCCCAACAGTGAGTGGAGAGAAAGCATCAGACCGGTTTGCTGGGATGCCCCATTTGCCCGACCCAGAAGCAGCATACAGAAATCTTTTTACGTCAGTTCTGCCTGTCTTGCTGCCTGGCATTTTCTTGCGTTGTTACCTTCAACCGGAGTGGAGCAGCGTGCAATGCTTGGCTGCGTTGTTGCCCCTTCTTTACTTGCCCCAAACCTTGAGCTGTAGAGTCAACGGTGCTGCTGCTGCTGCTGGCAATTTCCTTTAGACGAGCGGCGAAAACACACGAAACCGAAACTTTTGCGAAAAACGTTAAACGCAATGCTGTCCGTCCGTTTTCAGTTCTCAGTTCCAGTTTCACCATCGTCAGGGCCTGTCCCTCAGTTCACCCGCCCCTTTGTGTCTGTTTGTCTCTCAGTCTGTCTGTCTGTCTGTCTGCCTGTGTTTGGTTCATCCTTCCGTTTGCCTGTCTCAGTCTCAGTCTCATTCTCAGTCTGAGTCTCAGCAGCAGTTTAGTATATAACAAGTCAGCGTCAGCTGCTCCTGGATGCTCTGGCCTGGCCTGGCGTGGTCTGGTCTGGTCTGGTCTCTGGTCTGTCCGCTTGTACGCCACTTTGTCGGCTGCCTCGAATACTTCCATGTTCATTTTACAAGTAAAACGGAAATGACAGTTCCGCAGCGAGCGCCGAACATCTTTGCAGTTGGCAGCGTCCCTCACCAGCCCCCATGAAAGTGAATGAAACCTTTTCCCGCATAATAGTCTGTCAAAGTGGCTGCCACCATTGCCGCCGGCGTTGTCAGTCAGCTCCAGCTTCAGCTTCAGCTCTCTCCGTCAGGCTCCCTCCATCAGGCTCCCTCTGTCAGCTGCCAGCCTCAAGATACTTAGCACTTAACGCGATTTCTTAGCTCAACTTAAGCCCTTTTCAAGGCTCTCTCTACAAAAACCCACCCCCCCCAAACAAAACTCAGTTTTGGGACTCTGAGCCGCTTCAGTTTCCAACTAATTTTCTAATTATGAGCACAAAAGCGCACAGAAATCATGTCACGCTTTCTGACTGATTTATGGCCGTTGGAGAAATGTCAAATATTTGCCGGGCAGCTCTGTTCCCCTACCCCGTAAGCCATACCCCCACAATCAACCCACGCTTTAGCTTTTAACTTATCCAAATCACTTGGCTACGTCGCAAGTTTTTTTTTTGTTGCCATTTTTGTTATTTCTGTTTATGTTGATTTATTTGATTTATTTATTTATTGTTGGCTCTTGTTTGGCTTATTTTGTTTTTGTTATTTGAAACGCTTGTCCCATAATCGCCAGCCGAGCGACTGATTAGCTTAATTTTCCGGATGGCGACTCTGCTCTGATATCAATATCAAAGTTTTATTATTTTTCCATTTCCTTTGCAATACGCACATTTAACTAGTTATGTTTCCTGAAACCATTACAATTTTTAGAGCTACGTCTCAATGAAAAAGAAACAAAGTAATATAAAGGAAATATTTAAAATATATGATTATATATAATTATGAAAACAGCTCTGAACGGATAATAGTAAAGTATGGCTTTTGCTAGAAATATGTAGTTATTTTTTAAAATTTAATGAGCGCTAATCTGTACATATTATCGGTAGGACGCAGGTAATAAAACTAAGAAATTTATAATATTTTTACAATATTTTACAAAAAGTGTAAATTCGTTAAACCAGTTAGAAAATCCATAAAATAAATATCAATTTAACAAATACAAATTTTAATATCTACACAGAGAGAAAAAAATCAAGAATTCCGTTCTAAAATCAAGACCGATCGGTGTCAAAAGTCGTGTAGTACCGTTTTATCTTCACTCAATCCCAAAACTCTTGTTACAAGACAAAGGTTGCGGGTCGAGTGGGAAGTTTTCCTCTCCTGTCAATTTATAAACTTCAAGAATTATTTATTCTGGTCACAATTTAAGTACGACAAAGCTTGAACTAACACCCTCGTTTTTCTCTCTGTGTAGTTTATATCAAACAACAATTTAGAAATCGACAACAATATACTTTGAAACATGATCTGCAACTTTTTTAATCAGTTCAGTAGATTATTTTTTTCCATTATTGCGAAGTGAGATCATAAGATAATCAATTCATTTAAGGGATGTACACTGTAATTATTTCAAAAGCTTTCTTTACTGTTTGTCAACTGATTTATGGTTTGTTAGAGAAGGAAGGCTCAAACTGCCTTGATTATTAACATAGATACAGTTTTGTCCTGACAAACAATCAACAGCATATTTTGGACCCGATCCCATTTCTGAATAACGTTTAAAACATACAACTTGATAAGTAGGTATTCTTCTGGAATGAAAACTATTCGAACAGAACATCAAAATGCTTTGTCGTGAGTAGAAAAACAATTGCGTGCTCTCACGAACCCTTCTCTATTAGACAGCAACGCCCACATATGTATGTTGATCCACTTAGCTTGGGGTACTTGCATGTTAGTGTATGTGTGTGTGAGTGTGTGTGAGTGTGTGTGTGTGCGAGAGTTGAATGATTCCCAGGGGCCGACGAGGGGCGATGACGATGGCCATGGGGCACACTTCCAAGTAATTTGCAAAACTCCGACATCCGACACTTTGCTGTAGTTTGGCGACTTTGATTTATTGTCGAGCTCCACGCTGGGGACACAATCAAACACAAATGCAGGCATAAGGAGCCAACGTCAAGGGTTTCAATGTCCTGCAAGTGAAGTAGGCGCGGCACACACACACACACACATACACAAAGATCCTTCGAAGGTCAGCGCTGTTAGTCCGATTATGGCAGCTCTTTAGTGGAAGTCGGGGCCAAATGCCCCAGAAAAATAACAATGACCAGCTCGGAGTTTTTATTTCTGACATGCAAACTCGGAGGTGACAGCCCTGCAATAGCAACAACAATAACAATAACAGCCAACCGCAGCATAAAAGATGAAACAAAAGTCGATGTTATTCTACGAAAAGAGTCAAAAAGTCAACCTCAACTTTTGGCTCCAACTTCAGACTTCAGCTTTAGCTTCAGCTTCACATGCTCCGTAAAGTCGCCCAAAAAATAATCCCAAAAACTTCTGTGCTCAAAAAACATAAAAACGTTCAACACAATGACAGCAAACAGGAGAGCGGGGGGTAGAGGCCAAGCAGGGGCTGCGAATGCGGAGACGTTGATCACAAAAAGGAAAATGTCAAAGTTCTTTTGCGGTCTCCGAGGTTCTTTAAATGTTCTCGGTAACAAATATATATATATATATATATATATATATATGAATTTTTTCTTGGAACCTCCGCCAGGGAATTTAGCACACGAGAATTGTACGCGATTTTTTGTTGGTTTTTTTTTTGCTGCTTTTCGTGTATGTTTTATATATTTTTGATGTCGTCTTTAGTTTTGAGCTTTGCTTTTGGGCTTTTGTTTTCATATGTACATATGTATGTATAGTTCTTCATATGTATACATATGTATGTATGTAGGTATGTAAAGGGCAGGTTAAGGGCAAGATGCGGCTGGTAGGCACAGGAAATGTCAATGGAAGTTTTGCGTGTGATTATTTAAAATGTTTGTATAATTTTTTTGAGATAACTAACTGTTTTTATTGGCTTGCAATAAACAGGTTTAGCGTTTTTACAGAAATACATACGACTTATAATAAAACCTTTACTTAAACTGTAGTTTGTTAGACTATGATAAGTCTATAATTCGAGCCAATTAACTAAGCTATTAAGTATCTTCAAGTGGTATTAATTGCAATTAATCAATATATTGTATACAATTAAGATTACAACGAGCTTTCATGTGCTTTATAGAGTGTAGTTAAGTAGCTGCCTTTATGAAAGATGGGGATAGACTGATTTTTAAAAACAGTTCTGTATGTATCTCAAGTATCTCACTTTTCATAAAAGTCAATAATATACACAGAAATCGAAGTATTTGAATGATGTGTGTTGTTGAACCGAAATTTGAAATAAACTAGATCTGCGCATGGTATACAGGAACCTGCATGCCAAGTTTGGTGTCTCTAGCTCTTATAGTCTCTGAGATCGACGTGTTCATACAGACAGACGGACAGACAGACGGACATGGCTAGTTCGTCTCGGCTGTTGATGCTGATTGAGAATATATATACTTTATTCAGTCGGAAATGCTTTCTTCTGCCTGTTACATACATTTGCAGTACTTTATAACTCCCTTTTTCCCATTTTTAATGGGAACAGGGAGTAAACAAATTATTGCATACTTTCAAGACATACAGATCCAATAAAGTTTGCATATATAGAACTAACTATTGCTGAATTTTGGAATTTTTTCTACAATTTGTAAATATATTTATATGTATGTATGTATATGTGCTTGCTTGACCATTTTATTGTTGCTGTACTTTTGTATATGCTTGGCCTATTGTAGCACTATTTTATTTATATTTTTTGCCAGCTTTTATTTGTGTCACGGTTCTGCGAACATGAAAAGGAAGTTCACGTCAAAGCTTAGACACAAGCCACGAAGCGTAAAGGTGCAAGTGAGGCTAAAGTAACAACATTCATTGCAATCGCAATTGCCACCAACAACGAGCCGAGCTGGGCAACAACAATGGCTAAAAGGGTATCCGTATCTGTAGCTATAGCTTCATAGAGTAGATGTCGAGTACTCTCGTATGGGTCTAAGTAGTATCTGCATGCAGCAATGCGTGCCAGCGAGAATTTGTTGAACAATTTCGCTAAGTTCGAGGCGAAAACTCGTATAAATTGGCTTCAAAATGAAAAGGGAAAACTGTGCAAAAACATAAGAAAAATACAAACAAAACAAAAACAAAATAATAGCTTTAGCAGCGGCAACAGCGGCAACAGCGGCAGCAGAAAACGCACAAATTACAACAATTAAATGGCGAATAAAGTAAGCCAAGCCGCAATTATCACATCACTAACAAACTGAGTTGGAGTTGGAGTTGGAGTTTGAGTTTCAATTGGACTTGTAGCTGGAGCTGAAGTCGAGCTTGGAGTCCGAGACGCAAACGGAAACGAAGGCGGCGACTTTGACTTTAATTTATGAACTGCGGCAAGTGGATCTGAGACTGTAGACTCAAGTTGGAGTTGGAGTTGGGGAGCTGGGAGATTTGGAAGCCGGGTGGCCACTGAGGCGCGCACTCGAGTGCGAGTGAATAGCATTGGAATCTTTCTCTTGTTGTTTTCACTTTACTTTTAGCAAATGCCTCCCAGTGTGCTGCTCAAGGTGAGCAGCGATTTGTAGCGGCAAATGTAAATGTAAATCTCAAAGGCACTACAAGACGGGCAGGTAACAAACAAAAAAAAAGATACAAATGAAAAAATGCGGCAGCTCGTAATAAAAAAATGCACAACAGGTGTCAGCAGTTTCAATGTTTCGAGGTCGTCCGCCTGCACTCTCTATAAACGTTAAAGAACCCAGTTAAACTAAGAACGTAGACGTTCGACGCGTCTTTTAATAAATTGACAACGATCCAATTTCATAATGAAATTTTTTCGGCTGTCAGCCTTCAATTGAATCGGAAAAACAAAACAGCGACAAAAGTGGTGCGGGCAGCAGCAACCAAACTGAAAGCAACGAAAACAACAACAACAAAATACAAAAAATAACACAAATAACGCACAGAGATCCAAGAATTCCCCCATGAAGAAATCCAGCTGACAGGCCAGACCCCGTACACCCCAACAATCCCCTTCGCTCGCAGTCCCAGCAAAAAAAAAACTTAAGCAGAATGTGGCATGATGTTTGTATCTGCGTGGTGTGCGTGTGTGTGTGTGTGTGTGTGTGTGTGTGTGTGTGTGTGTGTGTGTGATTGCGTGTTGTTGTTTTTTTTATATGTAGTTATATCGAGTAAACGAAAAACAAAAACTTTTTTCCACTTGAGTAACTTAAGTGCCAATTCCTCCAAAAACAAGAACAAGAAGTAAAAAAAACTGAAAGCACATGAAAAACAACGAAAAGAAAAAGCATCAGAAAAATAAGTAAAAGTACTGAAGATGAGCACATTAACGGTTTTTTTTTTTTTTTAAAGGGGGAGCCAAACATTGTCTGGCGATCAATACAAAAATCGATTCGACATCAACTTGAACAAAACAAGACCATATCGAAGACAACTCTGCCAAGCGCTGATTACAAAATGTGCATTCATTACAAAAATATTCAATTCAAATATATTATTATAAATTAAATATGAAGAACAAAAGAACAATCTTTTATAAGTTGGTTAGAATGCATAAAAATAGCTTTAAATGTTAAAGGTCTGTTTCTGGATTAGAATTTCCCCAAATATTCAAATGTTTCAGGCCTGTTTCTGGATTCGAATTTCCCCAAATATTCAAAGGTTACAGGCCTGTTTCTGGATTTGAATTTACATAAATATTGAAAATTATTATTCTTTCCATTGAGTTAGTAAAGTAAATTCAATTCTGAATCAAAGACATTTGAATTTAATCCGCGAAATCTGAATAAATATGTGAACATTTAGATCAATTTTCACATCCACAAAAACTTGCAGAAAATGAAAGCCATAACAGACATACAAATGTTGTGTTCAGAAATTTATAGGTAGATGAGAATATTTTCAAAAATTTGTTTAAAATAAAGAAACATTTTATCTGTGAATGATAAACAAATGGCAGTACATAACGTTGCATTTTTGAATTGGCATGAACATTTAGTGAATTTTATTATTATTTTCTTCATAATTGTTATCGCTTTTTAAATTTCAATGCTTGACTTTAAAATAACTTGAGAAAAAATAAAAACTTTACTGATAATTAAAATATAAAATTTGATAATTAACTCAATTATGTGGCGCATGACGTCAAACGGCCGTCGGTAATTGCACAAAATTTTAAAATCAAAAGTATTTACATCTAAGTATAATACAGATATTCAAGAACTATCGCTGGCCTGGCGCTTAAGAACGTGTTCAAAGGCACAGTTTGATACAATTTTAAGATGATAACGTCTTAAAAAGCTGAGTTTGACGCTTTGGAAATGTTGCTTATTGTTTCAAATGGGGGAAAAATGAATAATGGCCGCTTCCATATAGCACGTCAATTGGCTTTGATCAACCCATAAGCCGTCACACACACACACACACACAGACACACACTCAAACACAACGACAATAGAAACGCGAAGAGAGAAAATTTAAGAACAGCGGCCATGATTTGCCGTCGGCAAGTTGTATCTTCAACTTCAGCCATTGTGAAGAGCGTCGGCCTGGCAACGGGCTGCCATGCGAAGGCTTTGAGTGGCGAATGCTAAATGCTCGTCATCAACCACCATCGAAAAAAGTATCTTGAAGATACTTTCAGCAGCCATGGGCCATAGGGAACACATGGCATCTTTCAGATACTTTCCGCAAGAGCGCACACGAGATAGACAGACAGAGAGGCAGAGAGAGAGAGAGAGAGCGTGCGCACAACAGCTGCGCAGAGCGAAGAGAGTTTGACAACTGTTAAGAGAGAATAGCCGCATGCTCTTATCCTGTTTTACCGTTCCATTCGCTCTTCGCACTCTTGCCGTCTCCCTCCCACGCAACAGCTGCATGTCTTCCCGCCAATTTTATTCGTACTCTGCTCTCACTGGAAATATCGCTCTCTCACGCCACTGGAAAGCAAAACAAGTTGTTGTTGCCTCAGGACGGTGCAAGGAATTTGTTGCGACAACAATTTCAATTCTTCAACAATTCGAAATTTGTTTATATCCAAATTTTTCTTGTCATTGCCAAGTTTGCGAATCATTTTTTTTTGCACAAGCAAATTTTGTTATATAGCCTGCCTTGCATATTGATTTTGCTGTTTTGAGGCTATTTGTAGTTCAATTACATTCAGCCGAAAGCGACGCTATATATAAAACTTTCGATCGTCAAAGGCAATTGGCACACATAAACAGATCTATGGTATTATAGCCATGTCCAAGAATCTAATGTCTTTGGCCATTTGCACGTCTGACCCTTTTGGCTCTAATGATTTTTAGCCAAATACTTTGTTTATTTTTGCAAACACTGCAAAATTTATTGGCAAAAGAATTCAAACTATTCGCTTTATCAACATCAAATTATGAGACCTTCAAAAAACGTTTGGAAACGGCATTATTAGCTGATTTGCATTCTGAATATCGATGATAAGTTTGGTTTTTAAAAAATTAGAATTATTCGAACTAATCTTCTGTCTGGATCGATTGATATTTAATTCGAAAACAGGAATACAAAACGAAATGGATTCTGATTGAAAAGTTTTTGGAAATGTATATTTTTCTTGTGCTAATATAATATGATAATTTCTTACAAAACACAAACTAGAAAATGAAAAAACCCATATTCAATAAAAATATCATATTTTGGTTAAAAATTTTGTTATTTATTTAAAATATTAAGTAAGTAATTAAACCTTTCACATTTATAATAACATGATATTTTTGTGACTTAAAAACGACATTATTATAATATTAACAGAATAAGTGTTTTTTAAAACTCTTTTCTAATCTTTTCAAAAGTATTTTAAGTTTAAGTTACGCATATTAATATTATTATATTCGACAACCGCAATTTTAATTATTGAAATCTTAAGCGTTTAATTACATTAAATTTGAGGGGAAAAAAATACATCTTTTTTATACCAAGAATCTTCTAAAATATATCCAAATGTAGTACAATCAGCCTGGCAAAGCTCATAAGCAAACACTGGGCAAAAAAACAATCCAACAACCTTCGCATTCCTTCACATCGCCTCGAGGCTCGATCGTTGTCCCTGTCACTTGACCAGAGCACGTATCGATATCGATACCGATTGGAAGTCGAGAGTCGCACTTTGGAACACAACACGGTGAACAGAAAATAATTAAGTTCTCAAAAGATAAAAATCATGTTAGCCGCAGATCAATTAGTTGATTTTTGCAACCCAACGCATATTTCATCTTTTACACAGCCACAAGCGACGCCCCCTGCCAAAGCTGCACTCACCCCCGCCAGACGCAGAGGCTGGGAGGGGGAGAATGCATAAATTTACATATGAGAATGTCTTGAAATGATACTGAAGGCTGTTGAAATGCTGCAGTGCAACCTGCAGAGCACAGATCAGAGACCTCAAAACCTTTACTGGCCCGGCCTGCACCTGCCTGCGTTGCCCTGCAGCGATTCTTGGGTTCGATTTGAGACTGTGCCTGTGACTGGGACTTGGTCTGCAACTGAGTCTGAGTCTGAGTCTGGACATGCACATGCACAGACGTCAGTAACTCATTTATCGCTTAACTGGACTTGAGCTGCCTCTGCTCGTTTCTGGACACTCGAAACTTGGGCCTTTGGCAGCGATTTGGTTTCGGGTTCTGTGTTTTATTTTGACAACGAATTTGCATGCACTCGAAACTGTGTTTTGAGCCTTGTTAATTTTGACTAAAGTCGTTGGCTTACGTGCACTGGATAAGCGCCAATCCAATCCTAAGGCATACTATATACACCATACTACCGGGCACAGCTCCCAGTCCTCAGTTCTCAGTCCACTGTCTCCAATCCCAATCCACATTGCGTGACTGACCAAATGCGAGTGCTACGCATGCGCGCGCTTACAAACCCGAAGCTTGAGCAAAACGACAACAAGAACAACAACTTCGGTTGGGAACAAAATGAAAAATAAAAGGAGGAGAATGTGAAACAAGAACCAAAACAAAGTGTTCGATGTTTCCGTTTCAAATTCTATGGAACAAGACATTTGCGCACCGCCAGCAGCCCGGCAAGACAAGCGCACAAGGCCCAAAGGTCTGCGTTAATGTGACCACAACAGATTCAGATTCAGAGCCACAAACTCTGAGCCAGAGTCAGAGCCAGAGCCCAAGTCGGGCATTGTGAATGGACAACTCGCCGACTTAGTGAACGCGTTAACAATTGTTCTTGCCATTCGTTTCTTTTTTTTTAGTTTTTGGCCCAAAACAAGTTCGGCAGTTTACTTTAACAGGCCGCCAGAAGTGCCCCAGACAATGTTCAAGTCGCACAATGGGTGACAGTTGGAAATACTGACCTAAAAACAGTCTTTGGTGTGTGCCTATTTCTGTTCTATAAATCGATTTTGGAAATTGTTGCTGCTTCAAGTTTCGAATATTGATGGAAAATTCGGTATAAAACGAAATTTTTGTTAAGTTACTAATAACACTACGTAACAATCTTACACAAAATGCATATATAATGCTAAAACTCAGTATTGGTGAGTTTGGTCGTGTTATCTTGGAAAGCAAAATTTTCGACTAATTTTCCAACTAAGTTTTTTTAAATTTTCCAACCAAAACCTATTGGACTGTGCAACTGGAAAACCGGAAAAAAATAAAAAATGTTGAAGTGCTGAAATGGTGAAATGGCTGTAGCTTGGAAGTTCTTCCATAGATTTTGACGAGTGAAGACATTTTCGAAACCCTTTGATCTCTAAATCTAAATCTCTATGATAACAGAAGGTTGCAGCATTTTTTTCGACTTTTCCTCGAATTTTCGAAATGAGTTCCAACTTAAAAATTTAAAAAATACAAAAATATTTACGTTGTTTTGGACTCAATATCTCCAAAACTATTACATACATGTCTAAAATGTAAGGGAATTATTTGTAGGCACATATATTAACTTTCTATTGGTGTATCGTTTTTTAAAATCGCAAGTTATAGTGAAATATTTGAAATCTCTTCAAAAAAATTCTAGTTGGAAAAAAAATTCTGCCATGATATCGGTCGGGAAAATATTATTTTAATACTTTCTGATATTAAAAGCAGTGGCACAAAGTTTTAGTTAAATTCTTGAAGAAATATTCGTATTGAGAAACCATAGAAAAATGGTTGATTGAATAAAAGAGATCAAGCATTCAAATGTAATATTATTATACTCTTTTTTTAACTTTTTTGAAAAAAAAGGAAAAAAGAGTATATTGGGTTTGTGAAATGTCCGTCCATCCGTCTGTCTGTCCGTCTGTCCGTCTGTCCGTCTGTATGAACGCAGGTTTTTTCCACAGTTTTGAAGCTAGAGCAACCAAACTTGGTATACATGTTGGTATATACCATAGGCAGACAAAGTGTCAAGATCTCCCCCCCACCCCCACCCCTTCCCCCACAAACCGCAAAAACCTATATCTTCCACAGTTTTATAGCTAGAGTAACCAAATTTGGCACAAGGGCTACTTATCACATCCTTCATTGATCTGGCAAAAAAAAATTCGGCCACGCGCACCCCCGCCCCCACAAATAGGCAAAGTCTGTATCTCCCCCACCCCTTTAGCTAGAATCACCAAATTTTGCAGGTTGAATTCTGTTGCCCTATTTAATAGATTGGATAAAAATATTTTTGCCACGCCCACCCCCGCCCTTGCAATCAAGCAATGTTTGTTTCTCCCAAACCTGTAGAACAGGCCCAACCAAATTTTAATTGATGGCAAAACTTTAAAGATTTGTGCAGAAATTCAATTGCCACGCCCACTGACTCCGCAAAGAGGCGAAAAAAAGAGTATATCGCAGTCGGGTGCATCCGACTGCAACGTTCTTACTTGTTTTGTATCATTAATTTGTGCAATTCCACCCACTGTGGCAGTGCTGGTGCCGCACTGTTTCTCAGTGCCTTGCAGCTGAGCGCGCGATTGTGCCACAGATAAAGGCACTTGCGCATTACAACTGCTCGAGCAGAGCCATCCACAACAAAGTCCACGTCCAGCAGCTAACCAGCCAAGCCAGACAACAACAGCAACAACAGTAACAAGTGCAACAACAACAGAAACAGAAACAATAACTACAACAGCAACATGCGGAAAAAGTGCAAGAGAATTAACAATTCATTTTATTGTTAAATATGTCGGGGCTGGGCAGACGCTTCTAAGTACGAAGAGTCTCTCTGTGCGCGTTTTGGCCAGGCTAACAAGCCTTGTCTGCATCAGCAGACCTGCCTCGCTGTCTCTCTGCCCCCTGCCCCACTCTATAGTCTACAATTGGCCAGAGGCAGCCTCAGCCTCGCTTGGGCTCATAGTTAATAATGCGATAATTTCATTTTCATTCAAAGCAAATCGAATGGACTCAAACGCAGCGGCTGGCTACTGGATTACGGATGGCACTTGGAACTGGAACCTAAAAGTGAGGCACTGGTTTTGTTGGCGTGTTGCAGCAACATGTTGCAGCGTTGCCGCTGTTACTCTTGTTGCCCTCCCTTTGCCAGAGCTTGATGCATGCGCAAAATTTAAATTATGTTGTTTTGTCGCATGTTTTTTCGCTTCTCATTGCCTTTGGCCGCGCTTTGTCATCGTCGTCGTTCGCAACGTTGTTGTTGTTGTTGTTCTTGTTTAAGGGTATAAAACATTATCAATGAATAAATGAAAATGTCTTTTGTCGACGGAAAATTGTCGTGTTGTTGTTGTGGCATGCAACTGCTGCAACTCTTAACGTCTTCTTTTGGCCAGCTAAGAGCTTTAAGTCGCTGTTTTATGTCACAGTCAACTGTCATTTGTACATTCAATGTGCAACCCGTTGCCGCAACAGATACACTCGGGGGCAGGGGCACACTTGAGCTGCCCGGCGATATGTTCAATTTGCATAAAATCACAGGAAGCACTTAGGATTAATAGAACGCGCTGAATGCCAATGCCAATGCCAGTGCTTAAGCAGAGTCAGGGAATCGCAGGCCATGGGTTCAACATATGTTCTTGTTGTGAATGTAACCGAATTATTGCTACTCAATTTATTGGCAATTTGATCAATTTGCTTACCTTTCGTGATGCTGATGGGAAGCTGCTTTGTAATCCATAAATCTCTTTCATGCAGCTAATCCAATTTGCAAGGGTAATCCCGTAATTCAGTAATCCAACTGCAATGAGAGACAAAGTAGAGGAAATTGATTTAGCATTTTATGAAGTCAACTTCAAAATTTCCCTAACAAAGAACCGAACCAAAAATCATGCGCATGCACCAAATATTACAAAAATATCCCTCTAGCGGCAGGTATTAACAGTTCTAAAGATGCGTATTATTCAAAAATAAGAAAGAACAGATATCATCGGAATACCGATAATATATGAAGATCCTTGCAGAACGGTTATAATCGAATGGTTCAGTCTTAGGGGTGTGTGTTATTCATATTTTGCGCACTTTTAGGGTTGTTCTTAACAACTTGATTATCGCATATATTCTACTAAAGTGGCACAACTCAAAATTTGTGGTTTTTCAGAAAAACACATTAGAAGTTTTTTAATACAAAATATATTAACATTAAAAATACCATTTGTCTTTAATGAATAATCTAACAAAAGCTTTGAGGAAAAGTCTAGCACAGCTGAGATAAATTGCATTTATGATGAAAACACGTAAGAATGCTCTAGCCGAGTGTGCCCGACTACAAGACTTAAAGCAGTTCAGCGGCAACACAAGCAAGCAGCGCACTTAACTTATCCTGTGCTTGCTTTTGCCAGCTTTTGGTCCATAACTTTTGTGTTTTTATCCGATCGTAATGAAATTTACGCAGCTGCTCAACATTGATTAATTATATATGTGTACCAAAAATCGATTTGCGGGGGTGCGGAGGGGTGCATCTGAAATTTGAAATAAAATATAAAATACAGGAACCTTACATTGAACATTGAATAAAAAGTTAGGAAAATTAACGAAAATTTAATGGTAAACTTTAAGAAAAATATTTGTTCACATCTTAGCCTTGTTTCTGGGATATAGCTTAAGCATAACTATGTGATACAATACCCAATCCCATTCTGGAACTTAGGCTTCCCCAAACGGACACTGACGCTGCAATGTTACAACAGCAACAGCATTCCGAATATTCGTTGTTATCTCTGCAATTATTTCGATATCCATTCAAAGTCCGCCGAAAAAAAGTTTATTTTTTTTGCAAGCTGCTGACATTTTCCCACCTTTTAATGTCAGCGCCCAGTTCGCATATGGATCCCAGCCACGACCCTGGTCCAAGCCAATGCCCGTGCTGATGCCAGTGCCAATATCCGACTGCGACTGCCAGTGGCACTGTCAGGTTGGCTGCTGTCATATCCTTTTGCGGCAGAGACAGAGGCAGAGTCGGAGAAGGAGGCAGCGACGGAGGCAGAGGTAGCTGGCGGTGGCTCTGGTGGAAATTTGAGCGCGCTTCTCATTCATTTGCGCCAAATGTCATTATTGTTGCTCGTTTGTTGTTGTTGACTGTGGCAATGACTGTTGTTGTTACTGTTGCTGCTGCTGCTGCTGCTGCAGGCAGCATCTTTCGCCAGTTTGGTGCTGCTGCCAGTGGCTTGGGTCTTTTGTAAGACTCCCTCGTTAAACAGATTATTTTCACACCCGTGTCTTGGAGTGTCGTCGCCAAGTTGCTGCCAATTTGGTAAAGCGAACTGAAGCCTCGAAGCTCTGCAGGCGTTAATAATGCGATTTCAATGCAATTGCTGGCCAAATTCAAAGGTTTTTGCCTGAAAGTGCGAACGCTTTTGCCTCGTTTCGTATCGCGCAATATGAAAGCGACAGCCGCTGCACCGAGCACCTCGGAGTGACACATGTATACACTTGGTTTAGACACAGAATTCGAACTTAAACTCAAACACGTTCCAGCTTCAGCTTCAGCTCTGTGCATATGGCCTAACAATGGACTGAGCATTGCCACAATCATCTCCATCGCATTTGGGGACAGTTAATTGCAAATGATCGTGAATGGTCTGAACTGAATGCTTACTGAAATTGAGATCCCCGAAAGGCAGTAATAGTACTTAGTATCAAATATAGTAGATATTTAGTTATTCATTTAAGCGAGCAGCATGTTTTACTCTTATATTTATTCAGATTTTTAATTTGTTATGATCTCTTATTATCAGGGGTTGCACGGGGAGCCCTTCCAACCGAATTCCAACCGAATACCAATTCTTAGGAGTACAGAAATCTCTTTGGGTTAGTTTCAAAGCTCCCGTGTTTTCTCAAGAGATTTGGGTAAATTCAACCACAAAACAAGTAAGAACGTTGCAGTCGGATGCACCCGACTGCGATATACTCTTTTTTTCGCCTCTTTGCGGAGTCAGTGGGCGTGGCAATTGAATTTCTGCTCAAATCTTTAAAGTTTTTTTCAATTAAAATTTGGTTGGGCCTGTTCTACAGGTTTGGGAGAAACAAACATTGCTTGATTGCAAGGGCGGGGGTGGGCGTGGCAAAAATATTTTTATCCAATCTATTAAATAGGGCAACAGAATTCAACCTGCAAAATTTGGTGATTCTAGCTAAAGGGGTGGGGGAGATACAGACTTTGCCTATTTGTGGGGGCGGGGGTGGGCGTGGCCGAATTTTTTTTTGCCAGATCAATGAAGGATGTGATAAGTAGCCCTTGTGCCAAATTTGGTTACTCTAGCTATAAAACTGTGGAAGATATAGGTTTTTGCGGTTTGTGGGGGAAGGGGTGGGGGTGGGGGGGAGATCTTGACACTTTGTCTTACTATGGTATATACCAACACGTATACCAAGTTTGGTTGCTCTAGCTTCAAAACTGTGGAAAAAACCTGCGTTCATACAGACGGACAGACGGACAGACGGACAGTCGGACAGACGGACAGACGGACAGACGGACAGACAGACGGACGGACGGACATTTCACAAACCCAATATACTCTTTTTTCCTTTTTTTTCAAAAAAGTTAAAAAAAGAGTATAAAAACTTGTAAAAATAAAAGCAATCTTTTTAATGAAAAGAAAACTATTTTTCTAAGTAATCTGCGTTTACTTTTTTTAACATTTTATTGGTTGTTATTAATTTAGCATTTTAAAATAGAGTTGTCTACTTGCTTCAAATTAAGTTTAAAAGGATCGGCTTTTTTGAACATTTAAATTTAAAGGCATAAAATTAAAAAAAAAAAAAATTATTTTGTAACATGTAAACTATAGTTCCAAAAATATAATTATTTGATGTAAAATTTTATAACATTTAAACTTTTTTATTTAATTTAATAAAGCTAATAATAAAACCGATGAAAAATATTAACAAAACAAGTAAGAACGTTGCAGTCGGATGCACCCGACTGCGATATACTCTTTTTTTCGCCTCTTTGCGGAGTCAGTGGGCGTGGCAATTGAATTTCTGCTCAAATCTTTAAAGTTTTTTTCAATTAAAATTTGGTTGGGCCTGTTCTACAGGTTTGGGAGAAACAAACATTGCTTGATTGCAAGGGCGGGGGTGGGCGTGGCAAAAATATTTTTATCCAATCTATTAAATAGGGCAACAGAATTCAACCTGCAAAATTTGGTGATTCTAGCTAAAGGGGTGGGGGAGATACAGACTTTGCCTATTTGTGGGGGCGGGGGTGGGCGTGGCCGAATTTTTTTTTGCCAGATCAATGAAGGATGTGATAAGTAGCCCTTGTGCCAAATTTGGTTACTCTAGCTATAAAACTGTGGAAGATATAGGTTTTTGCGGTTTGTGGGGGAAGGGGTGGGGGTGGGGGGGAGATCTTGACACTTTGTCTTACTATGGTATATACCAACACGTATACCAAGTTTGGTTGCTCTAGCTTCAAAACTGTGGAAAAAACCTGCGTTCATACAGACGGACAGACGGACAGACGGACAGTCGGACAGACGGACAGACGGACAGACGGACAGACAGACGGACGGACGGACATTTCACAAACCCAATATACTCTTTTTTCCTTTTTTTTCAAAAAAGTTAAAAAAAGAGTATAATTACTTTGATGTGCTGACAGCCCTATGGAGGCAGCCATGTTGCTTTCGAACACAGAAGTTCGAAAAAATGAAATCTCTAGAGCTCCTGTGACACCTACGGTTTTTTCAAGAGATTTACAAACCAAGCTAAGCCTAAATCTCTAGAGATTTCCGTGAGACTCCCGCATATTTGCGCCTGACATTTATTTAGAGTCCTAAGACAAGTAGACTTTTTACGTTTATTGATATATTCGTAGTTATTATTAATAAAATATTATTCACTGAGGAAATTCAATCCCTAATTTTTAAATTTTATCATTATTCTTCTTGTTTTATTTTTTCAATTATATAAATCTTATTTATGATTCTTTGTCATTTTATAGACGCCTGATCTGTTTAACATATTTATTGATCGATTACATTTAATCTTTTGTAATCGGCTCAATATAAACTTAGGTTATCATATCATGACAATCTATTGAAATGGTATACTTGGAATACTTTATCTACTTTAAGCTTTATAATTTTGAATCAAGGCTTGCTCTGTTTGCCAACTTTGATGACTGATAACTTTCTGTGTTTCTCTGATCTCATAATCAATCTATAGGAGTATTGCCATGACATTCACATATGGTCGAATCAAGTCGAATACTTGATAAAGGAAAGTGATTGTAGCCAGATCATGCCTATTAGAAATCCACACGCGCTTAAAGCCAGACATGCTCCAGGGCACGTAGTATACTGCGAATACGAATACCCTTGGAATGCCAGGCGTTAAGTGATACGGTTGGTTGGGTAAGATGTGCTTTGAAAGGGGCTGGGCAGGGGATGAGGCCACCTAGGCGTAACAGTATCCAAATTCATATGCATATTTGCAATTTGTTGAAATGCGCGAAAATATTTGCATTGCCGCGTAATTGACGAACGCTACTAATATACTGATGGACTGATAGACTAATAGATTATTGGATTGATGGACGGTCGTTGACAGATTTCCTGAAGCAGCTCACGCCCAATATCAAAACATTCATAAATATTTTTGTCGTTTTCGCTGGCCCACCGATTTATTTATGGGCCCGGGTCGTAAAAAACCGTAAAAAGCTTCAACGCGCTGCAGCACAGCGTCGTTAAATTAAAGGCGAAAATAGTTTTTTTTCTTTTTTTTTGTCTCTTAACTTGCGCTCTGCGACCAAAATACCTAATTAATTGGCACTGCAACTTCTGGGTGGCCCCTCGCTGTTTCTTGTTTGATTTATGCACAACGCGAACCACCGCTAATCATCAACATTTGCATGCGCAGTCGCAGCCCTCGATTTGATTTTTTGCAATGTTTAAAAATAGCGAATCGAGCCAAGCGAATTTTGTTTCGAGTGCGACGCATTGCGATTTCTGCGCACATTTTGAGGGACACTGGCATATGAATGCCACCGCTTAACGCTAGATGGCGTTTGGGGCACAACCATCTAGCGGCAGTTGGCTCCAAGTCATGTGATATCCTGCATAAAACAGGACATTTTTCAAGCTACGCGGTGCGTGTCACCGCTAAGCAAGCTTTCAAGGATATTTTTCAAGGCTCAAAAGGATATTTTTACGTGTTTCGTCAAATTTCCGCTACTGCATCGTGGCGTCGCTATTGTTTTAAAATATCCTTTTGGACAACAGGATTAAATTGGGATCAGTAACAACATTTTATTTTTGGGAATTTACTAAATTCGAAAGGAAATTGACAAGTGACCGAAAGAAAACGAATGCAAGCCAATTATCCTTTATCTTAAGATCTGAGATTAGTCGAAAGTATTATTTTTAGAAATGTTCTTAGAATCTTATCTGATTATACATACATATCTTACTCGAATGAGTCGAGCCATAAGGGGGCTTAAATAACTACGGAACGATATTGGGACTCAAATGACTCAAATCAAAAAACTCTAGTTTTCAGCTTATATAAAAACAAATTAATGTATGTCTGATCTAGGCGTCTCTGATTCAGAAAAAAACAAGTAAGAATGCTCAAGTCCAGTGTGCCCGACTACGAGACTCCCTGCTCCCATTTTGCATTTCAAGCAGTTCAGCGGCAACACAAGCAAGCAGTGCACTTAACTCCTAAGTGGCTGTCAAACTGTTGTTTCTGCCAGCTGAGACGGGCGTATCACAAGCAAGCAGTGCACTTAACTCGTAAACTGCTTGTCAAACTGTTGTTGCTGCTAGCTGAGACGGGCGTAATAGATTCTTCCATAACTTTGGTGCTATTTATCCGATCGTGTTGAAATTTACACATCCGAAAGACATTGATTAAACATACAGGTGTAACAAAAATTAAAGCTTTATCTTTAAAATAAAATTGTGGCTGTTGGAGTCTTTTGCGATTTGCAGGGGTGCGGGGGGGTGCATCCGAAATTTGAAATAAACTTGATATGCGTATGGTATACAGGAACCTACATGCCAAGTTTGGTGTCTCTAGCTCTTATAGTCTCTGAGATCGACGCGTTCATACAGACTGACAGACGGACAGCCGGACAGACAGACAGACAGACGGACATGGCTAGTTCGTCTCGGCTGTTGATCCTGATCAAGAATATATATAGTTTATATAGTCGGAAATGCCTCCTTCTGCCTGTTACACACATTTGCAGTACTTTATAACTCCCTTTTTCCCATTTTTAATGGGAACAGGGAGTAAAAACCGAAGAAAATGAAAAAGAAAATTTAATATCAAGCACTTTAAACCAGGGACCGTAACTGTTAAAAGTTTTATAATAAAAATTGTTCTTAAAGAATTATTTTGTAATTTTCAAAATAAATATCATTTTTATAATTATTATATTTGATTTAACTGTAGTTTTTTGATTTTTAAAATAAAAGTCAAAACGTTACTGATACGTTTATTTCATAAAATTTAAAATCCTATTTAGTTTTTTATAAATATGACCCAAATAGGAACTTTGTTTTAATCCATTTTATTGTAAGCAGTTTTCTTCACAATGATTTATTTAGTTAAAATTTGATGAGATAACTGTTTTTTCGGTCCCTGCTTAAAATAAATTTAAAAATATGCAGCTTTTAATTGAAAACAATCAAAATTATAATCAAAACTGAAATCAAACAAAAGCCGAGCATTTGCTACTCATATAATCTAAAATGATTATCCTAGATGCTAGACTTTTAAAATTCGAATACTGCAGCTTATAAATTATTTTAGAGACCACACAGAAACATCTTCGATAAACTTAAAAAAAAAACAGAAACAACACACAAGTAATTGCAAATGTGAAGATCAAGACAATGAAAACAAGAAAACATAGAAACCGGCACAAAATGTAAGGCAATAAAAACGAACTTCCCTTTAATTTTATGGTTTTGCCGACACTTAATAAACAATAATCATTGTCATCATCAGAGGCAGCCACTTACAACAGAAGGGGCGGGTGGCGGTGGAGTCTCGGTATGGCAATGGAATCGAAACCACAGCCAAGTGCTACGCATCACGAGCCGGTTACTTACTTTTTTTTAAGTATTAACTGAAGTCCAGTCCAAAGAGTTGACCAACGAGATTTGCATTTTGATGAATTACAGGCGAGTAGCCGAAAGATGTTTCCCCGACACGAAGTTACCTGTAAGTCATTTTTGTGACACTATCTGTAGTGGGGGCGGTGCGGGGGTGGAGCGGGGAGGAATGGGGCGTTGTGGAAGCACAACAACTCGCGTACTTTTGCTGTGACTTGTGTGACTTGAAATTTAAATTATGCTCCTCTCAGCGGTTCTGCTTGGCTAGGGTAATTATTTTTGTCATTTTTTAGCAAAACAATAAAAACAAAAACAAGAAAAAAACACCGAAACAGTTGTTGTTGTTGTTGTTTTGCTGAGTTATTGTACAAATTAAAATGAACGATGTGTCGGGAAGGTCGCCGCGGCCACAACTTTTGTTGTCATAGCGCCAATGCTCAGAGTCCCCAACACAAACCCGACAGCTACTCAAAACCGAACCGAAGCTGAAGTTCCAAAAACCAAGAGCAACACACACACACATCACACGTCAAACTTGGCTTCAATTTTTTCTAGCTTGGCGGACCTGATGTGACTATGAGCTCCATGGAGAGCCATGCCATGAATCTCATCGTGTCAAGCTCGTCGTGTGATCGCGATAAGAATTAGCGTTCCATGCGAAGCGGCCGAGATGAAAAGCTTTTGCCCCTGTCCAACAAAATATTGGCTAAACGCCTGGAGTTCAGTTTGAGTCGGATGGCTATATGTAACTGTAAGTGATTACTTTACATGGCCAACAATGTACACAATGCTCACAATGGACAGTCACAAGCGACGCAGCGGCAAACTTGACACTTGCAATGGATTCGAACCGAGCTGACCAGAGCAAAGCAGAGCCGGGGCCAAGTACGAGTATCTTGACGCGCATCTAATCTAAATTCATAAGTCGACCTGAAAGACAATGGCGGCATTCACCGAATGTGTGCGTGAGTGATTGCCGTTATATGGCTGGCCGATGCCCAGGCGTGGGATGGTATCAGCTGACGGATTCGCAATCAAAGTGACCATCTTGATTTATTTACTTCAAGTGCTTGAATACTTGCGATACTTTCCATGGGGTTGCTTAAGGGTTTTGTGTTCATAGCTTGACTATGAATGTTGTATAATTATCGAAAGTAGGCTGCTTGGTCATTTTACCAATCGAGTCTAATCTAATTTTAGATATTTAAACTTATGTTTGGAGCTTTAAAAGAATTAAGTTAGAAAATGCAATTGTTCTTAAAACTGAGTATTATTTATACTTATACTTTTTTCCTTTCAATTTTCAAACCCTATTGGTGTCAAAAACCAACTATGAAAACTACGCGATAATGTCGCGTAATGTGTAATGCATTGAAGGAGACGTCTCAGAAAAAAAATTTTAAATATTCATGATCAACATCAGCATCAACAGCCGAGTCATGTCCGTCAGATCGTATGTCCGTCTGTCTGTCCGTCTGTTTATATGCGTTTTTCAAGACTTTGTTCTAGAGCTATCTTGATGAAACTTGGCACAAATGCTTCTTCTTATTGTAATACCTATAGTTGTGTTGGCCAGATCGGACCACCATAACATATAGCTGCCATAGGAACGATCGGTTGAAAATAAGTTTCTGTGAGAAAAACTTTTGTGTTTTTCAAAATATCTCGACCAAACTTACTATATCTATGTTAAAGAACGTTCTACACATTTTGACAAACGTTCATCAAAATCGGACTTCTATATCTTATAGCTGCCATTGGAACGATTGGTTGAAAAAATCTTTTTGTATGAAAACTTTCTGTTTTTCAAAATAACTCGACCAAACTCACTACGCACAAATTTAAGCTCTATCTACATATGTTGACAAAATTTCATCAAAATCGAACGACTATATCTTAAAGCTGCCATATTAACAATCTGTTGAAAACTATGTTTTCTTATGCAAAACTTTTTTGCAAGGGTATATATCTTCGGCACGCCGAAGATAAAATTTCATTCTTGTTTTAAATATTTATTGATATTTTATATCAATAGTTTTACCTATATAAGTTCAATAGTGGTCCAATAAAAACTGTGGCATCCTTCAAAATTTAAAAACAAAGTGAAGAAGCTTTTTATATTGTTGCCTTGGCTTTACATTTATAAATATTTTAAAAACTTGTTGATTTATTGTTTTGAAGTCATTCATAATGATTCCATCAATAGATTTGATATTACTAAAAATAAAACTATCAAACAATATTGATAGTCTCAAAAGATGTATCTTTCGAGACTATCAATGCAAAAAACTAATTATATATTACAGAATAAAATAGCTAAAATACCTTTGGTTGCATCAATAGTCTGACATCACTGTAAGAAATTAAAATAAAAAAAATTAAAATTAGAAAATAACCACCATTTTTGATACTTCTTATTTTTCGAGGAATCTAACACAAAATTTTTTAAATTTTACCAAACTCAAAACATAAGTAACATCCCAAATTCCCTCAACTTTACTACCCAAAGTTCTTAAATATTTTTCCATTTAAATGCTCAAAAAGTTGAATCTTACAAAATAATCTTAAATTTATATACGTTAAGGCTGCACTCAGCTCGACCATTTTCAATTTCTACATGGCTTCAATTGAGACTTGAAATTGCCATAAATTGCATGTGCGACATCTGTGCAAATGTTTCAATGTATATGTATGTGTGTGTGTGTGTGGGTGAGAGTGTGTGTGGTTGAGATTGTGTAGGTGTTGGAATTGGACTTCAGTTCAAATTGCTGAATGAAGTTAGTTCATTTAACTTCAACTTATGACGCGACAGAAATGTGCAGACAGTGTCTGATAGACTTACGAAATATTCCAGTTGAACTCGAGGGCGGCAACAACAACAACAACAATAACATGGGTGTCTGTATGTGTATGTGTGTAGAATTGTGCTTGTAAATGTAAGCGCACTCGGTTTGAATTTTGAATGACCTTGGCATAGAGGAAATGGCAAAAAGCATTATTTAAACTTAACAAGCCGACAACTGGGAGCCCCAAATATACACACACATTATAGTGATATATATGTATGTAAGAATATATGATTGTGTGCTTGTGTGTGTGCTGGAGTTAAGGGTTGAGGGCTAGGCAATTGCTGTGTGTGTGTGTGTTTGAGTGTGTGGCATGCTTCAAGCTCTGCCCTGCTCCCAATTTGCAGAGCTCAATCAGTACACGGCAGCCCATTAGAGACTCATCGCTCCAGGGGGGTAAAGTGTAGGCAAAGGGGTGTGGCCTGTCCTCCTGCCAGTCGGTGTACCTATATATCCGTGTGTGAGTGCTTGTATGTGTCGTCTCTGCGTGTATTTTGCTAATTTACTAGACAGAAATACGCCTTTAACCCACCAAGCTCATTTATTATATAAAACAGCAACAACAACAATACACGGAAACAGAAAGCGGAGTTGGAGACAAGCTGGAACTGGAGCTGGAGATGGAGCTGGAGCTGCAAACTGCTGCACAGGAGTTACGACCCGTTGCAAGGACTAGCCACAGCCGCAGGAGTCGTCCTTGCTGTAACCCACCACTCTAGCAGACAGAGTGTGTGTGTGTGTGTGTAGTCTACAGGACAGAGTCAGAGTCAGAGCCAAAGCCAGAACCTGAACCTGAACCCTTTTTAGCCTGCGACACGTGTGTCCTGTGTATCCTGAGCTTGCTCTGAGTCCAGCACCGCAGGGTGGCAAACTGGAAAAATCGTGTTAATTTAAAGGCAACCAAAACAGAGATTTTTGATGTAACCATTTATATGAGTTTATAATTACTGAAATTAGTTTTTCCGCTTATGCGTTTCCTGCATTTCTTTTGTTGCTCAAAGAGCTACAGATGTGAGTATATAGAAGATATATGGCAGAAATGATATGGTCGGAGTGTCTGCAATATGAATCATGTTCGGATTTGTGCTGCAACAGAATGCAGCTAAAAAGAATGTGTAAAATTCAATAAAATTTTTGGAATGGATTTTAGAAAACTTTAAGATTGAAAAACTCAGTTTTCGAACAAATATAGGTCTTCTGATAAAAGTATAAATATACAAGTTAAATATACATTCTTACAATTTTTCAATTTTATTTATTTAATGCAATACATTTCAGTAAAATTGAAAGGAGTTTTTCAGCTTTTAGTTCTGCTGATCATAACTATAAAATGTAAATTTGTAATCTTTATTTCCATAAATAAGGACATGATTGAAGATTTGTTGGTAATATAAATAAAATAGCTCAAAGCATTCAAATATTTTTAAAACAGTTTATAAAGTTTTCCTTAGCTTTTAAACAGCATCTTTCATGTTGATGAAAGAGTAACAATCACTTCATAACTTCCCATATAACCAATTAACAAGACGAACAGTCAGTGGGCAACCCATTCATCGCACTCATTTTGGTTTTACGCAAATTTTATAAAATATTTAAATGCAATTAACAGAGCCGGGGCATGAAAATCAGAAACGACAGAAAAAACTTTTGTCAAATCAACTTCCTTCCGCTCTGGTTGCACAAAATGAAAAATTTCATATAAAATTAACCCTGCTGGCAGGATTTGCAACCCACCAAGGGTTGCATGTATAAAAAATAACCCCAAAGAGCGGCAGGGGGCGATAGGGGTGGGAAGGAGCAGTAGCAGGAGCAGGAGGCCCCGGACAGCGCCAGAGGCAGACAATGTGGCAACAAATTTGTATGTAAATGTATGCAAAAGTAATTAATCATAGTCGCACATGCACGCACACACATACATATACAGAAGGCAATGCGGACATTACACAGACAAGGATACACAGGACTCGCACACTCTCTGTCTTTCTCACTCTCTCGGACCAAGGTGCGAGTCAACTTGTTTAAAGGTTAACTTCATTTTTATGATATTATGTCTGACGACTTTGAGAATAGTATAGATCTCTAGCTTTAGGCTTTGTTGATAGAGAATTGAAGAGACTTCTCAAATATCTGGTCCTTTGTCGCTGCTGCTGATTGAGAAAGGACTCAAGTGATTTAACTGTAGCACACACTTGTGTGCAATCAGCGATATTGAAATACGATACCGCAGACCACAACCGAATCAATACCAAATCCAAATCAGAATCAGAATCCTTGGCAAACGTAACCCAAAAACCGCACGAAGAACAATTCCAAAAATGAATCCTTGGCCAAGAGGCAACAACACGTGGCCATGCGGCCATTTGCCCCTGCAACGGGGTTGGTGGCGGCGATAAGTTTGTGCGGCCATGATACAAACGCTTAGTGCCGCCTGGTGATAGCGTCCAACAGATGCGGAGAGCACAAATATGAGGAGAAGGGGGGAATAGAAGAGCAGACAATGGCAACGGCAACGGCAACGGCTGCAGCGACGGTGGCGGCAACGACGATGGCGGTGGTGGAAAATGAGAAGCAAACGGCGATGCCCTCAACAAGGCAAGCCAGAAAACTCACACACACACACACACAATACACACACATGTGTATATAGACAGAGAGAGCAATAAGCAGAGTGAGAGAAACAACGGACAGTGTCGGAGTGTTTCAGCTTTTTGGTTCGTTCATAAATCATCGCTGAGACGACACCATGTTAAATTGGAACTTTTCCCATACATAAATAGAAAAGGCGAGAAAAAAAATATATATAAAATGTTATATATATTTTATATAATATGCACAATGTGCATATATTATATATATGGCCATGACTGTACATAATATATTAATAACTATAATTATCTTCTTACACTTTTCGAAGATTTTAAAGTGTTTATTTTAAGTTTGAAAATAATGAAAAGGATTTTGAAAGATTGCTCAAACGACACTTCAGCCACTTTAAGCCTTAACAGAATCATTAATTAATAATAATTCATAGTTATTTTCATTAATTGTCATATAATTTCTAATGTGTATTTAAGTTGTTTCACTTTTCTTTTGACTTACAATGTATCTCAAGAAAATTAGCTTGAAATATCTTAATGAATAATTTGCAACATTGCATGAATATAAATAGATTTATTTTTTTTAAATTTTTAAGTGAAATTTAATTGTGTGAAACATTTGCATTTAAAAGTGGCAGAAGCAACAAAGTTTATTCAGATACAGATACAGATACAGATATAAATGCACATACAAATGCAATTATGTATTATACTCATGTGTGCACACACACACATAGCCTAGCATGTCTCGTTCGCACTTTCTCTCCCTCTCTTTCTGTCTTTCAGTCATTTGTATGTGGCCAAAAAGCCATAATTTTCCAATTAAGCGAAAATGAGCGATTTATTTGCCATGAAATCAGTGAGAATCGCCGATAAAAATCTCTTCATTCTGCTTGCCACGGGACCAGGACCCGACGCTCTTGTTGCTCTTGTTGTTGTTGTTGTTGCTGTTTTTCGCTTTGGTTGCAGAAAGTGCAACGCGAAATGTTTGCCGCCGTTGCAATTATTTATTATGCGCATGGCCAGCGAGTATCTGTGGAGGTGTGGCAAGCGGCGGCGGCAGGGGCATGAACAGGCAACAGCAACAGCAACAGCAGCTGCTGTGGGTGGATGACTGTGAGTCCGAGTGTGGATATGACTATGAGTAGCCGTACGAATACGAGTGTGGGTGAGTGTATGCCACTTAACCCCAGGCCAAGCGTCCGCGTTCGCTGTGTCAACACGAGAGCAGCGACGCGACGTCTCTGCTGCCCCAGCAACAGCAGCAGCAGCAACAGCAGCAGCAACAGCCCCAGCAGCGGGAATTCGAATTCCGTGCCTCGGCCCGTGTCTGCATTGTTGTTACTACTGATGTTGTTGATGCTTTTTTTTGCATTGCTTTTTTGTTTTCGCTGAGCTTTTGCTTTGCTTTTTCCACAGCGCAACAGCAACAGCAACAACAACGGCGACGGCTGCAACTTCAAGTGGAAAATTGCTGAATATACGCGCGGATGTTGCACTTGTTGTTGTTATTATATTCAGTACTTGCGATTTGAAGAGGGTATGATTATGTCTGGTGTTAGCTTAAGAAATTACCATAAAATAAGAGAAATATTTTGTAATCCAACAAAAATCCGAAACATCTTTCATTGAATTAACTGAAGACAATTGCAGGGTATCAAAAAGCTCAGCATACCTTTTCTCAGCACATTTCACTTGCTATTTGTAATTATTGTTGTTGCAATCGCAACGTGCGCATGAAAAATGTTTCATAATTCTCAGAGGAATGGTCAGTTTGACATGTGCAGGCCAGTTGTCAGCCCCTGGCTGGGTTTGAACCGTTTGACTGTTTGTAGGGCTGCCACCCTCGCAAAACAAACGTAAGTTCAGCTGCAAGTTTAATTGCGTGTTTCAAATGGGGCATAAACTATTTAACACCTGTTAGAGCAAAAGTGTTGCCATGTGCTAATTAAAAATGCAGTCAACAACACGCCTGCAAAGTTGCATGTCTTGTTGCACAGCAGTGAAATCAGTGGCAACTACCCCGTTTTGCAAGTATTTTGTTGCTGCTTGCAGCAAGCTTTGCATATTTTGGGCTGCCTAATTCAATTGTGAGCGGCAAAGTCCAAGCTTTGCCATCGTTAACGCCATCGAAATCGCCATCGCCTCCTGTCTTAGTTCATTTATCAACACCTTTTCACTCGCCTCTCCCTCTCTGTCTGTGTGTGTGTGTGTATATGTGTGAGCGGGTAGCAACGCTGGGGTAGCTGAAGGGAATGCTGGAGGCACAGCACAGGTGCCAAATACAATTTGTGTTGCATTTTTAATTTGTGGCGCCCGAGCAGGGACTCCAACTCAACTTCGACTGTGAATGAAAACTTTTTTTCATGAAGTTCAAGTTGGCCGTTAAGTGTTGAAATATTTACGGGATCCAGTCTGCGTGTGGATATATTTAAATGATTTTTGAATTCGATGCTGCACAAATGACTAAATTTAGTTGCATTGAGTGTTGATTATGACTTTATTGATACAATTTTCATACTAAGCAAATAAAAATGATCATTGGTGTATAAAAATATGAAATACAGTCGAACTTCTTTATGCCGAACTTCTTTTCTTTATGGCGAATTCATTTTCAGAACACTGCAATTTTGAGTTTCGCTTTAAAGAAGGTCGACTGTAGCCAAACTCATTATAATTACTATGTCGAAATAATTTTCAGGCATTGCACAATCAAGTGAAAATAATACGAATTTTTACAATTTATTTTTAGCTCACATTCGATAAAAATTCCAAAAGTAAAAAAAATAGATTAAGATTTAGTTTAAATTAAACATTAATTGAAAAGATAAAATAATTAAAGTAATTTTAAACTATTGAGACTATCGCTCAAATGTAAAGAGTTTCTTGTTGCATTTGGAAACAGAAATCATAATTAAAAATATATAAATAAAAAAAAAACATGCCTGATTGTACATTTTTACTCCCTGTTCCCATTAAAAATGGGAAAAAGTTATAAAGTACTGCAAATGTATGTATTAGGCAGAAGGAGAAATTTCCGACTTTATAAAGTATACATATTCTTGATAAGCATCAACAGCCCAGTCGATTTAGCCATGTCGTTCTGTCACAACACACAGATCTCGGAGACTATAAGAGCCAGAGACACCAAACTTGGCAAACAGGTTTCTGTATACCACACCTGTATACCGCACCCTCTCAAAACGAAAAAACTCAAATAGCCACAATTTCAAAGAATAGTTATGGAAGAATCTATTGCCCCTGTCTCAGCTGGCAGAAACAACAGTTTGGCAGGCACTGGACAAGTTAAGTGCACTGCTTACTTGCATTGCCGTTGAACTGCTTGAAATGCAAGTTGGGAGCAGGAAGTCTCGTAGTCAGGCACACTCGACTAGAGCATTCTTACTTGTTCTAAGCTATGTTAATGAAATAAAATATTTAGTTTTTAGCTGTTCCAAAATTCAGCATTTTTTACTTATCAAAATTTTTAATTGAAACTCTTGAACCCTTTGTAAGGTCCTATTTGGTAGCCAACATTGTTTTTATTTTCTTCGTAAAATTCATTTTCATTTTCATTTTTCAGTGGAAAATACATTCACGCATACATATACCCTACTCATGTGTAGCGTGAAGTGCAGTTGGCGCCAGTTCTCGTGGTATATGGACTTGGACTGTCGAGGTTCTGGGCACGCACTTGCACAAAAGATAAAAAAAAGCATTACTAAAGCAGATGTAGATGCAGCATCAGCATCAGAATCAGAGCCAGGACCAGGCAGCTTCATGCGAATGCGGGCCAGGTCCATAAATTAAACGCATTTTCCATGTGCCTGGCTACAGACTGTATAGAGGTGTGCTATGGGGGAGACACACTCTCTCTCTCTCTGCTGTACTTTTTCTGACCCGGTCTGAATTTCCATTTATTTAATTTTATTTGTGTTAATTTGGGCATGCAATACGCAAACGCAGACCGGGGTCAGGTTAAAAATATGCGGCATATGAGGAAATGCATACGAATTTATGAAAAATTAATTTTGAAATCGTTAATTGAGTGTTTATTGCGACTGGGCTGACTGAGCGCGACGCCGGCGCCCCGAATGTGAATATGAATATGAAAATAATGCGAATTAATGTGAAAGCACATTAAATGTGCAAGATTTATGTGCAGCAGCCAAATTGCATACAGCCAAATGTTGGCTTCCAAAAATTTTAATTGCAAATTATACCATACTTTAACTATATATACATAAAGTGTAATATATATCTATTTAGTATGCTGAAATCTCAGAAAAACAAGCCGACGGCAGCTCCAATTGCTTTTCAAATGCAAACGCGGCAAATGTCAGTCAAAGTCGTCTACAATTGCAATTTGCATACGAACCTAAATCATTTTGTTCAGCCTTTGAGTGTTTAACTGAGTGTGAGTCTCAGTCTGAGTGTGAGTGTGTCGATATGTATGCGCATAACAAGACCAAACAATATTTCTCACATAAATTCACACTTTAACCAATTTGCATGCAATCTGCGGGGGTGCAACTACTGCAGCCATCACCACCATCCCCTTTAGACGAAACAGCCCCCTTCCTACATATCGACGACTGCGTTGCGCAGACAGGCACACAGTGCAACGCCCCCGTCGCCATTGTCAGGCTCCCGGAACAGCCCCAACGAACACACATACACACACACACAGTGTGTACTGGAGGGGAAGATTTCTGAGTGGTTTTTATTTTTGCTGCATTCAGTGCAACGGCACCGCGAACTTTTGCATATTTAAACGACGACTGTAAACTGAGCGAGTGAGTGAATGAGTTTGAATGAACTCACCATGACCAAATACAAAAGCTGCCCAAGTCCCCCTTAACTCCCCCCTTTCCGCCCTATGGCGATAAGCGAATGCATTTCAACGCAACGGTAAAACCAAGGGCCACCAAAATGTGAAACAAATGAAATATACGAATACATGTGCATCTACATGTACGTAACTATTTGCATAGCCTACTATACGCACAGTGGTCTTAAAACAATAGCAAAGTGAATGAGACTGTGCTCACAGTCGTACATCTTTATAAGGAAATTTTACGTAAGCAATGTATTTAATTTTGATATTTCATATATCTACTATATACATATGTATATATAACAAGTAAGAACGTTGCAGTCGGATGCACCCGACTGCGATATACTCTTTTTTAGCCTCTTTGCGGAGTCAGAAGTGGGCGTGGCAATTGTATTTTTGGTCAAATCTTTCAAGTTTTGCCATCAATTTAAGTTTGATTGGGCTCGTTGTACAGGTTTGGGAGAAACAAACATTGCTCGATTGCAAGCGCGGGGGTGGGCGTGGCAAAATTATTTTTATACAATCTTTTTAATAGGACAATAGAATTCAACCTGCAAAATTTGGGGACTCTAGCTAAAGGGGTGGGGGAGATACAGACTTTGCTTATTTGTGGGGGCGGGGGTGGGCGTGGCCAAATTTTTTTTTGTCAGATCAATCAAGGATGTGATAAGTAGCCCTTGTGCAAAATTTGGTTACTCTAGCTGTAAAACTGTGGAAGATATAGGTTTTTGCGGTTTGTGGGCGAAGGGGTGGGGGGGAGATCTTGACACTTTGTCTGCCTATGGTATATACCAACATGTATACCAAGTTTGGTTGCTCTAGCTTCAAAACTGTGGAAAAAACCTGCGCTCATACGGACAGATGGACGGACAGACGGACATTTCACAAACCCAATATACTCTTTTTTCTTTTTTTATAAAAAAAATTAAAAAAGAGTATAAAAAGCTGTAACTCCACATGAGAAGGTTTCTAGAAATTTTTTGAAAAACCTCCGAAGAAGTCGAAAAGTCGAAAAAAAAGAACATATTGAAATTGAAAATGTTTCAATCGAAGTAGCAATCACTTAAATGTCAACTTGTTCATATTTTTGTATGTTTATGAAAGAAAGAACTTAACTTCGTTTTCAAAAGTCGAAGAAACTTCTTCTAAAGATTAAAGTAAACATTATTCCAGTTACAATTAGACGTACAGGCATTGGACGACTTACAGGTAAGGCACTATTAAATCAATATGAAACTTACTAGAACAAGATCTTGACACTTTGTCTGACAATGGTATATATCAACATGTATGCCAAGTTTGGTTGCTCTAGCTCTAAAACAGAGGGAAAAAACTGCGTTCATGCAAACGGACGGACGGACATTTCACAAACCCAATATACTCTTTTTGCCCTGAGTCAGCAAAAAAAAGGTCTTTATTTTTTTTTTGGGTTTGCCTTTGATATTTCGTCACAGGCAACGGAATGGAGAAAAGGAGCTTGAAAAATTCGGTCGGGAAATGTGGAAAATTCGCGGAAAACCGTTGCCCCCTGGGCGGAAAATTGGGTGGTCAAGGTTGTATGAGCGAAAGTTGAGTTTTTATACGAATTGCTTCAAACTCATTTTCAAAGATCTATGTGAATATTCATTAAAACTGCATACCAATTTTCCGGAAAATTGGCATTCCCGGGTGGAAAGTGGGTGATAAAAAGGCCAAAGTTGAGTTTTTTTGCGATTTAGTTCAAGCTCATTTGCAAAGATCAATACGAAAATTCATTAAAAACTGCATTCAATTTCTCATTTGTTTTACGGGGCGTGACACCGCACGCCGGAAAATGCTAGTGTTAAAATAAAAATAAAACAAGTAAGAACGTTGCAGTCGGATGCACCCAACTGCGATATACTCTTTTTTAGCCTCTTTGCGGAGTCAGAAGTGGGCGTGGCAATTGTATTTTTGGTCAAATCTTTCAAGTTTTGCCATCAATTTAAGTTTGATTGGGCTCGTTGTACAGGTTTGGGAGAAACAAACATTGCTCGATTGCAAGCGCGGGGGTGGGCGTGGCAAAATTATTTTTATACAATCTTTTTAATAGGACAATAGAACTCAACCTGCAAAATTTGGGGACTCAAGCTAAAGGGGTGGGGGAGATACAGACTTTGCTTATTTGTGGGGGCGGGGGTGGGCGTGGTCAAATTTTTTTTGTCAGATCAATCAAGGATGTGATAAGTAGCCCTTGTGCTAAATTTGGTTACTCTAGCTATAAAACTGTGGAAGATATAGGTTTTTGCGGTTTTTGGGGGAAGAGGTGGGGGTGCGGGGAGATCTTGACACTTTGTCTGCCTATGGTATATACCAACATTTATACCAAGTTTGGTTGCTCTAGCTTCAAAACTGTGGAAAAAACCTGCGTTCATACGAACAGACGGACAGACGGACGGACAGACGGACATTTCACAAACCCAATATACTCTTTTTTCTTTTTTTTAAAAAAAATTAAAAAAGAGTATAATAAAAGACAAATATGTGTACACACCAAACAGAATTAATCTTCATGTATTTTATTCAACAATCCTTAAAAACTGTAATAATAAAAACATTAAAACCATCTCCATTTCATATGTATGTATTTAATAACAACCAAATTAGGAATTAAGTTTAACAATTAATAATGAACTAATGTTCTCGGGACTTCATTTAAAATGAAATTAAGGGCCGAGAATGACCTCTCCAATGTCGTAATCCGCGATAATCTCCATAATTTTATTTTTAATATAAAGTCCGGAATGCGATTCAAACAGTTGGACCATTCCAAGAGTTTTAACAATGATTTCCGTATTTGCAAACGTAGACTTCATAATTTGCAGATTAATTCCCAATATTGATTTGTCCATTCTAGTCACTACATCTATTTTTAGCGATACAAGCTTCCGCTTAACCAAAGCCTTTATATCTTCTTTTATAGCGATCTCTTTGACGCGAACATGGTCCATAATGATCCTGGATGTTATTGGAGACATTTGCAGAGCATTGTATATTGGGTTTAAAATATCGCGAAACCCTTCGCCATCCAATAATACAAATGGCCTGCCATCGGTCGTGACCATTTTTACGAGAGATGCAATTATTGTTTCTTCATTGGTCTCGTAAGATATTTTGCGTTTTTTTACTTTTTTTTCCGCTTTGGAAATCAAATTGTCATATTTTACCAAATTAAAAATGTCCTTATGCTTTGCATTTAAATGCCGCTTTAAATTGGTAAGATGGTGGCCAGCTAGTTTAACACCACATACGTTGCATGCTGACTGATTTGTTTTTTTATCAAATTTAAAAAAAAATGCACTTCTCGATTCATTTTGAAATGAACTTTTTTTTCCCAATTAACTTTTTAACAACAGTAGACCGTTTGCTGAGTTTTTACAAAGTAAAAGGTCTCGAGTTAACACAGGACCTGAGCGAGCAAACAAAAACGTTCGTCGGTTGAGCAAAGAGCAAGCCCAAAAATATCAAAAACTGAGTGATTTTTCGAGACTGTTTCGAATCTGTCAGTTGACGAGTGGTTTTTTTTCTGACAACAAACACGAGTGAGACTAATTATTACGAGCTCTGATCAAGTTGCATTCGAATAACGATTTCGCAAATAAGGTATAAAATGAGATAAAAGAACTAAGATTATGTTGATTTAAAAACTGGGCTCAGTCGGGCACTACACACAGTGCTTGCTTAAACCGTTTGAGAATTATAAGTGGCAATGTAAAAAAACACCTTAACTTTTTGTGATTTCAAAATGTTAATAGTTTCTTTGTGAATTTTCTTTCGATTTGTTGAGCAGATGAATTGTGTGCTATATTTAGAATTAATATTTCAATTTGTTTTTTTTTTGGTCAGCACACTGCTACAATTTGTATTTTGCTGAAGTAATTTTTAGGAATTTGGGAGTTGCGCTTATTGAGGGCTGCGTTACGCGAAAGATTATTGTACTATATAATATAGCTGCTTTAGCAACAAAAGGTTGAAAAATTAGTTTCTGTTTGAAAGTCTTTTTTGTTTCACAAGCAATTTTAACTTAATTTACCCTTTCTGCGTCTTAGTATAAGACATGCTATGCATGTTTTACCGAAACCGGGCTATTATATCTTATAGCGGTCATAGGAACAATCTGTCGAAAATTAAGCTTTCATATGAACCACTTTTCTGCAGGGGCGAAGGGCGAAAGACATATTTTCTCTCTTAAAAGTTGAACTGTATTTTATTATCCCTCTGGAGTTTATCTGAAGGCTTTAAATTAGGGCACATCGAAGATCGCCAGGTAATATATTCAAACTGCCTCAATATAGTTTAATATATTAAAGATTATATTAAAATAAGACAGTTTAAGATCATACTCATGTAATATAACTGTTTTTTTATAACTTACTGTAAACATTTTCTTTGTAATGAAACTTGTTTAATTGCTCTTCGAGCTCGTTTTGGCGCAGTTCAAATGTAACCAAGTTAATAAATACTTAAATAATAATTAATAAATGTCGAAATTAATTCAAGAGTCTGATTTTTTTTTAAATGGCATGATTATATATTTGGTTTCGAAGTCGAAACACTCACAACAATCTCAATTTCGGGAATCATTATAAATTAACTTATTTTCAGTTCTACCTCTTTAAGTCTTGCTCCACTGTGCATGTCTTCGCTGAACATGTGCACCACATTTGCCAATGTCAGTGCCTTCTCAACGAGCGCCTAGTTGGAACCTTTATTCTATATCCATTTCCATTTCCACTTCCATTCAGCTGTCCCTAACGAGTATTCGACGAACTGTGCAACCTACTAACCAACCTACAGTTTGTCCTTTAGCTTCTTTCCATACCCTTTACACCTGGAGGCACAGCCCTAAGAGTCTAACCAGCGAAGCGTCTACCAAAGCCAGTGAATGTTACGGGCTTAAATCAAAAGGTGACTAAACGAGAATTTCCTTTTTAAATTAATAAACTCGGGCAGTCGCCGTTGGGCTTGGACTTGAGCTCTTTGAGTCGCGGGATTGCTTTCCTGGTGCGCTCAAACTTACCCGTTAACTGCACTCATAAATTCTGCACACAAAACTTTTTGACGTGTTGCAGTTTTTTATGGTCGCCAAAAGTTTTTTTTGTCGCAAAAAGGGTTTGTAGGTCTCGACATCAAAGCCCATTTGATATCAACGATATTGTTTTAGACATTTTTTGTTTTGTTTTGGCCAACTTACAGTGTGTTCGATATTTCATTAATTGCAGATAGTTTTTGGAGCGCTTACCTGTAATGAGAGGGAACATAAATTAGTTTAAAAATTTGTTTTTAAATTATTATAACTTTTTGCTTATAAATAAGTTATGTAGATTATTTGAATATTTAAAACCGTTTTCTCTTCTGCACGAGGAATTTCTCTTCTACAGGAGCTCCTGAATGTTTCAGCTGGTGTCATTGAGGCATGAAATCCACTCTCGGAAAAATGTTTTCCTGCCGAGGTCCATTTTTTCTGGCTTAGTTTAAATTTTCCATAATTTAGATATTCAGTTTCAAAATTATGTACATATATGCTTGCGAAAAACCTTATAAATTTATAAATAATTTTTGGAATGTTACAAAATTAATCATTCAAGTTGCTACAGATAGCTAGCCAGCATAATATAATAAAGTCTGAATAACAGAGAATTAGTTGAATATAGAGTTACAAGTACTACGTTTTGTTCAATGATTCACTTTCGTGAACAGGCACACTACTCATTATTCGTTTTCAGTATTCACTCCACAGCTCTTACGCTCATAGACAGTTCAACTACCCTCAAGTTAGTTGGTTAGATTGTTGGCCAGGATACGAATACGGGTTAGCACTGCGACAGCAACGCGAACCAGGGCCACACATTGCAGCTGATAAACATCACCCTCAACCCCGGGGCGAGTGAACAGTGTGTGCCAATGGAGACGACGGCGGAGTAGGCGTTGGAGACGAGGAATGGAACCGGAATGAATGGACGAGCGCACTGCTGGTATGCTTGGTGGAATGCTCCAATGCTGCCACATGTCCTGCCAAGTGTTTTAATTATAAAAATGAGATATCGCAGACATCCTCGAGCGGGACAAAGCCAAAGGGCACTGCTAAGGTCGTTCCGAACCTTCCCGGTTTTGTTTCAATGCGAAAACTATGCGAAACGCGTGGCAGTTGCGCGTTTCTTGCCTCTTGTAGCCTGCCTGCCCCGCGGCAAATGGCAGGAAACATGTGTTGTACCTATATGTGAGTGTCTCTGTATATCCTTGCTGCCAAAGCCTCGACCTTATCAGCAAACGCGGCGTGTCTTATCAAATGCCAGCTAAAGTCTAAGGCAGGCAATTTAAATGTGGCAGACGAACACCCATCAAAGACGCACTACTAAAACAACAACAACAACAATGGCAAGGAGCAGGCAAGCAGCGCCAGTCTGTCGGACACAAAGTTTAGGTCCTGTCGATACCAACCGCAAGTGAGTTCCATTTGGCATTTATTCATTCATGCGTTGCACATTCGCATTCGCCCCGATAAAACGGGTAGATAAGTCAGCCCGAGGATGTGGCCCAATGTTGAATATCTGATTCAGAGCGCCCCTAATCATTCCAAGCGACCAGCTAGCCCTGCTTATTTATACGACTAAGACTTGATACTCTGTTCTGATGACATTGCCGGAGTCATTCCCTGTCGAAGAGTGAAGGGTAGTCGCGACTTTAGTTTGTCTAACTAAGTTAGAGATGGTAGATATTCACTGAATAAACATTCTTACAACGATTATATTTTCAATTAATTTAAGGTTTCATTGTGTTCTTGTCTAATTATTATTTGAATTTGAAATAATATTCACTAACATAATAATATTCACAGAACTAATATTAATTTTAATAAAACTTAGCACCTTTCAAAAATTGTTCTTAGTTTTTGAACCAGTTAGAAAAAGGACATAAAGTTTAATTCAAATTTGATTGAAACATATTTTGATAACCATGCAGAAGGTGTTTTACTTTTGTACAGCAAAGAAAATTCATAATAAAATTGTTTGAATCAAGGCAAGCCACTCATTAGCAAAGTCGCTTAAAACTCTCAAGCAGTTGGTGTAGTTCCCTGCTAATTCACTTTTTGGGTCAACATCATATTTGTAATTTTTATTTTATTTCTTCTGCTTTGGAGCTGTTTTTTTTTTTAACGCCATTTGAACGGCTAACGTCAATATCTTCTAATTTTTATTTTCTATCTTATTTGGGTCAATTTCTTAAGTGGTTTTTATAGCAAACAATGTTGAAATAAAGTTTTTACAGTAAAAATTGTATATATGTATATGTCTGAAGAAGATTTTGGCAAGTAACATTTTGAATAATCAAATCAGCTTCAAATCGGGCTGGTTTCTGGAACTTTACAGTCGAGGCAAAATTAATACAATGCTCATATCACATTTACTTGAATTCAAAGCGAAAATGTTGCTGATGAAATTAATTGAGTTCTCAACTTCTGGCGCATTTGAATAAATGCCGAAAATCACACAAAAGGCCAAACGGTGCTAGTACTCTTTGAGTCAGAAGCAGGACCAAGGACCAAGGACCAAGAACCAAGAACCAGGCGAAGTAAGTCAACAGAAACTCACAAAAGTCACCAAAACTGGGCAAACGGAAGCCATAAATGAAATTAAAACAAAAGAGTGTGGGGCCGATGGCAACAACATTTCTCAAAGGACCAAAATTAGGGTCACTGGGTGTGTTTGTTTTTGGGTATTCAGGGTTCGAGCTCCCAAACAGGGTTTGAGCATTGCGTAACACAAACCCGGTAACATACAAAGCCTGGCGATTTCTCGCTGTGGAAATAGACAAACGCAGAATAACCAGCCGAAAATATATTTCCAAGTAGAAATTTCTGCTATTTTTTTGTTCACCATTTTCATTCTGACTGCGGCGCCCATTTTGGTATGTTTTTTTTATTGCTGACCAGAAAAGTTGGAAAAATCAACTTTAGTTTTCTTCCTTTTTTTATTTTTGTTCGTATTCATTCTTTGTTTTTTTTTTTTTTTTTGGCTGCACAGCAAGCGACTTTGTTGTTTGTTTTTGTTTTGTTTTTGTGTTTTGTTATTCTTGTTTTGTTGTTGCCGTTATTTCGTTTTTTTTTTGTTAGCTGCCACCCGCTGTTTTTCCCCATTTTTTATATTACCACGCCATTTATCATTTCCTTTGGCAAACACTCGCACATATTTGCCATCCCACTTGCACCTTGTTTGTTTTTGTTTTCGCCACATTCTCTCAGTGTGTGTGAGTGTGTGTGTGTGTATTTTTATATCATATATACTTTTAGCATATTATTTACTCAAAGGCATCAGGTAAATAAGGCAATTTTCACGCAGCTTTAATTTAATTTATTAAAACTTTCGGCGTCAGCTGCGATTTTTGGGCTAGGTGCGTGCGAGGCGCCGCCAGGCCACACCCCCAAAATGGCAATTGGAGCTGCCTAACCCTGTATACCCCCTTCTACATATCTCTCTGTGTGTGTGTGTGTGTGACTTTTGGAATGCCTCCAGTTGCCGCTTAACATGAAAATACCTTCTTTGGGCTGCGTTTTGTTTTCGTGTTCGGTTAAGTTCGTTCTTGACATTTCCTGGCCCTGCTTTGGAGCCTTCACTGGCTTCTGGCGCCTGGACTCAAACTCAGAGCTGTACATAGTCCTTATGTTGTTGTTTTTGTTGCTGGGGGCTGCGTGTTTGCATTTGACACATTTAATTCCACCCCCCCTTTGTCAGTTGACGCTGACATGATTTATTAATTACGAGCCAAAACATGAAACGAACTTGAGTTCTTAATTTCGACCTTAAAGCTCATAAAACTTTTTTCGGCCGCTTTGACTTCTGATTTGGCTGTTTATTTTTGACTAAGCACTTGGTTTATATTTGGTTAGCATTCTTATACTTGGCAATATTACTAACAATTTAATTCGCTTTTCCATTTGTGAAAACATTGTCATCCAACTAGAGCTGATTTAAGCAAATAGAAATCAATGTTTATTGCATGAAAAACCATTGTATCTTTTAATTAAAATTAATACAGATTAATACCAACTGATCTATTAAGTCGCAGAAGCAATCAAATAATAACAACAGAGATTGATAACTTTCCTTTTATGAAATAGTTAAGCTTTGTTAATCAAACTTCATAAAGAGATTTCAGTTTAATTTAAAAAAAAATATACAAATAAAGTATTAAACATAATAATAAAAAATAAACGTTGTTTTCTTTTCATTTTCCAATTAAGTATAATATTTGTTTTCAGTTATTCACAATTCTAACTAAAGATTATGTAGAACAGATTCTTTTGATATTTATTAAAAAAGCATAGCGTTAGCTTTAAAAACACACTTGCCTGTTTTCGAAAAGCTTTGTATTTAATACCAAAAAAACAACAACAGCAATGACAACAAGAAAGATAAAGGCCAAACCAGACGAAGAAGAATGTTTTATTTTTGAAAATTAAATTTTGTAGAAAAACAACACAAGATGCTGGCAACCAAACTGGGGATTTTGGCGGCAGGGTATTATGAACGGGCCGGTTGGAATGAGAGGTGTAAAGAGGGGGGGAAGCTGCAACATAGCCAACATAGAAAACAACTTTGGCGCTGAACGGGACGCGCCAAGCGAGATAGATGGATGGCTCTGGTGCCAAGATTTATGGTTGATCAAGAATTTCCCGTACGTTGCACGCGTTTTTCTTGCCTTGGCTTGCCTTGAATTTTTGTTTTTGTTTAGTTTATTTTTAGATTTCCTTTTCGTTTTCAAGCGCCCAGTGCAATGCCCCCCCGCCCCATCGTCACAACGTAACAACCATCTCCATTCGTATCTGGCCATTGCAGTCGCACCAAATTTTGTCTTATTTTCAACTTGTCTTTTCGTCTTGAAGCAACTGCAACTGCGGCGACTGCGCGAGTGAGAAGAAGAAAAATGTCTCTTGGGTGTATTCATAACATGCCACAGCCATAAATATGCTTTCTACGAGACATCCGACATCTAAGTCTTCGTCTCCGACTCCGTCTCCCTCTCTTTAACCGCTTTGTCTCCATCTCCGTCTGCGACTCCGCAGCCAATCGCACGTCCAAAGCCCCAAACTGGGCGTGCAACAACTGTTCCTTGACGAATTGGACGGATGCAGTGCGTCTGTCGTTGATGACTAGACACACACACACAGATACGCACGTGTGTGAGCGTGAACCAATCTTCTGTGTCTGTGCCCAACTATAAGATGCGCTGCTTAATTGAGAAACTAGTTTCACTTCGCTGAAGTTGTCTACAGGCTCGGCATATTCAAAACATGCAGCCGTTTTCCTCGCTGCCGCACTGTGGAACAAAAACATACGAAAATTGTATTCTTAAATCAAAACTTCAATCAATTTTTCTATCTTTCTTGTCGCACTTTTATAATGATTAAAAACAAGTGAGAACGTTGCAGTCGGGTTCTCCCAACTGCGATATACTCTGTTTTCTGTACGTTTAATAAATTAAATTTTTGTAAAGACTACTTATATACTTATAAACTGTACTTAAACTTAGGTAAAGTGAGTTTGGTTGAATTATTAAAAAAAAAATAGTTTTTCATACAAAAACTTATTTTTCAACCGATTGTTCCTTTGGTAGCTATAAAACAAAGTCGTCTGATTTTGTTAAATTTAGTCAGCCCACATAAACTGTCCTTAAACTTAGGTAAACTAAGTTTGGTTGAGTTATCTTGAAAAACAAAAAAATTTTTCATACAAAAACTTGTTTTTCAACCGATCGTTCCTATGGCAGCTATATGTTATAGTGGCCCGACCTGGCCGATCTTGACACTTTGTCTCATATAAACATATGTACCAAGTTTGGTTACTCTGGCTCCAAAACTGTGGAAAAAACAGTTCATACGGACGGACAGACGGACATTTCACAAACCCAATATACTCTTCTTTTTCCATTTTGGAAAACCGAGTATAATAATATAAATATTACAATAAGTTATTGCCTGAACTGATTTAAATTCTTTTCACCAGAAACCAACAAATCATTTGTTTAGTTTCTAAAGAACTCTGGCTGATAAAAAGGCTTCAATAATGCTGACTCCTATTTCCATGTCTTGACATGAATTGTCTAAAATGCCACTCAATTTTTTCCAAGTATTCAAAGTGCGAAATTTATTTCATGTCCTACCCATTGTGCAATCGATTCTTAAGTTGTGCCTTCTTGTCGCAGGAAGTGTTAAGCGGAATGTTTTAATAGCAGCAATCCCAGGCGTGCCCTGGGTTCTCCTTTTTATGCAAATTACAAGAGGCTGCGCTAATAACATGTTCGTCTGCATATCCGCGAGATAAAACATTTTAATTTTAAAGTGCAATGCAGGCCAGAAACAAGTTCCTTTGCAGTTGGTTAAAGGTTCGGGATTCGACACGTTCTTGGCAACGTCTCAATTGCAATTGCATTGGTTGCACGGCCACCTACTTGTAGTGGTGGTGCATGCCCCTGCTGCACTTGTTGAGAGAGCGCCTGGTGAGTTTCATAAAAATGCAAATAAATAAAATTGAAATTAAAAGTTGTTTGCGACGTACACCGAAAATACACGAAAGGTGATAAATCAGGTGACAGAAATTAATTGAGTTATTCAGCATTGGATGCATCGGATATACCTTCTATGTGTGTGTGTGTGAGTATGTGTGTAAATACATGTGTGTGCTTGTCGTCGCCGTTGTTATTGGGTGTTGCTGTTCGATATCGATATCGAACCTCAAGTGGTGTCATCCGGCCTCACACTTGAGCTTCATCTCTGCCTCAGGCCGCGCCTCAAAGCAACGACAACGACAATGTCTGTGCCCCCGCTAGCCCCCTCTCTGTCTATAATGTGCTTGCCGCAAGCCATGCCCCATGTTGTCGACGTCGTCGTCTTCGTTGTCGTCTTTTGCTTCATTTCTTGCTTGTCTCTTGCTGATTTTGGATTAATTTGTTCTGCAGTCAAGTAAATCCCCAATCTTACTTCCAGCTCCAGTCTCAGTCTCAGTCGCAGTCTCAGTCAAAGCCTCAGCTTCAGTTCCAGCCCCTATGCCCAATGCGTTGCAGTTTTGGCCCAGCATTTCTGGCCCGTTGCGTCACAAAATGTGGTTGGCTATGGAAACGGAAAACAACAACAAACAAAAAAAGAAGACATTCGAAGCACAAGTCACCTACCTGGCAGGGCTGGCTTCAGGTTTTAGCAGACCAATGTTGCAGCAGCAACGGAATGATATATGAAGTATCTCATGGTATGACATTAACAGCACACACGAACATGTAGTTTTGTTATTTATTGAGTTTTCAGATATTTTGAAGGCATTAACATTGAAACAAATTATTATGATTACAAGATTTATTGCCGCTTGCAAGCGAAACATACGAATAATCGTATGAAAAGAGAAAGATTAACAGAGAGAAAGAGCGAGAGTTGAGGGGCAAAACAATTGCGACAACCAAAAATATCGCATATCTCATTTGAATGAAATGTCTCGAATGTCTGATGTCTGCCCCAACCTGAAATTGCTGTCCATTGTCCCAGTGGTTAACCCCAATATGCCCCTCGTCTACCATTGACTCACTTGCTTTCAGCTCATTTTAATCACGCACAATTTACCGTTTGTCATTTGATTGATTACAAAATCTTTAGAGCTTATTTAAATATCATTTTTTTATTTGCTCACGTACAATGTTGGCAAGTGTAATTTTTTGAAAAAAACTCTGACCTGAATTCCTAATAAGAAATTTCTAAATTGTAATAAGAAGGAAAAAGGATGTTATTTACTGTTATAGTGACTGCAATCTTCCGAAATTGTCAACTTGATTTATCAATATTATGAAGAAATCACCATATTATCTAGGTTTAAATATTTATATATATCTATATTTTGTTGAAATATCGAGTCACTGCAGTTTAAGTTACTAAGAATAGTAACAGTACCTTCCTTTCATATAATATATCACATGGCTTTCAAGGACGAATACAAAAAGTATAGTGGGATCCTTAATATTCGTCTTTGAAGGACATATGATATGATACATCATGAAGGGTAACGAATCATAGATCAAGAATGTGTTCAAATTGTTGTAATGGACCACTTGGCTCAAAAGATATTTACATTCCGTTTTTATTTTTAATTTTTATAATTAAAACTGAAATGTAATTTTTATTTTCAATTTTTATTAAAAAAATTGAAAAGTAACTTTTATTCTATGATTTAAAAAAAATAATTAAATTAAAAGTTTATTCTGTTTCCAGGATACCCCATTCTAAAATTTTCCCACACATCAACGTATTTTTTATACTCTTTTTTTAACTTTTTTGAAAAAAAAGGAAAAAAGAGTATATTGGGTTTGTGAAATGTTCGTCCGTCCGTCTGTCTGTCCGTCTGTATGAACGCAGGTTTTTTCCACAGTTTTGAAGCTAGAGCAACCAAACTTGGTATACATGTTGGTATATACCATAGTCAGACAAAGTGTCAAGATCTCCACCCCACCCCCACCCCTTCCCCCAAAAACCGCAAAAACCTATATCTTCCACAGTTTTACAGCTAGAGTAACCAAATTTTGCACAAGGGCTACTAATCACTTGCTTGATTGATCTGACAAAAAAAATTTGGCCACGCCCACAAAAATGAGCAAAGTCTGTATCTCCCCCACCCCAGTAGCTAGAGTCCCCAAATCTTGCAGGTTGAATTCTATAATATTCTATTAATAGATTGGATAAAAATAATTTTGCCACGCCCACCTCCGCCCTTGCAATCGACCAAAGTTTGTTTCTCCCAAACTTGTAGAACGGGCCCAACCAAACTTAAATTGATGGCAAAACTTGAAAGATTTGAGCAAAAATATAATTGCCACGCCCACTTCTGACTCCGCAAAGAGACGAAAAAAAGAGTATAGCGCAGTCGGGTCCATCCGACTGCAACGTTCTTACTTGTTTCAGATTTGATTTTTTTAAACTTATTTTCGATCCCTGATAATAATATAAAAAAAATATATATATATAACTAACTGTTAGCAAAATTCAAAATCTAAATGAAAGAATTAATATTTTTCCATTTAAGTTAACAGTTCCTCACTAATATCGATATCACAGTTGATCGATTTGCCAACAAAACGTAAGCTCATAATAAATTGTTCTCTAAAATTACAAATTCATTTTTATAGAATATACATTTTTTCTATAACAATAATGTTGTATTATTCAAAATGCTTAAATGTATTGAATGCACTACCTTTGCTTATATTTTTCGTTCACGCTCTACAAACCACAACAAAATAAGTACAAACAAGTATTTAGTTATCATAGCATTTCATAGATGATTTAGATGATTGCAGATACAAGTTTTGAGTAGGCAGCCAAGATTCGCATGCATGCTGAGCCAACAAAAACAAAAACTAAAACCGTCTGCATATTCCCATTTTATTGGCTTATTAGCATTGATAATCTCTGGACGGTGGCCAGTTTGACGATTTACATTGCCTCATCGAAAGTGTCCGGCTGCCTGACCCACGCACATTGCCACATTGAACGCCTTGAAATCGGCGTGGAATCAAAACGTGACGCAGTGGCAACACTTTTAGCCAATTGAAGTTGCCAATTGGCAATTGGCAACTGGTGATTGCATAATTGCGGCTGGCTTTGGCTAGTTGGAATGCGGAGGAGCAAATGGTTTTTTATTGCGGATGCATTGGGCAGACGATTTGCAGCAAACGATAAGTCTGTTGGACTGCTCTTTGGGTCGAGTCTGGCCTGAGCCCTTGTCGGTATCTAATCGGAGTTTATTGATTCAAACGACAGCCGAGTAGCAGTTAAGCCGATCTCGATCCCGAACCCGGCTCCCGTTCCCGTTCCCGCTATTGCCACCAAAAACTCCTGCTGCAAATGGCTTGGAATGAGCTGACGTTTTGGGTGCCAATGTGTCTTTGTGTCTATGTCTGTGTCTGGACGAGCGCCGGCGGCGTTGCAAGTGGCTCACGACGTGGACACGGACTTCATAATTGCCGCTAGTTGACGCACGTCGCACGTGGAACATTCAACATGGTGAAGCTACGTGTTCGTGCCAGCAACATTTTTCATCATAGGCGGATCAACATCGCGTTGTTTTTTTTTTTTTGTTGTTTATACTTGGAAGCAAAATTTTATCACACTTTTATTGCCGCGTTGGCTCCTCATAATTTTATAACTTTTTTATTGGTTTTTGCAGTCAAAATGTCTTGAATGTTGTTATTGTTGTCGTTGTTGTTGTTGTTGATATTACTCGTACCTTTGGCCACTTTGACTAATTGCAGTACACTTGCTGCTTGAAGTGTCTGCAAGTTGTTGTTGCTGCTGTCATTGTTGTTGTTGCTGTTGCTGTCGCGCCTGTCAGTCAGCCTGTCTGACAATTTGTCATCTTCTCTGTCATGTCGCAAATGGGAGTGTGTTGTCTATGTATGTATATATGTGTGTGTGTTGTCGTATCTGCATATCCATAAGTATGTAATTTTTATTAGAATTTCATTATAAATGGTTGACCATCGTTTGTCACTTCCTTAGACAATTTACATGCAAATCAGTTGTAAGTTTTCAGTGGGCTTTCTGATGGCACTTTAAGCTAAAAGTTACTTTGAACAGAGTTATAAAAACATCAATCAGACTTCAACTAAGCTGACATCTTGTTTTCTAACGTAACAATTAGTTGTTATTTCTCCATTACTTCATTATTGATACTATTACGAGCAGCTGAATAGAGGCTTTAAAAGCACCTGAAAGCTTTAAATTGAATTAAACGCAAGAAGAACTTAAATAAAAGTTTAACTTACAGTTTTCAACTATTTTTTTGTTTTGTCAATTATATTCTTATGACATATATTATATAAGAATTTTATTTAAAATGTTTAATATTAAGATCAATTTAATTTTTTGATTTCTTCTCATTTTGAAATCGTTTTGTATTTTGTGTGTCTCTTTTTACTCCCTGTTCCCATTAAAAATGGGAAAAAGGGAGTTATAAAGTACTGCAAATGTGTGTAACAGACAGAAGGAGGCATTTCCGACTATATAAACTATATATATATATATATTCTTGATCAGGATCAACAGCCGAGACGAACTAGCCATGTCCGTCTGTCTGTCCGTCTGTCCGTCTGTATGAACGCGTCGATCTCAGAGACTATAAGAGCTAGAGACACCAAACTTGGCATGAAGGTTCGTGTATACCATACGCAGATCAAGTTTATTTCAAATTTCGGATGCACCCCCCCGCACCCCCGCAAATCGCAAAAGACTCCCACAGCCACAATTTTAAAGATAAAGCTTTAATTTTTGGTACACATGTATGTTTAATCAATGTCTTTCGGATGTGTAAATTTCAACACGATCGGATAAATAGCACAAAAGTTATAGAAGAATCTATTACGCCCGTCTCAGTTGGCAGCAACAACAGTTTGACATGCACTGGACAAGTTGAGTGCACTGCTTGCTTGTGTTGCCGCTGAACTGCTTGAAATGCAAGTTGGAAGCAGGGAGTCTCGTAGTCGGGCACACTCGACTAGAGTTTTCTTACTTGTTTCTCATGAAAGAACAAACATTTTTCTTTAAAAAGCAAAAACTATCAAGTAGAATCTATTTTCCTTATTCAAGAATAAGATTTTAGATTTAAGCTGATTTAAAATGTTTCAATTTGCATTACTTAATTGAACAGCATATGAGTTTTATAAATAACTCATTGACCCAATTGCTTTGCAAATATTTATTATATTTCCTAGTTTATATTTTGCTGTTTTGCACACCTCTTTAGCACTTCATGAAATGGCACGTTCAACCCCTAAAAAGCAACTTACCACCTTCAAAGCCACCCAGCGCATATTCGGTTTGTTTGGCGCATAAAGCTTTCGACTCAACTCAACTCAACTCGAAGGAAACCAATTTGTTCAGCCGTTTGATTTAAACGGTTTTATGGCCGTCCTGTTGTTTTCACTCTGCCCGACGCGCCCTTAAGTATTCCACTCGGCGCACTACAGCCCAACCACCCCCGCCCCTACTCAGGACGCAGCACTCGACAGCAGTACTGCTGCCCACCCCCTTCACTGTTCCACCCATACCCCTAAGCAGACAGTGGCAAATTTGCAGCATATGCACAAAGGGCGGACGGCAGGACGAAAATGAAAGGACAGGCCGACAGTTTCGCAAGACATTTGGTCAAATTCAAATTCATTTGCGGGGGCCGCAATGTCACTGCCCTGGCATGTGTGCCACGCTGTTCCCCTGTGCTTTGTATCCCGTCCCGCGTATCCTGACTTAGCCCCTGCCAAATACGCTGAAGAGGCGTGTGTGCGTGTGTGCGTGTGTGTGGACGCAATGTGGTGCAAATGGCAGCCGTAACGGTTTAATCTGTTTTAAATTATTTTTGGGAATTTGCAGAGCCCAAACAATGGGCCAGAGACGTCGACGTGAATGCGGCTCGCTAATATGGACGCGAGCTGCTTTATGCAAAAGGGGGGAGTGAGAGTTGGTTAGTGAGAATGAAGGGAGGGTGGGGGAAGAGCAACTCAAATATGTTGGATGCGAAGTCGAAGCTGATTCCCAGTTGGGAATGGCTGTCTTTTTGCATCCGCATCTTTTTGGCTTTCATATTTTTGTTATTGTATTTGTCAGTGCACAACAACAACAACAACCAAATACACACATGCCATCTCTCTTACTCTAACTCTCTCCCCGTCTCACTCTTGAACAGGGCCTGGGCTGCCGCGTTGCCAGGCAACGCTTGGCATCAAGATTAATTTTAGACGAAAAAAGGAAAGAAATAAGTCAAAATGATTAATGGGCTTTAATTTTTGTTCGTCGTCGACGTAGACATTGCCCTCTGCTGCCGCTGCTGCTGCTTCTTCTTTATTCTTTCTGTTTGTGTTTGCCTTACCCCTCTCCAAACCCATACACATACACACATAAGTGAGGGATCTGGACCTGGTACTGATATTAGGTTTTTGGGTCTCACCCGCAACTTTCGACTTTACGAAATTGTTAATGCATCACTTTAGTCTATTTTTTTTTTGTTCAACCATCTTTATTCTGTCGCTTCAACATTCTCTCTCTCTCTCACTTTCTTTCTCCCTCACTCGCAGTTACTCATCCTCCACCGAATCTGAGCAATGGCCTACCCAGCAAAAGGGGAATGGGAATGGCATTATGGTTGCCGCTTATCATGCTGCCTGACATGGCGTTTTTCAATTGATTTGGTAAAACTCTGCGCTTGATTCAACTTTAACTTTAATCTCAACTTTGTACGTAAATATAACTCTTCAAATTATATTAAATTTCTTACTTTCCAATCTACGAAATTTGTACATTTTTTAAACGAAGAGATGAGTTCTTTTTATTGATGTGTAAATATTATAATATTATTTAATCATAGAGGGTATTGATAATATCTTTACATCCACAAAAGAAACAACATCGTACAAAATGTACGTAAAGATAACTTAAACACCATAAAGCTATATGATTCTTGAATCTAGATCATCAACATCAGGTCTTGAGTAGTTTAAAAAACTACACTCAGAGAAAAAATCAAGGATTGTGTACTCTAATCAAGTATAAAATGGTACACAATTCTTATATTAAGGACTTTTTATAACGTTCGAAACTATTTTGTACTTAATCAAAGGCTTTATATGTTTAAATCTTATGAGATAAAACGGTCGTTTTTGAACTGAAGACTTATTTTTGCTAAATTTAAGAATATATAAGCACGTTTAATATTTATTAAATCGGAGTAAATTCTATCCTGATAATTCTAGAGTTCTAGAAAAGAAAGCATAAGCTTGATTATATCACTTTAAAATATTCACAATTTTCGTATTCTCTAACATGTTAGTTCCTCCTTTTTTTTTGGCAATCGATGTAAAGTAAAAGTGCATCAAATTGCATGTCATTTCAAATCGACAAACAAAAATCAAATGTATCTCAACTAACATGGCACAAATGATTTGATGGCTATATCATTTGGCTCTTTTGCTTCTGTTCATTTTGATTTTGAGATTTTGGCAAACAAAATTAGAAATCAGAGCAGAAACTTGTGTTCAGGTTGGGGTTGACGTTGATGTTGACACGATTTCTCATATTCCGGTTAACTCTTTGCTAAGATTTTGTGCCTTTTTAATTGTGAAATTTCCACGAAATGCGCATCGCGAGTTTGTTTTTTTTTTTTTGTGGACTTGGTTCGTGTTTTTCTGGCCTGACACGATTCCATGCCCAGGCAGACGAAATGCTGATGATGATGAAAACGTGGCTGGGCCAGCGCTCTGTGGGTCCAGGTCCAAGTACGGTCCGGTCCGGCTGTGGGTTCAAGTCCGGGCCAGAGCCAGAGCTAAAACCAGGGCCAGGGCCGGCTAGTGAGCAATCGGAGCCACATTTGTGTCATTCTGCGACAACTTTGACATGTGTGACATTGTTTTTTTTTTTTTTTTTTTTGTGGTTTTGGTTGTTTTATTTCGCGAATTGTGTTAGCCACATTTTCGTGTAGTTTTTTCGGTCTGCTGCGGCTTTTGCTTAGACCAACGGCAACAAAACGAATTATTTAATTTTTTTTTTTCAAGTATTTTTTGCTTGTCTTTTTTTGTATATATGAGAAACTCACACACAAACACGCCAAGTGCCCAACTTGCCCATGGCTAGTAAGTTGGATACAGATACAAATACAGATATCAGATATGTCGGCATATATATGTTTATATTATATATGTATATATGTATGTACAATGTACATGCTTGGCCTTTGCTTGTTATATTTTAGTTTTCTTTTATTTTTGCAAATTTGCCGCCCAACTTTAAACAACATTTCGCTGTTTCTTCTTTGCAAATTTGGTTCGCTTTTTGCATGAACTTTTCTTGACTCAGTTTTGTTTTTGTCTTTTAGACTTCAGCTCGTGCTGTTTGAACAATGAGTTTTTTGTTGGTCTCAATGTTGTTGCTTTTGTTTTTGTTAAGCGGTGTGTGCGTTTGAAATTTGTTGAACGCATTCAGCAGATACAACATGCGAAACTAGACATACTACAAGATACACATCCAGAAAACCCAAAGTCAAAGAAATGTTTGCAAATGTAGAGCGTAGCTAATTGCTTTAAAAAACACACACACGCTTCGCTCTGTTTTCAAAATTCCAGCAAATTTCCATATTGATATTCATATTTGTCATTGTTTGGACATCTTCAGCTACCGTCGGCGTATCACCCGCGGCTTCCAAGAACCCTGCTGCAATATGCAAATATTATGCAACATATGTCGCCATCTCTTCATGTCCAGGTCATCCTGTGAATCCCTCACAGTTCCGCCACTGGAAATTGAGACAATTGCGATGCAATTTGGAACAGCTCGAAATGCTTTTGTTGGAGGGTGCAACGAAGTTCTGTTTGCCTCTTGCAGTGCCTCCTCGCAGAACAAACGGAGATTTATGTCGCTTTTTTATGAGTTATTGACTTCTTCACACAGATAAATCACAAATTTTCTCCATTGTGATGTGTTTGTGGAAATATTAGAAGTGAATGTGATTTATGGCATCACTGCGAGTGCATCACACACACACACACACACACACACACACATCCATACATGCAGCACAGCTCTTAAGGAGTTTTAATAGAAGACTCGAAAAAATAACAAGAAAAATCTATCGAAGCGCAAGGACAATTTAGATAAGAATTAAAAGAGCTGATAAGCTTTTTAGCTATTTTTTAAATTGCGGAAAATAAATCTTAAAGTCGGAAATAAATACTACAGAAAATACAGTAAGTATCACAAACAAAAGACACTGATATCTGAATAGAAAAAAGGAATAGTAAAAGAAAAATGTGTTTTACTATTTGTTAAATTTACAGATAGAATCGAAAACCATAATGTTTTCAATTCTGTTATGACTTTTACTAAAAAAAATATGTTCGAAATTTTTACTAGATTTTGTATATAAAAGTTTCTAATATGAATAATTTCATGATTTTCATTTTAAAACTTAAAACGTAGGATTCTCTTATCATCGCAGAAAATGCATGATATTAATAAAAAATAATATAAATTCAGATTATATTTAAAAACATAATATAACTATTTTTAAACTAAAGTTTTATAAGAGCTACCTAACTGCATAAAATAAATTTGCATATTTGATAAGAATTAAAGCATCTAAGCCATTGGATAATGCATTTCTTCTTGCTATAAAGACTAAACACATAGGCTATGATGTATTTGTACCAGTTTTTGCCTGAGTGGCTTTTAATCCTTTGCACAATGCAAACAACACGAGATTCTAAACAGCATCAATTGATTTATGCCCACATGACACATTGAACTGCATACAAATGATTTGATTTATTATGAATTTCGTTTTCAGTTGAAAGTAAAAATACAAATGCAACGTTCGTTGGCTGATCTTGTTGTTGTGTTGTGTTGTTTGTGTTGCGTTGTGTTGTGCTGCAAACGAAACTGAAGATACCAAAAGATAACCAACCATGAGTACGATCTGAGCCAGGCCAGGCGATTCAGATCACTTTCAAAACGGCGACAACAATGCGAACTCATAAATAATAATTTCTGGCTGACTCGCGCCGAGAATTCAAAACGATGAAAAACTAAAAAAATATATAAGATACTATATATATAAAGAAGAAGAGCAGCATGGCCAACTGTAAAAACAGGTAACCTTCAAAACACAATGGATGCAGACAGCGACGTAGACGAAGTCAAGCCAAAAGTCATGTCCGGTGCTCGGCAGGGGCTGCTTTGGCAGAGCGGCGAACCGGCGGCTCATCAGCCACCAGCGCAGCGGTTCAAAGTCAAATGTTGTATCTTAAAGATGCATTTGTTGAGATACGCGCACCAAATTGCCACTGCGAAGGACGCATATTAATTTTTATGGCCGTAGAAAATGATTATTGCATAACCTGAGACTGAGAGTGGAACTGAGAGTGAACTAGGAACTTTGAACTGAGAACTGTGAACGGAGAACAGCGGCCTTCGCCAGGTGACTTCCTAATGTCTAATGATATTTTTGGGAAAATCTTTATGGGTTTATGACATGTGCAAAAGAAAACAGCAAGTGACGTGTACAACAAAAAATACAATATAAAAATCACACAGCAGGTTTTCACTTTCGTCTGAGATATTTGCTGTTTTTGTTGCAATTTCAAGGACATTCAGCGCATAAAAAAAAGATTTTTGCAATCTTCAAGGTGTGCCAGCTTTGCCTGCGTAGAACTAGTGGATCAGGTAGTAGGATTTTCCAGTTAGTTTTGCCAAAACTGTGCATTTTCATAGCACACTTTCTTTCTGCCGTTACGCCGTTCTCTCTTCATTTCTCGCTCTCTTTCGCACTCTCTTTCTCTCTGTCTGCATTTTTTACTTTCTGACTTTTTGCGTTCGTTGTCGCGTATCTCTTTGCCATAAATCATTGTCACCCGCTCGGCGCAATGTCACTGCGAGAGCGCCCCGCTGGGCGGCTCAAGCTCAGGCCCAGACCCCGAACCCCGAACCCCGAACTCCAACTTCAACTCTCAATCCGTATCCACAACGTGCTGGGGCCCACAAAAACAGTTCGAGTGTACTCGCAAAAGGCGCTGACTGCTAGCTCCAAAATCGCAAAATCCACAACACACTCAAATAAACACATACACACACGCACACACACATACATTCAGTCTGTGCAACACACACACAGTTGCAGAGCATTGCCAGGCAAACTGCAGCCACAGCAAATTGCCACCCAAAGCTGCCCAACTTGGGGCTGCTTAGTCCTTTTTCACTGCAGCTACATCAAAATCCGCACAGAAATTAAATAGCACAGCAAAAAGACCACAACAAGTGGCATGTTACAAAAAAAAATAAAAGAATAGAAAGCATTTTAACGTTGAAATTTGGTGGCCAAAATTGGTTTTTGCTTGAATTGATAAAGAACTTGAAAAAGCTTAAAGAGAAAACATCTTTACTATGCAATTCTTAAAGGAATAATGTAAGTAAAATAAGCCAATTATTCCTAAGTATGATTGATCTCAGCCTAAACTATTGATCAAATGTACCATGGTTAAAAACGTAAAAATAACTTCGGAGTGCCGAATAATATATGTACCATTGCAGAGAAGATTTGCATAAGAAAATTTATTTTTCAACCGATCGTTCCTATGGCAGCTATTAGATATAGTGATCCGATTTTGATCAAATTTATTCAACATGTGTAGAACGTGCTTTAATTTAGATAAGGTGAGTTTGGTCGAGATATTTTGAAAAACAGAAAAGTTTTTCATGCAGTAACATATTTTTAACCGATCGTTCCTATGGCATGTATAAGATATAGTCGTCCGATTCTGATGAAATTTTGTCATCATGTATAAACTGTCTTTAAATTTAGGTAAAGTGAGTTTTGTTGAGATCTGTTGAAAAACAAAAAAGTTTTTCATACAAAAACTTATTTTGCAACCGATCGTTCCAGTGGCAGCTAAATTTGTGGTTCGATCTGGCCAATTCATTTTTAGTATGTTTTTTTCATGTTGAACAAATTGTACACAAAATCGGGCTGCAATGCCTTATAGCTGTCATAGGAATCAACGTTTGATAATTAAGTTTTCATGTGAACAACTTTTCTGCAAGGGTATATTTCATCGGCATGCTGATGATATATTTTCTTTCTTATTTTAATATATATTTGTTGCTTTCGAATCAAAATGCTATTCTTTGATTTCTTCCAATGGCCTCTGGGGCATTGCATTGCTCAATAAATAAAATAAATTTATTGAGGAAGCAGTTATCGTTGATCCAGCTCAACATTTTAAATATATTAAATACAAAATACAACTTTAGCAATTTTATCAGAAATAACCGTTTTAAGCCTAACTCTTGCTTTAGTATATAACATACAATACATACATACATACATATGTATATAATGTGTATTTGAAATTTCAATTTGGTGTTGTTGTTCGTTGTTATGTTTTGTGTTTCTTTCAGCTTTTGCATTTGATTAATTAGCCGTTTCATGTCGCCATATATCAATGATTTTGAAAATAATTTTAATTTCAAATACACACGGCATCTGTTTTAACTAAAACAAGTTTTGTTTATTGTTTTCTCAGAGCTCTTTGTTTTGGCTTTTACGGCATTTGTGAATATATTTTTTGGGTTTCGTTAAATATTTCGTTTGTTTTTTTAGCTTAGTTTTGGGTTTGCTTCTCTCTCGGCAAACGACATTGATTAATGTTTTTACAAAAGAGTTGTCGCCATTTTATGCCGGATTATTTAATAAATAAATCATGACTAGGAGTGTGAATGTGATTCAAAATATGATCACATTATTGTAAATCTTTTGGTCACCTCGAAGTCGAAGGAAGCTCTTACTTATTTCATTCAATTTTTAAGTTTTGAAATAAAGAAACTGAAAACTAATACAAAAAGACAAATTTGCATAGCCAAATAAAGTTTGCAAACTTTTTTATGATATTGCAAGCTATGTGAATATTTTACTCCCACTTAATATATTATTATTTAAATATCGTTGAAGGATTAAAAGCTGATACAAATTTGTTAAATTTTTGATAGAAACGAAGATCAATCGTTAATACAACATTGTTTTTTAAATTTTGCTATGTTTATTTGAGATACTCTGGGTTACCGTGGTTTTAATATGCAAGTTTTAGTATGAAAATATTAACAATATTGGCATGATTAAAGATTTCGAAATTGTTTGTAATATAATGAAAAGTCCAATCGAATGAATTTTGTTATGTCAACTTTCGTTAAATCTCCGAAGAGCGATATGACTATAATCAGGCCTGTTCCGAGCTCCACACGTTCTTAAAAAGTAGAAACGAATGTATTTTGAACGTTTTACAAATAACTATTTCAAGTTTCAAAGGAAATATTTCGAATTTGGAGAATATTATAAAAGAAAGTTAAATCAAGAATAGTTTTTATTTTACTTAAATTTACATTTTGAATTTACTTTCAATAACAAACATACAAATTTAAAACGAAGTGCAGGAAAGTGAATCAAGTAAATATAAAAAAAATAGAGGGATGTATAGCGTATAACAAGTAGTAGTTGAAAGCAGGCTATCTTATTCATTTAGTGAATGTAAATGATTTATGATGACTAAGCGAATACTTTTCTATTAACCAGGCCAAAACTGGTGATAATATGAAGTTCATCACTTTACAATGTTAGTTCAGTCTCTGATGTCGTCTCTCAGTCATAAATCATGAACTTTTTGCAGTGCAAACAGAAATGCGAAACAGAAACCGAGTTTATGATTTTGTCAGCACTGAAACATTTCCAGCTGATTAAATCGATAAATTATGAGAATATAATATCATCTGATGACAAAAATTGGTATAAATAAAATGGACTGGCTGGTTTTATATAGTAAAACAAATGCGTTAACAGCAAATAAAGAAAAGGGCGCAATGTTCATTAAAGCTTATTGAACAAATCAACAACGAATCAAATAAATAAATATTTATTATGTGCATAAAAAATGCACTTTAAAATATATGAAATGAAATAAATCTGAGCGCAAGTGCAATGAGTAAGTGAGAGAGGTATAAGCAAAGAGCTAGATAGAGGGAAATAGAAAGAGTGTGAGAGAGAGAGAGAGGGGAAAAGCAGATAGAGAGTGCGACAAATATGCAGAAGCCAGACAACTAGGACAATTGCAACAGCAACAACAACAACAACAACAAGGACAATGCGCCGCAACAATGGCCGCATAAATTTTCTATGCAAAGGCAGCTTGGCTGTGTGTGCGTGTGTATGTGCATGTGTGTGTGTGTGTATGTGTGTGCACTCACACTTAGAAATGGCTGCCGCATGCGGAAGTGAAACTATGTTGCCCAGGATATGTGCAATAATTCAAAACGATTCCAAGTTCAAAGCGGCCATTACTCGTGGCCAGCTTCAGTTAGCTGGTTCCCGTTCCCGTTCCCGCTGTTGGTTCCCGCTCCTAGCTCTAACTCCAGTTACTAGCTCCGAAAATTTATGCAAATGTCTAATAAGCCTGTCAACAGTTTGCAGTTGACTGATGTCCTCGCACGGTCCTAACTCTATATGTAGCTAACCATTTGAGTTATGAAGTGTTGAATTCTGTGCCACAAAATGCGGCAAAAGGCAACTTCAATTTCGGAGTGCAACTCACCGTTTAAATCCAATTTGACTGTGCAAATCCTCCTCTCGAATCCAGTGGCTTAAATATTCAACTTGCAGCTGTGCACGTGCGCAAAACTTTTCACAGAAACTTTAGATGATTATATATACTATATATGTATATATATTTTTGATATTTCTTTTTGTTTTGTTTTTAGCTACTTTTCTTTTTGTTGTTACTTCACTTTTCTTACTTTTTGGCTGTCTGCTACGTTTGTGTTTGAATATTGCTTGTTTTGTGACTAGAAATGTTAAGATTTTCAACTCGTTCACTCGATTTTAAAACGAAATCAAATAAAGCGTTATATACTTTAACTTGTATTTGTATTTGAGTGTAACGAGTGTATTTTCACAAATTCACTTATTGCACAATTTGATTGCTACTTTTCTTATGTAGACACCTGCCAGACGTAGACGTATGTAGGTGTTTATGGGCTCTTAAGTATCTACAACGTGGCTAAACATCATAAAAAACACTGCTGAACAAAACTGAGAAACGCGCGCGTTTTTCTTCTGCTTGTTTTTTGTTTTGGCGAATCTCGAAATTCTTGTCTGCGTCTGGCTGTGGCCAAAGTGCGACTGCTGACAGCGGCTCTAACTTTTAACGATTATTGTTATGATTATTGTGATGATTTGAACGATTTTGATGGTTTTTACGAGCTGTCAATTGGCCGCGGGGTTTGCTAGCGGGCGGGCAGACTTTAGCGACGAGCTGACCACGACGACCGTAGGCGACCGAATAGTTTTGGGGCAAACCGACCCAAAATATGCCGCTGCTTTGGCTGCTGCTGCTGCTACTGCTACTGCTGCTGCTGGCAAAGATGCCCCCAACGCCGACAATCAGAAGAATCACAACAACAACAACAGCAACTATGATGACAAGAACAACAACGATTACGACTACAACGACGGCGACGGCGACGACGATGACGATGGGCAACGTGTGGCATACACGGTTTTTACACTACACTACACGGCTGCGTATTGTGTTGTGTGATGTTGATTTCTTTACGACTTCTATCAAACTAAACCCATAAAGCATTCAATTCAAAGCATATAGTCGTGCATGTGAAAATCCAAGCGAGAACTCCTTATTAATCCAGAAGCGACGCGCCAGCTGTGGACTGCGCAGCCAGCGCAGGCTGCGTCGCCCCCCCTCCCAAAAAAAAAAAACAGTATATAAATAATCTTATAAGAAACTCACGCGCCGGCAGAACGCGAGAGAGAACCGACCGCAGCCGCAGCGCTGCCAATGTTATTTATGCTACCTCTGCCTACGTCGCCGTTGACGTCAGCGCTAGCGCCAACGTAGCATTCAGCGTCGGCGTTAACGTCTGCGTCAGCGTCGGCCATAAAGTATCTGCAGTCAGTACGAGGCAGCCACAAACAAAAAAAATGTATCTTCTGCTCGCAATTTGCGCTCGTTGCCAGAGTTGCAGAGTTGCTGAGTTTCAGAGTTGCAGAGTGCCAGTTGAGCCAGTTGAGCGTGTGAGTGAGTGAATGAGTGCGAAATTGAAATTTACATTTGCGAGAGTTTCCACCGCTTGTGGCACGGCCGGTTGCCAGTTTCCAGTTGATATTGTATCTCACATTCGCACAGCGGCTACTTGCGGCTTTTGGTTGTCTGAGTTGCGGCCACAGCGTGCTTCAAGATTCCTTTTTAGCTATTTATCCTGGCTTGGAATGCGTCTTTTTGACTAGAATTTGAATTTAAGTTTGGTATGTTTTGCTTTTATATTGTTGATATATTGGTGATGGTCAATAATTGAATTGATGGTGTGATTTATCTATTAACATATAGATGTAGAATTAGCTAATTAACTAAGGCCTATTCATTGAGTATAAAAGACAACTTGCCAGCAACATTTTTCTATGAATTCTAGCTTTAAAAACAAACGCATGCCAAATAACTATTTTTACGTGACTTTTCAAATCTTTCTAGCTCTCATAATTCTGTTCCAACACAAGTTGACATAGATATATGTATATTATATAAATAAATGAATTTAAATTAAAAAACATTTTTGTATTTTACACTAAGAGAAGCATATGCATAAAGTCAGCTAAACAGTATATTTGAAATTGCAATTAAAATTGTTAGCTTTGCTTAACTTCTAAAAACGATAAGTACTTTAAGAGTACAATTTTATCTTTTAAATCAGTTCAGTAAAAACTACTGGAACACTAAACTGACAATGATTTGAGATAAAGAGTACTTGTAAACAGAAACAAGCCAAGTCAATTTGATAGACTTGTCTAAACTTCGATCTGATCAGCAGATACACATATGTTTCCAATCGTTTTTAACACCTGCTTTTATAGTGTTCCAAATACTTTTTTATTATAATAAAACACAACTTTGAGTTACAAAATAAAAAACAAGATAGAAAAGTTATATTCGGCGTGCCGAAGCTATAACCTGACTGAATATGTCTTTGTAATTTTCGTTAATTTTCAATCGATTTGTTTTATGGCAGGTATGGAGTGTATAAATCGTCCAAGTTTGACCAAACTATCTACATAAAAATTTTCAAAAACTTGCAACTGTTGACTTTGTTTATTTACTATTTTTTTTCTTATTTACTTCTATGGGAGCTATAAACTTTCAACAAGCGCAGATAATGCTGAAATCAGAATTGGTAAGTTTGGTCGAGTAATCTTAAAACACACAATATTCGGCCGATCGAATCTTTGGCCGTTATATAATATGTTATAGTGATTTAATCTAGTCTGCTCTATGTACTACTTTTTCAATGCGTTACAGATTTCATTACAAAACTTTATCAAACTCGTCAAGGGTAAGCAAAACGATAAACATTACACTTAAAACACAAATGTTTCAGAAAAGTACTTTCAAATATAACAAGCTCATATTTGCTGAAAAATTCAAGCTACTGAAATAGTTTCCAAAACATTCAACGAGAAACAATAAAAAAAATATTTAAAAAAATATATATGAGGAAATGTAACAGAAATGTAACAGTTGAAAAATTTTAAAACCAGTTAAATAAACTTAATCAATTTTAAAATTAAAGTAACAATTTATTTCAAAAATTGTTCTAACCCTAACTCAAGTAAATATTTATGGCTGCCGAATATCTATAATCGTTCATTTGCCGACGGCACAACAATCATGGCGTACAATCTCAACAAAACAGAAACAACACGCACTCACTCACACAGTCACATTTACTCACACGCACAACGCAGAACCACCCCAATGGAGCGAAATGGCTCAGCATCTCTCTCTTGCTCCCACTCTATCTGTTCGAATGGCTGCTCTCTTGCATAGCACATCTGTTGGCCGCACAGAGCGTGAGAGAGCATGAGATCAGCAACTTGGTCGAAGAAGAAGAGGATGACAAATAGGATGAGGAAGAAGAAGCTGAGAAGCAGCTGCTGTGGCTACAACACCACGCACCACGTGCAACATGCTGCTGGTAAAGGGCACTCTGAAAACGTCCTCCCCCCACCAAGTAGCTCCCATAAAACCACATGGAAGCAGCTCCAAACGAAACTTGGCCAACTTTGCGCTGCCTCTGCCGCTGCCGCAGTAACTACCGCTGCCACTACCGCTGCCACTGCCTCTGCCGTCGCCAGCGTCGCCGCCGCCAATTGGCAACGCGCCGCAAACAGGGAGGAGCCGCTGCAGTGCGCGCTCATAAAGCATTCTCGCCTGTCGCTTGCTCGACCGCCTGCCGGAGAGCAACACCAACACACTCGCCTCCAAGATGGATGACGCCGATGTCTGTGTGTGTGCTGTGTGCAAGCGAGTGCGCGATAGCCCTTGCCCGGCACGTGCGACAAGGATGGCTACATGCGGCCGCGTTAAGTGTGACGAATGTGCCATTATTTTGCTTTATTGTGTCGTGAGCAGTCGCGTTGCTCTTTTCAATGAGATTTCTCACATAAATTTACGCAGCAGTCTCGCAACGGTCCTACAGACCGATTTGCTCGCTGCAGCGTCGACGTCGACGTTCGCGTTGGCGTTGGCATCGACTTCGACGTCGACTTTGGCGTTGGCGTTGGCGTTATCGCTGGCAAGTGTGGACCGACGGCTTCTCTCTGAGTGGAGAATCATTTGGACTTTTGCCGTCTGCCATGAATGAGTAAAAATACAGCGGCTAAAACACTTTGGGCCAAATTCGCAAGTTCAAGCTGAATTAATTCAGTTGCGTTTTCTCAGCAATCAGTTTGCAACACTTGTAAATTAGTTGGCAGTTAGGTTTGACTTCATATTTAACTGTTGCAATTTCAGCAGATTCATTTTCATAAGTCATATGTCATATTAACATATAAATTTAAATTTCCATTAAAAAATTAAACCTTCGATTTTTCAAAATTTAGAAAAATTTACTATAAGATAAAATTGCAGTTTATTTACATATTACTTGCTGAAATTCAACATCACACAAGCATTTATATTTATTGAAAGACGATCAAAATGTCATTTTTGAATTCGGAAATGGGAGCACAATATTTTTCAAATAAATGAAATATGAATTCGGAAATGTTAGCATGACTGTATTATTTAAAATACAAATTGAATGATGCAAAATAATTACTACTTTGGAATATTTGAAAATTTATTTTAAAAATGAAAAAATTTGATCACTTGATACATCTTATTGTCAGTTGTCAGTTTCTTAGCTGTTAAATTCGATTTAAATATTATAAAGCTGTCATGAGAAAATGTTTGAAATGTTTAAAATTATAGATCGGTTAACAAATATATTAAATGGTAAATTAAAATGAAAAATTTATGACTTTTTGACAAACATAATGTGTAAGTACTTTATTCAGAGTCTGGCAGATGTTCTTAAGTTTTTTATTCGAACAATTTTACACTCAATTATGTGCAGTAATAAATATCAAAGAAGCGGATGAATCGCTTTTAAAAGCATACTTGGCGCCGCACCAACGTTGCAGCCGCGTGGATGTGGATGTGGACGTGGATGTGGATGTGGATACCTTGCTGCCACACAACTGGCAGGACCAAAGTCATACCCACAGGTCCACTACGCATCGCTGCTCTTTGACAACTGTGCGCCCTTAAATCATTCAATTGGAGCTCAGAGAATGTAAATGGGGAACGGGGGCAAGGGAAAGGAAAGCTGCTGTGGCGGGGGCTCAGCTGGAATCGTGTTTCTGTGTATGTGCCTCGTTTTGTGTTGGAGTTGGACCTTTTTGTGGCGTTCACCTTGGAAAATATTTTCACATGCCGCCAGTGGGCGCCCTCGCTCTCCATTTCCGCTTCAGCAAACTGCTGCAACAACTACAACAGACACACAGCGACATACAGAAAAACAAGACGCGCGTGCCGTTCAGCCAGTCGACCCAGAACTCGGTACTCGGTATTCGATACCGGGGACCTGAAACCTGAAAGCCAGCCTGTTTCGTCCTCGCCTCGGCCCTGACAATCGGGCAAATAAGTCAACCTGCAGCAGCAACAGCAACAGCAACAACAATAACAACAACAACAACAACAAAAACAACAACAACAACAACAACCCAAAAGTGATCGATGAAGTCGCCCCCCAAATTTACGACGTGAAACTTTAAATTGTTTCGCATGTCGCTTCGATTTTGCCTTTCGAGTGGAGCCTTCCCTGGACTTGCATCTTCGCTCACCTCCCAACCATGATCTGGTCTGAAATTCAAGTGCAAGCCAGCAAACAAAGTTGTTTGTTTACTTCATTGTTATTAACCTTAAATTTCAATTTTACTAAATAGAGACTATATAAAAAAATATATACTGTTAAAATGCATTCGAAAACAGGAACGCTATGCTCAAAAACATTTATATTTAGAAAAGTAGGTGAAAATGGGAACAGGTGATAGAGAACCTTTTTTAATGAATTCCTCAGAGAGAATTAATCAAGAATTCCGGTCTTAGATCAACCACAATCGGTGTCAAAAGTTGAGTTTTCCAAAATGGAAAAAAAGAGTATATTGGCTTTGTGAAATGTTCGTCCGTCCGTAAGTCTGTCAGTATGAACACAAGTTTTTTCCACAATTTTTAGGCTATAGCAACCAAAACTTGGTTGGTATATACCATAGGCAGACAAAGGGTTAAGATCGGCCAGATCGGAACACTCTGACATATAGCTGCCATAGGAACGATCGGTTCGATCGGAAGTTTTTGTATGAGAAACTTTCTTGTTTTTCAAGATAACTCAGCCAAACTCGCTTTACCCAAGTTAAAGGACAGTTTATATATGCTGACCAAATTTTTATCAAAATCGGACGACTTTGTCTTATAGCTACCATAGGAACAATAGTTTGAAAAACAAGCAACAAACAACAACCAAGCTCACTTTACCTGAGTTTAAGGACAGTTTATAAATATACAAGTAGTCTTTACAAAAATTAAATTTATTAAACGTACAGAAAACAGAGTAAATCTTAAATCAAGTATGTTTTTAAGCCTAAAAGAGCTTATTTTAAGAACAGAACATAAACAATTTTGGCCTCATTGTAAGAAAGTTTTATCTGCTGTCAGTTATATGGTTTGGTCTGTAGCTCAGATGTCTAACAGACCGACCAGCTCTGACTGGCTGTTGTGCGTGGATCTCGAGTTCAATCCACAGCTGCAACAATAAAAGTTTTTCTCTTTTATAATTCCACCCTTATTCAAGCCAAAACAAGTAAGAATACTCTAGTCGAGTGTGCCCGACTACGAGACTCCCTGCTCCCAACTTGCATTTCAAGCAGTTCAGCGGCAACACAAGCAAGCAGTGCACTTAACTCGTAAACTGCTTGTCAAACTGTTGTTGCTGCCAGCTGAGACGGGCGTAACACAAGCAAGCAGTGCACTTAACTCGTAAACTGCTTGTCAAACTGTTGTTGCTGCCTACTGAGACGGGCGTAATAGATTCTTCTATAACTTTTGTCCGATCGTGTTGAAATTTACACATCCGAAAGACATTGATTAAACATACATGTGTACCAAAAATTAAAGCTTTATCTTTAAAATTGTGGCTGTGGGAGTCTTTTGCGATTTGCGGGGGTGCGGGGGGATGCATCCGAAATTTGAAATAAACTTGATCTGCGTATGGTATACAGGAATCTACATGCCAAGTTTGGTGTCTCTAGCTCTTGTAGTCTCCGAGATCTGTGTGTTCATACGGACAGACGAACAGACAGACAGACAGACGGACATGGCTAGTTCGTCTCGGCTTTTGATCCTGATCAAGAATATATATAGTTTATATAGTCGGAAATGCCTCCTTCTGTCTGTTACACACATTTGCAGTACTTTATAACTCCCTTTTTCCCATTTTTAATGGGAACAGGGAGTAAATAGATTGATCTTAGAATTTTGTTCCTTTTCTATGACCATTTTAAGCTTATTCCGAGATTTAGTACGATTTGTACTTAATTCAAGACTGTTATCCCGCTTTGGACAAAGAATAAATCTGGTCACAATTTAAGGAAGGCCAAACTTGCATTTAGACCGCTGTTTTCTCTCTGTGAGGGGTTAGAATATTCAAAACAGGACTTTTACAAAATTTCCAAAGTTCGACCGATTTCAATAACGTTAGAATTCATGCATTATTGAATTACAAAAATATTTTTTGGACGATTATTTCTTGAAAATTTACCGCACTCCCGCCTTATACATTTTGAAAAATTGTGTACAGTTTTAATACAATTTCATAATGATCTTTAAAAATAATTTGAGCTTGACCGGGTGAGAGAAGATGAAGAATTCATTAGACGCATTAAGTGCAAATTTATATTTATATTTATATTTATATTTTCCAAAATGGAAAAAAGAGTATGTTGGGTTTGTGAAATAACCGTCTGTATGAAAGCAGTTTTTTCCACAGTTTTGGAGCTAGAGCAACCAAACTTGGTATACATGTATATATATACCATAGGCAGAAAAATACGTTTTTGTATGAAAAACTATTTTGTTCTTTAAAATAAGTCAACCAAACTCACTTTACCTGAGTTTAAGGACAGTTTGTAAGTATATAAGTAGTCTTTACAAAAATGTACAGAAAACTGAGTATATCGCAGTCGGGACAACCCAACTGCAACTTTCATACTTGTTGATGTTATTATTATTTTCATTTAATTGAGGAAAGCGTATTCAGTTTTGTCATGTCTTAATAATTTGTCATTTTGTTGTACGTTTTTGCAATTGTTCTGAATGAAATTCAAGCTGTTGTTGTTATTGTTATTGTATTGCCGCTGTTGCTGTTGGTTGATGTTGTTGTTCTTATTGCTTTTGTGCCAGACCGTGCATGTATACGAATAATCAGTCAAGTTGATCAGGTGAGTCAATAAATAAAGCGGCAACAGACGCCGGACGGTAGCCGCGACCACCACCAACAACAGAAACAACAACAACAGCAACAACAACTGAGACAGACAGTCGACACATGTGTACATATGACAACATTTTAATGGTCGTTTATCATAATTTGTCTTTGAGCCGAGCTAATGCTAACATCAATTGCTTACTTTGTGTATTGCACACAGTGGGCGTGGCAGGGGGCGTTGCTGATACCGACCGAGTGACAACGTCAACAATTTTGATTAACTTCGTTTGGCTATATTACATTACATTACATTAGATTGCAAACAATGGCATCACGAGCACAAATTTGGACGTTGACAACATTCGAGTAATCCAAACTGATGTGTTGCCATAACACGAATCACGCAAATCCCGTTTATATCAATTGGAATGGATTACATCTAAGAATAATATACGTGAACGGTACACTTGTGAATCTTTTACGTCTTGAATGGCATTTTGATAGTTATTTCAAGTAGATATAAATTATATTGCTAAATGTTCAGTGCTTTCTTTTCTCGGAATATTTCTAACTATTCTAATTTTCATTAATCACAATAGATTTCATTAACAAACTTACACACCAAGACAAAAATCCGTTCGAATTATGAGCTAAGCCAAAAACAAGTAAGAATGCTCTAGTCGAGTGTGCCCAACTACGAGACTCCCTGCTCCCAACTTGCATTTCAAGCAGTTCAGTGGCAACACAAGCAAGCAGCGCACTTAACGTGTTCAGTTCCTGTCAAACTGTTGTTTCTGCCATAACTTTGGTGTTATTTATCCGATCGTGATAAAATTTAAACAGCTGATCAATATTGATACAACATATATGTGTACCAAAAATTATCTTTAATCTTTAAAATTGTGGCTGTGGGAGTTTTTTGCAATTTGCGTTGGTGCAGGGGGGTGCATCCGAAAATTGAAATAAACTTGATCTGCGTATGGTACACAGGAACCTGCATGCCAAGTTTTGTGTCTCTAGCTCTTATAGTCTCTGAGATCTGTGCGTTCATACAGACAGACAGAAAGACGGACAGACAGACAGACGGACAGACAGACGGACATGGCTAGTTCGTCTCGGCTGTTGATGCTGATCAAGAATATATATAGTCGGAAACGATTCCATCTGCCTGTTACTTACATTTGCAGTACTTAATAACTCCCATTTTCCTATCTTTAATGGGAACAGGGAGTGAAAACAGCTAGTTTTTACAAGTGTCATGATTTAACAAATGCTTAAATGGTAAAGGCATGCTTAATTTTTGATCATATAGACATTTGCATTTTGTTTTGCCATTACATTATGCGTTAAACTTCGCAGTTCGCAGTTAACTATACAGTTTTAGAACTATATAATTGATGGGCTAATAATAGCTGCGACCAGGACCAGGACCACGAGCCTACTGTGATTAACTGAAGTTTTACCAGTGGCGTGATTTAACTCATCCTCAGGTGAAGGCTTGACAGATTTTTGTGCATAATGTATTATTGTATCTCTTGACATTACATGATTGTTTTCTCCAAGGCAGAGTGTTCGCAGTTCACTCAAATACACAACTGCGTATTCTAGGCATTTTAACTCAAAATGATCATGATTTATTATGGTGAATTCTTCATCAGTCTTTTTTTTAGCCACTATAAGGAAGTCTCCTGGACTCAATTTAATAACATCGTATTTATACAAAAAAGGATCGGAGAAGGAGACCAGAATTATATTTTCGTTAACGTCGTGCCATAATGAATACGGTGTGCCCGGCCTCTCAACTTTTTGAGAATATTTTTCATAAGTTTCTTTTGTTTGTACTCCTTTGCAGAGATATTGAAGTTCCTTACCAACGGCATATTCACAAGCTCCATCGACTTTATAATCGTTAGATAAAACACATCCTAATAATATGCTTGAAAGTGCCAAAAACAACCAGATTTTCTCCATTATAAATTTATTTAGAACTAATCTTTGTAAATTTAAAATTTAAAAATGCTCCAAAAATTGACTGACTATTAATATATAGATGCCTTTGATCAAAATGCTTTTATTTCCCTAAAATAGAATCAACAAATTACTATAACTCGCGTAATTGCCTACAATTGTCCAAGAGTTTAGAGAACGGAAAGACACGAACTTGGCTTCTGCGAATCGACTGTTAATATAGACTATGAATATTGCTTAAGATGGACTAGAGTGAATTTTGTTTTTATACTCTTTTTTAATTTTGTTGGTAAAAACAGAAAAAATAGTATATTAGGTTTGTGAAATGTCCGTCTGTCCGTCCGTCCCCAAATTTTGCAGGTTGCATTCTATTGCCCTATTAAATAGATTGGATAAAAATAATTTTGCCACGTCCAGCCCCGCCTTTGCAATCGAGCAATGTTTGTTTCTCCCAAACCTGTACAACGGGCCCAGCCAAACTTAAATTGATGGCAAAACTTGAAAGATTTGAGGAAAAAAACAATTGCAGCGCCCACTTCTGACTCCGCAAAGAGGCTAAAACAGAGTATATCGCAGTCGGGTGCATCCGACTGCAACGTTCTTACTTGTTTGAATTATACAAGTAAGATTACTCTAGTCGAGTGTGCCCGACTGCGAGACTCCCTGCTCCCAACTTGCATTTCAAGCAGTTCAGCGGCAACACAAGCAAGCAGAGCACTTAGCTTGTCCAATGCATGTCAAACTGTTGTTTCTGCCTGCTGAGACGGCGGTAGTAGATTCTTCCATAACTTTGGTGTTATTTAACCGGTCGTAATGAAATTTACGCATCCGATCAACATTGATTAAACATATACTATGTGTACCAAAAATTAAAGCTTTATCTTTAAAATTGTGGCTGTGGGAGCCTTTTGCGATTTGCGGGAGGGTGGGGGGGGGTGCATCCGAAATTTGAAATAAACTTGTTTTGAAAATTCGCGGAAAACCGTAATATGAAACTTTTTTGTTTATCATCCGTTCAGCTTCAAACTTATTTAAAAAAAATCCATACAAATAATTCATTAATAACTGCTTACCAATTCTTCGGAAAGTGGGTGGAAAACAGACTTTTACTTTTAATTTTATGCGTGCGACAGAGATTGGAATATCAAGCGGTATACTTTGAGTGCCTTTGAATATTGCTTTCTCGCTCTGCACAAAAAATGTTTGGTATACTTTTCTATGCAAAATGAGAGACCGCTCGCTCTGATTTTTTTTGCACTCTGAATTCGTTCGTTCAAAAAAATTGCTTGCTTTTGTATTTACACTCTGCATTTAACTGCAGATGCATAAATTAAACTGATTTTCGCTTGCACATAACTAATTATACTCATTTTTGAATTTTTTTGAAAAAAAAAAGAAAAAGGAGTATATTGGGTAACCAAACTTGGTATGCATGTTGGTATATATATGGTATATACCATAGGCAGACAAATTGTCAAGATCTCCCCCCCACCACCACCCCTTCCCCCACAAACCGCAAAAACCTATATTTCTCACAGTTTTAGAGCTAGAGTAACCAAATTTTGCACAAGGGCTACTAATCACATCTTTCATAGATCTGACTAAAAAAAAATTTGACCACGCCCACCTTCGCCCCCAAAAATGAGCAAAGTCTGTATCTCCCCCACCCCTTTACCTAGAGTCCCCAAGTTGTACATGTTGAATTCTGTTGCCCTATTAAATAGATAGGATGAAAAACATTGCAATCGAGCAATGTTTGTTTCTCCCAAACCTGTAGAACGGGCGCAACCAACCTTAAATTGATGGCAAACCTTGAAAAATTTTACCAAAAATACAATTGCCACGCCCACTTCTGTCTCTGAAAATAGGCGGAAAAAAGAGTATATCGCAGTATTGCGTTCACATATCGGAGTTTAACAGTGAGAATCGGATCTCTTGGCTTTTCACTCTTAGTACAACTTTGGTGTGCTGCAAAGGGAAGAGAATGCTACGCATACGGCAGATGTACTCTTTTGCTTTAGCGAGTGTGCTCTTGGTGGCTGCAAAATGCATACAAAGCAGAGCACCTAATATTCCATTCTCTTTTGCACGCACAAAAGCAAACCAAAGTTGTGCTAAGCGAACGCTACAACAAGCGCGTTCGCAAAAACAAGATAGAGAGCGTGATCGCGGCAGCGTACATGCATATTTTCAGAAAAAGAAAGCGTGTATATGTCCGTATATGTACGTTCAATATTAAATGAAAATGTGACAAAAACGGGTGCAAAAAACTTACTGACGGGCGGGACGGGAAAGGATTTTAAAAAGTGAGGGCGGGTAGGATTATTACATGTTGCCCAAATAAGCAACCAGAAAAGATTTTAAAAAGAGCGGGTGGGCGGGATTGCAACGTTGGAATGGCGGGCGAAGCCGGTGGTACATGCTAGTAGTTTATATACTCGGAAATGCCTCCTTCTGCCTGTTACTCATATTTGCAGTACTTTATAACTCCCTTTTTCCCATTTTGAATGGGAACAGGGAGTAAAAACATAATTTACTCAAGTCCATCTTAAGCAATATTCATACTCTATATCATGGGTGCCTAGAGCCTATACACACGACGCACATTTGTTTTTGTATTACACATTGGGCATAAAATGTGTGTGATCTTGCACACGCCATAAGCAAGCGGTGCAAATTTGCAAATTATACAAACAATTTTTGGCTTTCCGTCCACTTTCGATGCTGGCAAAACAAAAACAATTGTGCTTCGTGGGTATAGGCTCGTAGTACCGTTAAATAATCGAATGTATTTTGTTGTTGTATTCTCGTTTTGTGTGCACTGAAAATGTCGACTAACTTGTAACCCTTGTGATGCGTGTGTTCTATTCCCATTTTTATACTCTGTTTTCCAAAATGGAAAAAAAGAGTATATTGGGTTTGTGAAATGTCCGTCCGTCCGTCCGTATGAACGCAGTTTTTTTTCCACAGTTTTGAAGCTAGAGCATGCAAACTTGGCATACATGTTGGTATATACCATAGTCAGACGAAGTGTCAAGATCTCCCTCCCACCCCCACCCCTTCCCCCAAAAACCGCAAAAACCTATATCTTCCACAGTTTTACAGCTAGAGTAGCCAAATTTGACATAAAAACTACTGACCACATCCTTGACCGACCTACCAAAAAAAATTATGCAACGCCCACTACCGCCCCCGCAAATGAGCTAAAACTGTATCTCCTAAACCCTTATAGCTAGAAACTCCAAATTTTGCAGTATGACTCCATTTGAACTCTTCGATAGATTGGAGAAAAAAATTTTGCCATGCCCACCCCCGCCCCAGTAAACGCGCGATCATTTTGACAAGTACGCGTCTCGCTCTGCTTTGGGTCTTTGCTGCGTTCTGCACTTAGTAAAAAGAAGTATATAGTTCGTAGCATATATATATAAGTAGTCTTTAAAAGAATTTAATTTAATATACGTATAGAAAACAGAGTATATCGCAGTCGGGTCAGCCCGACTGCAACGTTCTTACTTGTTTCAATTGCCATTTAATTTTGCAGGTTCCTAATCTTTTTCGGTACATGTGTAAGTGCGATTTCTTTTATTTGTGTTGGTGCGTACACATCCATAAGACAGCTTTGGGCACCACTGCTCTATATTAACAGCCGATTTGCAGATTTTGTCCGTTCTCTAAACTCTTGGACAATTGTAGACAATATGGAATCAAATACGCGAATTAGAGTAATTTGTTGATTTGATTTTAGGAAAATAAAAGCATTTTGATCAAAGGCATCTTTATATTAATAGTCAGTCAATTTTTAGATCATTTTTATACTCTTTTTTTAACTTTTTTGAAAAAAAAGGAAAAAAGAGTATATTGGGTTTGTGAAATGTCCGTCTGTCCGTCCGTCTGTCCGTCTGTCCGTATGAACGCAGGTTTTTTCCACAGTTTTGAAGCTAGAGCAACCAAACTTGGTATACATGTTGGTATATACCATAGGCAGACAAAGTGTCAAGATCTCCCCCCCACCCCCACCCCTTCCCCCACAAACCGCAAAAACCTATATCTTCCACAGTTTTATAGCTAGAGTAACCAAATTTGGCACAAGGGCTACTTATCACATCCTTCATTGATCTGGCAAAAAAAAATTCGGCCACGCCCACCCCCGCCCCCACAAATAGGCAAAGTCTGTATCTCCCCCACCCCTTTAGCTAGAATCACCAAATTTTGCAGGTTGAATTCTGTTGCCCTATTTAATAGATTGGATAAAAATATTTTTGCCACGCCCACCCCCGCCCTTGCAATCAAGCAATGTTTGTTTCTCCCAAACCTGTAGAACAGGCCCAACCAAATTTTAATTGATGGCAAAACTTTAAAGATTTGAGCAGAAATTCAATTGCCACGCCCACTGACTCCGCAAAGAGGCGAAAAAAAGAGTATATCGCAGTCGGGTGCATCCGACTGCAACGTTCTTACTTGTTATATTTTAAATTTACAAAGAAAAGTTCATAAATTTAAATTTAAATTTATAATGGTGAAAATCTGGTTGTTTCTGGCACTTTCAAGCATATTATTAGGATGTGTTTTGTCTAACGAATATTATGAAGTCGATGGAAATTGTGATTTTGCCGTTGGTGTACAACTCGAATATCTCTGCAAAGGAGTACAAACAATAGAAACTTATGAAAAATATGCTCAACTCGTTGAGAAGCCGGGCACACCTTACACATTATGGCACGACGTTAACGAAAAAGTAATTCTGGTCTCCTTTTCCGATCCTTTTTTGTATAAATACGATGTAATTACCTTGAATCCAGGAGACTATTTTATAAAGGCTAAAAAAAATACTGATGAACAATTCACCATGACAAAACATGATCATTTTGACTTAAAATGCCAAGACTACGGAGTTGGGTATTTGAGTGAACTGCGAAGAGTCTGCCTTGGAGAAAAGAAACATGTATGGGCAAAAAATACAATACAGCATTATGCTCAAAAATCTGTCAAGCCTTCACTTGAGGATTGGCTAAATCACGCCACTGGTATAACTTCAGTTAATCGCGGTATGCTCGTGGTCCTGGTCCTGGTCGCAGCTATTATTAGCCCATCAATTATATAGTTCTAAAACTGTTTAGTTAACTGCGAACTGCGAAGTTTAACGCAGAATGTAATGGCAAAACAAAAAGGAACAAAATTCTAAGATCAATCTATTTACTCCCTGTTCCCATTAAAAATGGGAAAAAGGGAGTTATAAAGTACTGCAAATGTGAGTAACAGGCAGAAGGAGGCATTTCCGAATATATACACCATATATATTCTTGATCAGCATCAACAGCCGAGTTGATTTAGCCATGTCCGTCTGTCTGTCCGTCTGTCTGTATGAACGCGGCGATCTCAGAGACCATAAGAGCTAGAGACACAAGACTTGGCATGCAAGTTCCTGTATATCATACGCAGATCAAGTTTATTTCAAAATTCGGATGCACCCCCCCGCACCCCCGCAAATCGCAAAAGACTCCCACAGCCACAATTTTAAAGATAAAGCTTTAATTTTTGGTACACATGTATGTTTAATCAATGTCTTTCGGATGTGTAAATTTCAACACGATCGGATAAATAGCACCAAAGTTATGGAAGAACTTATTTCCCCCGTCTCAGCAGGCAGAAACAACGGTTTGACATGCACTGGACAAGTTGAGTACGCTGCTTGCTTGTGTTGCCGCTGAACTGCTTGAAAAGCAAGTTGGGAGCAGGGAGTCTCGTAGTCGGGCACACTCGACTAAAGTATTCTTACTTGTTTTTATTTGCTTATTATCTTGTCTGCAAATGAATTGAAGTGTGAGTCAAAAACTATGCCCATTGGATGCATGTAATGATATGATTATGAAAAATATTAAAGCCACTAAGAGACTGAAAATAAAATACGACTACGCCCAACCATAGTTATGTGAGTGTGTGTGTTCTTGTGAGAGTGTGTGTGAGTAGGATTGTGTGTGTGTGAGATTGTATGAGAATATTTTGTATGTTCGTATCTATTGTATCGAAAGCAAATGCGTGTGCGCCATTAAAATGAAAGAAGCGGAACGCCTACAACTTGGATGGGATATGTTGTTGATAGGGATGGGAATGGGGAGGGGAAGGGGAAGAGGAAGAAGTGGGCCAGCTGGGTGGTGAAATACGATGTGGCAACACCCTACGGCGCCAATAACATGCACACCCACACATACACATACACCCACGCACACATACACATACACATTCACATACACATACTCTACCTCTGCCTATGCCTCTCCCTGGACACGCACGCACGCACTCGACACATGGCGCTATCGGCGCTTCCGGTGCGTGCTCGAACTCAGTCCAAGGCTCTATCCAGCTCGTCCCGCCCCGCTTCGAGGTTTCGCCTACTTGAAGCAGGCGCGGCACAACAGTTGCCAGGCGGCCCAAGGCGGTAGGAAGCTAAGAAGAAAAATCTAAAACACAATAACTTTTGGGGTGAAAATAGCCGAAAATATCGATGGAGGAGGACATACAAAACAACAACAGCAACAACATTAACAACATCAGCAGCAGCAGCAGATGAAAAAAATTACAAGCAAAATGAGAGACCGAAAAATGCCAAAATAGAAATAAATTCCTTTGTGTGCTCTTATCTATATGATTTGTGATTCTGGGTGTCGTCAATTGTTGTTGCTGCTGCTGCTGCTGCCACCACTGACAATGAGTCGGCGATAGAGCTGGGTGGGTTGAGTGGCTGCAATATCCCCAGCTGGCGCTCTAACCGCAGAAAGCCTTACGACCCGGCGACCTTCCGAGCAAAAAAAAAGCTCAGATATCTTTGGGGGCCGAACTTGAAATACACTTGCAGATATTATAATAAATAAGATATAGTTATCTGATCTTAACAACGGTGCTGTCAAAAAGCAGTTGAACTTCTTGCTGTATTCAAATTTGAAAATTGATAATGCTATACATAATATACAGGATAACGTAGTACTAATGAAAGACAATAAGTTTAGTTATAATATCTGTTAGAAAAAAGCATTTGTATGCAGAAGCTCAGCTTGTACTGTCTGCATCAATACTTCCTTATAACTCTAAAAAACTATTACAGACAGTTAGATTTAAGCACGGACATGGCAAACTCAACTCAGTTATCGAAACTATATCAATTAAAATTTCAAAAAAGCTGCACATAATTGTGTTACACATTTCGATGACAGCAAGGGTATTTAAACTCAAAACAAGTTGGCCGCTTAATGGCACTTTTCTTAGAGTCCTTGGGCTGCTGCTGCCCCAAGAATGTGACAGAGGCATACCACCATGTGGCACAACATCAGGAGCTGTTTGTCTCAACGATATTTCGCACATAAATATGCAGGCTGAGCAATCTTTCTTGTGCCACCCGCACGTGGAAGTCCTCTTTTGTCCTCTCCGTTGCACGGCCGGCAATCAAAATGTGCATTTTTTGTAGCCAGTTTTGATTGGGTTGTCCTGGGCAGGCTGTCGGGGTTCCATAATGAAATATACATAAGTAAGTATTTGGAGAGGAGCAAAGAGAATGCCAAAAATAAATATAAATAATATCTCATAATGTCGTGAAGTATCTGCAAATGTTCGCAGAGCAGCGTAAGACACGAGGGGGGCAGGTGGGCCATGTAACCCCCCTGCTTAAGACCAGCTAAAACTGAAGCCGGAGCAGGACTGAGAACTAAGAACTGAGAGCTCAGAGCTCAGAGCTGTGCTGGGACAGTCGCAGGCGGGCGCGAACCATTCGCATCCGTATATTATTATAATGCGGATAAAGAGATACAATTTCATTGATATCGTCTAAAAGTCCAATATACACAAAGATTTATGGCCTACGGACGGTTGGTCAAAAACTTCCAAGATGATCCCCCAGTTCCAGCCGCATACAAAGGCCAAAAGCAAACTTGAGTTTGGCTTTATTTTTTTTTGTCGCTTTTGTTTTGGCTGCTTTGCGGCGAGTGAGGCAAAAGATTCATGTTCATGGCCAAGATACACCACAAAAATTATCAAATACTTGCACATACATATTTATTTTTTATGTGTACCGCTGCAGATACAAAGATACAAGATACACACGCGCGTCTGCGAACACACAATTTTTGATAAATGCCCCTCATTACATTTTTCATTATGAGGGCTATATATCTAGGAATTGTAGCTAAATCTTATGATTCTTATTCGGACATTAGATGTCATTGTAATCTGCACATTATTGCTGATTTCTTTAGAATAAGTAAGCCCATAACATTATTTAATTAAATACAAAATACATTTCATTTAAGCTAACAAGTATTTTAAAGTGGATATAAGAGATGCTGTCTTTAATTGATTTATGCATTAGATTAGAGCAACAGTTATCAGAAAATTCAGAAACTTATATAGGTTTAGTGGCAAAAATATATTTTTATTTCAATTTTGATTTGTTATTTTCACTTGGGCCAAAATAATAATCAGTTTTCAAAATAAATGCTGCATTCGTATTTTATAAGAAATGCATATCCCTTTGCAACCCTCGTACAATTTAGTTGAAGTATTTAAGAAGCTGATAAACAATACAAGTTTTATGAATTAACTATTTTCTTACAGTGAAACTTTTTTTGTTTATTAATATTTTGTCTCTTTTTAAATTGAAATAAAATAATATCTTTATAGAAAATTTATGGTTTACTATTACGGGGGTGTCACAGAAATCTCTAGAGGTTTTGAGTTATTTTGCATATTCATTCGCTCATACACTCAGAAAAAAATGTAGAATTTCGTACTCAAATCAAGTACAAACGGTGACAAAATTTGGCCGAGATCGAAATTACTTGTTTTGAGTACAGAATTCTTATTTCAAGAACGTTTATTTTAAGACTGGAATTCTTAATTGTAGCCCATTTTAAGACTAAAAAGTTATTAAATTGAATTTAAGTATGAGATTTTAAATTAACAAAGACAATATTTTACACTTAATGTGCATAAACATATTATACTTTTTATAAATATTAAAGAAATTACAATCAGCATTTAGTGTCGGAAAGATTTGAACCGAGGTCCTCGCGCATCAGCATACGTCATCTTATATCTCATAGTCATAGTCTCATAGCCAACCAATCCTGTTCAAGACCTATTCGTTCTCAATTTAAATATAAAAGGTCGTAAAATACTTTAAATTTCAAGTATAAAACGGTCTGAATTCTAGACTGATAATTCTAGAACTAGCACGACCATTTTTTTCTGAGTGTCTTGACCCTTTGTCTGCCTATGGTATATACCAACATGTATACCAAGTTTGGTTGCTCTAGCTTAAAAATTGTGGAAAAAACCTGCGTTCATACAGACAGACGGACGGCCGGACGGACGGACAGACAGACGGACATGGCTATATCGACTCCGCTGTTGATGCTGATCAAGAATATATATAGTTTATATAGTCGGAAATGCCTCCTTCTGCCTGAAACCAACTGAACCAACTTGCTCGAAATTTATTGCCACAGAGAAGAGTTACCAAACAATTTGTTAAACTTGGCGGGCTACAAATTTTGAAAATGTTTTGTTTAAAAGCTTAAAATAATAATTGCAAAAATAAGTTGGTCTACTAAAACTTTAATAAACAGTTATTTTAATAAACTTGTTTTTTCAAAAACAATAACAAACGTGCGAACAAACTTAAAACAAAATTATTTCTGCTAGGTGGCAACGCTAAAGTCAAAATCTCTACAGATTTCTGTGACACCTAAGTGTTGAAATTTGGTTTTAAATGATTTCCGTGACACCCTCGTTAGAGTTTGAATTTCTATTTCAATTTAATAAATAAGTTCAAGTATTTTTTGACTCGTTAACTAAATCAGTCATTTAATTCGGTAGTTCGGTTATTCATTAGTCATGTTATTCAGTATGTCAACGTTTCTGAGCTATACGTTTAATGTCATATGCGATATGACTTTAATGTCATCAAAGAATATTCTGAAAGAAACGACGCAGCACAAATTTTTGCTTAAAGACAAGTGACCATGGAAAGCGAAAGTGATCGATTTTGCTTGAACCACACCTGAAATCAGCTCACGGTCAGGAAAAAAGGCCAATGGCCCTGGTGGAATAATTGTTACTTGCCGTAAGATGGCAAATGAAAGTGAGTATGCACATGCATTAGAAATTCTTCATCAGGTGGTGCTGATGGTGGTGGTGGTGTTGGTGGTGGTGGCATACTAATTACCCAGCGCCGCTGCAGTTTATGTGTGACTGTGTGCAATAATGCATAAGAAGTAAACTTCAGTTTGTCAGCTATAAAATGCAATAATTGTTGCAATTGCGTCACGGCCCTGGCTAGTTGCCTCAAATTTGTGGTGCAAGGTCAGCTGCGGACCGCAGTCGGTGGCAGCAACTGTCGGGAATCAAGGTTAATTGTCCATTAAGCGTGCAGGGAAAGTGCAAGTGTCTGGAAATGCCACCACCAAGTGGCATGAACTGCCGCCATTGCCATTGCCAGCGGCTGAGCTACATTGCATCTTAACTGCACTCTGTGTAAGTGTGTGTGTGTGTGTGTGAGCATGTAATTTATGAGGTCAATGCGCTTATTTGGATTTGCTTTTAACCTAAAGCCATTCCAGCTGACCGACTAACACAAGTTTCAGCGAAGCCTGCTAAAATTGAAACTGAAAATAAGAAAAACAAGTAAGAATACTCTAGTCGAGTGTGCCCGACTACGAGACTCCCTGCTCCCAACTTGCATTTCAAGCAGTTCAGCGGCAACACAAGCAAGCACTTAACTCGTAAACTGCTTGTCAAACTGTTGTTGCTGCCAGCTGAGACGGGCGTAATAGATTTTTCTTTAACTTTGGTGCTATTTATCCGATCGTGTTGAAATTTACACATCCGAAAGACATTGATTAAACATACATGTGTACCATAAATTAAAGCTTTATCTTTAAAATTGTGGCTGTGGGAGTCTTTTGCGATTTACGGTTCATACGGACAGACGGACAGACAGACAGACAGACGGACATGGCTAGTTCGTCTCGGCTGTTGATCTTGATCAAGAATATATATATAGTTCATATAGTCGGAAATGCCTCCTTCTGTCTGTTACACACATTTGCAGTACTTTATAACTCCCTTTTTCCCATTTTTAATTGAAACAGGGAGTAAAAAAAGTTATGCAGTGAAATTTGATATAAGTAGATCAAGAGATATGATTTTAGCAACGTGTTGTAGGTAAACTAGTCACTGTGCATCGTCGCACAATGGGTTTCAAAATTGTATGGAAAACCCAAAAAAATTCCAATGCAAAGAGTTTTAGTCATATTTAATGACCTTTTGATCAAACTATAAGTTGCTTTGGAGGCTCAAAAAATCTTTAAACTTTGTCTGCCTAGTAAATGTTGTAAAAATGGAAATGATTTAATAATTTAATAAATGTGGAAAATCAACAACAATCTAAGGTATACTAAAAACTAAATTCGAGTTTCATCCATCACATAAGAGAAATTATTCTATTCCTATTTGTTTGTATGTATGCAGAGAAAATGTCCACCAATATAAGAACAAAGTGCGAAAGGAAGAACAATGAGTGTCCACCCGCAATAATGAATTCAAAATCACTTCCGATTTGTCGATTGAATAAAATGATTATAATAAATTTGCACACACAGAGCTGAGTAATCCCCTCGAACTTGGGGGCATAACAAGTGAAAAAAGATTGGCACCACTTAAAAGAAATTGCCAATGATAATGATAAAATAAACAACAACAACAACAAAAACAAGAACAAAAGCAAACTCAGACAGAAAGCAGGAACCGCAATGAAACAGGCCAACCAAATGGGAGTCAAGACAAACTTTTATCCTTGTGCCTCCTGCCACACGCAGCGAGCAGAACCAGCAGCAGAAACAACTCAAATAAACAAAATGCCTACGAAAATTTTTCGTGAATTTCCATAAAAAGAAGCAAAACAACAACAACAACAAAAAACTTCAGAAGCACAAACAAGCTTTGGGCATGTGAGGAGCAGTTCTGCTGGGTGGGTGGGTTGAGTGGGTGGTCTGACTGTGAGCAGGAAAACAGTGAAAAACCGTAACCGAAACCACATTTTCTTCATTCCGTCGATTGTGGGCTGGTCCTGCTCTAAGCTTGAATGCGAAACAGAGTCTGAGGTACGATAAGTCCACTTGTTTTGCTTTGAATGACAGCAAAACTTTTCCCCAAGATACACACATTCAACATACGCATCCTGTGGGAAATCGGTTTCACTCAATTTCGAAAATGTTTCGCAGTTTCCAAAATATCAACACATTCCAACAACACCCTCGAAATTGCAGCTAGTTCATGATGAGAAGCTGAGCTGAGCTTCGCCTCAGATGCCAATTCCCTGGAGACTAACAAACCTAATCGTTTATGGCCGCCTTGTGAAGAGTCATCGGGGAGTCCCTGGCATCATTGATTGGACCAATACCAAGACCAAGACTAGTACAAAGACCAATAGTTACCCCATTGTGAATTTCTGTAGATGCAAATCAGACAGATGTCAATCTGCAGTTTGTCTGATTGCCACTTTGATTTGTGCCAGGGTTGGATCTGCTCTAAACTCAACTATTGCTCGCTCGATTCCAAAAACTATTCCAATGGGCCTGTTTTCATTTGCATTTTCTTTCTCTGCTTGACATTTTGTACATGAACCCTCAATTAGTGCCAAGCTAACCCAAATTGTATGTTGACTTTCGAATTTCATGTGCATTTCTCAATTGCAGCTGCTGCAATTGGTCAACGTGGAGGCGAGGGAGCCATTGTTAGCCATGTATTGCAATTGGTCATTGATTGGCAATTGAAGCCAATAACATGCCTACAAAACGAGACACAAATCGCCACAACAGCCTGTTGAGGCTATTGCTCGAAAGTTGGTTAAAGTTATGGAATTAGATTCGGGGAGACGCATTGGAAATAGAATCAAAAAATTTGAGAATTTTTTATGATTTTGTAACTATAGTTTTAACTCGTGTAGAGGCTTCAAATTTGATATAAATTTTAAGTTAACAAACTTTTTATAACTTTCATTTATTTTTCTCTGTAATGCCGATTAACTGATCAAATTGATCAGATTAAAGTTTTGAAACTCTTAAGAGTTGGTATCTTAATTTGATTCTCCTTCCAATGGATACGTTTTAAGACTAATTTTTATACTCTTTTTTTAATTTTTTTGAAAAAAAAAAAGAAAAAAAGAGTATATTGGGCTTGTGAAATGTCCGTCTGTCCGTCCGTATGAACGCAGTTTTTTTCCACAGTTTTGAAGCTAGAGCAACCAAACTTGGTACACATGTTGGTATATACCATAGGCAGAAAAAGTGTTAGCCCCAATAACAGTATTCCGAAGAATACAGAATGTTGCGATACACGGTTATGCTGCAAATAATAGTCTGATAATTGAATTGATCAATTAATGACAGTTAAATCCTTGTCGGAAAATGCTGGAATACCAAAATAAATTTTAACAATACAATATTTTTTACTATGCAAATACAAGATTTTTTAAGCTTGTCCATTTTGTGCTATTTTCAAGTGTTCTTATGAAAATAGAAATGTAGGAAAAGAAATAACTAAATCAGCCGATGTGCTTTTTCAGAACTCATAAACGTTATATTCAAGTGCATATTTGCATTTGAATCCCAGAACGTGTCAAGTATACAAAATTATAAATTCAATTTGAAATGTCTTCCTCTATATGTACATATATATAATTTAAGCTATATCTATGTCAATGAGTATGTGATGCGTCCCATCCATGTCCACAGAGGCATTTGGCAAAGAAACGCGGAACGCCCGCAACAGCTATAAGTTAGTCTGGCTGGGCATGATGATGAAATCTTTATTTATAATTCAGTCAGAAGATCAAAGCTTTGAGAACTGAGTGTGCGGTAGGTCCAAGTCGCGTAGAAGGCAAGTAAGTAGGTATACTCGTATACATTGGTTTATATAAAGCGACGCAAAACGCAAACTATAAAAATTCCAAAGCATTTTAGCAATTTAGCAGGGCAGCAACAGCAACAACAACATTTAAATATACACAACAACAGCAGCAACAACTAGCTACAATAACGTGTTAACATTTTCCAAAAACTGAACGTTACGTGTCAACGAACAAGCAACATGCAAATCCAGTGAAAATCCATAAAAAGAAAACAATGCCAAAGGCTGCAACTGCATCATCAACTCGGAGACGCACCGGACTGCAAATCGCATTCATTTCGCAGCACTGGCAACGGTTGGAGCGGAGTTTGTTGGGTCAGGTGGCAGGAGCGTTGGATTGTAATATGCCATCAACAATGATGAGCAGATTTACATGCAAGTGCAGCAGCGTCGGACGGCAGCAGACCAGGTCCCGGCCCTAGGCCCTGCAAAGGCATCGACGACAACGACAACGACAGCGACAGCGACAGAAACAACGACAACGACAACACCGATGAATCCCAACGATGGCGACTCCGTCAACGACTTAATTAAAACGTGAGCTAAATGCAGCATGAAAATAATGAAAAACTGACCGAGTTGTGTAGCTGCAGGTGGAAACGCACGCCCAAGGCAGTGCACCCAACCAGCCGCATGCAATTCCAGTTATAATTAGTGTCAACAACCACATTACCATGCCTCACCAGTCCGCTGTGAGTGTTGCATGTGGATGTAAATATAGTTGAGTTAAGTCGAGTCGAGACTCCATGTTTATGTGACGGCAATCAAAATCCAAACTGTCCAAACTGTCATTAACCAGAGACTACAGAAAGCGTTTTGCTCAGCTTTTGCCAAATGATTCTATAGGCTGGAAGTTGACTGGAGGACACCTCTGCTGTTGCCAATAACTGCATAGAGTGTCAAACATATTTGAGTGCAACAAACAAGTAAAGGCAATAGACTCCCTTCGCCCGTTCGTTGTCAATATTGCATTGACAATTTTCTGCACGATCCGCGTTGCTTTCGGTTTGTTTTCAAGAAATATCCGGCCCGTACAGCTTTTTTATTGCTTTTTCAGACTTGAAGGTTTACATACCACTTTGTTGCGCCTATTGGTATACCAATTACCAATTAATCTTTTGCGGTTAGCTTGCTTGCATATAGCATTACAGATTTTAAAGATTTTATTGAATTCAATACACGTACGTATGATATACAGGAATCTACATGCCAAATATGGTGTATCTAGCTTTTATAGTTTATGAGATCATTCCGTTCATACAGACGGACGAACAGAAAAACCCAACATACTTCTTAATGAAAAAATATGGTTTATTCAAGTTCATCTTAAGAAATATTCATACCATATATCACCAGCCGATTCGCAGAAGCCAAGTTCGTGTCAGTCCTTTCTCTGAACTCTTGGACAATTGTAGACAATATTGAATATAATTCGCAAATTATAGTAGCTTAAAGATTGTTAATTTTATTAAGACCTTTAGGAAAATAAAACAATTTTTATCAAAGGAATCCATTTTTTAATAGTCAGTCATTGTTATATTTTAAATTTACAAAGAACAGTTTTAATTAAATTTATAATGAAGAAAATCTGGTTGTTTTTGCTACTTTCAAGCATATTATTAAGATGTGTTCTATCACAAGATTATTATGGAGTCCACGGAGATTGTAATTTTGCCGTTGTTAAGGAACTCGAATATCTCTGCAAAGTTGTACAAACAAGGGAAACTTATAAGAAATACTTTAAGGTCGTTTATAAGCCGGCACACCTTATTCATTAATGCACGACGTTAACGAAAGTACAATGCTGGTCTCATTTGCCGATCCTATTTTGTATAAATACGATGTTATTACCTTGAATCCTGGAGATTTTTTAAAGACAAAAATGATCATTTTGACTTAAAATGCCAAGACTTCGGAGATGGGTATTTTAGTGAAATGCGAAGAGCATGCCTTGGAGAAAAGAAGCATGTATGGGCAAAAGAAAACTATATATATATCATTGTGCCCGAAGATTAGTCATTTTTCATGCTATAAGGATTGGTTAAATCACGCCGCTTTTAAAACTTCTGTTAATCGCAGTATGATCGTGGTTTTGGTCCTGGTTGCAGCCATTATTATCCCATCAATTATGTAGTTCTAAAAATATAGAGTTATATTTTTGGGTATTGCGAAGAGAAAATCAGAACTTAATGGTAAAAAAAAAATGCAAATATCTTTATGATCAAAAGTCAAACATGCCTTTATCGTTTAAGGATTTAATAAGTCAAGCCGCTAGTAAAATTTCAGTTAATTGTTATCAAATAAAGACACCTCTACGCGAGGGTAAAGTCTAGGGACGATGCATGTTCAAGCCACATAAATTCTGATATCTTATTTTGTGACGAAGTATTTTCTGATTAATAAAAGAAATATTTTAAACAATCATTTCCGATTATATAAACTATATATATCCTTGATCAGGATCAACAGCCGAGACGAACTAGACATGTCCGTCTGTCTGTCCGTCTGTCCGTATGAACACACAGATCTCTCTACAAGAGCTGAGACACCAAACTTGGCATGCAGGTTCCTGTATACCATACGCAGATCAAGTTTATTTAAAATTTCGGATCATTGTTATATTTTAAATTTTTTTAAATTAATAGTCATGCAATTTTTAGATCATTTTTATATTTTAAATTTACAAAGAAAAGTTCTTAAATTTAAATTTATAATGGTGAAAATCTGGTTGTTTCTGGCACTTTCAAGCATATTATTAGGATGTGTTTTGTCTAACGAATATTATGAAGTCGATGGAAATTGTGATTTTGCCGTTGGTGTACAACTCGAATATCTCTGCAAAGGAGTACAAACAAAAGAAACTTATGAAAAATATGCTCAACTCGTTGAGAGGCCGGGCACACCTTACACATTATGGCACGACGTTAACGAAAAAGTAATTCTGGTCTCCTTTTCCGATCCTTTTTTGTATAAATACGATGTAATTACCTTGAATCCAGGAGACTTTTTTATGAAGGCTAAAAAAAATACTGATGAACAATTCACCATGACAAAACATGATCATTTTGACTTAAAATGCCAAGACTACGGAGTTGGGTATTTGAGTGAACTGCGAAGAGTCTGCCTTGGAGAAAAGAAACATGTATGGGCAAAAAATACAATACAGCATTATGCTCAAAAATCTGTCAAGCCTTCACTTAACTTCAGTTAATCGCGGTATGCTCGTGGTCCTGGTCCTGGTCGCAGCTATTATTAGCCCATCAATTATATAGTTCTAAAACTGTTTAGTTAACTGCGAACTGCGAAGTTTAACGCAGAATGTAATGGCAAAACAAAATGGCAATACGTATCTATAAGATCAAAAATTAAGCATGCCTTTATCATTTAAGCATTTGTTAAATCACGCCACTTGTAAGTACCAGCTGTTTTTTAGAAAAGTAGTAAAACACTTATTGGGTTATGATAGAGAACGAGTCAAATAAATTCTAGACAGCTACCTCAACTCGTTGATACAAGCAAACCAACAAAGAGAAAAACTTTTCATCTGAATTTTGAAAAGCCAGTATAATTTTAAAATATTCATAACTTTTACAAGAATTGAACGAGGTGTATTCCAAATTAAAATATTTGAGCGTTTAAGAAACGTACCAGAGTGCCCCACCCGTCCCTCCAATTCTTTAAACTTTTCGCTTCCCACCTGCACGCTTATATCTCATGAATGAGGTGAGTTACCAAAAGTATTAGTATGCACTTTTCTTAGTTAATGTATATCCTTTCGATCGGTATATAACTCGAGCTGATCGTACACTCACACCAAATCTTTCATTCTTGCTGTATATAATGCTAGTAGCCTTTCGCACCCTTCGTGATGCTTCGTCACTAGTGCGGACTGCCGTCCACAGTGATAAGCTCATTGCGTTCATACAGACGGACGAACGGAAACAAGCCATATACTCCTAGTTCCCACTAATGGGAAAAAGGGAGTTACAAAGTACTGCAAATGTATGTAACAGGCAGAAGGAGGCATTTCCGAGTATATAAACTACTAGCATGTACCACCGGCTTCGCCCGCCATTCCAACGCTGCAATCCCGCCCACCCGCTCTTTTTAAAATCCTTTCTCGTTGCTTATTTTGGCAACATGTAATAATCCTGCCCGCCCTCACTTTTTAAGATCCTTTCCCGTCCCGCCCTCCAGTAAGTTTTCTGCACCCGTTTTTGTCACATTTTCATTCAATATAGATCATACATATCGACGGACATATACACGCTTTCTTTTTCTGATTTTTTGATGGCTAAAAAAAAGACGGATGAACAAGAAAGAACGTTGCAGTTGGGCTCCCCCGACTGCTATATACTCTGTTTTCTGTACGTATATTAAGTTTAATTATTTTAAAGACTACTTATATATATATATATGCTTCAAACTATAAAATTATTTCTACTAAGTGCAGAACGCTGCAAACGCCCAAAGCAGATCGAGACGGGTGCTTGGCAAAATGATCGCTCGTTTAATGGGGCGGGGGTGGGCGTGTCAAATTTTTTTTCTCCAATCTATCGAAGAGTTCAAATGGAGTCATACTGCAAAATTTGGAGTTTCTAGCTATAAGGGTTTAGGAGATACAGGTTTAGCTCATTTGCGGGGGCGGTAGTGGGCGTTGCATAATTTTTTTTGGTAGGTCGGTCAAGGATGTGGTCAGTAGTTTTTATGTCAAATTTGGCTACTCTAGCTGTAAAACTGTGGAAGATATAGGTTTTTGCGGTTTTTGGGGGAAGGGGTGGGGGTGGGAGGGAGATCTTGACACTTTGTCTGACTATGGTATTTACCAACATGTATGCCAAGTTTGGATGCTCTAGCTTCAAAACTGTGGAAAAAAAACTGCGTTCATACGGACGGACGGACGGACATTTCACAAACCCAATATACTCTTTTTTTCCATTTTGGAAAACAGAGTATAAAAATGAATATTTTGGCATAGAGTGCCTTCACTACCATAATTGGTATGTTGGTGAATTGCGAAGAGTCTGCCTTGGAGAAAAGCAGGTTGTAATTGTAAAAAATAATAAAGTATATCATTATGCCCGAAAATCAGCCAATTTTTCCTTTAAGGATAGGTAAAATCACGCCGCTTGTAAAACTTCAGTTAATCGCAGTATGGTTGTGGTTCTGGTCCTGGTAGCAGCCATTGTTATCATTTAATGGCAACAAAAAAATGTAAATATCTATATGATCAAAAATCAACCATACCTTCATCATTGGAATATAACTAAGAATCGATGCGCGCTACACATCTATTCACATTGATGTTTGGAGTTAAGCTGAGAAAAAAATAAAACATTATATATTCAAGTCCATCTAAAGAAATTCTATTTATACTCAATATCAACAGCCGATTCGTAGAAGCCAAGTTCGTGTCTGTCCGTTCTCTAAACTCTTGGACAATTGTAGACAATATTGAACATAATTCGCAAATTATCGTAGCTCAAGTTTGATTATTTTATTAAACTCTTTGGGAAAATAAAATCAATTTGAAACACAGAAAACTTATGATCAAAGGCATCTATATATTTATAGTCTGTCAATTTTTGGATCATTGTTATATTTTAAATTGACAAAGAACAGTTCTTAATAAATTTATAGTGGAGAAAATCTGGTTGTTTTTGGTACTTTAACGCATATTATTAGGATGTGTTTTATCTAACGAATATTATGAAGTCGATGGAAATTGTGAGCCTGCCATTGGTATAGAACTAGAATATCTCTGCAAAGGAGTACAAACAAAAGAAACCTATGAAAAATATGCTCAACTCGTTGAGAAGCCGGGCACACCTTACACATTATGGCACGACGTTAACGAAAATATAATTCTGGTCTCTTTTTCCCATCCTTTTTTGTATAAATACGATGTTATTACTTTGAATCAAGGAGATTATTTAATAATGGATAAAAACAAGACGGATGAAGAATTCACCATGATAAAAATGAATATTTTGACATAATTTGCCATGACTACGAATATACGTATTTGAGTGAACTGCGAAGAGTCTGCATTGGAGAAAATCATCATGTAATTGTAAAAAATGCTATAAGTCATTATGGACAAAAATCAGTCAAGTATTCCTTCATGGATAGGTTTAAAAACGCCGCATGTAAAACTTCAGTTAATCGCAGTATGATCGCAGTCCTGGTCCTGGTCGCAGCCATTATTAGCCCATCAATTATACAGTTGTAAAACTGTGTAGTTAACTGCAAACTGCGAAGAGAAACGCATAATATAATGATAAAAAATCAAACATGCCTTCTTCATTGGAAATCATTAAATCAGTTAATCGTTTTCACTGTTTCAAATATTATAAATAGTTCCAAAAATATTTGGTTGTTTAAATAAGCAAGAATTTAAAATATTTTAGTTGTTTATTAAGTTGGTTTTTATACTTTTTTTAAAATTTTTTTGAAAAAAAAAAAATTTGCATCCGAAATTTGAAATAAACTTGATCTGCGTATGGTATACAGGAACCTGCATGCCAAGTTTGGTGTCTCTAGCTCTTATAGTCTCTGAGATCGAACGGACGAGGACGCGGAACGCGACTCGGACAGACAGACGGACATGGCTAGTTCGTCTCGGCTGTTGAACCTGATCAAGAATATATATGGTTTATATAGTCGGAAATGCCTCCTTCTGTCTGTTACATACATTTGCAGTACTTTATAACTCATAATAAGAATGAGAGCAAAGCGACAGTCAGAAGAATAAGACTTGATTCGGTTTTTGCCTGCTCCGTTTTCGTTTCACCCCCCTTTCCAACAAGCTAAACAGTTGTGAGTTTTTACTTAAGCAAAAACTCACCGTCTAAACAAGGACTATTTTAGTGTTATGGCAACCCGTTTTTACATATTGAACTACAATACAATATTTGTGGACAAAAAAAAAAATACTTTGAATTGATTGTCAAAATTTATAAAGGTTATTTTTAAAAAAAAAATTAAATAAAATAAGTTTTCAGATAAAAGTGTTATGGAACGTTTATGGCTGTTATTTCTACTATTCAGCATATTTTTAACAACAGCCCTATCTGAGCATTACAAATATGTCAAATCTAGTCCAGACATATCTGAATTTGCAAAAAATTCCGGAAACTGTGATTATGCAAACAATAAGGAACTCGAATATATTTGCAAAGGAAAAATCAGCAAGGACATTGAATTGCGATGGAATGATGTCCGTGCGCCGTTAGGAACTGGCTATTCGATATGGGAATTCAGTAATGACGATGATTATATAGTTTTGGCTGAGTTCTTTAGCGATATATACCTTAAATATCGTATTGTCACTGTTTCATCAACCGACTATTCGATACAGGCTAGATCAAATGATACATCATTCGAAAAAATGAAATTTTATCATTCGGACATGCACTGCTTAAACTATGAGTTACGATATATTATCGACCTTCGGGCCAATTGTCTCAAAATGAACTATAATTCAACAATTAGAGCACCTCTTCCAATATTGCATTATGCCAAAATAGTAGGACTTAAACGAAACGCCGCTAAAATTGTAGGTAATCAAATTGTGTATTGGATCACACTGCCTACCATCTTTTGCCACCCAATATTTCGTTTTTAAAATTATAGTTAATGTTGTTAATATTTTATTAAAAACCCCAAAATAATTGGCTAATCAATAAACGAGTGTTTACGAAAGTAAAATCATTTTATTATTGGTTCTTAAGTTTGTTATTGTTCGAGACTGTACTATGTTTTAAACAAGTTAGAACGTTGCAGTCGGATACACCCGACTGCGATACACTCTTTTTTCCGCCTCTTTGCAGAGTCAGAAGTGGGCGTGTCATTTGTATTTTTGCTCAAATCTTTTAGGTTTTGCCATCAATTTTAATTTGGTTGGGCCCGTTCTACAGGTTTGGGAGAAACAAACATTGCTCGATTGCAAGGGCGGGAGTGGGCGTGGCCAAATTATATTTATCCAATCTATTTAATAGGGCAACAGAATTCAACCTGCAAAATTTTGGGACTCTAGCTAAAGGGGTGTGGGAGATACAAACTTGACTTATTTGTGGAGGCGGGGGTGGGCGTGGCCAAATTTTTTTTGTCAGATCAATCAAGGATGTGATAAGTAGCCCTTGTGCAAAATTTGGTTACTCTAGCTGTAAAACTGTGGAAGATATAGGTTTTTGCGGTTTAAGGGCGAAGGGGTGGGGGTGGGGGGGGGGGGGAGATCTTGATACTTTGTCTGCCTATGTTATATCAACATGTACACCAAGTTTGGTTGCTCTAGCTTCAAAACTGTGGAAACAAACTGAAACAATAAAGAAAACTTTTCTTCAGCGTGCCGAAAATAAATTCATTTTAAATTTCAAGACATTTTTTAATAAGAAAACATAATATTGGACCAATTGTTTTTATGACAGCTTTAAGATATAGTCATCATATTTGATATGTGAAACATAATGAAATGCAGAAATAGCGAGTTTGGTTGAAATTCCTATATCAAAAGAAACTTTTTCCCTACAAAAACTAATTTTTAAATATTCAATGAATGAATATTTTCCATATGAAAGTCCTCCGACTTCAATTAAATCTTGTCAGCATGTCAAGAACATACTTAAACTATGAATACATAAGCTTTGTTAAGATAACTTCAAAAACAATAAAATTTTTAATAGAGAAACTAATTTTTCAACTGATCCAATTCTTATGAAATTTTGTAAACTTTTTAGATAGTGCTTAAACTAAGAATTGATAAGTTGGTGTGAGTTGCTTTGAAAATCAAATTTTCGTCCAATGGTTCTTATTTTAGCAATATGTTATAAGGGTGCGATCTGGGCAATTTGACATACAACAAAAAAACTGGATGGGTTGAGATTCATCAGATAGCTTCAAAACTGAGAGACTAGTTCGCCCATAAGCAGACGGACATGGCTAGTTCGACTTGGCTGTTAATGGTGGTCAAGAAGATATTTACTTTATAGGGTCGGAGACGTTTTCTTCAATGCCCTCTGCAAGGGTATAAAAATTATCAGTTGACAATTTTTTTTAGAAAGACTTAATTTAAAAACTTTGTATTTGGAAACAGAGCATAATCAAAAACAAGAAAGAAATGTTATCTTCGACGTCCCGAAGATATATAATCTTGCAGAAGAAAACATTTTTTTCAACCGATCGTTGATATGCAGCTATAAGATATAGGGATCCGATTTTGATCAAATTTGGTCAACATGTGTAGAACGTGCTTTAATTTAGATATAGTGAGTTTGGTCGAGTTATAAAAACAAAATAGTTTTTCATACAAAAACTCGGCTGTTGATGCTGATCACGAATAAACAATTTTTTTTTTTTGAGACGTCTCCTTCAATGCATTTCACATTTCGTGACAAAATTATAATACCATCTACAAGGGTCTAATAGAATGGTATAATATCTTAACTTTCTTTGGTACAAATGTACCTATGTTTTGAGCTTTTATTTTTATTCTTCAATATTTTATAAAATGATTTCTAAATGTTCACAAATTAGTATTAATATTTTATGTTGCCATTTTACCATCAACCAATCAATGTCCTATCTCTTTGAGAATACCATATAACGAAAAACAATTTCCTTTACAATATGAATTGATGACAATCGCTCATAGCAAATTAATTGCAATTAATTTTTACCAAATCAAAGTAACTTTGATGTCTACTTAGCCGACAGGCGACTGCTGAAAGGACCATCGTCGTCTCATTTATTTTACGACAATTATGAAAACGTATTGTCGGTAGACATGTTATAAGTAGTAAACTGAGAAGAGTTAGTAATTGCGTTCATTACTGACAGCAGCCAATTACTTCCAGTCGCTGCCTACATTACTTTATCTGCTTACGTATTCAAGTGTGAAGTGCACGCAATTTAAATGAGAAAAAAGGACTTTATCCCAGCAATACTATCCAGCAGCCAAGACACCCACAGTTGCCACTCAACTTCGAGCGGCAAATGAGTTTTACCATTTCTTTTTGTGATGCTCATCTATATGCGAGGATGAATGTGTAGGTAGAGAAGCCACCCACCACCCACCGCTCATACCCAACCGCACACCTTTAATCAGCATCTGCCGCTCACATCTTCAAGTTGCCACAAAATGCTTTATTGCATTTTGTTGTGTTATATTACCCTCGTGTACCCAAGAGAAGCAGTACCAGCAGAAGGAGAAGGAGCAGCAGCAGCAGCAGCAGCAGCAGCTGCTATTGCTTGGCTGTCAGTCTGTGTCGGCTCCAGGTCCTGTATTTGATACTGCTTCTGCTTCTGCTCCTGCTGCTGCTAGCAACCCCAATGCCAAAACCAAAAGCCAAGCTATGGCCCCCAAGTTCATGCCAAAGTAGCAGCGGCAGCACAAATGTCCTTTTCTTGTTCCTGCCGCCCTCAGCTCAGTTGAGCTCAGCTCAGTTCAGTTCAGTTGAGCTCAGTTGAGTTCAGCTCGTTGTGGGTTTTTCTTTTATTTTCATTTTGCTGCGTTTTCTTTTGGCATTTTTCGAAATTAGTTTTTGCTCTGTGCGAGTCGAGTCGAGTTGACTCCGAGTCGAGTCGGTTTTAATATATAGCATCCCATACATATTTATAGAGCTGCGGCACATTCATCTTCCGACCGTCTCCGGCCCCAATGCCACTACTCCTCCTCATTCCTTTCCCCCTGTCAACCATCCCATTTCCATTCCCATTCCCATTCCTACACCATTCATTCAGTTTGTGAGCGTGCGCAAGCGGAGGCGCTTCACCCACTTAAGTTGGCATAAAGTAGGAAAAATTGTTGTTATTTGCTGCCAATGGCAACATCATCAGCAATGTTGTCTCATCTGGAGCCGCGGTTAAGTGTATACCTAAAATTAAAAACATTGCTCACTAATTTCTAAATGCCCTTTTATATATGTCTATGTATCTATGTGTTTGTAAGAGTTTGTCTGTATGTGTGTTGACTGGCCACTTAAAAATTCAACTTGGCCACATCTGTTGCCATCCTCTACTTCATTTTTGTTCACATCAAACCCTATGTCCAAAGGACAAAATCTTCTAACTTTTCGGTCCCAATTTGACCCAATTGATGTACAATGGAAACAGCATACTAATCTTTAAAGCTACACTCAGAAAACGTAAACTTAAATTTTATGACAATCTATCGTTTGGCGATAAGAACAGCTCGCAAACTCAAAGCAATCGTTGTTATTTTTTAAAAGGTGTTTCTTAAATTTAGAAATTGTGTTCAACCTTCAGAGAGCTATTTTCAGCTATTTTCCTACAAAGCAATGTTGTTCTCGTATACTAGTACGAAAGTGTTTTAAGGTACAAAATCAATATAATCACAAAAGAGCAAAAAAATTTTCAATTTGTAAGTTTGCTGCAAAACTTTCGATAGTATATTCGAAGGTATCGATAGCCTGCTTGACGATTATTGTTGCCAACTGATATTTTTCTAACATTGTCTGAGTATTTTTAGAAATTATTTAAATTATATTTAATTGCATTGACTGTTTATATTGTTGATAGTTAAACAAGAAAGAAATGTTATCTTCGGCGTGCCGAATCTATATACTTTTGCAGAAAAGATTTGCATAAGAAAATTTATTTTCAACTGATGGGCAGTTATAAGTTATCCGATCGGTGATCCGATTTTGATACAATTTGGTCAACATGTGTAGAACGTGCTTTAATTTAGATATAGTGAGTTTCAAAAACACAAAAGTAATTCATACAGAAACTTATTTTCAAGTAGTCTGATCTGGCCAATTCAACTATAGGTACTACCTGCAGAAAGAAGAAACATCTGTGCCAAGTTTCGTCAAGATAGCTCTAGAACAAAGCCTTGAAAAACGCATATAAACAGACAGACAGACGGACAGACGGACATGACGGACATGACTCGGCCGTTGATGCTGATCAGGAATAAACCAATTTTTTTCTGAGACGTCTCCGCCAATGCGTTACACATTTCGTGACAAAATTATAATACCCTCTGCAAGGGTATAAAAATACGCTACTTAAATGTTTCATACTATCAATGATATCGCTGTTGTCTACTATACAATATAGAAACTATAAAAAGGATGCAAATTGAAAAATTGTACTTAAATATGAATCTATAAGGTATATATTTGTTATATATTTTACTTACGATATTATATGAGCTGCCCACTGTTAAAAGAGCAGTGCGTATGCTTCTACTCGTTGTTGTTGTTGTTGTGGAAATGGCTAAAACTTTGAGTTTTCGCAATTTGCACAATTTTGCACAGTAAGAGCAACAACAACATCAACAATATCTGAAGAAGTAGATCCAACTTGGAATTTAGATGAGGGTAAGAAATAATTCATTCGCTCGTTGCGACGAAACTCAAAGCCGTTTCACAAAGCGCGGAGCGTTAAGCGGGGAATATTGTTACCCTTACTATGTCTTTAGGTATATCTGAATATATATATATATGTATATAAATACTTATATATACACCTAATATCCTTTTTTCGCACTTTCAGATGGGTCTCCCTCTACTTTGCTGATGCGCACGCAATTTGCTTGGCAAATACGAGAAACACAAAAAAAAAAAGCAGCAGCCAGGAAAAGTAGCAACAAGAAAAACAAATAAAACATTTTATATAATCTTAGGAAATATATCACACTTAGCGCGCTCGCGAGTTTCCCACCCTCCACTCGCGTCTTCCCACCCATCTTTACTGCCATCTCCATCTTCATCTACATTGCCAGAGGAATCCGAATCCAAATACGATACTTTTTACTCCCTGTTCCCATTAAAAATGGGAAAAAGGGAGTTATAAAGTACTGCAAATGTGTGTAACAGACAGAAGGAGGCATTTCCGACTATATAAACTATATATATTCTTGATCAGGATCATCAGCCGAGACGAACTAGCCATGTCCGTCTGTCTGTCTGTCTGTCCGTCTGTCCGTCTGTCTGTCTGTCCGTCTGTCCGTCTGTCCGTCTGTATGAACGCGTCGATCTCAGAGACTATAAGAGCTAGAGACACCAAACTTGGCTTGCAGGTTCCTGTATACCATACGCAGATCAAGTTTATTTCAAATTTTGGATGTACCCCCCCGCACCCCCACATATCGCAAGAGACTCCCACAGCCACAATTTTAAAGATAAAGCTTTAATTTTTGGTACACATGTATGTTTAATCAATGTCTTTCGGATGTGTAAATTTCAACACGATCGGATAAATAGCACCAAAGTTATAGAAGAATCTATTATGCTTGCTTGTGTTACGCCCGTATCAGCTGGCAGCAACAACAGTTTGACAAGCAGTTTACGAGTTAAGTGCACTGCTTGCTTGTGTTGCCGCTGAACTGCTTGAAATGCAAGTTGGGAGCAGGGAGTCTCGTAGTCGGGCACACTCGACTAGAGTATTCTTACTTGTTTTTTCATGCTGTCTTGCTTTCTTTCTTGGCCATTGTCTGCTCGTCCATCTGTCGGCTCGTCCTTCGTCCGTCGTCCTTCGTCCGTCGTCCTTCGTCCGTCGTCCTTCTGTCTTCCTGTTCCAGCAGGCACCATCTTGCGCTGCTGCCCTGTTGTTGGTGATGGAGACGCCTCTGCTGCTGCTGCTGGTGGTGGTGGCAATGGTGGTGGTGTTGGTGGTGGGTGTTGTTCATCTTCGGTACGTGCGAGAAAAATACCCTCGAACATATTAAATTGCGAATGCTGAAAATGCTTTATGGCTTTTCAGTTAGATTTATTTCCATTTTGTATGTTTTATTTATTTATATTCGACTTTGCCGTTCTGTGTTGATACTCCTACACAACATACTATATACACAACAAATGTTCTCCTTGCTACCCTTACCTACACTGCCAGCCTAGGGGTGAGTTTTAGGTTTGAGTTTTGGGTTTTCTGTTTCGGTTTCAGATGCGCCAAATACATATTGTTGTTGTTGCTGTTTTCATTGTTGTTGTTGTTGTTGAAGAATGATAGCGAAACTAATCGAAAAATAATTGGATGATGCCACTGCCACTGTTTTTCTGGCCACGTTCTGCCATTCTTTTGCTTTCCTTTTCTATTTTTACTTTTTTGGATTGAAAAAGTTTTTAGCAGCCACTTGCATTGAATTCCCCAATGCATCGTAATGTTTAAACAATTTAAAGCCGACAGCATTTGGCTTTTATTTTGACAGCAGCAGCTGCAAAATGTACTCCACAATTGCCTTAAATACTAACTCAAATTTTATCACACTTACCACAACTGCATAGCTTTATAAAATTTAAAAATTAAAAGTTTAAGTTAAGTTAAAGTTAAGATTAAAATACCTTATTGTATCTAAGAATATAGCGACTACATGTTAATAAATAATATTAGATATTGAGAAAACCATTCTTTCAGTTGTGCGTTTCAGACTTGTGTTTAAATCTAATGTCAAAAAGTTAATTTCTGAAACAAGGAAGAGAGTATATCTTCTCACTTGGAATAATCATTGCTATAACAGCTATAAATTTATACTAAACACGAATCAAAATGAACTGCTGCATACAACGCACTAAAATGAATACATCGATTAACTGCAGTGACATGAAAAACGCGAACATCCCTAAAAATAATCAAATTTATCATGACCGATGTCCAGCAGTGAATTTATGCATTAAGTGCAGCGGCGACATCATTCTCTCTCCGGCTCTGACTCCGACTCCACTTCCAATCTCATTCTGGTTTTTTGTTTAATTGAAACGAAGCAGCGCAGTGCGTACAATGGACACGAAACCAGAACTGAATAGAACCAAAATGACGACAAACCCGGACTCGCCTGCTGGCTGCAATGTCCAACATAATCATGTCCTGCTGCTGCTGCTGTTGCTGGTCCTGGCCCTCGTTCACCGTCTCTGCCTGCATAGATGGCACTGCGCCTGGGTAACAAAAACACAAAAGGACCGCGTCGCACGCTGGACACCAAATTAATTTGGAAGACAAAATGCTTCAATGCAAGTGGCCAAAAGCGCGCGAGCGCCATTAACGACTGTTGGCAGGGGGGGGGGGGGGGGAAGGATTGCTACAGGGACATGGCCTAAACACGCCCCAGCCACAAGCTGTGACTGAGAATCTGTCCTGAAACGTGACACGAAAACTGCGAACTGTTCACAACGCGTGTTATGCAATTCGATTTTGGCTATTTCTGTTTTTTTGACTTTGTTTCTTAAAGTTAAAATGCTGCAAGTTAATATATTTGAATGCATACACAATAAATTTATATATAATGTTGAAAATTAAAACAATACGCCACATAAATGCTCACGGAGGCGCACTTCCAGCAGCCATTGTTGACGCAGTTTCCTGACAGCCGCGAACCGCAGGATCGCTGCACCACCCAGCCCAACAGGACAACAAATATTCTGCCGTCTATTCAAATGTAAATTTTTCATGAGCATCGTTTCGCATGCCCAAAACTGAAATGCGCTCTGAACTTTCGTCTGTGCAGTTTGATTTTTTGTGAGGCGAGGCGTTTGCCAGAAATGCGCACAAAACGAATTGCCTGCCATATCCTTCCGCGTATTAATTTTTAACCACACGACCACACAAATACAAAAAACCCCAGACTGCAGTCCAGCCAATCCACGAGGACGAGAACGAGAACGAATACGAGTACGAGGACCTATTGCCAGACGACTGTCGAGCTCGAGCTTGTAATTGTCGACGCTGCCATCAACGTTCTGGAATCGTTTTAATAATTATATAAATTATTCTTGTTGAAATGATTATGGCGGTTGTAAGTGTCGCGCCCTTCTCACTCAAATTCTCTTCACTTCCTCCCTCCCTCTGCCGCAAATCTCTTTCTGAATTATGCTGCTCATAAATCTCTTGGTGGTTTTCACAGTCGATGTGTTGTCGATGTGACTGCTGAGCGACCCATTGTCTTTGAGAATCGTTGATCTAGGACTCTTGCAGTGGAATTTCACAACCACGTACGTTTTAAAATAGATACTCAATGGCATTTTAAGGCAAAAGTGAATAATTTGTATATGAAATTAAATTAAAATCAAATTTGATGATTTTCAAATGAAGAATTCTTCTGATTTTTGTATTTTGCAAGTCAGAATTCAACTCAACAAGTATTGATAATGTTACCATGATTGGCATAGTTAACAAGTAAGAATGCTCTAGTCGAGTGTGCCCGACTACGAGACTCCCTGCTCCCAACTTGCATTTCAAGCAGTTCAGCGGCAACACAAGCAAGCAGTGCACTTAACTCGTAAACTGCTTGTCAAACTGTTGTTGCTGCCAGCTGAGACGGGCGTAATAGATTCTTCTATAACTTTGGTGCTATTTATCCGATCGTGTTGAAATTTACACATCCGAAAGACATTGATTAAACATACATGTGTACCAAAAATTAAAGCTTTATCTTTAAAATTGTGGCTGTGGGAGTCTTTTGCGATTTGCGGGGGTGCGGGGGGGTGCATCCGAAATTTGAAATAAACTTGATCTGCGTATGGTATACAGGAACGTGCATGCCAAGTTTGGTGTCTCTAGCTCTTATAGTCTCTGAGATCGACGCGTTCATACAGACGGACAGACGGACAGACGGACAGACAGACAGACAGACGGACATGGCTAGATCGTCATGGCTGTTGATGCTGATCAAGAATATATATAGTTTATATAGTCGGAAATGCTTCCTTCTGCCTGTTACACACATTTGCAGTACTTTATAACTCCCTTTTTCCCATTTTTAATGGGAACAGGGAGTAATAAAAAAAGGAAAAAGAGTCTGATAACAATGGAAAACCAGATTGTTTGAAAATGCAATAAGGTTAAAAATCACTTTTTTTTATGCATTTGGGTCCCCTAATCAAGAAAATAATTTTTTTTCTTTTCTGTAGCAGAACTTTTTTGAAAAAAATTTAGTTATTTCACCATAACTTGCGTATGCCCGATATTAGCCGTCTTTTACCGATATTTTAAATTTATATACCAAATTAAAGTCAATATCTAGGCCTGCAAATAAGTTCTATACATTTTTACTCCCTCTTCCCATTCAAAATAGGAAAAAGGAAGTTATAAAGTACTGCAAATGTATGTAACAGGCAGAAGGAGGCATTTCCGAATATATACACCATATATATTCTTGATCAGCATCAACAGCCGAGTCGATAAAGCCATGTCCGTCTGTCTGTCCGTCCGTCTGTATGAACGCGTCGATCTCAGAGACTATACGAGCTAGAGGCACTAAACTTGGCATGCAAGTTCCTGTATACCATACGCATATCAAGTTTATTTCAAATTTCGGATGCACCCTCCCGTACCTCCGCAAATCGGAAAAAAACTCCCACAGCCACAATTTTAAATATAGAGCTTTGATTTTTGGTACACATGTATGTTGAATCAATGTTGATCGGATGCGTAAATTTCATTACGGTCGGATAAATAACACCGAAGTTATGGAAGAATCTATTACCCCCGTCTCAGCTGGCAAAAACAACAGTTTGACATGCACTGGACCAGTTAAGTGCTTGATTGTGTTGCCGCTGAACTGCTTGAAATGCAAGTTGGGAGCAGGGAGTCTCTTAGTCGGGCACACTCGACTAGAGTATTCTTACGTGTTTTCTTTTCTATTGCAGAACTTTTTTGAAAAAAATTTAAATATTTCACCATAGCTTGCGTATGGCCTTACCGATATTTAAAATCGATATACCAAATAAAAGTCAATATATAGGCCTACAAATAAGTTCCTTACATTTTTAGTTTTGAAGATGCTGAATTCGACAATACGAAAATAATTTTTTAACATAAATTTTGAGTTGGAATTCAGTTTGAAAATTTGATTATAAGTCAGACAAATTTTGAGTTCTTTTTTAAGCATAAAGATTCATTCATTAGAGTTTGAAAATGTCATTATCAATGGCAGAAATTCGAAGATATAGCCATTTGATCAATCCAATTTTTTTCAAATTTTTACATTTTTAAAATAGCTGAAAGAGTAGAAACTTCTAAGAAACTTCAGCGAGAATTTCAGAGAGAATTTGATATCAATTGAATACAAATTTGTATTAAACGATAATTGTCGTTAATTATAGTTTAAGAAATCTGACAAATAAAGTCATAATCGGCGTTAAACACAATTGCACTGGAAGAATTTTGAAAAATATCAATGATTTTGAACTGATACCAATATTTACAACACCTATGCAATGATGCATGAAAAAATATGTTAACAAAAATTTGACATAAGTTTGATCTTGTTTGGTTCAACTTGAGAAGTTGCGTGCTAAGTTGTGTCAAGTTTAAAGACACTCAAATCATTCAGTCGTATTCTGAAAAACGAGATTCTGCTCGTAACAATACACACATACTAATACACACATACTAATACACACGTAAGGCATACGCAGTCGTAATGAAATCCTTCGCTTTATTACCATGCAATATTCATAAATTTCTGCACAACATCGCCGGGGACTGCAGCGGCAGCAGCAGCAACAACAACTGCAACAGCGGCAACAACAGCAGCAACAGCAGCAGCAGCAAGAGCAAGAACAGCAACAAGAGCTGCAGCAACAACAGCAACAACAATAGCAGCAACAACAGTAAAAACAGCAACAACAGCAGCAACAACAAAAACAGGAGCAACAGCAGCAGCAGCAACAACGACAGGAGCAATACGAGTACTAACAACAATGCGAGCAGAGCGCAACAATAGCAAAGTGCAGCTACCACCCTCACCCCCTTGAACCCCTTCGACGGCTCGTTACTTGTTGAGAGGTGTTGAAACTGTTGAAATATAATAAATAATAGCGCTAAGTACTACTTTAAGAATTTACATGCGGCAATTGCAGCTGCCGCGGCAACGAATCCTAAAGCTAAAGCTAAGGCAGGATGCAGCAGACAGCAGGCAAGGACCAGAGCCAAAGCGAAAAGCCAGAGCCAAGTGGTGAAAAGCGGGGAAGCTGGGGTACTGGAGGGGCATGTGGCTCTGACGCCAACATGGCTGCGAGGATTTCGATACACAGACACACACACACGCAGAGCAGCTCACACATACGATTGTGACTTGCATTTTGAATAATCGTCGGACAACACGAGGAAAGAGGCAGGAACAGGAACGGACCTTGTCGAGAAGCTTTTGCATTGTGCGGCGGCTGTGAATCTTTTTGGCTGCGCCTTTGTCCCGCTGTGTGTGTGTGTATTCATGTGTGTGTGTGTGTGTGACTTAATCCTTTTGAATTTTGCCGCATAAGGAGTGGTGAAGTGTGCTGAAAGTCGCATTAATGGAGCCACTGGCCGAGGCAGGGGCATGGCAGCGTGATAAATAAACTGCCATCAATAATGTCTAAAATAAATGTTGGCTTATTAAATCCCATTTCCCTGCATCAACTTACAGTTAAATAAAATGAGAAATGTTGCCAGCTATTTGGCTAGTGCGGTTTCCACTTCCCTCCCACCGCATGTTACGCCATCGTCCTTTCGATTGTCCTGCGCCTTGATGTTTCCAAAGACGAAGGCAACGTCATCAGCAGCAGCAGCAGATAAAAAATCCATTAAAATAAAAATACGATAAGGTTTGCCTTGTAGTGAAAGCGTGAAAAAAAGCGTCTAAATTTATGCGGCTTTGCCATAAATTTAGCAGGCTATAAGGATATCATTAAAGCGCACCAACACACACACACAAACATATATTAAACGTCTTGGCAGGCTTTCACTTTCATACAATCTACGTCCGTGTGTGCGGCTTCAGTTTGTCCTTCAAACGCTATGTACAATGGGTGAAATGATCAATTAGTGGATGCAAAATAAAAGTAATATGCTTTTAATACATAAGTGTTTTATTTGAGTGGATAGTCCTTTTGTTTACTGCTTGTCTTTCTAGGCTTTTTGAACTTTACCCTACCTTTAAGCAATGAGAATATTGAAAATCACTGAATGAACTTAATTTCGTTAGAAAGTCTTTTCTGTTAGTTTCTTAACAAGATAAAAACACTTTTTCTTTACTTATTATTAACTTATCAAATTAGTCTTATAGACATTTTTATTTAGGAAAAATACGAGTTTTAAAAAAATATTTCATAAATTTGATCAACAAAAAGTTGGTGTAGTTAAGTTACAAATTTTTCGAATTATTTCCTTAAAGTGTTGCACATAATCCATAACTACATTTAAGCGAAAATTTCCTTAATTTTAGGAATCAAAATTATTGTTAAATGTATACATATATTAAAATACACAAAAACAAATGTTACCTAATCATATATTTATGACATATTTTTAGTTATAAGCCCATTGTTGTCAGTACGGTAAATTTACAAAAGCTCAGTCAACGATGTCTCGACTTTGTGACTGGCTGCCTAAGAAACATCACGGCACATTAATAATAATTTTCGATATTTATGACGGGAAACATCTCACATACAATGTGAACTGGAACTGTGATTACAAATGCCGCCCAATAGCACCACTCCGCCCCCAAATTAATGGCCATTGATTATGTATAGAAGTTTTCAGGATAAGCAGCGCCACGTTAGAGCATTGAAAGTTCGGCATTTGCATTGGCTAGTTAGGAGGGGAGCTCAGTGTGTGTGTGTGTGTGTGCTTTCTTTGCCAAATTGTTGGGGGGACCAGAAAGTTTTTATTTGTTCGCTTGCTGGCCAAAAATAAGCAGCTGAAAAGGCGAAAAAAGAAGAATTTCATTTATATCGAAATAAACAACCACTGGAAACCCTCTGTTTGGGCGCACTCCAACGTTATTTATGATGTCATCCATCATTTTTATCGTGAAAAAACATTTTCCTGTCTCAGCCTGCTCCTGAGTCCGCCCCAGCTCCTGGCCCCTGGATCTACTACTGCTGCTGTTGCTGCGGCTGCGGCTGCCACTGTCATTGGCCAAGGACTTTTTGTGTCGTTGTCGCTGATGCGAAAGCCGTCGCTTCCCTTCTTCTGCTTCTCCTCTCAACTCAACTCAACTTCACTTCACTCCACCCACACGCGAAGCAAGCATACATGCGGCTGGCAGGATCCTTGAAGAAATTAGAGAAGGTCTTCGCCAAAAAGGACGTAAATTTCAAGGCACGACTATGCTCAACGACTCTAATGATGCATCCCAGCCATACTCCGCCCCACCACCCCCGACAGCAACAGCCATTGAAGCGCACTGAAACAAACTCTTCCTTCCAGCTCTGAGGGGATGTTAATGAAGTGTATGCGAATGAAATACGGAAAATTACAAATTGCTTTAGCAAGGCAAAGCAAGGGGAATCAAAAGAAAAAAATACAAAAAAAAAAGAAATACATACTGCAAATGTTGTTTACGATGTTCACGGTTTCCTTTCGATTTCTTTGGCAATTTATGGTTGAAAGCAATTTTCGAACCCTTAGCTTTGGATTTGGTTTCTGAATTGGGCTCTCTAGCTCAAGTGGCGTTATATTGGTCAAGTATTCACATTCCCACAGCTCGGACAACTTTTTTCTATGGCATTAATTAGCGCTTGTCTGCGATGAGATTGATTCATTGCATTGTTTTTTATGTTAATGAATTTATTAAGTGTGATTCTGTCAAGCTGAACTAAGAGCTGTGAGCCGGCACCACAACAAAATTATGTATAAGTAGCTTGGGCTTATAAATAAATTATTTAAGTTATTAATAAAACTAAGCTTACAAAATATGGCCGATCTTTAAATAGAAAAAATCTATTTGGAGAATTCTTGCACAGTGGAATTTGAATTAAGAAACGCTATCTTTCTTCCTCTTTCATTTTCTCCCTCTCCCTTTCTCTCATTACTTTGATGAATATTCTTTAATTCGCATTGTAATGCAACATATCCTGGTGGAGCCTGCCAAGTGCTTGTACAATACACAAGTTTATTATGTACGCAGAAGGGCCATAAATTAAAACGTATTTCACTTGGAAGAAAAAAATCTACGGCATATAAAACAAATAGCATTCAAAATTGTAAGACGCACACGAGAGAAATCGCATGCATCGTACGTAATTCAAATCAGAGACAAAAATAAACAAATTCTGTGTCTCGACGCCAGCCGACAGTTTTAGTAGCCAAAACTGTCGCATGGACAGACTGACAGACTGACAGACATGTGTGCAACAAAAACACAAGAAGAAGTCAAAGAATCAACTATCCATATAGCATGTACTTAGTAGCTATTCTGTAGAACAGGGACTGTAGTTATGATAAATTTTGAAATAAAAATTGCAACGTAACATCTATATTTAAATTTGTATTTAAAAGTTACAAAATAATAATTAATTTTAATTTTTATTTAAAAAGTGCAAAATAAGAATTAAAATTTAATTCTTATTCAAAAGTTACGAAGTAAGAGGTACTTTTGATTTTTATTTTAAGCGTTACAAATAAAATTTATCCCGTAACTTTTATTTTTAAAAATAAAAAAATCAAGTAAGAATACTCTAGTCGAGTGTGCCCGACTACGAGACTCCCTGCTCCCAACTTGCATTTCAAGCAGTTCAGCGGCAACACAAGCAAGCAGCGTACTCAACTTGCACAGTGCATGTCAAACTGTTGTTTCTGCCTGCTGAGACAGGGGAAATAATTTCTTCCATAACTTTGGTGCTATTTATCCGATCGTGTTGAAATTTAGACATCCCAAAGACATTGATTAAACATACATATGTACCAAAAATTTATCTTTAAAATTGTGGCTGTGGGAGTCTTTTGCGATTTGCGGGGGTGCGGCGGGGTGCATCCGAAATTGGAAATAAACTTGATCTGCGTATGGTAAACAGGAACCTGCATGCCAAGTTTGGTGTCTCTAGCTCTTATAGCCTCTGAGATCGACGCGTTCATACAGACGGACAGACGGATAGACAGACGGACAAGGCTAGTTCGTCTCGGCTGTTGATCCTGATCAAGAATATATATGGTTTATATAGTCGGAAATGCCTCCTTCTGTCTGTTACACACATTTGTAGTACTTTCTAACTCCCTTTTTCCCATTTTTCATGCGAACAGGGAGTAAAAAACAGTTTAATTGAATACCTTTTGAACCAAGTGGTGTATTATCAAAATATGCAAATATTCTTGTTCTATATTCTTATTTATATTCCATTTATGGATCTATATACTGTTGCAGTATTAAAGGAAGTATATATTGGCAAACAAACTACCAATAGATACAAATAAATACCTAAAAATACTGAAAATACTAAAATACATAAAAATACCAAAATATACTTCAAAATTACCAAATGCTCTTTCGACCTTGACTTGTGTTGCAGGAACACAATGAATCACCTTGGCCAATTGATATAAGCTGCGATATATAAATCTTTTTTCAAAAAAATAGAGTATTTTGGGTTTGTGAAATATCTGTCAGTCTTTCCGTCGAATTTGCTTTTTAACCAACATTTAAAAGCAAATTTTCTCAATGGATCACACAACTTTATTTGTTTCATCCTTAAATATTGTATCATAATTCAATTTTGTTTCCTATCAAAGCACGTTTGCTTCAATTTTGTAATTTGTTTTTTTTTCGTAAAATAACTTATTAAAATAAGCAAACACTATGCTTCTATCCATATTTAGCTTAAGATACAAACAGCTTTATATCAATTCAAACAGAATTTCTTAAACATTTCTTAACCGCTAATCAAAAGGATTTGTGTGTGTGCTTGTGGTCCTGTGTGTTTATTTATTCTGTTTCACATCTGCAGTTTATTTGCCATCAATGTTTGTTGTTTCCCCCGTTCTCTTTGTCAGCTTGTACACTTTTGTTTGTGTGTGTGTGTGTGTGTGTGTGTGTGTGTATTTGCCCCGGCGCCATAACTCAAGTTGCGGTACAATGTGATCATTGGATCGCATGATTTGGATTTATTCCCGACGAGCCATTGGACATATTGCCGGCATGTGTTCCACTCATGTCGCCCAAGCAATGGAAATTAAATTAACATAATCGAAAAGCAATTCCAGAGCCTGCACTTTTCGCTTTATACTTGTACAATATACATACATACATATATAGTACATAACATACTACTACTACTCGAATAGTATTTATTTATACTCTGTCAATTTCTGTTGCACTGAATGCCGCTGACAGAATTAATTATTTCACCACATAAATTCTTGGCGCAATGTTTTTCTGTGTTGACAACTTTTGTGCTGGAAATGAAGACCATATAATCAAACTATGTACAAATTGAACATGCAATTGTTTACAGTTAACAAAGATATTTTAGAGTGGCAAACTCAATTACACATGCCTGTTCCATTTTATGAAATTGAAATCATCTTAGGTTTTGAAAATATCCATATTGTTGTTGAGCTACTGAATTCAATCCTAACTCAATGGTTAGTTAATTCATTACTTGATCAAATGTAAGTGAATTAAGTCCGCAAAATATTGGCAAATGCGACGAGGCAAGCAGTTAAAGGAAAATTGAATTTCTTACCGAAAGGAACTGCCCTGATATCTTTTTCGATGTTAGCAATCGCATTTAACCAAAAATCCTCATAATCTTTTATTAAATTTTTTTTTCAAAATTTCATCAATCAAATGCAAATTTCTTTCCAGTGCAACTACAACAGATTGTTTAGCTAAATATAGTGTTTAAGGATAACGCATGAGCTCCAAATAGTTTGTATATTTGCAGTTAGAAGTCTCCAGAGAGAGTTACTTATGAAATGTAAGCCCAAAGTGACCCACAGGATTTAGTGGAGCATGCCTGCAACAACAATAGCTCAAAAATTCAAAGCTAAATTAGAGCCAACCTTATTGAAACTTTAATGCGCTGCACAAACACAGCAAACCTGCTGCTGCGGCGTGTGCCGGCTCTAAGGACATTCGAGAGAAAGGGGAAAATGCACAGAGGAAGCGGGGCTAGTCATGCGGAACCACTTACAAATCCATAAATGTGAATATTATTACTAAAATTGTTGTTGTTGCTGTTGTTGTTGAAGTAGTTGTTGTAGTTGTTGGTCTTTGCTGTCGTTGGCATTGTGCAAAGTCTGCCGGATGGCCGTGGGGACCTTGTTGACTCGGGGGGCAATTTGTGTAGGGTATGGGGCGGTGGGGCAAACACCGCAATGACTTTAGCAAATAGTCAAGCAGCATCGAGAGACAACAGCAACAACGACAACAGCAACAGCTACAACTACAACGACAACAACAACAATGTTTGCACTTTGGTTTTGCGATTTGCAGTTGCCGTTTCTGTTTCTGTGTTTGTTGTTCGAACGAAAATAAATTCCAGTAGCTTTGATAGCCAGCAGCCGGAAACAAACGATTTTATTGGTACTACAACAGCAATTGTTGTTGTAATTGTAATTGTTGTTGCTGTTGATGTTGTTGCCTGCTGCAAGCTATTGTTTTTGTTGCTCGTATAACATGTCGTATTATTTGCGATTTTGGTTATTTGCCTTTTGTTTCAGCAGAGTCAGCCCCAAACCCAAACTCCCACTTGGCCAACAAGCTACCAATGCGTTTATAGCTCACCAACTCACCATTTCTTCTATCCCACCAACAATTGATTCTATTTTATTTATTGTTTTGCGTTAAACTATTAAAATATTGTTGTATGTTTTTTGCAGTTCAACTGCCTTGATCTCTCTCTCTCTCTCTCGCTCTCGGCTTGCCTTTTTTCCGGCTTCTGCTGCTCGGCCATATGAATAATATTTGTGGCGTCGTTCTGCTGTTGACTCAAGTTTGGCAAATAATTTGATTTGCAAAACAATAAATAATGCAAATATATAAATTATACTTCCTTGCTAAATACAACATTTTTAAGGGATTACAACTTGAGGACATAAACTGGATTTAGTTGACGTTTTTTTTTAAACTATAACCAAATGCACATGATGTATGTAAAATATTATTAAATTAAAAAAGACTTTAAATAACATTAATTATGTTAATTTAATTTTCTAAAATACCTTCAATTACTCTACTTCCATTTGAATATATTTTTACGATTTGCCAAAAAATGTTAAAACGTTAATGCATCTTTTCTCAATTTTCACATTTATTCTTATATTTTTAACAATTAATTTGTCATTAATTATAATTTTTAGATGATGAATAATATTATGTAATAATTTAATATTTGAAATTTGAGACAAATTATTCTTAAAGTAAAATGATTTGTGTCAAAAATGAATGAATCTTTTCTGACATGAAACAGTTTTCACCACAGACATTTTTTAAGTAAAGATTCAAATCAAATTTCAACACAATACAATAAAAAAAAGATTTTAAAGTCAAATTTGATGTCTTTCAGACTTGAATCAAGTTTTCGAGGTTCAAACTATTTCAAATTGAATTAAATCAACTTTAAATTCCAGGGACAGTAACGATTACAATTTTAACAATAAAAATTACAGTTTAACAATGATTGTTATTATTATTTGACTTTTATTATAAAAATTACTAACAAGAATTATTTTGTACCTAATATTATATAAATCAAAAATAACTCTTACTACAACTAACTCTTATTTTAAAAATCAAAAATAACTCTTATTCCATAACTCTTATTTTGAGAATTAATCAAAAAATCATTTTGTTGTAATACAAATATATGCTTATATATGCTCGCATGATATTTATTATCTTACCTGTTTGATTTGATTCCCTGTTTTTGCTCAAAATAAGTTATGTTATTGATTTTTTTAAATAAGAGTTATAGAATAAGAGTTATTTCTGATTTTTAAAATAAGAGTTATTTTTGATATATTTAATATAAGTTTAAAAATAATTCTTAGTAGTGATTTATATATTAAAACTCGTAAACAACTCTTATCCGTTAAATTTTATTTTAAAAATTGATTTTATAAATTATTTCACGCTTTGGAAACTTGGAGATTTAACCAATTTTTTGGTGTTTTCCACAATTTTGTAGTAAATTTCCTTCATTTTGTTTTTTTTGCTTTAAAATAATAAAATAACTATTTTTTTCGGTCTTTGTTAAATTCAATTCACTTTTTTATGAAATGACTTAAATCAATTTTTGATAAATCAATGCCTGATTGAATTGCACATTCAATCAAAAAAGATTCAATCATTTACAGCTCTGATAAAAGGCATATTGTAAACTAGTTTTGATTGAAGCAGGCACCTCGTATTCTATGTATAAAGTATTGATTTATTCGAATAGTAATCGGTATCATGTCGACATATGTAATATCTACATACTTGATTAATACCATATAGCACTATTAATTCCTTGGTGCTGAGTTGTGTAACACAGCAAAATAGTTATTCTCTGTGTGGTATATATAATATATAGATATATTTTCCGGTTTGTATTTTTTTTATTATTATTATTTGGGTGCCTCCCATTAAAGGAAAGTAAATAAATTAAACCTTGAGCTGAGAAAAATAAGCAGGAAAGGCGGAACTTTCGCATAAATTAGCCGTTTGCATTTGAAAATTCGAAGCTTGCTCAACTGAAATCAATTCGATACTTTTCAACAAAAACAAATTCAGTGGCTCGGTTGGCGTTTGTGCTGCTGAAAGCTAAAAAGTTTGTTTTGCCATTTCTCATTGCTTACAACAGAAAGTTTTAAGTAAAAAATAAATTTTAGCTAGCCAAAAAAAGAACTAGCACAAACACGCAGAGTTGGCAAAAAAAAAAAAATATGCCGAATCTGTGTTTTCCATATAATTTTTGCGCATATATTTTGCGCCTTGATTTTTCTGCCATTTCCGTGCCCAGCTACTTGTGGACAGTAGTCACAGTAGTCAGAGTTCCGACTATATAGCCTGTGGTTTGAGATAAAATGGGGTTGTGTTTGTAATGCTTGCAATGAGACAGACAGCCTGAAAGTCACTTAGATACAGATACAGACACAGTCATGCCCAGATTATTTTGTACTTCAGCATCAGCTTTGTCGTGCGCCGCGGCAAAACTAAAACTTTGTCGAGATTCCATTGGAACGCATCCAAATTATAAGTTTTGCCCTCATTTCAATTCAGCAGCATAGACACCATGGCTGTGCTTGGGGAGACTGGCATTAAGAATTGTACGGTAGGGGAAAGGGAATATTTGTAGTACTATTTTGAAGTCTGCTTCCTAAACTGATGCGGTTGCAAGTTTCGTCATGGAATTTCTTTCCACTCTATTGGCCTGGCCTGCTCTTCTGGTTTTATTCAACTCCAATAAAATGGCAACTATTTTAATGGATATAATATTTCAGGTCACATACCGAAAAAAACGCTTTGCTTTAGCTCCTTTTTTGGATCGCCTTCGAATAATACGTTGTCGTCCTTGGGCTCGCAGTTAATGAAACTTTGTTTATGAATATTATTTTTTAAATATGTTAAAAGGCTGTTAAAAGCTTGTCTTTTTGGCAAAGTAAACTGCAAAGTTGTAAGTAGAGAAAATTATTATACTCTGTTTTTCAAAATCGAATAAAGAGTATATTGGGTTTGTGAAATGTTCGTCCGTCCGTCTGTCCGTCTGTATGAACGTAGGTTTTTTTCACAGTTTTGAAGCTAGAGCATCCAAACTGTGTATACATGTTTGTATATACCATAGGCAGACAAAGTTTTAAGACTTTTTGTTTTTCAAGATAACTGAGCGAAACTCACTTTACCTAAGCTTTAGAACAGTTTATACATGCTGACAAAATCGGACGACTATATCCTGTATCTGCAATACGAACAATCGGTTGAAAATAAGTTTTTGTTTCAAAACTATTTTGTTTTTAAAACAACACAACCAAACTCACTTTACTCAAGTTTAAGGACAGTTTATAGGTATATAAGTAGTCTTTACAAAAATTTAATTTATTAAACGTACGGAAAAAAGTGCAAATCATTTTCGGGAGAACCCGACTGCAACTTTCTTACTTGTTATACTCTGTTTTCCAAAATGGAAAAAAAGAGTATAGTGGGTTTGTGAAATGTCCGTCCGTCCGTCTGTCCGTCCGTCTGTCTGTCCATATGAACGCAGTTTTTTCCACAGTTTTGAAGCTAGAGCATCCAAACTTGGCATACATGTTGGTATATACCATAGTCAGACAAAGTGTCAAGATCTCCCCCCACCCTCACCCCTTCCCCCAAAAACCGCAAAAACCTATATCTTCCACAGTTTTACAGCTAGTGTAACCAAATTTGACATAAAGACTACTGACCACATCCTTGACCGACATGCCAAAAAAAAAATATGCCACGCCCACTACCGCCCCCGCAAATGAGCTAAAACTGTATCTCCTACACCCTTATAGCTAGAAACCCCAAATTTTGCAGTATGACTCTATTTGAACTCTTCGATAGATTGGATGAAAAAAAATTTTGACACGCCCACCCCCGCCAAGCACCCGTTTCGATCTGCTTTGGGCGTTTGCAGCGTTCTGCACTTAGTAGAAAGAATTTTATAGTTCTAAGCATATATATATATGAGTAGTCTTTAAAATAATTTTATTTAATATACGTACAGAAAACAGAGTATATCGCAGTCGGGTAAGCCCGACTACAACGTTCTTACTTGTTTTTAGTTATAGCTTATCACTGTATAATGACTCTGTTATCAAAGTTTTATAAGTTTTTTAATCATAAACTTATAATAATCCAATATAAAAAAATAATCATTTCAAATCAATTTATTTTGCAAAAATGTGCTTAAGGACTTTAATAACAGGGTATCTTGTGGATCAAATTGAATTCAAGTTTCTTCGAGATTTTCATTGCTTAGGACAGACAACAATATTGACAATTCAATGTTTACAGCAATGTGTTGTGAAATTCAAAGTAATATTTATGTCGCATTCTTTTCAACTGAAGTCGACAAAAATCCTTGCCAAATCCTGGGCAGCGTGTTGTGCCGCAATGAAGCAATCAATCACAGCACAAATCGCTTTGGTGTCGCAAAGCACCGCTGGGCAAAGACTTTTCGCCTTAGGAATAATATCCATCATTGCAGTCGCAGTTGCCCCGTCCAAGATGCAGTAATCGTCTTCATTTCCAGCAGGCATGCCGCGTCGGAGACGCCTTTGATGCCCCCATACCAAGACCCAAACCCAAGACCCAAGCCCAGTCCCAGACACAGACACAGACCCAGGCCATGACTCAGAGATCGACGCAGGGGAAAGGGCTGCGAACTAGCATAGCTTATGTGTGTGTATGATGGCGAGTCTCGTCTCGTCTTCGTCTTCGTCTTCGTCTTCGTCTTCGTCTTCATCTCCATCTCCATCTCCATTTTCAACTCCGTATCCAGAGCTAACCAGCGTGCCTGCAATCTCTCGCTGCGTAATCACATTCAAGTGCCTGCCCCTCCATGCGCTCCACATGTGAGTCGAGGCGACGCCGAAGCTGTGCCGCATATAAATGTTTGATTTATGCATCCAAATGCTTGAATCGCAGCCAAAAAGTCTTCTTCGGCATTGCCAATGCAGCTGTTGTTGTTGTTGTTGCAGTTGCAGTTGTTCTTGGAGTCGAGTCGAGTGAAGTGGAGTGGAGTTGAGTGGAGTCCACAGGACTGTGCATTTCCCACTGCACCGTCATTGCCATAATGGCGGCACTTTGAGCTCTATACAACCACCGACACAGGCAGCTTATCCTATCGATGCGATGCATTCAGTGCATCGAGAATGATGCTGACACTGACGACGAGCACATTATCATTATCAGCGGTACCGCCAACAGCACCACCAATACCGGCAACTCCGGCACCTTGAGCACCTCCAACAGCACCGCCCCTAAGTCTTTGCCCCTGTTCGCACTCAGTTATAAATCCATTCATCGCGGCATTAAGGCGAGGTGTGCTTTATGCCATTGCATTTCTTCGATTTCGTCGTGTGTGCGTATCTTATGGATGCATTTGCCATCTGCCATCTGCCAGCCAAACTAAAAAGCTGCTCAAAGCTAAACCCACCACGTTCCACTGTAATTTTGCCGGTTGCATGCAACGGCGGTCGCGAACCACTGCGAATATTGCGCCATTTATAGCTCGTTAAATGCTAAACAACTTATTCAACATTTCCATGGCAGTAACCATGGCCTAGAGCTCAGCAGGTCTCAAGAGGATTGTGGCAGGGCCAGGCTTTAAAATGGCAGTACATAAATTCCATTGTGTGTGTAAATTATTCAAACAATATTCATCATATTTCGAGGCAGAAATTAAATGTATATTTGGTGCATGTTCCTTTTTTTTTGATTCTGTCTAAATGTTAATAAACTCAAATTTAAATATATACATTTATCCGATCTAATTTACTAATATGTATATCTTGATTATCAAAAAATACACATCAATTTAACAAGTTCTCAGCCCATAGAACACTCTCTATACATACAGAGCGCTCCAATTTAGCCGAGCTCATCTGCACGGACTCATGAATAATGCATAAAATAGTGGCCAACCAAGTCGAGTCGAGTCGACTTCATTGAATGAATACAATTACAAACTTGCGTATGCGCTGTCCGTCGAAAGTTTTCCAAGTTTTTGCTTAATAAATTTACGAGCAGAACTTTGAATCTGCACAGCAAAAAGTAATCACTTAACTTTACATTGTATTCTCAGATGTTCCTATACTTCTTCTGTATACTCATCTAGTCCACAAGTCGGTTAGTCGGATAGTCGGTTACTTAATCATCGCTTGCTGATATCTAGACAAGGAAAACTAAGAAATCATTATGTTGCTTACTTAACTAACTAAAAACTAAATATAAAATAAACTAAATCAAAGCAAATTTCATAGAATTCAAAGCCAAAAAGTGCTGAAACTAATTTGCCAACATATCGGCGTATCTGGATTTTATGGAAAGTCTGCTTCACGTTCAAAAAACTTCAGCTGGTAGTTAGCCACCCGCGTGGAAAGCAATAAAGCAACAGCAAAAAGAGGAATAACAAACTTAAATAAACAAAATGTACTCATTATTTATCTTCGCGAATAAAAAGAATAAAAATCATGGCAACAATCTGTGAGACAAAATGTTCATAAAATACAGGGCTACGAAGGAAAGATAGACAATTTATGATAATCCAAATTATCATTTATTATTCAGAAATAACATTAATCTTGTGTTGAAAAGTATATCAATTAAGCAGTTGATTGTTAGCTTCTATTATTTAAATAAGTTGTTGCTTTTAATAAGTTTTAAATATTTGAGCTATCGAGTTTTCAGTTGAGCAAAAACTTTATATCACACGCACATTTCAAACAGAATCAAGTTAAGTACAGTATTTAACACAAAAACCTCAACAAGTTGAAAATGCCAGAATGGATCTAATTGACAGACTGTTTTGTAACTATTTACGGGTGTGTCACGAAAATCTCTAGAGATCTTGGCTTTTTTTAGTTTGTAAATCTCTTGAAAAAACCGTAGGTGTCTCAGGAGATCGAGAGGTTTCATATTTTCGAGCTTCTGTGCTCGAAAGTATCATGGAGGAAAATTACTTTGGGGTGCTGACAGCCCTATGGAAGCAGCCATTTTGCTTCCGAACACAGAAGTTCGAAAAAATTAAATCCCTCGAACTCCTGTGACACCTATTGTTTTTTCAAGAGATTTACAGACCAACCAAAGCCAAAATCTCTAGAGATTTCCTTGACACCCCCGATTGAGATTTCTGTGACACCTCAGAATTGGTAATCGGTTGGAATTCGGTTGGAAGAGCTGTCCGTGACACCCCTGATAATGATATTACATATTTAAGAGGAGCTTTGAAAGCTTCTTTAGAGATAAACTGAATAATTAATCCATTTTAGTTGCACAGTTATTTTTATTTGAGATCGTTTTAAGCTTTTTCGTATACCTGAAAAAACTACGTTTGTATCATAAATAGTTGAAATGTATCGCTTGAATTTGTAAGTTGTTCCGAATGCAATATGTATCACCCTGTAATCGAGGCACTGAAATATGCTTAAAGTTTTCCTGCCACCAGACAATAGACGCAAGCAAAGAAAGCGCATTAATTTTTTGCTGCTTTGTTTGTCTTCACGTCGCCTGTGTCTTCTGCACGCACTTAAAAATTAATTTAATATTCTTGTGTATCCTTTCACGAAGCGTCGTCGACGCCAACTCGCATGTTCCTATGCCATAACAGCAACCGGTGCTCCCAGGCTGCTGCCACTGGGTGTGGCCCATCATAAGGCTCCCCCCCCCCCCCCCCCCCCCCCCTAATGTATCTGCACACCAACGGGTCCAGGACAAGGCATCCTGCGCTAGTTGTTGTTGCTGCTTAGCTCGCATGGCGGCTGTAAATATAATTACGTCGGGAAAATCCGATCCTTGCAGGATTAATTAGCGCGCATTATGAGACGCTCTGACGACGACAGCAGCAGCAGCAACGAGAGGCAACAACAAATGGGGACGACCACGGAAGCAGCACGCAGCTCTCTGCAGGCTCTCGACTAATTTGGTGCCTGTATGCGAAGTGGAAGGAGGGGGATGAGTGGGGGCTATTTCAACTGGGGGTGTTAACTAGCTCATAGTCCTTAGTTTGGCTATACCACTGTGTATACATGTGTACGTGAATCGCGTTGCAAACGTGTAAAAAACAAATGGGATACATTTGCTACTAATTAAGAATCCATGTTTAAAATATGCTTCACGTTCAGTTTTCGAGGTGAATGTCTGTGTCTGTGGACTCATTCTATATATATATATATATATTTATATATATATATTTGTGTATGTGTATGTGTATGTGTGCATATGTGAGTGTGTATGTGTGTGTGTGTGTGCTTGAGGTTTTGAGTTGCAAGATGCGGCCATAAAAATATAAGTAGAACATGGCGCATAAATGTTCTGCCCAGCGAGTGGTAGATTGAATGTCAGTACCACCTCAAGTTCACCTCTTTCACAATCATCTAATGTTTGAAGGCTTTAAATTTCCCGAAATTTAATCCTTTTAAATAGACAAGAAAAACCATAGCTGTTAATTTAATAAGCACCAAAAATTATAAATGTTAATATAACCCGTCCTAATTTTTAGAGCTTACTTGTAATTTATTATATTTTTATTAATTATATGTCAATTTTAAAGCATTTTAATAATAATATTAATAACAATAATAAAAATATTGTTATTAATAATAATAATAATAATAATAATAATAATAATAATAATAATAATAATAATAATAATAATAATAATAATAATAATAATAATAATAATAATAATAATAATAATAATAATAATAATAATAATAATAATAATAATAATAATAATAGTAATAATAATAATGCAAGGACATATTTTGATTCATATGCCAAGAGAACACCAATAAGAATGGCATCAAATTAGAAGTGTGCCGAAACCAGACGAATCTCGTAAATGTCATAAATGACGCAATAACAATAAAAATTCCGGTTGCAAATAAAGCTTACAACTTTCGAGCCAAGTTGCCGAGATTCCCAATCGCAATCGCAAAACCCAGTTTCAGTTTCAGTTTCATTTCTCTCCAGCCTTAACATGTTCATAAAACTGAAGCTCTGTTCTCAACGCCTGTTGCTCCCCGGAGCAGACAACCAACTGTTGAGCGGATTTTACGAGCCGAGTAATGACGTCATAAAAATTAACAACTTCATGGCCGGAGCATCTTTCTTTTTTTTTGGTTTTTATTATTATTATTTTGGTGCTGTTTCAAATGATTTGAATGTGTGCCAGACACACTTTCAACTCCATTCGGGTGTCTGCATCGGAGTACGCGACATCAAAACGGAGGGGACAATCATTAGCTGGTAATCTCGGGGGTCGATCCAAGAGCTCGTGCCAACTGTACGGTTGAATTCAATATGAAAGCGAAGTGCAAAATTAAAATGCAATCAGACTGGCTCAAAACTTTGCACAGTTTTCCACGAAAATTTATTTCGTGCCAAAAACAAACTGCAACGCAAGGTACGAGGCGAGGCAGAACCGAATCCTTCTCCTTACCCGTACTCGTCCTCCTACTCCTGACCGTAGTGTGGCAGCATTGCGTTGGAAATTTACCGTCAAAACGGTCCAACAATGCACATAGTCCTCCTCACCACCCCTGACCGCTACACACACACACTGGAGACACTCTCTCTCTCTCTGTGTGTGTGTGTTGAGTGCATTTGTGTGCGTAAAAAGCAGTGCGAGGGTCCAATAGCCGACGAATATAATTTATTCGATCTGTGATAGCAGCGGCCTCTGTCCAACAAGTCTCATAAAAATTGCAGTTTAATTACTCCATCGACAGTATCAATTTAGCGAAATCTTTTATTAGTCCCGCAGATGGATTGCCATCGTGTTAAAGCGCCATCTGTAGTCAGTTAAAGGTAAAGGATTGCTTTTTGCAATTTCAGAAAACGAGTGAAAACTCTTTTGCAAATGAGAATTTATCATTTTGGTCAGATTTCTGCAAGCGCTCTTGAATTGAAACTGATTTTTGAATGTTTACTTGATATTTATGCCGACCTTAAATATTTATTATGATTATGTCATGAGATCTTGACACTTTGTCTGCCTATGGTATATATCAATATGTATACCAAGTTTGGTTGCTCTAGCTTCACAACTGTGGAAATAAAACTGCGTTCATACAGACGGACGACGGACAGACGGACGGAAATTTTTATTTTTTTTTTCAAAAAAATAAAAAAGAGTATAAAAATAAAAGTAACAAACAAACTAACGGAAATAAAATTGAAGAGTAAATTAATTTCAATAACCCGGTTATTCGAAGTAATTCAGATCGGGTTGCCAGATCGGATTGACCGATCTATATAAAGTCAAGGCGTGTATAAGGATAAACGACACGTGTAAAAGATCTAAGGCAGACAGAAAACTGCGAAATATGCAAAAACATCTAATTAGAAATATTTTAAAAATGAAATAAGAATTCTTAATTATATAAGTAAATAATAAATAATATTGATAGGAGTCTAAAAACTTATTAAATTGTGATTGAGATTGACATTTGAAACACTAATTTAATTACAAATCAAAAGAACGATATATTTTATATATATGTATTAAATATACAAATTTGTCAATCAATTTATGCATGAACCAGAGCTGGTTCTGTTCCTCATGTTACCTTACCAATTCAGATATAGATACAGCGCAGCAGAGCGCTTTTAAAGAATAATTCAGTTTTTATTTTTGTATGGCTTTCATTCGGGCAAATAGCCAAATACTCACAAGTTTTCAATATTTTTCGGCGCTGCCAACTGACGCACAGCTGCTGACCCCCAATCAGAAGCCGAGTGGTAGTCTAACCCCACCTCAAAGCCACCCACTCAGGCAGGCAACCCAGTGGTGCTGCACGCTCATCCACAAGATTTATGTATCTCAAATATGTGAGTGCGAGTGAAAATGCGAATGCCTATGCAGCTGGCAGCTGTAGCTGTAGCTGTAGCCAGGGCCAGAGAGCTGGCTGGGACCATGACTCTTTCGATGACTCCAGCTCTGAGTTCAGGCTACGCCAAATCCAGCCGCAGCTGTAGCTGTATTTGTATATGTATATGTATATGTATCTGTTTGTGTAAATAAGCGAGAGTGCGCTCACAGCGAATGTTTTGTTATTGTGCCGCGCTTTATAAATTTACGTGCGGCAAATGCAACATACTTCACTTACGGAATTTGCGTTAATGTGAATTTGCAGACCACTTCAGTTGGTCAACACTGACCAGCCAACCGCCTCACCGCCACACCGCCCACACCGCTGCCACCATGTGGAACTGCCTTCATTTTGCATTTGCATGCCGTGTGGATACGTTTAGGGCATGAGGTTTTTGGTGGCTTTGGATGTGATGCGGATGCGAATCCGAATCCAAATGCGAATACGAATGCGCCAGGCACAAGTGCAGCGGCATTGACTTTATACAAATGCACTAGAGTGCATGTTGCTGCTGTTGTTGTTGTTGTTGGCCTTTTAGCTCGTTTTCTTTTTTGTTGTTGTTGTTTGGCTCTGCGATGCATCTGCAACCCAATGTCTGATACAAGGTACATTTTGTCGGTGTCTATGCCATTGCAGATGCAGACGGAGGCTGCGTCGGAGTATCCAGGTTCCTTCCACTCCCCCAAAAACTGTACCCAACATGAATGCAGCTGTGTGCACATGTGTGTGTATGTGTGTGTGTGTATATTATGTGTCTATATATATGAGTGTGTGTTTGAAATGAACGTTCGTACGCAAATGCAGCCATGATTTATGATCTGAAACAATATTGAGCGCCCGAAAATTTATGGAGTGCTCCGCTTTGCAAATAAAACGAAATAAAATTTTGTCAGTTGTATTTTTCGATTCAATATTTTTGCTTTTCGTTTTTGCCAGTTGTTGCTGTTGTTGTTGTTTTTGTTGTCATTGTTTTTTATGCCTTGCCTTCCAACTGACCATTCATCCTTTTCGACCATTCATTTCGCTCTCGATTTATTTCGTTTCCGTGTGTCCGGGTGACTATGACGGTAAAGTCGATTCGTAGGAGTCAGCATTGCAGATCCCTTACAGCATCAGGCATTGCCATTGTATAAGTATTATATGCCAAACTATTATTGAATTCTTTGAGCCTCGATTCATAAATGTCTTTGTGAAATTTTGTATGGTAGAGCTGAAAAAATTGTTTATTTTATATTGAGCTGAAACAGAATTTTCACTCTCTCTGAATACGGTCGAAAATCTTGTTTTCTAATACAAAAAATAATTTTTCAACCGATTGCTCCAATGGTAACTATTAGAAATAGTGATCCGATTTTGATTAAATTCTGTAAACATGTTAAGATAATGCTAATACTCAGAATTGGTAAGTTTAATTGATCTACCTTAAAACACAACACTTTCGACCTTTCGTTTCTATGATAGCTTTATGATATAGTAGTCCGATCTGGTTGAATCTGACTTATGTACTGCTTGTTCGAATACAGTTCAATTATAAACAGACGGACATAGAGCCAGACGGACAGACAGAAATGGAATACTTAGCTTAGCTGCAACATAATTAAGTGGCATCTCTGACATAGCTGACACAGTGTTGAACAACTCAACAGACATGGTATTGAACAACTCATCAAAGTGTTATTTGACTGAAAAACTAAGGAGCATTTGCTGACTGTGAAATTATCAGTTTCAGTTACTTGTCAGGATCTTTTAGTTGAAGCATTTTAATATTGCTATTACAGTTTTGATAAATTCGCAATAATCATTTAATATTTAATAAATGTTATGTTTGCCATGTCAATCCTCTAGAGTCTAGAGTTATATAAAACACATTTTATTTGGTAACGACAACCCTGCAGCCTTTCCATAAACTTTAGTTTCAACTTGTCAACTTGAAAAGTCAATGCTGTGAAAATTTGTGACATAGCATTTATTATTGGCTAGTAGTATAATCAAGATGCCGCTGGAACTAATAGTAATATCGTTGATGCGTACTAGCAAATGGATCAATGTGCTGATGCTGAATTCGCAGGATGAGGGCAAGGAGAAGGGAAAGAAGAGCCGACGCATCGATGTGAGTGCCAATGGTATACGCTGGATTGAACCAGACTTTGAGCAGTACACTCCGCTGGGCAAGTTCTTTGAGATCGATACAAACCTTGAGGCTGGCATAACTATAGACAAGGACACTGAGAACGCGACAGCCCTGAAGCTCAGTCTGGTCAGGATCCACGATGAGGCTCTGGACAATCATACCGTGGATGTGGCCATTGAAGAAATGCGTCTGTTGCTGAATGAATCCATGTCTTATGGCCTGCACTGCAGCACGTGCTACAATGAACTGGTGGCCATGCGACGCTTCAGTGGCATTCAACCTATGCCCATTTATACAATGGAGCCATTGAAGTACTTTTGTCCAAGCGGCAAGCTGCCAACTTCTCTGACTGAGGGGGAGCTCTACTACGCTCTCAACTATATTGTAATCAGCCCCAAGATACTGAGCAAACAGATCATCCGCAATGGGGAGCATATTCATTGTGATCGCTGTCTGCAGTTGGTAGGCGAGTACTTGGGCGATCAGGTGGCTGTGCAACTGTACGTGGATGCACTATGGGTGGCGCCATGGGGTCAAGATGGTGTTGGGCTGCCTGAGGGACGTCTAGACCAGCTGTTTAGTAAGTTGACAGTCTCGCAGCTGATGCTACATCTGCTGCATGATGCAGTGCCCATCAGCGAGGAGAAGACACGTCTCTTTTTGAAGTCTGTGCGAAGTGATGGCCAGCTGCACTACATGTTGCTGTTGGTGGACACCAGTCAAGTGCATCTACTGCGCTCCAAGTTGTCACTAGTTGAGGATCTGCATGTGGCCAAGCCCAATGATGAAGACAGCAATGCTGAAACCGACACCAGCAGCGACAGCAGTGATGACACCACCAGCACTGAAAGTGACAATGAAGCTAGCGGAACATCCGATGAGGTGCAACCAAAACCTAAACGACTTCAGTCCACTGTAACTAAACCTGTCCATGAAGTTGAAGTGCAGGGCTTCAGGGGTTGCCGCATTAACTACCAAATTTTCTCCAGCGACGAGGAACTCGCTGCAAATAACGAGCTGATTGAAAAGTGGCGCGGTGAGGGAACTGCCATGCTACGCATATCCTATGCAATGATGATGGATCTACTTCATGCGCTTAATGTCAACGAAGTCTTGGCTTCCACGCTGGAACGTAGCTCTCCAGATAAGCAGGAAGGACGCACTAGCTATATCATCTACGAGCCAGATACGGACAACTAAGCCAGATGGTAAAACACTCTAATTACTGGACTATATTGAATTTAATCATTGGTTTATTTTCAATTAAATTATATACATGATATTCTGCATTTAATGGCTTTTTAATTTGGGATCAAATGTTGAAAACCATCAAAATTATTTTAGATTTGTGTAATAGTTTGTTAGCATTGCTTCTACTTTATATACACCTATTGTTTATATCAACTCTATCTTGATGAAACTTGGCATAGATGCTTATTTTTAAATATATGGTCAGAATTGGCCGGATCGGATTACTATAACATGTAGCTGCAATAGGAACGATCTTCGGAAATATATCTTATAGCTGTCATATGAAAGATTAACAGACAATTAAGTTTTCATACGAATAAATTTTGTGCAATGGTATTTATCTTCAGCACGCCGAAGATTACTTATCCATATTGTTATTTTAATATTTATACTTTTTTTTTAGTTTTTGGAGAAAAAAAGAGTATATTAGGTTTTGTGAAATGTTCGCTTTGATATATACCATAGGCAGACAAAGTTTCAAGATCTCCTGAATACAGCTAATTAATAACCACTCGGTTCTTAAAACTCTTACTTTCTATTTAACAAGTAATTTATGTTTAATTTGAACTAGCAACTCAATAATTCATACAGAAATTATGTCTTACTAAGTTTTATCAGTATGCAGTACTTGCTGTTCAGCTAAATAAGATTAGGCGCACATGGAGCTATATCTAGAAAGGCCGCTTGACTGACTTACCCCTCAGAAGTGTCTAACCGTTCCAGTTGAGTGCGATTTTGGGACTGGTCCTAACGAGATGTGGCGCATGTGTATCGAGAACTGTTGGTATTCATTTGCAACTGACAACTGCTATAAAGGAGGATAACACGCACATTTATCATGTTGCACACGCAGCGCTCTGGCAATCGATTTGGGCTCGATTGAGCCTTATCAATTACAGGCAGCGACTGAGGGGAGTGGCGAGAGAAGAGACTGCACACGTCTCAGCATGCACAATTAAATGCCGTTACGCCAGCCAAAAACACAGCTCAAAATGGCAGCTACAGCATCTGAGGCTTAGGCAAATACTACTTCCTGCCAAAGGACATGCTTCTAGAGTATCGTGCGAGAAAATTGGGTTGCCTGCATATCTATCAACAGCAGCACTCTATATATGTCTGCACACTCCACTCCGAGTGGCGGCTGTACCCACATGGATGCCAAGCAGCTGACAGACGCCATTTTCTTTTGACTGTAGACATATGGCCGCAAATGCATGGAACTTTGGACGGGGGAGCCAGAAAATGAGGCCGCAGTGTGTTAGAGAAACCATATTCTATTTTCATATGACAAATGTATACAACTTGACACAACGCACGTGACTTTTGACAAATTTTGAATAACCAATAAAGAGCTATTCACTTACAGGGACATACATATAATCAAAACTGCTCGGAAATTGTGAACAATTGAAGTGCCTATATAATTTAAAATGAACTGAACAATATACATATAATCAGGTCAGTTCACATTTAAAATAAATAAAAAAAAACATTTGAATTTAAATTTTTAACTTTACTGAAATCCGAAAAAAAGATAATCGGGTTAATTACTTTGAGACAATGGATTGAAAAGTATTCGAACTAATCTTCAAAAAGAAGAACTGATTGTTATTCTATTCGAAAACATGAACACCAAATCGGAAATTCGGCAACGGAAACAGTCCTGAAAACTTTGCGTTTTGTATTAAATTTAATTTAAAATTGGTTTAAAAATATCTACTAGTTCTAGTTCCTTTGACATGTTATTTAAAAAAATAAATTATAGCATGAAACTTGAAAAAGGTACCTCTATCTCTATTTTCAAATGTGATGTTATTTATTTTATTATATGAAATGGGAAGAATTGATATAATTGTTAATTATTAATATTCGTGAATATTCAAGATAATATTTTTCACATGGCGAATCATACATGATTCCCACAGAAGGAAACAAATAAAAATTATAAAATTATATTAGAATGACAAAAAATAAATAAATTTTTAAAAGTATAAATGATCAAATTTCAAACAACTTAAAAAAAACACGTTTCTGATTCGATATCTAGGTTAGAATGTGTCTTAGCTTAAGGCCATATAAACTTCAATCTATGAGTATATAAGTAAATATAGAGAAACCTCTTTAACATAAAACTACATTTATGAAACTAAAACTAAGCTTTTCAAAAATAAGTAAAATATTCTGAGCTTATATATAGGCAAGAAAATGTGCATATATTTTGAGCTCATCTAAAACTGAATTACAATAGCAGTACAAGATTTGGACTGTGGCAACATATGTCTTGATGTATTGATCTGAATATTCGTTTCGTTTGTACACTTATATGCGCACTCATATGCTTAGTTTGTGTTGCATGCCACACTTGCCGCTGTCTATGCATCCTGTACTGAATGCCATAAATCATAACAGCAGACAAAATATTCGCCAGGCATTGGAAAAAAAGGACCGAAATTATGTTTTTGCTCCAGATATGACGCCTTGCCAGGCAGGCAAAAGCAAAAGCAAAAGAAAAGCAAAGGCAAAGGCACAGGCTTGCAAAATGCACGTAGAGTGCGTAGTTTGCATATGCGGCGGACGCAGGACGAACGCATCATAAAACAACAAGGACAACGCACTAAAAATATTTACAAAAAAATTACGCTTAAATGAATTTTTTTTTTTGGTTTTTGTTACTCCAACTCATGTGCATGCGGTGCATATGATTTATGATGATGCAAACGGAACTGAGCAGAGTAGGAAAACAGCAGGACGAAGTGCTCAGCTTTCAGCTTGGCTGTTGTAAGTGCTTCAATTAAAAGTCAATGCAATAAAGCAACCAAAATACAATTCATACATCGTTAAATGAAAATATTACTTGAGATTTCATTGCGGTGCCACTTTGCAGCTAATTTAATATTAATTAAATGAAAGAGAGACCCCCGGCTAGGAGCTCAGCTCTCAAGCTGATAGACACTCGTACACCCCGTCGGTATATTCGTAAACTGAAACTGTGACTCTGATGTGGGTTTTATGTTCTATTTATGTTGTGCAAACGATGCCCCATAATCGTAAAAATATCAAAACAAATCGTTAAAATCGATCGTCGTCGCCGGCGTTTGTCGGTTGTCGTCGTCATCATTTGGCGCTGCTTCCTTGAATCCCATTCACATTCACGTTCACATTCAGATTCACTGAATGCCTTCCAACTGGGGAGCAAGAACGTGAATGGCTTCATATGCGAAGTTATGTAGGAGTTTGGGAGACAGACCCATCGATATCTAACATACATGGATGTTTCCTAAGTGGAGGGGACGACGCGTGTCAATTGAGTTGCTCTTGCTTCCGCGCATATTTGTATTTGATATTGAAAGTATCTGTGTATGGCAGTTTGTGTGTGTGTGTGTGTGTGTGTGTGTGCCTATAATCATCGTGGCATGCCACGGCTATGGCCACCAGAAGGAGCTCATAAATTTTGTGACTTAATTAAGTTGGCATCACTTGAAAATTGTTTGCATTTTTTTGTTGGGGTCGCACTTTGAGTATGCTTTCAATTCAATTGTTGTTGTTGTTGCTTTAAGTGTGTTTAGCTTACATTTACAGATAATAATTGTAAGAGTCCATTATTGATTTCTTATTGATTTATAATAATTCGATCGACCCGAAAACTTTTATCAGAATTAGAGATTGAATCAAATTCACAAAATGCTGGTGGTCGAAAATAATATGAACATAATTTTGGATAAGCATTCAAGGATTTAATTATTGCAATTTGTATACATATCTGAAATTGCAATATGACAACTCAAATCATCCTGTTTGAGTCTAATCATATAGTAGCTTTGGGCAAAAATAGCTCCAAGATACTCACATTTATTCCTTAAATGAGATAGATTTTTATGGAAACATTTGAATTCGGATGTTATTTTTATTTAATTTTTGAAAGCTAATTTGTTTTATTGGCTATATTTTTTCCAGTTTAAATAAAAATCAAATCAATTTAAAAATTTTCAATTTGTGATCTAGTTACAATCTTTCAACTTTTTAGATCTGCACATAAAAAATGTATGTTAAATAGCCTTTAATTTACATGGTTCAAAATCAATCAAAAAGGGTTCTCTGATCAAAGAACGTTAAGTTGAAATTTTGCTATATTTTAAAAAAAACAGCTAAAACTAGTTTGCCATTTTGTTTTCAACACTTCCAAACACTTTCTTTAAAATAACACCAATAGGGCTTAAAATATACTTCATAAGTGCTAAATGCTTTTTTCAGATTTCTTGTTATGCTCCAAGCAATTTAAGAAATGTAGCAGCTATTTTCAAAATAAATAACTTAACACGATTTTAGTTTGTGTTTTAAAGAGTGAAAAGCATCAAAATTTGTTCATCAATGAATGTGTTTATTTATTCAGCGTTTGAAAATCTTCAAAAACAATAACAAATTTGTAAATATTCGCAGCATGCCCAAATCTAACAGCCTGCCCCACAGACCATGGCCATAACACGATGCCCGGAGACCCAGTGGCAGCTCGCAGTGGCTGCCACAGAAACAGATCCCAGTTCTAGTCAGGCCTTTAAGGTGCCACACGATATGTTGAGGGGCGCTCGGAGGCGGCGTTTGTTTATCCAAAGGGGGTCGACACTTGGGCAGCCCACATGCCCCACTATTTGTTTTTATAGACTCATTTTATGTGCTCCACGAAGTGGCATTTGTTTATTTGCTTCTGCCTAAATTCAATTGCTCAACACTTGTTGAGAACTGGGCATGTTTACGAGTGCGACTAAGAGTACGCGTACGAATACGTATAGGAGTAAGTGTAAGTATATTCCATTTGGACAGCCGGACAGCCAGTCAGAGACCAGACTCATGCTGCACACATAATAACCATAATAATAAGAATTAACTTGCTCATTACCCAACAACACCATGCCACACCACAGCATACAAAAGGATTGGGATTGGCATTGAGTGTGACTATGACTCTGGTTAGACAAAAGCGTCATAAAGACATCATAACTCACAGCCTGTTGAAAGGATAAAACGGACATGGACACGGATACACACAGAGCCAAGCTGAGCGCAATAATTAAGTAGTTTTCTATGCAAAATTAGAACAAAGTCAGCTAACAAAGTTCTCGTTTCTTTCTCACTCAGTTCAGTTTCCACTTCACAGGTAAATCCAGGCTTAATTAAAATCTCCCTCTGTGCACGGCAAGTGCCCAAGACATTGTCACACATTATCCCGACGGCCAAGAAGCGCTTGTTAGCGGCTCGAACTCGAAACTTTGAAACAATGTAGGCAAAATAAAAGGGGTGTGTGCCGGATTCTCTCGTTGGACTGAGCGGGGGGTGTAGGCCATCGACTCAAAGACAAAGTTTTGCGCAGTGGCAGCTTCTTGGCAAACGGGCGTCGTTGCAGCTGCCGCCCCACGGCTCAATTGCAATTACGGCAAATTACTTTATTACATCCGTAATTGTGTGACCATTGAGCGTGCCATTTTTGGGGCAGTGAAATTAGTTAAGCGCCACAAGTGGTTGTGTGCCCTTCAGTCTTGGCCATGTCAACATCCATGCTTAATATTGTGCCTCAAATTGTTGCACGCACAGATGCCGCCGGCTGCATGCCCGTCGGCAATTGGCTCGCACCTTGAAGCTAAAGTTGAAGCTGAAGCTGAATTAGGCTGACTTTCATTTTGAATAGTCAAAAAATTCTTATTCAAAACGTTTTTAATATAACCTTGTTTTACTATTTACTATTTTTTATCAACAAATCAAAAAATATCACAAGAAAAATTTTAATACTCACAGTAATTATGGCAAATACTAAATTTTGTTAGTCACAAACGGAATGGAATTCTTTTTTTAATCTTATAAAATTTTTAAATGAAATTTATATATTCACATATGTGCATTTCCAAGATTGCGAACGTTACATTCGTACGCATTTACATTAAAAGCAAAATAACAAAAACATATTTTTTAAACAATTTTTTGTTGTGGCTTAGTTGCTTTTTAGGCGCACTATTTTTCAATGCAATAGTCAAATTCAATAGATTTGACGTTTTCAGAATACTTAAGAAAAACAAGCGATCGCAAAATATAGAAGTCTCGTTTGACAGTATTTGTAAATGTGAAAAAGTTTGCGAATTTTAATTAAATATTTAATAGAAAATAATTTTAAGCTATAAAGCAATAATGTAGTTCTTAATATTTATTTATAATTTTGAAATAATTCAGATATTTAAAAAAAAAAAAGAACATTTGCAACTTTCGCGAATTTTACATCGCGAACGTTACAAGATTTCCATTGACTTTGCACTTGAATATTAACAGCTAAGCTAGGATAAATTGATCTCTTTATATTTCTTTTAGTTAGTGCTTGTTGTTATTGAAGTTTTATAAAATAACTTTCATCAAGTATCATCTCAGTTGACAACGTAAATATTAAACGGTGTAAAAATTAACGAAATAAAGGCAAAAAGGCATTTTTGCAGATTTGCTAATTGAACTGGATTGTAAATTGTTAGACTTAATCAATTTCTAACAATTTACATCGATTAAATCATATATTTCAGAAATAAAAGGTACTAATAATTACTCTGAAATTTTCGGCGGTGGTGTACCTTTTTCCGGAAATACGCATATTAACAAACATCTTTCCTTAAATTCTTTAACATTGTTTGGTTGAATTTTTAAAATTTCGTTTCAATATTTCAATATTGCAGAGTTTAAAACAAAAATGAAACCGAATGTTATGTGCATAAAAGCATTAAGATATGGTCTAATCACTAATTAAAAGCTTCCGTTAAGTTCTTCAATAACTAAAGGGAACAAGCAAGTAAACAAATTCTAGAAGCGTTAACAGATTTTTCATTTCAAATATAAGAGCTACTCACAAGACAATGTGTTTTAGAGAAATTTTCAGCAAGAACTATTGAAACATTAAAATATGTAGGTAGTTTAATTTGTATTCTCCATCGTTTTAATTGATCAAGCTTCTAACTTATTCGCTTTATAAGGAATGATTTTATAAGAAACTTTTAAAATCATTTAGTTCTTTTCCAGTTTAAATTTTAATTTATTTATTGAGAAACTCTTTTCCATTTTCTTCTTTACAGCAATACACACATAGCACCTGTGTGTGCAAGTACATACGCATGTATTTTTTTGAATACTCTATTTAAAATAAACTTCTACCTCCTACTAACTACTATATTTATGGAATAACAAATTTTGTTTTATTGCTTTATTTACAAACACTTTAAAATAAAAGACAAGTCAACTTAGTAAGTACTGCTTACATACATAATATTTTCATATTCTACTGAAAAGCATTAGTTCTTCAAATTCCTAACAACATTTTTTGAAAGGCAGCTATTATTGAAACTTTCTGTGTAATTTCATTAGTAGATTGTTTGCGATAACAAATGATTTATAAAACTTTACTTTTTGAATTAAACTTTAATGCAGTCTAATCGACACTTTTTATGATCATATCATATTGTATTGCCAATAATCATTTGTAATTGTCACTCATTATGATCATTTATGATCGTGTAGTGCCTCCTTTTTCGCTCTGTAACGTCACACTGCTGCGAATTTGGTAATAACAAGAGCGGACCGAGAACGCGCGCCAAAACTCTGAGTTGCTCCAGCACGCAAAATCGGCTCTCGCAGCTCAGCCATATTTATTTATGATGTAAACAAACCATTAAGCGGGAGAATTACGAGCGCAGTCGCAGTCCGCGCTCTGCTCGGCCATGATGGCTGCGACGTGGCAGCATGGCAGCAGTGCAGCGGCAGAGCAGCAGCAGCAGCGCGATATAAATCACGCACACGCGCACAAATTTACGATGTCGCTGGCGCTCTCTCTGCTCTCGTATTGCGTCTCGCTTGCACACACCCACGCTGGCATAGCGCTCTCTCGCTTGCAATGCTTTATAGCTGCCGGGAATGGTTTATTGCTGGCATCTTCATCTGTAGCTGCGGGCACAGACACACGCACACATTGAAACTGCGCATTCTCTCTGAGAGAGTTAGAACGAGAGAGTGAGAGAGCAGCTGTTTCTGTGTCAAACATATGTTGGTGTTGTTGCTGTAGTTGTTGCTCTTGTTGTTGGTGGTGGAAAGAAAGAAAGAAAGGGAAGTAATTAAACTAGGCCGTTACACTGGTGTGAGCGAGGCCGCCAATCAGTCACCGCCCATTTTTCGTGTTGCACAGCGTCAAAAAAACGGCTCAAAATTCAAAAATTGCCGAAAATGCAGGCAAATATTTTACATATTCCTGCTACTTTGGCAACATTTCATGCAGATGTCGCTACATTTGAGTTGATCAACTCTCTCAGTTGGCATTTTGCAACACTGGCCTAACGAGAAACCTGTTAGAGGAGCATTTTGAGAACTGGTTCCAGAGCACAAACAAATTTATGGCTACACGTGGCTTTCATTGAGAAACAGAAACAGATTCTGCGGCACTCTGGGCAAATTGCTTTGTTTATGGGCGTTTACTTTTGCAGCAAACAAACAAAATTTACGAGCTCTTGAGTTTCCACTCGAACTGAAATTTTTGAGCACATTTTCGCCTTTGAGTGACTTTCTGCTGTTTGCATTTCGCACTTTGCGTGTATTATTATTGCCCCGAGCTTTTTATGTGCTTTATGTTATGTTCTGTTTGAACTTGAAAATTGCTTTATTAATCATTAAGGAATAAGCGCGTCTATTAGATATCATTTATCATTCATGTCGTGGAACGGGTCAGTTTTTTGTCATCATAGTACGCTAATAACTAGACTACTAGGTGCTACTTCTTGGCTGTTATTCAAACAATAAAAAGAACACCGTTAAAAGTGTTACTTAACTAAATATGCTGACAGTATTTATAAATAAAACAAGTAAGAACGTTGCAGTCGGAAGCACCCAACTGCGGTATACTTTTTTTTAGCCTCTTTGCGAAATCAGAAGTGGGCGCGGCAATTGTATTTTTGCTCAAATCATTCAAGTTTTACCATCAATTTGAGTTTGATTGGGCCCGTTCTACAGCTTTAGGAGAAACAAACATTAATCGATTGCAAGAGCGGGGGTGTGCGTGGCAAAAATTTTTTTGGTCAGATCAGTCAAGGATTTGATAAGAAACCCTTGTGCAAAAAACTATATCTTCCACAGTTTTACAGCTAGAGTAACCAAATTTTGCAGAAGGGCGACTAATCACTTTATTGATTGATCTGATTTAAAAAAATTTTGCCACGCCCACTCCCGCCCCCACAAATGAGCAAAGTCTGTACACCCCTTTAGCCCTTTAAATAGATTGGATAAAAATAATTTTGCCACGCCCACCGGCGTCAGATATACGGTCAGATATCGGTTGGATGGTGTGTTACTGGATATCTTCGATATTGCGGGTGTCCATTGTGTCTTCGTTGGCGGTGATTCTGGATTGTAGTTCAGGATTTTTGATGTCTGATAGAGTTTTGTAGATTTTATTCGGTGTTTGTGATGATGTGCTGGCATTTGTTGTTATTGTTTCGGACTGCTGTTAATACTTCAGCCAGTGGTCTGGTACTTGTTGATTGCGCAGAAATGGAAAATCCGTGTTCCTGCATGTGAGTTGTGGTTGGTTGTTGCGCGTGTAGTAGATGGAGAGTGCGGTTTTATGATCAGCTTTTTCCGGGATTCTAATTGTCGTTAATTCTTGTTGTTTTAGAAGGGCAGGGCACTTTCTGTCTTTTTGTTCCGACGGTATTTTTGCAGTTGATGCAGCTTTTATTTGCATGTTTCGTTTTTCTCTGTATGTGATGTTTCAAAGCAACTGTTGCACATTGAAAATTCATGTGTTGGGTGTCCCAACCGAATACATTTCTTGCTCCTTGGAGGGAAAGAGATGTACGGGCAACATGTACTACACTATTAACAGTCATTAGTTTTTCGGAAAGCGTGTGGCTAGCGAAAGTAGTGATTATATGTCCGGTTTCCGTTACGATGTTGTTTTGATATTTTGTTATTTTGTGTACTTCTGTTACATTTTGAGATATGAGTTCATTTTATTATTAATGATAATTGGATTTCTGATTTGCTTATTTGTCGTAGTTCGTTGCAGTTAATCACACCTTTGGAAAAGTTAAGTGATTGATGTTCACTTGCTCAGACACCGATATCTCCAATTTGGTTAATTTTTTTAGGAGTTTTGTGGCTTGCTGAGAGTTTTTGGTTTTACCGAAAAGTGTTTCGGCACGAGTTTTTTTGCACGAGTCTACCTTTCCTCGACATATGTAGTCAATTGACTTTTTAATAATGAAGGGCGACACATTTTCAAAAGAACTGTTAAAGTTTCTGCTAATTACAGTGTACTTTGGTTCAATTGTGTTGTTGTTTTTTAGAAAAAGTATATTTATGTGGCATTGTAGTTGTTACTTACGAGCTTACGCCTAGCAAACGGTGTTTGATTGTTGTTTGTGTTTCTTGTTTTTTGATTCCTTTGTGCGTCTGTTTGTTTGTCGCAAATTACACGTCAATACACCTTGATGTTTGGAGTAAAACTGAGAAAAAAACAAGAAAGAAATGTTCTCTTCGGTGTGCCGAAGATATATACCTTTGCAGAAAAAATTTGCATAATAAAACTTATTTTTCAGCCGATCGTTCCTATGGCAGCAATATGTTATAGTGGTCCGATCTGGCCGATTCTAACATATATCCTGCTTGCAGAAAGAATAAGCATCTGTTCCAAGTTTCATCACGATTGCTCTAAAACTGAGGGTCAAGTTCGCATATAAACAGACGGACAGACGGACATTACGGACATGACTCTGCTGTTGATGCTGTTCACGAATATACACATTTTTTATTTCTGAGACGTCTCCTTCAATGCGTTACACTTTTCGTGACAAAATTATAATACCCTCTGCAAGGGTATATCAAGTAAGAATGCTCTAGTCGATCAATGAATAACATTGATAATATAAATATGAGTACCAAAAATCAAAGCTTTTTCTTTAAAATTGTGGACAGACGGACAGACAGACAGACAGACGGACATGGCTAGATCGACTCGGCAGTTGATGCTAATCAAGAATATATATGGTTTATATAGTCGGAAATGCCTCCTTCTGTGTGTTACACACATTTGCAGTACTTTATAAAAAAAAACACTATTTTTTCAAGTCCATCCAAAGAAATTTCATTCATACTCAATATCAACAGCCGATTCGTAGAGGCCAAGTTCGTGTCTGTCCCTTCTCTGAACACTTGGACAATATTGAACATAATTCGCAAATTATCGTAGCTTAAGTTTGATTATTTTATTATCGGATGCACCCGACTGCGATGTACTTTTTTTTTCGCCTCTTTGCGGAGTCAGTGGGAGTGGCATTGTATTTCTGCTCAAGTATTTCAAGTTTTGCCATCAATTTGAAATTGGTTGGGCCTGTTCTACAGGTTTGAGAGAAACAAACATTGCTTGATTGCAAGGGCGGGGGTGGGCGTGGCAAAATTATTTTTATCCAATCTATTTAATAGGACAATAGAATTCAACTTGCAAAATTTTGTGATTCTAGCTAAAGGGGTGGGGGAGATACAGACTTTGCTTATTTGTTGGGGCGGAGGTGGGCGTGGCCATATTTTTTTTTAGTCAGATCAATCAAGGATGTGATAAGTAGCTCTTGTGCTAAATTTGGTTACTCTAGCTATTAAACTGTGGAAGATATAGGTTTTTGCGGTTTGTTGGGGAAGGGGTTGGGGTGGAGGGGAGTTCTTGACACTTTGTCTGCCTATGGTATATACCAACATGTATACCAAGTTTGGTTGCTCTAGCTTCAAAACTGTGGAAAAAACCTGCGTTCATACAGACGGACAGACAGTTCCGCCGGAAAGTCCACCTGCACCGAAAATTGCAATGTCACAATTAGTACCTATTACTTAAGAATTATATTCTTTAATCTTATTAAATTGTTAGATATTGATTAAATTTAACAATTTACAATGCAGTTCAACAACGATCATGTGCAAATCGACTGCAATCGGCAAAAATACTTTTTTCCCTTATGTTGTTAATTTTTAGACGGTTTTCTCTTTACTATTCAAATGAGCTGATACTTGATGAAAAATATTTCTTAAACATTCAATAACAAAAACAACTAACTTACAAATATGATAAGCGATCAATTTAACCAAGTTTAGATGTAAATATACAAGTGCAAAGTCAACGGAAATTTACGTAACGCTACGCATTGTAACGTTATCCCAAATACTAAGAGTAATAAACAAATTAATTAAAAACATTTTTAAATTTCATAACTTGAAAAACAAACTTGTATTATTTCAAGTAGTGATAAAAACAGTTTTGTACAAAAAGTCTTGGTCAATTCGCAAAGTTTTGAAATTTTTGAAAAAGAGTTATACCTAGCCACCATATTTTTCTTATGTAAAGCAGGTCGCTGAATCCGAAAAAAAAATTTTAAAAGTTTGTTTGCTATCTCGTTTTCGAGGTAAATGGAAATATCTAGATTTTCGATTTTTCAAAAAGGGAAATTCAGAGAATTCACATTTTGACTGCCCTCCACAGTGATAATTTCAAATAATAATTTCAACAACCCATTTTTCAATACAAGTCATTTCATTTTGAATGTTTAAAGAGTATAGTCCAAACTTATTTTTGATTTTATTTTCGCCAGGCGACATTTATTACTCCCTGTTCCCATTACAAATGGGAAAAAGGGAATTATAAAGTACTGCAAATGTGTATATCAGGATCAACAGCCGAGACGAACTAGCCATATCCGTCTGTCTGTCTGTATGAACGCGTCGATCTCAGAGACTATAAGAGCTAGAGACACCAAACTTGGCATGCAGGTTCCTGTTTACCATACGCAGATCAAGTTTATTTCAAATTTCGGATGCACCCCCCCGCACCCACGCAAATCGAAATTAGCCAAATACAGTACTTCAAATCAAAAACAAGTAAGAACGTTGCAGTCGGGCTCACCCGACTGCGATATACTCTGTTTTCTGTACTAAGTGCAGAACGCTGCAAACGCCTAAAGCAAATCGAGACGGGTGCTTGGCAAAATGATCGCTCGATTACTGGGACGGGGGTGGGCGTGTCAAATTTTTTTTGACACTTTGTCTATGGTATATACCAACATGTATGCCAAATTTGGATGCTCTAGCTTCAAAACTGTGGAAAAAAACTGCGTTTATACGGACGGACGGACGGACATTTCACAAACCCAATATACTCTTTTTTTCCATTTTGGAAAACAGAGTATAACAAGTAAGAATACTGTAGTCGAGTGTGCCCTGTAATAGATTCTTCCATAACTTTGGTGTTATTTATCCGATCGTAATGAAATTTACAGAGCTGATCAACATTGATACAACATATATTTGAACCAAAAATCAAAGCTTTATTTTTAAAATTGTGGCTATGCGAGTCTTTTGCGATTTGCGAGGTGCGGGGGGGTGCATCCGAAATTAAAAATAAACTTGATCTGCGTATGTTATACAGGAACCTGCATGACAAGTTTGGTATCTCTAGCTCTTATAGTCTCCGAGATCTGTGTGTTCATACGGACAGACGGACAGACAGACAGACGGACAGACGGACATGGCTAGTTCGTCTCGGCTGTTGATGCTAATCAAGAATATATATAGTTAATATGGTCGGAAATGCCTCCTTCTGTCTGTTACACACATTTATAACTTTATAACTCCCATTTTCCCATTTTTAATGCAAACAGGGAGTAAAAAAATTAATTTAATCGAATTAAAAAGGACAACAACTGCTCAGTTACTGTTGAGTACTAAGATCTTGGCAACATGAAATTAATCTTATTACGAACAAGTAGAGTGTGAAATCGAGCTGGCAAGCAGACGGACCACCAAAACAGACCGACAAGCAGACAACCACATGAGCAAGCAACTCAAATTTATAAACTTGGCCATAAAACTTGAACATTGCCAAAGAGGAAAAGGCAACTTGAGCAGCCACAAAAAGGAGAAGAACAACAAGAGGAGTAGCAGCAGCATCAGCAAAAGGACTAAGCCTTCGTACGAGTTTATAAAGAAAAACCACTTAAAAAATAAAAATACACACTAGATGAAGTTTCCATGCTGAAACTGAGCCAGCTTTGGGCTCAACCAAAAGCCAATGAAACCGCAAGGAGCAAAGTTTTCATTTTTCGACCAGGCAAATGTATGTTGCGGGCGGGCGGGCGGTCGGTCGGATTGCAGGGCGGGATTCAAGGGATGGTGAAGCGGTTGGGCTATGCCCCTACAGCAAGGAGCTCGTGTGTTCGTCTCAGTGTGTGACAAACTATCTTAATGGCTTTTCGCAGCTTGGCGGCTGTTAAATGTGAATTTAATTAATTGGACACTTAAGTTAACGACATTTCTTTGCTCGCTCCTTTGACTGACTCCGACTGCACACGGCGACGATTTTGATTAATTGGCCAAAAGCACCGCACGCCGTTCTCCTCGGGAGTCCAACCAACTATAGCAACAGCTACAGCAACAACCCCGTAAACTGAGCTGTGCCGAGGTGTTGCATGGGATTTAATTGATGGCCATCTCAGCGCAAAGACTCCCGACTCCCGACTTGCGATTGCGATTGCGATTGTAAGTCATACAAAATGGAGTTGCAATTGATTCGAATGAGTAAAAACTGGTTGCAAAAAGCTTTTAACGATTTCAATTTTTTTATTTTTTATTTGATCTAAAATATGTCCAGTTTGAGCACAATCATTTGTCCTTGACATAGTGGAGTGTTTTTAAATACATTGTATTATTATTACAAGGTATTAAATATGAGGAATACTATGAAGATTATTAAGAATAGCATTGCAATGCCAATTAACTCAAATCAAAATAAAAGAATGTTTTTGTAGTGTCTTAAAATTTTAAAATAGAACCGAAATTTGATCACTTTTTAAAAAAGAAGATTAAAGTTTAAATCAATTTTGGATTGTTACAACAAAGAAAGTTTTAAAACTAAACCATTACTCACTCTCTCCCAATTTTTTTCATATTCTTATTGCTCACTATACCAACATCGATCGAAATTGTGTTACATTGAAAAGAAGAAATTACTATTTAATAATGTTCATATCACCAGGACTGGGACCCGAGTACAACTAGGTTATGCAATGGCAATATAGATTTGTTTAAATTGAAATTGGTTTAGTTTCAAAACCAAAAATCTTAATTGAGAAACTGAAATGTTTTTAATTCAATTTTGTTTTCATTTTTAAACAAAAATCTATGGAAATTGAGAGTGTATTATTATTTCATTCCAATTTTGTACTTATTCTTAAACCAAAAATCATTATTTAAGAGTAATGTTTTTCAATCAAATTTTGTTTTCATTATTGGACCAAAATATATAGAAATTGACAGATTAAAATTATTTCATTCCAGTTTTAATTTAACTTTTAAGCCAAAAATCATTAAATCACTACAATTTTGGTTTTAAATCAATTCCATTAGATTTAAGAATAAACTATTTTGAAATGAAATTTAAATTTAAATCCTTAAAAGTTTTATATTTAAACCATAGTGGCTTTACTTTTAAACTATATTTTGGAGTGTGCATGTACTAAATTTCATCTTCCCTTAATCAACTTTTTTATTGGCATAAGCTGAATTTTGTGGTCACATTAACTTCCCTCCATTGGTTCGCAACAAACATATATTCAGAGATCTTCAACTGATCACAATTACGGAACATATTCAACTTGCAACTGAGCGGCATAAAGAAAAACTTGAGGATGACTACCGGAGCTGCCCAGAAATCTTTTTCCAAACTTACAGAATCCTGCTATTCTGCTCAATTTGAGGCTTCGACTCATTTTTATTAGCTCTAAGCTTCGTTTGTGTAGGATATAATTCCAAGCTTAAATAACTTTCAAATTTCATAATAGTCACAGCTTTTTTAAGTAGCATTTACCAATCGATTTTCAACCATAATCCAAACTCTTTGTAAGAAATGACAATGAAATTTTGTATCTGTTAAAAGACTTTAAAACTAGCTTTAAGTAACTCAAAATGCACGCAAAAGTATTTAGAATATACGCAAAATTCAAAAACGTTTCAAGCATACCGAAAGAGAAACAAAAGCAAGGATACAGAGTCCCAGGACCCCTGAAGACAGGCCGAGTTGCCGCAGGCAACGCACATTCATTAATTAAGTGCAGTTGGCTTTTCACAACATTTTTTGAATTGTTTTGTTTAGTTTAATGCGAGCACAGTTAAATTTATGTACTCAAGAAGCTGAATTTTCTTAAGACTGCCATTGTGGGAGCCCCAAAAGTGCAGTGCAAGAACAAGTACAATATACAAGTTGAGTTTCTGTTTCAGTTTCAGTTTCAAGTCCGAGAACGAGTCCAAAGTTAAGCATTTGCCAGTTTTCTTTTAATTTATTTTGCGGCAAGACAATTTATATGCTTGTGTTCAAATGTGAGGCGCTTATCAAATAATTGTTGGCCAGCAAATGCTGCACAATTAAGCGGTAAAAGGTTAGGCAACGTCCACCGGGTCTTGACCGCACAAGCACTGGGTCCACCGGTCCTTATCCCAACATACACACGCCCACACACACACACACACACACACACACACACACACACACACACACACACACTCTCAAGCTTTTTTTTTTAGCAATGCATATTTTTTATTTTCTGCGAGAAGCGTGTCCTTTTTATGCAGCACAATTGCTCAGGCACATGTGACCGATTGTTGCGCTCTCAACTCTCACCTTTAAGCTTGCAAACGTTTTTTAATATGCTCCATTTTCGGCTTATCTTTATTGTCTCGTTTAGTGGACAGCAAATGAATGATGACGACTTCTTTTTTCTCTTTTTGGCACAGCATTAACAAATAATATTTTACATTTCTTGGCCAAGTTAGTTAAGTATAAACTACTTGACTGCTCTCCACTTTGCTTAAGGCTTGTGCTGGCCTAAATGATGCATTTTAATATTTTTTCAATTATTACAAATTACGAATGAGTGATCATACTAAAATATAAAGAAAATCTAAATTGTGATTTAATTTTAAGATCTTCCCAACATTTTCATTTAGTTTTAGCTCTTGTCGATCCTGCTATGTCGTCTGATTCGTGGTCATCATGTTTAGAGCAAATCTACCAAAATTGGACCATTTAATAGCTTATATAGGAACAAGCTGTTCAAAAACAAGAAAGAAATGATATCTTCGGCGTGCCGAAGATATATACCCTTTGCCGAAAAGATTTGCATAAGAAAACTTATTTTTCAACTGATTGTTCCTATGGCAGTTATAAGATATAGTGCTCCGATTTTGACAAAATTTTGACAACATGTGTAGAACCTGCTTAATTTGGGATACAGTGAGTTTGGTCGAGATATTTTGAAAAACACAAAAGTTTTTTTGTACAGAAACTTATTTTCAAAAGATCGTTCCTATGGCAGCTATAAGATATAGAAGTCCGATTTCGATGAAATGTATAAACTGTCTTAAAAACTTAGGTTTAGTGAGTTTGTTTGAGTTATCTTAAAAAAACAAAAAAGTTTTTCATACAAAAACTAATTTTTCAACCGGTTGTTCCTATGGCAGCTATATGTTATAGTGGTCTGATCTGGCCAATTCAACTATAGGTATAGACGGACATGACTCGACTGTTGAATCTAATCACGAACATATAACAATTTTTTTTTCGCCAATGCCTTACATATTTTGTGACAAAATTATAATACCCTCTGCAAGATGTTGAATGCAAATCTTTGGATTTTGAAGAGTTTTTCTACTGTGATCAAAATCAATCACCTGTTTATTATAGGTGTTATTGCAAACGATCTGTAGATGGTTGACGTTATATATTTTTATGAATATGTATATCTTAAAAAAGACAGTTGTTCGATCTTGTTGGAAATAACACTTTATATGTCAAGTTATGGTATTGGTATGGCTAAGACTGATTACAAAACGTAAGTTTAAAGGTGTTAAACATAGCCTGCTTGACTTGCAAATGGAATATTACAAGTTCACTTGAGACTTAAAATTCGGTATATGGTATGTATGTATATGTGTGTCTATTTGATCATCCAGTTTTCAGTTTGTTTGTTTGTGCAAAATAATAAATGCGTACGAATTAGTCCGAAAGTCTTGTCTAGTTGATAAGGGAATGATATATGTATGGAGCTTGAACCTTCGCCTCGCCACAGGGCCAAAGCCACACGGTCTCTGGCAACCAAGTGCAATCGATCATTTCGAGCGCGTGTGCAGTCTCTGGAACCTGATGCCTCAAGGCAAGGTTTAAGCGGTCGCTCGATGGAGACGCAACGGGTACCAGTTTGTCACACAGTGTCCTCCAGTTCACAGTGGAAAGTGCGAGAGAGAGAGAGAGAGAGAAAGAGGTTCGTAGAAGTGATCAAAATGAGCTGGAAGAGCGGCTAGTGGATGGCCGACCAGTGTAGCCAGTGCGGCCATCTTGTGGTCCAGTGTTTGGAACCCGAGGTGTGTCACATCTCTTTTGTGTCGCACATTTGTCAGAAATTAATCATGAGCTTGTTCCTACAGAAAGATATATACGGTGTGCATATGTATGTGGGCATGGAGCAGAGCAGCAACATTCTTAGCATTTTGATAAATTAGCCGTCGAGCCAAGGAAGCAAGCCAAGGTGCGAGCTGCTGTCTGAAGTTGCTTTAACATGGCTATGGTCGCTTGAACGCGAGTGTAAAATGCAATTAAATGCGACCAAAACATACGACTAAGGTGGCGCAATTAATTTTCATTAAAAAAAAAAACAAAAAACACCAAGAACTTGAGAAGAACTTTGGCGATCCAACAGACATCGCGATATGGCTGATCGTAACATGAACATGAACTGCTCGCACTTTACAAGAGTGCCGAAGTGGGCTTCTGGACATTGGCCAATACTTGCAACGATTGGCATTAATTGATATTCTTATCGGAAATCGATGAGATTACGATTGCGATTACGATTGCGATTACTCAGCTCGGCTTGTTCTACTGTTCATTGCAGTTCAATCCACTTTCAATTTGACAACCCCGACAGACAGGTGACAACCCATAACTCACGTTCGTTGAGCCCGACGCATTGTTTGCCGCATTCATACCGATGATATATGTATATATGCTACTATGTCCACCGATCCTTACCATGTCCGCTTCTTTATATATTCACAGCCTGCTCTTCGGATTTGTGGCACGTAGGCAATATGCCAGACACGAATCGTTGCAATAGCACCATGAATTATGCCAACTCGTCGGGTTTTATTTTTTTAGTTTTAAATGTGATTCGATTGTGTGGAATTCTGCATTGCAAAAGAATCCGCGTCATCAGCATTGAAGAAGCCTTGGCGATTCCTTTTCAATGGTAATAACACAAGTAATTGATGATATTGTCTTTTAATTCGTTGCATTTGTTGTGTCTTGCATGGCAATTAAGTTCGCTGGCATTCACATTCTCTGTTTAAGAATTAAGATATATTTCATGATTTGACATTAAATTGCAGTTTGTAGTATGAAAACTGCTCATAGCACACATTCCAAAAACTTAACGAAAAAATTGAAACTGCTTTTATTGATTAGTTTTTGTTTTCGTTAAGAAAAAAAACCATTTGTCTATAATCTTTCATTCGCTGCGCTGCTACAACACATTGGAAATTAACAACAAAAGCGACACGTACAAAGTCAGTGAAGGGGATTTTGAGAAAGGATAAAGGATTTCACCTTTGGAGCAAAACAAATTAGAGATTTCAAATGTTATTTACGACCAAAATGGTTGATCTATGATGGGTATTAAGGGTTTCCAATGGCGTCGTTGTTCGACTCCTTGTTCTTACCGCCACTCTGTGCTCTACTCAGCTGGGGGTGGAAATGGAAAACACGTAACATAATAAGCACACACCTTTTTATGGCTGCTAATGTAAGCCTGTTCAAATACCCTGTAAATGGTGAAATATATGGGGTATTTTTAGTCATTTTTTAGTTCATCTAAATAATCAACTTAACTGACTAAATATTGACTTGCATTCGGAACTTTTCTGTTTTCGACTTTTGGCAAAATGTTGCGAAGCTGAATTTATATTTTAATGTTCTAAATGTCACTTTTGACAAGATTTTGTAAATTAAATTCTCTTGATTTTGATTTCCATTCAGTTAGTATTCAAGTATTCAAGCTTTAAGAAAATATTTAAATTTTCCATATTTAAAAAAATTTCAATTCCGTAAATACAAAGATACCTTAAGTTCGGCCTTGAGCCAATGTAATTACAAAAAGTTTTTTATGTTTTTACTATCTGTTCAATTGTGGAAATTTGAATAACTCATTGACACATATAGTTTAAAAGTATTCAAGCTGATATGTAAATATCTTAAATTTATAGCTCAAAAACTTTGAAAATTATGGAAGCTGTAAATTTGATTGAAATGAAAATGATTCGAATTTAAGTCACATAATAACTATGAGGTTTTTATTTATGTACTTATTTTTCTTATTGATTGAATGTCGACAAATAACAGTCGACACAGGAGAAATTAAAGCTAACAGAATTACAAATTATGAATATTTTAAATTTGAATTCGGAAATGGGAATATTAATATAAAATTCAGAATTTAATAAGTTCGATTCTTATTTCTATACAAATTTGGAAACTTCAGTTAAGCTGCCACATTTTTGACTATTTTTGATCTTAATTGATGGCCAAAGTTTTTCAATTGGCATGTCTAATGTGTATTTTCAAGTCAGTCACATTCGCATTAATCTCTAAGCTAAAGATGCGCATAAGCTTATTTTCTAATGTTAGAAATTGAAGCAACAAAGTTGGCTAGCATGTTTTTTATTTTTGTTGTTGTTTTTGTTCTTTTCTAAATAAGCGACGCCAAAAGCGGCCAAGAGCCGCCTAGTCGCCATTGATGCCATTCATCTTGTTTGCCGTCTGCTTACGAGTTTGCGAATACTGCATCAAGAAATGTGCTGCAAAACGGGAAAATAAATCAGCACAGTGAGGCAATCGTATGTGGCAAGTACGAGTGCTGTGTGGCACACACAAGCGGACAGAACTCGATACTCGTATGTCAAGTGTATTTTTGGACCTCTGCGCTGACCTTGCTGACTTTCGCATCGCCCCCCACAGACGCAGCTACCCCCGTCGCAAGTCAGCGACAACTCTTTCACTTGGCTTGTCTCTCTGGTTTGCTTTCTTCTGATTTTCTTTCGCTTTTGAAGCAGGCATCCTTAGCGCCGAGATTTATGACATTTTAGTTGGCAGCGTCCACTTATCTTATCGAAATGCTGGCATCGCACTCTCCACATAAAGCGTAGCGCATCGCAGCATCCCAGCTCCGAGCCCAGACACCGTCCCGCAAACACCGTTTTGACTCTACTGCATATTTTGGGCATGACCTCACCGTACCGGTCAGCCCAGCACTAAGGAAAATCTGTTTTATTGCCGCTCAATGATTCAAGCATTCAAAATGTTGTGCGACACCTTCCGGCCTTCTTCTTCGTGGCGAGGGAGGTGTTCATTGTTTTATGGTCAAATTAATGGAACTACCTGTGCGAGTTGGCTGAAAGTAAAAGTGCGTTGAATGTGACCTAATAACGCGTAATGTCTATCATTTCTATCGCACAGTGGAAAGGCAATGGGACAATGGAAGAATGGCAAGGCCATTAGGGTCAAGGTCACTGATTGTTGGCACTGCTTTTCCAATGTTTCACCTGTCGACTTTTTGGTATTAATACTTATTCGATGGCCTTCGGAAATGTTTCACGTAAGTAGAAGATTGTTTTATTTGTTTTATTGTTTGCGAAAGTACTTATTTAATACGATACAGAAAACAATCTTATGCATAAATATATGTATGTAAATACGTTTCAGCCTTTTTGAATAAGTATATATACTTTTAAGCATTTCTTATTTATTTTTACCTTTACCTTTTTTCCCAATTATTATTACTCTTACTAAATTGCCCTATCTAAAGTGTGATTAACAAGTAAAAACGTTGCAGTCGGGTTCTCCCGACTGTGATATACTTTGTTTAATGTACGTTTAATAAATTAAATTCCTGTCAAGACTACTTATATACTACGAACTATAAAGAGAGTTTGATTGTGTTAGTGTGTGTTGTGTTAAAGTGAGTTTCGTCAAGTAATTTAAAAAACAAAATAGTCTTTCATGCAAATACTTATTTTTAAACCGATTGTTCCCACGGCAGCTATATGTTATAGTGGTCCGATCTGGTCGATCTTGACAATTTGTCTGCCTATGGTATATATCAACATATACACCAAGTTCGGTTACTCTAGCTTCAAAACTGTGCAAAAAACTGCGTTCATACAAACAGACGGACACACATTTCACAAACCAAATATACTATTTTATTCCATTTTGGAAAACAGAGTATAAAAACATAGTTAAATTTCAAATTATCCACAAATTTTTCTACCTGTTTTCTCACAAAATATTCAATTTAAGGAAAATTTGCGCCCCCTGTCAAAAAATAGCTGTTTTGTATTGATCAATTAGCTTGCATTATACATAACTAAATAAAACTGTGTTTTAATAGTAATAATATACATTATTAAAATACTTTGCTTCAATCAACTTTTCATTAGCTAGAAGTCTACGCATCAAATCGAATAAACTGAAAATTGTACATCATTGTTTGCTTTAATTTCTTTAGATTTAATGGTATTGTTAATTTGTAAATATTTCAACTGGACACAGTAACAGACAGACTCATTTAAATCTGAATTCAGCACATGTATTGATATTGATTTATCTGCACTGTGGCACATACATCTTCCAATTTTACGTATGCCACACATTCCAAAAACCCGCCCCACAATGAATAAACTTTTGCAATTTCAAATAATCGCAGGCTCCATAATGAGGCCTTCGAGCACACACACACACCCACAGAGAGAGAAGGGGAAACCAGCCCCAGACTCAGTCTCAGTTCCAAACCTAGTCCCAGTTGCTGTCCCTGTCCCTGTTCACAGTATCATACAAAGAGGGGCACGGGAGTTAAACAAAGCCAATGCAGACGCAGCCACAGCAAAGAAAAGAAAAACTTTCTTATTGCCAAAACTGCCAAACTCAGACCCAAAACCGAAACCGATGCCCAATCCCCAGACCTATACGCAGACCCGGACCCGCACCCAAACCCGTACCCCACTCTTTCCTCTGTGGCAGTGGTGGCAAAGTCGACAGCGGCAGCCAAGACGACGCGGCGATAGCATGAGGGATTACAGAGCGTGATTTATATGGGATTCCGAAGAAATATGGGCGAAATGTGTCGGCAATTTTTATTGGACATTTTAAAAAGCGAGTAAGATGTTCTACGCGCGCTCCTCCACACATTCGCTCCCCCTTGTTGCCACCAGCCTGCTTCTAATGTTGCTCTGTTTGTTGTTGTTGCTTGCTTGCTTGGTTGGTTGTTTGGTTGGAAGGTTGGTGGCATGAACGCTGCTGCGGCTCCTGGGAATAAGAAATAAGGAACTGCGGCAAGAAAGTTGCCGCCTGGCCCTGGCCACATATTTTCCGCTGCTGCTGCAGCAGCTGCTGCCGCAGCATTTTCCCACTTGATTTTCCGTGCGTAGTTAGTAAGGAAGTCGCGTCCGCGTCCATTCGTTCGCAGCCTCTAACGAGCGCCAGCGAATATTTATGATCGCATCCCCAAGCCTCTCCCTCCCTCTCTCTAAGCATTCAGCAGGCAGTAGCCAACAGCAGCAGCATCCAGCGGCCGGTAGCAAAAGTTTGCCCAACTTAGCCATTTTCAGCGGTTTTGCATTAATTTAAATTTCGAATGCAAATGAGCCAATTTCACTGAGTGCCACGTTTTGGTCTAAAGAAGCTGCTGCTGCTACTGCTACTGTTGCACCCCTTTCAACCCTTCAAACTGCGCCCAATTCTCAGCTTGACAAATTGGCCAAAGCCTGCGATCCACGCTGCCAACTTTTACTCTTCACAACACGCATTTTGTGTGAATTGTGACGCGAAGCGAGTGGCGTCAAAATGATTTAGTTTGTCCCTGGCAGTGCAATTGTTAATGCGCCACTTAATTTAATCGCCTCCAGTCGACCCCCTTCCGCTTACCGCTCTCCCCCAGCTCCAAACATATGGGCGGGGCAGCATCGTCTCATGTATTTTTGGATTTATGTCGCTGCCTTTTTTTTGTTTTTATTTTTGTTTTGGTTTTAATTTTAATTTCAGCGTGCGTTGCAAATTTGCCACTCGTGGCACGTTGTAATGGAAATTAATTAGGCAACTTCAACTGCCTTCACAGAGGCCGACGCGGCGGCACTTTTTATTTTATTTGCCACCCGCGGCATCGTTATATCATTTTTAATTTAGTGGGTGTCCCGCCCCAGGCATATTATGTAATTTATATCGTCAACGTGTGAATTAACGAGCCCAATTGATGCTAGCTCACTTTGTAAAACTTCAGACTGCATTCTTTGTTATGTTTACAAAGGAGTTGAAGTGCACTATTTGTTGCAGCTCATATAAGAATGTAAAGAACGTATCATGTTTTATTTACAATCATAACACTCAATCAAGGTCCGGTTTGAACACGAATTTCCAAATATATCAAACCAAATAAATAGTCGAACTTGAACCCATTAAACCACTTTGTAATTCCTTGCATAGAGTATTATAATTGTGTCTCGAAACTGAAGAAACGTACCAGAAACCGAGTAGATCTATACATGTTCATATTCCTGTCTTTCCAACCCATTTTTCCAATGAGAGGTTGTCAGAGCCCTCACCGGCCAATGGCTAATAGGCATCCACGCAAATAGACTGAACTCCCCCTACAACGATTTCTGTTGAAGCTGCAGACACGAGGAAGAAGAGGAGACTTTAGAGCTTCTCTTCTGCTCCTGTCCACTTCACTTGTATCTCACAAGCATCTCAGACCTATCACATATTAGTCCCAAAAGGATTGCAGATTTTATATCTGCCTCTGGGTGGTACCCCTTCTGACATTTGTCTCTAAATGGGAATGGAAATCTAAGATCTTACGCTATCACAATGGTCCGAAATATCGGCCTAAGTGTGTCGGACGTGACAGTCCGGCAGCCGTCCTAACCTAACCTAACCTAACCTAACCTATTCCTGTCTTTTCATATGCAAACCTACTCTCTTCCTAAATAAGACTTGGAGCCGAAACCAGCTTTTGCTGCTGGTAAACAGAGAGAAAAAATACAGAATTTTGAACTTGAATCAATTGCAAATGTTGTCAAAAGTGTCAGCTTGAAACAATCCCAAAATTCTTATTTCAAGAATAATATACTTAAGTATTATATATATGACAGAGTAAATGTATAGGAACCGTTCGATCCCAAACTACTACTATTACTAAATTAATTCTGAATTTTAAAGAAACTATTAATTTTGATACAATTCAATCAAAACCGGATTATCTATGAAGAAAGGATTTGGATTGAAGCTCGTTTCGATGCAGTCTATGTTTTCAATTAGAAAGATCTTAGATTAGATTAGAAAATATCTTATACAAATCGCTTATTCAAATGAAAAATATGTCCAATGCAAATTTAAAATGCAAGCTCCACTGACATCTAAGTAGATATGATGGAAGCCTGTAAATTTTTAAGATGTTGTAGAAATTTGGGTGAAATTATAAGTCGACATTTCGGGCTCGAGCCGATTCGATTTAAAACCAGTTTGTATACGTACATAGAACCGAAAAACAATTTGACTGTGAACTAAAATCTAATTGAAAATTAGTTGTACACAGGTTTAGGTGCAAGTTAGTCCTAGAGTTAGAATGCTGCTTAATTATGAAAGCGCGGCAAGGACGATGCATTATCTTAATGGGAAAATTGGGAAGGAAGCAGCGTGTCTTATGCTGTTGCTGTTGCTAATGTGGCGCCTTGTTGTGCCACAGTTCTGAACCAGTCGAAAACACGAAGCGGCGGCACACTTTATGAACTGTACGCACACACACATGTGTGTGTATGTGTGTGTGTGTGTGTGTTTGTGTGTTTGTGTGTGTGTTTGTGTGTGTGTGTGTGTGTGTTTTGTTGTTGTTACCATCAACAGCAAATAAATGTACGAAACACGCGAGAATAATGCGCGCATATTGTCCAAATTTGTTCTCTATAAATTTTATAAACAAAACACAATAAAAGAAAAATGAAAATGAAAAGCAACATGAAATGAAATTTGGGCTGCTTGTTTACCGGAGAAGTAGCACAGCACAAGGATTCCGGATATGCACGGACTTAAAAGTGGCTCGGTTTTTGGAACACGGCTCGATGGTTGGTTCGTTGGTCGGTTGGTTGGTTGGTTGGTTGGTTGGTTGGTTGGTTGAATGCTTGGTTGGATGGATGTTGGCGGCTGGTGGTGTTTCTGATGCTGCCGAGAGGCAAAAGAACTATGTTTGGCGAGAGATAAAGCAATAAATTCTGTCAGAAATTTAATTTGATAATAAATCTTTGGTTCTAGCGCTACGGAATTTATTTGGCTCGCACTCACGCACACACACACACACACACACACACACGCTTTTGTGTATAAATATATATAAATATATATGTATATATTTATACAGCATATGTATGTCGAAATTCGTGCACATAATAAAACAAAAAGGGCGCAAAAAACGTGCGTGCACGCCAAGGATGAATGAGGATACTGAACATGACACTTATGGATGTTCACACACACACACACACACACACACACACACACTCACATGCCATTTGGCCATAGTAGACAACGGCTGCGACGACGAAGCCAACGTTTCTCGGGTTTGATATCTCTTTATCCTTTTTCAAAATATTACCTATCCAGGACACTTATGTATGTATGTACATATGTGTGTAGGTGTGAGAGTATGTGACACCGCTCTGTCAGATGGTACACAAAATGGTTTCTAATCTGGTTAAGGGCCAAAACCACTCACGCTTTCTACTACCATTTGGCCTTATCACATGGCAATTGCCTCCAGCATTGATAAGTTCCTTGAAACAGCACTCGTATTTTATATATTTTTATATGAATACACTCAATTGTGTAAGTTAATTTCCTACTATTCTACGCAAGCTCGAAATTTGCAGCTGCAATTCATAATTTAAATACTCTACAGTATTTTGAATTGTTGTTCTCTGTTTCTAAAGAGACAGGAATAGGAATGGCTTGTGGAACTGCACCATTCAAAAAAACCATTTCCTAAATAAATACAATTGTACCAAAAATATTATTGTTGCATACTTTTTAGCTGAATCTTAAATAGTACTACAGCAACTGCTGCTCTATCACGATTTTTGTATGCTCTTAAAAGTATGCAATAGAAAACTCGATGCGAATCGAAATTTCAAACTAGAAGTGAGGGCTGCTTTCGAAAAGCTTTCGAAAAATTGTTTGAAATGTAAAATTGGATTCAAACTAAAATGGGCTGACTGATCTTTGATATTTGTCAAACATCTAAAATTATCTCTATATTGCTGAAAATTCTATCGGGGGTGTCACGAAAATCTCTAGAGATTTTTGGTTGGTTTTGCATTTTCATTCGCGTTTAGAAACAGCCGGTGCTGAAATGCTTTAAAATATTTAGTTTTTTGACTAATGGAAGTGTCACTAAAGCAATTTAATTGCAACCAATTTATAGTCAAATTAAATATCTTAGCTGTCAACAAACCGTCTTTCGGTTGGTTTCAAAGCTCCTGCAAAATTACTAGAGATTTTGTTGAAAACACCACCAAAATAAAATTTAAAAATAAAATAAATATTTGTAATGGAAACAAAAATGTTTTTCTAAGCTATCTGCATTATATTTTTTAAACATTTGACTTGTTTAGGTTATTTATTTTAGATTTTAAAAAATATCCATTGAAAAAATGCAGTCAAGCAAACCAACTGAACATGGGAGCTGTCAACTTGCTCAAAATTGATTGCTACAGAAAAGAGTTGCCATACAATTTGTTAAACTTGGCGGGCTACAAATTTTGAAATTGTTTTATTTTAAAGTTCAAAATATTATTGCTTGGTGTACTAATATTTTAATAAAAATATATCTTAACAAATTTCTTTCTCAAATAGAATAACAAAATTATTTCTGTTTGGTGGCAACGAGAAAATCAAATCTCTAGAGCTTTCTGTGACACCTAAGAGTTGTAAATCGGCTGGAATTCAATTTCCGTGGCACCCCCGTTTAATTTAACATAGTCCTTGATGACAATTATAATATTCAATTAATTACATTTAACTTCTAGTCTAATTGGATTAACTATTAACTAACAGTATTAATTAATAAGTCAATTGTTTAGCTTATTACAAAATTATTAAGTACATGTACAATTTTGTCTTACATATCGTCTGTGCACAATCTGTACTAGGTTCTTGAGTAACTTAAATCTTAGCGAAGATGATATTACATTATATACAAAATGCACAACTTTATTCATATTTATAAAGTATTTTAGCTATGTCCATATATTGCTTGTTAAATATAAATAAACAAAACTATATGCAAAACTTGTCTATAAAATAATTAAAAACTATATAATCGATGTATGTACTTGGGGCTATGTACTTGATCATCATCAACAGGATGTGTTATTCTTGACCTCTTACTGTTAGAGAATTCATACTTGTTTCTAATGACTTTAAATGCATTGCAAAGGCGTAAGCCAAATACCAAGTCCAAGTATTTCAAAAGTAAAATACATTTTTTACTTCCATGTTGGTTTCTTGGATGGCATTTTGCTGAATCAACAAACAGGGAGAGCAAAAGCTGAAAAACTATTGGCGTCATCGTGTTGTCGGTGGCAGAACATTCATCTTCCTCGCGCCGGAAGCGCCATTCGAAAACTCAGCATTAGATTGGTGCTGTGGGTACTGGGCCTGCAAGCTCTGTACTCTGTTCACAGACAACGATGTTTTCGTCTAAATTTAAATAAAAAGGGAATTTCTCATTTCGTTGGTGCAGCAGGAGCCAGGAACAGAGCAAGTGACTGATGGTCGCTGCTTGTGCGCAGATTGAATGGAGTACTTCCGGCTTCCGGTTTTGAGTTCAAATGCGAGCGCTGCACTTTCGTCTGGAAAACTGCAATGCACCGCAAAAACTTGACAACCATTGCGCAAAACATTGCCACCTTCCTGCAACAACCGCTCCAACATCCCTCCAACCCTTGCAGCCACTTCTTAGTTTTGAATTTGACTTGGCCAAGTTTCTCATCTTGCATTTTGCTGTCGCTACTGACAACTTTTTGCTATTTCTCGTTCTTCATGGTTAGCGGCAAAGTTTCAGCTTCCCACAATTGGCAAAACTGGCTCGATTGGCTCAAGCTAGGACTCCGGCTCCGGCTACGGCTCCAGCTACTCCCTCACAGCACTCCTTGAAGGCTGACCGAACCGCAGACACTTTGTCTGCTACCCGGCCATAAATCTAAGCGCGCGTCCTGTGCGATGCGCTTGTCCTCAACTCGTACTGCGTTAACGAAAATATATATATATAGCTTATATAGAAAAGAAAATAATTTCGAAACATCAAAGTGTTGGAGCTTACAACGCGCCAGCTGAGAGTAATGTCTTCTATGTTTTTCATATTTGTGTTTCGTTGCTGAAATTTGCATCCATCAGCGCTCGACAGGCGACAGATGGTGTCCATTTAAACTTACAGTATTTTGCCCGGATTTAAAGTCATCCCGCCATCAAGCACTCCGGAAACTAAATAGGAAGTGTATTAGCTGGTAAAGCGGAAACGTATTTACTGATCGCATATCTCTGGCCAACGGTCAGCAGCACCGTCACCAACACCGTCGCCAAAACCGACTTGAACACCGTTTGTGCTGGCTGCAGCAGGCGCCACTGCAGCAGGAAGCGCAGCTTTGGCTGCCCGCCTGTCTGGGCATCCTTTGACGCAGGTCCACCGCTCCCAACACCGCCAGCATCATCAGCAACGCCAGCAGCAGCCTGGCAAGGATGCGCTTAATTTATGGCATTGAACTTTTATTGGGCGAATTTCTGTTCATTTCCATGCGTGTATTAAGAATAATGGCCGCATGTGCCGGAAGTGCTTCATTTTAAAAAGGGTAAATCTGTTGCCAGTGTGTCGTTTTCTACATTTACGTGTATCCTATATATGTACTTATGTGGCAAAACTGTGTGCATTCGACGACTTTCTAACTTAACATATATCTATGTTTTAACAATACTCTCAAAACAGTTTTAAAAATGTAATTATGGAGTATCACTTGTTAGTTTCATTATTTATCAACAACTTTCAAGAACTGTGTACAAAAGAAACGAAATTTCATCTGCCTACTCGAAAAATGTGAAGTTGAGTGTAATTTTCGTGCAGTCACGATCAAACTCATTTTCAAAGCTACTTATTTAGTAGTGTGAAATACTCGACTTTCAACATAAAAAAAAAAATAAAAGGCCCCCTAAAGTCGGAAAACTTTTCATGAAATCGATGTTTTCGAGAATGTGTGAAAAGTACTCCCCAGGCATTAATCATTTTTAAAATTAATCAAAGTTTGAGTGCAAAGATGGCAAATTTGGAACAATTAGACATTCAGTTTAAGCAAAGGTATGGCAGCTAAAAATTAAGAAAGAGCGGAAAATGGTAGTCAATATCAAATACTTGGACGGACAACGACAAGTCTCACCGGGTATTTAAAATTGTTTTTATAAAAAAACGAAGAAAACTAAATGTATTTTAAAAATCGTGAGACTGTATTAAATATTTCTTATGTACATAGGTACTTAGAGTGAATCACTTGAACAAAATGAAATATCCATCTTCATTTCAGTTCCAACTCTAACAAAGTTGCCAATCTCCAATGCATTTTGATGATGTGATGAAATCTCTGGCTTGGGCCGGTAAATTCAATAAAAAGAAATCAGAGCGTGTTGCATTCAGTGCATTTGGCAGCATGTGAGCGACCGCTGGCGTTGCAAGCGCGTTTATGGTTTGATGATTTACAGTCACAGTCATAAATATTCGCACGGCCAGTGCGCACATTATTCGCGATTTATGCTGCGCCGCCCATAATTCATGCAACAGCACATGTAAAATTTATGCAATTATTAATTTAACACTCCCGCGCCATCCATGCCACAGATCAACCCGCTCCCCGCTATCCCCTACTATTATGCAAGGCATGTTATCAGTTAAAAACTGGGCAAAAAAAGCAGATCTAATCTGACCCAGCTAAGCGTTTTACGCGGTACAAACCAATTTGGCGCGACAATGCAACAAATGAACTGCCGAGCATTGAGTACGGCATGGAAAACAGTACAGTGGTCAATCCACCACCCATCCGGCTGGAGCACCATCATTTACCCGAAGAGCAAAAACACTCACGAAAATAATAAATGTCCAATATGTTAGCCCGGCTGGCAACATGGCCAAGTCGGCAGAAGAAACCAACACCCACATAACAGTACAAAATCGCAAAAAAAAAAAAGAAAAAGCTCATTCATTTGGCATGTGTGAAACAAACAGCAGCTGGATCGAGTGACAGTGGTCAAGGGGGGGTTTGGGTGAATAGGAGGACATGGTCCAGTGAAGGTACGTCCTGGGGCTGGAAGTAACTGCCGCCCTTAATGCAGGCCACCTGCTAGGCTCGTTGGAGGACGGCGGAGTTCGAACATGGGCAGCATGTCGCTCCATTAATTTGCCATAAAACAGAAGTGGACTAAAATTTGTTTGTAGCTCTTATTGTTGTTGCTGCTGTTGTTGTTCTTGTTGTTCTTGTTGTTACAGCAAAAAAAAAAAAAAAAATTACAAATGGTTGCAAGCGCACGAAAGATAGTTGAAGTAAGACAGAGGCAAGACAGAGGGGATAACTAGGGTTTCCTAATTTATGAACCCAACATTTTTGATGTTCTGTAAAATGTCCACAATGACATATTGAGAACAGGATGAAGTAACATGAAAACACATAGTTGGTCACATTCAAATATTAAAAGCACATATCAATTTTATCACAGCGAATGTAACTGTACCTTTTCGAAAGCACACATAAGATATATTATAAGATATGTTTAGTACATGACATCAATATAAACACGTTCATTTTTCCACGGCTTTATGATTAGTTTTATTTAATTTAATATTAATTAAATTAGAAAGTTTAAATGTTATAAAATTTGATATTAAATAATTATTAATTTAGAACTTTAGTTCCCATGTTAAGGCATGGAATGTTATCGAAATTCCATTTCGTTTTTTTTACTCCCTGTTCCCATTAAAAATGGGAAAAGGGAGTTATAAAGTACTGAAAGTGTGTGTAACATGCAGGAGGCATTTCCGACCATATAATCAATATACATATATTCTTGATCAGCATCAACAGCCGAGACGAACTAGCCATGTCCGTCTGTCTGTCCCTCTGTCTGTCTGTCTGTCTGTCCCCCCCCCCCCCCCCCTCACCAACGCAAATCGCAAAAAGCTCCCACAGCCATCATTTTAAAGATAAAGATAAACATTTTTGGTACACATATATGTTGTATCAATGTTGATCAGCTGTGTAAATTTCATCACGATCAGATAAATAGCACAAAAGTTATGGAACAATCTATTACCCCCGTCTCAGCAGGCAGAAACAACAGTTTGACATGCACTGGTCGAGTTAAGTGCGCTGCTTGCATGTGTTGCCGCTGAACTGCTTGAAATGCAAGTTGGGAGCAGAGAGTCTCGACTAGAGCATTCTTACTTGTTTTTTAGTCAGATCAATCAATTAAGTGATTAGTAACCCTTTTGCTAAATTTGGTTACTCTAGCTGTAAAACTGTGGAAGACACAGGTTTTTGCGGTTTTCATTTTATTTATTTATTTTATTTTGCCACGAAGGTTATTCCATTTTTAAAGTAAACACTTCTGATTTTATTGGGACTAGATGAATTTAATTATAATATATTTCAAGGTTCAATAGTGCTTTAGGCATCGAATTGTAACATTAAGATTCATGTACAATATATTTCATAAAATAACTAATCCAGAATAATTTAAATACATTTTAGAAACACGTCTCGAGACTTTATTAAACATGAGTATTTTATGTTTAAATAAAAGAAAACTCAATAGTGCAATTCCAATTATAAATAAATGGCTTTTGTGTATTTTATTTTAATTTTAATCTACGTAAAGATAAAGATGTCTAGTTATATTTTGTATGTGCTACAGTTTTATGATCTGGTATTAAAACTTTTTTTCATTTCAGCTAATATCATGTCTTCAAAATGTTGTATATTTGTCAAAGTTGTCAAACTATGAGCACAATCTCCCGCATTTGGAGCACTGCTAATGACGCCATATAAAAAGTGCCGACTTTGATCCTGAGAAACGGCTTGATTATGACGTAGAGACGTAAATCCGCCGCCGCTGTCACCACGACAGGCCAGAGATGGGCCCTGCGTAAACATGCAGAACTTATCATTCTTAATATCCTTGAGACTAGCCACGCAGTCAGAGTTCGTTTTGGATAACGCGGGCACAAACTGTAATTCACGTTTATCCTTGAAGTTCCAACCGGCAAAGTTGCCCTGCACATTGTTATTGATAGTCTCCTTCTCGGCAAAACTAGAGAAATGGATGCACACCGGCCGAATGACGTTGCTCAGTTCAAAGGGATGTTTTAATATGATTAGTGCCAAGTCCTTGTAAAAATTGTCCTCAGCACCCTTGTAGCCACTGTAAGAGATTAATGTTGTTTCATTGACTGTTTTCAAATTGAAAATCTTATGTTTAAACAGAATAAATATGCAACGCATAGAAGACGCGGCTCCTGACTTTAAAAGGTTTGTATACATTCTTGATCTCGCTTTCCTTTTTCTGCTTATCTGTTTTTATGCAATTTAGTTTTTTCAGTATTAAAGCTTTTTACCGAAAGCCTTTTTTTACTAAATGTTGGAGCCGATCGGATCGGAGTTTAATATTGTGACAATTCGACGTCACATATTTTTAAATCGGACAAAAAACAATCGTTTAAACATGATTTGTTTTTTTTTTTCAAGGTATTTATTTCAACCAAACTTGTTAGTACCAAGTGTTATATATATGTTGACCAATCTTCGGGAGAACCCGACTGCTTAATACTCTGTTTTCTGTAGGTTTATAAATTACATTTTTGTAAAGACTTCTTATATTATGAACTGTCCTTTAACTTAGGTAAAGTGAGTTTGGTTGAGTTATTTTAAGAAACAAAAAGTTTTTCATAAAAAAAAATTATTTTCCAGATTGCGCCTATGGCTGCTATATGTTATAGTGGTCCGATCTGGCCGATTCTAACACTTTGTCTGACTATGGTATATATATATATAAGGACGAACAGACATATATTTCAAAAACCCAATATCAATTTCATTTTGGAAAACAGAGTATAATGAAAAAATTCTTGACAATCTAGCGAAGAAAATGTAAATCAAATATTTATGTGAGAGTGTATAAAAGTAATTTTAAATACAAATAAACTTTTGTAGCGATTTCCTAGACATTGTTCTTGTACTCACGGTGATATTATGATGTCTTCAACCTCTTGTCTGCGATCTTCATTGGTGATTTCATCATAATTTCTGTATAGTTTTGCAGCAACCACACTATATGTTTCAAAGCTGTACGTATTTGTGGAAACCTTATTGTAAACACAGTGGGCAGCGGTGATTACCAAGTCGGGAGTTAGCAGGGATCCGCCGCAGACGAAGTTGTAGTCCCTTTCATTGTGATTAACATAAAGACCCACGTGCCAGGGCACCACCGAATTGTTGACCGAGTAGCCATTTGCTGAGAACTGCTTTATAGGTGTTGCAATCTGGCCACACTCCTGATCGCAGCGTACGCGTTCTCGGCTCCAATGGCCGCTGGGCAAGCATACAATATCCGGGAGCTCAGTTTTGAGCGTTTGGAAGCCGGTAGCACAGACAAACTTGACCTCGGTGCCCGGTGGATGGTAACGTTGGCTGCAATCCGCATGCTGACCATTATGAATGCACGTGGCTCTGGTGGAATAGCCGTTGAACATGTCCTTGGACTTGCCAGAAGAGTCACGCTTAGAGTCGCAGTATTCTGCAAGTCAAGAGAAACTATTTAGAAATAGGTTCAAGTACTGACCAGTCTGTTACTCACTCACGCATTTTGGAACAATGGGCAGGCTCCACTTGCGATTGGCACAATGACTGCTCTCTGCGCCCTCCAGCACGTAGCCCGGATTACAGCTAAAGTAGACTGTGCCTCGAGTAATAGGTGGCGTTAGGTAGGTGCCCAGACGATCCTTTAAAATGGGCCGCTCATCACCTAGTGGCAACGGGCAATACAGTTGATCCGTGATCAAGGTAATGGGCCGCTCTTTGGACGGCTTTGAGGTAGTGTTGCACAGCAGTGGCGCCTCGTCGGACTCATCGAAACAGTCAATGTTGCCGTCACAGACCAGATTGCTGGAAATGCAACTTCCACTGGCGCATTTAAAGGAGTAGCCCGGACACTCAAGATGTCCACACATTGCAACAGATTCGTCATAGCCGCTGCCATCCCTGCAGTCATCGATGCCATTGCACACAAAGTGCGCCTTGTCAATGCATATGCCAGAGGGGCACTTGATCTCGTTGGTCCTGCAAAGTTTCAAGGCTTTAATTATCTGCAGCAGAGAATATGTCATCATAATAACTTACTGACAATTGCCCTGCAACCTGCGTTCAAAATCGCGTATATCATCTTCGCTACCGCATCGTTTCACCGTCTCATCTGATCCATCTGCACACTCATTGACTCCATTGCAGGCTGCGGTTCCAATCACACATGCTCCATAGCTGCATTGAAAGTAGGGCTTGGAGCAGTGTTGACGCTGTGAAATACAGGTCAGTCCTGTTTCATCCGTTCCATCTGGACAGTTCTTAACTCCATCGCACACCTCGAATTTTGAGATGCAGCTTCCATTCTCGCACTCAAATTTGTTGGAACTGCAAGCTCCATAAGCTGCTTCTGTTTAATAAATAAATGTAATACATAAAGAATAAGAATGTGATAAAATTGAGTATATATATATATTCAATACTCGATTAACTGCATTATTAATTTCGCATTTTATTACGTAGATATACGTATGTGTTTTAAATGTTGTTTACCTGTCTCAAAACAATTAAAATCATGCCTTTCCAATTGCTGCTGTTATTGAACTCTTTTTTAGAACACTTTAATATTTGAAATCTAAATTATAAAACTAGTTTTAAAAACACTTGATTTTTGTAGATTTAGATGCCGAATCATATCAGGACCAATGCCTTCTTAATCAAGGATCAATTGTGATGAGCTAAATGAAGTTATTCATATGATTAAGAAAAGCGAGATCTTTGAAAAATATATATAAATAGCTAAAAAAAACCTGGACTGAATATTAGTTTTATAAAATCCGATGCTATATACATCTTACCCACAAAACATGTACAAATATGTATATACATACATATTTATGTATAAAAAAACTGTTTAAACTAAAAAGCCGGATAGATTCTATTGTTTGTTGTCTAATATCTATAAACTGATATCTGAACAATAACAAAGCTAGAGTTAAAGAGCGACTGCTCAGTTTTTGCACTCTTTCTTTCTCTCTTTCTTCCCGACTATTTTTGCTCTTTCGCTCTCTTATTTTCAGGCATAAGCAAGATCATTCAATGTTGGCTCAAATCAAGTTTGTGGCATCAACTCTCACGATCACAAACACTATACCAAGATGACATTAAAATAATTTAAATGCAACATCTCTGCATCTATAATAAGTGTTTGAAAAGTGTGTGTATTATCCATATATGTAATTTTGTGTATTACCCGAATATATAATACGTATTTATTTTTAGACCCAATATTATTATCATTGTGAACTTTACTCACTTGTACTGATACTCAATGAAATCACGCTGATGCACAGTAAACGTGATACACACAAGATCGACATCATAGTTACTATTCTAAATATTAAGTTCTTTATAATTGATTAATCATATAGTGTATATATATGTATATATATATATATGTACAAATGTACTTATGCAAATTTATTTATTATTCCGTTTTAAAATTAGAATAATCGCGTTATCACGGATCAAATACAAAACATGCCGATCGACAGCACAAACCGTACTGACTCGAGTAATATTGAAACAGAATCTGAGACGAGTATGAATAAAAAAAGAAACATTTTCATTATGTCGAAGTTTAAATTCCCTTGCAGACTTGTCAAACAAGTTGATACTATATATATTTAAGCGATTGTGATTAAGTCTGTGAACAAGTAATCTAAACAAATCTAATATATAAAAATACAATTTAATTTTTTTTTAATAATATATAAAATATTAATAATAGTAGTACGTAAATAAATATAGTCATTTCTTAATTTTTTCAATATTATATAAGAGTATATAAATAAATCTTGATAGCTTCTACAATATCCGTTTACGGAAATGTGAATGCCCACCAATCTCTTGATTAAATTGAAATACTATTATAAAGGGTATGAAAACAAAGGCTACTAAATGTTAAAACAAGTTTTAAGAGAACACGCTCTAAAGAAGTATTCAATTACAAGAGTCAAATCTTGCTCTTGACTTACGAAACTTGTTCTCAAATTGATTTGTGTTGGGAAAGTTGAATAAACTTGGGGACTTTTCTTCTGCGCATTATGTGTTGTTTTTGTTGCTGACTTTGAATGCTCTCTTTTCGACTGTAAGAGAACATTGGACAACAACGTTGCTTAAACAATATGGATTTTAAGCTCATTTTTTTTCAAAAACTGTCCATTCGATCTTACTTTCCATAGCTATAAGCTGAAGCAACCAAGCTTGGTATACATATTGGAATAAGAGTATACTCGTAACAGGCATTCAAAGTTAATATCATATTTTTTAGGGGAATGTGCAGCTGATCCCTTATCGATACCCGCACTCCCATTGACAATCCTTACGGCAGCTGTATCAATTGTAAAATGCACTGTTCGACGCCGGCCTTACAAAATGATAATAATAACTTAATAATATCTTTATAAAAAGCTAGAAGAATGTGAATTCAAATCAAATACCTTTAATCTTGCACACTCTATTTAAATATATTCATTTTTATTCGTGAATCTTAGGCAGAGGTCCTAAATCGAAGGCAACTTGATGAATTTTATTGGTATTGTTGATCGATGTGACCGTATCCGCAACGTGATTCAATAAATCGAGATTGATTTGAAAATGACTAATATTTTCAATCTATGACAAGTTATGTAAAACATTAAAGAAATTATTTACACCGTAAGTAAAAAATGAGATGATAATGATAGTCCAATAGATGATATTCTTATCGATACATCGAATAGTGGTAGAAAATCATCGAGTTTGCTGCTAGAACTGCCACCTTTTTGAGTCGTCTGTGGCGCCCTCTGTGTGACAGATGCGTAACCAGCGCTGCGCAGATGCTTAGCAGCCAGCTTTCTGTCGCACTACTTGCCGCTGTTCGTTAAAGCCGCCAGATGGCGCTTGCAACCAGTTTCTCCGTTTCACTAGCTAGTTTTTTAAATCAGCTGACAGTTAACAGTTTTTGACGATTTTGGCATTTTTGATCTATTTTGCGGAATTTTAGGGTTTTTGGGATGGATCTTGAAATAAAATGAATAATGTATGAATAGGAAATTTCATTATCTAATTTTGATTTTTGTCCAAAGACTTAAAATCGCTCTCTTTTACGCTTTAATTTTGCTGTTTGTGAACGCATGTCCTTCGGTAACTTCGGTTTTTGTTTATTTGCCACTAAACTAGCGGCCCTCTAGAACAACTTTTTTTACTCATATGCCATTTTATGCTATTTCGAATCGAACTGCATCAAAAAAAACAAATGTTCGAAAAAATCGCAAAATTGAAAACGAACAACGGCATTTTTTCCTGGAATTTTCTGCCGCGATTTTGTTGTTGTTTTTAACATTTTTCTAACAGAGGCTTAACATTTGTCTGTTAAAAGCCCGAAATTTTTGAAAAATAATAAAATTTCTGTTAAACTTGCAGATCTGGCTTTTTTTTTAAATGGCCAGAACTAGCTACGAAATAGCCAAAATACGTACAGCTGTTTCTTGGCGGCAATTTTTGAATTTTTACAATTTCCGAAAATTGAACCAAAAAACCTGGTTTCGGTTCCAAAAAACTTGAACAAATTTTATGTTGCGATTTCCGGTGGCGGAGCTTGATTTTTTGGGAAATTATTAATTAAGAAAACTTCGTTTAAAGTTGCCAAATCAACAATAAATTAATATATCAAATTAATATATTCCAGGAATAAAGTCAAACTCCGCCGCCGGAGAAAACAAGAAAGAGCATTATTAAAAAGCCAAAAACTAGGAAACTGTTTTGCGTTACTTAAGAAAATAGTAAATACATTTCATTTTTGATAATTCAAATTTTTATTCATTTTAATTTTTTACCACATTCTCACTGGTTGTTTTTTTTTGTTGTTTTTTTTGTTGTTGTTGTTTTCTTTTATTTATAGTATGTATAGTTTATATTGATATTTTACAACTTACAGTGCTAACATAGAATGGCATTAAATTAGAATTACATAGTATACGAGTATAAACGATTTATCTGCCCTATGCAAAATGACATTATCATTATACATATTTTTGGAGGGGGGATTTCTGAATTAATCGTTATATTCAATGCATCGTTTATACATGTGGATTAGGGTAAGAAAAAACATTATAAATGTCAATAAAATTGTGAGGCTGTGTGAAGGTAAAGTAAAAAGCCACAAGAATGTACAATACTCGTAATGTAGCGTTGTTGCTTTTATTAGTTAATACATACGTACATACATAGTATTACATATTACATATTACATAAGTAAGTAGTAGGTAAGTTTGTAGAATGCAATAAATTCTAACGCTGACGCGCTTCGTTTCATTTTACGTATATCTGTTTGCTACGACAATTTACATTTAAATCTTTAAGTATTGTATTTTTAGCTTCTTCTTGTTTTTTTTGGGGGGGTGCTGGACCTACCTCTCTCTCTCTCTCTCTCTCTCTCTCTCTCTCTCTGTCTCTCGCTCTAACTGTTAGCCACGTTTTCACGTTTCATTCTTTGTATATTTACGTATATGTTTCATTTGTTTGTTTGCCTTTAAAATCTATAACATTTAACTTAACTCTTATGTACTTTCTGCAAATCTTCTCTTATTGTTGTTCATTTATACTCGATTTTCATGTAAAATACATAAATATACCATAAATATATATATCTATATAGAGATTTATATATGTATGTATATATATATTTATTTGTTAAACCTTATACACTAATTTACGTATACATCTTGTGAAGGTTATCGTTAAACCCTTAAGTGAATCAAAATGAAAATAGCGCATTGAATAACAGATACATTCGCATCTGCATCTAAGAGTTTGCTTCGAGCACAGCTCGTTGCATTTCAAGGATGCATCGATTTCGATATCGGTTTGGATATATCATATTATCTCAACTTACAAACAATTAACGAAACGAGATCAAAAGCAATTTCGCATGCAAAGGGATTAAAAATAAACACACTAACTACCCGCAGATTTCAAGAACTCTAAGCTCTAATTCTATAATCGATATACTGGTCTGTTCTGAATTTCGCTAACGAATCAAATCCACAGAAAAAAAGAGTTAAGCATACATTTCAAGTATGCTTTCGTTAATTTTGTGAAATTGATTCGAAAGTGGAATTTAGAACAGTCCTCAAAGAGACAAAACAAAAATGAAAACGCAGAAAACAATACAAAATTGCAACTAAAATAATAACACAATTATTTAATTCGTTTTTGTTTGATTTTTTTTTGTTTTTTTTTCGTGTAGATTTTTTTAAAACCAATAATTTATTCGATTTGCCAAGGCAAAGATTTTTTTGTTTTTCTGCTTTGTTGTTGTCAGATAATAATCTCATAAACGCTTTTCATTAAACTAAACATAATAAAATTAGGATTTAATTTAGTTTAAAAACTTTAAAAATTACTTAAAGAAAACAGCTTCACTTGTTTGTTGTTGTTGTTGTTGTGGTTGTTGTTTGTGTTGTGTTTGTTTGTTTGTTTGTTTGTGTGTTGTTGCACGCTTAAAAAGCCTAAGACGAAAACTAAACAAATTAATTTATAATTAAACAGAGTTAACTAAAATTGCATTAATTTTAAGCACGAACTATACACATTTTTCAATTATTATTATTATTATTATTATTTTTTTAGTTTTCTATAATTTGTTTTTTTTTTGTTGTTTTTTGTAGGTTTTTGTTATGTTTTACTTTGCTAACAAATTCTATTTATATTTAAGTTAAATTTTCAATAGTTTTGTTTTTTAAGTAATTATTTTTTTTTAGTTTCAATTGGTTTAAAAACGCGCCTTACAAAAATTCATATCAACAGAATTTCAAATTTATTTTTACTTTTAACATTTTGTTTGAGTATTTTTAAAATTTTTTTTTTAGTTTTGTTTGTTTTCTAGGTTGAAAAAATAATTTAAACATAGCAGTAAGCAACAAAGGGTTTCTAAGGGGGGACGGGGAACGGGGGGCATTGGTCGCAAACAACATTTGAACAGAAAATTTTTGAAAAATATATTAAAAAGAACTTTGCTCGTTTGAAACATACATCTTACGCGGGCAAACAATTTTCAAATAGTTTTGTTTTTTTTTTTTATAACTAGCTCAATATGGAATTGAAACTAAATTTGTATTCGTATTCGTATTTTGTATTTGTATTTTGTATTCGTATTTCATATATGTACTCGTATGTATTTAGTATGTATTTAGTTAAGTAGATTTGTGTTCTGTCCACTACTTTTATGTTTTTCTTTTGTTTTTCATTTACTTAAAGTCTATGCAAATTTCTTTTGTAATTTTTTGTTGCCGTTTGCTTTTTAGTTTTTAGATTTTAGTTTTTTAGTTTTTACGTATTTTCGGTTTGCTTTTTAAACAATTCACTTTTATTATTATTAATCATTTAAGTTAAGTAAATGGTTTTATTTGTTACAATATTTATTTGCTCTGCATGCACAATTAATTCATACTAATTCTGATCTAAATGCCCCCCTTGCACTGCCGCCGCCGCAGCCGCTGCTGCCGCTGCCTTTTGCGCCTGCGCCTGTTTCTCCTGCTCGTTTAGCTCCTTGATCGCCTGGATTTCCTTTTTTAACTTCATTCGTCGATTCTGGAACCAGATCTTGATCTGTCGCTCTGTCAAACACAACGCATGCGCCATCTCAATTCTCCTTCTGCGGGTCAGATAATGATTCGTGTGGAACTCCTTCTCCAGCTCGAGCGTCTGGTAGCGGGTGTAAGTCTGTCTGCCACGTCTTCTCAGCCCATTTGTGCCTGTGGAGATACAAAAAAAGAAGTTCAAGATTAGTTACTGTGTGCTCAATAATATATAATTTAGCTGAAACTAGCACTTGAACAACAAATAGAGTCCAAGTCGTGCAGCTGATGTTTGTAAAAAGCTTTCGAAATACATTTGAATGCAATGAAACTGGCTTACAGCTAAAACCGATCATTTGCCATTTTGTTCAAGTGCCATTTTCAGCTAGTCTCATTAGTATATCGTTTATATTGGGGGACTTGAAAACATTGACAAAGCAAAAGTCATGCGAGTGTGGGTTCATTTGCCTCATTTGGATCGCTTATAAACATTTCAACAAGCCTATTAAATTGAAAAATCATTTCACAAAATTTGCAACAGACATTTTTGTTTTTCTTTTTTTTTTGTGTCAAAACATAAATATAAATTTTTCAGCAACGATCAGCCAACATTTTGACGTAGGCAGGCAACAAGACACAGCCACAGAGAGAAACAAAAACAAAACAAAAAAAACATATCATTTTTATTGCCATTGGCAGTTGGCAATGTAGCTTGAAGTTGTATCTGTATCTTTGGCGAGATCGTTACTTTAAATTGAACGTTTGCTGCTGTGCCGCCACAGCAGACCACAGACTCGAGTTGCATGCTGCCACGTTGCAAGTTGCAAATGCAGACTGTCAGCCATTCACGTTGACGTTGCCATGTGCCACTTAAATTGCAGTTATGCCATTGTAATGCAACTTTAATTGGCCAGTCACAAGCAAGTCGACAACAAACAGCAACAACAACAACAACAATAACAACAACTACAAATAAAACTGCACACTTCAACACAGGGCCAGTTAAATTGAGGAGGAGCCTTGACTATCTCTGAATGCTCGGCTATTCTGCCGTGTTAATCTCTGATTTTAAATATTTATGAAGTTTAATTTGCCTCAAGTGCAATAACTCAATTTTATGTGTGCACACACACACACATACGACTGCATTATGCACAATCACAAGCACCAGAGCTGAGAGATTTTATCACAAACTCTCCGCCTCGCTGCTGCCCCCAACGCTTTGCCCCTTGTTGCCAACGTTGCAATGGACAATGTTAAGTAACTTTCGCATTTTATTGGGGCGGCTCGCAGTTTGAGTCTGAGGCCGCCTGCCCTGCCCCGCCCTGCCCTGCCTTGGCCTGGCCTGGCAAAATGTTAAGTTAAATATTATGAGCATTTATTATGTTATAAATTTGGCCTAAAGGTATTAACAAATTTATGCCGACACGAAAGTCATAAAGTGAAAACGCATTTATCTTTCACATGTACGTACGACGTATTCCAACATGCGAGTACACGTATATACATTTATATGTCTGTGTTCAGACACACTGTTAAATAAATGGCGAGAAAATTTTATAGACAATAAAAATGATATTAAAAATATAATATTCAACGCGCAACAAAGAAATCACATACATTTATATTTATTTACATGAAAACATACGAAAATTGCATTTATTAAATTGCAAACAACGCAATAAGTTCTCAAAATATAAACATTTTAAATGTGTTGGCAAATTTGCTTGAATTAGTGACATCTGATTTATACATTAAAGCTTTTCTTTTGAAAAATATAAACTTTTATTTAACATATTTTCTCCAAAAATTTCAATTATTCTAGAACTAATCTTTTTCAAGAACTTTAACTATTTACTGACTCTTTTTCTGTTGAATTAAAATGAATATGAAATGCATGTATGTTATTTTAAATGACTCAAATATTAAAACACTCATTAAGAACTCAAAATCCGTTAAATTCTTTTTGAAATTTTTTTTTTTTTTAAGATTTTGAAGAAATTGTTTGAGAATTATTTTTTCCATTTTGAAACTAAAAATTGAAAATGGTCCAATTAATTTTTTTTTCAATTTTATTTAGATTAAATGCAACAGAAAATTGTTATTCACTTTATATAAAGAAATATTAATCTTGAAAATATTAACTAGTAGCTTCATTTTGCACTTTTTTTTCTTGTTTTTATCATATTTTATTTCATTTTTTTTAATTGGTTTCAATTTGGTACTTCGAAATATACAAACTAATATCTCTCAGTGAAATCGGTTTGTCACGCAACAAATGAGAGTCACCAATACAAACATAGTGTAGTTCTACGCATACATCGGCAGCATTTTTGTAGCTGTGCACCACTGCATTAAGGGTATTCACGACCGCCTGTGTAGTTGAGCAGATGCGTATTGCGTTCATCTGCTCAAGTGCCTATAATGAGCAACCTTTTTGTTTCAATGAAGAAAAAAGCAAATAATAAAAAACAATAATATAGTAAATGCGGCTTTAAAAGAACTTCGATTTATTGAAGGTATGCTAAATAGTAGGTATAAAATGAAATATGGAAAATTAGTCCACTAGTCATTTTCAGAGACAAAGGGAACAAATGTCGCAAATCGATAAAACTCGGGAGGAGTTAATTCAAGATTTACTCTCATGTTCAACTTTTGTCTGTTGTATGTTGATTTTTCTCTTTAGATTTGACACCTTGCTACTAAATTTCCCAAATAATTCCGTAATAAAAGGTTGCCTCTTTGCCAGTGTTAGTTACAAAGTTATGTTTGTTGTTCAACACTGAAATCTACACAGCTTCCTAACTGAACAGCTCATTTTGAAAAGTAGGTCTGAGGTTAAACACTTGGGAGTTTTTTGTCAGTACATTTTTTTATTGAGCAGATCAAAAAAAGTACGCAATAGGCAACTGCTCAACTCCACAGGGGGTCGTGAATACCCTTAATATTTCGATCAAATCTTTTCATTATTTGAATTTTATTTATTTTATTGAAAACAAAGTGTTATTTTTAGATTTTTCTATGCTTTCTATTAAAGTTTAAGAATTTATTAGGGAATTAAGAGAGTTGTGTTTCTTTATGTTTAAAAACAAATTGTTTTCTGTTTCGCCAGAACTTTTACAATACCAATTTGAATGTCTTTCTGCCAAATCCAGCCTTGGCTTTAAATGGAAATAATACAAATAAAGTGCATAAATAAATTGATTAAACACTAAACCTGTTTGCTGATTAACTTAAATCGCATTCACTCAGTCGTGTGCCCCGTCGTCCTGCTTCTTAGCCACTCTCTTCGATTCGGTTTGGAGGCTGTCCTGGCGCATGTCCTTTGTCAGTGGAATACATCACGCTGAGGTTTGCAAAAGTTTCATTTTATTTAGGAGGCAACTGGCAAGAAGAAGGCGGCTCCTAACTCGAGTCCTGGCAGTACGTGAGTTGCGCTCAACAATTTTAAATGGAATTTGTCACACGCCAGGCCCTTTCCCCTTTCCCCTTTCCCCCTTCCCTCTTCCCCTACCCCTTTCCCTTTATCCTTTACACATAAACATATATATATTTATATGTACTATGTATATACATATACTTTAGTATATATGCAAAAATAAACTTTTTACCAAACTTTGCTTCTATTTTTTTTCCAGCTTTGGGTTATTTTTTACGTAGCTCGTTTTTTTTCCAGCGTTGGCCAAGTTTTAAATTTATTATGCGAAAAAGTGCGAAATTCATTTTGCTGCCGCGTTCTCTTCTTCTTCGTCTTCTTCTGCCACGTCTCCTGCTGCGACGCGCCATTTTCTTTTGTAGACTTTTCGGAGAATTTTTGTATATTTCTAAGTACATAATTTAAATGTTGGTATGTGCGACAAAGGGGGGGAAGGGCGGGAGGTGGGGTGAGTTGAACTTCAACTAGACAATAAAACGTTGTATGGAAGGCGCGAAATTTTTTTAGATTATTTAGACGAGCGCGAGTGGGATGGGAAGAGAGTGAGAGAGTGTGAGGGGAAGACTAGAATCTTTGGCAGAACTCTCGTATTTCTCCGTTTCCTCCCCTCTCCAACCGCCGCTTGTCTTTGAGATACATTTTCAAGGTTCTGTCTACGTTGCTGACGGCTGATTTTCGTTTTTATTTAAGAGCAGAGGGGAAATGGGGCTGGGGCTGGGGCTGGTGTTGGGGGTTTTCTGTATAGCAGCTGTGCCCGGGCGCGCAGTACGTGTTGTATTTTTCTAACTTAAATTCCTGCGGGATTTAAAGTTTTGACAGTTTACGTGTTTGCCTTTGCAGCGAACTTTGAACCAAGCCGGAGACCCACACCACAACCAACAACAACAACAACAACGACAAATATAACCCACGTCTTTGGCCAACTGCCACATACTAGCATTATCTCACTCACACTCTGTCTCTACCACTCTATCTCCCTCTCTTTCACTCTCTAGCACTCCCTCTTTCTGACTCACCCCTGGCCAGGGCGTTGCCAATAAATCTCCAGGTGACGGTGACTCCATGTTGCATGCGGCGCATCGTGTGATCTATGCTTCTATTATAACTATTTATATACACAGATACAAACAGCTACAGACACAGATACACACACACACACACACACACGCATCAGCAGTGCGCATGTGTGTGCCTTGCTGCACCGTTATACAGTTATACACAAATGGCTGGCAACTACTTATATTTAATTCGATTTCGGAGCAACTTCACAATTTCAATGGCTTCCCCCTCCTCCCCCCAAAGTGCTCCAACCTTGCCTTGCTCTAATTTATGTTTTGTTTTGTCGGCACATTAAATTGTCACGCACGCGCTCGCCAATGGCTCCAAAACTGAAGAAGATGAGAAGAATCCATCGTGAAACACGTCTTGAAATATAACCTGACCAAAAAGGAGCAATTTCAGTTTGGGTTAATTCAGTGGAACTACAAACGTTTAACTGGAAAAGGGGTATGCAGTGTGAAAGGAGTACTAGTTATTTTTGGTATATCTTGGCGACTGATCAGATACAATCTTGAGAACACTTTGGAAGAACTGCTCGCATTTCTAACTTATCAAGCTAGCCTCGTTAGCTAATCTAACGCATCAAAAATTTAAATTATTTCTATAAAACTCAGAATTTTCCCCTTTATATATAATGGAATGCTGCTCGAAGTATATAAACAAAACTAATATACTTGACAAGCTACATTTTATAAGTATAAGCAAAATTTGATGTTTACCTAAATAAATCTTAACAAAATATACAAAAATGCATATACATATAACATGATTTTCTTTTATCAAGAAACCAGAGACCGTAACGATTACAATTTGTATAATAAAATTTACAGTTTAACAATTATTTTTTACTTTTATTATAAAAATTACTAATAGGAATTATTTTGTTACTTATATTATATACAATCAAAAATCACTCTTATTGGAATATTATTATATGCTTATACATATATGCACGCATGATATTTATTATCTTAACTTTTCGATTCGATTGCCTGTTTTTGCTCAAAATAAGTTATATTATTGGTTTTGCGAGTAAGAATTATTATTATTATTATTCATTCTTAAAATAAGAGATATGGAATAAGCGTTATTTTTAGTTTATATAATATAAGTTTCAAAATAATTCTTATTAGTGATTTGTGTATTAAAACTCGTAAGCAACTCTTATCCGTTAACTTTTATTTAAAAAATTGGTTTTATAAATTATTCCACGCATTGAAAACTTAGAGATGGCACAAACTTTTGATTTTTTTCACAATTTTGTAGTTAATTTCCTTCATTGTGATTTTTTTGTTTTAAAATAATAAAATATCTCTTATATTCGGTCTCTGCAAGTAACAAATACTAACGAATAGAATATCCAAAGAATCATTTCAAGACAGTTAACAGACAAGAATAAATAATAATTATTCCATAGCATAGTCGTAAAAGCACTAACCAAATTGATTACAAAGTTATTTATTTCAATTCAACAGTTTCATTTCAGTTGTGTATCCTTGCTGTATCCTTTTGTGCGTTTTGACTTGACTCAAGGCCAAGTTAGAAAGCTGGCCGGAAGTTGCTCAACCGGAAATTGTTTGACAGAAACCCTTTGGTCAAAGGCAGCACACAAAAGATACGAGAAAATCAATACGAAATCGATTAATTGGGTGTATGATAGTTTCCCTTCCCCTTTGCTTGCCTTCTTCCCTCTTTCCTTTCCAGTCGCATTTGTTTTACTCAAACCACGCACGCATTTTGTTCGCAATTTAATTAAATCTATTTTCATGCGTGTTGCTCGTGGGCGTGTTTTACCTTTTGATGTCGGGCAGATATACAGATATATATATATATATACTTATTGTAGCTTGGATTTCAGCTACTTGAGAGTGTCGATAGAAACAATTAAATGCGTCGAAGCCGCAGCAAAGTCAAACTGCTGCTGATTGCAAGACTGAGACGGAAAACTAATTTTCCGCACTGCCAATCGAGGCGCACTAAATCTGTCAATTAAATTGGCCGCAGGGAGGGCGAGTCAGTCCCAAGTGCGTACGAGGGGGAATGAGAAGTTGGACGTTGAGTGTACGGTACGTGGGCGTTAGGGGAGGGGCAACATGCCGCTGTTTGCTCCGACGTGATTATGGTCTATGCCTATGTCTCTGGCAATGTTGAATATTGATGCTTGCGGTGGCAAATGCGCAATTGAGTTGCAATTGCGAACACGAACGCAATCTTCGAGATACATATGTATCTGCAGCTGTATTTATATCTGTGTGCATGGTTTTCAAATTTTGAGCTACACGTTTTGGGTGTGTGCACAGCTGTACTCGTATACACATGCACACCTTGAATTGCATCTTGCGGATATGCAGCCAACAAACAGAATTTCAATTTTTCTCAAACCTTGCATCCTTGCCACAGGGGCAGGCAATCAGCTTTTAATTGCACACACACACACACACATACATTGAAATCTGTGCTTTTATAACTAGAGGGAGTTGGCTTCTGGTGACACTTTGGTAATTGACTTTGTTTGAGTTTTGTGCCACACAAATGCGCCTCAATTTATGCCACAGCTGCAAACTGAAAGCACTTGAAAGCCACCGATTGCCAATCTGAAACCTTTCTCTCTCTCTTTCTATCTCTCTGTCTCTCTCTGTGCCCATTCTCATGGGCTAAGGGCACCCAAAATGATGTGCAAAAGATGATTAAGCGAACATATACAAGTATTAAAGTGCGGCTTGGTTCGTGGCTCGCACAGCCTCCCAAATTGTCTGGAAACTGAACATAATTGCGCTCGCAAAATTCACTTTGTCGATCGGCCAGTTGCGATATATACTTCGTAAGTTGCAATGCGAATTCCATATACAGTTGCTTCATTCCTCCGGTGAAATTGCTGCCTGCGTCGATAAAATCAGCTTAACGAACGGGCTTTAAGGCTCAGCATTGTTTTTTGTTTTTTTTTTTGGGGGGGCAACTGCAGCTCGCACGCATTATTTTGTTTTATTTTCGAAGCAATTTTTGAGGTGCAAGCGCAGCACTCAATGGCCGCCACATGATCTGGCAACGGGCGAAGGGGCAGCTTAGCAAACTGAAGCTGAAACTGGTTTTTTGTGGCATGGCGACCAGTTCAACTCACGCATGCGCAGGACACGAATACGGACACGGACAATTACTTGGAGGACGGACAATTTGCTCGTCATTAAAATAATTCATTGCTTGAGCTGCCGTGGCAACAGGTAGCCTCCTTTGCTTGATCACTGATCACTGTGCAGTGATCAAAGCGTGATCAGTGGTCAATACACAGCTTGCAGTGCATTTAGTTATGAGTAATGTCTTGAAACTTTTACGGTATAGCAATTTAGTAAAGCAGGGAGAGAGTTTGGCATACCCAAGCAGATGATGTAATATGATATAAAATAAACAATATATGTTTAAAATATACTTAAATGCGTTTCATTTTCGATATATTCACGATAAACAAATGCTCCACTGTGTTTAAATGATGGCAAAGCCTCGTCGAATGTGGCCGTGCTATTCAAATATAGAAAATATACAGAAAATTATAAAGATAACTGTCAAGGTCAAAAGAAGACTCCGTTTGACCAAAAGTTAATGTAGAAACACAGAAAAAATAGATTAATAAATTTGTAGAAAGAAATTCCTGATTTTTGATCATCTAATGTGTTACCTTTAAATTTTTTTTAGATTTGTAAACTCACAATATTTGTTGAGACAAAAAAAAAACAGGAAAGAAATGTTATCTTCGGCGTGTCAAAAAAAAAAAAAAAAAATTAATTTTTCAACTGTTTGTTCATATGGCAGCTATAAGATATAGTGATCCAATTTTGATAAAATTTGGTCAACATGTGTAGAACGTGCTTAAATTTAGATATTGTGAGTTTGGTCGATATATTTTGAAAAACACAAAAGTTTTTCTTACAGTAACTTAATTTCAACCGATCGTTCCTATGGCAGCTATAAGAAATAGAAGTCCGCTTTCGATCAAATGTTATCATCATGTATAAACTGTATTTAAACATAGGTAAAGTGAGTTTGGTTGAGCTATCTTGAATAACAAAAAAGTTTTTCCCTTAATGCGTTACACATTTTGTGACAAAATTGTAGCACTCTCTGAAAGGGTATACAAAACATAGGACAATTTTTAATGCGAGGTTTAAAACTGAATTTACCTCTATACTCAAGCTTGTCTTCATTTCTAAGTATATCAATGATCAGAACTCAAATCATTAGATATATGAATGTACAAGCATTCAATTTTTACTAACTATGCTCATTATTAGAATCTTGAGCTTAAACTACCAAAAATGAGTTTAATCAAATTCAAGCATGACTGATCAGAGAACTGTATCTGTATTTTTGTCATTAAGTTGTAGGTTTCACTTTTATGTTATGGGTCGTATCAATGCCGAACCCGTTCACTTCACGGTTGTCCAACGAAATGAATTGGCCGCCATGTTACGGCAATTAAAATGAAAATGAAAGAAACATTTGAGAGACAATGAATACATCACAAATTTATTGTCTCTGCTTGAATGTGTTGCTTTGAATTGTATTTTATTGTATAATAATTCCATCATTGGTTAGAGCAACTGACGCCTGAGGACTGAGGAGGCTCCAGCTGACGATTGACCCAGTGGCCAAGCTGCTGAAATATTGAAACGCTGAAACGCGACGAAGCTGAACAAAAAACAAAAAGCGCTGCGGGTTTATCTTAATAGCTCAATTAATGAGCGATGCGAACGCCCCAACAAAATATATACAAAAATGCCCAAAAAAGAAACACGCAACACGCCATTTCCATATTTACATAGACAAAGATACAGATACAAGTTTATATATATGTATATATAGAAATAGATAGAGAGATAGAGGCAGACATGTGTGAGTGCGTGGAACGCCTTCTCCAAGAGTCGTGCCTTCATTTAAATAATCAACGACTCTATTTTGGCTCGATTCCATGGGACAAGCCGACAGCTGGCGGTACGCGCTGAGATATACAGATATATATATATATATAGATATATACCAGAAACTGTTAACAGTTCAAGAAGAAACAAGGCATTTTGAGAAAGACTCGACTATCAAATGAAGTTATTCACTGTTTGCCCCGAGCAGCAGCAGCAAATGCCAAATCCAAGACCAAAACTCGATGTTGGACATTATAAATAAATAAATAAGTGGCACGATGTCAAGCTGTTCCATATCGTGAGGCAGCATCAGCAACATCAGCAGAAGCAGCTGCAGAGGATGAGCGGAAGAAGCTTGGAGCAGACGCTGCTGATGCTGCTGATGATGATGATGATGATGATGATGATGATGATGATATTGCACGCTGGACACTGAACAGTGGCCAGTTTTGTACGATATTTTTTCAATTTCAGAGTTCATTAGACAAAAACTAAAAACGCACAAATGCGCAGGCTGACGTCATCGACAACTTTTGATGATTATCGCTTCACAAGTTATGTGGCAGCTAGCAAAACTAGAAACGGAAATGTGCAACATTTCCGCAGGCTCTCTCGCTCTGAATGTTGCCCCCAATAAAAATCAACCGCGCCAAGTCGCAAGTGTCAAACATAAATTACAAATGGGCCAACAAAATGGCTGCCAGCACTGATAAGAGGCAGATGCGATTATTTATGGATTGGAGGAATGGGAATGGGACTGGAATTGGGACAGGGACTGGTACTGGCAGGGTGCATGCTGGCAATCTTTCAGATACATTCGGTATCTGTATCTTTTAATTGCATTTGAGAGCGCCCCTCTGATTTGACACGCCCACTCATTTAACTGGCTACTGCTGCTGCTGTGGCAGTTTTTTTTTGCTTCTGGGTATCGCATCGAATGCGTTTTTAATTGCTTTTTCAATGCTGCTCGGGCAGCTGGCTGCCATTTTTTAGCAGAGGCGCCTTTGAAAATGGCCACATTTGCTTAACAGAGCCAAAAATAGACAGTTTTCAAAGCATCAAATTACTCAAAAGCCTTATAATAATTAGCTTTGAACTACACCTTTACTCACATTGCCCACTAAGTGTATGTGTGTGTGTGTATGTGTGGCAACTTCATTAAGGGCACATAAAAGTAAACAAGCCAAAAGTGTCGGAATTTCACACATAATTGGCACTTGAAGTTTTATTTTTATTTGCCCCCCAAAAACTAAACGACAAACTTATGGTCCAACTCTGTGTGAGAGACCCGCAACCAAGCAGACAGAGGTGTGCTCAAATGGGGGTTGGGTTGGCATTGTGGGCTTGGGGTCATAGCAGCTGCTTCCTGCCAAAAGCCAAACAATTTTTTTTTTTTTTTTCTGCTACAGTTTCCATTGTTTCTGCTATTGTTGCTCTGTGCAAAAGTGAAAGTTTACTGCAACATTTCTTTTGGGTTTTCCTTTTTTTTTTTTGTAGTTTGTTTCTCTGTTTTTTCGCGACTTTCTCACCTCCTGCTCAGCCTGCGTCTTTTTGCCCTTCAATTTAACTGGCTGCTAGAACGTGTGAAACTAGCAGTTAATTTCCTAGACTGCAGTCGGCGTTCATATTCCTATAGCCCGTTCCTATTTCAGTTCCTATTTCTATTCCAATTCCTGCCTCGTTCATTTTCGAAAGTTGCAGTTCACATCGACTCCTGTGCGAGTGTGTGTGTGTGTGTGTGTGTGTGTGTGTGTGTGTATGCGTGTGTGTGTGTGCAGGCGAGTTTGTCGTTTGGAAGATTTATGCGCAAATTGCTTTTGCGCAAAATCAACAAAAACAGCGCAGTACAGAGGGCTAGCTGCACAGTGGGCTAAATCCATAAAATATCTAACATAAATACAAATATTTAATGCTTTTTCTTTTAGTCTGAAGCTAGTTTATAACAATTTAAGCTACATTTAACAAATAGAATTCATTTTCATTTTAACAAACAACACTTTTTTCTCATCTATTTTCCATATTTGTCCCATTGTACTTCAGTGTGTAGCAGCCTGGATGCAGTCGTTTGATTATTTTTGCTTCTGTGACGCAGTTGTTGCTGGCTTCGCACTTTTGTCATCGTGTTTCGTGTTTCGTAATCAATAACATTTTCGCAAGTGAATTACTCGCTATTGTTTTTTCTGCTCTCCAGCCTTCAACCCTCAGCTGTGCTCACAATTTACAGCCCCGACAATGGGGAAAAAGAAAGTGACAAAGTTCAAAATTTCATTCAAAAGCGAGATAAACAAGCGCCAAGCTCCACTCTTACAAAACCCCTTTTTCCAAGCGCTCCTTTATAGATTTATGATGGTTTATAATGAACTTGTAAAGTAATTATGCGCTGCGACGCGTTCACTCGTGTGCAGCACCTTTCCAAGCATCGGACCACCCACCACCCAACACCCACCAGGCAGCATTAAGCAGCCACTTCGGCACATAGATACATAACTCAGGCGCAACCCTTTTCAAAAAATGCTTGTCGTCTTTTTCGCGCGCGAGTATGTGAAATGTGAAAGGAGCAAGGAGCAAGGACGAAAAGCTATCAAACAACCCCCACCCCCACCAACCACCATTCACCGCTGCGTCTTTGGGCGCCGTTTACGCTTGTAATTACACGCTTCATTGTTGGCCTCAACACAGCACACACGGAGTCGTAGCAGGAGCAGTAGCAGGAGCAGGCCATGTCCTGCCAGCATCCTTGAGCATCCAACATTGGGAGCTCCATTTTCATGTTGTTTCATCGCCTCGCTTTGGTGTCGTATATCTCGCTTCTAATTGGGTTTCGTTGTGCGCTGAGCACGCTAATGTCAACCTTGTTGTCTTGCCCAGTCTCAGTTCCTTTCTCAGTCGCAGTCTCAGTCTCAGTCCTAGTCGAAGTCCCAGTTCTAGGCTCAGTCTCAGTCCTAGTCTCAGTCCCAGTCTAGAGATTCACTTAGCTCATGCACATGCAAAACAAAACGTACTCCAAAAACACGCCTCCTACCCCCAACACACTACACCCCTACCCAAATTGCCAAGCAATGCCATTAAAAGTGGGTGGTTGGGGGGCGGTGTGGGTGTTTGTATGCTGCTTGAGCATAAAGGAAACGGAAACGTTAAGCTTCGTCGCTTCTTGGAGCTGCTCTGTCGCCAGTCTATGTCTTCGTCTCTGTCTCGGTGTGTGTGTGCAACACTGTGGCAAGAAGCTGCCAGTGCCGCCTGCTGAATTATGTTGCATGCTTTTAGGTGATTTAGCTCACGTTCGTATGCAGAAATGTCTGCAACGTTTTTGGTTTATGCTTTGTTTAACTAATATTTTGTAAAATCTTGTTTGAAATTATGAACTGACTGTGCCTCTCCGCCTGCCCCTTTGTCTAGCGCTCTGCTTGTCTAACTGGGTAAGCTCGGGACAAGGCAAAAGTTTCTTTATTTTCCTGCTTGCCAATTTCACACTCTGCCAAACGCTGCTGGGGCAGCAATAAGTTTCAGCCAATAGCTGTCCCGGAAAGGGGTCAGCAGAGCCAGCCCAAAAGTCTGCCAACGGCAAAAACAAAGCTGGCAATTTCTGACCAGCTTTGGCTGTCCACTATTGCAAAATGTATGCTACAATATTGATCAGAAAGATCTCAGAGACAACAAGAAATAGAGTCAGCAAATTTTGGTATATGTAGTAGGTATTCATTTATTATAATTTTAAATATACTTTAAAGTATAGCTGCTTAAATCTATAAAAACGCTTTGCAGGAAAAATTAGTTTGATTGATGTAATAGTTTTGAAAATAAGATTGAAGCACAACTAATGAGTTTTTTAAACAATAAAACCTAAGATGCTCATATTTGAGCTTTGTAATTCGACAAATTAAGTATTGAAACTTTTGAAATTTTGTTAAATTTAAATTAATTTCTGTTTTGATCAACATCAACAGCCGAGTCATGTCCGTCATGTCCGTCATGTCCGTCATGTCCGTCATGTCCGTCATGTCCGTCGTGTCCGTCTGTCCGTCCGTCCGTCTGTTTATATGCGTTTTTCAAGACATTTTTCTAGAGCTATCTTGATGAAACTTGGCACAGATGCTTCTTCTCATTGCAGGTAATACCTATAGTTGAATTGGCCAGATCGGACCACTATAACATATAGCTGATATAGGGACTTTTTTGTTTTTCAAGAAAACTCAACCAAACTCACTAAACCTAAGTTTAAAGACAATTTATACATGACGACAAAATTTCATTGAAATCGGATTGCTATATCTTATAGCTGCCATAGGAACGATCGGTTGAAATATTAGTTTTTGTATGAAAAACTTTTGTGTTTCTCAAAACATATCGACCAAAAGCAATATACCTAAATTTAAGCATGTTCTACACATGTTATCTTACACTTAGCTGTCATAGGAACAATCAGTTGAAAAATAAGTTTTCTTATGCAAATTCTTGTTAAATTGTACGATTGCAACTTAGGGTTGTAATTGAAAACACTGTTATAATAATATAATTAATATATTTTGAGTTTTACATTTCTAACAAAGAACATTTTATCAGACCATCCAGATGCTGAGATGTTTAAGATTATTTTTGTATCTCAGCTAAACATGAATATCTTTATGTATTAAGATTTTGATTGCTTTCATGTGATTTTCTTTCTTTAAATCGTTTTGCCAGCTTTCAACCACTTTTCTTCTGCCCAAAACCATTCACATTTTATATTTCATTGTTTATTGTTTAACGTTTGCCACGCTTATTAACTAAAGCGAATGGCGACTGTCATCCATAAATCAAAGCCTGAGTCTGAGGCGGCCCACAAGTTGTGACAGTTTGCAGTGCATAGTTCAGTTTCAAGACTCTTTACTCATATTAAAAAATCCCTACAACGTTTTGCATAAAAAATAAAGCACACACGCATGTGTGGAACTCTGTGTGTGTGTGTGTGTGTGTTTGTGACATCATATCGTATATTGTCGCATGAATTTACGTGACCATATGTTGTCGCTGGAGCACATAAATTCCAAGGGGCCACAGACTGGGCGACGGCTTCAACATTTACTTTCAAGTAAAACTCAGAGCTGCCCCCGCCGTGGAGTTGACTTTAACCCCAAACCAAACTGCTCCTGCCTCTGCACAAACCATGTTAACCCTTGCAAGTGTTGATATTTCGCAGAGTTTTTTGCATATGCGAAAAAAAAAGAATTTATTGAATTTAATTTGAAATCGCACAACAGAAGGCGACAGCTGGCAAACCGATATAGAATAACATAACTTATGAATATAGCCACTAGTATATAGTATATCATTAGATCCAAACATTTGCTAGATTCTTAAGCCTGCAGCCTGCATATGAATATTTAAATTCGCATTTGGCTTGGACGCTTTGGACGCCTTTGGCTAATGAAGCCGCGCGAAATTCGTTTTTAATTGCGCTTGAAAATCCCGAAGATGGCGGCCAGAAAAATTTGCTTTTAATTGCTGCAAAAGGCAGCCCTGAAAACAGACTATGCCACTTGTGTTTTTTAGTCTACCCCCCTTCCTTTACATGCCTCCCACCAACAAACTCGATTTCGCAGCTAATGGATGACGGCAAAACTGTTGGCCTGGGCTGAGTCTGAGTCTGGGATTGGAACTGAGCGTTGCTGTGGTACGGGTACATGGGCATCAGCATCGGCATCGGCACAGCAGCCAATTAAAGGCATGACATAAATCCAGATGTGACTTGTATTGGGTGTTTCCGCCTGCGGCCCACATTCAGTCTCTCTTACATTGCAGCGGGCCACAAAAAAAGACACAGCGCCAAAAAATGTTTCAAGATTTTGTTGCGAACACAACAAAAAGCAAAAACGTCGAGGAAAACTTTGCAACAACCAACCCAAGCGGGCCAGACAACCCAACCAACCCAACCAACCATCCAACTATCCAACCAACCAACGGACCGGCACTCGCTCGCTTTTCATGCTCACGCCCGTCGTTTCAGCTTACAATGTTTTTTTTTCTCCTTGTTTTTTTTTTCAGGTTTTATTCAGTTTTTTTGTTGTTGTATTATTGCATTGTACGAGTATTTTTCTACTTGAGTTGGCAGCACCGCCTGCCCTTCTTGTTGTTCCTGTCTTTTTTTTCAACATGCACTTCACTTGCTCGGCAAAAGAAACCGCAGCTTATGTTAGTATCTGCCTTTAGCCTCCTACCCGAGCTTTTTGTGGTCCCGTTGGGTGCCCAAAACACAGCGACTTCGTCTTGGATGCTCTCTCTCTTTACCTTTGGGAAATACTGTGTTTTTGCCACCCCCCCCCCCCCCCCCACTCTACAGCCCCTTTGCCACATTAAAATTCTTTCCAGCCGAGGCCGAGTCCGATTCCGAGTCCAAGTTAACTAATTTATGTCGGACGACTTGGAATTAATGAATAAATGGCGGGGGCGCTTAGACGAATGGCCAGGCAATGCTTCGAAATATGTAAATTACTTGGCAAAAAACAAAAAAAATACTTTACCAACAACAAAAATTGTTTACACAAACATGCAAGAAATGCCACACGCAATCTTAAGAGGGCAATGTAAACTTTTCTATTCTTCGTTAGACCATTTATAAAGTGAAAATTACTTGGGTTTTCAGTTTCAGCCGCTCTTAAAAAAAGAAAAAATAAACTTTTGAAACCCTAAATTGTGTTTGCGTATCAAGCGAGATTATTTGTATAAACATAATAATGACAATTTTGAATAAGTAGAAAATGCCTCAAGAGAAATGTGCTCATAATTGCTGGGATTATGGCAAAGTACCAGTTTGTAAATATTTAGGTGTATTTGAAATTATATAAAAGTAGACTTTTATAATTTTGAAAAATTAGCATTAATCAAAAGTTGAGCTTAAGATACGTTTATTGTTATTAGGATGACTTCATTATGTACTGTATTTTTACTCCCAGTTCCCATTAAAAATGGGAAAAAGGGAGTTATAAAGTACTGCAAATGTATGTAACAGGCAGAAGGAGACATTTCCGACTATATAAACTATATATATTCTAGATCAGCATCAACAGCCGACACGAACTAGCCATGTCCGTCTGTCTGTCCGTCCGTATGAGCACACAGATCTCGGACACTATATGAGCTAGAGACACCAAACTTAGCATGCAGGTTCCTGTATACCATACGCAGATCAAGTTTATTTCAAATTTCGGATACACATGATATACATATATGTTGTATCAATGTTGATCAGATGCGTAAATTTCATTACGATCGGATAACAAACACCAAAGTTATGAAAGAATCTATAACCTCCGTCTCAGCAAGCAGGAGCAAAAGTTTGACAGGCACTAGACAAGTTAAGTGCGCTGCTTGCTTGTGTTGCCGCTGAACTGCTTGAAGTGCAAGTTGGGAGCAGGGAGTCTCGTAGTCGTTCACACTTGGATAATGCATTCTTACTATTTATCTATTCTTGTTTTGAGTTTATGCTACCCCAGAAGCCTACATCTTTCAGTCTTTCAATCTAAAACTGCTGATACAATCTTCTCAAGAACAATAACAGCATTTACACATCGGTAGCAGATGAAACCAATAAAATTAATAATCATAATTAATATGATTTCTTCTTATCGAAGCACGCAATTAAATTTGCCAAACATAAATCGACACAATGACATTATGCAGTGCGCCCGAGCAGGGACTGAGTTGCCATATTAAAAATGCCCGCATTTGTCGCCCCCCGAAAAAAAAGTTAAGCAATTAAATTGGTCCAACACATGATGACAATGGGGTAAAGTGAAAGATGCGAGTTGGGGAAAGAGGCAGAGGGATAGGAAGAGGGAAATAGTGTATAAGATAAGTGGCTCAGAAGACGCAGACTTGAGCATATTATCTCTGGGCAAACAAACATGAGACAACATGGAACAAATAATAAATCGCATAAAATATAATTATGAAATTTGTTGCTTGTTTGTTCGCTGAGGGAGGGATGGTCCAGGGGCGCTGTGTCAAAAAGGGGGCGGGCCTTGTGCCCTCTCAATGCAGCGCGCACTGAGTTAATACGCGCCTGTAATTAACTTGTGATTTATTGGTTTAAGTTTTTAGCGGAATGGCGAACGCTTCATTGGGCGGCCTTTTCTTTTCTTTTCATTTTCTTTTTCCTTGGGTTGCTGTTTTCTTGTAGAGTTCCTTTTCTTTTGCTGTGTGCACTTGTCGCGTTTGGCTTTTCTTTTGCTGCTGCTGCTACTGTTGCCGGTTCATTTCGTAAACTTTCTCCAGGCGCTGCTTTATTCGCAACAAAATGTCTTAAAAGTAAAGCTAATTTATAAGTAGTCGCTGCTCCGCCCCGCCACACCCCGCACCGCACCATTGTTCCCGCCACCCACCTTTAATATTAAATGTTACACCAGGGACACATTTCGATGAAATATTTCGTAAAAAGTGTCTACGAACGAAAAATGCGAGCCTGGGCCGCTCCTATTCTCAGTTACAATGCCAGCTTCACCTTTTGGCCAACGTCTTTGGTTTTTTGGACCTGGACCTGGACCTCTCCTTGGCCATGTCCATGTCCATGGCTCTGGCTTGCCAAAACTTTCTCCTTGTGGCATTCATGAGCTTTGGCTACAGTTCCACGCCTTTGCCGCCAGCTCACGCACGTGGCAGATGCGGCACAAGAAAGAGGCAGCAGCAGCAGCAGCAGAAGCAGAAGATGCTGCTGGCATTGGCTTCATTGTTGTTTTTGTTTTTGGACCGCCTGCTCGTTGTTTTGTCAAGACGTGCCGGGGGCTTGGGGGTAGTGGATTTTTGGCCTGGCACAGCACAAGAATTATTACCGACCAAATAAGCGATATTTCTCGAGGGATGAATGTGCTTTGGTGCGTGTTTTATTTTATTTTGTTGAGTTACAACCCGCCAGCTAACGGTACACGCTTCCCTTTTTGCCTAGGGGTTGGGCAGAGGATTGTATACGTATGTGTATGTGTGTGTGTGTGTACTAGTTGTGTCTTCGTACGCATGGCTGCCACGGCGAAAGGAGGCGCCTCTGACGAGGCTGTGCAGGGGAAATGTCGAATGCGAAATTAAGAAAACATGGCAGTAAAATTGGGTAATAAATCATTGGGGGGGGAGCCTCAAAGTGTTGCTTATACATACACACATACATACATATATACTGCGGCATACTTCGGCACAGTTGGAATTTGTTGCGCAACAAATTATATAGATTTTGGGACATTTTGTACGAGCTCTTTTTTTTTGCAGTGGTTGGAGATAAAAGTAGTGAGTTGAGAATCTCATCTGCAATCTAAAAAGTTGATAAGGCATAAATTATACGTTATTATTTTAGATGTAGTTGTAGAAAACAGTAAGATAATGTTGTTTTAATGGCTAACTAAAGCTTGGCAAATATTTCAATATAGTTTTCTTTACACTTTTAGAGCAAGTTTTTGATATGTTCGGATTTGTTCTTAAGTTCTTGTATGCATAATGAAATACATTATCGATAGAGCTAACCTTCCTCATCTAGTGACACCATAGATACTTAGTAGACCATCAAGTTACTTTTAGTATTTAACTATAATTCCTGACTTATTTTCAGTTGAAAATCGGAAATTTATTCCAAGATATGATATGACATCAAACTTCTTTAACTACTTTTTAGTTAGTTCAGCGATTCAAACCGACAGAGGTTAGTTAGGTCTTTCACATAGTACCATTATATGCTCATTGTGTTACTTTATGAGCAACTGTTGCACATATCTATTGTATCTTTTCTCTCACTTCCCTTGGCTTTCAGTCGATAGCTATTGCGGTAATCCCACATCGTTGCACGCATCCTCAGTTACATGTGTGTGATTAAAATGGCGATATGAATGCATAATAATATCAGAGTTATGAGTGTTAGGCCGAAAACAAAAAAATAGAGAATCCAGACCAGACCAGACTAGACCAGGGCCAAAGCAACGCCCATTCAAGCCCCATTGACGCATACAACTGCAGTGAACTAAGCGGCGGGCGCAAAGTGCAGCACCCACCCCTCCCTCTGCTGCCCTGGTTATGGCCATCAACGCTGGGTGAGTAAGTGAGCTGAACTTTGATGCCGCCACATTCTATTCGCATTTGGGCTGCAACTACGAGTACCTATGGCCATATATCTACAACAGCCAGGAGTAGGACTGGCAAGCTCCAGCGCCAACAGGCCGCCTGCTTTTTTTGTTGTTGTTGTTTTTCTCCTCTCTTTCAGCCCAATGCGAGTGCGAGTGTGAGTCCGAAGCCGAAAAGCCGTAAAGCCAACGGCGGGAGAAGCGTGGGGCTGGCGCATTGGCAAAGACTGCCGCCGTTGGCTCTGGAAGATTTATGCAGTTCATATTCACATTTTCCAAACGCCGCATACCAGGCGCAGCATTCGAACGCAGCACTCAGTCGAAGAGGGACTCTGCCACATGGACATGAACATTGTAAACGTGCCTAAATGTGTGAGTGTGTATATGTGTGTGTGTGTGTGTGTGTGAGAGAGAGAGAGAGAGAGTGGGTTGTAAAGGGATAGAAGTCCAGTCGCAGTTGTTGAAGCTTTTTTGGGCGCACAATGCGCGCTGAGCATTGCAGTTTGATGTTCTTCTTGTTGTTGCCAGCCCCAAAAATGCCGCCACATCACAGTGGTGCAAGTATTAGGTTTATGCATTATTATTTTTAAGTGTAAAATATATTATTTCGTTTATATGTGTGTGTTTTTATATAAAGCTAAACAAGTTTTCAAATTTTGCATTTCAATAAAGGAAATATATTTTAGAACAATTTATTTTTATTCTTTTTACACGCAACGCGAAAATTTAGATCAATTTTCAAATGGTAATAACTTTCACCCGGATCTATATACGTGTTAAGAAATAAATTCTCAATTTTTCAAATTATCTGTCGATCATTATAAATATATAATGCCTTTTCTTAATTCTGATTTCAATCAATCTTAGTTCACAAAAACGATAAAGTATTTATTACAACAAATTTCCGTGTGCTTCAACAATGTAATTAAGAACTTCAAATACAGAACGAATATAATTAAATTCGAAAATGGGACGATAAAACCGAAAAAAAAACTTGAAATGAAAAGTAATCGAAAGTGGGAACAGGCCTTTTTTTATATTTTTATGTAGGAAATGTTTGTTTTTTTAATAATAATGTTTATTTTACAATTATAATAAATAATCTGAAGCAGTTAATGTGTAATGTTCAATACAATGCGTAATATATCCTATTAGCCCACTGTGCGCTGCCGATGGCCTGGCCTGGCCTGCCTGCCTGCCTCTGCTGTCCACGAGCAAGTGTTGTTGCAAGAGGAGAAGTTGGAGCTAGAGATTGGGTTTGAAACTGGGCTTGGGAATGGGTTTTGTGGTACTCTGATGCTGGTGCTGGTTCTGTTCGGCTGCTGGATGCTGCAGGCTGCAGGCTCGTGCAAGCGTTTGGAACACACTGCATATTAAGTTATTGTATATTAGGTGTTAAATCAGATAAATTTTCGCATAATACCGCATACAGCACTCGGATTTTCAAAGATTAACGTGGCGCACACAGTCGTTGGTCAGTTGTTGTTGTTATTATTACTGTTGCATGAGTCTGTGTGTTTGTGTGTGTGTGTGTGTTTGCTTGTTTGTGTTTGTGAGTTGAGCTATGCTTGGGCTGTGGCTGCAGCATTTTGGAGCTGTTTTAATCATTTGAATGCTGCACATTGTTTTCAAACCCCCATCTACCCCTCTCCAACAAGCTGCACTAACCATTGACTGCCAATGGAGGCTCTAAACACTGTTGCACTTTATTTGCATTGCTGAGCTTGTGTGCGTGTGTTTGTGTATGTGTGCGTGTGTGTTTGAGTGTGCCGACACTGATAAACATTATTGAACTTGCTTTTCCATAGTTTTCGTTTTTGCTTCGATCGAGCGAGCTTGAAAATTGCATTGCTAACAAATTATTAATATGAGATAAATTTGTGAAAATTTATAATTGCACGAAATATATGGCAACAACAACAAGAAAAAACAATAATAAAACAAAAGCCAAACAAAAATCGAAGTGTATGAAATTTGATTACGCTTTATTAAGGCGAAAATAAATATTGTTGTTGGTGCTGGTGTTGCACACAAAAAAAAAATAAATTTCACTGTTATTAAACAAAAGCTATTGTGTTTTATGAAAAGCACATAAATAAAATGGCAAAAAGGCAACGCAGCGCTCGCTTTAATTTATTATGACAAGTTGCTCTGGCACTTTTATCTCTCGGAACACAAATTTTGCAGCCAGCCAACAGCAGCAACAACAACAGAAACAACAAATATACTATATATGAATATATATATGTATATATATGTATATATATGTATATATATATATGATATTTATGCTGGTGTTTGTGCATTATAGAATATGTATATATGCAATAAAATAGCCACAAAACAAACTCTGCCCAAATGCTGCTCTGCTTGGACAGCAAAAACTAACTACCAAACTAACCCATACACACACACATACACACTATAATAGCACACACACACTCATAACAAGATACAACAACAAGATGCAAAATGAACTGACAAATCAGTTGGTAATATAATTTACAGGCTATGAATAGACTTGAGCAAGACCTAGTTAACTTGAAAATGCTCGTTAGTTATATTTTATAACAGTCAATTATGTATTTAAATGAAAATTTCTACATTTCTGAGTATGAAAACCTTAAACCAATATGTTACTTTAATAAATTGTTTATAAATAATATATATTAAGTTATACTTAGGTCTGGGTCTGCAAAACGGAACCCAAGAGAAAGCTTTGCATTAATTGCTCAGAAGGGAATGTAATATTGTATATAACAATAATAGAAACTATATTGAAGATTAAGTGAAATGTGAAAATTATTTTGTTTAAAAAACATAAGAAAAATTAAAACAAGAAAGAAATTTTTTCTTCGGCTTGCCGAATATATATACCCATGCAGACAAGATGTGCACAAGAAAACTGATTTTTCAACTGATTGTTCATATGGCAGCTATAAGATATAGTGATCCGATTTTGATCAAATTTGGCCAACATGTGTAGAACGTGCTTTAATTTAGATAAAATGAGTTTGGTCGAGATATTTTGAAAATCACAACAGTTTTTCATATAAAAACTTATTTTCAACCGGTCATTCCTATGGCAGCTATAAGATATAGTGGTCCGATTTTGTGTCTGCAATAGGAAGAAGCATCTGTCCCAAGTTTCATCAAGATAGCTCTAGAACAAAGTCCTGAAAAACGCATATAAGCAGACAGACAGACGGACATGACGGACATGATTCGTTGTTGCTGATCACGAACATACAAATTTTTTTTCTGACGTGTCTTCTTCAATGCATTAGACATTTCGACATAAAAAAGTTGCTGATGAAATTTTGGTGTTAAACTTAAATTTGTTGGTAAAAATAAACTATGCACAGCTGATTCAAATTCAATTTCATATTTATTTGTTAATTTAGTTTCTAGAGCCTTCGTATTTTAATAAATATGAAAACTAATTCAAAACTTTACTAAAAAGAGAATAATTTTGTCTCTTAATAATACTACGATTTCTTGATGCATGCTACAAATTCAATTCTGAAATATAATCTAATACTTATGTATAGCATATATATGATAGCCACAAGCTGTAATATCTTCTATATTCCAACTTGCCCAACTGCATAGATTAACTGCTATTCTGTGCTTCAATTGCTGCAACATTGTGGATAGCTTTTGAGGCACTTGCATCCTGCACAGCGGGCAGGCCGAGTTGCGATGCAGATGCGCTACTTGCCGACATAGCTGCAGGGGGGCTTTTGAGTAAAGGGTGGTGGGGGAGAACATAGGAAATAGGCAGCGCCCTGCAAAATTGCGGCTATAACTCATTGCTGCTGAGTATGTGTTAAGATAGGCACGAAAAACGAGCGTGCAAATAAATTTGCAGATTACGCGCATAAATAAAGACGAAGACGGCGCAAACGGAGATTAAGAGTTGCAGAATGGGAAAATTGCAACTGGAAAATGCAGAATGCAGAATGTTGAATGCAATTGCAACATAATTGAAGTGCATATTTAATTCAATTTATAAGCTGAATTCAAACGTTTGCTAATCCTTTGCGCAGCTCGTCTGCTATTTATTATAAATTTTGCAAAATTTAAGCAACTGCGAATTATGCGCCGCGACGAAAGGCAGGCCACAAGTTGATTGCGGTGAAAACAATTTAGGCCCAACATTGCAGGCACCCTTTTGCCCACTATCCCCTGAACTACAACTGCATCTGCAAACAGGGCGAGTGAGCAGAGGGGCATTGGGAAGAGAGCGGCATTGGCCAGGAACATGTTGCAGAGTCAGGAGATGGGAGCCTCGCTGGACAACGACTGTGACTGGTCAGCAGGTTGCTGTTGCTGTTGCCGTTGATGTGTTTTGGCCAGTTGTTGTTGTTGTTGTTGCGCGCTTTTCAAATTGCCCGTTGAACGTTCGCCGGGTGAGTAAAACGATTACCCGCCGGCTAGGCCTGCTTTGGTTAGTGCTTTTCGTATGTGTTGGAACAACTATTATTAAATTTTTTTTTCAGTTTTGTTATTTTACAAGTGCTGTTGTTGTTGTTGTTGTTGTTGTTGTTGCTGCGGCCATTGTTCTGCTTTGGCTGGAAATTATTATTCGCATGCCAAAATGAATTGAGCTGCCTCAGACGAGGCAGAGGCTCGTCTCTTGGCATGCAACATGTTTAGTTTATTCATAAACTTACATTCACACACAAACACACACACACTTTGGGTGTGAGTGCGTCGGCATATTCAAAAGTAGCCGCATTAAATGAGCGGCCTCAACGCGCACTCAAATTGCCCAGTTATTAAGTAAATTGATTTTAAGTATGTTTCAAAATTATTTGCTTTTAAATGTTTTGCTGCTTTTTGTTGCTGTTATAGTTGTTGTTGTCGTTGCCTTCTAACAATATTCGCCGCTCTTATTTTAACAGGAGCTGGTAATAGAATGCAATGACTTTTTGGCGTGATAAACAGCGGAAGCATAAAGTTGCAGACTAACTTTAATATATCAAAAATTGATTGTTAACATCGCCAGCAATTGCTGCTGATTTCCATTAAGATATGACTGGATTAAAGTGCTGTAAGAAATATTAAAACCATGCAGCTGTTATGTGACTTAAAAGCAGCAATTAATTTATAACAATTATTTTCAGCAAGCCGTTTAAGAAAAAATTAAGGCAAGAATTTAAAATGTGAATAAATATTTTAGTGCATTTAAGGAACAATTTTCAATAAATTTAACAAAATATAGAATATTGAGGCACTTAATAAAAAATTTAAGAAATTATATTTTTTGAACATTTAAGTAAATGTACATCATATTCAATATCACTCCTACCAAATATAATTTTAAGACCACAAATAATAATAAACTTGTTAAACATATGTATATATAAATGGTTAATAATAAAAAAATTTTAAAAATTGATTGAAAGCTTGAAAAGAGTACATAAAAATACAAATTCAAAGCAAGTGGTTGGCGGCATTAAAAACAAGAAAGAAATGTTATCTTCGGCGTGCCGAAAATATATAACCTTGAAGAAAATATTTGCATAAGAAAACTTATTTTTCAACTGATTGTTCTATGGCAGCTATAAGATATAGTGATCCGATTTTTATAAAATTTGGTCAACATGTCTAGAACGTGCTTTTGTTTAGATATTGTGAGTTTGGTCGAGATATTTTGAAAAACAGAAAAGTTTTTCATACAGAAACTTATTTCCAACCGATCGTTTCTATGGCAGCTATAAGATATAGAAGTCCGTCAGAATGTATAAACTGTCCGTAAACATAGGTAAAGTGAGTTTGGTTGAGTTATCTTAAAAACAAAAAAGTTTTTCATACAAGCTATATGTGGCATGGCAGCTATATGTTTTAGTGATCCGATCTGGCCAATTCAAATATAGGTACTATATGCAATAAGAAGAAGCAACTGTGCCAAGTTTCATAAAGATAGCTATAGAAAACAAGTCCTAAAAAACGCATATTAACGGACCGACGGACAGACGGACATGACTCGGCTGTTGATGCTGATCACAAATATAAAAATTTTTATTTTTCTGAGACGTCTCCTTCAATGCGTTACACATTTCGTGACAAAACTATGATACCCTCTGCAGAGTATAAAAGTGGCATTGAATGATATATTTTATGCGCCAAATTCAAATTTATTTTTGATATTTCCTCATTGTTTATCATGCGCTGAAAGTGATTTTTTTTCTTTATATCAAATCTGTTGTATAAATATAGTTGTTATTCTTTGGCTTAAATAATAGTAAATATATGAAGTATTTTTATCTGCTGCTGTTAGTTCAGATTACATGTATCAGGGGGCATAAATGAAGTTTTATATTAACTGACGTTTAATTTAATTTAATTTAAAACTAACGCACACAACATGGCCAAATGAGCGCATTGCATGCGAAAATGTAAACAATAACAACAACAACAACAACAACAACAACAACAAGAGTAAGAACATAAAAATGGTTAAATGATAAACAGGGAGTTGAGGAACCAGCGGAACCAGCTGCACCAGACACTTGTTGGCCAACCAGTCAATGAAAATTGTGCTTCATAAACAGCGCAATTAAACTAATGACCATGCTGTGGTACTACTACAAATGCTGGACTTGGATTAACCAACAACATAGTAGATACTCCGGGCGGCCACACACGAAGACGCTGCCAACAACAACAACAAGAAGAGAAGAACGCGCGAAGAACGCGCGAAGACTCGCTAAAGCGGCACCGGTTCTTCTGGCTATACGGCTACGAATGTGGCTCGTTCATCAGTCGGTCTTTTAGCATTTATGCATATGATTAACCTGGACTAAAGCTAAAGGCCTCAAGTTGGTTAATACGTGAGCCAAAAGGCTGCCACGTGCAGCGCGCAAAGTGGCTGCCTGATGAAATGTGCGCGATTGTCTAATGGGTCGCCAAATGGGCAGCGGCTCCTTCTACAACTGGATGAGCAGTGCTGATGTATTGCCCATAACCATTGCCCATTGCCCATTGCCATTGCATCTTTTGTTGCTGTTGCTGCTGTTGGTCTTGGCCATGTTTATGGTTGCCATGGCAGCAACTCGCAGCAAACCGGTTTATGGGTTATCTTCAAAACTCGACTAAAGTCAGGTAGAGCCACAACAGCAGCCGGTTCCGAATGGTCGCCTACTGTGCTACAGCCTGGTCTTATGGTCGCATGCTCGTATGGTCGTATGTTGGTGGTGGCTTTAATGGCTTCCGCCAACGGATCATAGGAGTGAAATAAATGGCCAGACGGAACCAATAAACGTCGCGCGTTGTGCGTTCATCGCTTCTTCGGCCCAACATGAGTTAAGAACTGTGGACAGTTTCTGCAGTCGTTGACTCATTGCGATTTATGGCCAAGTATACTTAGTTGCTATAAGTTTAAGTATAAGTCTGAGAGAGGGGAGGGCAAGTATTCGATATTCGCAACGCCCACGGCAAACGGCAAACCAGAAAAAAAAGATGCTAAAATTCCTTGGCTGGCCATTTAGTTGTAATAATACATTTTGCATTATAATAATATCAGGCTATACTTTATGAAAACGCCATGATATCATACATATAAAATTGCCTAGACAGTCATCAATCAGTCGGAGCTTAAAGGAATTGACCTCCGCTGCACTCTACTATAGCTCTACAGAGCTGCTGCTGGCTTCGGGGTGATTGTGAATGTTAAGGTGAAGCTCGGACCAATCCAGACCAGTTAAGTTCACTTCAGTCCCGGTGCGGTCCACTGCGGTCCGATGGAATAATAAAAGTAATTGCGTCTTTACCCTTTAGGGTTAGCGAGTGAAGCAAATTGCGACTTGAATGCAATGCGCTTTTCTATAAGCATAAAAATTGCTATAATTTGCTGAAGATTGCGTTTTATCCATAACCATAACAATGGCCGCCTTCACCCAACTCACCCCCCCCCCCCCCAAACCGATTCCATACCCCATTTTTTTCGAGGCAGCAATTTATTTTCCCTGAAGTGCATTTAATCAATATAGACAATATGGCCAACTCTACTAACTATTTATTATGAATGATGGATTGCTTTAAAGCCCGCTTTTTGGAGATAGTGAAGGGCGGCCAGAAAAAAAAGCTAAAAAAATGTTTTGCCAAAACACTGTAGTTAGTTCTATAAAGCAAGACTATATATTTTGAAATTATTAAGTTGTTTCGATAACCAACGAATATCAATAAAATTAAAAATTATTCAAACTTCTGACGACTTTTAAAATTGAGTTCGTTAAAAAATTTGTAAAAATATTTGATTATAATTTTTAAAATTTTATTTTAATTATCTACTATTAGTTTTATGTATTCTTAATTTATGATTTTAAACTTGATTGCATTAGCTTAATACAGTATTGATCAATTTTAAATGGTCTAAATTTTATTAATTTGCAAACGAGGCTTAAAATAAAATAAAAAAAAATTTTAATTTTTAGATATATATAATTCTAATTAAGCTCAAAGGTCTATGTTCACTTGGTATTCACTTCACATGAAATTCCTGCCTGTATTTTTCGTTTGACTTAACATTTCTGTCAGTGACTGAAAATGGGTATGTTAATTGAATTAATTGCTAAAAGGTTTCTTTAAACTAACAGCAGTCAACTTAGCACTACGTTTTTATTTTCATTTGAAGTGAAAACGACAAAATGAAAAAAGCAACAGAAAATTGTTCGTAACATGCCTCAAGAACATTTTATTGTATAATGTTTTTCATTTCGGAAGCATTTCATTTGAAGTGAATACCAAGTGAATATAGGCCTTTAAGATCTTTAGCTGTGAAATCAAAGAAATAAATACTTTCTAAAATTGTTATGCCAACAAGTTCGATGAGTGCAGGACACAAATGTAAATTATTTCAACTATTTGAACTTGATAACAAACTTGCCAAATGAAGCAAACATCGTCCTGTGGCGCCACATAGCTGCCCTATTGTAATTGCCCCTCCTCCTGACGCTGTTGTTGTTGTTGCTTGTTTGCCATTGGATTTTGGTCTGCTGGTTTCTGGCTGCTGGCTGCTGACTGCCGCAGCCCCAAAAGCAGATAACAAATATTTGCAGGAAACCATGAGCCCCTTAATTAGTGTAAAGAAGCTCTCAGTTCTCGCATTGCCCCATGGCTGAAGAAGTGAAGGGGATTGTGTGTGTGGGGGGGGATGTGTTGGAGCCTGCAGAACTCATAAAATGCTCGAAAGGAAGCAATTTATCAAAGTTTTGTTGCTTAATTGTCGTCTGTGCGGTGTTTGCCAGTGAAAGTTTTGCCTTTCGCCTGTTTGGGTGTCAGTTGAGGGCGTGTGTGGCTGTTTATTTGCCTGGCTGCCCAGGATCGAATGAGATAGGAAGCTAAAGACCTAATGATAAATACTGGACGACATTTTTCAGTTTCCTCCCCACATTGATTTAGCATGGCTGCAGTTTTCAAGATATTTTCCACATCATAAATACATAAGCAAGGAAAGGCGGGAGTGAAAAAATGGTGGGGATGGCAGGGGGGCGAGAATGGAGCTGAAAGTAAACACACGGCTGCTGTGTGCCGTCACATTTATAACAATTTAAAATTGCTCGAAAAAATGGCAATAAAATCCCACAGACAAACGAAATTACGTGACCAATGTGTTTTATTACGATTTTATTGCGAAAATGCGAAGAAGCCAGGCTGCCACAAAAAGGAGGGAGGGGGGTTGGCAACACGCAGTGGCAGGGACTAGCAACCGCAAATATGACTGCGTCTGGGAAGCGCTTTATTATTTATCTTTTGGCTGAAATCGGCACAGAAGCCAGCACAGAGCAAAAGAAGGGGATGGGAGGGGAGCAGCAGGCAAAGGAGCAGTTGATGCCTTGTGGCACGTGAGCGTCTCAAATGCGAGGGTTGTAAAAAGAGTATAGCTGCATTTTTATTTATGCCGTGTGCTGCCCTTACACACTTCTCACGTGTCAACTTAATGCGATATTTATGTGCAACTGTCAGTTGAGAAAAAGGTCGCAATGGAAAACGAGTGCACCTCAACCCCTCACCACCCTCAGGACAGGTTCATCATTTCATTTTGCTGCTCGAAAACTGTGTCATACAAGTGATTTAACCACCAATACACAACGGGGGCTGAAGTACACACACAAAAGGGTGGTGCTGCCAGGGGTGTTTACCGCCCTTAAAAGACCATAAATGGCCAACAAAAAACGCCCCCTTATATAGCTGACCGACGTGGTCAGAGGGAGACAGACGCAAAGAGGAAATGCTTATATTGGGCTATCGAAATTGTATTAAGCTTATGCAGTTTGTTGTTGACAACATTTTATTAAGTAATTTGCATAAATTTACCAAAAGCATATGCTTTGCGATATGGTTAAAAGGTGTGCAAATTAAAAACATGATTATAGCTAGTTAAATACAAAATTCGAATTTTGTCATTTATTTGAAATGGGTAGCTTTAAAAGTAGCTACAATTTGATAGCATTTAATGTATTGTTATTTATCTTAATAGTTAACAAAACTGACGAAGCAACACAAAAATGTGAAATTCGACTAGCTACTACAGCAAGAATGAAAGATTTGCTATGTGTATTCGATCAGATCGAGCTATATACTATATAGTAACTTACGTGGTTCATGGGCTATGAGTTTACAGGTGGGAAAACCAAATTTTAAAAAATTTGAGCACATGGGGCCATTGTTTTTCCCCAATCTGACAATTCGTTTAAAAGTTATGAACATTAAGTCACTAGACTTTAACCCTGCTATGAGTTGTTTTTATTTGTTATAAATAAGTATGTTGCGGTAACATATTTGCGTTACTCTATGGCGCTGAGCATTGTCCTTGACAAAGGACGTAGACTTTGTATTTCAATAGAACTTACGCAAACGTTAAAACTTTAAACGTTATTGTAAGCTTTATCCATAATAAGTAAATGAATTTATATCATTTCTTATTACATTAACTTCGTCACTAGCTGCGACGTCTACATCGTTTACCGATGTATTTGTAAACAGATCCGTTTATTAAAAGACAGACGATGATGATTTCAGTTTATTGTAAAATTAAGTGAAATATGTAAAACACAGCTTGAGTGTTAAGTTTATAATTTGTTAGACTTATTTAAAATTGTGTATTGACGGTTCTTTAAATTATAGTAATCTTAATGGAAGATATTGTCATAGTGCAACAAGAAAAGAGACGTCCTACAGAGTTTTAATAAAAACTCAATGAAAAACATATGACCAGGAGTATTAATTTCAATTTAAGGGTTAATCAATATTTTAATTTGTAGGATATTGGTAGAATTCGACGAGGCATAGAACGAATAGAAATTTAAGGCTAGAATAATTCAATCATCATGGCTTATTACAACTTTTTACTCCCTGTTCCCATTAAAAATGGGAAAAAGGGAGTTATAAAGTACTGCAAATGTGTGTAACAGGCAGGAGGAGGCATTTCCGACTATATAAACTATATATAATCTTGATCAGGATCAACAGCCGAGACGAACTAGCCATGTCCGTCTGTCTGTCCGTCTGTCCGTCTGTATGAACACACAGATCTCAGAGACTATAAGAGCTAGAGACACCAAACTTGGCATGAAGGTTCGTGTATACCATACGCAGATCAAGTTTATTTCAAATTTCGGATACACCCCCCCGCAAATCACAAAAGACTCCCACAGCCACAATTTTAAAGATAAAGCTTTAATTTTTGGTACACATGTATGTTTAATCAATGTCTTTCGGATGTGTAAATTTCAACACGATCGGATAAATAGCACAAAAGTTATAGAAGAATCTATTACGCCCGTCTCAGTTGGCAGCAACAACAGTTTGACAAGCAGTTTACGAGTTAAGTGCACTGCTTGCTTGTGTTGCCGCTGAACTGCTTGAAATGCAAGTTGGGAGCAGGGAGTCTCGTAGTCGGGCACACTCGACTAGAGTATTTTTACTTGTTTCATACTTTGTTAGAAATAGAGTATATCAAACAGGCAATGAGACAATTCCCAAACACATTAAAATTTCAAATGATGAAAACGGATTACACCAGAAAATAATACTTCCAAAATTGAAGCTCCAAATAATAATATTTCCTTTTGTGGTATATAACTTATGTGTTAGAGACTTTGCTGCATACATGAAAAGCTGTCATATTTATGACATATTGCACTTTATTTCAAATATCATGTTGATCTGTGCCAAAAAAAAAAAAAAAACAAAGGACTACGAAGTATAGAACTCTTTGCTGCATACTCTGTAAAAAGTTTTGTGAAGAAGCAAAATCTTGTGGCAATAAAAATGATAAAGATTTTCTTTATTTTTTTTTTCTGCGGAAATATAAAATTGAATTATTGCATGCAATTTAAAAACCAACAAAAGCTGACAGCAGTCGAGCTAAAAGCCAAGCAGCAGCAGCAACAACAACAACAACACAAACAACAACAAAAAAGCATTGCCAAAAAATTTGTCAAAATAATGGCGTCATTCTGCAGTGGTCGCCAGAGAGAGGCAGGGAGGGAGCTAGAGTAGGATGAGCAGATTGGGTGTGGGGGAGTCGCAGCCGTGGCGAGCCGACAAAGATGCCATAAGGCAGCAAGGATCCGCCAGGACCAAAGCAAACGCAAACATACACACAAACATAACGCTGCTGGCGACGCTATGGTTTATCCTTTATCCTTATGCTTTTTTGCACATTATTTGCTTTTGCAATTCAAAGCGATTAAGTGCGACGACGCCGAAGAAGTGGAGGACGCGACTCGACTCGATTCAACTCGACTCAACTCGACTCGACTCGACTTGACTCGGGGGTCATTAAGGATGACATAAAACATGTTTTTGTTGCAATGGCAATAAGTATCTGTATCTGTATCTATAGCTGTATATATCTAAGTATTTGTGAGTATGTGCCAGTAACTATATAGAAATATTGCATGCCTAATGGCAAAGCCGAAAGCCATATAATTCAATGGATACCCGCCTGCTGCCCTGGCTCTATCCCTCAGCCAGCTGACTGGCCATTAGCACAAACGGTTACAGCCCCTTTCCATAATAAAAAAAGAAAGCACCAAATTTTAAAAGTAAGCCCATTTAATAGAGCAATTATGACCAGTTGAAAGTCGAGAACAGAACGAAAATAAAAATAAAAAAACGAAAACTCAACTGAAGCAAAGTCGACCGTCGCGGCCATATTTCAAAGTGTTTGCCCGTAACTAATTAAGCAATTAATTTTCGAGCAGCAGCCGCAGTGAAAGGCCCGGAGATACACACACACACACACACACACACACACACACACACACACACACACAGCATGCACACACATACACACGCACTGATATAACATATATTAAATGAGAACAAGTTCAACAAACTTTTCTCGAATGTAATTTACAGGCTGCTGTTGCTGCTGCTGTGAAATTATTTATGCTTGGTTCCCATATTCACAGCCCATATCCAATTGCCAGGCACAAGCTGGAGTCCAATCCTTTGCCTCCTTATGCGTGCGCCGGCAAGTATGCAACACTTTTTTAGCTTTCGCATAGGCCTTCCCAGCTACGTTTTCGCCTCGGCGCTGTCATAAAATATGTTAAACGCCCGAATTGCCGGAGGGTGTGAAAACTTGAATCAAAAGCAAAGCAAACCACGCTGAATATTTATGATGCGATTAGCAAAACTGGCTGACTTTTGTTGTTGTTGTTGTGCAGGTTGCAAGAAGCAGCAGCCGTCGAAATTTACGTTCGCCACATACATAAGTAACTAAAATGGCTATGGAGAGAGAGTCAGGCAAGGCTGCCAATTAAGCTGGGAGTGTGCCGCATGAATATGTAAATAAAAGCAGCTAATAAGTGGGTGTTTAATAACCGGATGGCCAACAAGCAAACGACCAAAAGACCAAAGGACCAAAAGACCAACAAACATTCTAAAAGGGCCAAAATGTAAGAGAAATGCGAGAGAGAGCTGCGCGCACTTTGTCAAGGGACAAAGGTAAAAAAAATCAGTTGGCAAGGGCAAGGGCAAGGGCAGCCCAAACAGGTGAGGGGTGGGGCAGCAGGAGAGGAGCTGGCAAAAAAGGTAGCATGTTTAATTTGCGTGGCATTTGCAGCTGCCTGCGGCAAAAAGATAACGAAATAAAATCGTTTGTCGGCATGGAGCAAAGGCGCCAAGGGAGGGTAGAAAACAAAACCAGAAAAAAACGAAAACAACCAAACACAAATGCCAAAAAAAAAGTATTGTAGCGCAGTGTAAACTAATTAAACGGCTGGCAAAGTGTTGCATGTGTAGGTAAATACTTGCTCATATGTATAAATATGTATATGTATGTATGTGTGCATACAGTAGCTGCAAAATGGCAATAAACGCGTCGTGCCATTAAAATTATGATTAAAATTTAATTTAGCGAAAATAATCAGGCTGCCTTTGATTAACTCCAAATGAGCGTGCTGTTAACTCAAAAATATTGCAAAAAAAAAGAATACAATTGTGATCATAATGCACGCTCCATGAAATCCATTAAAATTCAATTAAAATTTGAAGCAACAACCAATATGCAGCGCAATAAAAAACTAATAATAATCGCCAGTTAATTTCGCCACTGAAGCGCCGCCTGGCGTTCAGTTGCCGCAACACAGCAACAGCAACGCACCCCCTTTGAAAAGTATATGCTCGCCCATAATAAAGGCCTGGGACAGGAAAAACGCATTTATTCATTCATTAAACGCAGACAATTAAGTACCAGGAATTTCGTAGCAACATAAATTGCTACGTTGCCCCTGCCTCTGCCCCCTGTCTAGTTTTGGGGGCATAGCTGCAAATTGTCAGGTCAGCTGAAAATCTACATATGCACTGACCAAACAACTATTAAACTATGTGAATGAACTGGCACAGGACACTCCCACTTTCATGCCACACATCAACAACAACGTTGTGGAAATTTTCGAAAATTTTCAATTTGTCTCGTCTGACGGCCATTTTGCACTGGTCGCGAGTGTTATGGCCTCAGTAGCGCCTCCGACAAGCCCCCGCCCAATGTCTATAATTTCTATAAGGGTGGTTCAAACTGACAGTCGGTTAATTGAAAATTCTTCGAATCATATTGAAAAATGACTGTCAAACAAAACTGTAATGAAACAAAGGACACGTTTGCTGCTAACTAATGTGACTCGGAATTGCCTATGCAAACTCAGCTATGCTATATATATATATATATATATATATATATATATGTATCTATGGAACACATATGAACATTGCATTATTATATTTTTAGCGGACTACATTTCTTGAAATTTCATTATTCAAAGTACTCTTTACTTTGCGTATACATAAAAGTATTTATTGATTAGTTATTAATAAATCAATATAGTTTTTGAAGTAATAGAATGAAGTCAACAATTTGTCAAAAGTCGTCTGGAACACAATCAATCCAGTTCAATTCTTTTTTTGAGGAGATGAACTAATTCTCATCGCTATAATTCTTTAAAAATTGAATCAAATTTCAATTCAAATCACATTTTCATCAAATGAATGATATCAAATTTATGGTCATTCAATGTCTGAATCATTCATAGGTTCATTGAAAACTGAATCAATCTTTTACAGCTCTGGTAACTTTAATATTCTGTAATTTATACGCATAACTAATCTGAATCTATACTTAATTCATCTTAAAACTAATATCAGATACTGGCTTCACAACTTACTCATACTTCTTTGGAGGACTTTTGATAACCTGTATATCTACGTTATTATATAGATTAAACTCCTATTATAACAGTTTTAATTTGAGTAAATCTTAGAATGACAGCTGTTTGAATCTCTGAAACTAATTCTCAGATTAAACTTATTAATTGGAAAACCATTCTAAAGCCTTTTACTCCCTCCATTTTGCTCAAGCGGGAGTTGTCTGCTTATCAGTAAAGCGGGAAATGTAACTCGTGACGTGTCGTTTCGGCGGCTTACTTTTGTGACTAACTGTATATGTGTGTGTGTGTATTGCTCACAAGACATCAAATTACTTTCGTATGCAAATCAGCGGCTTTTCTGCAGACTTTTTTTTGCCTCTGCTGCCACACGGCAGCCGAACGACGCCTGCCGTCGCCTGCCGCCCCCGTCTACGTCTTCGTCCCCATTTCTTTTCCACGCCCAAGTGGCTACATTGGCAGACAGTCAGACCTTCAGATAGTAGACACGGCATTTGATCGGCTCCAAATTTATCTCAATGATATGCAGATAAAACTAACAAGTACCAAGTTTCGTTATTTCTCTTTCCGTTGCGGAGCGGCTCCGCTTTTTTTTTCCGGGCCACTTTGCTGCACTTCTTCGACATGTGGCAAGCAAGAGAAGAAAAAAATACTACATTAGCAAATAAATTTATTTAGCATTACAAAAAATGAGGTAGCTGAGTGGCTCAGCAACGGATAGAGAAGGGGGACAACGGATGGATGTGCAGGGGTACATGTGTGTGTGTGTGTGGGTGGGTGTGAGAATACCATGAATTTATTTAAGATGCTTATTGATTGGATTTGATTTTATGCTATGGGAAAGTAAATTTGCGCAAATAAATTTAAATGAGGGCGTCGAGTTTGCAGTCTCTGAGCCCCACCCACTTGTGTGAAGGCTCTTTTTGTGGACTAGAGAAACTAATCCCCGCATGTGTGCCCATATTGGTAACAGAAACCGACGCTGGGATGGGTCTGAGTCTGAAACTTGTGAACTGGGATTCAGGCCGAAATACACGCATGAGTAATTTTCCAATTTTTGTTTCACATTTGCAGCTAATCTGGAAAATGGTTTTTCTTAGCGCTAGGTTAGAGATTGTTTGGTTGGATCATTTGAGTTTTTATAGATTGGCGTTGGTTGCTTTGAAAAAAGTTTTATATTTATTTACTCACTTTAAGTCGCATTCTCTTACTTTGTCAATGTTTAGGGGAGGTTACCCATAGAAGTTGTTGTTTATAAAACGACACTTACCTAAAAGCGAGAAAAAGAAATCAATTTTTTTTTGTGGTTTAATTCAATTCAATAATAAGCATATATATGTATTAGAAAAGTTCTAAAATTTGAATGATGATTAAAGTTATGATGATTAAAGTTTATTGTTGGATTTGTACAATCTATAAAATTATTGAATAAAATGTTTAATTTAATCAGCTAAAACATGCTTTTTTATTGTAGTCATAAAATTTTAATATTTTTAATTATGATCTTGAACATTTTAAATGTGATTTTTAATTTTCACGTGGCAACATTGTGCCGCATTGTTGCTTCATATTTTTGTGCCGTAATTGAGTAAAATGAAATAATTAAAATGCGTCGCATAAAGTAACTTAAAATGCTTTAACGACCTTTTGTTAATAACGCAAAGTGCAAATGTTCTCGCGCTGATTGTTGCAGGTTGCTGGTTGCAGGTTGCTGCTGCTGTCCACTGGCCATTTACATGCTGGTTATGCCACTGCAACAGCAACAGCAACTGCAACAACAGCAATAACAATGCCAATGCGTAACTGCAACTGTGCACCACACGCAATTCTCATTTGCTTCTGTTATTAAGTGATAATTGAATTTTTATGCCAGGGCCACCAGGGAAACAGGCGACATGAAATGAACTTCAGAGCCTTTTTGCAATTACCAAGAGAGGTCAAAGAGATGACAAAAGTGCAAAGATGACACAAAACCAAAAGAGAACTGCATTTAAGGAAGACGTATCTTGATAAGCAACTGTTCAACTTAACTCTTTTCAAATTTTTCAAATAAACTATTTCAAAAGTTCTAAAAAATTGTATTTCTCAACTATTCAAAAAAACTTACATAATTTAATTTAGTTAGTTCTTTTAACATATCTGAAACTTATATGCAGGGACCGTAAATAACGGTTATGAAATAAAATAGTAAAATAAAAACCCTGTCATGATTTTTATTTTTCAAATCAAAAAAATTAAAAATCAAAAAACGGTTTTTGCTGTGATTTTTTATCACTATTATTCTAAAATGTTAACTTGATTTTTAAAGTAAAACACATACAAAATTTTACAAATAAAAATCATGACAGGATTTATAATTTTGATTTTTATTTTAAAAAAATCAACTGCTATAAAAATTAATGATTTTTTTAGTAATAAAAATCCACAATGATTTTTTATAATTTGATTTTTATTAAAAAAAAAAAAAAAATAACAGTTAGGGTCCCTGCTTATAAGCACTTCTAGCATTTTTTTCAATATATTCAGCTTATTTTTTGTTAAATAAGATTGAAATTATTTTGAAGTAATTTTTTTTAATTTTTAAAAATTAATCTTATATTTTCTTTAAATCACTTTTGAGCTGACAAGAATTTTTTACTATTTTTTTTTTTTAACTCGCAGCTGTAGGTTTCGTTCAGCAGCCCTTGCAACATTTTCCAAACTGAATACAGCTCTTCATTGACAACAGTTTCCCACTAAATTGTGCTAGCAACTTTCTAAATGGTCAAATTGCTGCTGGGTCATAAATCAAATGATGTTCAACGCTGGGTTTCAATTTCGGGCATGTAACGCACTTTCTAAACAGCACGAGAGCCAGATACACCTAAAAAAATCAAACCAAACAAGCTAAACAAAAAACGCTCCAAAACTGTTTTCTACGCCAGGCAATTGTTATGAAAATGGATCAAAAAAAAGATAAACAAAAAAAGGAAAAATGCACTGCAGCTGTTTTATGACAGGTCATAGACAAAACATTGCGACAATTTGAGCCCGGAAACCGCAAACGGTGCAAAAATTATGAAAATTCATATTCGTGCACGCACTTGGCGGGAAATTCAGAATTTTGCAGGGCGCAGGTATTTGTGTGTGTGTCTTTTTGTTGGCATTGTTTAAGGGAGGATGTCGCCGCGGGTGGCAGGCGTGAAATTTGCATGCGTCAATGGAAAATGAAATTTAGAAACTGTTGCAATTTTCAGTTTTGCAAAGTCGCCAGGCATTTTGCGTTGATTTACGGCCAGTTGCAGTTTGCAGAACCGATCATAAATCTCATGTGCTAGTTGTGTGTGTGGCAAATATTTTGGTTGCTGCGATTTCATGCCCCGTAGTCGGCTCAATTGCAATGCACTTTGGCCGTTTTAATTTGTGTACAAAATCCCCCGACAGGCCAAATAAAAAAAAAAGGAAGAAAAAAACAAGTCGCACACATTTCATGCGGCTTCCACAAAAGGTAACTGTCGTCCAGTCGAAGCCCAAGCCCGAGTCCGTCCATGTCCATGGACGACAACGAAAAGCAATTTACGAAAAGCACGCAGCGTTTAGATCAAAAGCAAAGACGTTGCGACTGTAAAGTCGAAAGTCGCCATTGGCAGGAGACGACACAGGACACTGGACACTGGACAGTGGATAGTAGAGAGTGGAGAGTGGAAAGAGAGAACAGGGCGCACATACACAAGCGATGGCCAACGATGCTATACAACGCAAAACACATCATTAAGTATAAAATTCTTAAAATGGAATTTTAAATCATTAAAAAACGCTACAAAAAGTCAACAACGACAACAACAGCGAGCGATGTCGACGAGGAATTTGCAATGCGTTTGCTTTATTTGGCAGTGGCAGCTCTTTGGAGCTGCAGCAGCAGCAGCAGCAACATGCAACCATTGCCCAGTTGCTTTGTCCAAAATGGTTGTGGCAACAGCAGCAGCAGCAACAGCAGCAGTTCCAGCGTGCAGTTTTTTTTATGTACACGCCAAGCCAAACAGCTTGAATGGAAGTAATGATGCTGCCCCAAACGTTGTCCAAGTCTTGAGAAAGGCGCGCAGTTGCTGCATTCGCAATGAGTTGCCGTTGCCGTTGCTGTTGTCGCTGTTGCTGTTGCCGCTGAAGCAATGGCAATCAGCAACATGGCCGCCTGGGCAGCAAACGAAGCTGAACTGCCATCGTTGCTTTTATCGGCGTTTTAGCTTTTTTCCTATATGCATCAGTCCCGGCTGCTGCTGCTGCGCTTTTCGGGTAACATGTTGCCGCTGCACGAATTCTATGTTGCACTCGGAATTTGAAGTAAATAATTCTTCGCTGTTCGTTTTGCTGCAACATTTTTTTGCAAGTGTTTCGTGCTCGTTAAGCATTTTGCTGTGCGATTTCTTTTCGTTTCGTTTCTTTTCTTTTCTTTTGTTGCTGCTGCTGCTTGTTGCCTCTCAATGTTGCTGCTGTCGTTACTGTTGTTGCTCATAATGCGCCACCAAATAATAAAATGAGAAGCAACAACAAATATATACATATAAACGATATAAAAAGGGCGCGCCAGCTGCGAAAAGTGGTTCCGTTTCATTTATCTCATGTCTTGGCTGCGTTCTGCAATATTCCCTCTATACACATTTCATTTCACGATGAGTAAAATCGCCTTTTTTTTCTCTCTTTAGGTTAAATGTTTTATTAAGCGACTATTGTTGGTATAATGACGTCTGTAGTTTAGAGATAGCTAAAGCATACTTTTATATATAAACAAAATCATATAAGAGTGATGAAAGTATTATAAAGTAAACTAGAAATCCGCTATTGAATATTTGCAGCTATTTTAAATGTTAAGATCGAGATATTTCAATTTGAGTATATACACGTCTTGCTCTAGTCCATATTCCAATAAAAAACATCATTGAATACAGATTAATATTTAAAACATTTAATGCCTAAGCATGATCTCTTTATTGGCTCATTTCATTGGTTCATTGGTTTTATTATCTCAAGATATTGAAGTTATCTATGCAATTACAACTTGTATTTAAAACTTTTATATCTTTCTGAAAGTAAACACAATACAATAACTCTCTTGCTCCTAAAATTGAACATAAGAATCTGCACTGTAGGACCTCATTATGTGATTTATAATATTTGAAAATATGAAATGCCCAATTCACAATTCAGCAATAGAAAGACCAATTTTCATTGCCGCTTTTGAACTTGAAATCGATTCTCAAATTATTGCTACATTCTACAACTCTGCTCTAAAATGCTAACAGAAGATTCAGAAACTTGACTGGCTAAAAGTTGTTGGTTTCATCATGTGATTCTTCAATCTTTTCATACCAAATCAACTGGTCTGCATTGCTGCATCTTGGTCAAAATACTATACATTGCTGACAATCAGACAAACCGCTGTAAGCCATTAAAAGCCAACTGGTTCTGTATTTGTTTGTGTTTCTTTTTTTTTTTTTCTTGCCTTTTCTGGTCTGCATCTTATGGCCATTGCCTGGCGACATTCGCGAGCAAATAAATTCAATTTGCTGCTAGTCGGCAAACTGCGACAGGTTTTTGTCGCATTTATCATCGCATCAACATCAGAGACGACAACGACAACAACAACGAACGAGGACAGACGACAGAGGAAAGACGAAAGACAAGAACACATGAGATCCAGTTCCAAATGAAACGCCATTTACCAATTTATTTATTTATATAAGGCGAATATATTTTATAACCCGCAGCAAATGCAGCCGAGCACAGCGCAAATACCAAATGAAAAAATAAAAAAATAAGAGAAAAAAAAACAATCTGGAAAAAAAGATGTTGTATGAAGTGACCAAACTAGTTCGTTAAAATAAATTCGAGAGCCACTAACAATGTTGAGCAACGGCTGCCGCAGTCGCAGTCTTCAGGTTCAAGTTTCGCTGCGTCTGCCAGGTTCCAGATTCCAGATCCCAAGTCCAGCCGCCATGTCGATGTATGCGGCTGGGCGAAGATGTATTCCTTTTGGGATGTTTTTAATTTTTCTTTATTCTTTAAAGTCGTTAAGCGTCGTCGTTTTTTGCGCCTGCCTCGCTCTGTCTGTCTCTCTCTCTCTGCCTTGCTCTTTCCCTCTCCCTCTTTCGCTGTGTTGGAGCTTGGAACTTGGAGCTGGGAACTGTTGCTGGTAGCTGTTGGTTGGAGCGCGCCATTGCCATTGCCATTCCCATTTGCTTCCTGCGTGCCGCCGCGTTGCCTTTCTAATGGAGTTTTGCAGATAACAGGCAACGACAACGGCAGCTCCATCTGCAACTCCAGCTGCGTCTCGCTGCCCCTCAGCTATCCAGCAGCTGCTAAGCATAAACACACACTTACACGTACTTGGGGCAATGGAATGAAATGAAATTAAACCCTTTTGGGCGAATGCCGCTGCTGCTGCTACAACAACGATGATGAGGAAAGAGGCTGAGGCTGTGGCTGGTAAGGGGGCAAGGGTAGGGGGACTCTGGTATGGCAAATAGTTGCAAAAAATTAACATTATTGCAATTTCGCAGCCTCGGAACGGAGCAACGCGGCTAACAAGCAATGCCCCAGGGACGCTGAAGCAGACTCAGTTGTAGCTTTCTGCCTTACCTGGATTCTCAACTAAACTTGAGCATAATTGAAGATCTCGACAGGATTGAGCGGCACATAAATTGAAAATCGTTTAGAAAATTAAAGAAATGAGACTGGGATTGGCAATGGAACTGGGACTGGGACTGAAACTGAAACTAAGGGCCATGTCTCAACTCTCGGCTCGTATTTCTATTTTTTTTTGTTGGAAATGGAAATGACGACAGTTGCAAGCCAAACAGTAAAACAACAAAACAAACAACTAGACAAGTAGAGCAAAACAAAGCAAAATAATGTTAAGAAGTTTTTGCTGTTTGTTGTTCCTGCCTTGGTTCTTTCTCTCTCTATATAGTAGAATCGTATAGCCCCCGGTGCCGACGACAGCCAGCATATGCAAATTTCTTCGCGCGAAAGCTAAACTTGTGCAGCTTTGAGAACTGAACTGAGAGAAAGGGAAAGAGAAGTTCTAAAGCAACAGAGACAATTGTTGGGCACTCCTTGAAGAAAATGTTTTCATTGTTGCTTTTACTGTTGTTGCAGTTGTTGTTGTTCTTAGAGTTTCCTTTCATTGTTGCATGCGCAAATAATTCACAAGTCAAGGTAAAACTTTTTATGCAATTTTTTAAGGCTTAAATCACTCGCCTGCCTTGATAGCCAGTTTTCTAACTATTTTCTTAATTTTGAATTCAACCATAAATAAAAAGAAATAGCAAACTATTTAAAAGCACATGAAAGCGTCAATCGAAAATTAATGTATTTAAATAAATAATAAAATTAAAGTAGTTTGACCATTTGTCTAAAATTCTCTCGTTCGAAAAGCATTTAGTAAGATTTAAGTTGATTTAACAGCTCACACTTATTTCATAACGCATTGAACAGTTTTCAGAATATAAATTAAGAAAGCTTTGAAAGCACCTTAAAGTTTCAAGATATACAAATGAAAGCTCTTGAGTTTTTTCGAACCATTCGAAATCGTACAGCAGTAATATTTACCCACATATTTACCCTCAACAAATGTTTTTAAACATTGCATTAACAGTTTGAACAGTTACAGAATATAAATTAAGAAAGCTTTGAAAGCACATTAAAGTTGCAAGGCATACTAATAAAAGCTCTTGAGTGTTTGCGAACAATTCGATATCGATTAAGTTTTTTATAAGTACAGCAGTAATGTTTAACCACATTTTTGCCCTCAACAAGTATTATTAAATATTGAGTTAGCAGTTTAACACTTATTTCATATCGCTTTGAACAGTAACAGATTAATAAACCTTTGAAAGCATATTAAAGTTTCAAGACATACTAGTAAAAGCTTTAAGTTGATTTAATAGCTGGGCGAATATAAATTAATAAAGCTTTAAAAGCACTTTAAAGATTCACGACATACTAGTAAAAGCTTTAAGTTGATTAGATTGAATTGATTGAACAGTTACAGAATATAAATAATAAAGATTTGAAAGCACTTTAAAGTTTCAAGTCATACGAATGAAAGCTATTAAGGTTTTTCGAACAATTCGATATCGATTAACTTTTATATGAGTACTGCAGTAATGTTTGCCCACATTTTTGCCCTGAACAAGTATTATTAAATTAAATTAAGTTTGAAAGGCAACTTTACATATTCCACAGAGCCAGAGCTGAGTACAGCATAATCTACATTCACTTCTATCGCCTCCAACATTCAATTGTAGTTTTGATTTTGTATAAGCCGCTGCACTGTTTCCCGCTGTGTTTGGAATGATAACAACCAGTCAAAAGCCCCAACCAACAACCAGTTGGAGTGCCAGCCAGATGCATTCGCTGTTGGCGTGTCCTAAGCCCAGGGCTCAGTTCTAGAAATCGCAGTGGGCCGCCTCGCGATATTGCAGGCGGATTTCTAATCTGTCTTCGCGTGCTGTTTTGCTGTTGCATGCGAAAAACACGAGGCAGAACAACATGCAATGCAATTGGCATCTGCAAGCCCCCTTTCTGACCATGCCCCAACCTTAATTCAAACAGCAGCACCATCAAAAACAAGGCTGCCACATGCTGCGCTTTCGTTGTCTCTGTTGCACGCACATGCACACAGCATATGCTGACCTGTTCGCACACACACATACACACACACACACACACACACACATACACATACTCGCACGTTTATGTAAATGTCGGGCGCAGCATCATAAAATTGGCTTTGGCAGCTGATTCGGCGGCTATTTTAAGCCGCATTTTTCGCACACAATTTTTGAATTAAAATTTTGGCCCGCAATCTATAAATTAAAATTAATTTTAGCCACAGTTTCGACCTATGCGTCTATTTATTTTTAGTTTTTTTTGTTTTTGTTTTTGCGTCTCATTTTTTTTCTCTCGACTATTTGCTTTATTTATAGTCGCATTTTTGTCGCATTGCGAATCTCTCTTGAACTCTCAGCCGCTGCGTTGTTGTTGTTGCTGTTGCCGCTGTGTCGACTAAATAAATTTCGTTTTAAGCGTTTCGCCACACTCCATATACAAAAGGAGTTGCAGGAGCAGCAGGAGCAGCAAGCAACAGCCAAATAGCCAACGATAATAAAATAAACAAAAGCTTTGCCGCCAGCTAAAAAGAAAACGCAGCCGAGTAGCTCAGACGACCCCATTGCGGGGATCTAAGAGGCAACACAGAGCAGCAGAGGGTGCAAAGAAGGGGAGGAGGGGTAAATAAGAGCAGCGACTGCAAAGGTGAGTCGCAGTTGCTGCAGGTTTGCCAGTTTTATTTGTGTGTTTTATTGTGGGCATATCTCAAAAGCGAATCTTTCGCCAGAGTTCGGCGAGTCGAAAGATAAAAGAGGGCAAAAGACAACGGCAAAGAAGCGATTGAAGCAACACATGAACAACACAATATAGTTAAATAATGTACAGACAAAAACGGCAGAAAGAGAGTACAACAAAATCAATAGAAACTCGAGAAAGAGCACAGCTCTAAGATACTCCTTAAAAAAATCAATTCGAAACACAAAATTGAGATCTTGACACTTTGTCTGCCTATGGGATATACCAACACTTATACCAAGTTTGGTTGCTCTAGCTCTAAAACTGTGGAAAAAACTGCGTTCATACAGACGGACAGACGGAAGGACGGACGTACGGACATTTCACAAATCCAATATACTCTTTTTTCTTTTTTTTTTTCAAAAAAATTAAAAAAGAGTATAATAAAACTTATGAAATAATGATTATTCCTTAAGTTTTACATTTTTGCTCAAAAATAAAGATTATTGGTTGAGCTGTAAAGCATAACTCAACCAATAATCATTATTTTGTGAGCAAATCTATTAAACTTGGAAAATTTGAGATCATGTTGAAAATGCATAGATGATCCTTAAAAATGAATATTGGTGAACTTCTCGCTGTATCAAAGTGACTATATGTGAATGATTTTTTATTTAAAAAAAAAAACAAATGATCATTATTTGCAGTCCCTGATATAATGTAATAATATTTATATGCAAAGAAAAAATTTTAGATGCTTGCCAAAATATCTAAAATAAGATATATTTTAAGCTATAAAATAAAGGTCGATTTTAAAAACATTCTGAATGCTTTGATCGGAATAGAATTTGGAAACAGCCCTGTATAACCTATGTTTCATAAGTTACGATCAGTCCAAGTCCCATTTGAAATTGCTTATATTTAAATGTTGCTGAATAAATACAAATTTTCTTATATAATATTTGAGTAAGTCTCTAGAATAAAGAGCAAATTTTTTTGCCTATGCCAATATTTATTGGTACCGAAAAAAAAACCGCTAGAAAAACGTTCAAATAAGCCGAAAAAGGTTTGGTTTTGGCCTAAATTTTGGGCGCATTTTTTGATTTGAATTTTGCTGTGTGTATTCAGCAAGCACCTCGCTGCCGCCCCCCACCGCTTTTTTTCTCTCTCGCTCTCTCTGTCTGTAGTGTCGGGAGGATTGCGTTTTATGCTGGCGGCAACGAGACGCAGTCCCTCCGTCTCGCCTAGCACCTCCCTCGCACATATGCAAATAATGCAACATGCGGCACAACATGCGACTTGGAGCTGGCTGCTGCCATGTTGCACGTTTTGAGGCAGCCATCGACTTGGGTCCCAGAGCAGACAGCCAACCAGGCAGCCAGGCAGAAAAACAGACAAACAGACAGTTGGACAGACTGTGAGGCAGGCTATAGAGGTGCATCCGCATCCTCAGCTGCCTTCGTGTATCGAAGATGAATAAGGAGCTATTTTTACTTTTAAATCTTAAACAAGCATTTCTGCTGCACGTACCCCTCGAATGGATTTTGTCGTTTTTCTGGGTTGCGGATGCGGGTCTTTTGTGGCACTTTAGCGGTGGCGGTAGCGGTGGCAAGTTTCTGAGGCCCCATGAGCTCGTAGTCAGACGCAGCTTGATGATGTTGTCGTTAGTAGTTAGTTGTTGCCGTTGTTGCTGTACTTGTCTCATGTTGTTTTGTTGCAATGTCATCGAACTATTGCCAAGTTCTTTATCTGTGCCGCCGCCAATGTGGCAACATATATAGAGACTACACAAAACTTGCTCAACACTAATCTAGAACCTAAATTCAAATTCTAATTTCACACATTTTTTGGTTAACTCTCTCGCATGTGCCAAGTAAAGGCTCATGGATAAGTTTATGATGTTCAATGTACAGGTGTTCCTATTGCGGTTACACGGACACTGCCAAAGATACATGTATCTAACAGATACTTTAGTGCCACATGTCTGATGCATCTTTGTTTTGTGGCTAGTGGACTTAGGGACTTTGCTCTTAATCGCTTAGAGCAGCACATAAACCGAAAATGCTTGCCAAAGTCAAGCGAAAACTATCAGAGCAAAGCCCCAAAAGATCCCCTCCACAGCCCCCCCTTAGCTTTCGTGTACTTGTGCTAGACATGAGCAAAGCAAGCGTACATATAAAATTTTGAGTATTGCTGAGTGGGGAGGGGGCTAGACGACTGAAATCCTCATGTGATTTATGCAATTAGCACTCAACTAAGTCTAGTTAATGAACGACATGACACGCTGGCAGCGCTGCCAACTTACCCAGAACTCGATTCCAGGCGACGAACCGTGGCGCCAATGGCCGCTTAGACATTCAAAAATCATATTATATATAGTGCTACATACTGCACTCGATTTGTAGGGGTCGTCATCTGCTCTGTTGCCAGTCCCAGACATCATCGAATTTCCACGAAAAATCCACAAAATGTGCTTGGTAATTCGACATGGATTCATATTCATTTTCATTTTCTTGCTCCCACCATTGGCAATGATCGGATTCTACTTTACGGCCTGCCAATTGGTAGGCAATTTTAATGCATATTTCATTGTACAACAAACTTAACCATGGATAACGCCTGCTGTCCCATTCAATGCATGTTCAACTCTCCCCCTCTCACTGCTCTGCTTTGGGGTAGGAGTTTGGAGTTGTACTCCATATTGAATTATGATTTATGATTGGAACATGTTGTAGCTGGTGCAAGGGTACTTACAATATCTACGTGTGTATATGTATATGTATGTATGTGTATCTATGAAATGTGCGCATATGCGCTTGTTAGTGAGACATTTGCTGCAGTTCACCGAAGCCAGCAGCTCAGGAGTTCGAAGTTGAAGTGCTTGAATACCTAAAATAGCGACATTTGTGCGACTCGCCTCGCGGCACTTGAGATATATGGTTGCAGTGGCCATGTTTATGCGCAGCAACGACAAGGATGCAAGATGTTCTCATTTTGGTTTCATTTTTTGTGGCATCGCATGTGTAATAAGGCAATGTATGTAATTGGAGTTGCAATGCCTGCAATGGTCTGACAATTATCCCATTATCCCATTGAAGACACTGACAGGATGTGTTTAATCTCAGGAGGAATATTACACTTAAGCAACTACATCTAAAGATGCTGCATTTTGTATTTTTTAAATTGAATAAAATTTTAAAATCATTCTCTGAGCGATAGTACATAAAACTGTTATCTATAGATAGTACAAGTATACAAGTGTAAGTGTTGTCACAAATATATTGTTGATTTGAGGGAATCTCAAGTTATTAAAAGTTCTTACTTTATTATAAATACAATTTATTGTAAATCAATATGCATAACTGTTACAGAAAATAATTTCCATGGTAACTTGCTCTTGAGTAAAGTTTGAACTAAGTTTGAGATATGTTCGAGAAAATATGGAATATTTGAACTACAATTTTTTTAAAACGTGTGACCCATTATGTTTATAAGATTTATGCAATGCACTTTATCTCTTCTAATAAAACACATAATACAATAAGAATAACAATTTAAATAAAATACTTTCATGATTCCAGATTTAAATGTTAACTAGTTTATAAGGGTTAGGAAACAGTTCAAAGAATAGACTTTATACTTCCCATATGGTCCTCATATCGAAGAATCTAGAGTCTAGATTAATATTTTATAATATTACACAGGCCGACAGTGTTTTTGGCGCCCGAGGTTTGAAAGTGGATTTCGTAAGACGGAATATCCACAAGGAAAACAACACTTACCGTTTTTCGAAAACTACGTGCAGTTTTTGAAATAATCGCGTTTTCTGTGAAATAGGGTTATGTTTATGTACACATCTCCAGTTCAAGCCACACAATCACATAAATGAAGAAATTCATAAAAAGGAATCTTAACATCATTAACCCAGAAAGTTTTTGGATACATTAGTGTACACGTGAAATAATTTTTTTCCTATTTCAATCCAATAGAAAATATCGAAAATGGTCAAACAACATTTTTTTCCATTTTTTATGAGCAAATAGAGACATATTTAAAGAAATTCAACAACAAAAATGTTGTTTTTCCAAATTCGAAATTTTTCATTCGATAGAAATAGGAATAAAAAGGTGTTATTCTAAATTTTTTTTAAAATTTCTGAATTTAGAAAAATATTTCACGAAAACTTTTAAATATAAAACGTTCTAGGTAATTTTGGAATTATTTTTGTGAAGAATTCCAAAAGAAAAACAAAAATCGCATTTAGATTTTGAAAACGGTGAATGAAGTTTTGCTTGTGGGTCGGTATTCTATCTACCGAAATATACTCTCAAAACTCGTGCATCAAACAAAAAATTTAATTTTGTCCGCCTGTGTGTTAGGCTGATTTATAAATTAAAGAGATGTACCTTGGCTTATTCTATTCAAGATAATCTAAATATCGAAACCTTATCTTTAAGTAATGCGTAAGAGTTTCTATAGACAAAGAAAGTTATACTCTATAATCAAGTTGCCATTGGTTGCATGTCAAACCCATGGCTAACCCGTCTAATCACCACAACTGTCAGCTGCACTCATCTGATCCAACAATGAGTAGTACTCAAAGCCATTCAAGTGTCGTTGTATTTTAACACGTGAGTGACTTTTATACGTGGCCATTGTGTGTGTTGGAGATGACTCGTTTTAAAATGCCAGCCGAGGCACAGGAAAATGCACATATACGCGAAAGGGGGAATGGTGTATGTTTTTGCTTGTGCTGTTTGGTGGGCTGTGGGGTTGGCGGTTGGTTGGGGGCTGGGGGTGTAGAGTGTGTTGTGGGTAGTCGTTCTCTTAGGACCGCATAAAAATGCCATATAAATGTGACACTTTAAATGCCAACGACCAAAATAGTTTTGAATGGCAGCAGAGACAACTGCAGCCAAGTAGAAGGCGAAAAGAAAAAAGGGGGTCGGGGTCACTTCACGTGCTGGTCGGTGACGAATTCGTGACGTGACAACAACTGCGAAAAAAAGGAAATAACAAAAAAAAAAAAATGAAAATGGCCAACTTACATTTATTTGCATTTTCAAGTTGTTGGCCAGTGTATGCGAATGGTGTATTTTTTTCAACACAAACATTTGAATACGTTTCATTTTGCACGTTTTTTTTTTGTGATAGCAGCGACTTCCCAGGCACATTCCTCATTTCATTTCATTTCATTTTAGCTGTGCTCAGTTTGGTTTGGTTTCGTTCGCCCAGTTCCTTCCTTCCGTTCTCCGGGCTCTTCACACGACACATTTTCCACAAGAATGAGTTCAGCGAGTTGGCGACATTTGCATATGCCTGTGTATGTGTTTGCTTGTGTGTGAGTGTGTGTGTGTGTGTGTGAACTGTCAACGCGCCATAGAACTGTCAACTTGATGGTAATTCTGAACAAAGCCATGAAAACTGCCAACAGGATTGAGGAGACACTGAATATGAGAAGGTTGCCGATTTTCAGTTTTCACTTGTCGCGTCGCGTTGTCGTCTGGCTTCAGTTTTTTATTTGAATTTGCTGCTATTTTTTCTTTTTTTTTTGTGTTGGCCAAGACAAAGGCGCTGATGGATTCATTCAAATTAAACGGCATGCTTTGCTGTATTTCGGCACAGACAATTTCTCATTTAAAATGTATGCAAACATGGCGTATTTATGAGGACTTCCTTCGCCTTGGGCCCTTGGGCGGCAAGGATGACTGGCAATTAGTGCGATGTCGGGGCAGCACTTCCGCTGCATCTTGAGTGCCACATCCGATAGAGATGGAAATGCTGATGGCATAAAATGAACACGGCAACATAGTCATACGATATTATAAATCAAATGTTGACAAATAGTTGCAATTCTCATGAGGTGCAACTAGAGTTCAGTTTCATTCGTAACTTATCTCTTATCATTTTAAATAATGCAAGTTCTCTTTTTGCTAATCCAATCGATGCCAATCACAACTTTGTCTATTGCTCTACATGACTGCACATCAGCCAATCAACGCTCTTAATTACAGTCATTATTTGCTATTTTTTTTTATTTTTATTTTTTTATAAAGAGAAACTAATTTATTTTATATGTATGCGTGTCATAAATCTTAACGATTTATGCTTATTGCCAATTTATTGGGAGCTTCACAAAAACGTACAAAAATTAAAATAAAAACAAAATGAAAAATAAGAAAAAAATTGCATCGAAGCGCCAGCAAAGTTCAAACAATCAACGCCATTGTCCGGAATCCGGGATAAAGGGCAGTTTGCTGTTCATTTTGTCAGCATTTCACAGTTTTCATATAGCGATATTGACAATTTACTATCAGCAACAGCCTGAAACAACAACAGCAACAACAGCAGCAACAACAACAAATATTGCAGCTTTGGCTCTTTGCATTTCGAATCTGCCACAACACAACAACAACAAGAACAAAAACAAAAAAGTATATATATTATTAAGTCCCAAAGCTGCACTTCAATTAAAATGCATTTTCACAGTTTATGAGCTTAATCTCATAAACAATTTTGCATTGTTGCAAATTCTTTTTGTTTGTCGCGATTTTTGACTGTCAGCAGACGGTTTAAATGTTTGCTGTTAAATAAAAGAAGAGTAAACTGTAAATATTTACATTGAACTACGCTACAAAATTCAGTTTCAAAATAAATACTAAATAACCAAGCTTATAATTTAGAATAGTTTTTACTCCCATTAAAAATGGAAAAAAGGGAGTTATAAAGTACTGCAAATGTGTGTAACAGGCAGAAGGAGGCATTTTCGACTATATAAACTATATATAATTTTCATAAGCATCTACAGTCGAGTCGATTTAGCCAAGTCCGTCAGTCTGTCCGTCTGTCAGACTGTATGAACGCGAGATCGCAGAAACTAGGAGAGATAGAGACACCAAACTTGACATGCAAGTTCCTGTATACCATACGCAGATCAAGTTTATTTAAAATTTCCGAAGTCACCCCCCCCCCCCCCCCCCCCCGCACATTCGCTATGAAAGAAACTATTACCCCAGTCTCAGGAGGCAGAAGCAACAGTTTGACAGGCATTGGACATGTTAAGTACGATGCTTGCTTGTGTTGACGCTGCATTGCTTGAAATACAAGTTGGGCGCAGGGAGTCTCGTAGTCGGGCACACTCGACTAGAGCAATATTACTTGTTAATTTTGAGAAATGAAAGTACTTTATAAGCTTATATGGATTCGCTTTTGGTTATATCTAAGGGCGATAAGTCTACTGACTTATTTTACTTTTTCTATAAGCCCTTTTTATTAAATTGAGTAAATTTCATGTTAAATATCCTTGCACAATAACATTTTGAAAGTAACTCGTTATCATAATCTTGAAACACAAAATTGCTTTATATTTGATTTTGATTATTTAAAAAAAAAATTTGCAATCAGTTAAGATATTTTTAGTTTACAAGTTAAATCAAGAACTCTCGACAATCTATCGATCAAAATTTATCAAATCACTTTTCTTCAGATCTGTTTTCCACACTTTCCATCTTAACTGAACATCATTGAGTGAACAAGAATCGCCAGCAGCTAAAGTTACATATCTTAATGATCTACTATCCCCATATTAACTTAACATCCTTAAGTGAACTAGAATTGCCTACAGGATAAAATTACATTTCTTAAGATCTATTTGCCACACTCTCCATATAGACTAAACTGTTTTAAACGAACCAGAATCGCCTACAGGATTGTCCACCTCTTCTCTCCATTATCATCGCTAGATCACAATTTTCTATGCCCCTTCTTGCTCCTCCAGCTCCCCTTTTCAATACACTTCAACCTGTTTCGACTGCTCGACTATTGTGTTGTGCTTTCCTGCTTTTGTTGTTGTTGTTGTTCTGTTGCTTTTGTGTTGTTTTTTGTGTGTTGTCTTTTAATAACTTTATAATGGCGTGTTGTATCACGCGCTCGAAGTTCGTGTGGACACGCCCCCAAAACCAGCAATCCCTCTTTCTCTGCTCCACCGCTCTGCCCGCCACCCCCTTACACAATTTAACCAACAATTGCAAACTGCTGTGAGTTTTTTGTTGTTGTATCTGTTTGTTGTTTGTTGCTGCAGTTCGTGCGATTCTTTTTTCGGTTATCGACAATTTTCAATCTATGCGCATAACTCAAGTGTCGGCGCAGCAGCAGCGACAGCAAACCCGACACCCCAATCGACCCCAAAGCCCGCATAACAATCCGCGACCCTCGGTCCAATGTTCCAACGGTCCCTCGGTCTGTTCGAGCCATATGTGCAACTTCCGTGCACAGCTCTTAACTGATGCTGGGCCTCGATCTGGGTTCTGGCCGCTGTTCTGCGGGCCCAGTTTGCATCAAAGTTGGCAATAGGCAGGCACAAAACGAGATACACAGAGAGAGACAGAGAGAGAGAGAGAGAGAGAGAGAGAGAGAACGAAAAAAAGCAATAGAACACAGCAACAGCGAAATAATATTGGCAACATTTTATTGCACTGTGACCTAGAGCATCTGTGGCAGCCACTGCTGCTGCTGCTGCTGAACCTGCTCAAATTTGACTCCAAATGGGAAGCTGGACTATCGCCATAGCAGCATCTCGGTCCAGTTGAGTTCAGCCACCACCTCCTTATCGCTAGCGTCAATAACAAGCCACCCGACGACATTCATTCTCCCTCCCTCCCACTCTCTTTCAGTGTCGCCTGCTCACATCCTTGTGCGTCTCGTTTTGCCGCAAAATTTACATCCTGTTCGGCTGATGGTCGTTTTACTGTTTCCGTGCCGGACTCCAACCCGGAGTCGTAGCTGTTGCCATTGCCGGAGTCGTAGCCGGTTCTGCAACGCATATGAATATTTTGCAGCAGAGGCAACAATAAAATCCATGACATCATAAATATCGATGCGTTGGCCATTGCGAAATTTTCGGTGCGGGCTTAGCGAACAGAGAGCACGGCCCGCCAGGGTCATACGTTATGAGGGAGCTGTAGATGGAGCTGTAGCTGAAGCTGGGGCATGCCACACCCGCAGCAAGGCGCCGCGCGATAACTCGATAATTATGTCCGCTTTTGTTTATTTCACACATCGATTACAATTTCGACTGTTGTGGGGTTATTTTGTTGGGGCCAGTTGACCACTCATTAGATAGGGTTGGGTAGAGGTTGAGATTGGTTAGGGGTAGGGCATAGATATAGGGTCTATGGTTTGTTCATACGTCATAGTCTGAACACTTGCGGAATTTACAAACTTAACTTTGCCAGGCTTACACAGGGGAGAGAGAGATATACTGAAGTGCATCAGCTTCCCACGAAGGCAGGTAGACACAGCATTTAGGTTAAAGAAGGAGAGAGTGGGGGGTACGATGTGTGTGTGTGTGTGTGTTTGTCTGGCGTCGCCTGCTGCTCATAAGTAAAACGTTGTGAGCAAAGTTTTATAAATTATCCTTGTGAGAATCCTTATTTATGGCGCGTGTGCAATTTTCATTTTATCGCAGTAAAAGCAAAGTTAAGTTAAGCTGCCGCTGTTCCTGCCCCCCTGCCCCTTGCAGCCCGCTAGCTGCAACTTTGCCAGCAAATGGAGGCGTTGCACTAGCAACAACAACAACAACAGCAAGTAGAGACTATCTCTTTCTCTCTCTCTCTCTCTTTCTACGTCGCTCATTTTTTATATTTGCCCCGACGAACTTCAATTGTTCAGCAGCAAACACAAACCCACACCCAAACACTTGCAAACTCAACACGACTCAGACACAGACTCAGACTCAACTCGAAACCGAACCGAACCGACTCGTATATTGCACAAATGTCCGTCCAAGATTCAAGTGTTGCAATGCCGCACAATGGCAAACATTTGAAAATATAAAGCTTAAAAATGTATTACAAATTTAAAAAACTAGCATAGATATTGCTAACTAAATAACTAATAAGATCTTCTACATTATAAACACATTAATATCATTTCAAGTTTAAAGATCATAATAATAATGAAGAATATATTATTACGAGTGTAAAACTTTAAATTAATTACATGTTGTTGTACATGATTCTCAAATTTAGAACAATTTTTATTTCAGTTAGATAGTTTTAATTTTTAACAATCCGTTTGTATACCCACTTAAGACGTTTTCATAAAGTCCAGAGTAAACATGCCAAGAAACTTTTTAGTTTTAAACTTTTGTTCCACTAAAAAAAACGATTTGTTTGTTTCGACTTGCAATTTTAGGAATCAGAGAAGATAAAATATTTCATTTTAACATGATTTTATCAAAAGATGCAAACTAGGAAGCGCTTTATTTCTAATAAATTATCTGACATAAGTTTTACCGGTTTTCATAGTTGATTTACAGGCCTGTTCTTAATTCAGTACGTTTTCGAAAAGTAACAAGTAAGAATACTCTAGTCGAGAGTGCCCGACTACGAGACTCCCTGCTCCCAACTTGCATTTCAAGCAGTTCAGCGACAACACAAGCAAGCAGTGCACTAAACTCGTAAACTGCTTGTCAAACTGTTGTTGCTGCCATCTGATACGGGTGTAACACAAGCAAGCAGTGCACTTAACTCGTAAACTGCTTGTCAAACTGTTGTTGCTGCTAACTGATACTTGCGTAATAGATTCTTCTATAACTTTTGTGCTATTTATCCGATCGTGTTGAAATTTACACATCCGAAAGACATTAATTAAACATACATGTGTACCAAAAATTAAAGCTTTATCTTTAAAATTGTGGCTGTTGAAGTCTTTTGCGATTTGTGAAGGTGCGGGGGGGTGTATCCGAAATTTGAAATAAACTTGATCTGCGTATGGTATGCATGCCAAGTTTGGTGTCTCTAGCTCTTATAGTCTCTGAGATCGACGCGATCATACAGACGGACAGACGGACAGACAGACAGACAGACGGACATGGCTAGTTCGTCTCGGCAGTTGATCCTGATCAAGAATATATATAGTTTATATAGTCGGAAATGCCTCCTTCTGCCTGTTACACACATTTGCAGTACTTTATAACTCCCTTTTTCATTTTTAATGGGAACAGGGAGTAAAAACGAATGACTTTAGAACGATTTACGAATTACTGTTCTAATTTTCAATCGGAATGGTTTCGTTTTCTCTTTTTCATAACCTAGTTCGAAACCGCGTTTTTCAAGTAAAAAGTCGTTTTTGTTGTCATCTAGTGGGCATTGTTGAATCGAGAACAGCTCCGTTTTCTTGCTCGTTTTTGCTTCTGTTTTAAAAATTCTTTCCCGCAAATTTCGTACGGAATACGAATTCGGAAAAGGCCTGAAAAGCCCCTTAGAAAAAGATCAAAAACTTTAATAAATCTCAAAAATAAAATGATATAAGTTTCACAGACACCGTATTACCCACAGTACAAACTCTTGCTAGAAGCATGGTTGAACTGTGGGGGGTTGAGAAAGGGGCAGAAGTAGAAGAAGAAGAAGATCTCTCGTTGAGCTGCCAAAGTTTTTTATGGCCTGCATATGAATATTATGCGCTCGAGTATAAAATGTTGTTGGCCACACATCCTACGTTTCACTTCCTGCACTCGACTTGAGAGCACATACATATCTTAGCTATATGTGTATGTATGTATGTATGTACAATGTACAATATACATCTATCTGTTTCTATAGCTGCAAACAAACAATGCACAATAACAATAACAACAATAACGGCGAAGAGAAAACGCTTTAAGAGACGTCTTTAACTTGAGATGCTCGCTTCGAGGCGTAACCAAAAGTGCCGCTCTTGTATTTGTCTGAAGTTTTCTTTGTTTTCCCTTGACTCTGAATGCTATTTTCCATGTCCTGCCTCCCTCTCTCTTACTCTCTATGTATCTATGTGCAAAAAATATTTAGCTAGCAAAGTTTTATTGGCAAAATCTGTTTATGGCTTTTGAATTTTAATTAGTTTACATTATGTCGAAATGTTGCTGCGTCGCCGCTTGCCTTGTCTCCCCTGCTTCGACGTGGCAGCCACACAATGGAAACAGAACATAGAGCAGCAGCAGCAACTGAAGAAGTAGTATCCTGGCTGGCGAGAAGAGTTTCATTACTATTTGTCTGCTGCCTTTCCGCACAGCAGCCGCAGCCGCATTTTATGCGCAGGATACAAATGTACATGAATAACTAAGCGGGGATAGGAGTTGGATGCAGCTTGTGAAGCCTTGGAAAAACAGGAGTGGAAAGATTGTGGGAAGGGTATTTGGTAGAAGAGATTCTGTGTGCCTGCGGGCTGTGCTTGTGGCAGGATCAGCGCCAAACTTTGGCGGCAAACTGCAAACGTGCCACGTTGCAAATTTTAATTCGACAAAAACATGCAACTGAAACTGTTATTGGATGTTTGGTTGCCACTGCTGCCTGCCACTTGCAACTTTTGCCCCAAATTTGAAAGCTCACATTGAGTTTTGTTTGTATTTATTTCAGATGCGTATTTTTGGCATTGCATTTGATTGCTGTTTTTCAAGCGATTTCTATTTGAATTCAAAATTATGCAATTAGCTGTTGTTTCAAATAAATATAAAATATATTACATTTTCTAGCCAAATATATTAGTTTAAATTATTATAATATTATAGCAACACTCTAAAACAAGTTGACTTAGATATTTGAAGCAGCACAAATCTAGCTTAAATCAAGATTTTTTCTAGTTTTTAATTCATTTTCTATTAACTGCTTTAAAAAAAACTTTAATTGAGTTAGTTTTTGCTAATTGCTCAGCTTAAAACAAGCCATAAATAGCCACAGAAAAGTTGCAATTGAATTTAATGATTGACTTGAGAGTCTCTCTCATATATGGCACCGCCTAATTAATGATGTTGCATGCAACCGAGGCTGCAATTTGAAACCCAAAATGGCGACAATTGAGAGACATGCTGAGTGCGCTGACGAATGGGGCAAGCTGAAAGCGTGCAACAGCAAAAAACTGTATAAATGGAAACCTTTCTGCAGCCGCAGCCGCAGCCGCTTGCTACCAAATTTGATGCAGTGCAGCCAAGCGACGACAACATCAACAGCAGCAGCAACTGCAACAACAACAACTTTTTGCGAGTGTTTTTGCTACTGTTTTCAGTTCATTTTCAAATCGTTCCATTGCTTTGTGTGCATTTTTATTTAATTCATTTTTCACGTGTTTTTTTCTGCTGATGTTGTTGCTGTTGCCGCTGTTGCTGTTGCTGTTGCTGTTGTTGCTGTTATTGTCGTTGTCGTTTGGGGGCTGCAAATGTGCAATTAAAGAAACAGGTTACACGCCCATAAATCTTGAAATACTTCGACGTTGTTGTCTCGCTGACTGCAGCGACAGCAGCAACAGTTGCTGCTGTGGCGATTGCTGTTGCTGTTGCAAATGTATTCGTATTCACATGTCTTAATGTTGACAGCATTTTTGTGATTGTCTGATTTATTGCCAGCCAATTGATGACAAATAAATTACCTGCATTTTTTTTTCGTCTGTTTTTCTTTTCTTGCATTTTAGTTGCCGTTTTTCCTTTAAGCCGCCTTTTGCCCGTTTTTGGTATCGCATTTCGAGGCCGCATACTTTATATATGTGTATATATATATATTTTTTTTTAAGTTTTTTTTTTTTTGCGTTTCAACTGTGCGGTTTTTGCTGCTGCGTTAATGGCTCTGGTAATTACTTTTAATTGCCATTGTAAAGTTTTCGCATCGCACCAAAAATGGCAGCGCCTTCATCGTCTTTGGACTGTCCGATTGGCCCTGGCTACTTCCCACCAACTCATGACTTGTTCCAAGTCCTCACTGACTAACTGGCGCCAATTGTATGCCCTCGTTTACTCACTAAAATGAGGGTTATACTCGTATTAACCAATGTAGAAGTTGAGTAGTATGTATAAGTATAAGAGTTGAATTCATGCGAATACAGAGATCGCTACCTACCATCTATTTTTGAATTTTAATATGCCTCTCAAACTTTCTACAGTCACAAAATGTTAAAATGAATAGTTTTCTTATTTGTGCAACATATTTAACCTCTTTTTAAGTAAGACTTTAACTGATTTGAGCAGCCTTCAAAGAGATAAATGTTTATCTAACTGCATTTAAATATATTATTATGATTAGAATCAGCCTAAATTTCCAATTTTAGATAAATAGATAACATATTTGCTGCTATATAATTGCCAAATATTAAAATAACTTAAATTAAAAGTATCAACCAGAGAAAAGAAGTAAGTTTTCAACTGCTTGCAGACTTTTTGACAGGGCTAAGAAAATTGTAGCTATTTAGTTTAATTATTGCTTTAAAATAAAAAAAATAAAGAAAACAAGAAAAATGATTAATTTGCCTTTAATTGATCATTAAACCAAGTTAAAATACTTTTTAAATAGTTGAAAATTGATCATTAAACCGAGTAAAACTACTTTTTAAATAGTTGAAAAGGCGACCAACAAAGACTGAACTTTCTGACTAAACCTGGCTTTGAATTTCAAAAAGAATAAAACTCAAGTATAAACAATTCTTTAAAAACAATAAACAAGAAGCAGGTTCTTTTGAAATTATTAAATCAATAAATTATTGGATTTTGTTAAATTATTTGCACACTTATTTTTTATTCAAGTGCAGTTAAACGCATTAAGTTAACGCATTCAATTTATTTAACAATATTTAATTGCCGCTCGTCTGTTATTAACTTGTTATAAAATTAATTTTTGGAAAAGCAATTTGAGCTGATCGGCCGTTAAAATATTTAAGAAACAGCTCAATTGCCGCTTGTGTTTTTTTTCGTTCTGCCCACCCCCTTGTCATGAATTAAACATATAAATTTTAATTATGCTCCTCACGATTTTGTACACAATTTGAATTGGGTTGACAGTGCGTCCCCAGCAGCAACAACAGGAATTTGTTGTTATTATTTTGTTGGTATCTTATTGGGTTGCTGGCCGCTCAGGTAAAACGTGAAACTCTCAAAATGTATACCTTAAAAATATGTTTATATAAAAGTAAAAACTTGCAGTCGACATCTTTATAAATTGCGCCAAAAAAGCCGCTCAACATAAATCAAATGAGATACTTTTTGTTTTTATACTCTTTTTTTAACTTTTTTGAAAAAAAAGGAAAAAAGAGTATTTTGGGTTTGTGAAATGTCCGTCCGTCCGTTTGTCCGTCTGTCCGTCTGTATGAACGCAGGTTTTTTCCACAGTTTTGAAGCTAGAGCAACCAAACTTGGTATACATGTTGGTATATACCATAGGCAGACAAAGTGTCAAGATCTCCCCCCTACCCCCACCCCTTCCCCCACAAACCGCAAAAAACTATATCTTCCACAGTTTTAGAGCTAGAGTAACCAAATTTTGCACAAGGGCTACTAATCACTTTCTTTATCGATCTGGTAAAAAAAAATTTGGCCACGCCCACCTCCGCCCCCACAAATGAGCAAAGTCTGTATCTCCCACACCCCTTTAGCTAGAATCACCAAATTTTGCAGGTTGAATTCTGTTGCCTTATTAAATGGATTGGATAAAAATAATTTTGCCACGCCCACCTCCGCCCTTGCAATCGACCAAAGTTTCTTTCTCCCAAACTTGTAGAACGGGCCCAACCAAACTTAAATTGATGGCAAAACTTGAAAGATTTGAGCAAAAATATAATTGCCACGCCCACTTCTGACTCCGCAAAGAGACGAAAAAAAGAGTATATCGCAGTCGGGTCCATCCGACTGCAACGTTCTTACTTGTTTTTTTTTTGATTTTGTGGAAATTCTGCGGGCGTGCAACGACCGAAATCAGTTTTGAGGCTGAGCTGCTATATATATGCATATATACATACATAGATGGGCCTCTTGGCCATCTTTGGGGTAGGTGTCCCGTTGTGTTTTGGCCATTTTGGCCATTTGGCGATTTGGTTTGTGATTTGAATTGAACATTGCGCTGAGCGCTCTCGTAGCTCACGAAATGTTTTATATATCTCGCGCATATTTAAACAATTTTTGGCTCGTTAGTTAGGCAGCCAGTTAGGCAAGCAAAACCAAACACATTTGCAGACAATCATAGTGAAAATCACGAAGTGTCCTTAGCCATACGACAGTCAGAGGTTGAAGCAGAGGCAGCCAACTGCGGCAAAGGAAATGATTGCATTTAAAATTCAAACTCGATGTTGGAAAAACAGCTGAAGTCGGCACAAAGCCATGTCCACGTTCTCAGGCACACACACGGGGCCAACCAGTCTCAGACCCAGTCCCAGACCCAGTCCCAGGGCCTTGGTAAGAGGCTCAGAGCCGCGTCAGCCATTTAGGCCGCGCCAGGCCAAACGAAAAACTTACAATACAAAAGGCAACGAGAAGAAAAAAAGTCAACAACTGAATAAAAAACATTTTCGAATACAAATGTTGGCATTGCATAACAAACGTTTTCTAAATGAGGCTAACTAAGCAGGCAGCGACGTTAACTGAGCCAGTGGCAGCGACGGAGGTCTGCATATGTTTGAATTGCCGATGACGATGACTTTTTTCTTGTACTCTACTCTACGTACCGTCTGTGCACCCCTTCTATTGTACCTATAATACCAAAAAAACCCCCCACCTTGCCCCTAGTCACATTCTGCAGCTTGGACGTTTTTAACTGTTTCGTGTTTGGTTTTTGTGTCGTGGCTCTTTGCTTGGCTGCTTGGGCCTGCTTGATGGTGGTCCGACTCTGACTGCGACTTTTTGCATAATAAGACCACAAAACTAACGGTTAAATGCTGGTCTCAACTGGCCCCACCTTCCCCGTGTAAGCCCTGCCACACAACTTTGACCGTCCTGTCCATTCACAGGCAATGGCAAAGGAAAAAGCAAATATTTGATTTGGTCTAAAGGTTTTTCGTTTCAGTTTTTGTTTTTTTTTTTTTGTTTTTTTGCTGCCTCTCGACATTTCTATGACTGATTTAATCAGCAGACTTTGACAAGAGTCAGGAAGTCGCCCGTCTGTCCACCACCTGCCTAGCCCCACATTTCCCCCTCGCCACCCCCCATTCCATCACACTCTTGCTCTTCTAACATTTCTGTCGACTCGACGCAAAATTAAATTAATTAGAAATCTGATAAGCACTTTTACTCGTATTGCGCCTCAGTTAATTTGCAAAAACTGTCAAGTTCTGTTGTTAGCTGAGTTGTTGAATAAAGTTAAAGGTTAGCATTAAAGCAGATAGTAAACTGAATTCTAATTGCAAACACATTTAGAGCTTACATTAACATTTAATTCAATTTAAATATTTCATAAAAAATAGTTCCTTTCAAACTAAATAAAATAAGAAATAGCTAAGTTTATTTATAAGTTAGTTATTTAAAACGTTCGTTGAACACAGTTGTATTCGTGAAGATAAGAAACGTACTGGAAGATTTATAAAAAACTGTCTTGTCTTTTGAAAAAAAGTTATGGTTATTATTATTCTATAAGATATAGAAGTCCGATTTCGATGAAATTTTTTCAATATGTATAAACTGTCTTTAAACTTAAGTTTAGTGAGTTTGGTTGAGTTATCTTGATTGGATTCGAATTTCTATCCCGATCCCTTCTTTTACATGTGCTATTCAGACGAGGTTTCATTTCCAAGTATCCTTTATTCGTTTTAAAGATAAATATAAAAATTCACATTCCCTTCAAAGAAAAACCTTTCAATCGGCCTTTGGTATCAAATCGTTGTTTTATACATTTTTTCTCTCATTTATTTTAACATAAATTTATTTTATAAAATTTTAAGATGTTGTGAGTTGTGCTTTTGCTTACATAAATCATCTTTATTTAAAATTTGCTGCTATTTTCTTTAAACGCTTCTGGCTATGATTGCAATTTAGCGGCATTTACCTGCAACTTGATGTTTTTCTTTCTTGTTTGTTTTTTTTTTGCAGCTTCTGGCAGTTGGCAATTGGCTGGACACTTAACAAAAAACTGACAAATGCAAGGGACATTCTCGGCCTATCTAACTAAATGGCAATGCCAAAAACGAATGACAACAACAACTGCAACACGAATGTATGTATGTGTGTGTGTGTCCTTTGTCCTGTCTAGCAGCATCCTGCCAGCGAGCATTTTCAACGGAAGCGCAAATTAGCAGCGCTGCCTCCGTTGCGAGGCGCGCGTTTTGTTTATGACACTTGGAACTGCACTTTTTATGGCTTTGCAGATTCTAAAAAAAAAAAACAAAAACAATACACATTTCAGTTCAAGGACTGGCCTTCAAGGAGCAGAGAATAAGCATAGACCTTGACTGTTTCGACGTTAAAAAGTCAATTATCAATCATAAAAATTATATGTTGCTCATGTGTGTTTTTTGTAATATCTGTTTTTTTTTTTTTTTGGTAAAAAGTATAGTGCATAAAAAACCTGGAAAGGAACTCGCTCAAGGATTTACTCTAATGTTGCTTGTCTCCATCTGTTTGCAGTTCGTGCCGGCAGCAATTTACGACAATTTCCCGCCGAAATGCACAGAAATAACGCGGCATGAAAAACATTTCTCATTCGTTTGGCGTTTTCGGCACGAAATTCTTGTCATGATTCGATCGACTCGAGGACACGGACACGATGTGACCAACAGCAACAACAACTGCAACAACATCAACAAGAAGAACTAGCAACGTTCACATGTTGCACTTCTGGGGTCAACAAAGTTCACGTTCCGATTCAGATTCAGATTCCCAGTCGTGGTTCAGATAAATTCAGCGCTGAAAGCAACTTTAAACTCAATGTAAGCGATGAGAGAATTGTCAACATTCAACAACAAAACAAACAATAACAGATCGCAACTGGAACCCAATTAACTTTTAAGTGAAGAAACGACTACTTATTAAATATGTATAGATTAAGCCCTAAAGTTCACAGCGATTGCTGTGATTGATAAAAATATATAAAAATGTTAAGCCTTAAAACGTGTTAAATAGAGAACATTATTTTGTTATTATTTCATTATTATTAATTAATGCATTTTCGAGCAAAAAGTCCTCAAACTTGAATTGTTTTCCATAACATATAAATAAAAAAAAATATATTTTATTTATAAAATCATGTAAGGTCTTGAAATATAGGAGTTTTCCTTGAAACAAACTTCGAAAGGGAAAACTTTTTGGCCGCAAAAAAGGCTCTCATCTCTTACTGAGATATTTTCAGTTCAATATAATAGTAATTATTTAAATAAAATCAAAAGATGATCAAATTGTTCAAGCATATAGGCAATTCCGTAGTGGCGTAACGTGACATTTATACGAAAACATATAAAAAACAAAATTGAAGAAGTCAAATTTTTAAAATATTTGTTTGTTATTTGCGAACTATTTAAGTAGCATCATATTCAGTAAAATAAATCACACCGATCGACCTCAAGGATTTGATGATATGAGCAAAATTGAGAGTGGCGTAACGTTACAAAAAACGGATATTGGATATATGGATTACAAAATTGCAAAGCTCTGCGAATTGGCCATGACTTTTTGTAAAAAACTTTAATCAATATCAAACAATTTAATAAGATTAAAGCATATAATTCGGAAGTAATAGGTACTGATAATGGTTTTTAAATTTTTGGTGCTGGTGGACTATTTTAAATAAAATAAAATATTCTTCTTTTTCAACTTTTAACATAATTAAAGTTATACAAGTTTATATATTATACACATTTCTACAAATGTATTTAAATATGCTTAAACAATGTTTTTTTTTGGATCCGTTTTTAATCTCTAGATTAAATATTGTATTAACTACTTCACCCTTTTTGTTTATCTACGCGTCATTATGCTATCTACACAATTTTTTAGTACGGATCCATTTAATTGGAGTCTCTGCAAAACAGTAATAAATCAGACACAGCTGACAGAAAGTTTGATAAAAAAGAAGAGCTGATAAAACGAATTAAAAAAAAAGAAGAAAAATAAAATAGGAACGAGGGGAAAAACATACAACAAAGTCGTATAACATTTTAATAAAGTCTCATAAATTGACAACGAGACGACGACGACAAAAAGAGACAAGAAGTAGGAATAATATGTATGTAGAAGAAGAACGACAAAAGCGACTTGAAAGATGAGCGCTAAAAATAAATAAAACTATTAATCAGTGGGAACGTTACAGGCGAAGAGGGGGGCAAAATTTTCTCTGCTGGAAAATGAACAGCGCCAGCGTTTGCGGTCATAAACAATTTTTAAAACAACTCTTTTTGCCAAGTTTTGTGGGGAAGGAATAGCAGAAGGGAAGCAAAGGGCAGCAGATGAAGATGAAGACGAAGGAAAAAGCAGAAGAAGCGGCAAGAACGCTTTGCCAATTGTGGCGCGGTTTTTCAACTGCTGCCAAGAAAAAGTCCAAGAAGAAAACTGCAGCGACAACAACAACAACAACAACAAGAGACACGCAGCAGCAGCAGCAACAGGAAAATAGTCGAACAAAAACAAAGCGCACTGCCCAAAGAGCACAAGAATGCGACACTCAGTAGATGTGTGTGTAAGTGTGTGTGTGTGTGTGTGTGTGTGTGTCTGTTTGAGTTTGAGTGAAAAAGGGGGCGGGCTTGGGCCGACGGCATAAGAAATGCCACTTGCGAATATTGTGTGCCAACGATAAACACTTCACTTCGGCCATTAAAATCAGCAAGAGAGAGAGCGCTAACACACACACATTTACTCGCTCTGCAGCTACAGATACTTACACAGATACACACACACACACACACACGCGCGTAGGGCAGGCAGAGAGAATGAACATATGAATGAGTGAGTGAAAGAGAGCGAGCGAGCGAGCCCAAATGAATAATAGCGTTGCCGCAAGACAAATAACCCAGCCTTTTCTTCATGTTTGCTTGCTCTCTCGCTCTGGCACACGCGTCGCACATAGGCGTCGAGCATGTGCGCGCGCCTGCTTTGACTTATGGCAAATAAATCAGGCAGACATTGCGCTTGTATGCATGTGTGTGTGTGTGTATGTGTGTGGAGGGGAAATATGGCTGGCTGAAATTCCAGCACTGACTCCGAAATGAGTGACAAAACGTTGTTTTGCGCACTTTACACGTACTTATTTTTATTGTTTATATAATTAAAACAATATACAATTTGTTTTATGTTTCTATAACAATTTCTCACAGTGTGGCGCGATTTACGAGCGACAATCGCTCAACTTTGATGCACATAAATTTTGATTTTGTTTTGGGAAGGCGACAAATGCGCATAAAACGAATTAAGCACGTCTTTTTAGCGCTGGAAATTTATGTGTGAAAGCCACACAAGCAACAACAATAACTGAAATTACAACAACAACACTCGAACACTGTTGCTCGCCTTTTAAATATGTAAACAATTTTAAATACAATAAATAAATTTCATTTGCAACACACGCGACGCGTTTGTACGTTGACTGCTGCAGCTTCTGCTTCTTCCTCTTCTTGTTTTGCTGCCTCTGCTTCTTGTTGGTTTTGCGGCATCGCATTTTGCGCATGTTCCGTAAAATGTTGCCCGCAAAAATAAACACGGCAACAAAAATGACTCAAACTGCAAGTCGCATGTTTTATGGCCGCAGGGCTGCACAATTTATCGCACTTGCCGCGCTTTCTTATGCGCCGCCATAAATTCCGCACAGACAGCGCTGAGCGAGCAAGAGAGAGAGAGTAAAAAAGGAAGAGAGAGAGTGAAAAAGTAGATTCTCAGCTCAAACTTGAAAATGTTTTATTATTAGCACTCGATTTGTTTATTATTACTTACTCGATTCGACTCGACTTGATTCGACTCGACTCACTTCATTTTTAACACTTAATGAGCAATAATAAACAATGCGAATTTAACAATAACAATCAAAAACGCGCCCAAAATCAATACAACTCACGGCGCGTCGCAACGCGTCTTGAGCGCTCATCGATTTATTTATGTGCTGCGCGCCGAAAAGCTAAAAGAGCTCAGACGCTGCTCAGACTGAGACTCGGCCATCAGAGCCATAGAGTAAGAAGAGAGCGCCTTGAGATTGAGCGCTTTTTGCATAAGCTGCTGCTGCTGCCGAGCTAATAAAGCACTCATTTATTGCCTCGCTTTATCATCATCAGCAGCAGCAGTCGCTGCCGCCGCAGTCTCCGCCGCAGCAGCCGTCGCTGGAACGACATTTGATTGTTATATGGGTCAATTCCAATGGGAATTGAATGAATGGGCCGCAAAGCTTAGTTGCCGGCGGTGGTTGCATGTCGCACATACAATTATTATATAATCTTGCTGCATTTCAAATTCACTCTTTTTATTTTTATTTTCATTTTTAAGTTGTCATTTAAATTACAGTCAACACCTCATCAAAACGAATGTTTTTCCACCATGCGTGGCCGCATGCAATGCATTTTAATTTTAAAAAAAAAAAAAGCATACTGCCATTGCCTGTATGTGTGTGCGTTTGTTGTCTTTATTCAATTTATGTGCGATTCGATATGAAATGCATCTTAAAACTTGCCACTTCACTCAGAAATGATCCCACAAAGCTTGCGTTCTTCTTATTTAAAGCTTTGCTTGCTTGCCCTTTCGTAGTGCTGCTAATGGCCAACAGATGGCACTGCGTGCGACTTTGACTCATTTATCGTTCTTCTCTCTGTGTCTAACTCTTCTTCTCAATGAGTTTGCTGTTGTTGTTGTTGTTGTTGTTGTCGACGGCCAAGCCTTTAAGTTATTTTTGGCTAAACCAACACGCACAAAGCGTCATCGACGAAAAGCGTGTATGGAGGATGCAAAATGGATGTATCCAGGGGCGGACTGTGGAGTGTTTGGTTGGGGGCATACATACATACACACATACATATGCGTGGAGGCAATACGTAAAGCGGGTCGCAATTTTGAACATCGCACACACAACTCGCGCCGGCGCTGAGAAGTTTATGAGTTCGCCAAGGTGAAACATACGAGTGCGAAACGTGAAGCATTCACAATGAGGCAAAAACAACAACGGAACTACAATGTGCACATAATATGCGGAATAAGTGTGTTGAGATCAGTTGATAAACGACTATATAAGATTGAAATTATTGTCAACTTTTTGATTGTAATAAACATTCCAAAATTATTTCTAATAGTGATTATTTGATTTATAGCCAACTGTTACTATTAATAACTTATACTACAGTGAGTTATATTTTGATAAGAAACATCTAATTTCATATTAAAATATAAACAATTTCTTCTCAACATCTGAATTATTGCTTTTATATGTATCAAAAATATAGTTTTTAGCATTTCAAGTTGAGTCTCGATGGCCTTAGAAGTACATAAACATGTGTTTTATAAACACATGATATGCACATTGTATGTATTATTAAAACTAATGTATTATTTTTAGCTCAAAATCTTGACCTTCCCAATGTCAACGTCTGGCACATTCCAGTTTACGCACTGATAAGGCTCTTGATATATAAACCAGAAACGTTTTTCCCAACCAGCGATATGAGTATCAAGCCTGTGGGGAATTCGTTAAGCCCCAAAGCAGTTCCAATCTACGCAAAAATACGCACAACAAAAACAAAAAACAACTGAAATATTTGGCGCACTTTTTTTATTTTAACTAGGAACCTTCAAAATAAATAAAATACGCAATTATTAAAAATAAACACAAAAGGAAAAACATCATTTAAACATTAGTAATAAAAGCTCGTTGAAAGTAGCCTGCGAATTTTTGGTCACATTATTTACGGAATAATTTTTGCCAGTGTACAATTCATGGTGGGTGTAACTTTTGTCTGTTTGACTGTCTTCGTGTGCGTTTGTGTGTGTGTGTGTGTGTGTGTGTGTGTGCGTGAATGTGTGTGCAGCTGAAGCACAATGATAAATGTGGTAAGCAAAAAACGGGGAAAAAAAAGAAATTGGGTGAATAAATAGCCCAGATTCCGTTGAGCAAGCAGAAAAAAGAAAAATATATATAAAAAAAAAAAAAACAGAAAGAGAAAGAGAAATAGAACTAAAGCAACGCAGAAACAGAAATAGACACAGAAACAAACAAAACTTTGCTTTGCTTTTGCCGTTGGCTGACTACGAAAGGACAAACTGCTAAAACGCTGTGCGAAAAGCGCAAAGCAAACAGAATGAAGAAGAAGGAGACACAGAAGAAGGAGGATAACAACAAACAGTGCGCAAAATGCCATATGCCAATGGGCAAAGGAATTCGGAATTTGGTGCGGAAAGCTACAAAATGTTGACGACCATAAATGAAGAAGAATCGAAACAGAACTTAACAGAGTGGAGAAAGAGTGTAGAGGAGCGTATATCGATAGTATCGAAGTTTTTTCCTATTATCGATAACAGGAATACCATGGACTGATTTGTATCATTGCATTTTCTTTTCTGTTAACAAATTAAACAAATATTACCTATCTTAAATTCATTTTACTTTATTGTTTATAAAGTTTAGTAAGCATTTTGTTGATTGTATCGATAGTTTTCACTATTTCGATTAGAGACATTATCAATGATTATAATTATGTGATTGTATGCACTTTCATTTAAATATAAATAGATCTACTTTCACTTACTTTGCATTAAACATCCCCTAAAACCAACATAAAAAGGGTGCATTCGAATTGATATATTGGAACTAGTAATGTTCGTTTAGATAAGTAAGGTTGAGTAATTCTATAAAAATACTCAATTTTATTGATTACCATTAAAGTTTGCTTTAAGTTAAATGAAACTTGCAATAAGAAATTAATAATGTAAGTCAAAAGTTTACAGAACTTATAATATGTTTGAGTACATAGGACATATTATTTTGAGAATAATTTCTCATCTTATAGTTAAATCTTCTTAATTTACAAAGGTTGTAAGTATCCATTAATTTAAGTCTATATAATTATTATTATTATACATATACATATACAGATACATATGCATGCATAGACATATGTACATATTTACAATTACATATCTTTGTAATCTAGCTCATTTTTCTATCATTTGTTGACCGAATTTTAAGCCGACACACACACACACACACACACACACGCACCCTTTTACAGAGTCCGCACGCAATCAAAATATAAAAACAGATATCAAAGTAAAGCCAGTGACATAAATAAATAATTTTTTATGCTCTCTTTATATATGAATGTTAGAGTGTGTGTGTGTGTGTTGGCCAGAGGATATGCGAAACAAGGATAACATGACTGATTATGTAAGCAAATGTGGCAGCGAGGACTCGCACGACCCACGAACAAAGCACATAGCATTTGTGTCCTGCCACCACCCTCCTCTCCCCCACCCCCTGCAATACCTCACCACCATTCGCGTCCTCCTACCCATCCTAGAGCCTTGTTTTTCTGCATGGCCTGCCCTTTTTTTCGGCAGTTTGCCACAGCAGGTTGATTTCCACAATGTTGTGCGTACACACACAGATACACTCGAAATTGTGTGCCTGCGTGTATGTGTGTGTGTATGTATTGTTGTGCGTGTTTTTGAGAAAGTGGCACAATTTTTATTTTACGAACGCCTAATGTAATAAAGCCCGCCCTGAGAAAGCCAAAGGCTGCTTGCAAATATATTGCCTGCGTTTAGCATTTTGGGCGATAAAAGGACGACCAGCAGCCAGGAGCAGGAACAGAAACAGGATCAGAATACGCATACACAGAAGCGCCAGCAGCTCCCGTAACAAATCTGAGGCTGCCAACCTTGGCGCAACTTCCAAAGGCGTCGGTAAGAGGGGTGGGGGCAGTTGTTAGCCATGTGTGCGGCTGCGGGTGGATGCGAGAGTGTCCTGGAGCGGGGGTCAGCGGGCATAAATCAAACCGAAAATTACACGCATTCATCTGCTGAGCTGGCAAAAGAAAAATATCTGCCACATTGCCCTGCGGCATGGAGATGAATAGGGGTTGGTGGGCTGCCGAATTTGGGGTAAGTCGTTGCCCCAGCAAATGGCGGAAAATATGGGTAACTGTGCAAAATTTAATGGCGTACAAAAATCAATAAAAGGACACAGTTAACTGCGGCTTCTTCAAAGCTGCTAAATGCACAGGTAGACACTGGTCTTTTTTTTAAATTTATTTAATTTATTTTTTCAATAGATTTTTTGTTATTTTTAATTGTGTGTTGCTTTGCATTATTTTTATTTTTGCATATACAAATATTTTGTTAATGCTAAATGGTTGCTTGTTTATGCAAACAGTTATTGGAATTCAACGCAGTTAATCAAAATGCAAAGTTCAATAACAAGCTTAAGAAATACAGATAAGAAATACATATTGAACGATTTAATTATTGTTAAGTTGTTGATCGAATTTCGAATGTGCTTTTAAACTTGATTCGGTATATAATGTAAGACTCTATTTAAAATCAAATTAATCTTAAAACTCAACAGCTGAAACTTGCTTTTGTCATGTTTATTATGTATTTACTTTGAAATCTGGTACACTCAGAAAAAATTGTACCTTCTATTGTGAGAAATTGAAATATTCTTTTAAAAAATCAGAATAGAGACAGGTGCATATTGAGAGACAATTGTCCACAATATGTGGAAAATCTTGTTACTCAGGTATAGAAAATTTCTATAACGATGAGAAAATAGTCTAAGCTTCTTAGAAAAGAAATCACTTATAGAATAGAAAGTTTTCAACAGATCTATGAATATTTTCTATTATTGGAATTAAAATTTCTTTACATATTATCTATCTCTCTTTTATTTTCAATTTGTTAACGCAAGTAGCTCATCTTTATAGGGCCAAAAACAAGTACTCGCATTTTTGAATATTTAATATGCATATCAAATGATGATTGCTGATTAAGAAACAATATTAAAAAATTTATTTAAAAAACAATGATTAAATGCACCTTATACATAAATATACATTTTAAAACTTTGATTTTTTTTTTACGTTTAATTTGTTTAATGAATCTTCTCTGTAAGAGAACTAACAATAAGTTTTCAAATATCATATCAAAGAGTAAAGATCAAAATTTTGTTTTAAATACTAATTTGATATTCCTTTGATAGAATTATCGATAGTATCAATGGTTAATTAATGGTTCCATTATATTAAAAATAAATACGTATTTTTCGAAATTAATAGTTTAAAAATTCAAGTTGAAATTGCCTATTTAAACACTCTCAAGCTCAGCAATTAAGATTTAAATCAACTTTTGGAGACAATTTAGACTATCCTTAGTATTAAAAGTAACAACTGTCGTATAAACTATGGTTATAGTTGCAACTATAGCTATAAAACACAGTTACATACATCTGTGTGCATTTAGTTATCTGAGCTTGAGTTAAATTGTCTTTTAGAGAAGTACTTGCCACTTACTGCGTCCACAATAAACTGGCCGCCAATTAACTAGTTTGCAAAGCTTCTCCGAGGGGCAATTAAACGGACACGGACTGCGACTGTGACATGTGTGAGATAGGGATAGAGATATACGGGACAATGCACAGTCGCACACAGATACAAGACACGCATACATGTATAAGCACAATTGTAGTTAATTTGAGTTTGGTCGACATGCAGCAAGTTGTTGTTTCACCTGTAAATGTCAAATGTCAGGCAAACTGATAATTTCAAAATAAATAGTTGTCGTAAGAAAATACCGGAAATTGTTATAAAATGTTTTGATATTGTTTTTTAAAGTGCATTTGCCTAATGGAACTTCAGTTTCAGTTTCACAGTCTAAAAGGCAAAGCCAATGATAGCAGATAATTAAAACAAATATTAAAAATAAGGAAAAACAAAAGATTGGCCAATGTGCCACTCGCTCATGAAATTCCCACATCAAAGATGTGTGGCCAGGTTAAGGGTGAAGGGGCAAGAGCACTGCTCCAATTGCTTCTTTTCATGTTTTTTTCTTCCCGCAAAGTGGCGCCAAAGTTTATCAACAATTCAACAAATTAAGATAGTTTATTGCACATTATTATGCTCTTATTGTGAATTGCGTGCCATTTGCCGTAAAAAAACGGCCGACGGAGCCGTCGATACGAAACATTTGCTTCACGCAGTTCTCTCGTTTCGGTCTTTATAAATAGCCGCATTGTTATAACAATCAATGGAAACAAGTCCCAGTCTCAGACCCAGTTCCATTTCCAGTTCCAAGTGTCTGCGAACATATGGCCACGAGACTACGAATTTGATCACGTGATACCATTAAAAGTATTGATCAGAGTGCAGAGTTTTTGTGGCACAGTAAAAATAGATATGGTTGCTGATTATATAAGATTCGTTCGATATATGAATGTTGAACAGATTTATTAGCTTGTAAACAAGCTTAACAGCATTGATATTAATTTGCAAAGCCGTTATTAACTAATGCTATAATTATTGGCATCATATTATAGCCGTATGTTGTTAACCATTTTATCTTAAATCAAAACGTTTAGCACCTGACCTCGAGCCGTCTAAATACTATTATTAAACGTAAGACCAAAAACAACAATTACTTATTTTAAATATTTCATATCCTGCAATTTTGAAATCTTATACTCTGTTTTCTAAAATGGAAAAAAGAGTATGTTGAGTTTGTGAATTGTTCGTCCGTCCGTCCGTCTGTCTGTCCGTCTGTATGAACGCTGGTTTTTTCCACGGAGCAATCAAACTTGGTATACATGTTGGTATATACCATAGGCAGACAAAGTGTTAAGATCGGCCAGATCGGACTACTATAACATATAGCTGCCATAAGAAAAATCGGTTGAAAATAAGCTTTTGAATGGAAAACTTTTTTGTTTTTCAAGATAACTCAGCCAAACTCACTTTACCTAAGTTTAAGAACAGTTTATACATGCTGACAAAATTTCATCAAAATCGAACGACTTTATCTTATAGCTGCCATAGGAACAATCGGTTGAAAAATAAGTTTTTGTATGAAAAACTATTTTGTTTTTTTAAAATAACTCAACCAAACTCACATTACCTAAGTTTAAGGACAGTTTATAAGTATATAAGTAATATTTACAAAAATTTAGTTTATTAAACGTACAGAAAACAGAGTATATCGCAGTCGGGAGAACCCGACTGCAACGTTCTTACTTGTTTTAGATTGGTTTTGGTGTGGAAACAAAAATATAAATGTACTTATTAGTTAATATCGTATTTAAAAACGAAATTGTCACCTAAATCATTTCCAATGAAATTATTATTTAATATTTTCAAGGAATATATTTTAAGTATTTACTTTTTAGCAATAGATATACATCGTTATGTACATAGTTTTGGTATTATTGTAAGAAATATGCCTAAAAAATAAAAGCTGCATGCTGGATAAGTGTTTATTGTATTGCTATAATATCTATAATTGGATTAAAATATGTAACTGCTCTCTGTATCTGGTCAAGACACAGAATGCCACATCAATTGATAACTAAAATCGAAACATTATCCAGACAGAATAATCATTTTAATCAACTTAATTTCATTCTATTAGCGTCGGCTTTATGCCCCCCCTCCAAATCGTTTTCAATTCCATTTTCAATCTTTGAATTTGCTTCTAGTATATGACGAGTTTTATAGGGTGAGTAAACCACATTTATATATACATAAGTAAGTGTACTTGTATCGGCACTTTCGGGCTCTTCTTTATTAATTTTCTAATGGATTTTACGTTTCTGCATTTCAAGATTTCAACAATTCAGATAAATATTTATGCGTTCGCCAGGTCGTGGGGTGCAGATACATCTACAGCTACAGCTACAGATACGGATACAGATGCTGAGTTCAGTTTGAATGTGACTGTCTCTGTTTGCGACAGTCTTTGAGTCTTGTTTGGGTCCCTTTTTTATAGACACACATGAGAATTGATTACGATTGGCAAGTGGCATTTAGTGAGGCAAAGTTTGTTTATGCTTTTCTTCGCCTGCGGCTGATACACACGCACACACATACTCAAACTCAATGTTTGTTGGTAATTTATGCTATTGTATAAATTGCCAATAAACAAACAACATACGCATATATAGACAAGCGCAAAACTGCAAAGGTTGCATATTCAAAGGGAGAGAGATCGCATTGGAACATTCAATTCCCAAAATGGGTTCCTGATACTGACAGAGAGACAGACAGATAGACACTCAGAAGTGGCTGGTTAACACAACTAAAAACAGAAATTAACAACAATTAACAAGTAGGAGCTCTATAGTCGAGTGTGCCCAACTAGAAGATACCCTATGCCTACCTTTGAAAAGTTCCTCAATACCAATTTAAAACCACATTTATAATGTTTTCTAAGAGCGAGTTTGATTCTAGAAATTCAATGGTAATTAATGTTTTTCAGAATATATCTAGAATATTTCAGATATCTGTATCTACTTCTGTACATAACTGACAGCTAATCATACCCTTGTAATCCCTTTTCTGAAGTACACGGTATAACAACAATTAACAATTAACAATTGAAATTGTGTGTGAGTATGTTTATTTTGTGTTCAGATTCAAGCACCCGAGAGTTGTTATCAAGGCAAAATGTGTTTAATTGGGTTCTGGCTGGTTATATATGAGTGCACTATGTATATATATCGTATTGGTAGTTACATGCGATTTGTGTGTACATATGTGTGCTGGGTGGCGGAAACAGGAAGGGGGAGTAGCTGCGTGCCTTAAAGCGATTCCTGTAAAGTGCAGCATGCTGAAAAATTGCTAACAAAATGATACGCTTTGTAAATTGTAGGTCGACTCTCCAATTTTCTCACTCGTTTTCTTTGCGTGCCAAGTGATACTTTTACAAGTGCCACAAAAACAACACGAAAAACCAACAACAAATCGAGAAAATTCGCCAGCTTTTGTGGAAAGAGTTGGCTTTAATTGTGCAGCAAAGAAAAACCTTTGAGCAATCGTCTGTAAATGCTATGTTTGTGTAACAGTGTGTGTATTTGTGTGTGTATGTGTGACTGTGTCAGTGTGTGTGTATGCGAGTTGACAAACTGAATAATTGCCAATTATTTGGCAAGTTTTATGAGCTGATAATTTCACATATAGTATATGGTTAAATTCATACTGCAACACCTTCACAGTAAAGTTGGTCTCTCTTTGGGGCATGCACATGCTAAACATTGTATACATTATATACATACATTTATATATATATTTATGTACATTACAGATATATGGAAATATATTTGAAAATGGTCAAATGCACACAACATTTACGATTTAATTGTATTTGAGTTTTGGCTTTACCTCTGCTGGGGACTCCTTTGACTGACACACTGGACACACTAAATCAAGAGGATGCAATATGCGGAATAACAACGACAAGAAACAACAAAACACAAAATAAAACACAAAACTCTAAGAAGCATATTTGGTAGGCTCGAAAATTTGTGGATCATATGACAGGACACGGGTTTAATTTGTTCTGGGAATAACTATCAAAAAAATCGATTCGAATGGGTTTTGGATGTGGAAAACACTCTCGAAAGCAAAATTCAAATTGTTCTGAGCGCAGCAATTGGAGTGCAACTAATAAATAAATTTAAAGCCAAAAATAAAAGCTTAAAATTGTAAAAAAAAAAAAATACAATTTTTAAATCATGTTTGACAAAAATCAAAACAAAAACATATTTGTAAACTATAAGCTAACAAAAATAATGAAAAATATAAAGAAAATTGCACTTACCTAGCCAGTCTGGTAGAAGTGATCCCGCAAGAGATTCTGAGTATCTCTTACCTGAAAAGCAATAGAGAAGAGATTTATTTAGTCTGGAGGATCTAATATTAAAAAATGCCTCAACGTGTAGTGTGTGTTAATGAAGAAATATATACAAATAAATATTATGATTAAGAACTAAAAAGTTTTGAATTTGATTAATAAAAGTTATAATAAATGGGAAATAATGTTAGAAAAATTCTAAATATAAAGAAGTGTTACATTTCTGTGAACTTAAGTTAGTAAAAGTGATATAAAATAATAAATAATATTTATAGGATAATAATAAAAATTTTAGAAAAATTTCAAATCTAAAAACAAAATAATTATTGTTTAATTTCGTTTAAAATAAGCTTGAAAAAGTGACATTAAATAATAAATAATATTAATATGTTAATAAATATATTAAAATTTATTTTTTTCATGAATAAAAAGACTACATCAAAACTTAAAAACATCATTTATAGAAATTATGAGACTTTTATGTGTATTAAATTGGTTTTTCTATAGTATATACATATGGCTGTTGCATGAAAATTTCCACGTTTTGTTTGAACAAATGAAAAATAATACACTAAAAGCAGTCTTCAACACTTTCTCAACAAACAGTTTGAAAACAGTTGTCAAAGTTGAACAATTTAAATATCCACATAACCATTTATTTGCGCACTTTTGTGGCTGCTGTCGCCTTGGGGCACTATAAAAACCACATGACTCCCAAAAGTGTGGCAACGTTTTTCATAAATTTGCTGAAGCTCGCGCGCTGCTCTCTATTTCCTCTATAAGCATGTAAATATGCTCAGCTAAATCATAATTTTAAGCTTAGCAAAAAACACACAAAACCAAAAAAACGACTTCACTGCCTCTCGTCCCTAATGCTAATCTAATAACTTTAGCCGTCTACAATTTATTTGTTCTAACAGCAGCGCACAAAATTATGCACACAGGACGTTGTTGTACAGTCTCAGTCTCCATCTCAGTCTCAGCCCTAATCCAGGTGCTAGTCACCGTTATGTTCCAAGGACCTGGCAGTAAGACATTGTAGCGCGTCAGGTGCGCGCATTAAAACGACTCTCTCCCTCTCTTCAATGTTCTACTAAATTTCGCCTAAAGTTTTAAATAATCGAAAACGACTCGACGCACTTGGCAAAAAGTTGAAACATGCAAAATTTGCATAAATAACAACTAAATGCAACTTGACGCTACGCAAAATGACGTCAAATGATGAATTGCGACGGGGGCTGCAAACTGCAAAGGAAGCCAAAGCACACGAATACTTAATAAATATCCTTGAGAGAGTTTGGAGTAGGCGTACACTTGGTATATCAAGTGGATGGATAACAATTTAGCAGCATCCTCAAGACAAACTAGAACGTTCTCATATTTGGCATAATTTATGAGTGGTTCTGAGATTAGTTAAATGTTTGTTGCCAACTAATTTTATATAAAATAAAAGTTATATAGATAAAAGCTATATATCAGCAGGTGAATTAGATGTACAATGTAGATGGGAAGCTCTTTTTATATGCGTATTTCACAATCAATTGATAGTTTTAACTATTCCTAAAAGTGAAAATGTATATCCCGTATAAAACAAAATATTGTAGTTAATATAATTCCAAACAAGAAAGAAATGTGTTCTTCAACGTGCCGAATATATATACCCTTGCAAAAAAATATTTGCATAAGAAAACTTATTTTTCAACTGATTGTTCTATGGCAGCTATAAGATATAGTGATCCGATTTTGATAAAATTTGGTCAACATGTGTAGAACGTGCTTTAATTTAGATATTGTGAGTTTGGTCGAGATATTTTGAAAAACAGAAAAGTTTTTCGTACAGAAACTTATTTCCAACCGATCGTTCCTATCGCAGCTATGAGATATAGCCTTTCGATTTCAATGAAATTTTGTTATAATATATAAACTGTCATTAAGCTTAGGATTAGTGAGTTTGGTTGAGTTATCTTGAAAAACAAAAAAGTTTTTCATACAAAAACTAATTTTACAACCGATTGTTCCTATGGCAGCTATATGTTATAGTGGTCCGATCTGGCCAATTCAACTATAGGTACTACCTGCAATAGGAATGTTGATGCTGATCACGAAAAGTATAACAATTTTTTGAGACGTCTCCTTCAATGCGTTACACATTTCGTGACAAAATTATAATACCTCTGCAAGGGTATCAAAACACACAAAAAACAAATCAATAGATACGAACCACTTTTATAATTGTAAGAATAATCAAATTTAATAATGTTTATTACGAAATTTGATGTTATAATCCGAAAAAAACCAACTGCTTATTGCAAACTTTCTTGTTTACCTTTCTCGCGTTTAACTTTTTCACCTCAACTCAACTTGATTTTTGATTTAAAATGTATTTTTTATTGAGTCTCTTCCCTCTTCGGTTCCGGCTGCATTCCGGCTTTCATTTGGCAACTGCAACCCACAACAAAAACAACTTGCTCGACGCCGACGAAGCTGGCGTCAAAAATGGGCGTCACAAAGGTAGTTGTTGTTTTTTTATTTTAGTTATTTATTTATTTATGTTGTTTATGCATGTCTGCGCTTTTGTATGCAAATAAATCAGCGGCACCCCGTCAAATGTCGCATTTGAGTGCAATGTAGGGGCAGCGGAAATGGGGGCAGGGTCAGTGGGTGGTGATGGGGCGTAGCTGGAAACTGTTGGCTGCAGTGCGCAAAAACATATCTCACACTATTTGTCACACTAGATACTTTTATTTTAAAATAAATTGCAAACTCTTTTGCGACTTTGTTTGGTTTAACTGCATTTCCATATTCCAGCCGCATGCCATGTGATATTTTATTATGAAAATCCTCGTTTGACATACGATGTATGTGTGTGTGTGTGTCTATTTGTGTGTCTGTTTGTGTACAAACTGCATGCGCCAAATTGCACACACAATTTTCACATTTGACTAAATTTATCGGCACAGCATTCGGGATTTGCGCCAATGGAAACAGTAGCCAATAAATAAATTAAATTAATGGCAGTTTGTGTATAATTTTTTGTTACACAACATGCCACACTCCCCTACTCCTTTCCCCCGTCAGCGCTTCAGCCCCTGCTACAGACTAAACATCCCCTAGTTAAGGGTTAACTGCTTGAAATTTGCCTGTCTCTTTGACTGTTCATAAAATTAGCTAAATTTACGTATCTTTTGTCATTGGGCCATTAGCCAACAATACTTTCTCCTCCCACTTCCCACTTACCATTCCCCTGGCCACCACTTTGCTCTGTGCTGCCAAGCGTGAGAGTAAAGTCCCTTTGCTGGATTTATTATTTTTACAAGATAAATGCAACATTTTACATTGGAATTTACGGGCGTGTGGCGAAAAAAAAGCAAACAACAACAGTAGCAACAATGACAAAGTCAAATGTTGCCGTACAGTGGGCAAAAGTATGGGAAAAATGTACAGAAATAAAGTAATTGTAAAGTTCCTTAACACAACTAAGTGAAATAAAAGTAACCCTAAATTATATATTTCTTGAATTTCAATGATTCTTGTTATTCCTCGATTGGAAAAATTTTAAAATAAGGTTTATTTATTATAATTTACAATTATTAAATTTTAAAAAATATCAAAAATTTTATTATACAAAATAAATATTGTTTAAAAGCTGAATCAAAAATTGTCTTAACTTTAAGACCATTCACTCTATATCTATTTGAATGACTTTTGCTCCACTGTGGGACTAGAATAAATTTCACGTCTGCCAGCGACCATTTGGCCATTTTCGATAAAACACATTTAAACAAATGAAAATCCTTTAAACATGGCTATCAGAGAGAGAGAGAGAGAGAGAGAGAGAGAGAGAGAGAGAGAGAGAGAGAGAGAGAGAGAGAGACACCGTGTCCAGTTTGTAGCAGGGTCAGGAGGCTGGAGTTGGGATAAGCTCGGAGACCTTAACCTCACAAATTCAACTCGTTGTCGCCCTCCCTCGAACTCACTTGAGTGTGTAATTGTGTATTTATTTGCGTTATTTGACAAAATATCAACAAGCACAATCAATCCTTAGCAGTTGCAGGAGTCGCTAGTCGGTAGTCGGCAGTCGACAATCGGGAGTCATGTGTTCCTTCCCAAACCCCCCAATTCCACCCTTTCTCTCTCACTCTCTCACGCTCTGGGTGGGCACTCCAATGGAAATTGCGATTGCTGCCATATGTCTGCCCATGGAAGCCGGCAGAGAAATCCATTTAAATTAAAGCTGAGCTGCATTCGAAAAGGCATAAATATCCAGTAGGGAGTGTGAGCAATGTGTATGAAGCAAGGGGGGAGAAGATATTGTGACTTTTTGTGTGTGTTTGTTGGTATTGGTGCCTTTTGCTAACTTTCAATTTGAGCTGAATTCAAATTTCGCACAGCCAACATAGCCCAGGCCAAAGGCAATAAAGTCAACCTTTTTTTTATTTCTATTTCTATTTTTTTATGCTTGTGAACTTTGGCTCAATTTTCGCACAAATTTAGAGACTGCAGAAATACTGCAGAGTGGAGCAAAAGGACTTCGCAATTGTATCTTATGCAAATTTACGTAAATTAAACAAAATCTTTGGAAAACAGAAAAATAAGTTTCGATATTTATGTTTATGCAAAAATTATGTATCGAACTTAAATTATTAAGCAGTTGTTACAGTTCAAAGTCTCTGATATTGGCTAGAAAGTACTGGACTATACTAAGAACCCAGCAGGAAATCAACAGAGAATTGAAGTAAGATTCCTTAACTACATATATATAAAATGTGTTTTGTTTAAATTTTAAAATATTTACAAAATTAGATTCGTTTTATATGAATTACTTTTTTAACAAAGTTTTTTTTTAAGGCATCTTCAAGCTAAGGGTTAAATGTAGCGAATACTTTGCGCAACTATACAAATTTCAAGTCTATAAACGTAAAAATTAAGAAACTCAATCTGGATATATTTACATTTTTCTAAAGTCACTTGCGAAGCTATTAATAACAGCATTTTTTTGAGAATCTCGAAAACGATCACAGTTTTTTAAATTTTGATTTCATTTTCGAAATCAGCGGACGAATTCAAGTCAAAATTTTCAGTGTAATTCTAAAAATCTGATGGATTTTAGGATATTATATAAAGTATACAAAAAAGGAAGCTTCTTAAGAATCCGAAATCTGATTTCGAAGATATTGACAATTCTCTGAGTGTACCTTTTTGAAAAACCGAAAATCTATCTTTTTCCATTTAGCTCGAAAACTAGCTCGCAAACATATATTTTTTTTTTCGGATTTAGAGATTTTTTAAAATTTGTTGCATCGTGTAACCATATATTTCCTACATGGAGTATGGAGCTTTCTCTGTAAAATGCATGTTCAAATTTCCAACTGGGCTTGCCAAACCCATACACTGTTCAACACATACGTATATTCAACTGTGTGTGTGTGTGTGTGTACAATGCGACAAAGACTTATGGTTTCAGTGCCGGAATTAGAAGCTTTCTGCCTGCATTTGCACTGAGCTGCACTTGTTGTTGTTGTTGTTGTTGTTATTGCTACTGCTGTTGCCGGTGGAACATTTGTCGTCCTTGTTGCTGCTGCACACCACCCCCCCATTTCGGCAAATATATTGCAAATAATTCTCAATATATCGTAAAATGTCTGTTGCGAGTATAGTAAATATGCAAAGCTCGTTTAGCGGTGTAAATAAAGTGGGGATAGGGGTGTTGAATTTGAAGGGGGGGGTGAGTTGTTTGTTAGATTCAACTCTTGGTCAATGTGTAGAGTTCATATAGTATAAGACCTCAATAAAGTGAAATATGCTGTTGAAGCAGACGTTCTACAGAATATTGTTTAAAGACAATGCACAGGTCAACTAATTAAGAACATATGTGCTGATACTAATACATACATACACTCACACACAAACACACATACACTCAAAGATGGTGGCGCATATGTCGCTGAACTAAATTCACGATGGGTCGCACACTTTGACAGTTAATTTTGCAATTGTATTTCAATAACAATAAATTCAGCACACACGACATGAAATACGATGTTGTATGTGTGTGTGTGCGTGTGTAAATGCTTCACACGCAATGCAGTTAGGGGGTAGCCACACCCTCTGCCGCCTTACAGCCCCACACTGCAGTGGTGCACAATGACCAAAACGCATTTGGCGCATACAAATACAAATATTGCATCTAATTAAATTTTAGCTGCAGCATAGACACACACACACACATAAACACTGTCACACACACACACACACACATAGCACAACCAAAAATAGCAACAACAACTCTGTGCACTCTCTGTGCATACACATTGATCAATTAACAGACAATATTTTCATTTGTCAATGGGTTAATTTATAAGCAAATCAATGGCGCTGCATTAACCCACCGTCTGCCGTCGGGGGGTCGCAAATGGACATGACATTTGTGCCTCATTTCCTCAATAAGGCGAGCGTGCCGAACCGCAGCGGAGCGAACCAAGCGAACCATATTGTTAATGGTGCAAAATCCGGACGGGCAAACACACACACACACACACATAAACACAGAGCAGACACAACACAACACACACATACACACAGACAGGAGAATGTCGCATGGCCGACAGGTGCTGTAATGGCCGGCAGTCTGGGCGTGTGTCTGTCTCTGTGTGTGTGTGTGTGCGGGTCAACTCACCCCCAGCAGTTGCTGCTGCTGCAGAGGGTTGCAAGCGTATGTTGCCCTCTCTCGCTCTCGCTTACAGCGTCTGTTGCAACTGTTTCGTTCGAGTTGAAATCCTTTGGCCATATGATTGTTGTTGCTGTTTTCTGTGTGTCCTGGCATTCCATGGCAGACAGTCGAGGAATGCCAAAACTGCACTGCAACTGGGTGTGACTATATATGTCTGTGTGTGTGCGAGTATTTGGGTGTGCGTGTGTGTGTGGCCTGCAATTGTTTTCAAAGAAGTCCCCGAACCGTGTGCTAAATGTCAAGTTCAAATGCCAAAGTTCTTCAAATGAAATGATGCTTCTTCCCGTTCTCATTGCATTGTTACTGTTGTTGTTGTTATTGTTCGTTGCCTTGTTGCAACGGCAACTTTATGATCTGTGAATTTGTTGCCAATTTGCAGTTGTTGCTTTAACCGTTTAGTTAATTTGGCTAGCGAGCGCGTACAACTTTTACTTGGCCAACAAATGTTGAAGTTTGGGTCTCGCTGAGTTAACTTTTGTACGTTTGGAATGTTTAGGAGTTTAATTGGGTCGCTTAACTAAATAATGCGAATAGAACAAAAATCGATCCAAGACATCGCATTGAGTCTAATAACAATATTGAGAAATTTGTATTACAAAATTTGTATACAAAATAAAAAATTGTAAAATTTCATCAAATTCCCAATCTTATAACCTTTTTCAATTTGACTTCGGGCATAATTTGTCATTGGGATTATTAAAAGTGAGTGTTAATGGGGGGGTGTCCAAAATTTGAAATAAACTTAATCTGCGTATTGTTTACAAGTACCTGCATGCAAAGTTTGGTGTCCCTAGCTCTTATAGTCTCCGAGATCTGTGTGTTCATACGAGCGGACGGACGGACAGACAGAACGACATGGCTATATCGACTCGGCTGTTGATGCTGATCAAGAATGTATACAGTTTATATAGCTGGAAGTGTCTCCATCTGCCTATTACATAAATTTGCAGTACTTTATAACACAATTTTTCCCATTTTTAATGGGAACAGGGAGTAATAAAGATTTTAAGCTTTTCACTTTTTAAATAGGTTAATGATTCTTCTTGACTTACAAACCCTACTTGCAAAAGATATCAAAATTATGTATCATACACATCAATTTCAAGCTGTGCTTTTAATTTAAAGAGAAGCTTAACTTATGTATTTCTAATAAAGAGAACATTAACAATATTTTCATTTATACCTATCTTTTATACTCAGGTAACTTATTTCTCTTAAAAAACTACAAAGCATCTAAAAGGATTAAGACCGCAGAAGAACTAAGCTCTACAACCTCGAAATAAATGTTTTCTATGCCAAGCTTGCAAATATGTGAGCAAACGCACATATACTTATACAAATATATATGTATTGTTGCACATATACATATATTAGAAACATATATATGTGCATGCATATGTATTTATATAGCGCTTGTATTTGTGTCTCTTCTAGTTGGGCGCGTGTGTTAAGCTTCACTTGAATGTGATTTATGTGATCCGTTTCAAATTTATTGCCACAAGTTTTGTTTGTACACACATTGCACATACAAGTGTACATATGTGTGTGTATGTGTATGTGTGTGGAACGTTTTCATTGTAGTATTACCGCGTGGTTCGGTGCGCTCCCCATGTTACAACTAATGTTGTAGTTGTTCCAGCTCTCATTGTTGCTGCTGTCGTTGCAATTGTTGGCGTTGTCGTTGTTGCCTGCTCTTGTTGTCACTGCGCCCAGCAACTGCCAAGTGACACAAACAAACGAAAGTATAAAAAAAAACAAAAACAACAATATCAAGATACATATAAGTTAAGGAAAGCCAAGGCATGCCACAAAACCCATGGCAACAATATGAACTGAAGAAGGGCGTGCTGACTAACCAAAAGCACTTCCAATTGCAGTAGCAGTTGCTGTTCTGAAGTTGATGGTCTTATATGGGCCATGGCATTAAATGATTGAATTGTCAACTATATATATATGCTATATATCATTTGGCTTCCTTTTTGGTCACATTTTGATACTAGCGCCAACTTAGACTCTTCACATTTGAATGCCTCTTCTAGTCTTGGATTAGTCTTAGCCTCTTGCTGGCGTTTAGATACCAAAACGTGCTGAGCATTGCAAATAAGCAATTGGCTTTAAGTATGCTCATTGCTTTAGTTGTCAGGTGCAGCTCACAGTCGCCTCCGCTACCGCTACCGCAACTTCCCTTCCCCCTTTCTCAGCCACGCCTCGCACATGCTTAATAAAGTTATGAAATCGCAATGCGTGCTTCGAGTTTTGCAACTTTAAGTGACATTTGTGTGACAGACATGCGCGTGCATCCGTGAATCCTCGCATCGTGTCACGACCAACTGTCAGAAGTTGTCTTAAACGGCGAAAGGGAGGCAGGGTAGCTAGCAAAGGAGAAGGCGCATAATACACACAGTGGGTGTAAGTTGCAAAACAATGTAATGCATCATATAAGAAGCTTTAGAGTTTTGTATTTTAGCGAAAGTATTAATATGATATGTACATGCATTGAAGGTATAAATGTGGGAATACCTCTAATGTGCAAATTGTAGAAAAAATCAAAATTTAATAAAATTTACTTATTATTTTTGGGATTATTATTATTATTATTATTATTATTATTATTATTATTATTATTATTATTATTATTATTATTATTATTATTATTATTATTATTATTATTATTATTATTATTATTATTATTATTATTATTATTATTATTATTATTATTATTATTATTATTATTATTATTATTATTATTATTATTATTATTATTATTATTATTATTATTATTATTATTATTATTATTATTATTATTATTATTATTATTATTATTATTATTATTATTATTATTATTTATTTTTTTTATTTTTATTATTTATTTATATTATTTATGTTTCGAGTTTTAATTATGCTTTGAATAATACATATTTTTAATTTTTCTTCCGATTAAGTTAATTTAAAAAAGTCTTTAATAAAATTTAAGCTACAAAACTTTTACTCAAAGATAGTCTGGATCGTATTATATATTTTTTCCACTACATTGTCTGTTTAATTCTTCTATCTGTTCGCTTACTTCACTATAGGACTGGCCGAGTTTTCTTAACGCTTTACGCAAATGTTTTCAATGCGAAGGTCAAGTGATTTGTTTATGAGCCCGGGACGCTCAACGGTTAGCAATTTGTTGTGACATGTGTAAGCGGCACGCCAACAACACCAGCAACACCAGCAACAGCAACAACAACAGCGACAACAACAACTCATTAACCCATGCTGAACTCTGAAGCTCAAAAGCAGGCAAGCAACCAACATCTGTAAACAGCCGGTGTGGAGGGAACATGAACAGGAACCAACTGACAGCTACAAAATTGAGTTAGTTAACAGTTTTATACGCAGGCGCGCAGATTTTGCGTGTTGTGCATGGAATGCAACCACAGCCACAGCCACAGCCAACAGAGAGATGGCCAAAAAGAAACTGAAGACGGTCGACGGGACAGATAACACCCAAGTCCCCAGACTTGAGTACGATTCTCAGTTCGCGTTCCAGTCAACAAAGCAGCCAAGTGACACTCACAAAATCTGACAGAGGCAGCGGCTTTAGTCGCTTCTTATTGTTGTTGTTGTTATTGTTGTTATTGTTATTGCTGTTGCTGGTGTTGCTAGTGTGGTTGTTCTTGTTGCTATTGTTGCTATGGTTGCTGTTGTTGCTGAGTGACTTGCGTGCATGCGCAGTCGTTTTGCTTTATTACAAGAAGACGGAGACGAAGCAGGATCTGCAGCTCTCGAACTGAGCTCAAAGCATTGGGCAACTGAGCAACTGAGCAACTGGGCAACTGGTCAGGCGTGCGCAGGCGCGCCAAGTGACACATGAAAACGAAATGAAAATGACAGCAGCAAGTGACAGCGTCGCCATCAGAGGCAGCGGCTTGAAATGCTACAATGACACTGGCTTAAGATTGCTGAGTAAATTTTTAAAACAGTTAAGAATGTTGCAGTCTTAACACTTTGTCTAACTCTGATATAGCTATATATTCTAAAAGCTAAAGCTTCAAAACTATGCAAAAAGACTACATTCATACAGACGGGCAGACAGACGGAAGGACAGACAGACCGACGGACATTTCACAAACCCAATATACGCTTTATTCAGTTTTTGGAAAAACGCTTTTAGTGATGATGCTATTAGTTATTAGAGCTTAAAGCTTTTATGTCTTTTAAGTGTGCAATATAAAAAATGCATGTAAAAGCTCAAAGGATTCTTAAAATGTGCTTTGTAATCGGTATAATAGCTGGGCTTACTTTTTAATTCTCAGTGAATAGTAAACTGTTGTACTCTATAAGCTCTTGTTTTGTTTTATAACAGAGCTTTTTTGTAAGCCTATGAATTCTTCGCGTTTACACCCTATACAATGATTTCAGCTAGTGTCATTGTGACTTAAATCTGACTGCAACTGCGACTTGAGCATTGTAATTTCATTTGTAATTAGCTGAATGCGGCATGAGTCCCTTCTCAAATGGCACAGTGGGTCGCAATGGGCCAAAAAGTGTAGCCAAGTGCCAAAAAAAAGAAGAACGAAGAAATGCTGCTGCTGCTGCTGCTGTTGGTGTTGCTTGGTTGTTGTTGTTGCTGTTTGGTTGTTGCTGCTGCAGTTTTGGTGCGACATTTTGGTGCGCCGTATGCCATATTTTATTTCCATTGCCAAAAGTGTCATGTTACAGAGATTTATGTGCACTGTCACCACGGACGACGATGCTGCTGCCTTTTGAGCCATGTTTGTTGTTGTAGTTGTTGCTGTTGCTGTTGTTGCTGTTGTTTTGGGGCAACTAAGTGTGTGTATTTTGTATGCGTGTGTGTGTGTGCGTTCACGCCCAAAATGTTGTCATGTTTTGTGACGTAGAGAGAATTTTTATATAAATAAAAATGCGTTGTCTACCAATTCAAATGCACGATAAGCAGCAACAGCAGCATCAGTTTGAGAATGCTTGGCTCTGTCAGTTATCAGTAGACACACACACACACATACACTCACATTCACTTAGTCAGGCATCCAATCAGTGATTTATGTCTGAACGATTTCATTGGAAAGTCGGGTCTTCAGAGCGGGAGTGGAAGTTGGTAGCGTTCTAACCATTTGACTCTAGTTGTATTTTGTTACCTGTTTCACTGATGATGCTCTGGTTAAGAGCCCCTCCAGATACAAGCTCCTGACACTTTCTTTTTCTTTCACTTCATTTGCAGCAGCAGCTACAACAATAACAACAGCAACAGCAACAGATATTGGCGCCAGAGGCATCGACTTCGGTTTGGTTCTGTTTGGGTTTGGTTTGGGCTCAGGTGTCAATACACTCGCATTTGGTAGCCGCAGAGGCGGCCATTGGACATGCCTCGATCCCAATACCAATACCAATACCAATTTCAATCCCAAACCCATCCATACCCAAGTCAGAGCCAAATACTGACAATGACATATTTGGCTGGCACTTTCATCGCACGTCCATGTTAATATGTTCAAGATTTATTGCCTCTTGGCTCTGGTGACAAAGGAAATGGCATTGCATGTCAGCTGTTGTTGTAGTTGTAGTTATTGTTGTTGTCGTAGTTGGCCATGTGGGCACCATTTTGTAGTTGCTGTGGATAGTTGCATAATTTTTATGGGACGCTCGTTAATAGATCAGCAATTGAGATTGGAAACCATTTCGATTAGCTGCGGTAGGTCACTTTCAAAATTCTGTTGAACCGTTAAAAAACGTTTTGGAATGTGGTTCGATATTGGTTGCTAACATAAATTTAACACAACAAAGTGTTTATAAAATATTATAAATATCTTAGGGACGATCGCATTTTCAAGTGATGTGAGTTTTTATTAAATTTAATAAGTATTTAATTCCTTTTTTAAATTAAAAAAAATACTAGCTCGAAGAGCTCTTTTCATCAGTAATCTTAATAAACATCAGCCCTTTAAGGAATGGGTTAAAAACCACATTTTATCAATAATTATTATAATTTGAGCAGAATAGTTATTTAATATAAAAATATCATTTTATGAGCTTATAATATATTTTAATTTAATTTATTTTATTTTTTTTAGGACCTTTAGCCAATTTGAAAATTAATACACATTAAAACGAATAAGATTATTTGAATACTGAGTTATTTTACCTTCAACTCTCAAAGATAAATAAAAACAAAACTCATTGAATTCATTATAAAAAGTCTTCCACAAAATAGCTGCTTGACACAAAACCAACTTGCTAATTAGATAATCCAAATGATCGAATATGAACAAAATATTCATATTACAGGCGTGAGCTGCCGTGTATAACACTTTTACCTGTCTTCTACCGTCATTTCGAGCTGCTTCTAGCATCAAACGCAACTCCCAAGCAGAAAGCGCTGTGAATATCGTTTACGATCAACGAGAGAGTCCAACTAGCCAACAAAATAATCCAATTCGAATAAAAGGTGAGATTCATTCAGACGAAACGCTGAGCGTACATAAATTTTAATGAAAACCGGCTATGGCTGAGCACAAAAGATGATCAATCACCTCACACACACACACACAGAGAGAGAGAGATAAAGAGAGAGAGAGAGAGAGGTAGCAGCTGAGAGTGGCATGGCATAACTGTGCTCTGAGCACGCAACAACGCTTCGTCAGCCAGGTGAGGATTGTTGTATAGTTTTTCATTCCATTTCTGTTCCTGTACCTGTCCAAATGCGAGCAATTCAAAATGGGCTCACACAGATACACACAAACAGATACAGATACATTGCGACAGTTACAGATACACAAGCTCGATTTGACTGATGTGTTCTACACTTGGTTTTCGGACATGGCGGTGAAATGACGTGTTCGTGTTCTGTGCTCCGACAACTCTACTCTCCGGCGATCAGCTGATTGCAATGATGGCCGCCTCAGAGCTACGTTAAAATCAGGTTTCAGTGCTCTCGTTATTAATCATAATCACGAAAATATTTAAACAGCGAAAGAGAGAGAGAGAGAGAGAGCGTAAAAGAGAGTGAGAGAGCAGAGAGCACGTGGCGTTAAAGCATTTGAAATTTATAAACATTTTGATTTTGAGCTGCAAATTTATGGACTTGGCTGAAGCCGACGGTTGCCCGCTCGCAACATGCACAAAAGTCATTTATTTATTAATTTTTGTTCATTCCATTGTTTTTTTGCTCAACAGCAAATTGACCTAGAAAAGATAGGCGAACAGAGTGTAAGCCGAGTAGCTGCTATTTGTATCCTCAAGATACAAAGATATCAAGACCCCACCAACAAAAAAAAACAAAAACTAAAAACAACCGCACGCACTTCCGCTGCCAAGGGGCCGAACCGCCGCCGAACCTGAAGTCTGAACCCATAAATTATCTGCACCACATTCAACTTTAACTCCTTTTGTCTGTGCGAGCCTCTGTTTGAGCTCTCAAATCCTACCTACAAATCATAAGTAAATTTCCAAAAGCAAATTCACAGAAAACCGAAAGTTTACAATCGCGAACTCTTGTCGAATTCCTTCATTTGCCATCTGACCGCCGAACGAGAACGTGAACTTAACTCTTTCCGTATCACATTTTTTGTGTAGGGGCTATCGGAATCGCTATCAAACGTTGACCAGTTTCAGTTTTAGTTTCGATTTTGGTTTCGGTTTACCGGCGGCATTTCGCGATCTCGAGTGTTTGTGCATGTGTGTATAAATATTGTGATGTGAAGCAAATTGCTTTTTGGCGGTTAATAAATTCTCAAATTAATTGACTAATTGCATACCTACAGCGTTGCCAGACCAAAAGATATCAAAATAACTCCAGCTGTGCGATTTCAAAGCTGATTTCTTATCGAATTCGTGAGCTCATCTAGACAATAATTCTATTTGAAAGTGACTCTATGGATTAACATTCGTAATTGCTGGCTACATAAGTATTACTGGTCTAATGTCACAATTGCCAGGTTGCACTGATACAAAACAAACAGCCGCGAGTTCCATAACATTTACAGTGCAAATGTAGATGTAAATGGAGGTGTGTCCTCATAGATACTCAAATAATACTGAGCACTACAAATGCAACCTTTCATTAGCAGCAATAAACAACAAAGTAAATAAACATGAACTATGGTTGAAGTTGAACCAAATGGAGCTGCATTTACTGAATTATCAATGATTTAAAGGTATTAATACTTTTAATGGATGCCACAAATTCCCTTTAGACAGGCTGCATAATAAAAAGCAGTTTGATGGAAAGTATTTAAGTTTTTCCGACTTTCCGACTTCTATATAAAGTATGAGTCTTTATATGTAGGTACATTGTAAAATGTATGAATGATTAATTTTTCAATTTAATCCACAATGAACTTCCAATTTTTAGTTTCCTTCATGATGATGCGGTCGTCTGTCCTTTTCTATATCTTTTCAGGAGTTTTCAATCCTTTTGAACTTGTCAAGTTATGCCAGAAAACATCCATACTGATTGTATATAAAACTTATTGGGATTTTAAAATGATCAGTACCCCATCTGAAACCAATTTGACTTGCAGGCTCAAAATAATGATCAACATTATGTTTGTATCCAGCTTTTCTAAACAAAACTACTTTTTTAGGTGTGACATTAAATATAAAAAATACTTTTTCTTAAATAAATTTTAATGCACTTAGATCAAAATTATATCAATTTAATTTATTTTATTTAATTTATTTTATTTAATTTATTTTATGTCGACAAATAACAATCGACACAGGGGAAGTTTAAATATACAAAAATGTACTAAAATTATTATTAAAATTAAAAATTAAAAAATAAAACAAAAATAAAATAAGAAAAAATAATAAAAAAAAATACAAAAATAATAATAATAACTGGGGAATAAACTTCAAAAAAATTGATCCAACATTTAGTTGCATGGACTGTGGAAAACCCAGAAAAACCCCAATCAGATCAAGAAGTTAGATAAATCTACTGTTAAATCTTTGTCATTAGCTACTTTAGTGTAACTACCATTTAAAAGCACCTGCAGCATTAGATCTCTACCACAAATTTGATACCCAACCAGCCATAAAACGATGGTCCAAGTGTTCATTACAGCAATGAAGCCGAAATTACTAATTCATTAATTGAAGCATGCTGTCCAGTTGTCCAGCTGTCCAGCTGTCCATGTGTCCAGTTCTGGATCCAAGCTGCCTCACATGCAACATATGGCAGTGGCATGCTGTCATCTCGCCTCCACAACTGAGTTGCCCTATGTGTTTGTGCTACACAGATGCCAACGGTAAAAACGAAAGTGCCGTGTGCCATTTTATGAAGTGTTGTGTATGTGTGTGTGTGTGAGAGTGTGTATGTGTGTGTGTCTGTGTTTCAGTTTCAGTTACAGGTCCAGGACAACACTTATCCTTTGCCGAACTATGTTACATACAAAATGCTCCCCAGTTAATAATTTCGAAGTGTGTAAAATCAAATGTGGCACGTTGAGTGTACAACATGTCAATGTGTTGTGCGTGTATCTTTCAGATACTTTAGTTGATTATGATGATGATGTTGATGTTGTGAATGTTGATTTTGTTTCTGTTTCTGTCTCTATCTCTGTATTTGTATCTATATCTGTCTCTGGGCATAAATAGCTCGTAATTCAAAGCTCAATCAAATTAATGGCAAAAGTCTTTGAGTTCTGCTCAGACTTGTTGAGGTCGGCATCGTATAATTTATGTACAAGCGTGCCGCGACTGTCTCCTCTCTGCTAGTCCCATCCTCCCACCCTCTCTCACCCTCTCTCTATCTCGTCTGACTGGAGATACTCTTCAACTTTTTGCTTCCTTTGGCTGCCTCGCCCAGAAGCATATGTGCAATTTTTGCACTTTGGCCGCATTTACACTTTGCAGATTCTTTTCTCTCGTTTTTACAATGTTTTTCCTCTTTTTTTTTCGACCGCTTGGACGGACATTTGTCCGTATTGCAGGTGCAGGTAAAGTCGCGTCGGGTGGGTCGTTTGTTTGTTTGTCTGGACGCTTGTAATGTCTATGAATATGAATTATGGAAATTACACAACAACAGTTACGTAGCGCATAACAAGGACAACACAGTCGCGCAGGACATTCACAATAACAGCTACAGCTACGAATACTCTCGTTGTTCATCGATGCATTTACTTTTTATTGTCGCCTGGGAGTGATTTTTATGGAGGTTGTTGGTACAGTGACCAAATTTTGGTATGCTAGAAAATCGGCACAGCATTAAAGACAATATTGAATGTGGCACAAACTTAAAATTGTATCAATTATCACATTTCAGTCTACGTTTTTCCCATTGCCCACACAAGAATAAATTCAATTAACATACAAAATAAAAAGTAAACAAAAAAACTGCAAAATTATGCAACAACAAAAAAGTAGTAGAAATTTGCACGGACTGTGGTCACGCCCCCGCCACATTTGCCCAGCCAGCCGACATTTACATTTAATGCTTGCAAATTTAACAAATAATATTCAATTAACAATTTGAATATGAATTTATTACAGGGGCCAGTCCGAACGGAGGCCGGTCCGCGCTTTCAAAGTGGTAACAAGTTCGACATCAGCCGCAGAGGGATATATGTGTAAGAGGGAAGTCAGGTGGGCTGCGGGGCGTGGCGTGGCGTGGCGGGACAGGGTGGCCACAGAGTTGGGTAACGAGTTGGTGGCCAAGTGGCCGACTTGTTTACCCTGCCAGTGGCAACGACAGGCAAAGACGAAGACGAAGACGAACTAAGGCAACAAAAAAAGGAACGCGAAAACGAAAACAACAACTGAAAAGTTATGTGAAAAAGGTGGGAAAATGCAAGCATTGTTAGTCTTTTGCTTAGCAGCAGCAACTATAACAACAACAATAACAACAACAACAACAGCAGCAGCAGAGCTTAAAGGTAACGATGCATGCAACATTGTTGACTGCGGACGCTGACGGAAGCCGCGCAGGAAGCACAAGGAGCACGAGCACAATTCCTGGCGGCCGCACATTTCAATAATTATTAACTGCAACATGCAACATGGAGCACAGGAACACACGCACAGACACACACACCAGCACTTGCACTACAGTGTGGCATGCAGCACAGTAGCCAGCCACCACAATCCCAAAACGCGACTCTGGATCTCAGGCCGCCGCGCCTGCAATTATCAAAACTTGTCCAAATTGACATTTTTTCTCTTGCTGTTGTTGTTGTTGTTGTTTCTGTTTTGTTTTTGACCAACCAGGCGAACCACGTCGGGATCTGAATAGTTAGGGAGTGCAACGCTGCACTTGGTAACTGAGGACTGAGGCATGCTGCATGTGGCATGAGTATTGGGTAGACGGCCATTGGCATTTGGCACGTTTTCCGGATTTTGAAATGCAAACACGGCATTTAATTCTATTAAGCCCGCAATTTAATTATCTCTTTGGGGGAAAATGTCATGTTCAATGTCAGCAGCAATGCGAATGTGTTACGCCCCCTAGCACACCAACTCAACCCCCCTGCCAAACCACCAAATGGAAATGGTTCCCCCGTTTTTGCTCAGTGTTGGTTGACAGCTGGTTTGGGGCTCTCGGTTGGACCTCTTGTTGTTTGTTGAACTGAGTGAGAAATGACAGGGAAATTATGAGATTTAACGTGTTTTTGAACGTTTGTCCAATAATTATTATTATAGGTTGTACTTAAATGATAAAAGGTACTTAATGTAATGCTTTAGTTAATGGCTTAAAGGCACTCTGTAATTAGGAATCTAAGTGAGTCAACTAATTGCTATGCAGTTTACAAAGAAGCTCTTTTAAAAATAATTTAAGATTTGGCAAGGAGAAACTGTAGAATAGTCTGAAAGGATATTAATTGTGTTAAGGTTTTTCTCACTGCAAAATATTGAATACAGATTGAATAATCTTACAGAAACACAACAATCCATTAATTGTTCATTTGCTCCATATGAGTTATTAAACAATTTTTTAAATATAACATTTATTCAAAACAATAATAGAATATACATAAAAAACTTCCAAACAAAATCTGCATAGCACACAGCTTCTCTGTTGAATAAAGGTATAGAAAATGCATTAAAAAAATGTTTTCTTCAAAGCAAGCCAATCTTACAAACTAAAAAAGTATTTTTTAAATTATCGCTTATAACTCTCAAACAGTTTAAGCATACGCTAGGTGTAGTGCCCGGTTGAAACTCTTCTTGACACAATATCTTCGTATTTTATTTGATTTTTTTTTGACAACAAGGAAAGTCACTTAAATTAAACATCTTCTTCTCTTGTCAAATTTAACATCCGATGGCGGTGCCGCGAGTAATATCCCTAAAAATTAATTTATTAATTTAATTAAATAAATAAATATATAAAAATATGCAGATCTGACCATAGTAAAATACTTGAAAATTTACTATGCACTGCCATAAGTTTTTCTTAGAAGCTAAACTGATCGTTTCGGTAAGCAACCAACTCTGTCTTATTTAAGTAGCAGCTCTCCGCGGTGGCACCTACTTGCCAGTTTTTAATCTAAATCTCTCATCTTATCTACAGGCACTTAATTGCCAAGTGCCAAAAGTGCTGCCTACAGCATTAAGGATGACTTGGAGCCAAGAATCCTCCGATACACAGATACACAGTTCTATAGAACTATAGAAACGCTCACGCTCAAGCTCAAGCTCAACCTCAACAACAGCTGCCCACTTGTTGCGCCTGTGCCAATATTTAGCTACCGATTTGCACAAGATAATCAATTGAATATAGTAAATAATAAGCCAAGACACAGAGTCGCTGCCAGAGACGGGGGCAAAAATCAAAGTCTGGGTGGCGGCCTCGATAATTTTGCGCCTCAACATCAGTGCCTGAGCCAACGATTCATGTAATTTGAGTGCTCCGCAACAAGCGCTGATCAGTCTGACAGTCGTTCAGTATCGCATTTTGTATACCCTCTACACAGAATATGATTAAGAAGTGTATAATAAATCTGATCAAGCTTTTTTTAAGCGTTATGCAATCTGATAAAAATATAATGCAACTTTTATTTGACAGATAAAACTCTTAAATTTATATCCAAAACATTTTATGATGCTTGAACCTGTTCCCATTTCCGAGAACCCTTCATTTCAAATCGTTTTCAATTTTGTAATTATTTTGTACATTTTTGAATTTGAATTTTGAAAAATTCGAATCTTTCTTGCTTTACTGTCTCCAAAGACAAATTTTTTAAACTGAACTTCGCATTAATAGTATATGACATTCTGAACAGCATATAATACCAATTCCGAATTGGAAATGGGAACATGCCTGAATATCTTTTCATATGTTGTTATTACAAAAAGTGAAATAAACTTTGACTGGAAGGAACTAACGAACTATTTGCAAACCTCTTCTTTAATCGTTTCATTAAAATTGATGACATTATTTACATATAAGTATGTATATGATTGTTGAGGTTACAGAGCATCTTCAAGTCCCGCACTCTTCACAAGCTCATTTTTACTTGCTCAGTCTGTCAGTCTTACAATCTTGCGTATAATTGGATTTTAAGAAGTAGCTGCTCTGAGACGACGATGCGCTGATTGATAACCTCGGATCGCAAAGGTCTAAAAGCAACAGGCTGAAAATTAAACGCACCGCCTCCAGTGGCTCTCAGCCACCACAGAAGCCGGCGTCTTTATAGGTGCTTGCAACTTGCAACATTGACTTGCTGCGTGTGGCTGCTGCTGCTGCTGCTGTTGGGCAACTTGACTCTGCTTAATGTTAACATTAATTGCGATGACGTTGCGTGTTGCAACACTGCATTTGGTCTAATCAGGTTGGCAGCAGGCCTAATCAATCATTTGCACACGCTGAGGCAGGCTCATTTGAGTTGCAGTTGAGTTGCCCACAAGTTGCAACATTACTTTTTGTTGTAATGGGCGTGGTTCTTCAACATATATTTTCCATTTTGACACCTAGAAATTTGCTTTGGCAACGCCAAGATGTATGCTAGAAGCAGGAACCAACACCGGCACTAGTTTCTATATAATATTAGTAAACAACGCACTACGATACTTTATCCTAGATTTTTCAAAAGTAATTCGTTTCTCAAGTTAACCAACGAGAAGTAAAAGACTAATGCAAAATGCAGAAAAGTAAAAAAATAAAAAATGTGGAAATTTTCTTACCCATGTCTGTTGATATGCCGCCGTATTGTGTTAAATCAGATCTTATCTTACCTGAAAATGCAGAAGACCAAAGAAGAGAAACGTTTAAAAAATGTTAAAAAATTGTTAACTCTTCGCATCTTCACATGGCCATCACCAGACGTGGTAATAACCAATAGGCAAGACGGGTAAGAGTTTCAATGTGGTATTAAGGTTAAGCAGCCGCACGTGGTGAGGCACTTGGGTAAATTGAAACTAAACTTTAATGTTGTTTTTATTGTTGTTGTTGTTGTAATGCTGCATATTGCTAAAGAATGAAAGAGTCCGCAGAATATGAGTAAGAGCGGGAAGATACAGATAGAAAGGAAGTAGAGTACACTCTGAACAGTAGCTGATCTTTTGATCCTTACCCTATGCTACTGATCATAGAAGTGTAATACAATACTTTTTAAATAGTTCGATTACGATTTTAAAACGAGGTTAACTTTAGAAACATCTGAATAAAGTGTTAACTTTGCAGTGACATATTTTATGGCTTAATCGCGAGTATAAAAAATTGTTGTTATCAATTGAAAAAATGTTAAAGTGTGGACTATGTGTAGCGAAATCTCTAAGCAACTAGAAAGAAATGTTGTTTTCAAAGTGCCGATGATATTTACTCTTGCAAAAATGATTTGCATTAGAAAACTTATTTTTCAACTCATTGTTCATGGCAGCTATAAGATATAGTGATCCGATTTTGATAAAATTTGGTCAATATGTGTAGAACGTGCTTTAATTTATATATAGTGAGTTTGGTTGAAGTATCTTCAAAAACAAAAAAACTTTTCATACAAAAACTTTTTATTCAACCGATCGTTTTTATGGCAGCTATATGTTATAGTGGTCCGATCTGATCTAATTCAACTACAGGTTCTACCTGCAATAAGAAGAAGTATATGTGCCAAGTTTCATCAAGATAGCTCTAGAACAAAGTCTTGAAAAACGCATATAAACAGACAGACAAACGGACATGATTTGGCTATTGATGCTGATCACGAATATACAAATTTTTTTTCTGAGACGTCTCCTTCAATGCGTTACACATTTCGTGACAAAATTATAATACCCTCTGCAAGGGTATAAAAAGTGATGATCTATATGCATGTAGATTTGATTTGCCTCAAATTTAATATAATAAATGATTATTCTTTATTATTACTTTAGTTCCTATTTAAATTCAGGTTTATTTTTGTATTTTGAAAATTATCAAGCTATTCTAATCATATTACTTTATTGTTGATATCTAGTTTGGATCTAGCTTCAATACTTTTTATATTACTGACTGCTGAGGATAAACGATCAAATTGTTCACTTGAAACTTCGTCTGACACTACAAGAGTCTTTATATACAACCAGACCTATCGCCCATATACTGTTCCACCGAACCGGAGGAGCTCTTCTTTGTCTTTTATTTATTTTTTACAATATTTAGCGCCGTTTGTTTGTTTACGCCATGAAACTGCAAAATGTAAACAATCAAAATGCCAAGTGGGTGGTGGAAAGGGCGACGGGGGCTGCAGTGGAGTCGTTGAAGGTGATACAGCAAAAAGGTAAAGTATAAAAATATGATTTAATGGCAGCGATAAAACACGTGTGTATTTAAATATGCGCGCCTGGCGCCTGAGTAAACGTAATTTCCCAGCTGCAGAGCATACAGAGAGAGAGAGAGAGAGAGAGCGATATGGAGAGAAAGAGGGGGAGATAGAGTATCACCCAGTTCCAGACGGACACCCAGCCAGTTCCAGATGCACAGGCACCAGACACAGCGCCCAAAAAGAAACAACAAAGAAAATATTAAATTAAAAAGAAAAGGAAACACAACTATGCGGTGTGTGGGGGGCAGGGGGAGGGGGGCAGGGGGAGGGCGGCATAAAGGGCGCCAACTAAAAGTAAACGAAAAATTTGACAAACGTTATATATTTTTTTTGCAGCAATGAAAATTATGAAAATTGTACAAACAGCAAGAGAGGCAGAGAGAGAGAGAGAGAGAGAGAGAGAGAGAGAGAGAGAGAGAGAGAGGGAGCGTAAAAAGGGCAGCCACTTTAGACAAATTCAAACAAATGGTTGGCGGGTCGTCGGAGCGTCGGCAGACTTGTCGAGTGGGGTGGGAAGGAGGGGAATTGAAAGTGTTTACATGAAAAATTAAACATTTAGTTTGTGGTCCGTTAACGACTTGCACTGTTAACCAGTTCGTCAAGTGCAGCCCCAGGCTACAGTGCCCCCCACCCTCATGTCCGCCAAGACCCACCCACACCCCTTTCGGTGGGTGTCTGTGTTTTTTACACCTTTTGAATGATTTTTATGACTCTTTAAAGCGGCGCACGCTCTTGACAAATCCCCAGCCGCATTAATGAGCTGTATGGAACGATAGAGATAGATATATGCATATATTTAGAAAAGAAAGAGAGATAAAGAGCCAGAGAGCTACTGATTTGCTTCCATTTGTTTGCATTTTGGCTGCAGCTTGCGACGTCGACGGCGTCTTTTGCTTTTTATTGCCCCATCAAAGGCGCTGATATAAATCTTAATTGCCGACCCAAATAAATAGACAACGAGCCCACAGCACATGTCGAACACTAGCATACACTATAAATGTAGGGTATATCAACTCGAAAGCACTGTGACTTTAAAAACGAGTTGAAGAATGCAACTATTTTTGTTATAGTTGAAAACGCGGTCTTCACTTTCATGAAGAAAACTCGTTAGCTATTTAGCATAAACACTTTTCAAGCCAAGCGACAAGTTTGACCAGCAAACTGATAAGAACTACAACAACAAACAGGCAAACAAGTTGCAACGAAAGAAGTCATTAAGGAAACATTAAATTGACATTAATGTGCAAAAGGCGAAGGCGGAGGCGCAGGCGGAGGAGCCAAGTGGTCAGGTTCCGGACTTGGACTCGGACTAGCACTTGGACTCGAAGTCAGAGCCCAAGTTGGCCCAGCGATGAGTTCAATGTACAGCTGTAAATCAAAATAGTTAGTCTATTATTCATGGTAGCACCCATAGCACCCAAAACATCACATCGATTCGCTTTCCCAAATATTTAAACTGGTATAACAGTTACCCAGTTTTGCATCGAGCACTCGTAAATCACAGATGGAGACTTGGAGACAAGCAGGCAGGCTACTGTCCAATAAAAGAAGAAGCGCATCAGTTGATCGAAGCTAAAATACCCTAAATTAATAACAGTGGTTAAGCCAACAATATGTTCATAATTAAAATTAATTTAATATATATATAATATTTAATCAACCTTTAAATATACAAATATTACTTAACTCAAAATATAATTTATAATAGTACGAAATTAAACATTTTTCATCGAATCCTGCAACCTCTTTTGGAACCGATTAGCTTTGGAATTAAGTTCTCTAGAAGCTAAGTATTTCATTTAAATGTAACAATAACATAATTTCACTCAAAAGTACATTTCAAAAAGATATTTTCATAACAATCCAATCGTTTTTTAACAAAAAAAAGTGTTCAAAACATTTTCTTAGTATCTAAAACGCATCATAAGACCAAATGCATAATTTCACTAACAAAACATACTTTTGTGAAAATTAATTTATTAAATAAATGTATTTAAAAACATTTTTCTTTAATAAATATATTTAAATAAACACAGCAAACCGCTATAAAATCGAACCGCTCCGAAACTTTGTTTTTTGGTTGACATAAGGCCAAACCTTGTTTAAGAGGAATTTATTTAAATTTAATTAAATATGCAATTAATTTATGTTTTAAGCTGTAGATGATTCACTTGGCTGATTGTTTTTTTGTTTATGAGTTGAGAATAATTCACAAAATATGCATAATCGTATTTGATCCGCAACCCTTTAAAGTTGAAACATAACAAAATTGGTCAAGCGTTCTCAAAATAGTATTTATGTATGCGTAGTAGACTTGTACTAAGTCCAAGAGTTTGTTTGGACTATGGTCTAGTGCCTCAAGGTAGTCACTGAATAATTGTGAACCTATAAATCTTTGTCTCTTTTGTTTTCAAGATTTCTATCTTAATTGTATCTCATTATAATATGCGTTTCCTACCAAAGCAGCCATCGATCGCCCATTTGGGCATATAAAACATACATATGCCCATTCATTGAGTCCAACTTAACTGAACTGATACCTCATATTCAAATGGCAGCCTGGCTGGAGATCATGACTTTCAGATCGAGTTTATGCGTAGCTTTTGCACTTGGTGGCGGTGGCGTTGGCTGAGATCAGATCGCAATCAGCTACTACCAAACACAAATCCAATCCGATCACGGCGAGGGCCCACCACCAATGAATTATTAATAATAAATAAATCATTATTAAAATCAAAATAATACGCAAATATGCATATTATTCGACAGCTCAAACACACACACACACACACACACATATATGGATACCTCAAATACTCATATTCAGATACAGATACATAGATGGCCATATCCAAAACTTCAGAGCGTTGAAAACTTGTGTTTCTTTTCATGTTTACGCCACTTTCTCATATACACATACATACATACATACATATATCATACATATATGATGTATACATATGTGCTTGTAAATGTATCTGTATCTGTATCTGTACACACAAGTGGTTATAATGAATGATTTGTTGTTTTATAATAAACACGACGAAACGAACGGCGCGGCGTCGCAGTCAGCGTTGTGGCTATGACGTATGATGGGACCTGGGCCCAAAAGTTGTTTTTGTTTTGGCCACTGCGGCGCTCGCTGCCCTTAAAGCCATGCAACCTGCCTCCCTTTCCCTGGCCACTTCCCCTCCCATCTTCAGTTGACCCTTTGGCATGGCGCGTTTTCGTTGCATTTGAGCGTTTATATGTACGTGTGTGTGCGTGTGTGTGAGTGTGTTGCCCGAGCCGTGTTGTTGTTTTTATTAGGTATCAAAAACACCTTAATACATGATTTTGCAACTACCAAGAAACAGCCAACGAACAATGGTATGAATATGAAGCATATGCATTCAAAAATGATTTTAAATGGCGGCAAATATTATTTTATAAATTAAACAAATTATTTTTATGAGATTTGTTAGTTCAGCAATGCGCAATACGAGATGTCTATTTGGATACGTTATCAATCTAAACTCTATGCAATTTTTTTTTTTCAGTTAACTATTTAAACAACAATATCTCATAGTTATATGACATGTGAAACCTTTTTTTAAATTATATAATAAAATGGGTTTTAACATTTTTTGTTTTTTTTTTTTTAATTTTGTCCATTTTAATAAATAATATGAAATTATTTTCAGAATATTTATTTTCGGCTTTAATAAATAATATGAATTTTACTATTTATATGGTTCTTAAATTAAAATTAGCTCAATTATTTACATTTATGACTACAAGCTCAAGTAAATATTGATATTCAGGCCTGTTTCCATTTCCGAGTAGTTGTAATTTCGAAAAGTTTTCGATTTTCTGAATATTTTTTTTCTTAGAAATAGCACTTGTTATTGAGTTTTCAAGATAAGTTTCTTACAAGAAATTAAATTTTAAAACCGAAATTGAAATCGATGGAGAACGATATTCGAAATTCAGAACAGCTAATAATTCCGATGTTTTTTCTGAATCGCAAATGAGGACAGGCCTGATATTTTAAAATTTTTTTTTTTCAAGAAAATAATTTTTGTTACATTTTACGAATTTGTTTCTACTAAAAGAAGAGCCTGCCCTTGTTACAATTTTAAAACATTTACTAAATGAATAATTTATATTTTATTAGTTTGCACATTATTAATCACATGGTACTTAAACGTTTGCCCCACTGTCTGCACTGAAGTAAAACCAAAAATCGCTTCTCGCCCTGCAGTCTTTATATTTTTTTAATTTTGTATTTTTGTATTTTGTATTTTTTATTTTGGGGCCATGTGTCTGGGCCACTTTGCGTTGTCGTCGTCGTTGTTGTTCTTATTGTTGGTGTTGTTGTTCAAGTCCATGTCTGCGTACGAGTCGTTGTCCGACGGCTGCCAAGGTGCTTATTAAATTCCTTATTTAAAAATACATTAAAAAATGCAAGAAGCTGCCCCAGAACATAAACCAATCCCCGAATGCGAATCGGGTCCATTGAAAGTCATCAGCTGCTCAGGGGAGCCACCGCTACAGCCACCGCCACGGCCGAAATCATCGCATCCGCTGCAAATTGTTAACAAATTTGAAATGAATTTGATTTGCTTTTGATTTTGCATTTTGTATTTTGTATTTTGCACTTTTGTTGCAAATATGATTAAAAGCGCGCGTTGAAAATGTTTTCCTGTCTGTTTTCTGCTGTTTTCTGTTTACATCAATATTTTGAAAGGGGTTGGAGTTGTGAATTGGATCTGTGGTTGGAGTGGGGGTTGGGGTTGGGGGTGTCGTGTGTGCGCCACTTGTAGCCTATTAATTGCATGTTGCAGTTGCAGTTGCAAGTGCGCTTGTTACTGTTGCATGACATGCCAAATGTTTGCAGTACATTGCCATTTGAACTGCATAGCTATGTGAATTATGAGCTATGGTTATGCAATACTATGCCCAACTATATAGCCCAGAACATTAACCTTGACAGCAGACACAGAGACAGAGACAGAGCCAGAAACATCAACAGATACAGATACAGTATTGGAACTCGACGTGCCTCTGGCCTTTGTACGTGTGAACCACAATTGCGTTGCAGTGCAACTAATTGACTCAGTCTCGAAACTAAGATTCAGATAAAAGGATCGATAGTTTGCTGGGTCGATGGTCATCTACCTGAAGCCAGGCACAATGCACACTGATAATTGCATCTATTTGCAGACGCAGCAAGGGAGCTGCCTCAAAATATGAATTATGATTGCCGAGGACGTGTCAATTGCACTACTTCACAGCAGAATCTCAAGGTCATTGTGCAATAAAAAAAATGAGAAAAACAATACATTCATGTTGCGTCTTTGGGTCTGATATCGATATTTTGAGCGTAGGCGCTGAAATAACCAGCAAAATTAGCCAAACAAATTAAGCCCCAAAAATACCATGTCAGACACAGGCATACAACCTGTGTGTATGCGTGTGTGCTTATGTGTGTGTGCTTGTGTGTGTGGGGCCCAGGCAAATAAAGCAAATTTACGAATTTATGTTGAAATTTATCGATAATGACTTAAAAGCCTTCAGGACAATGATTTAATGGCCCCTCGCTCAACGTGTTCACACATAACACAAACACAAACACAAACAACAGCAACAACAACAACAACAGCAAACTGCAAAAGTCGCCAACACACAAAACACCCAACAGGCAACAAAACTGAAGTAGGTTCTCAAATCTTAAACCATGTTTAGATACGATAAAAACGGAATTTTTCATTATTTTTTTTTTACTTTATTTAGTTTATACTCGTTGCATGTATTTTGTTCACTCGTGGAGGAGGTTGCCGCACCAAATGATCGATGATCGCTGGAAGTGTGCGCCGATTTATTTATGGCTTGATTTTGCTTTTTCCGTTGTGCGAATATTTTTGTGCGATGGAATCAGTTGAATCAGCTCAGAGCCAAACTCTCAATATTGAATTATTTTCACATAACAGATTATTTCGAGTGTTAAATAAATCAAAAGTGAATACAAGTCGAATCTATATTGATTTTAATAGAGATTTGAGCGCTGATTAAATAATACAGGTGAAAGATTTGATTCAAGCTCGAAGTTTGATAAGAAAATATTTTATAAATTGTATATTTGTTTAAAAAAACTAATAAAATAAATTAAATTTATTTTTATGTAGTTCTAATTGAGTTAAAAACAAGTAAGAATGCTCTAGTCGAGTGTGCCCGACGACGAGACTCCCTGCTCCCTTGATCTGCGTTTTATATACAGGAACCTACATGCCAAGTTTGGTGTCTCTAGCTCTTGTAGTCTCCGAGATCTGTGTGTTCATACGGACAGAGAGACGGACTGATATAGTTTATATATTCGGAAATGCCTCTTTCTGCCTTTTACTGTTAACACATTTTTGTTGATTATGACAATGTTGAAATAAAAGTATCGCGATCTTGAACAAAGTTCAAGAATACATTCAAGCTACAGTACAATTCAATGTTAATCAGAAGTGATCTGATTGATAAAGACAATTAATTCTCAATTGTAAAACTTTATTGGCAAGAAATTAAAAGGGCTAGCCTTTGTACTCTCAGTTATTGGATTTAAATAGACAATTAAAACTTAATTTCTGCAGCTAAAATTTAAAATAAAATTACTTTTCAATTTAAAAAAAAAATACATAATTAACGCAAGATCTTTATTTTTAGCTATTTGCACTGATTTCAACAATTTGCAAACAATAATTATACCCCTCATAGATACCCCGTTAATTATACACCACACACAAATTCAACATCATCCCTAACAGCTTTAAAGTGTGGGGAAATTAAAACGAATACCGTATTCTTATTGGATTCACCTATGGAAAAATTACAGAAGTTCTCTCTAAGAAACTCAGGTAATTCTATGTTTGAATAAATACTTATTTGACTTTTGCTGTTATACTGACATTCAGTTGGAGTAACATAACAGACAGACTTTGACTGCTACACAAGTATTTTATCAAGAAAATAACTGCGACACCCTGTATAAAGATTTCAGTAAAATGAACCCGGGCAATACATCATCGGCATTTCATGTTTGCCACTCTGGGCGCATAAATTTCATTACGATCATCTCTGTGTTATATCAGAATCGATTGATTGAGATCGAGCCACACGTTGAGGCAAGCACAGCCTGGTCTTGAACTGGGAGTGAACCAGTTCCGCAATCAGAAAAAAGAAAACCTGTCGCCTGAGAGTCCCTTGTGCTCTTATTTAGTTCAACTTTAATTGTTTTTTAACCAGCTGCTTCCCTTTTGGTAGCTCTGGGTGCCAAGTTTGTAATTATCGATAGCCCAAGTGAAATTTTGATTGATTTTTGGAGTTGGGCAAATGAATTGTTGTTGCTGTCTGATGTATTGGCCTGTGGCCAAAGTGGCTCATAAATGTTACAAGCTTAACGCGTACTAAATGCGAAAAAAAATTTATGTTTGCCCGCTGACCACCTACATAAGAGCCGTCATAAATTTAACTTGGTCAGTGCTTTTTCTTTGGAGCTCAATAAATTAATTGAATTGAAATTGACTTGAAAATGCAATTTCGCAATATTAATAATTGAAGATGTCGCTGTTGCTTATCAGCGTATCAACTGATAAGGCTGTAGAATTTGAAATGTCAGCTGGCAGGTGATGAGATTTAAACTATGGACTCTGCTCGGCTGGTGGCCAAAGAAGTACTTGAAAGGGCTGTCGAGTTCAGGTTCTTCTATATATAATTATATAATGGTGTTGTTAACTGTAATAAGCGCGACTTCTGCTCAACCGCCCGATGTGCGCAGTGTGTGTCCTGAAAAAGGATTTCTTCATGCTGCTGCTGCAGCCAAATGGCTGCTTGGCTATTTTGTGTTGCAAGTCTTTTGGCCGCATGGCAATAATTTACTGCGTTGCCAGTTGGCTGCCGCGGCGTCTGCTCTTGTTGCACAAATTGCAGCTCATTTTTGTTGCCACTTTGCCGCCGACGTCGTCGACGCGTTGCAACAATTACTGACAACGTTGTGGATGACGACGACGACGACGTTGCAACTGAGCATCATTAAAACCAAAGGTGACAAAAATTAGTAAACAAAGTGTTGAAAATTATGAGGCAGCCAGCGCAAGTGCTGCAAGGCGTGTGGCAGCGGCAAGTAAAGGTGCAACTACCAGCTGCAAGTGGCTTCTAGCTACAACTAGCTGCTTTGGCTGCTTGTTGCCAGTTTAAGTGGCTGATTTTGTTTATGACTCTGTTGGGCAAACTTCGCGCGAAATTTGTGCACTGAACGCAAATTAATGGATAGTCATTAAAAAGTGTACAACGAAACATTAATATAAAATAAAAAAATTCAGAACATCTTTATAAAATATTTGAGATTTTTCTAAAACTTAAACACAATTAGCAAGTTGATATAAAAAAATGTTACGGTTTCCACTTTATAAAAGAACTATGCGCAATTGAAATTGCTTTCAAAGTTACAATTTCTTGATTCGTTTATCAAGTAAATTAAATGTTTTCGAAATAGAATTTCAAAAATTGAAAAAAATTAAAGTGAATTCAATCCGCAAAAGATTTACAAAGCATGAAAACAGTGGAAACTTGCTCTGGCAATGGAAACCAGAAAAAAAGATGTTAAGTAATACTGAAATCGTTCGAAGGGAAATTATAATATATATATATATATTAAAATATACATTTATTTAAGAAAAACATACTTTGCTTACTTTAATTAAAAAAAAAGATATTACATATTAATATATTTTTTTAAACGTGTTGAAATTTTGTGTGATATATCCCGCCTAGCATTTGGAAGATTATGTTAACAAAAATCACCTTGACGGGTCTTTTTCGAGTCATTTTGACGTTTAAAAAATGTATACTTATGTTATTTAAAGAAGACTCAAAAATGATTCGTACATATGTTTAAAATGTGATTTAATAAAATACGATAACAAAAAAATAGGAAATATGTCTCGAAAACGAGTCGAAACTGTTTAGAAAAAACGGGTCATAAATGACTCTTCAAGAAGAGTCTCGGCTAGGGTACATTTTTTCCCCGACAAAAGTATCATTTATGATCAGAAAATGAGCTCATTTATGACTATTTTAATCAAATAGAGGAGTCAAACAAGACTCGAATGTGATTAGAAATTTCAAAAAATTCTAGTTGGGATACCTAATGTGTATTTTAAAATCCTAAATGTATATTATTTATTATAAATAATAATTATTAAATAAAAATCACAAAATAAAAATGAATATTTCTGTTCAGAATAAATTGTATTTTTTACTTAACAAAAAATTCAATTTTTTAAATATAACAAAAGTGAATATAACAACTTCAGAATAATTAAATTTGGAAAAACCAAAATGATGTATGATTAAATGTCTTAACATTTTAAATACATCATTGATTATAAAACAATATAAAACTTTAAATTGACTTGGCTATAGAAAAAGGTGAAATTATTATTAAATTGAGCCACATTTATTGTGGTAGTTTCAGCTTATCAGTTTATTTTTAAAAGTTTTCATGCATATTAATTAAATAATATAAGCATTTTTCAGATCTCTTTTTGTGTTGATTACTTAAATGAAACTCTTGTAAGTTGTAAAGTCATTTATTAGATTGTTTTTTTTTTTTTTTTAAAATGGCTTCAAACAAGTCTGCGTGAATAATGTTTATGGTTTTGTCACCAATTTATGAGTATGATTCATAAATGTTGTTATTATTGCACAATTTGATTCAGTTGGCAAGTGGGTGTCTAATGGATCATCACTTGACCAAATAAACAACTAAGAAAACACAAGAGGAACACAGACATTACGCAGCAACAACAATAACAATAACAACAACTTGGCTTGTACAAATATTGAAAAAGAAAATTGTAACTGAACTGAAACTTAAGATAGATGATATACTAGAGATGTGGACACTGCGGCGGACACTCACTTTTGCTTGGATATGCTGTGGACTCACCTGCGATTGCCATCCAGGGGTAAAATGTATGATTGCTGGCCTGGTGTAAACTGTTGGCAGCGGCTGTTTGGGCCACCGCGGCGCCCGAGATGGTGCAATTGGCATTCCAGGCTGTGGCCGCGTTAACGCCGCCGCCAACGCCGCTGGCTGAACTCTGTGGCACGCCGCCGGCGCTGCCATTGCCGCCACCAGCGCTGCCGCCACCACGATGACTGACAGGACTGCCGCCCGATGTGTCCAAGTAGCCGCCGACGCGGGAGTCGGGCGTGCAGGCGGATGGGCGAACGGGCATACCACCGCCGCCCGCATTATTCTGTCCATTGGCAGCGTTGGGTGCATTGGAGCCATTTGAGGTGTTGCCAGCGGTGGCAGCAACACCGCCACCACCACCACCGCCTCCGCCATTGGCGCCGCCCGTGTTCCAAATGTCCTTGTAACCATTGACGGCATCTGCTTTAATGTTGAGGCAGTCCTGCTTATAGGCGCTGTTTGCATCGCCATAGATCTTGTTGCAGGCGGCTGTGATGCTTGCATCATACGGCGAGTCCTGTGTGGTGCGCTGCAGATGATGGTTGGCGTAGGGGGACATGCCCAGCGAGAGCGGGAAGCCTCTGTAGGCAGCCGCCGCGGCGCTGGCTGTCGTCTGATCATGATGTCCGCCCGATCCCATGGCCATGCCCGTCGCCTGATGCGGATGGCCATAAAAGCCGGAGGCCTGTTCAAAGTAGGAGTTCATGTTGTGGCTGCTGCTGGCGGTGAGAATTTTGGCGGCTGGTTGCAGCTACAGCAGCTACTAAAAGTAACTGCTCGCGGCACGCGGCACTTGATCAAATCGTATACAATAAACTAGTTCAAACTGCACTTTGCATTGCCTAAGCAACTTTTCAATAATTTTTGGATTTTTTTTAAGATTCTGTTTAGTTTTGAAAATATTAATGTTTTTCTTTTATTTTGTATTTTTAATTTTAATTATATTTTTAAAATACTTTTTAAAAATGTATTTTGTTTATTTTGTAGGTTTTATTGCACTTTAGCCGGCTCGTGTAGGTTATATAAAATTCTATAAAATATTTAGATTAATTATAGTTTTATTTAGCGTATACTTTTTATTTTGGTTTCGTTTTGTTTTGTTTTTTGTTTTCAATTGCACTCGTGTTTTATTCACTTGACACTGTAAATATTGATTGCAAGTATTGCTTTGTGGCGCCTATTGAATCATTTAGAATTCAATGACTCGTTTAACATTCATATCGTCATCATTATTGTTATTACAAACTATTATTATTATTATTATGTTTATTATTATTATTGTTGTTATTGTTATTATAATTATAATTATTATTGTTATTAGCGTTGACCGTAACGACCGACGACGGCGACGAGCGCGCGCTTCACGTACAACTGACGGCTTCAGTTGCAGATACAAAATTCAGATACTATTCACACACTGGCCAAGCACAGCAGTAGTAGATACGAATGCGAATATAATGTGAATACTGAGCGCGATGGCCATTCAACATTCAAATTGAGCGTACAATACCAATAACAATAATGCCGCTGATAATGTGCGATAATAAAACAAAGCGCGCGCCTGTTATCCAAACCGTTGCCATCGAACGAATGTGCCACCAAATCGCAGTTGGTTGTGTTTTGACTGAGACTCGACTAAACTCAACTGAATGGCAACGGGCAAACGGGCCACAAGCAGCGAACACGACGACGACGACGACGACGACGGCGGCGGCGACGGCAGCGTTTTGCCTGTAGAGCTCCCCCGATACGCAGCAGCAGCAGCAACAACAGCAACAACAGCAGCAGCAGAAGAAGAAGAAGAAGCAGCCAAAACAGAGAGGCGATACCACAAAATGAATGAGCCAAACTGAAACAGAGAATGAGCAACACTCACATTCGCTCAGCAAGTGATAAGAGCGCTACTCAAACCAAAAACCAAAACTCACTCACACTCTCGCCAGTGAACACCATTCGTGTATTCATTCTGAGCGTTTGAGCACATTCATTTGAACATGTTTGAGCATTCGGTTCGAACTGAGTGCACAAAGTTTGAAAAATGTGGAAAATTTGCTCTGCCACATGGAAATTCATCATGGAGGAGGGCTGATTTTTCTTATAGGCCAGGCACCACATTTTCACTCAAAATGTTTTTCGCCACTTTTGCACTCAATTCGACGCTTGCCAGTTGCCCACTGCCCGTTGCCAGTTGACAGTCGACCGCAATGCGCTGCAGATACAAAATGCACACTTTCAGGTACTTGCTTCGTATTCATGAATTTTTCCGCACGCAATATTTGCGCAAAAAGTTATCGAAAATTTCATTAAAAAACTTGTTTTTATTTATACAAATTTTTTCAAATTTATATTATTTTAGTTTAAAATATAGTACTTTTTCTTATACTTTAAATTAAATTTCTGTTTTAATGCAAATATCTCAGCAACTGGTTAAATATTATACCAATAATCACCATAATTAAGGATATAATACAGTAAGTGACAGATAAAAATACGATCCACTGTGAAATTTGGTTTTTGTAACATAAGTTAATTTAATGAAAAGGAATCCATAAAACTTATATTCTTAATGAGTGTATAATACAGGTGAATAGAAGCTATTTTTGGAACTGTCAACATATAATAAAAAACAAAGCTTTTAAGAAACTAAGCAAAATAGAAAACAGCTATTGTTTTTATTTATTCTTAAAAATTTCAATATTTTCCTCCCACCTTGAATGTTATCTTTTAATAAAATCTTTGAAATTAGCAGAATGAGGAGAGAGTAGCGAGAATATATAGTATAATATATATCTTTCATTTCACAACATTTTGAAACTTATGCAAATAGTTGATTTTAATGCCAATTTTGCGAAAAGCCCAAAATAAAGCTAACAAAATCAATAATGATTAAAATTATGATCACATTGATTTGCTAAATAGCTTTAACTAAGCTATAGAAATATAAATTTTTTTGTATTTAAAAGATTAGTAGATTATCTTTTATTGTGCTTTTTGTATTTTATTCTCTTTTTTATTCTCGTTGACAGATGCTTTATTATAAATTATGACCTTAAAACTTAAAATAAAATTTTAAAAATTTTTAATAAATGTTTGCCTGCTTGTATCAAAATGTACATGCAAGAAACTTAATGTAGCTTAGATATAGAAAACTATAAGCAATTGTAAATACATATTCAACGTTTTTCATTCCTTTCACTACAAACTATTACAATTCACTATCGATTATTTTGATAGTTCATAAGTTAATCGCCAAAAATATATTAGATTTTCACACAAGATTAAATAATCGACTTGCATTGATTTATGATCACAAATTTTAATTCGAAATTAGTTTTCAAATTGAGTATTTACAATAATAGTTTATTATTTTGTAAAATTTCTACAGCTATAAAAATTGATTTATTGAACATTTGGCAATATGCTTACAGAATATTAATCCAAGTGCAATACAATTTTCTACACAACATTTTTAAAGCTATTTTTTTATTTTAATAAATGGCATATTTACAAATGCTTACAGATGATGACAGCTCTATATATAGTAACAATCAATGAAATTATATGCATTTTGTAATTCACCGCTTGACGTCAATATTGACAGCCTTCTCTGCTTAGTATTCAACATTTAATTCTTACACATAACCATATTTGAAATTTGTTATTAATGTGAACCCAAATGCGTCTCCAAATTGATGTTAATAAATTCATATGCATAATGCAAAGAGATCGCAGCATACAGCTCTCAGTTGCCAGTTTGCAGTAAACAGTAAGCAGTTCGCAGCGCCATTCACAAAACTTTTGCAAATATTTGTCAAAGTTTGCACATTCGCACAAACGGCACGTAGATTAGGGGCCAAAACCGACGACGAACAAACAAAGTTGCTTGCCACAAGTGTTTGCAAAATAAACTTATTATAAGAAGAAATTTACTTTTGTCCCGCCCTCAAGCAGCTCTTCTCAACTCACCCTCTCATCCGCCTGTAACAGCCGGCAGACGCCTCAGTCTCAGTCACAGTCGCCGCTCGCATTCGTTGCCAAGTCTCTAAAATCAACAACATGCGAAAAGATACAAAAACTTGCACATAGCGCACAGATACACACACACACACAAACACACAGAGAGACAGACGGCGACATTTTTGCCAAATATGCGAGGACCAAACAAACTGCCAAGTAACATGAGCGGAAAGTCGAGCAAAAAAGTACAAGCAAAGCAAAAGCAAAGCAAAACAAACGAAACGTAAAGAACAGCAAAGCAGCAAAAGTAAAAATCGCAGTCGCAACTGCAAACTAAATATCGTAAGTACCAGGACGAGGAGCAGGAGGACAAAACGCGGTCGAGCAGGACGCAGGACGCAGTGATGCCAGGACAGACATGAAATAGCCTCATAACCATTTGAAGCCATTCGAAGGCGCATAAAAGGATCACAACAATCGCCGAAATGAGCCATAATGAGCTCGTAAAAATTTTGCTACCTAATATACTCACGAATCTTACGAGTATATTCAAACTTGGTTCGTTATGTGGCTGCTGCTGCTCTGTTTGTTGTTTGTTGTTCGTGTTGTTATTGTAACTGTTGTCGGTATGCGAATACTGCTCCCTGTGTGAGCTCCAATTCACTGGATGCTGTGCAGCTCTTCTAAATCGATGATTGTTGGCAGTGTGTCCCTGCTCGGGCGCCAGTTGTCGGTTGTGAGTTGTCGTTTCCTTTGCAATGTGCATTTTAATTTTGGCTGTTGATTGTTTAATAAATTCTTCAAAAATTAAATTCTAAATTTTGGATCATTGAAAAGCTGAGTTCGTGTTTTTTATTTAAATTTATCTACAAAATAATCAGTGTGTCCCTGCTCGGGCGCCACTTGTAATTTTGGCTGGTCACTATTGATGCAATTGTTAAATTAAGTTCATGTTTACTATTTAAATTTAACTATAAAATACTTAAAACTTTTCTAAATCAATGATTGTTGACAGATTGTCCCTGCTCGGGCGCCTGTAGCCGTTATCTTTTCAAAGTGTATCGTATTAATTTATCACGCCTAAAGCCATAAAATTTAATATTTACTATTTAATTGTAACTATAAAATACTTAAAATGCTAGACATTTTTTTCAAATAAAACCTCTTAATAAAATATATGAAGAAAATTGTCAGAGGCAAAGTTTAACAAAAAATTAATTTAATTTGTTTTTGTATTTAACTCAAAAATGTACTTTATGTATGCAATATAACTTATCAAAAATGCTTTTTACATGGATAAGTAAGCTTTAAATTCAATTACATTTTGTAATGAAAATTGCTGTTAAAACCTGTTTCAGTTTCGGAATTTTTGATTTTTAATATAAGCTAAGCAAAATCTAATCAATTTTAAGTGGCTGTTTAGTCATTAATTTCAACATCAGAGCAACCCAAGTCCACTTCAGGTGTGATTGAAACCCACTTCAATGGCAATACATCAAATTCGGACATTTGTCGGCCCATAAAAATGTCGACACAGCGGCGGCTTCAAAGCCAATAGCAATACGGTAAAACTATTGACTTTGAAAATCTGAACGATTGTTCGAATAAATCTGGACAGCAGCGATAACAGCGCCCTTCAAAACATCCAACAGGTGCCCGATGCTGGGCCCATGAAGCGCCAGGCAGCATCCAAAATTCCAAATATCTATGTAGACAAATACATAAATATAAACAAAGAAAGAGCAAGCTGAGCAGCGATTGAGTGTTTTGTACTTGCAACAATTTTGCTTTTTCTTTTTTGTTTTTTTGTTTTAAATAAACCTACGCACATTTGGCGTTTGATCTCAAGGTTGGTGGAATAGGGGGCTGCAGCGGGGCTCGGTGGCGTTGCCTTTTGATGTTTGTTTGCGTTGGCAACGGCGTCAGCTGCCAAATTGCTGCTTTATTAGCTGCGTAAGTGGCAGGCATAGCACAAAAACAAAACCCCACCCAGTCTACACACACACAGTTGCAGTCGAAACATTTACATACTGATACAGATACAGATACAGATACAGATACAGTATCCGAGGCAAGTGCGTCTACTTTGTCTATGAGTAGTTCGAAATGGGCGTCTCGATGAATCGAATGCCTGGCAATCAGCGCTGGCGCTCGTTTTGACCGATTATAGCCAATTAAACAGTGGGTGGGAGTGGTAATTAAATTAGCTGTCTAATTACACCCAGAGCTATGTACATTGAGAGCAAAATTAGCTCGAGAATTAAAATGCCATCCATCATCAGGTGTGGCGCCCAGTTCCAACTAAAGCTGGTCAGCTAAATCGAGCTACTTTTTGATGTTTTCAATGCAGCCAACAATTCTCACATTACTCCCTCTCTTTTTCTCTTTGTCTACATAGTATATCTCCCTTTGTATCTGACTTGTAGCACTCGTAAATCCTATACTCGGCTACCGTTGACAGTCGCGATGGCGGGCTGGGGTTGGGGGTGCTATGGAAATGAGCTAGCTTTGTATGCAAATCGTAATCGGTAGTTAACATAGGAAGAACTGCAAAGTTGCAAAGAAAAGGCGTTTTATATAAATTTGGAGGTAAGTCTTTTAATTTAGTTATTCTTGAAATTTAAATCTCTATTCATATAACATACTTGTATATTATATCCAAAGAGTTACCAGTACAATACAAAGTCTCAAAGTTATTTCTTTCAACAATAATTTTATCATAAATAGTTCTATCTTAAGAGATTAAATGTGCGATAAGGCGCAGCTCTCCAATATTAAAATTCCCAATGGCGCGCCTTAAAAATATAAATATAATGAAATCAACCCAAAAAGCCAACTTGTGTGCACTTCCTCTGCAGTTGCGTATGTCCTGGAAACAGGAACATAATGTACGCATGGATTAACCAATTACATTGCAATTTTAATTTGCAGGCTGTTGGAATTTTATTGGTAAATTGCTGGGAACAGAAATGAAATCAGTGCGCCGCGAATATGGAATGCATTGATAAGGAAATCCTGAGCGCGAACTCCTGACCCCAACCACACTCCCAACAGCCCAGGATCGTCGAGAAGGGAACACAACAGCGCAAAAAGAGAATGCAAAATCGAGAATGGAGAATACAAAATGCAATCCAACGGATTTAAGTTCTTTATTAACACTTAATAAATCATAGAGCAGCGGGCAGTCGAATCTGAGTGGAAACGAACCGTTTGCCTCCACATTGTCCGTCCCGTATCCAACTGGCTTCGATTGACAGGGTCCGAAGGGAAGTGAAGGCCATAAAACTAGCGCCAATGCCAGCTCCATTGCTGTGTGCTGTAAATGTTTGTCCATTCATCCATTTGTCCAGCTGTCCGACGCTATCTGCCACATTGCGACAGTGTCAAGCATAAATCGTCATCATAATTCAAAGCATTGATCATTGCTATACTCTGCACCCCGCCTTCCCTACTATCAACCTATCAACCCGTACCCCTACCCATCGCTGAACGGGCAAAAAATGACAAATTGTTTGGTGCTCGATTGGCGCTGGAATTGGTCGCCACATCCATGTCGCCGGATTGAAGCTGGTGGTGCAGTTGGTGCTGGAGGTGCTGGTGGTTGTGGCGCCTCCATTTGCACGTGCGTTGCCTACTGCGTGGCGTTGCATACACCATCATAAAATACTCGTAAAATGTGCTGCACACCCAACAAAAGGCAGGCGGGCAAAAATTTCCTGTTTCATTTTTGAATGAAAGTTTATTATTGTTTTTGTGTGACAAGATAAGGTAAAAGTCGTAAAATTTTATTATGTATTTATGCATTTAACATTCTACATTATGAATTTAATACGGAATTATAAATATTTGCGGATTTCAACTTAACACCGATTTGTGTATACGAATCTGACACACCACAAACCACAAACGCCCACAATTGTGGGTGTGGCAAAGTTGAGTATGCAAATATTTGACAACTTTAAGTTAAATTTGCGACTTAGTTGCATATGTTTTTTTGTATGAACAATCAAATGTATTTATGTAGGAATAAAATATAAAAAGAAAACATTTTCGTGCATTTTTATTTGTTGTTCAAGTATTTTGTTTTATCAGTACTTAATATTATATTTATTTTCAAACTAATAAATATTTACTTTGAATATGGATTTGCAGACATTATCTCTACACATATTGTTGTTTTCCTGAAGCATTTACCTTAAATACTAACTTGAAGTTTTTAACTAAACTTGATTTTTCTAAAAACTCAAATTTGTCATCCATGGTCACTTTGCAGTTTACAGCCTCATTATTCTTTAGAAGCATCGCCCATCAACTTTTGAATATCCTCACAAATACAAAGTCTCTAAAAGTCTTCTCTATACTTACTTTCTTATTAACTGAAAAAATTTCTATGTGTCCGTCTGTCTGTCCGTCTGTTTGTATGCGAACTAGTTGCTTCTTCTTTCTGCAAGCAGTATATATGTCAGAATCCTATAACATATAGCTGCCATAGGAACAATCGGTTGAAAAATAAGTTTTTTTATGAAAAACTTTTGAGTTTTCCAAAATATCTAGACCAAACTCACTACATCTAAATTAAAGCACGTTCTACACATGTTGACCAAAATTTTCAAAATCGAATCACTATATCTTATAGCTGCCATAGGACAATCCGTTGAAAAATATGTTTTCTTATGCAAATCTTTTCTTCTTCGGCACGCCGAAGATAACATTTCTTTCTATGAGTAGTTTTGTTTGTAATGCCATATTTTTAAGATTTCTTACTGCCGTTGATCTATTAAATTTTGTCAATCAAAAACAAAAAGAAATTAAAGCCAAATAATCTTGCCAGTAGTGAAATGAGAATAAATTTCATAATTTAAAACTTTATATCATTTAAAAGAGCACTACTTGTTTTAATACTTACATAACTTAGATTTATATATGATCTTCAAGTTTCACAAATTGCTGAACTACAGCTACTACATATGTGACATACGATCTGTGAATATGGTTTAAGCTACTGTCAACCCACATATAGCAACAACAACAAGTAGTTTGTTCAAATATGTAGATATAAATTTAGCATTCTAAAGGTGCTGTTAGTTTAATGTTACAGCTCGCGAAGCATTTTTCTTCATTAACTGTGGAAAATCAATAAACTGGGGGGCCAGGCACGCACATGAAGACCAATTGCAATTCGAAGACGAGGACGAAGACGAAGACCAGGACTGAGACGTAGCCGAAGTTGTAGACAGACAAGACATACAAATTTTCCAATTAAGCAAAACACGTTTTCTAACGATTATTTTATGCAATCGAAACGAAGAAACGAAGCCAATTAAGACTATCAACGATTCAACAGCAAATGCGACTCTGCATTGCAAATAAATCGTAATGTCGATGGGGGAGGGAAGTTTGGGGCTTAGAAGGGGGAATAAAACGTTCATTTTGATGAATTAATGAATAAGTTGACGTGCCACCGACTGCGAACTGAGCGATCGACTGTCAAATAGATGTGCAACAATTGGGCGTGCATTTGTAAGGAGTTACTAAGAGTTAGAAGCACGTTGCCACCAACAACGTTGCTTGCAACTTGAAACTTGCAACAGTAACAGCAACCGTAACCGTAATCGTAACCGTAACCGTAATTGCCAACCTGCATGCATCAGCGTGGGCGTGAGCGAAAAACGGGGCGGTGCAGAAGCAGCCAGGATTGAAAACACACAGCCTGAGATCTCTTTGTTGCCTACAGGTAAGTGCCACGCGCTGTTTGCCCCCAGTTTTCCTCACATTGCCAGCTCGCTGATTTCTTGACGAGTTGCGTCGCCTCGTTTAAAATATTTCCGAGATTGCAGGCGAGCGATACGACGATTGTAGCTACGTAGCGCGAACTTGGGTTGAGCTTGGATGGATTCAACAATTGTTCGGTGCTATTTTCATTTTATGCCCAGCATTTCCACAATTCAAATTTGCACACAAAGTGGCAATTTGGCCCCAAAAAACCGTTGCGAGCGCCTTTTATGGTATTCAGCCGGAGCTGCAACCTATTAGTTGGTAGGCTGGGCAATGTTAGTGGAGTGTGGAGTGTAGAGTGTAGAATGGGGAGTGGGGACTTGGATCGCATAATTGAATTGAAGCGTTCTTTGCGTTTCTTCAAATGAACGTCAATTAAAAATGCATCATAAACGCCCCCAGCGCCATTTCATAAAACGTTGCCTCAATTTATGCTCTCAACGGAGGCCCAAGCCACGCTTCATCATCGTCTTGGCCATAAAACAAACTAGTACCAGAACCGCAACCAAAACCAGTACCAAGTACCAATCGTCAATCCAATACAGCTAGTTTTTTGTGTTGTGTTTTAGTCTTGTGGCAGCCGTTGGCATTGAGAGTCCAAATCAGTTGTTGCATTTACTAGATGATTGCCAGTTGGATTGATAGATGACTATCAAAACAAATGCCAGAGTAAGTCTGGCAAATAAATGCAAAATATGAAGACGCTTAATACTCAAATTAGGCACAAACAATCAATTATAGTTGCTAACCGATTGAAATTCAAGGAATAACAAGCAAAACTATCAATCTAGACATGTTTTACTGGTTAACAATCCAAATCCAGGTGGTCTCACTTAAATATAAATTTTGAATTCTTTTATATTTTTAATTCCACTTTTTTTTTAATTTATTCACAGCTTTCGTTAGAATACATCGAATTAACCTATTATTTGATTCAGCTTTTTGTAAAAAAAAAAAAATAAATTTATGAATGCTGCTTTAAACTTTATAAAAGAAGTCATTCATTTTTTAGATCGAACACAGCTGCTCTCTGTATTTGTTAATCGATTTCCATGATTTCATGTCTATCAGGATTCCAACTTGTCCAAGGAGATTAATATTTCATAGATATATGGGTTGATCGTTTCCTTAGATGCAATTCAATAAGTGTTCCTTCCTGTTTTTAGCAACAGGAACTGATCATAGGCATAAAGTAATCAAACACTGAAGCAAACCTAATCACGATATTCCTTTAATATCAATGTCATTGTTTTCATTAAAATATCCATTCAAACCGACAACAAACAGACGACATCTGAAAGTCAAAATCTTCTTCAACTTTGATTGACTCAATATAAAACAAAGTTGCTGCAGCAATTTGTTTGCTGAACTCAAGTTGATGCGATTTAAAATGCAAATATAATTTAAGCAGCTCACCTTTGACGCTGACACAATAAGTGCAAAAGATGCTTTGCTATAATCAAAATCCCGCTGAGATGATGACTTAATTCCGCAAAACCACAAAGTGGCTTAACTGTGCCGGCGCAGCCGCAAACGGCTCATTATGAGGTCAAGAATCAATTGCAGTCCAGTACAATACCAACACCAAAGCCAAACTGAATGGTGAAGTAAAGCCAACCGCCTACTTATGCAAAATGGTAATTGGCAGACAAAGAGCGGAGACGGCGAGGCACAATGAAGACATTCCTTTCAGTTAGACTTACCTAGATAGTCCTGTGCAGGCAAACGAACCAATGAACCCTTGACATTGTGCTGCCAGCGTCATTCATCAAACCATTGACAACATTTGCATTTGACAGTTTAACTTACGGTTTGCCAGTTCCTGTTCGGGCGCCTGCTCATCAAAAGGAGTGAAATGGCGGTGAGTCCTTAAGGCCAACTAATTGAGCATTTGGATTTTGACTGCAGTAGCTCACTGTTATTGCCTACTTGTTAGCCAGCTGGTTAGCCTTGTCCGCCTATCGTCTACCGCCTAACGCCTACTATTTACCTGGCGTTGGGAACTGGCACAACTCAAATCAAATCCTTTTTCACTTTCCATGGCCGACGCTTGCGAAAACGTGCAAAGTGGGTGTAAACGGATCGCGATGATGATTGTTTATTGTAATTTTTATGACTGCTTTGCACACAAACACGCCAAGGCGGCAATGATGACTGCAGCCAGACCGTCAGCCCACCCCCTGACATACACAAAGGGGGTGGCGTGGGCTCAAAGGGGTAGTTTCGCGGCTCAGCACTTTTCCCTTGAAGGCTGCAAGACACTTGAAAACTTTCTAATTAAGCAATTTAAATGATTGAGCTGAGCTAAAAGAACTGGATTATCAATATAGGATATTTAGTTGTCATTGCTAGAAATGATCAGAACTATACTCAAAGAATTTATTTTATTTTTAAACACTAAATTCATTTGGAAAAAAAATTTTAATATATCGATGTTAAAAAAATATTACTCGTAAAGTATAAGATATATCCCAAAATATTCTGAGTATCATATTAAGGATGTTCGATTTCCTATTTATGAAATTCTTGATTTGTTTAATTAGGTGGCTTGAACTGAAGATATATACATAAACACATAAAAGCCAATAACCGCAATTATTTCAAAAACTGTACGTAGTTTTTGAAAACGGTAAATGAAGTTTTACTTGTGGATATTGCTCTACCGAACTCTACCATCAAGCCTCGTGCACCAAACAAAAAATGTCATTTTGTCGGCCTGTGTTATCTATTTAAAAGCAAGTGTGTGTTCAAATACTGAAAGGATGCCACGTGTTTTGAAAATTTTTAAAAATAGAATTCATAATTCTAATTTTACAGAAACTTATTGAAAGAAAAATTGAATCTTCCGATTTTATCAGCTATATTAGTTTTGCTACTCTGATCAGAAGTACAAAAGACTTTCTCCATCTTTATCTTCAAAACTGTTATATTAACTAATTCTAATTATAATAACCTTTTGTACGTTATCAGAAATGCTCCTTGTTTTTCTACTCTTAAAACTTGTCTATTTTGTTATTTGTCTAATTTATAGACATTTTTTTTGTTTTTTGTATTTTGAACATATGTTTTATTATATTTTTCAGCTCATTGCTAATTATTACTAATTTATTGGTCTGATTGGCTTTTTCGTAGCTTTCCCCAACCCTTGAAATAAATGTTGGAGTAATTTGAATTTTGATACTATCAGTAAATGCAAAAATGAATATTAAATTGTAAAACATTAAGTATCAAAAATGTATCTATCAAAAATGTAATCTATCCAAAATGAATAATAATAATTTGTATAACAATCGAGTACAACTTCCGTATTTTAATTTTCTCTGAAAAAAACAGTCAAAATCAAATCTTTCCAATTCAAACACACTTACTCATGTAGATTGAATTATTATCTCATTAATACTTACTTTTACCTAATCAACAAGAGCAACCTGTTGTTATGCCACATTGTCAAGCGTTACCATTTCATAGCTCCTCAGCAAATTCGAAATGAAACCATTTAAATAGTCGTAAAAATGAATTTTATTAGGTTTGCCCACTTTGTGTGCTCGTAAAAAGAAAAACCGGCCGCCGACAATTAAATGCCAAGCAGAATAGAACAAGCTAAAATGGTATTTTAACAACTATATAAACAAATTGCGGTTAATACCAACCCAATGCCCAAACATTTTATGTTCTTTTTACGACTTGACGCCACTTGAGCAGTGCTCGTCAAATCACAAGCCACTCGCCATTCATCGCATAACACTCATCGTTATTCACTCAAAGCAACTCAACGATCCCTCAGCATCCTGTGTGTGTATGAGTGTATGAGTGTGAGTATGTCCTGGTTGATCCTGTGCGTTGTTCATTTGCCATTGCACTCAAGTGAGCGAGTGCGATTGGTGAGTTGGGCTCCGGCCATGGATTTAACGACTTTTTTACGATCTGTTAGTGTGACATGATGACAATCAATATAAAAGACATAAAACCCAAGTTCCGTGACGTATGCCATAATTATAGTGATACCCCTCAACCTCGTAACTCGAAGGCGGAGGCTGCTTGTATCCATCAGATACTTCTTTTTTTTTCATAGACATCGTTACTTTTATGAGGTGGCTCTCGGATGTTGCCGCCGTTAGTTTGATGTTCATGATGTTTGAGGAAACGGTGGTAAAATTTTATTCGAATGCATTTGCTTCTGCTCATGTCGACTTGCATATGGATTTTTTATGGCATTTTGACGATTTGTTTTGACTACGGATTTGGGCAGCATCTTGATGAGGTATGCCACAGCTCGTTGAGGCTCTGATTTACAGCCTGGGAACAGCGTCATTAATCTGTAATGAATTCAAAAACATAAGTTAGAAATCTATACAAAATTGTCTAGATTCGATTAGACAATAAGTTGTGTAAATACTTTTCAATTATTAACTGTACGCATATATTCTTTCAAATATATTTGAACAGTTGCATTGCGCTTGTCTGTTTTTTTTTTTTCAAAATGGTTGCCAGCATTCTGAGACAGTTGTTTTTGAATTCTGATGCTTGAATTGAAACATATGTGGAACGCCTGCACTTGGTTGCGTTTCAAGAATCGGATTCGAAGGAGGCTGCGTCTTAAGTGCCAGCACAATATGCGGTTACATTAAATCATCTGCTTGTAGTTTATCATGTCGGCTTCGAAATGGAGATAGAGAAGGAGGCACAGACACAAGTACAGGCCTGACAAACATACATGTTTGTGCATACTTGGAAATGAAGTCATCGTCATCCAATAAGAGCAAGAAATGTGTTGCGCATTTGTCTTTTACAAATACTGAAATATATATTTTAATTTTGATGTGCGGCTTGAGAATTTGAATTAATGCAAAGCTGAATTGAATATTAAATATGTGAAAACTAGACTTGGAAATGCCAAATCAACTAACTCAATAGCATTTAAAGCCTTTGTTTCATAATTTTTTTGTTAAATACTTTTATTTTATTCAATCCATCATTAATAAAGTCTTGTATCAAATGTTTTTCTATTAACATTTTTGCACACTCGAAAATACAATCACAAACAAATTCAGGCGCCTTCTGCCGACAGCCACACAAATGTTTTACTTTATTGTTATTGGCAAATAAATCAAATCTCTTCATATTCAGCAATGCAAAATTGAGGATGAGGCTAAGAAGCAGCTTGGACATGAATGTGGCCCAAATCATATGACGCAAAAAGAGAAAGTTTTTGGCCTTTTGTTTGGCATATTTGCCAGTTTTTGGTTTTGTTATCAGATGTTCGAGGGCGCGATCGCCACAACAGCTCCGAACAATCCCGAACAGTCCCAATCCCAATTGCAGTTCCAGTCTTAGTCCCAAATCCTATCATAGTATTACCTACGCAGACAACCAATAGTTCAACAATTTTACAGGCATCTACAATTCCACCGTGTAACGAGCCAGGACCAGACGAGATCGGCATGAAACCGTCGCTTTTTGGGCAACTGAAACATATTTTTATGATTTATTACCAAGCCGGCAATAATCGAATGGGCACAGAGCACAATGCCACCGTGTCTATCTGTTGTAATGTGTGTGTGTGTGTCCTTTATACAGAGATATGTACAAATCTGGCCAGATAACAGGCCTGTGTTAGAAGTCAAAACACATCTCTAAGGTCAGCTAAAAAGTCTTTCGCCTTGAACATTTTTTATGCTCATAATATCGAGGACATGTTGAAAGGCAGATTTCAGACTACGAGTGCATCTTAGTATTGTAGCCGTGCTTGTTTCCATTTTATTTTTATTTTTTATGACACATTTTTATGATTTATGAATTGGTTTGGTTTCATGTCGGGACACTTTAACGCCGATCGGCCCGTTTACTATTATTTTGTTTATTATTATTTTGTTTTTTTTTTTCCGGTACCGCGGCCTTCAGTTCACTGGGAGGGCCTGGCCTTAAAACCATTTAGCAGTTCAATCTGCCATTGTAATCATCTTTAAGAGGCTGTGTGTACAATTGTCAACGTGAAATTGGGCGTTATGATGTGATTTTTGGCTAAATTGTAATTAGGGCATTGCAAGAAGGTAATAAGTCAACGAATCGACGAAAACTAAATCATATGAAGATAATTGTGAGCAGATCTTGTTTGTAGTATAATAAAATTATCTTGTTTATTTAAAAATGAAGGTTAAATGAATCGGGATAATTGTTTCAATTCCAAAATTGGTAAGCGTATTAAATGTTATTCGAAATTTAAATTAATTTTTGTAAACACATGATTACTTCAAACAAGAAAAAAATGTTATCTTCGGCGTGAGGAAGATATATACTATTGCAGAAAAGATTTGCACAAGAAAACTTATTTTTCAAACAAATTAAAATTTTCCATTTTGTTCATCAAAATGAACTGACTATGAACAATAACAAAGACATGTAATCAAAAAATTCTAAAATTTCTAAAATAGTTTTAAGCTAAGTTTCAATCCCGAATTTTGTGAAAAAGGGCAATAACTAGCAAAAAACAATATACTAAATGAGCATGGAGTCTGTCATTCTGCTAAAATATATATATTTATTTATGCTTTGCAATCGAATTTATTTTTATATATTCAAAATCCGTTTCAATTTCAACTCTAGCAACCAATTTATTTTAACCATTGTGGGTTAATTTCAATTCAAGTACCAAGTACAAAACTTCCGTATAATTATAAGGCAGAGAAATCGACATGTTTCTCTATGCTGGAAATCCCTAGTGTTTACATTGCGAATACAATTGAAATCATAACAATAAAATCAAACTCGAAATTTGTGAGTACGCGAACGGGCAACCGCAACGGATAACTTGGCAACTGGCAACGGGCAATGGGCAACCAGTTGCGTCAGAGCACAGCAGAATCAGTTAAGAAAGAAAGAGAGAAAGAGACAGAGAGAGAGAGAGAGAGAGAGAGAGATAGAGAGAGTTGGCAATGTGAGAAAATGTGTTGCACAAGCCCAAAGTAAGTATAAAGGTAAATGGGTGAAATGCTTAAGAAAATCAACTCAACGAGGAGCCAGAATACCACTAACAACAACAACAACAACAACCAGGAGTGCGGCAACTGCTGCAAAGACAGTGCAAACGAAATGGCCATAAACTTAAGCCAAATGGGTGCAGGGGCAAGGAGTTAGGGAGGTGTAGGAAGTATGCGGACTGTCAGGAGGCAGACCCAACCAACCAGTTCGACAACGCGAACTCCGAACTTAATCGAAACATCAAAGCAGCCCAGCACAACAGCTAAGAAGAAAGCCAAAAAAAAACATGGAAAAAAATACAAAATATAAAAAATAAAACAACAAGCAGAAACTTATTAAAAACAACAAGTGCAGCCCAGCTTGGAGCTTGCTTTGGGGACTTGCTTAGCGGGGGGTGATTTCAATGGGCTATTTGTGCAGTGGCAGCACGTCCCAGTCTCAGTCTCAGTCGCAGTCTCATTCGCAGTCTCAGTTCCAGTCGACACTGCACTGAGCGAAACGAGAATATCAGTTAATGCCAGCTGAGAAGCAACAGAAACAGCAGCAGCACTCAAAATGGGCACTTTCGGTCGCAATAACCACGACATTTACGATTATTTTACGGCCACTAAAAATCAAAAGTGTAATTTACGGAACCAAACCAAACCAAAACGAACTGAGACACGGAACAGAGACAGAAAATATACATATATATATATATACATATATATATCTATATACAAGAAGGAGACAGCACTCAGCTCAACTAAAGGGGAATCATTTAAAACTGTATCTGCATCGATGCCACCTTAGATAGTTTTTCTTTTTGGTGTGCGGGTTAAAGCTGGTTGTGGGTGTTATCCAAAATGAAAACAGTGCTAACAATGGTAAAAAACTGAAAATCAAATGCTCAGAATATTAGTAGTAGATGATGCCTAACTTTTTATACTATGCAATTGTTAAAAGATGGAATGCATTGAGTGCGCTTTTTATAATCTAGAAACTATATGTAACAAGCTATAAAAGTAGAGCTGAACATATCCACCATATCCGTAATGTAAATATAGAGTCGACTAAGTTACTTGATATGTTTCTATTAACACTACTCAATTGGAGGTAAAGTATTAGAAATGCAGTTATATACAACAAATTGACTTCAAATTAAACAATAAACAAGAAAGTAATGTTATCTTCGGCGTGCCGAAGATTTATACCCTTGCAGAAAAGATTTGTATAAGAAAACTTAATTTCCAACAGATTGTTCCTATGGCAGCTATAAGATATAGTGATCCGATTTTAAAAACATTTGGTCAACGTGCTTTAATTTAGATATAATGAGTTTGGTAGAGATATTGTGAAAAACACAAAAATTTTTCATACAGAAACTTATTTTCAACCGATCGTTCCTATGGCAGCTACAAGATATAAAAGTCCGATTTCGATGAATTTTTGTATAAACTGTGCTTAAACATAGGTTTAGTGAGTTTGGTTGAGTTATCCTTAAAAAATAATAAAGTTTTTAATACAATAACGAATTTTTCAACCGATCGTTTCTATGGCAGCTATATGTTATAGTGGTCCGATCTGGCCAATAGATACTACCTGCAATAAGAAGAAGCATCTGTGCCAAGTATCATCAAGATAGCTCTAGACTCGGCTGTTCATGCTGATCAAGAATATACTATGCAAGGGTATGAAAAGTGTATGATTGAATAAATTGATCAATTAAAGTAAGCAAAGGATATTCAAAAAATATAAAAATAAATAATGAAAAAAATTGTTTATAGTTAGGGCTTCACAGACTGTTGTAAAGTTTTGTGTTGTATCAGGATAAAACATAAAATATACTACTTTTTCTTCTTTTAAGGATACTGATGAAATAAACTAAACTATCTCTCATTCATATCAAAGTTTATAATTCTTATAAGAAAGCTAAATTGATGCGACACATAATAAAGACAACTTTCATAGTTGTATTGATGTACGTTAGTTTTTATGAAAGAAAAACCAACGTCTATTGTGAAATTATACAAACCGCGACGATACAATACAAATTCCAAAAAAATATATCACTATTCAATATTGCATTTCTGTTTAGTTAACTTTTCTACCATTGTACAGCTAAAATTATGAGAGGGCAAGGGGGCGGCAGATTGTCCAGAAACTTAACTGGTTTGGTTTTGGCTCAAGCGACTGCTCCGCCATGTCGTGCTCCTTGTGTACCAACTCGTCGCGTGCAGCGCATTTTGTGGACAACGCCAGCAGCAAAATGAAAAGCTGAAATGCAAGTATATATTCGATGTAAAGCGCAAATGTCTGGAGAGGTTTCAGACTCAGTTTAAAACTCAGCCCCAGTCTCAGTTTAAGTTTTAGTTAAAGTATTCTGTTTGCTTTTTGCACTTGTTGGCTGCCTTCATCACATGTGCATCCAGCATTGAGCTTGCCCAGCTTTTGTGGCCCTCCATCGCCCACTTCACCTGGTTTCGATTGGGCCCCATCAAAAGCAACTGCAAGCGCAACGCGCATTGAAAGATGATTTTCATGTTTTTCCACTGCAACTGCCCTCGAACCCTGGGCCATAATATTGGCTCAATGGAGTCCATGGTCCTAACGATGCCCGTTGCAATCTTGTTGTCTTAACCGCGTTTACTGACATCTTGATGTTTTGATTGCTCCGATTTTGAATGAAATGGTTAGCGTTGCATCACCCGCTCTTTAGTTTTATGTCCTATTGCCAATATTGTGACAAGCACGTGAAATTGAATTGAAATCTTTGATTGGCAATGTGCTGAACTCGCTCGCCCCCCCTTAACTAGATATTGGATTAAAGCTACTTGATTTTATTAGCACTTTGATAATCAACTCGATTTGGAAATTTTGTGTACTTGTTTGTATGCTTGAAGTTGTACGTACTGATTGACAAACAGTTTTAGATCGACGGTTATAGAAACTGCTATGTGTGCCTAACTATTTTATAAGGTTTTGAGTAAAGTACGCAATTTAAGCTTCACACAAAACCTTTAAGTTTCTCGTTTCCCATTTTTTACCTACTAAGTGCATTCAAAGTTAAGTCTTATAATTAGCTTTAACTACAACTATGCTACAGGAAAGAACATAGCTGTTCATCAATCAGGGTGTTGAAGATATATTCCTTTATAGAATAGTTTTATGAAAACTGTATATAAATGTAAAAAGCATAAAAGTTAGTAATTATTATAATTTTAAGATGTTAAAAATTGAAAAATAAAAAATTCAACTCATTTTTACACAAAGTGATATTATGACAGCTTTAAGGTATTATTATATTGAGACCCAGACTTGGTGAGATTGGTCACGATATTCTGAATAATGAAAACATTTTTAACCCATCGTTTGTATGGCAATTATACATTATATTAAATTGATTTTCATCCGCCCGGTTATAAAAAAAGCGTTAATAATTGTTGTTTTTAAGGTAGTAAAAATGTAAATGAAATAAATACTTAAAACGTATCTAGATCTCGATAAACAAAAGTTCAACTTTGTAACCACTTTTCTCGTGATGCTAACAAAGATAAGTTAACAATGATTTTGAATATAAAAATGTAGATATTTTTAAACATATCACTTAAAGATAAAACCATATGTCACCTCTTTTTTTTGGGTTTCGGTAGACGTTTATGAAAATGCCCTTATGTGAACTTCCTGCAGCAAAAGGATATGTGCAACATTTCATGGAAAATCTATAAGCGGTTCGGTTGCTTAGGCCGATCAGGAATATGTATACTTTATGGGATCGAAACGTTTCCGTCAACGTGTTACAAATTTAGACAAAAGATTATAATTTCTTAAGCAAGAACACCATCTTTTTAGTTTTTAAATAATAAAGTTTTAGTAATGTATTTTGTAGTACTGTGTTCACATATTGGTACCAGAGCTGTAAATGATTCAATTTGTTTTGGCATAGATTTATCAAAAATTTGATTTAAATCATTTCATGAAAAAAATTACAAATTTAAGCTGATTTCATTTAATTTGAAAAAGTGTAAGCCTTTGATACTTTTTTCAAGTCTTATCATTATATATATATCATAGGCTTATCATTTTTGACATTAAAATCTTTTCATTAAAAATGTGTTTTGCCTTTCATGTCATGTTTTTCATGTCACAAAAGACAGAAATTTAAAAATGGGTCGTCCCAAATTTGATTTAAATATTAGCTTTTAAAATGTGTGTGTCAAATTTGATTCATGTTTCAAAAGATTTCTAAATTAGACGTTAAAATCTTTACTCTTAACCCAAACGATTCAAATTTAAAAAAAGAAGATTTGATACAAGAAAGATTCAATTACAGCTTTCCCATTCAATTGATATGGGACAATATATCAGAGCAAGGAATAAAATATTGTTTTTATATAAAAGCTGACGACTACAATATTATCTATCTTTGCTAGCCTGGTTGGTTTCCCAAACATATACTATTTAGCTTGTCTGGCTAAATTTTAAATCTTGTCAAAAACTTAAGTCCGCCTCTCCCTACGCCTAAAACCAACATAAAAATTAGAAAATTAAATAAAATTAACATAAAATTTATCAGATTTATCGTTATCACTCCCGGCTGGCTCACCTTCGAAGTACAGTATTTACTGCCACTAGGCCCAAAGAGCTGCGCATGCAAGCGCGGCAAATTTCTATTATAGCTTTCGTTTTCATTAGAAAATCTTTTCCTCTGCTTTTTAGTTGCAACAACTTTATTTATTGTTTCAAATTTCGTTTAAACTTTAAATTATGATTGATTTTGGTTATTTTTTTTAATGCCGCGGTACCGCGACGCCAACAAACAGCTGTTTGTATTTTGGCTATTTTCGTAGCTAGTTCTGGCCATTTAAAAAAAAGCCAGATCTGCAAGTTTAACAGAAATTTTATTATTTTTCAAAAATTGCGTGCTTTTAACAGAGAAATGTTAAGCCTCTGTTAGAATAATGTTAAAAACAACAACAAAATCGCGGCAGAAAATTCCAGGAAAAAATGCCGTTGTTCGTTTTCAATTTTGCGATTTTTTCGAACATTTGTTTTTTTTGATGCAGTTCGATTCGAAATACCATAAAATGGCAGTTCGATTCGAAATAATGGCATTTGAGTAAAAAAAGTTGTTCTAGAGGGCTGCTAGTTTAGTGGCAAATAAGCAAAAACCGAAGTTACCGAAGGACATGCGTTCACAAACAGCAAAATTAAAGCATAAAAGAGGGTGATTTTAAGTCTTTGGACAAAAATCAAAAATAGATATTGAAATTTCCTATTCATACGTTATTCATTTTATTTCAAGATCCACCCCCAAAACCATAAAATTCCGCAAAATAGATCAAAAATGGCAAAATCGTCAAAAACTGTTAAAAAACTATCTTTTTTCGCCATTTTCTTCAAAATTGCAAACAGAACAATAAAGCGCTGTTATTTAACAGATTAACTTCAAAGGAGTAACAATGGCTGTAAAACTGCAGAAACAGTGATTTTAAAACCGCCTTTGACAACGGCCCATAAAAACCAATAGATGGCGCGTGCAGCACTCTGCTGCCATCTAGTGCATAGCAGCTGCAACTGCTGAAAGAAACATATGCGATGGGAAGAAGAAGCAGCACAAGAATTTTTATGTAATTTGATTTGTCCAAATGTTTTTTTGTTTGTTTTGTTTTTTATTGTTGCTGTTTAAATTTGTTATTTTTTTTTAAAGTTTATATATATTTATTGCTATTATTATTTTGTTCTGCTTTATCGATATTTATTGTCCGTAGAAAATAAAAGTCTGGGAACGGTTATTTGTTTGTTATTGTTATTATTATTATTATTTGTTGTTTAGGTATTTTTATTAACTTTTCTTTAATTGTTTACATTTTTCTTATATTTTTTTAGATTTCTTGATTATTCTTGAGTGCTTTTTCTCATCCACATCCATTGTTCTTCCGTCTGTTTTTAAGGTAACAAAAATGTCTACAAGGCCTCCACCGCTGGCCGTGTTCAACTGCGCCGCTGCGAGTCTCAACTGAAAATGTTCTTGTTCGGTGGTTGAACAAGTCGGAAAAAATTCAACAACATTTCATCAAAACAGGTTCTGGCAGGGGAGCACTGAGAAAAATATGCGTAAACTTATTTTGCTTCGTTTTATATTCTTGAAAATGTTACTATGAAAATAGAATATAAACTTTTAAGACAATTTTGCTTATTTTAATAAGAATACAAATAATATATATTAATAAAAATTAAAAAAAACTTTAAATTTTTTATATATTAAGTTAACAAGAAGCAAGCTATTTATGTATATATCGATAAAACGATGCTCGAATTAAAATTTTTGCTACTTGAGTTTAAGACTTTTTCACTATTTTTAATAACTTCATGCATCGGAACAAACTTCACTGATTTAATGCACGTTTATTTTTCACTGTGTAGGGGCAGGGGATGTGCCAGCGCCAGGCAAAATGGGTTTGGCCTGCGCATTTGAGTGAGAGGATTTTTGCTGTTCATTTGAACTCCGTCTCTGTCACCATTTCCGTCTCTGTCGTTTACATTGTGTATGTGTGTGTGTGTGTATTTTTCTTCTATATTTAGCAGTTGCTTCTTGTGGCAGTTGCTGCTTCTTGTGGCACTCACTTAAATCGCATTTCTATGGCTTTTCAACGTTTGAATTAACTTAATTGATTTCTTACAGCCTGCTGAATGCATCTCTGTTTTGTTGTATTCCACTATGCAACTTTATTTGGATCAAAGCTAAAAGGGTTATTGTGGAAAATAAATTATTTTAAATACTCTTTATTATTGAGAGTGAAGTTTAGCATTTCTGTTTATAATACTTAACAAAATGCAGTGCTTTTCATAAATAAGCAAACATTCGGAAAGCTGGATTGAATATTCAGGCATGTTTCCATTTCTAATTCCGATCAAAGCTTATGGAATCGCAATTATAAGCTGTTTTCAATTCCGAACATCTATGTAAAATTCTGAACACAAAGTTTTACTTTTGATACTGTTTAAGTAAAAGTGTTCGAAATGAAAGAACTTCTTCTATTTCATTCAAAAACAGCAGCACAAAATGCAAAACGATTCACAATGAAAAGTTCGAGGTAACGGGAACAAGCTTGTAATTGCTCTACCATTTTCCATTGATGGATATTTATGTTTTTTCTTTCTTATCAAATTTGAAGGGATATTACTTTATTACTTACTACAAAATTCCAATTTTCACTGAATAATTTACAGAAATGAGAATGGTATTCTATTCTAATGAATGAATTTCAATTTATAAACATAAATTATCAAGTATAAAAAAAAAATGGATTTAAAATTTGTAATATAAAACAAATAGATTCCACGGTGTCTACTCTCAGCTCAATTGCAGATGTCGTTTGTGTGCAACCAACCCGTCTGAAGAATATACTACCATATGAATAAAAATACATGAATAGTACTTATATGAATCATGTTTTGTTGTTGCTGTTGTTGTTGTTATTCCGTGTTGCAGTGCCACTTTTGGGTTTGTCGCACAACTTAATTAAATTCATAGAGCAACTCGCACTTTGCTCAAAACTGAAACATGGACGCGCCCAGTTGGGGTTCATTTTAGAGCTATGAACATTGTACAAATATATATATGAACTTGTGTGTGTGTGTCTTACTTATTATAATTTTAACCTGTATTTCAGGCCAAGCGAAGAAAAACGTTTTATTTGAATATAATGCGAAGTGTTTCTAATTTCTGAATTGAATTATGAATGCTATCACAAGCATTTTGGGGGTTAGACAGAGACGAGTTCTTCAAATGAAGACATCAGCAATGGTCCATGGATTAATTTAATTTCACGCTAGATGAAATGAAGTGCGTACTTCTGGACAGAGAAGGATGAAACCGACCTTGCCACCAGGGCAGCCTTTACAATAGAGAGATACCGAGACGAAAAGCCAGTTATATTCAAAGAATTTCGCAGTTAGATAAATAAAATTTTTGTACAATTTTTTTTATTAATTTCTATATACTCGTCTGTAGTACCACAAAACGAGGCAACACAATGGAGAACTTCTTTCAGCTAGCATTAGGAATGGGAAATGGCCTGAGAATGAGAATAAGAATGGATAGCTACAAAGCGCACCCCAGGAGCGTCTTCGTGGTGATTATGGCGCTGCCGATGCCTTTCCCTGGGCCAGGGGTAAAAAAAGGGCAGATAAGTTATTGTAACGAGCGAGCAACCCCTGCAAGGGCTTAGCCCTGTAAAAATAGGACAAGTTCACGCACACATACACACACACACACACACACTGTGGAGGGTGCGCCGTTAAAATGAGTTACGAGTTCTGCCATTTTAAATTAAAATAGCAGGCAGCATCCATTGCGGCATGCAAGATGGAAATAGCAAAAAAAAAAAAAGGTCAAAGGCCATTTCCACCCCAAGTTTTTGTGTGCAACAAAATGGTCATGTTGACAGAAGTAAATCTTTTGAATTATCGCATTAGAATGCCACATTCTCATGGATATATTTTTCCTGCCCGCTGCCCAATGAAGCCATGTCGTAAATAATTGCAATGTCACTTGGGTATTATAAAGGATTCCTTCATCTGCCATTTATCTTATTGTTGATTCAGCGCATTCTTCCTCAATTCGTTGTACCAGAATTCTTTAAGTTACCAAGCAAGAGGTTTAAGTTCAATCATGACTCGAAACTGAACTCAACAAATAATAAACTAAACAAATAGTCTTTATGATTTTTAATTTGGTTTATTGGACGCCCACACAAACGCACACACACACTGCAACACACCCCTTTATCAAGGAACTAACTTAAAGCAAACATTGACAGTATTTATTACTGCAATACAGTTATGGTATATAGATCTTCTGGGGCAACGAGATATTCAAATTTGCGTGTTTGAACGCGCATGTAGCACAACTTATTAGTCGGATCCAGATCCCTGATTGAGCTCTGAACTATACCAACAAGAATTCCATTCATGTGCTTCACAATTCCCTGGGCACTGGTATTATCGAAAGAGGTTGCAGCCACATTTCCAGTTGTATTATCGGAGACCACATAGCCCAAAGTATTCTCAGTCGTAATGCGTTCCGTGTTGGCGGCATGCTTGTGGATGATATCCTCTAGCACACGATTCATTGTAATTTAGTTTGGATTAATAAAATACGGATAAAAACAAATTTCTTTTGTGAAGTTACAAATATCTCGATTTTGTATGTTTTCAATGTGAACTGTTTAGCTAAACTAAAGTCAACTAACACAAAGTTTTATAGCTGGAATATGTTTTTGATAAGTTTGCTTAGTTGAAAAATGTTTTGCCACTGAGGTATCTTTAAATATAATACAAGCTTAAGCCAGCGGCTTCGCTCGCTATAATAAACTTGACCCTGACCACCGTTACCTTGTTTTTTTTTAACCCTGACCCACATGCTCAACGATTTTTTAAGCGGAGAATGAAAACTGAGTTTGAATTTAATCAAAATATAACAGAGAAGCTGCTAACCACCAATTATTCGCCCAAGGGGGTAAATTTCCCTAATAAATAGTATGCAATTGCAATGAAATTTGATAGAAATTTCTGAAAATTAACCGATTGGTTCAAATATTTAAAAGTTTCAGGCTAATTTTCTTGTGTGCACCTTTGAAAGTTAGTATGAAGCAAATGGTTCAGAAACTAAAATAAAACTAAAGAATACCTTCATTAAATCGTTTCTGCATAAATAAAATATTCATACTGCAATTCATATGATTTCTATTCATATCTCACACGTATTTAAAGAAAACAAGTAAGAACGTTGCAGTCGGATGCACCCGACTGCGATATACTCTTTTTTTCGCCTCTTTGCGGAGTCAGTGGGCGTGGCAATTGAATTTCTGCTCAAATCTTTAAAGTTTTGCCATCAATTAAAATTTGGTTGGGCCTGTTCTACAGGTTTGGGAGAAACAAACATTGCTTGATTGCAAGGGCGGGGGTGGGCGTGGCAAAAATATTTTTATCCAATCTATTAAATAGGGCAACAGAATTCAACCTGCAAAATTTGGTGATTCTAGCTAAAGGGGTGGGGGAGATACAGACTTTGCCTATTTGTGGGGGCGGGGGTGGGCGTGGCCGAATTTTTTTTTGCCAGATCAATGAAGGATGTGATAAGTAGCCCTTGTGCCAAATTTGGTTACTCTAGCTATAAAACTGTGGAAGATATAGGTTTTTGCGGTTTGTGGGGGAAGGGGTGGGGGTGGGGGGGAGATCTTGACACTTTGTCTTACTATGGTATATACCAACATGTATACCAAGTTTGGTTGCTCTAGCTTCAAAACTGTGGAAAAAACCTGCGTTCATACAGACGGACAGACGGACAGACGGACAGACGGACAGACGGACAGCCGGACAGACGGACAGACGGACAGACGGACAGACGGACGGACGGACGGACATTTCACAAACCCAATATACTCTTTTTTCCTTTTTTTCAAAAAAGTTAAAAAAAGAGTATAAAAACATTCCGTTTATCTAATTTTCAGTTTTATTATGCATTAATGCCATTGAACTTGTCTGGTCTGCTCTGAGGTCAGTTCAAATTACTCCACAAAATTGATATCGACGTCCGAGTAAAGCGGCTCAAGTGCCAGTCGCGTGGCTTTCACTTGTGTTTGAAGACCGCCCCCCAAACCTAATGTAGTCCACAGACCGCCTCATCAAGCGTTTCTCATTTCATTTTCATGCGCATTTAATGGCGTCTGTTATTGACTTTTAACGAGATTTCCACTTCAGCCCGCCCGTCGACTCCATTGTGCTTTTCAATGTAGATGTATTTTTAGACGAGCGAGTGCTCCGAGCTCTTCAAGCCCTCCAAGTTGCTTATGTTCCGGACATGTCGCTGCTCATCAGCAGTAGCTAATTGAGTTTTTGACTTTGAAACGCATTTTTTGTATGTAGTTCGTTTCTGATTGGCCCAGGTCATTGACTTGATACGAAGCGGCTTTAATTGCGATTAGCTAGAAAGTATTCCTCAATCAAGCAACATAAATCAAAGAGCCTTAAGCTGCAAATAGCCTTATTTAAAGTTAGTTAGTTCTTGAAGCTAAACCAGGCACTGCTCATCGGTATTCAGGGCTCTACACATTTTGTCTGCCAAGTGCTTGTCGGACAAGAACGGCGAGTGCATATGCAGGTCCCCCGACCCAAAATGGCCACTTGAGCACCCACAACGACCATAAAACACTTTTGAACATGTTGTTGTGCCAACAACAACACGAACAACATTTCAACTGTGTTTTTCTCAGTGTTGGTCAATAAAATGTGCATAAATTTTGGTGCCATTCAACGGCAAACTCTAACCGCGAGTTTGGACCTGGGCGGCTCGGTGGAGCCACTCATTTAACGGCTGGTTGCCAGGACCGAACCCGTTCCAGATCTGTAGAATACCATGGAAACATACAACTAAGTCAGTTAATAAAATTGATTTGCGCATGAAAATATTGATATTGCTGTACATTATAAAATGTTATATTGGTTTTTTTTATTTCATATAAGTTAATAAAACCAGTTTGAAATCGTACCAAATGACTTAATTTAATTATTAAGAATTTATTTAAATTCGTTGCAATACGATGTCATTGTTTGAAATTTAATTTAAGGATTATTTGAATAAAATGAGTATTTTATTTTGATTTATAAACCTACTTTAGCAGATGTTTATAAACTCAATTTAAGGGTCCAGTGAGGAAACAGTTGATAAAGGGTTTTAAATATGAAGGAACTTGATACTAAGAAGGCACATATGTTTCCCTATCGGAAAAATATACTCAATGCCAATGGAAAATATAAATAATAGTTTTGAAATAATTTATCTTAGAATTATTTCGAATTTTTAGAGCTCAAAATTGTTTTATTTTGAGCGCTCTTTCGATTTCACTTGGGGTAGCTGTAACGATACATTACCGAATTTCTGATTTTTAGAAGTTCCATTAGTTTGATAGCGCTAAATGCAAAAAATTCAAAGTACTTAACTCCTGTTTTATAAACAAAAACTTTAAAAATTATCATAATCTCAATTTTACTGACGAGATGTGCCCTTAAAAGTAGCAAAAAAGAAAAAAACACATTGAAGCATAATAATCAGGCTTGTTTCTATTTCCGATTCCTATCAAAACGCTCGAAATCTGAATTATTAGCTACTTTGAACTCCAAATATCTTTGAAAATTCGGTTAAAAAAGTATCGCTTTGAAGAAGTCGAAAGATAACTTTTAAAAACATGATCATGACATGAAATGTAATCGGATATGGGAACATGTCAGATTATTTCATTGTTTTAGTATTTGTGATTAGATGAAGATAAAGAACATTTCTAACTTGATTTAAATTACATTTTTGAAGCAGCTAAGTTTTTGCATGATAAACTCCCATTGTACCTTAGCTGGGCTCTTTAGATATATTTTGTGGGCAATGTTGACCCGCTCCGAAATGATATATGGCCGCCAAATGCAAAACGGCAGATTTGTATGCCGTTGGGCGACGCGACGCTTTGGATTTTGGTTAGTTGAGTCGAGCGGCAAATGAATTGTGTGTGTTTATACTCTGTTTTCCAAAATGGAAAAAAAGAGTATATTGGGTTTGTGAAATGTCCGTCTGTCCGTCTGTCCGTCTGTCTGTCCGTCTGTCTGTATGAACGCAGGTTTTTTCCACAATTTTGAAGCTAGAGCATCCAAACTTGGTATACATGTTGGTATATACCATAGGCAGACAAAGTGTCAAGATCTCCCCCCCACCCCCACCCCTTATTCACCCTATTATAAAGGCTGATGTACATATGTATATATTAGAATTATTATTATTCACTATAGAATAAGTTACTAATAATAGTAACAGCAATCTATAAAATATAAAAAAAAAAAAAAAAAAAAAAAAAAAAAAAAACCCCACCCCTTCCCCCACAAACCGCAAAAACCTATATCTTCCACAGTTTTACAGCTAGAGTAACCAAATTTGACATAAAGACTAGTGACCACACCCTTGACCGACCTGCCAAAAAAAAATATGCCACGCCCACTACCACCCCCGCAAATGAGCTAAACCTGTATCTCCTACACCCTTATAGCTAGAAACCCCAAATTTTGCAGTATGACTCCATTTGAACTCTTCGATAGATTGGAGAAAAAAATTTTTACGTACAGAAAACAGAGTATATCGCAGTCGGGTGAGCTCGACTGCAACGTTCTTACTTGTTTGGTTTGAATTTGTGTTGTACGACGAGTATAACAGCCATTTGAAACTATGCAAAATGCAAGCTCGTAAATCGCCAGAACTGCAGCAACAGCATATCTATTCTAGTGCCACCTCCTTCTATGCTTGTGGGTTTATGTGGGTTATTTGGCAGGGGTCGGGAGGGGGTTTGGCGCAATGCAGTTGTTGTTGCCGTTGCGCCTGGCAGGGATTATGCGGCATGGTTGCACGCTTATCCGAGCCCAAAATAGTTTAAAATTATGCAGAGCATATAAATCATTTAATTAGATCGCTATCGAAGCGATTGGGTATAACTCATCCCGCCAGCAGACTTACTCGAATATGCGTTAGGTCAAAAGGTTGCTCAATGGCGGCTGTAAATAACAAATGTAAACTGCAAGAAATTCTTTTGTTAATTACAAAAAAAAACCAACAAAACAACTCAGCTACAGACTCAAAGAATTATATTAAAATTCACACCGAATGTCGTTTTTTTTTACTGTGGGCAGCAGCACTTTCCCAGTCACTGTTACTGTTACTCCATTTGGATAATATGCAAATGAGTCTTTGAGTATTTTATGCAGCCTGCTTTGGACTCGAAGTTCGTTTGGGCCCGGTCAACGCCCAGCGGTCAACGGCGTGCTTGTCCAAGCTTCGCCTGAGTCCGCACTTTACCTACATTTGTATCTGTAGCTCGTTTTTCTTTTTTTTTTGGGTTTTTTGTTTTCATTTTTCATGTTTTGGGCAAAACAAAAGGGCAACATTGCACACATGGCACAAATTGGACAGCACGTCCGTTCAACCCGCTCCTTTTGGTCGAGTGTCCCAAATATCCTTCGTGAGTTACCCCACAGGCATACTGACATACATCCAAGCTGTGCCACTTCCACATATTATCAACGCACTCCACAGCGCTCTTTTTCATTATAAGCACACACACACATACAATAATATTCATATTCACACAGTTTTACAATGAAGGACTCATAAATAATGAGTTGCATTCACATTTATTCATATGTGGAGGACATACACTCACTCATTTTTAATGCTCATATGTTATCTTTTTTTTTGACTGGTCAACAATGTCCTTTGTAGAAATCCAACTGCATTTGTTAACTATGCTTTAGGGTGTGTCCTGTAATTGCAAAATGAAAGAGAAAAGTGTTGAATATCACAAAGTTGCAATTTGTGTTTGTTACTTGACACTCCATTTCAAATTTCAAGTAACTGATTGTTTCAGAATTTATCAATATGTAAATATGTGCGCAAGCCATCCTAGCTAGCATTTTATGAAATTTCTAATTACATTCGAGTCTTTTTTGACTCCTCTTTCTGATTAAAATAGTCATAAATGAGCTCATTTTCTGATCATAAATGATACTTTTGTCGGGAGAAAAATGTACCCTAGCCGAGACTCTTCTTGAAGAGTCATTTATGACCCGTTTTTCAAGTTCTCGTTTTCAATTCATATTCCCAATCATTTGCGAGACTTTTTCGAGTCGTATTTGTAATCATTTAAGAGTCTTTTTCAAATCGAATTTTTAATTGCCTTTTTGAAAAAAAACAATATATTTAGTTTAGTATTTAGTTAAAAGCAGGATCAACTTAAGGGATCTTTCTTAGGCTAGCCAGAAAGCGCTACTTCGAATGTTTCGAAAACATTCTCATTAGTAAACACTTTTTTTTCGGGAACTTTCGTTTGCTAGCCTTAGCTACTGAGCTATTTCAGCTTTTCATTGAACAATGCTTTTGTTGTCAAAATTTAAAAACAATCACATTTTAGTTTCGACAAATCACATTTTGGCATATGCACGAGTCATTTTCGAGTCTTTTTTAAATCACAAATAAGATTAAGCTCTTTATAATTATCAAAATGTCTCGAAAAAGAATTGTCAATGTGATTTTTGTTAACATAATCTTCCAAATGCTAGGTGTGTTATGACTAAGTAAATAAAGTCAAAAGAAAGATTTGGTAAATCCATAAGAGTTGATCACTAGTTTAAACAAAATATTAAACATAAATATTGACAAACTAAGTTCAGTTCATTTATTTATAAAGTAGAATTTCAAAAGCATATAATTTTCGACTATGTCAAGCTTGTATACCATAAATTCTCTACAACAGTATATTTATAGTCTTAAGTCTGATGTAACAAATAATTGATATTTTTGAAAACGAGAATAGCCCTCAATAGTCTTATAAATATACCTAATCGATGTACCCTCATAAATAGTTAATAAGTTTTAAGTACCCTTATACTTATGAACTTATGTTCATATATTCAACACAATTATAATTGAATAATAATTAACTAATGCCACACTCTCAATGCTTAATCATTCATAATTATAGGCTACCAATTAAAAGCTCTATCAAATGTTGTATTGTTTTTAATAGATTAAACACGTTTTAACAGTCCAACGCAGGTGATTTAGTTTTTTTTTGTTAAATTTTAATGTTTGACTTTCGAAGTTAAAGATTCCAACTGGTTCAACTTCTCACGCAGCAATTCACATGATAAAAATAAATGATTTATTCAGTTGATGACTCAAGTAATTAAAAAAAAAAATCATTCAAATGTTTTCAATATCATGAGAAATAGATTTCGATAAATGCTAAATGCGTGTTTCCAAAATTGTTATGGGCAATTGGACGGTATTTGTGTCAGCTAAATTCTTTGTCCATTTGCACATAATTTGAACATTTTATTGTTATATACTTTGCATCAAATGAAAATAAAGCCAATTGAGAGCCATAAAACCTGTAAAAATATTGCAAAGCTAAAACCGAGAAGCCACTGACAAATGACATTATTTGCTTAACAGATTTATTTAACTGACTTCTAAACATCAACTAATTTAAGGCAATTACCTTAAAGATGCAAAATCTTGTATGCAAATTTGTATGTCCAATCGAATAGCAATTTATTTATGCAGCTTAAATCCAACACTGGTTATGCGTCTGCCATAAATTTAAGACAGGTCAGGCAAATGTTTCAGAGTCATTTGAATTGAACAAATGAAAAGGTGCAAGAATCCAAGTTTAAATAAATCTTAAATATAAAATTAAGCAACTTAAGGCAACTCGTTTAGCGCATGCCAAAATGGCTACTAAATTTGAATTTCATATTAAATTAAAGCAAATATTGTCAAAACAATCTTCGATATAATTTTTGCTAAAATCAAGAGCTTGCAGAAAGCACAAAAATAATCAAACGTATTTCAATTTTATTTGCTAGAAGGTGAGATTTTGTATTTCATTTTGGTTTGCTTTTGTGAGTAAAAAAAGAAAACACAAAGACGACTTACAAAACAAAGGCAGCCACAAAAGAAACACGAAATGGTGAAAAGACGCATTCAAAAGATAAATTTCTTAATTTAAATTCAGACCCCAACATTGAGTCGTGTTTTTGGGGTTTTTGCCGACGCTGCGCCCCTTCAAAAAACGACAAGAGAGGAGGGAAAAAATGGTTTTCATTTCCGTTACAAATGTTTTCAATTTAGTTGCTGGAGATGAACACAGAGAAGAGAACAGAGGAGAGGAGCAGGGAAGAGAATAGAAAAGAAACAAACAAAACCCGAAATTCAATTTTCAAACGTTTTATTTCGACAACATTTTGATTTAGTCGCACAATGTTTGCTGTGCTCGTTTTGAATATTTTACGCATTTGGCTTTCGATTTTCTTGCTTTTGAGTTTTTCGTGCGCCATTGTTGTAACTATGAAATATTTATTATTTAAATTTTGGAGTCTGGCAAAAGGCATCTAAATCATGCGACAGGCTCATTCATGCGTTACACGCAATCCACAGCACTCCTACAAGATACAGATACATATACAAAAACAGATACAGAGACTCATACTACATTGGATAGTTGTTGTTTCATCTGTGTTTTTTTTTTGTATAAGTCGTATGATGTAGCTGCAGTCATAAATTATTTTTAAGCTTTTTCGGTATTTCATTTCGTTTCATTTGAGTTCTCTGCGCGATTCTCTGGGCCCTGGTTTGAACCTCGTCGTCTGTTCTCTGTTCCCAACCAAGATAAACACTTGACAACGCGCTAAGGCCAACAAGAACTGGCAACGCTTTAAGCGCATAAATAAAACCCTGGTAATAAATTCAGCGTCACTTTTGACACTGCCAACGCCATTGCCAACGCCAACGCCATTGCCACATCTGTGGCAACAGGGAGTTTCCAAAATGTGACCACTTCAGCAATCCAACTAACCATAAGAGATGTCAACTTGATCAGCTGCAAGTGGTCATAAATGGCTGAAGTGGACTGTAGTTGGCTTTTGATATAGAATATTAATTTCTTTTGGGCTTCTTGATTACCTTTCAGTTAACTGAAACCGCAAATGCTTCAGGCGACTCATAAAATTCTTACGAAAACAAATTTAAATACAAAAATGATCACAATTTAGCATACTATAATTGAACTTAAAATTAAACGAATGTTTACTACCTTCAGACCCATATTTCTTCGGGTGAAATATATTTATTTGGGTATTCTTTTCGTAAAATCAAATTCGTTTGATCAAGGACTTTTGAGTTCAAGTTAAGAAGCCAATTAACAAAATTTTTTAAATTTGACTTAAAGGTATAATAGTTCCGATTTATGATTAAGTGATTTACAAAGTGCGTCAGTATAACATTAACATAATTCTAGCCAAGTTTTATTATTAGCATAACCCGAGTGAAATCCACATACTATTAAAGGAACAAGTTTCTGTCAAAGCTTACTTTGTAAGAAATGAATAATGTAAAATGGAATCAAGTTTTATTATCTCAGTTATTAATATTGAAACAAACATGATTACCATTTACATAAAATATGACAGAGTGATATTGTTAAGTAGTTTGTGATATTCACAGCTAGTTTTATTAGTTAATTTATTAAACGCTTTTTCAATTGAAATTATAGATAAAAGTTATAAATACCATTATCTCATTATCATATTAACTTTATGTTAAGCTAGGTTCTTCGCAGTTTCTTATAAAGCAAGTAACTTTGCTTTCAGTTATTGTGTTTCTTATTAGAAATATTTGTTTATTTTAAACAAAATAACATCATATTTGAACAGTCTTTAATTTTCTAACTCGATTCATTTGAAAATGCTTCATTTAATGTTCAGTTAATGACCGCAAAGAATCTATCAGCTGGTCAACTGGTCAGCTGCTGTCCAACTGCTTCTAACGCTCACAATGAGCCGTAATTGCCTGGCAGGACACACAGGAAGGACAGACAGAGCTAAAATTATGACGTGCCTGTGACGAGGACAACAAAAGCAGCAAAAAAGAAGCGACGGAAAAGGATGAAAATCATGCGGCAGCAATTCACGGCAATCAAACGGCGCGGAACACGAGTGCAACCTAAAAGGTTTGTAAAAGGATGCGGCGCGCTGCGTTCTCGGCGCAGTTGGAGTGTGTAAAGTCCATTAAAAGGACATTCCACGTAACCGATCCGTGTGGCACTTGGTGTGGCAAATGGACTCTCGCTGCAGGCAGGCAGACGCCACATGCGGCCAGGACAAGAACGAGAACGTGGACGTGTCCCGAGTGCTTTGTTTGTTTGTTTTTTTCTTTCTTTCTTTTTGTTTTTCATTACTGCGTTCTGCTGTTTTCATAATTTTTAAAAATTGAAACTTGTGTGACCCGTTCAGGTCGGCGACTCCTCGCTGGCTGCGAATGTTGCAACTTGCAACGGCAACGGCAACAGCAACGACAACGACAACGGCAACAGCATTGCGTGCAATTACATGAGCCTGTGCCTGTCATAAATTGCATCCTTTGGCAACCTTTCACGCGCGGCATGCCAAAGGAGTTGGCAATGCTCGGCCAGGGGGTCCTAGAGTCCGAGTACAAGAGCGACTCCAACCCTGTATTGCTGCCCAAGTGGGCAAGTGGCCATGTGGCATGTTGCATGCGGCATATTGATAGCTGCATGTGCTGCACACGCAAATTCCTGTTGCAGCCGTGTAAGTAGCTGGCAATGGCAACATTTCATGTCGTGTTTACACTCACTTCCCGTCCATCCTATCCCATCCCATCCTTCATCGTCTGGGCATCATTCAGAGTCCACAATGGGTGCAAGCATATTAAAAACTTCAATTAATTGCGACCCGTTTGCGTCCGGGCTGGCAATAATTAGGAGTACCAGGCAAAGTGCGCGGTGCTACAAGTTGTACTTGCTGATTATTTATATTATTAAGTTTCTACTTTTTATACAATATAATTTATTAATTTAGCTTTTCCTGCATTTAACTAATTATTTATGAACATAAACTTGAGTTACAACACTTGCAATGTACCTTTCAACATTAATAAGTTGAGTGAAATAAGGTTTGATTAAGTTTTAGAGTTATTTAAAGCTCAAGCCATGTTATTAATTTTATGAAGCTAAAACAAATATGTTTTCTTTTAAAAAATAGTATATTGAATAGCCATGATCATAGCGAGATAAATTGTATTATGTGAATTCAACTAATCGCATTCTACCTTAAAAACACCCTCTAAATAATAGATATATGCAAGTATTCACAAGTCTTTTTTAAATATTATAATGCTTAATGTTCCAACAGTCATTAAAAAACAGGGCATATTTCATTACATTGGTTTTACAGCTCATCCAGTTCTCTGCTGCTTTACCGTTAATTCTTTATCCAAAAATGATTCAAGTGGGCTCTGCTGGTACCGTTCTTTTCTTCAGTTCTTTGACCCAATTAAAATACATATGGAATTTGAGGGAAGTTTCCAATTTTGAATTTGCCAATTAAATGCTTATCTGGCTAATTACCATTGCGGGCGTCGACGCCAACGCCCCAGACAACAGCCAATGGCAACAATAACAACAACAACAACAACAGCAACAGCAACAGCAACAACTACAATAATTACAATAACAAACCGAAAAGCCGACGCCGGCGGCAGCTTGGGCATTATTCAATTAAAAGTTGTAGTGTTGTTGTTGTTGTTTTTTTTTTGTCGTTTTTGGCACGCACTAAACCTCATAAAAGTCATAAAGGCCCCGCATAAAAACCATAAAATGAAAATGAAAATGAAAGAATCTTAAAAAGCAACACGGAAAAAAGAGCAAGGAGAATTAATGAATAGTAAAAAGCGTACTATGAAGAGGGGATACAGAGGAAACAAAAGCATAGTGCTGATAAAGAAACTTCCCTGAAGCCCCTCTATTGGAAATAAACAAGTTAAAGGTGTTATTAAGGTGCCGCGGCTCCATTTGTGGGCCTAGAGCTCTGATTGATCTTGAGTAAGGGAGAAAGAGAGAGAGAGCGAGTAAAACAACGGAAAGAAAGAGGGGTACAATGCTCGCAACATGTTTGCTCCACAGCAGAAAAATGAACGCAACTCGCGCACATTTCCACTCAAAGAAAAATCGGAGTGAAAAAAAGACACGAAATGAACGCTGGTAAAAGACGAAAGCTAGAGCGGTTGGGTCGGAAAAACTGGTACGATTTTCTTGGCTGCTGCTGCTTATTTCAATCAGTGCACAACAACAATGATTTTTATTTTTATGCGCCAACGTAACGATCTCGTTTCCACTTACTTAAATCTACATTTTAACTGCCTGGCACATTTTATGTCCCATTCTGGCAGCCGTGCAAGCTCGGCAGATGCGCGCGCGAGAGCTTTTTGTTGTTGTTGTTGTTGTTGCTGCTGCTACTGCTGCTGGAACAGCAAAAAGCGCCCCCGAAAAAAAGCGCCAAGAGAGCGAGCTACAAACGCGTGTGAGTGAGAGAACGGCAAGAGTGGAGTGAAACTTTAGTTACCACTGGTCAACACACTAATTAAATCCATACTAATTAATGCGCACAAACATCATTAGGCAGCATTGGCAAACAAACATGCAAATGCCGAGGGGCATATTGTGCTACGCAGTGTATGTGTGTGTGGGGGGGAGTGGAATGAACTCAAAAAGAGCGTCGTCGGTAAGGGCAAACAATTGAGCAACATTCAGCAAACGATTATGAGGCCATCTCAGTCGCACTTAAAACGGCTATAAACGACGACAGTTATGGCTGCAATAACAACAACAAGAAGAACAACAACAGCCACTTCGACGGCGACGTCGGCGCGCTGCCAAAGTCGAAGAGCGTGAGAAAAGCAATTCTCACGAATGAAATCAGAACGAGCTGCGTATCGATTATGCTCAACTGGCGATTTACTTGCTTTAATGCGAGAGACACGTGGCCGCGGCACAGGTTCCTCAGCCACTGCCACTGCGACTCGTACTTGTGAGCGAGAGAGCACCAACAGCATCAGCAGAAGCAGAAGCAGAAGCAGAGCAGCAGCAGAGGCAACAACAACAATAAACAGTGAGTGTTTAATGCGCAGCCATTAAAGTGCGCAGCTTGGCTCTCTAGCACACTCTCGCTCTCGCTTGCTCTCTCTCTCTCGCTCTTTGTGTGTCGCTGTAGCTGTCCCACTCGCGCACGCCATTTGCTTTGAGTTATCGTTATGGCCGTTATGGCTTCCGTATGCGTCGTCGGCAGCGCTGTCGCAGCGGAGGCGTGGCTTAGCGTAGCAGTAGCGCTTCGCACTGGGGTTTTATGTCCGTTTTATGGCTCATTCTCGGCGTCCGTCGGAGCAACAGCAGCAACAGCAGCAGCAATATTAACTGTAACTGGGCTCTGAGCATTGTGAATGCCATTGCCGTCGCTTTGGCGTCGGTGAAATTGTTTGTTTGGATAATTATTTGGATTGTTATTAGATTGTTGCAACAACTATAAAAATGCTATAAAAAATATTTTTATTTCGCTTTAAATGATTTTTAGTGGCCATTTGCCTGCCGTCGCTCGTTCTGCGGTGACAAATTGCCCCAAGATGATTCGTCTAATCACCCGACTTGCCCCATCTTTCTCATTTCTTGCTGTGTACTCTGTTGACCTCATTGAATCAAATGACAATTTGTCTGCGTCTTTTGATGGCTGTCAGCCTCTTTGTTGATGGATCGTAAAAAATATTGCTTGGCTTTTGGGGAACTGTCATACGAAACTGTTGGATAATATGTGTTCGTTGAAATAACATTATAATGGCTGATTTGAATTGAATATCAATTAGTTTAGAATCATATTCTCAATGCACAGTTAATTTCTTAATTAAGAGCCCCAATAAATTTATTGAAAATCAATTCTTTCTTAAATTAACTGTTTCTTAAAATTCACCTATGTTTTCGAAATATATGTTAATGAGGAGAATGTATAGCTTATGATTTTGAGATTAGATATTCTGATAAGAAAATACATCATTGCTTTTTCCAATTTTACTGCTATTAAATATCACCGAAGATGATGATTTACTTAAAAATACTTAAAATACATATAAAATAATATTTTTATCTATAAATTTTTTTATAAATAATTTTGAGCTCAATTTTATTGAATTGATCAATTGGCTATAGCTTGGAGGTTGTACCATCGATTTTAACGAGTGATGAATTTTTCAAAACGTTATAAATGAATCTCAATGTTCAAATAAGAATTTAGGGATATGCATTTTTTTCGACTTTTCATCGATTTTTTAAATTTAATTCCAACTAAAAGTTTTTGCAAAAAAATATTTTCGTAGTTTTTAACTCAATGTCTTCAAAACTGTTAGATATATGTCCTTACTTACTACTTACTTATTTGTAGGCCTATATATTGACTTTCATTTGATGTATTGTTGCATTATGCAAGCTATGGTCAATTATTTGAACTCATTTCGAAAAATTCTAGTTGGAAAAAAAACTTTGTACAGAAAAAAAAAACTATTTTCGTGATTAGGGTACTCCAATGTATCATAATTTTCAATATGGGCCCATATTCACGCAAAAAGCCTCCAATTGTTGCATAGTGTAATTAAAGAGTAGCAGATATGATGAAATTCTACACTTGTGTTATGTGAAAAAGTAAATATTAAATCAACAGATCATTTTATGAAGATCAGTTTACTTGAACAATAAATAAATAAATACAAAACACTTTTTTTCATTTGAATAACTTATATTTGCTAGAATTTTTAGATGCATTTTTAGATAATGGTTCATTTGCCATCTAAAATTATGAACATTTTTCAATCTGATTTCCTTTAATGTTGTTGCAATTTATAAAATATTTAAAATTCTCCCAAATCAAGTATATTCTAGAACTTAATTGTTGTCATCCAATACATATTTTAATCTTATATATATTTTAAGTTTGTATACAAGAGGCTTAAATTTTGTCATTATTTAATCTACTCAATGCACAAGTTATTTTATTAATTGGCTTTTCATACACAAAACATAATTTTTCACTTTATACCAAACAAAAAAATGAAAAGAAAATTAAACAAAAAGTATTTAAACGAAACTGTCACGACTGCAAACGTGAATTCCGTGATTGGATTGCCCAATAAATGTTTATCGAACGGGCCACAAATGCGCATCTATCTATGAATGTTTGGCATGTCTGTCGCGCTCTCAGCTGTGAGTTTTTATAAAGAAAACATTCCGCTTAAGGGAACTGCTCCCGTGCTCCCTTACCCTCAGTTATTTCCCGCAAAACCCAATGGCTGACTTCAGCCTGGTTCGGGGCGCAGCTGGGCGAGAAACAAAAGACACGTTTTCTGTAGTAGACATTAATGAACAAAAAAACAAACAAAACAGCAAAGTTATTTTTGTGAAATTAATATTGACTGGCCAAAGTGCCAGCTGAGTTTGTCAGTCTTCTCGAAATTGGTAATTAAAATAATAAAAGCATTTTTGTTCTGTTTTTTATACTCTTTTTTTAACTTTTTTGAAAAAAAAGGAAAAAAGAGTATATTGGGTTTGTGAAATGTCCGTCTGTCCGTCTGTCCGTCTGTCCGTCTGTCTGTATGAACGCAGGTTTTTTCCACAATTTTGAAGCTAGAGCAACCAAACTTGGTATACATGTTGGTATATACCATAGGCAGACAAAGTGTCAAGATCTCCCCCCCACCCCCACCCCTTCCCCCACAAACCGCAAAAACCTATATCTTCCACAGTTTTATAGCTAGAGTAACCAAATTTGGCACAAGGGCTACTTATCACATCCTTCATTGATCTGGCAAAAAAAAATTTGGCCACGCCTACCCCCGCCCCCACAAATAGGCAAAGTCTGTATCTCCCCCACCCCTTTAGCTAGAATCACCAAATTTTGCAGGTTGAATTCTGTTGCCCTATTTAATAGATTGGATAAAAATATTTTTGCCACGCCCACCCCTGCCCTTGCAATCAAGCAATGTTTGTTTCTCCCAAACCTGTAGAACAGGCCCAACCAAATTTTAATTGATGGCAAAACTTTAAAGATTTGAGCAGAAATTCAATTGCCACGCCCACTGACTCCGCAAAGAGGCGAAAAAAAGAGTATATCGCAGTCGGGTGCATCCGACTGCAACGTTCTTACTTGTTTTTTTTTGTTGCTGTTGCTCGATGCTTTTGGAATTTTAATGAAAAAGTCGCATTTTTCGGTACACTGGCATATAAATTCTGCAATGCGACAGTCGAAATGTTCGCTGGGCATGTATTTTTTTTGTAAACAATAAACAAAAATATTTTTTAATAAATGTGTTTTAAAATATTTGCTGCTGATTACCCGATCAATTTCCTTTTAATTGAGTTCTCTGTGAGTTGCTTTTGACTAATTTGGAAATTCATTGGCAACAGTTCCTCGCCCCAAGAGACAGAGATAGAACCCAAACACATGTCCATCAGCAAGAAGACCGCTTTCCTTTGCCTCTGGCAGCTGTTTCAGCAGTTTCCTCTTCACTTTTCCAAAATTGTGTCTGTGTCTATTGGTTCTGTCTGCCAGAATTTATGTACATTTTCCAATGTTTTCTTTTGAAAATGTGCGACTTGTCATTCAACAAATTCCCTCTGACTACCTCCCCCGACTTGCATCCCGTTGTCGTTTCATGTCATTCCACTTGTCGGTCGCCATTACCATCGTCATTTGGCACTCTGTTTTCTTTTACTTTCTACTTTTTACCTTAATTATCTGTTTTCTCAATGCCATTTTTTATGTTGCACCTTTTGATTTGTGTCACCTTGTCGTGATGGTTTTTTGTTGTTTGTTTTTGTATTTCGTGTTCGAATTCGGTTTTTGGTACATGTCAGATACCTGTTTTTCTGACTTTTTAATGTTTTGCTTTTAATTTTTTTTTTGTTGCAACGTCATTTACGTTCAACTGTTGCCATTTTTCAAGGTCATTTGCGTTGTGTGAATTATGTGCCTGTGTACAAATAATTAATATAATATTTGCACTCAAGTTTAGTTAGCAAAGTTTTTTGATACTGAGATATAAGTCATAAATTAATTGTAAAACATTTGTCGATTTGAGTTTATTTACGAATACAAATGATCTGTTTTCCCCTTAAAAATTGCCAACAATTTTTCACATCTATGTTTCCAGCTTTTTTTATTCCCTTTTCGATGAGTTTCAGCATTCTAATCTCGTCGATTTTAAATTTTTTAATGAATAATAAAACACGTCTAAAAACACATAAGTAAAAAAAAAAAAAAAAGTAAAATCAAAATGAATACAAAATCGAGGTTTGACTAAATATTTATTAATATTAAAGAAGTAAATGTTTAACTTAATCAACCTATTCATATAACATTAATAAATTAAATACAATTTGATTGCGAAATGTGTTTCTAATTTGATTAAAAATTGAAATTTATTCATTTTAAAACATTAATTTAAAATAACCTATACGGGCGTGTCACGGAAATCTCTAGAGATTTTTGGTTGGTTTGCATTTTCATTCACTCTTAGAAACAGCCAGTGCTGAAATGCTTTAAGATATTTAGTTGTTTGACTTATAGAAGAGTCACTTAAGCAATTTCAATTTAATTGAAACCAATTTATGCCAAATTAAATGTCAAAAAACCTTCTCTCGGTTGATTTCAAAGCTACTGCAAAATTACTAGAAATTTTAAAATGGAAACAAAAATATTTTTCTCTACTATCTGCATTACATTATATAAACATTTGATTCGTTTATGTTATTAATTTTATGTTTTAAAAAATATCCATTGAAAAAATGCAGTCAAGCAAACCAATTGAACATGGGAGTTGCCAACTTGCTCGAAATTGATTGCTACAGAAAAGAGTTGCAATAAAATTTGTTAAACTTGACGGGCTATAAATTTTGAAACTGTTTTGTTTAAGGTTCAAAATATTAATTGGAAAAATACGTTGGTGTACTAATATTTTAATAAATAATTATCTTTATAATTTTTCATTATCAACAAGTAAGAATACTCTAGTCGAGTGTGCCCGACTACGAGACTCCCTGCTCCCAACTTGCATTGACGTTGACGGCTTTTCGTGACACCCCCGATATTGTAAGCTTGTATTGTTTTTAGTTCTACTTAATTACTGTTATTTTGATCATTATTTCTCTAGATTATATCAGTCTCAAATTGAATTCACTTGGAAACATTTAACTTACTGACATTTTCATTTACATTTGTTGCTCTCTATGAATTTTCAGTTTATTTTTTTTTGTGCTTTTTTGAATGTTTTTCTTGTATAACAGGTTGTTTTATGAAGCTTTAATTTAATTTAATGCCTAAGATTGCACATGAATTCTGATACAGATTAGTTGCTTAATGGAAAATATAACTATTGGCAAATTGAATGATAAATAATATTTATTGATCTCAGCTGGACTTTGTTATACATTACCTGAAGAATTTATTCTAGATTGTAGCCAGGTCGAATCTGAACCAATCAACTGCATTTTAAACTTTAAATGAAACGCAACAACAACAAATTACAGGTATATCTTCAGCCATAGGGGGACGTAGTGCATCCAGTGTGGCGGCCCGCAACTTTCATCAATTAAGGCAGAAGAGTGAAGGACGGATGGGGGGTAGAAGAGTACGCTGCCCGTCGGCCAAATTATCCGAACGCCATTAAAGTCATTAAAGCCATTATTCGAGGAGTAAAACGTTTAAGTGAAAATGCATCTTCACTCGACGGATTGGACGCTGTGGTCCCCAGCGACAAAACGCACACATAAGGTGGAAGGGTAGGGGAATGGAAAGGGGAATGGGAATGGGATACGGGTATCTTTTGTACAGCATATACATATGTATGTACGGTTCTTCTGTCGTTGCGTCTGTTATTACGCGCATTTCAGCAAAAAGAGTTGCAATTGAGTTGATTTTGAGGAAACTTTTACATTTTTTAATTTATATGTGGCCAGGCAACCGACTGCGGTCAACAGGACAGGTAGAGGGTCGGGGCAAAGGAAGCAGGGCATTGAGGCTATAATTTGGACAATTCTGGTGCTCAGCGCGAACATTTGCTTAAATGGAATTATCGTACAATAACCCATTGTTGCTGTTTTTGTTGCTGCCTCTGCTGCTGCTGCTGATGTTACTGTTGCTGTTGTGGCATGCAACATCGATAATGGCCGACCACGTACACGAGCTGCTCCTGCATATACTCTCCACTTCTCGTACCTGGTAATATAATCCATTTGACTAAAGAGATACTAGTGCCAGCCCATTTGAACGGAGCCTGCAGGAAGCCTGCACCCAGTTTGAAAGTTAGCGTCAGGTGTTCGTGTTAAAATGCCAACTAATTTCAGTGTTTTGGCCAGTTGGCCCCCTCAAAGAGGGACAGGAATAGTGAGTGGCCATTGGCCATTTAATCAATGGTCAGTAAACTGTCGACATTTTTGGGGCGCATAATGAAAACAAAATCATTAAATACTTAATACGAGCTTTTAGCATAAAAACATGTCGCAGGAAGTCAATGACTGCACAGGGTTGTGCAGGTAGGGGCGTGGCCAGACGTTTAGTCCATTATCAGAAGGAACATCTGCATCTAAGCATAGCCAAGATTGCAAACGTTGTGCTTTTCAAGTCAACTGCACACCTCTCCCCTTTGTTTGGCCAAAACAGGCTGCTTACTCAGCGCAACAAATGTCAGCGAATTTTATTCATTGCAGTTGTCATTGTTGTTGTTGTTGTTGTTGTTGTCGTTGTTAGCGTGACAAGAACGCAGCGAGTGTGGGTGTACGTAACGATATGAATGTCCATCTGTCTGTTTGCATGCGATTCCCTTAAATTATGATACGCAACCATGATAAAGTGGCAACAAACGTCGCAATTGCTGCGAGCGTTGTTGCTGTTGTTGATGTTGTTGATGTTGCTGCTGTTGTTGTCGACGTATGCACATTGAACGCCTCCGCGACTAACGTCTTGCTCTGACCGATGACTGCAAAATGACGAGGACGTGAGTCGCCAACTTTGCACTTAGGCCATGCAAAGTGGTTGATCAAATGGCGAATAATAATAACTGCTTCTTAAAGTTATACTCCATGTTGATATATTCGAAAATGTTTTCAAATTTGCATTTTAGTTAAATAAATATTTATTATACTTTTATTCTTTGCCTTTTTTGACGATTTTGATGCTGTGGTACAACAAACTTGGCACACATTTATTTTATATTCCATAATCAGACAAAGTGTTAAGATCTCAAGATATCCCACAGAGAGGTTGAAAAGAGAGTAGATCGCAGTCGGAATCCGACAATTGTTTCAACTTCTTCTTGTATCGACTCCGTCCATATAAGTTAAACATACAGCTTATTTCTTATATATCAATCTTTGATTAAGTTTGAAATGCATATATTTTTAACTCTGTTTTCGAAAATGGAAAAAAAAAGTTTGTGTTTGTGAAATGTTTGTCCGACCGTCTGTTTGAACGTATGTTTTTTCCACAGTTTGGAAACTAGAGCAACCAAACTTGGTATACATGTTGGTATATACCAGAGGCAGACAAAGTGTTAAGATCGGTCGGATCGGATCACTATAACATATAGCTGCCATAGGAACGATCGGTTGAAAATAAGTTTTTGTATATTTTTAAAATTACTCAACCAAACTCACTTTTCCTAAGTTCAAGGACAGTTTATAAGTATATAAGTAGTCTTTACAAAAATTGAATTTAATAATCGTACAGAAAACAGACTGCAACGATCTTACTTGTCTCAATTGTACTTCTTCAGAGGAACTTATAGAGTATTTTGTTCATTCTTCAAATAACAGTCTTTTAAAACACATTCGTCAGACGTACAGGACTAAAAAAATAATGACTCTGGATGCTTTTAATCTTTTTATTCGCCAATTCAATCCTTAATGTATTTGTGATATATAATTTTAACTGGCTAGACATTCTATAAATACAATGTATTAGTCAAAAAAAATAATGAATATTGAAATAAAAGTTAAATACAGAGCTTTTAACATAAAATGTATGTATAAGGAGTAATTATTTTGGATTTATTCAAGTTTATATAGCATGATTGTCTCAATCTTATTCTTCCCCATTCATTCAACATCCATAGTTAAATCAGAAGATAATTTGCATCATAAGTTTTTATTGATTTATTAAGCCCCCCACGAAGTTTAAGAAATGTTGTGGCACAAATAGAAATTTATTGAAATATTACGCATACGCCCACGATAACAGAGATAATAAGTTAAAACAAAAAACTTCACAAAGATTTTATATTTGTTTGTTTTCTATCTACCACAAAAACTTACAAAAAAGCTTATAAACTTTTCCATATAAACAAACAATGAACGAAGAAACAAACAGAAAATGCTGATCAATAAAAATATGACCAAAGAGTAGTTGAAGCAATCCAAACCAAAAACTTTAGCCCAACCCGCCTTCAGACAATAAATAATTTGGCAGTAAATCAACGCGCAAGCAAAAAAGTTCACAGGCCGCGTCTTATCTTTTGGAATTGCGAGGCATTATTTAAAATCGCATAAATAAACAATAATAAAATTGAGTAAGTCTATAGCAACAACAAAGACAACAAAAAAAAAAAACAACAGACATAATAAAAGCCAAATAAAAAGCAACATTAACGACCAATTGGATGGGCCCATTAAACGTCGCTCGTCGCGTCGCCGTCTGGCCAAGATTGGAGCTGGAAACCGCTCCGAGAACTGTCTCAGCATGTTGCGGTGAGACGAGGCGAGGCGTTTGCAATGAGGTGCGATCGCCGCCTGAACGATCCGCAGAAACAAAAACAGTAACAGAAATAAAAATTGAATTCGCGGATGGGGCTTCATTTTCATGCGCTTTGCATATCATTTCAGATCCGACTTGACCGAAAATTTATAATTTCATTGAGTGGCCAACTGGGCCCGGCTGGGTCGGTCCGTTTCATTATTGGAATTAAGCAATTTGGCGTAATTTAACAACACTTTCGATGCATAAGTCTCGCCTTGCCATTCCGTATGAAAACAATGAGGCACAGACATAGCCGACAGTCCAACTTGAACTGCAACTTGGGGCAGTCTGCTGTTGAATGACCAAATGAACAACTGACCGACGGCGACTGTCCATAGTCACGTCATTAGTTCAATTGTTCTCTGTCTGCCGTGTCTGTTACGTGGGTCCGTATTGGGTCTGGTTATGGGTCTGCGTTTGGGAATGGGACTGAAAATGTGACTGGGACTGGGACTGGCATGGCTTATCAACACGTCTTCGACTGGCTTAATAATGGAGCTGGTACACGATATAGATATGGATATGGATATGGATATGGCTATGGATATATGCACATGTGTAATATGTTTCGTTGTCTTTGCGTAACAGGCCGCAAATGCATTCGAGTTGATTCGCCTTGGCATTTAAAGGCACTTTGAACAGGATGTTCAATTGAAATCAGAAAAGATTAGATACATTTTTGAAATTTTTATATGTCATCATAACCATGCGAATTTCAATATATTAGTTCAAGTACGGAACTGAGTGCATTTCTCATTTAAATTGCATTTTAATCTATGACTATTGAATGTTTTTAATAAAAGAAAGATATTGAAATGTACAAAAAAGAAGTACGTTGAAACATGAATAATAGTAAATAAAGCAAGATTAAATTATTTAACAATTTATGTAATCAAGCAAAAATTATTTAATTTTATTTATTAATTTTCATAACATGCAGAAAATGTGCCAAATAATAATCACAGGATGATTAAGTTGTTTATGAATTGAATTAAAATGAATGAGCAATAATTAAACCTTTGAATACTTTTAGTTAATTTTTATACTCTTTTTTTAACTTTTTTGAAAAAAAAGGAAAAAAGAGTATATTGGGTTTGTGAAATGTCCGTCTGTCCGTCTGTCCGTCTGTCTGTATGAACGCAGGTTTTTTCCACAATTTTGAAGCTAGAGCAACCAAACTTGGTATACATGTTGGTATATACCATAGGCAGACAAAGTGTCAAGATCTCCCCCCCACCCCCACCCCTTCCCCCACAAACCGCAAAAACCTATATCTTCCACAGTTTTATAGCTAGAGTAACCAAATTTGGCACAAGGGCTACTTATCACATCCTTCATTGATCTGGCAAAAAAAAATTTGGCCACGCCCACCCCCGCCCCCACAAATAGGCAAAGTCTGTATCTCCCCCACCCCTTTAGCTAGAATCACCAAATTTTGCAGGTTGAATTCTGTTGCCCTATTTAATAGATTGGATAAAAATATTTTTGCCACGCCCACCCCTGCCCTTGCAATCAAGCAATGTTTGTTTCTCCCAAACCTGTAGAACAGGCCCAACCAAATTTTAATTGATGGCAAAACTTTAAAGATTTGAGCAGAAATTCAATTGCCACGCCCACTGACTCCGCAAAGAGGCGAAAAAAAGAGTATATCGCAGTCGGGTGCATCCGACTGCAACGTTCTTACTTGTTAAACCTGAAACTGAAAATTATGAAGTTAATCATTTGTTCTTTCTGGTACTTAATTGAGCTTTAACTTAATAATAAAATGTATATCTCTGTTCCTGGTTTCACTTTCGTAAAGGTTATGAGGAAGTTCTTATAATACTTGTAGTTCTATATCCTTACATTAAATATTTTCACAGTCACGTTCTTATCTTCGTCATAAATCAAAGCTAAATGGCTTGACTCAATCAACCAGACACCTTTGAGCCATATGTTTAGAGATTTGTTGTTGCTTTTATGGTATAAAACATAATTATCCTTATCAAATCAAATCGCTTACAATCTAGCGATTCATGGAGAGCATAACACAAACATTTTTCTAATGGCAAACACTTTTGTTTATAGTCGGTTTACGACTCTTTCAGGCATTTCCCGGAGTTTTACGATGGCGCTTGCACTTGAGTCCAATCCAAAGAGACACCAAAGCCACCGACTCCGACTCCGACTTTAGCTCTGAGGTGGCTGATGAGGATGACGACAAGTGGCTGGCAGTCGTCCTGGCCCTGTTGCCATTCAACACATCATAAAATCAACAGCCTTGTTGTGTTAGTGTTGCTTTTACGATCTTTAAAACTCACATAAATCGCCGGGGTGCGGGTAGCGGACTACTGACGAGGGGTGGACTTGACTGCACTTGGCGTTTAATTGTCAGTGGCCCAATGCATTGCCCAGGAGCAAAGCTGGAGCAGGGGTTGGCAATGAGTATTTCAAGGTGGCTCATAAAGCCAGACGGGGAGGGAGCTGGAGTTGGAGACGCCGCTTGTGGCTCGTGGCATCAAACAAATCGACAGGCGCATTTTGTTTACGGCTTATTCGAGTAGTAAAAATGTCGTAAACGAAATTGTTATGAATTGCGGCAAATTAAATAAACATCAAATGCCAAATGCTTTTGTGTCTGTCGGCATCATTGCTTGTTGTGTGTGCTTATGTATGTGTGTGTGTGTGTGTGTGTGTGTGTGTGTGTTGATTGTGTGTTTAATGCCATTGGTGTTCATTGAATCTTTATGCCTTTTGCTACAAGAAAGCTCCAAAATACAAGTGTTTAAAATGTCATTAAACTGTTTTTTAGTAGGCAGCACTGTTTGGGACTAGTATCTGCCAATTATGATCGTCTTAACGGCTTAGCTGGCTTAATGGGCTGCGACTTGGCAGCCATAACTCAAGTGTGCGTGCCGCTTATCAGCCAGGGCCAAGACCAAGACCATGGCTGCCACACGATATCCGCATAGAAATTAAGCAACGAATAAAATTCATTTCTTTGGCTTACCTGCAAAGCACAAAAATGTGACCCCAAAAAAAGCAACCAATGCACAGTGGGACCCTAAGTAGATATGCGTTTCAATAATTCAGTATTATTGTAAACAAGTAAGAACGTTGCAGTCGAGCTCACCCGACTGCGATATACTCTGTTTTCTGTACGTAAAAATTTTTTTCTCCAATCTATCGAAGAGTTCAAATGGAGTCACACTGCAAAATTTGGGGTTTCTAGCTATAAGGGTGTAGGAGATACAGGTTTAGCTCATTTGCGGGGGTGGTAGTGGGCGTGGCATATTTTTTTTTGGCAGATCGGTCAAGGGTGTGGTCACTAGTCTTTATGTCAAATTTGGTTACTCTAGCTGTAAAACTGTGGAAGATATAGGTTTTTGTGGTTTGTGGGGGAAGGGGTGGGGGTGGGGGGGAGATCTTGACACTTTGTCTGCCTATGGTATATACCAACATGTATACCAAGTTTGGATGCTCTAGCTTCAAAATTGTTGAAAAAACCTGCGTTCATACAGACAGACGGACAGACAGACGGACAGACGGACAGACGGACATTTTACAAACCCAATATACTCTTTTTTTCCATTTTGGAAAACAGAGTATAAAAATAAGTAAAGATAAGCATAGAAAAAATTATTATGAAATCTTTTGAAAATTAAAACATAATTATTTAAAATTTTTTAAAGCCAATTTTATATTTTATTCTACCAAAAGTGATTTTTTTTAACATAATCTGAATCTTTTTGCTTTGATGTGTAAATTAAAGAGAAATAATGAAATTTTTTAAAATGGATCTTTTTGCGAATTGATGTCCTAATTCAATTGTAAAAGTCAAATTCATATTTGTAAGTTAAATTTATAATTTCTTAAGAACCAAATAAAAAACGTAAGTATTATAAAAAATATTCAAGAAACTTCTGCAAAATTGAGAAAAATTGTACAAATTTTTGATACATACAATAAAATATATTAAACTTAAATAAAATTTCTATGTTTCCACTGTTATTCTGATATTCTATTGAATCATATCCTTTCATACAATTTACTTTTTTAAATTGATTAAAAGTTCTGATTTACCATACAAAATTCAAAAGGGCCCACTGTGCGACGACGTGAAGAAAAATCTGGCTGCAATCACAGATAAAGATAAAGGGTACGAAAAGAAGCCATAAAGGAGACAAAACAACAAGAAAGGCAACAACAAAGCTGCCCAGACCAAGACCCAAGCCCAGACCCAGGAGAATACAACTTTGGAGCAGGCAAGGGAGTGCAAAGAAGGGTAGGTGCTGCATTATTTCTACCTAAGAGACATGGGCCATGGGTCTGGGTCTCGGCCTGGATATGGCCAGGCCAAGCCTTTAAAACTGGCCTGGCTCGAATTCGTTGTTGTTGCTGTTGTTGCATTCCAGCATAGCAATGACCGCAGCAGACATTGGGTTTTGTTGGAATTGTGATTGTGTTGGTCGCACAACACAACACAACACGACAACAGAGCACAAGCAACTCAAAAGAAATGTCTAAAGCAGCAACAACAACAACAACCAAACAACAACTAAACAACAACAACAACAGAAATGTTCCATAATGGCTGCGACATTCATTCGCCTTCGTATCTGTATCTGCTGCGGTGCCCTGCAAGAGTTGCAAGATTTAAGATTGTCAACCATGTTGTTTATTGCTCTCTTAAGATTTTTCTTTAGTTTTTGTTCTCCTGTTTTCTTTTCAGATTTCTTTAGCTCTTTGCCATCAAGAATTCATGGCTGCTCCGTTGCGTATTCCGCGGAATTACTCAAAAGCATGAGAATAAGAAATGATGCGACTCGCGCATCAGATGAATCTGTTACCTTTGTGATTTATTCCAAGATTTCTTTACTTTTTTTTTGTATTCGCCCTTTTCCTTGTTTCTTTGTGCAGAAATTGCAGCCATACTTTTAAAATTTCAAAAAATTATCTTGAAGAAATAATATTGAATACATTTTAAAGAATGGCTGCTCTTGAGCGCTTCTTTCAAATCTAATACTCTAAATTGCTTTCAAATTCAACTCGGATACTTAATTTTCAATCACATATATATTGTAAATATTTTTAATGTTTTCCGATCTAGCCAGTTTTGACCAAACCAATTACAAGTTTAACAAGAAAGAAAAGTTGCTTTCGGCGTGCCGAAGATTATTTCACTTGCAGAAAAGTTTTTCATATAAAAACTGAAATTTCGACCGAATTTTCCTATTACAGCTATAAGATATTTCGGGAGCTAGACAAGAATATACTATAATGCAGAATTTTTTATATGAAAACTTATTTTTCGAATCAGAATTGGTAAGTCTTATCAAGTTCTCTACTGATCAAGAAATAATCAAAATCTTTTAATTTACATACCCGCTTAAAAGTTAATATTCCAATTGTTGTGAAATGCAACTCCATCAAATATGATCACAAAATAGAAGACATTTGTTTACAGAATCATTTTATATATTTTTTTGAAGTAAGAATATATTTGTATGCAGGCTATAAGCACATCATTCACATATGCGCATTAGAGACACTTTCCAACACTTTTACTACTGAACTCTGTACCATATGGTTTTTATATAGCATTTTTCATATTTTCTTCCTTTTTAACTCATTTTGGTTTTCTGTAAAATGTTTATTTTGCCGCCGCGTGTTTTTTAGTTAATCCGCAACGTCCAAGCAGCCGCGTACTGGGATTCATACTGAGTGTTTACAAAACAGCAGTCGCCGATCCCTAAACCGAACCCTGGTTCCTGCTGCCTGGTGGCGATCTTTGCCTGTTTGCTAAAGGGTCACGGACATCATCATAAATCATAAATTTCCAGAGGTTGCAGCTAAAAAACCAAATCCAAAACTGTTTGCTACGCGACGGGAATATTCTCATTTTTTGATTTTTTTGGCAAACGCCATAAAAAGATCGTAAAAAATCGTCTGCTAAAAATTTCCGCTTAAATATTCGCACCAAGGTCAACTCATCAACACCGGAGGCCATTAAAAAGGTGCACGGCTCACCTTTGCTAGAATGAGACAGACATATAGATCTCATATAAGAAATTCGATATTTTCATACTGCTCACTCTTGACTGCACTTGTGCGTTTTTAATGAGCTGCAAATGCATTGAGAACCTGCTCTAACCTTATAGTTAACCTTGACTTGCTTTTTTGTTTACTTATGACAATAATTATGATTTATTTTTTGAGCTCATCTTTTTAGGTGTGGCTAATTATGCAACCTGACATTTGAAATTAGAGAAATGTTTGAGGCAAGTTCTTGAATAATGATTATGGCCTTGGCATTCACTTAATGCTCCAGCTGTACTGACTTGACCTCCGATGGGAGTTGCTAGATTCTTTTCTATTCTACAAGACCATAATTATGATTTATTTTTTATAGGTGTGGAAAATTATGCAACCTGCCCTTTAAGATTAGAGAAATGTGAAAGTTGAGCTCTCGAATAATTATGGTCTTTCTATTCCCTCAAGGTTCCAGCTGTACCGTATTGACCTCCAGCGTGATTTGTTAGATTTGCCTCTACTCTTAACCACCCGAAAGTCATTCTAATGATCATTGAGCTTAAGTTACTCTTAGTAATCTACTGTAAGCTTTCAAAACATTCGCTACCATTATCATATCTTGCAGTTGGGGCAAGTTCATGATAAATTCAATCTATGCAACATCCACCTGACCTTCGAACTGTGACAGAATTGTGTTTTTGGACAACATTCAATATCTAGCGTTGGCTTCCATGTACAATGAATGCAAACGAGTGCAGACATTACATAAATAAGTATAATTAAATGGATTAAGTGTGCTTGGGGATCAGGCGAATAGTTAAAATTTAATAGATGCATAATGTATTATATTTGATATGTCTATATATTTGTAAATAGCAAAATATTATTTAAATTAAATTTAATAAAGCAATAAATACTTTATGAACTGTTTAATTTTTTGTTATAATTAAATAATTGTAAAATTTAGCTTAGGCCTGGCTAACAGTTTACAATTAACCTTTAGAAAACCTGAGCTTAAATTGGGGCTTCAATAATAAAATCCAAATAAATTTCCTAATGAACTCCCCTCCCGGCTAACGGAGTTACAAATTCTCGATAGTCGTTTTCAAATACGTCCCCGTCGCAAAAATAGATTGCGAACGGACTCGACAAACGGTCGAGAAAGTGTAGAGAACGGATCCGTTTTCCAATAGTTTTTCAATTGAGAAAAGGTAGAACCGACATTCGAAAATTACTTTTTGTTTCATTTCATTTCGTTCACTTAAGTAAAAACTAATTTAAATACTTTTTGTTTATATTTATCAAATAACGTTATAAATATTCGAAATTAAAAAACAATGTTAGACTTAAAAAAATTAAAAATAATGGATCCCTTTTCAATAATCAGAATTGAGTGAATGCGCTGTCCATAAGATAAGATAAAATAAAATCGTATTAATTATATTTACACTGCGATTACAAAATTCAATCTAAAACTTGTGTAAAATATTGAAATAGTTTTAGTTACATGTTCAGAAATGATCTCTTTGATTTAAAGCAAAACATTAAAATAATGCTGTAAATTTATAAATCCCTTAATTTTTAATATTTATCGAGCCTATCTGCAGATTATGTATTTAGCTACAATAAACGGACTGAAAATAATAAACAAGGCAGAAGTTTATTAAATTCGGCTCACGCTCGACATCAGACATCGGACTCTATTTGAACGTGTGGTTAATTTTTATAGGAGTATAATATGAAATCCACCAATCAACGTGCATTTAAAGCGGCACATAATTTCAAATGTGGTTTTTTGCACTTTGAAGCGCGTTATTAGGCTATCCATAACATAATTAATCCTAAACACGCAATTTGTGCCAAATAATTACATTTAATATGGCCATGTTCGGCCCATGGAACTAGCACCCTGTTCCCGCAAACGAGCAGCCCTCCCTGCCAGCCCACCACCACTCCGCGGGAAAGGCGTGGCAATTTGCATTGAAATGTTTTAAGTGAAATATATGACGGTTAATTAAAATGCATTTTACATTTACGAGTTGCTGTTTGCTGCTGCTGCTGCTGTGTGCGGCCATAACGGCGAGTGCATTAACAATTAGCTGACCGCAACATTATGCTCTTGTTTGGGACCCTTTGCAACAAGCCAACATGCAACATCAGTTGCATTAAATGCCTGACATTGTTGTTATTCTTCGATTTGAATTACTCTTCAGAGCTACAGAGATCCTACATCCTAGAGCAGCCTCGTATTTTAGTAACAAGCTGCATTCGCCCACCCATTCCTTCCGGCCGAACGCTGTTGCCAATTTATGTGGCACGGCTGCTCGAATGGTAAATCTTTGCCTCTGGCTGGCATTGGCGCAATAAACACGCGTATACCCAAGCCACCACACCCACCAAAACAACTAACCGCGCTCGCCCCGCTGGCACCTCTCAGTGCTTGACCAGATTTCAGATTTGGCTCCAAAAACTTTGCCTTAGACGACAGAGCGCCAACTTGCGTAGTAACACACACCAACGCATAAATATATATACATATATATATACATATATTTATACATATACATATGTATGTTTATACATATAGCGTTTCTGTTGTTGCTGTAACAAGATTTAATTTCGTAAAAAAGTTACTCTTGCGAAATTTATGAGGAGTACATGGCGAGTGGTTGCGTGTTGTTTGTGTATTCGCATAAAGTGTTGCCGACCAGATTTATGCGTCATGAATAAACCCAAGGGGGAACAGGGGCACAGCGACTGAAACAGGACAGGACAACAACAAGACATAACATTGCCACAACCAGTTACAACAACAAATAACAACTGCTCCGAGTTTTCCTCGAAAGTGAGACCACCAAACGATTTATATATTATACGAGCATGAGTACATTTTTCTCGTTATACAAATGCCAATAAATGCATTTCGTTTACATAAGAATATATTTACTTTGGCTTCAACTAGAAGATGAAGAAAAAATAACTTGAATTTAGTTACTTTATTTAGGGGTGTGTCGAGCATTCATTTAGTTATATATTAAAGCTTGGTAAAACTTAAGCTATCGAATTTCCGAAAAGGTAAGACAGTATAAAGCACAATTAGTTGAGCGAGTTCCAAATTGAGTCGAGCTTTCAGCTTACAATTAATCCTAAAGTTAAAGCTTTCAAAACGGTAAAGTGAGAGAATGGCTGAACTCAAACTTGAGTAGCAAACTAGAGAAATTAATTCTATTCCAAGCTTTAATGTGCTTTGAAAGCTTTTCCCGTTATGTTCGTATGTTGTAGCCGTTTAGTTTCAAGTAATTTTATAAGACATTTTAATGCATTTTGAACTTTTAAGTTTGTTTTCAGCACTTGGAGACTAATTCGCTTTTTTTAAATTGAACTCAAACTTGAGTAGAAAGCTCGTCAAACTAATCCATTTTCAGGCTTTAATGTGCTTTTAAAAATGTTTCCCTTTAGGTTCGTATGTTGTAGCCGTATATTTTCAATTAATTTTATTAGACATTTTAATACATTTTGAACTTTTAAGTTTAATTTCAGTACTTGAAGACGAATTTGCTTTTTTTTTATTATTAATATTACTTATCCTTTGTTATTTAGATTTATTTCTAGCTAACAGTTTGTTGGGCAAGTCAAAATTTTAGCTTATTTATAATTTATATTTTCTAAATTTACTGTAAGTTTTTGGTCATAAAATTGGATAGTATATAGCTTCCCTTTTTAAATAATTTCAAGAAATCAAATTCATTTTCATAGCGATCAAATATTTGCAGTACATAGAAAAATTGTAGCAACTGCTTGGCCACTTAATTGAAATTCAATGCGAGGGACGCAGAAACAAGGAAAACAATTGCACGTGGGCCACAAATTTATCGAATTGATTAAATCAAAAGGATCGCTGGCAGGGCCGGGCTATACTGAGACCTGAGACTGGAATTGAGGCTGTGCCAAGCTGGCAATAATCCAGTAGAACGCCATAAAAGCTGTTTATGGTTTCGCGCTCCTTGTGCGCTATAAATTGAGCAGGAAACAGACGCCTCAGCCCAAGTACTAGGCCAACTATAAGGTTAAAGCTGAGTATGAGACTGAGACTGAGACTGGAAAACAGAAACAGAGTCCAGCTCGTGGGCTTCTCGACGGGCGTATATAATTTAGTTATAAAAATAACTGCAACATGCAACGTTGTAAGATGAGATCGCTGGCAATGGGCGTGCAAGAGAGTCTCTTACCAATCGCAGACTAAAGCTAAAGCGGACTTTGGGAATATGGCTTGGGGCAATCCTAGATATAAAACATGACTGGGGTTGGACATGGACATGGCGCTGGCAGCGGCTATGGCTGTGGCAGGGATAGCGGCAGCGGCGTCATTATAAATTAAAATTAAATGAAGTGCGTGATTTTTTTGAACATTGCATTTTTCTTGTTGTTTGCTACGTAATGGAAAAAATTTCGATTAAATTATTTATCAGTGTTTTTGCATCAGCAAGTGGAAAAAATTCAAGGATTTATGCGCGGTGGCAAAATGCTATTCGATTTTTCAGCGACGGCGGTAAAAAAAATATAAAAAAAGCCAATTAAATATTTTTATCAGTAGATTGCAACACGGATGAGTAATTGCAATATTTATGGCGCTGCAGCTAAATAAAAATCGCACTGAAATTAAAAGCCGAGTTTCAATTTGAACACGCCAACATGGCCAACACATCAACATGGCTCAAATGTCCAGGTCCGCTCTGCTCATAAATACGCCCGGAAGCCGCTGACACAATTGCACATTCAAATGGACTAGAGAGTTGTGTGGGAGGCAGGGGCACAAGGCATAAGGATAGCATAGATTGTGCATGCAACGAGTGTGAAATAAATTTTGCAAGATTAAAAATTATAATCGCAGCCGAACAGCCCTCAACTTGCCACGGCAGCTGATGGCGGCCATGCAAATGGCAAACCGAATGGTTCCTCAATTGCTGACGCTTCATTAGTGGTCCAACTGCCAAGACTTGGTTCCAGTCATATTCCCAGTTCCATTCGCAGTCCTCAACTGGGCTATTATTAGAAGCATTCGCAGATATTTATGAGCCGCGTGACGCGTTTTCCTCTATGCGTATTTCCCTTCAGCTTGTATGTATGCCCCTCTGTCTGCCATTTGCATAATCGCTTTCGATTCCTCGCACGGCGTTCGCCTTAAATGAGTTATTTGTAAATATCGTCGAGTCGATTTCAATTCGAATTATAAATCAATAAGGATATGCCCCGCATTTTAATGCGATTTATGGTTGGCCCAAACGAAGCGCATATTGCCCTCTGCGAGGGTTGACGCATAATTTTATGTCGGATTTTATTTCATTGGAATACGAAATTTTTCAAAGTTAATTTTAAAGTTCTCTGACTGAATTATAATATGCTCAATATCAAAATGATTCAAACTTTATGTCAATTAAGTTACTATGATAACAGATATACAAATGTATCAGTTCACAGTGCATCCGAAATTTGAAATAAACTTGATCTTTTGTGGTATACAGGAACCTTCATGCCAAGTTTGGTGTCTCTTGCTTTTGTAGTCTCCGAGATCTGTGTGTTCATACGGACAGACGGACAGACGGACAGACAGACAGACAGACGGACATGGCTAGATCGTCACGGCTGTTGATTCTGATCAAGAATACATATAGTTTATATAGTCGGAAATGCTTCCTTCTGCCTGTTACACACATTTGCAGTACTTTATAACTCCCTTTTTCCCATTTTTAATGGGAACAGGGAGTAAAAATTAAATTAAAATTAATTATGTAATATTTTTTTAAGGACAGTTCAGGCTTTCGTTTCGGTTAAATTTCCCTTAAATGTTTCCATTTTCACTTTTGACCAGATTTTGCGTATCTCATTTGATAAAGGACTGAAAATTGTTTCCATTCAAACAGAATTCAATTAACATAACTCAAAACCATAAACAAGAAGTCGAATTGTATTGAATTTTAATATAATATTTGGAATTGGTTAGGTTTCTTAAATATTTGTATACATCTCTTATATAGAAAAATGTTAGCATTATTTACAAAATCATAAAGATTAATAACGTTTAAGATGGTTACCATCAATTTAAATACTTCTTAGCCAATTTTTACCCAGAAATTGTTATAGTTTATTTCAACTTAAATAATCAGAACTAACAAATTAAACTATTGCAATATTTGTTACAGAAGTAATAGTAAACAAATTTTCACATGACTAACAAAAAAATATAAATATTTTAAAATATAATTAAAACATTTTCGAACTAACGGATGCTATGAAATTTAAGATTGTGCTGAATCAGAGCTTATGGACGAAGTAGGATCTGTTGGAGCGGGTGGCTGGGCAATTGGATGCGGAATTGGAGCTGGTGAAAAACGAGCTGCGTTACAATTTCGCTGATTGCGCACAATTGTAAAGATACAGATACAATTTACATGCACGAGGACACCAACAACAACATCAAGAGCGACAATAACAACATTGCGAATGGCAATCAGGCGAACGTCGCAAAATTTATAGTACACTCGAAGCGGCAAAGCCAAAGTTCATAAAGTTTCATCAAGCAGGCAGAATGAAGGGTTTGGGTTAAAAGATTGGATTGGGTTCAGGCTACAAGCTTAAGTCCACAAAGAAGCCTCTAGCCAAGGCCCATGAATATTGGAAAGCAATGTGGAAAGATGTCGAATATATATATCGTATTGAACTCCTTAAAATATGCAAATGAAGAAATAAATTTGCATCCCTTTTTGTGATGCACAAACACACACACAGCTTCTCAGTGCGGAGATCTCCAAAGTGCAGCCAGTCACGACAGTCTCTCGACTCTGGACTCTCGATTCTCCATTCTCTCGACACTCGGCTCACGTCTGATGCATAAATAGTACTAGCATATTCAAAGCGTCAGAGGCGAATGCTGCCGAGCTCGCCGCAAAGTCAAAAGATTAAGACACAAAATTCTTTATATGCTAAAACGCAAATAACATTAAATTAAGCAACTTTTTATGCCTGCGTCTTCGAACAGCCAGCTCCATCTGTTGTCTGTGCGCCGGAGGAGCCATCGCTCCGCTTCAGGCCAACCAGGCCAACCCAGCCAGCCAAGTCCAACCAGGCAGCCCCAGTTGGAGCAGGCTGAAGTCGTGACACGGCCAAAGTTTCTTGCGGTTTACGGCAATTTATGCATTTGGGGTTTTAATTCTAAAATTGTGAGTCACAACAGGCTGCAGATACGGATAGTATCTGTATCTCAACTTGTACTCGTACTCATACTCGTACACCTAATGTACCTAACGGGCTACGTTGAACGTGTTGCAATTACGACATTTGCATCTAAAACTTTTACTTTGCTCGGCACGTGGAACTTGAGCTTCGAAATGGGCAATTAAATGCACAAAACTTGTACTTGGCAATGGGCGGACTTTTGAGGGCAATGGAAATGGCCAAGCGAAGGGAATATCTGTAACTAAAGATAAAATTGCAAAATAAATGTTGTTGAAAATAAAATTCCATTTTAAAATCAAAACTAAATAAACTTAATAGTTGGTTTTAACAATGAGTATCTACGTGTTGAAGCTTCTAATTTACTTAAATGTTCTGTAGATTAAAAGAATTAAACCATCTTTAAACTGAGTGGACGACTGTAGCTGCTCCGACACAAAAAACCTTGGGTTCGATTCCCAGACAAGATCGTTTTATATTTAAAAAGAAAGAAATCTTATCTTCGGCGTGCCGAAGATAAATACCCTTGCCGAAAAGAGTTGTATAAGAAAACTTATTTTTCAACTGATTGTTGCTATGGCAGCTATAAGATATAGTAGTCCAATTTTTATGAAATGTTGTCAACACATGTGGATTGAGCTTTAATTTTGGACAGTATGGGTATGGTTGAGATATTTTGAAAAACAAAAGTTTTTCTCACAGAGACTTATTTTCAACCGATCGCTCCTATGGCAGCTATATGTTATAGTGGTCCGATCTGGCCAATTGAACTATAGGTAGTACCTGCAATAAGAAGAAGTGTCTGTGCCAAGTTTCATCAAGATAGCTCTAGAACAAAGTCTACAAGTCTATATAAACAGACGGACATGACTCGGCTGTTGATGTTGATCTCGAATATACAAACTTTTCAGAGACGTCTCCTTCAATGCGTTACATATTTCGTGACAAAATTATAATACTCTCTGCAAGGGTGTAAAAACGTATCACCGTTAATATTAATGTTAATGTTCACTTATAGGCTTGAATTTCTAATATTTTTAAAAACTTGAACAAAAGAAATTATAAAATTTTTGTAGGTACTTACTTTGTCTAGCGCATATTGTACGCACAGTATGTCTTTCATGGTTCAGGGTAAAAATTAAGAATTTTGAGAACATTACTTGCTTAGATTTAAGCTTTAGGCAATAGCTTATCAAATTAGCTTATGCTCGCTAAGGCTAACACAATGGGCCTTTAATGCAACGTGAGGTGTTGAGGCACAGACAACTGGCAATGGCAATGGCATTGACATTGGCGCTGGGACTGGGACTGAGACAGGAGGCAGAAAGAGGCACGAACAAAGCAAGTGGATGGCGGCATCTCTACTCATGAAGGCAAACGCCATAAACGGCAGTTAAGTAGCCGTCGGGGCAGAGTTATGTGCCGCTGAAACTGATTCCAATTTGCCACCAAGGATGTGACCATTAATGGATATTTTGCGCAATGCCCCAGCTGAGGCAGAGCCAGTTGACTTTGGCCATCCACACCACACGGCACCGCACCAGCTCCATTTTCAGCTCCGACTTGAGCTTTGGTTCCCAAATGGCGTGTTGATGCGCTGCCAAATTGGCTGGCCTGGCCAACAACGACAACGATAGCGATGGCGACTGGAGAATGCGTGCAAGCATCCAAATTACATTAAATCATGCATTAACCATGAGCGCTTTGCCCTGTTACTTCTCCTCTTGCCTTGTGCTCCGTGCTCAGCTGCCTGGCCAAGACCAATTTGGCAGCAATCCTTTGTTCCAACTGCCGAGTCGTGCCCCGTTCCAGGCCAACAATGTTTTATACATACGTTGAGATACTTTTGCTCTGCTGCGGCACTCGGCAAATGAATTTTTATTTGGCTGCGACAATGCCTTTCAAAAAACCCGAGAAAAGTCAGAGAAAGGCATTGTCGCAGCCATATACATGCATTTTCCAACTCCAGCTAATACTTTCCGTTCTAATATTTGTCGTCCGATAATAACTTAATATGAGTTTTTAATCCGAGTGTGTGTCGTCAGAAGCTTTGCAGAAGGGCAGCAAATCCACTTTGATGATTAAAAATGATAAAATTGTTTAGTGCCGGCGGCAATGAGTCTCTGGGGTGCAGTAAGCTGCTATATACACATTATAAAATGGTCGCCAGGATCAAGGATCGAGCGTCCAACCATATCTCTATATGTACATATCCCTGCGACCCAAAACAAACAACAAAATGTCAAAATTTAAGCTCGCCCATGAATGCTTAATTGTGTCGCCCGCATCCTCATTCTTGTCCTTGGGTGGGCTGCCCAACAAACGCACCGGCCCAGGGGTTACCCTGTAAAGTGTAATTAAGATGGGCTTATAGCGGCCATATATACATACATATATATATACATATACCTATATGTGTTCGTTTTTCAACTCGATGAACCGGCGAAAGGGTTGCATGCCTTTTGGCGCTTTATCGATGTGATTTGTGAGATTGGTTTTTCCTGGCCGTCACTCGGCATCATTCTCCAGGGCTCATGTGGGTATTGCGGTCTTAGCGGTCTTACAACTATGCACACACCCTTTCATCTCCATTCCCATATATCAGTTGAAAGTTGAACAAATTAATTCGTACAAAGTAAGCAACTTTGCACAATTTGGCGACCTTCCAAGAGCTTAGTTTGAGTCCTGTCCATGACAGCACAATTCAGCACATTGCCAAAAATCTTTTCTTAGCCAAAATTGTTGGCATAAGTTGAGCTCTTGAGTTTTAAATCGTGTGTTCCATTGACATTAACAAAATGACTGCACAAATTATAAATGTTAGTTAACTATGTACATTAAAGGGTGTTCTTATGAGAGTCAAGTTCTTGATGGCTATTAAAGTTTTTGTATCATAAAACACCTTTTTACAATCGCCCTTACCCAGATTTATAAAAAATGTATACGCAAAGTAGTCATTTAATTTACTTAAAACCTGAAATTTGCTAATTTTATAATAATTCTACCTTAATAAACGAGAATTCGAATTCATTAGAAAACCCAATCCCTAATTATCGATCTTACATGTTCACATTATCGTTGCTCTTGCCGTTGACTTTCCGCATATTTCAAATGCTTACTTATGACTAACTGATTCAGAAAACGGGCCAAAAAAACAAAAAAAAAGCAAAAAAAAAAACATTTCGTGTCCTTCTGGCGTTAATCAACCGTCAACTGGCAACTGGGAAGCAGGAAAGGGTAACAATACTTGGGAGCGGGACACAAAAGCAAAACAAAGACGAGGAAGCGGACCAAGCAGAAGGCGAATGTGAAACCAAACACGAGAGTTGACATCACGGAGTTATGTGAATGTGTTGTTGTTGTCTTTGTTGGCATTGTTTTGTTGTCGTTGTCATGCCGCAAAAGTTTATTTTCAGCTTTTCCCATGCAACGGCAACAGCAACAGCAACGGAATGCGAGTAACTTTTGTTGCTGTGTAATGGCCAGGCTCCTGTGCCAGGACGAAGCGCCGTCCAAAAGGACAAACGTGTTTTTAATTACTCGTACTTCCATTTCCACAGCTAGCCCCCTTTCGTTATTTGTAACTTTAGCCATAGTACAGTTAGCCTCAATGACAAACTTTTTGGTCATGTTGGTAGTGCCCCCAGGGGGTGGGAATGGGTGGCATTGTTGCATTTACCAATGCCAATGTTCAAAATCGCAGCCATTTCGAAGCGTTCAATGGCGCATTAAAATCCGATTGCCCGGCGGGTTTGGCGGCGCAGCGGCGCGGCTCAGCGAGGCGCATAAATTCAATTTCCGCGCCATGAATTCCAATTCCATTAATTCCACTAAATTGACCCGCGCGCCATCTAGCGGCATGTGAGTGCACTAGGCGGCAGCGACGGCCATGGGACAATGGCTCCCTTCTCCCGCTTTACCAACTCCTGACATGACTTTAAAGTTTGTGCGCCTTTGCTTTTGTGGATGTGTGTAGTTGGTTGTGGATGTTAATGGCATGCCTGTGGAACCCAAGTGGAGCTAGGGAGACCGTCTTAACTTAGTATAAATTTACCTGCCTTTTCCTGTCCATAGAGACTCAAAACTGGTTTGCTGGGCTATGCCGACGGGAGCGCAGTTGTTTTTGTTGAAGTTATTTTGGGCCCAAATAAAATATTATAATGCTCATTAAACACTAAATTGTGTATGGCTAGTTTTGAAAAATAATTTCTGAATTTTTATAAAATATTCATGTCAGATTTTAAACAAATTTAAGATGAACTATACATAAAAAATGCAATTTCTTAATGTGTTTTATTTCTTTAAGATGTTACTAAATATTTATTGACTTTGGGTATTATTTTGCATAAATAACATAGTTTTAACAATTCCAAATTATATTTTATTAATTTTTCTTAAATTTATTTCTAATGTTTTCAAGTGCTGCTTTATAAAATTGTTTTCTTTTTAACGTTGACACCCTCTTCAGTTCTGCTTTAATCTTATGTGCTGGGTATTAATATCATGAACTCGCCATTAAAATTACAGCCATAACATAAATTGTGCCAGCACCCAAACACAATTAAAATAACAGTCATTGTATTGACATTAAATGGCAATTTAAACGAGTGCGTATCATTCACGGCCTGTGTGTGTCCCTGTCCCTGTCCTCATTCCATACCCGTCCCCGCCATTGAAAATCTTAACAGAGCTACCGTTTCGTGCTCATCAACGTCATTATGATCATAGTCGCCATCGCCTTGGGTCTTGAGCCAACATCCGCTTCACTCCGCGCTGCCCACAGCGGCACTGCACTGAATAAATATTTTCTCAGTGCGCAACCGAAATGACGGAAACTCCAGCATGGCCACACATTCAATAGATTTTCATCACTTGCAGTGCGGAAAATTAAACAAACAACCCCAGATCCAACCCCAACCTCCAAAAACTCAAAACCATATCCAGATTCAGTCCCGCCATATTGCTGTGTGTATCGATTTTCCGTGTGCCTAGCTCGTATCGAGAGTCACTTTGTGTGGCGACGTATTGTGTATCCATGCAGCCTTTGTGGAACCGGAGTGTTTCATAGCAAACAGGATTTCCTCTGCTGCGCGTGCAGATAGCAAAAATTGCAGTGTGGCCGCCTTCTCTTGCTCCTTGCCCCCCCCCCCCAACAAGCTTCATAGTCGATCAGAACTTTTGTGTAAACAGTACAGACATGTTCATAAAAATATGTATATTTTAAGTAATGTTGCAGCTCCTCTGGTAGCTACTGGATTCAGTTATCCGATTTTGATACAAATTGGCTGTAATATACAATAAAATTAGCATTTGGCGTGTTTGGTTGTTTTTCATACAAAAAGTATATTTTTTTCAATCAAAACCAGCTGGAGTGTGGATCAGCAACTCGAAAGCCAAAAAAAAAAACGAAAAAAACGAAAAAAATGTTGATTTGCTCAACTGAATTGGCTGTAGTTTGGAGTTTCTGCTAAACATTTTTACAAGTGATGACCTGTTCAAAATCTGATAAATGATTCTGCATTCTCAAAGAAAAATTCATGGAACTGTATTAGTTTTTGACCTTTCCACGAATTATCAATTTAATTTCCAACTAAAAATGTTTGCAAGAAAAAAATATGTTCTTATTGTTGAGTTCAACATATTCAAAACTATTAGATATATACATATATATAGATAAATATGTATATATATGCATGAAATGTAATAAATTTATTTTTGTGTTGTCGATTTTTAAAATCTGTAAGTTATGGTGTAATATTTGAACTCACTTCAGGCAAAAACAATTGACAAAAATTCTTTGAAATTTTTTTATAAAATAATGTTGTACCATAGAAAAAGGAAATTAATTATTTTTGTGATTAGCTTTTTAATCCATGCGCATTTTCAGTGTTGCATAGTGTTATTCTATAACTAGCACACCCATATTTATCAATGTAACATAAGCCCACATATATTTAATTTTTATATACGTGTAACTATTTTCTTATTTGGAATGATGATCTAATTCAAAAGATTAAAGATTAAAGACTATATATTTCTAACGCCCACTGTACAGTAGCCAGCTACTGTGGTATGGTAGCCAATGCATCCATTCAAATTCACGACTGAGCTTCACAATGGCAGCAGCAACACTTCCTGTTCTTGTGGGGGTGGCAACCCCCAAAAGCTAAGCGTAAAAGGACAACGGAAAGGGCAACTGGAACGAGCAGCAACAAAGGCGCAACAACGTCCGCTATGTCGGATCATGAATCAAGCGGCTGGCCATAATTCTGTCGGCAGATAAAGCTATTACCGCCATGCCAGATAAGTGCGCAGTCAGAGTGGAGCGGAGCGGTGCGGCTCTGTGCTCGGCGACTGTTAGATTAGAATTTAAATCCGGTAGTAGCAGCAGCAACAGCAACAGCTACCAAAACATCCACCCCGGCAGAGTTGGTGGCGCGTGTGAGCAAACACAAAGCGGGCGGTTGACGCAGTCGCTGGATCGACCATTATGGATATCACCCCAAATGGGTTGTTGCCACAGAGTCCTGATGGCCGCCTAACAGAGCCAACATTGCGGTGGTGGGTTTGGGATGTTTCTTGTTGCTGTTGTTGTTGTTGTTGCTCTACTGTCGTCCTTGTGTCGCTTTTTGATGGCGCTGGTGCTCGCGTGGACAGCGGCTTAATACAAACATTGCATAAATCTCATTCTGGCTTTTATTTTAATTTCTACGTAAACATAAACTATGAGCGCCAAGGGATGGCCCAGCGGGATACTAGACGCGCTAGAAAGCATTTACATCGGAAATTGCCAGGTTTTTTTCTTCTAATTTTCCATTTTCAAATAAGAATTGATACTCATTTACTTACTTGGAAACGAAGAGTTAAGAGTAAATGTAATTAAGTTGCATGAAAATAGCTAGCTGCTGAAAAAGAAGAGAGATGAAAAGAGCCGTGAATGAAACTTGTGACTTTTTTTAAAAATTGTATTTCAATATTAAAATGTTTTATGTTAGATACTTAAACGAATTTGTTACATCTTGTTTATATGCAAAATGTTTCAACTTTATGGTTTATATAAAAATTAAATGTCGGATAACGAAGTATTGCAACATATTTTGTAAATATTATTAAACTAATATAATCAATTCAATCTTAGTGCTACAAGGATATCCTTAATGCACTAGTCACTTGCACAATTAATTTTCTTTACTTAATTACTGAACCTATTTCACCAATTTTACATATTTTTCAAAAATTTAAAAAATTTAACTTTTACTTAAGTTGTTATTTGTTAGTTATTTTAATTGTATATTTTTTTTTATTATTATTTTTTATTTATTTAATACAAGTACTCAAAAGAACCACAGCAATCAGATACATTTTAAATAGAGTTTTATATTGGTATATTTTAGATGTCACGGTATTATTTACATTTTCGTTTATACCTCTTGATTCAAACCATCTGATTGCAACTCTATCTGAGAAATTAGTAATTACAAAAATAATTTGTTCTATTATGCAGACGTTCACAATCAAAGCAGAATCGCAGCACACAGCCAATTGTGCTGATTGTCTTCAGCTAAACATGCACTGCAAACAGGATTAAGTGCCACCCTAATGAACTGTTGCCACTTGAGGGTCTCCAGTTGCGACTCAGGCTCAAGGTACAACAAAAAAAAAGAAAGAGAACAAAATCAGCAATTTAATGTTGCATTTTATCGCCAGGCAAAGACGCAAGTAGCGAGTGCCTTTGGCTTTCTTATCGCTGCCGGCCGAGCTCAGGGCAGAGGTGAAGTTGATGAGGTGGCTGCCATTGCACGGTTGCCAGTTTCCAGTTGCCCCTGTTGTTGAATCTATTTGGTTAGAGGGGGGAAAAAGCGGTGATGCTGTTTGGTGGTGGGATGTACACGGTTGTCTCAGTTTGTGTCCGGGTAATTTGGCAGCATCTTTGTATAAATTTTTTATAGGTAATACACTCAAGGAAACGGCACTTAAAGTCATCATTACAAGCGTTTTTGCTGCAATAACAGCCCATCTTGCACATAGTTTTCGCAATTTGCTAGATCCCTGGCGTACGGCAGGCTGCCCCAGGAGTGTTGACTGGGAATACTTGAACACTGGTAACTGCTGCCGTCAAGTGCCCCAAAACAGTCGATTAGACATATTTAAGCCAGCTTCGAATGGCATTTTCATCATATTCTACGGCCCATAAAGGCCACCGGTGCCAACTGACAACTTCAAGGGAAAATATGAAAAACTGGCCTCAACTAGAGCAAGTTGAATACTGAAAAACCTAATTGCTCCAGACAATGCAAAATGTACATGCCAAAATGTCTAGACAATCCGGCAGGAATTCAATTGAGTTACTCGACTTTATTTGTACGCCCCTGTGATTCTGAATAGCTTCTAATAATGCAATTGATTTTTGATTTGCACTTTGGTCGTCCTTTGAAACACGCTTCCATTTTCGATATTAGCCGGCGGGCCGCGAGGGCAATGTGCGCATTTCATAAATCCTTGCTTCATTTTCGCTACATTAAACGTCAAAATATGAACCCATTTGGGCAACATTTTGCCGCTGCCGGCGCAGGGCAAGTAGCAAGCAGAGTCCAGAGTTGCCACTGCCACTAGCCCATTATAACTACAACAACAAGGGCAGCAGCAACAAAAAATGCTTCGCTGAGGTCCGCACACGGCCAAACAATATTATGGCAATAACGAACGGACCAAAAAGAAAACTTATCCACAAGAGCTGAGAAAATGAGAGAGCTGAAAAATAAACTCAAACTACCGAACATCGAATGCGCTATGTTTAATTTTTAGTGCAAAGAAAATCTTTTGGAATTTAAATTGTTAGCTATTCAGAATTACCAAAAATGTTTCAAAATTTAAATACTTAAAAAAGTAGTTCTTCAGAGCCAATGGAATATGGTAAAATATATATTTTGAAGACGTTTTGGAATAACTAGTATTTATATATTTCGAAAGATCTGTTTTTCTAATTGTTCACCATAAACAAGTAAGAATACTCTAGTCGAGTGTGCCCGACTACGAGACTCCCTGCTCCCAACTTGCATTTCAAGCAGTTCAGCGGCAACACAAGCAAGCAGTGCACTTAACTCGTAAACTGCTTGTCAAACTATTGTTGCTGCCAGCTGAGACGTTCGGAATAGATTCTTCTATAACTTTTGTGCTATTTATCCAATCGTGTTGAAATTTACACATCCGAAAGACATTGATTAAACATACATGTGTACCAAAAATTAAAGATTTATCTTTAAAATTGTGGCTGTTTGAGTCTTTTGCGATTTGCGGGGGTGCGAGGGGGTGGGTCAGCATCCGAAATTTGTCTCTAGCTCTTATAGTCTCTGAGATCTGTGTGTTCATATGGACGGACGGACAGACAGACGGACATGGCTAGTTCGTCTCAGCTGTTGATGCTGAACAAGAATATATAAAGTTTATATAGTCGGAAATGCCTCCTTCTGCCTGTTACACACATTTGCAGTACTTTATAGCTCCCTTTTTCCCATTTTTTATGGGAACAGGGAGTAATAAGAAAGAAATGTTATCTTCGGCGTGCCGAAGATATATGTATACCCTTGCTGAAAAGATTTGCATAAGAAAACTTATTTTCCAAGTGATTGTTCCTATGACAGCTATAAGATATAGTGATCCGATTTGATCAAATTTAGTCAACATATGTGGATAGTGTTAAAACTGAGACATAGTGAGTTTAATTGAGTTATCTTGAAAATCAAAAAAGTTTTCCATACAAAAACTTATTTTTCAACCGAGCGTTCCTAAGGCAGCTATATGTTATAGTGGTTCGATCTGGGCAATTCAACGTTGGGTACTACCTGCATAAAGAATAAGTACTGTGCCAAGTTTCGTCAAGATAGCTCTAAAACTGAGGAACTAGTTCGCATATAAACAGACGGCCAGACAGACAAACAGACGGCCATGACTCGGCTGTTGAGTGAAACGTCTCCTTCAATGCGTTACACATTTCGTGACAAAATTATAATTCCGTCTGCAAGGGTATAAAAAGTTCCCAGAAACCTAAGAAAACCCGGCAAGAAATGTAAGTTTCTATTTTGTGAATGAACACTGCGTAAGACGCCAGTTTGCTGCATCGGCAGTGGTGCTTAGATATTTTAGAAAAACCCCATTATTGTAATAATTTGTCTAAGTATCCTTACATATAACAATGTTCGAGTAAGACTTTAAGTCTTTAAGTTTTTGCTGAATTGGCCAATAATATGCATAGAAATCTTTAGCAGGCAGCTCGCGAAGCAATTTCATCTTTACATGCATGAATTTTCACTGAAACGATGCCACTGAGTATCGTTCTTGTTGTCCATTGTCGATTCCACTGCGCACGTTCCACATCGGCAACAACAATAACAACTCATATGGGGCATGAACCTTGGGAGTTTCGAGTGGCATGGCGCTCCTGTTGCAATTACGAGTATTTTTTAACTGCTTATTGCGTTTTTGGTGCTCGTCGAACACGACGAAAGCACATCGCTTTCCAACTCCATATACACAGTGCCATTAACAATTCCCCGCCCATCCCCATGAGACCATGGCAGCCGCAGCAACAAGCAAACAACGAACTGAATTTCATTCGATTTCAATGCAAGGAGGATCTCAAAAGCTGTCCAATAAAAATTAACGACATACGCACACAAAGTGCGCAAAATATTGGATTGAGTCCTGCAGTGGGGTGGTCCTGCAGGGCCGTTCAACATGAGGATTTTAAATTGAAATTTTAATTTTGTTAAACAAAAGAAATTGCATTACAAATATGTAATTCCTTAGCTTAATTGAGCGTGTTTTAAAGTTTCAGGTATGTATTATTTAGGAGCATAAAATAGCAGATGATTCGTGTAAATTTCAACGATTTGACTTTAACTGAAAAAAATTAAAGAAACAATAACTTAGGTTTAAATTGAAGTAATTTAATAACTTTGAATCAGCTTATAGTACTACTAGCATTTTCCGGTGTGCGGTGCTGTATAAAATCATATTCGTACGAAAATTTAACTTCACCCCTAGAACTTTAACTTTAACTTTTATTGAGTTTTCATAAAGATCTTTGAAAATGAATTTAAAGCAAATCGCACAAAATCTCAACTTTTTACCAAACACTTTCCGTAAAGGTGGCTCAATTTTCCGGAAAATTTAAAGTTTAGCCCCCTAACCTTGACCACCCACTTTTCACACGAAGAGGTGAATTTACCGTAATTTTGGTATGCAGTTTTGATAGAATTTTCATATGAATCTTTGAAGCAAATCGCATAAGAACTCAATTTTGGTACTTTTTACCAACCATTTTCCACCCAGGGGCTGAATTTTCCGGAAAATTGGTATATAGTTTTTAATGAATTTTTATATGGTTTTATATTTATTTATTTTATAAAGTTGCGTACAACGCTTTTCCACAAAATTTCCACATTTCCCGACCTAATTTATCAGCCTCCGGGATCACTTTCAGCTCTTATAGTTTGGGCCCTGCGTTGATTGCCAATCGACAATCGGCAATCGCCACCACCATCGCCAGTGAGGACAAAGTCTTTTATATATATATTGATTAAAAGATTAATTTGATTGACAAGTAGTATTAGACATCATCAACCCTTAAAGTTAATATAATTCTTATGAGAAAGTCCAAATTTTGCCATAGAAAGATATTAGATTGAGACCCCAATGCTTCAAAAAACTGAGCGAAGAAAATTGTAAAAGTTATGGGCGAGATCCCAGATCTGAATCATAATTTATAATCCGATACCAGCTGTAGTATTAGAATGTGTTATATTAGAAATCACTTTAAATATATATATTTTCATGCTTACAACGTTTGATCAGCATTGTTTAGTTAATACATATCTCTTACCTTAACATACTTCTCGAATTCCAACAAATTCTTAACTGTTTAGACGGGTACACAAATTTGTGTCCTGCTCACAAAATGCTATTATTAAGAATCTTGTTTGCAATCACAACATCATTAAAAATCGGTGCTTCACTTTTCTCAATTAAGTGCAGGAGTATCGTAATTTTGAGACTAAAATCAAATTTATTTCAATGGGCGGAATCTGCCGAAGCTGCAGCAAACTTATCTGGGGTTGAGGGGTTGTGGTACAGCAACAGAATAGGTCGTAACAATATTTTCACCTTTTGCCTAAGTCCGGAATGAGTTTTTGCAATTTATATGGCTGACAGCCCCTACTCCACTTCCTGTTCCTCTTCCTCTTCCAGCTCCAATGTCGACCCATCCAATCCGCAACACGGCCGAGCTGAGAGGGCAACCAACAGGCAGCTGCGAGCGGAGCTTCAGCCATTATTTTGATACTCAGAGCTATTAACGTTAATTTTCGTTAGTTACGTAATACGTATTCGAAAGCACCTTACACACACACACACACACACACATTCCCAACCCCCTCCCCTGTTTCCATACGCATACATATCCAGTTTCATTACGCAAGCAACCCAACCACATACCGAAGCTCTTCCTTCGCCCGGGGGTAAACAAGCATCCACTATGTGAATGCGTGTGGGCGGACAGTAGTCAGATCCCGGACCTGGAACCCGGATCTCAGAATTGGGATTGCGATTGAGCTCCCACAACCCCTCGCCAGAGACCGTTTGGTGTCTCAGTGTGCAGAGCTCTCTCTGGCCGGAGGCCGTTGGCATTAAAGAGATTTACGAGTACATGATTTTGCATGTTCGGTGCCCCTGATGCCATTTAGATTCGCTTAGGTACATTTTCATCCTTGCCATCCACCCACACAAGCTCGCTTAGGCACATGCGCACACACACACACATACGCACACATGCACACATACTCAATATGTGTGTGTGTGTGTGTGTGTGTGTGTATTTGCGTACGCATTTAATGGCCCATTAGTGCTATCAAATACGCATAAATATTTGCACTTGCCAGAAGTTCACTCAGACAGACAGATACAGATACGTATGTGCACTCGTAGACACAGATACTAATATGACCCTGGATATTAGATGAGGGACAAATATTTATATGTGTTGTTGCCAGTTTCTTATTGATGCGTTTCTAATACACTTAAGGGCTAAGCGCACAAGACTACAAAATCAATGCATTAATATTAATTGTATATTTGTTTTCTTGAAATATGTTCGATAGATTCGAAAGATACTAGCTTAAATTAACTTTTACCTAATTGGAATCTTAATAACAAAATAAACTTCTCATATCATTTGCATTCATTTACGATCACCTTATTACCAAACTTTTGAGATATATGGAAATATTGATAAAATATTTATCTACATCTCATTGCCAGTCAAAGCTTCTATGCTCTCAGTTACATCTTCCCTTAATCAATGCAAAAAGGAAGTTAATCCCTAAATATTTGTTATACCCTTGCAGATGGTATTATAATTTTGTAACAAAATGTGTGTCGTCTCAAAAAAAACAATTTGTATATTCGTGATCAGCATCTACAGCCGAATCATGTCCGTTATGTCCGTCTGTCCGTCTGTCTGTCCGTTTATATGCGTTTTTCAAGAATTTGCTCTAGAGCTATCTTGATGAAACTTGGCACAGATGCTTCTTCTTATTGCAGGTAGTACCCATAGTTGAATTGGCCAGATCAGAACACTATAACATATAGTTGCCATAGGAACGAACGGTTGAAAAAGTCGTTTTTGTACGAAAAACTTTTTTGTTTTTCAAGATAGCTCAACCAAACTCACTATATCTATAAAAAAAACACGTTCTACACATGTTGACCAAATTTTATCAAAATCGGATCACTATATCTTATAGCTGCCATAGGAACAATCATTTGGAAAATTAGTTTTCTTATGCAAATCTTTTCTGTATATGGGTAAATATCTTCGGCACGCCGAAGACAACATTTCTATTTTAGTTGTTTTGATTGATCTGGACGACTTTGAATCATGCCGTATAACTTTACCAGAGGATCTTTGTCAAATGTTATTGAGACATGCCAAATCTAAACGTATTTTATTTGGCTTAGATTTTATTAAAAACGTTAACGAGTAAACAATTAAATTAAATTCTGGCGAATTGTTGTTAACTTAAAAGGAATCAACACTGGACTGCGGACTTGGAGGCGAGACAAGTCTCCTTTGGATCTCCGACATAGACAGGTTCTTTGTCTCAGGCAGAAACACAAGGACAAACAGAAATGATGTCATTGAGGTAACGACCAGAAAATAGAAAATTTTATGATGAGCAAAGCATAAACACAGGCACCTGGTCATCAGGCAGGCAACAAGCCAACTGATTGTGGCACCAAAGGCACAGCCATAGGGCCGACAAGGATCCACTAAAACCTCAACATTTATGATCCAGGCTATAGGACCAATGCCGATTGAGTAGGCAAATGCAAATATGCAGAAAGCAATAGTGGGTTGCCAGTGCCACGAGTCTCTGTTTATCCACCTGAACCAATAGCATAGATATATCGACATGATGCTCATTAATACTGTGGAGAATATTAAAAGTGGACGCCTTCCAAGATAATCGACCAGCAGAAAGCACATCAAATGACCCAGAAACGGACATAGTAGCAGCCACATTAAGAATGTCTTGTACTCATGCACATAGAGTTCGCTAAGGATGTCATGCAAGTAGCCGCTCATGACAACTCCGCCGGATAGTTGAAGCAACACTAGCAACGTGGTTGTTCGAGCAAGACTGCGCTTGATCCTATTATGCTTTAGCGTATGCCACCAGGTTTGGTGCACATTCATCTCGCTTCTCGTTGCCACCAATATTAAGTTCCTCAGCTCTGCATCCAAATTATACTTATTGCCGCGCAGCCAGCGCAATGAGGCATGCGCCTTGTCCATTTGCCCAGTAAATGCATAAAAGCTGGGCGACTCGGGTATGAACTTAAGCGTTAGACAGAGGGATGCCTGCACCAGATTAATCACGTTTACGATACGTAAACCAAAGCATTCAGTCAATATATTGGTACAGATAATGCCATAGGTGAGTGCCCCAAAGAACAGGCTACCCATCGCTCCTCGTCTTTTGCTTTGACTGATTTCCACATTATAAACGGGCACTGCCACACAAAGTGCAGCACCGCACATGCCCATCAGATAGCGAGCCACGTAGATCATATATATATTATTGGCATAGATCTGTAGGGTACAGGCAACTATATAGGGTAACAGCTGGAAGAGCATTATGGTTTTGCCTCCATGGAAATTCATCAGTGCACCCATGGGCAGACACCAACAGGCCGTTCCCAGTGGCAGCATTGAGGTTATCCACTGCCACTGCTCGTCTGTTGTTGTGAAATTGTAGGCGTCCTGCGCTACGAGGAATTGCTCAGCAGGACTTGACCATCCGATGGCGGTTCCAAAACAAAATACGGTATAACTGCTAATTATGCCTGCAAGATATTGCTTTCTAGCTGGCATTATGACTTCTGATCGATTTTATATGGTATAAATAGATGTGCTTTTCCTTGTTTCAGCGCCCAAATCAATGCCATAATAAGAAACAACTTAATTCGCTAATGAAGGTACTAAAAACACTTAAAATTTAAAAAAAAAAATACAATTAAAATAAATTTATAAAATCATTTTTTCAAACTTATTGTCTATGGCTTGCTTAAAATAGTAGTAAAATTTTACAAATCTATATATATGTTCCGAATTCCGGAACTGCTTGCTGAAGTACTTTAAACGTTAAACTTTTACGTTTTTAAAAGTTTAACTTAATTGCCTGCGGAATGAAAAGTACTTGCCAGGTTACAAAAGGATTTCAAAATACAAATTCTAAAACTCCATTTTCTTATACTCTAAACCTTAGGTGGAAAAGATGTAGTCAATTTATTAATTTATAAAGCCTAACAACATTTATAATATTTTATTTAAAAACTGTCTGTAAAACAGAAGCGAAAACGTGCAAGCAAACGTAGCTGTTCTCGATTCAGCAATGACTATTAGATAACAAGTAAATTGACTTTTCTACTATGAAAACTCGGTTTCGAACTCGGTTTTGAAAAAGATAAAACAAAACCATTCCGATTGGAAATCAGAACAGTAATTCGTAAATCGTTCGGAATTCAATTGTTTGTTATACTCTTTTTTTAATTTTTTTGAAAGAAAAGAAAAAAGAGTATATTGGGTTTGTGAAATGTCCGTCCGTTCGTCTGTATGAACGCAGTTTTTTTCCACAGTTTTAAAGCTAGAGCAACCAAGTTTGGTGTTTATGTTGATATATACCATAGACAGACAAAGTGTCAAGATCCTTTACCTAGAATCACCAAATTTTGCAGGTTGAATTTTGTTGCCCTATTAAATATATTGGATAAAAATAATTTTGCCACGGCCACCCCCGCACTTGCAATCAGGTAATGTTTGTTTCTCCCAAACCTGTAGAACGGGATCAACCAAATTTAAATTGATGGCAAAACTTGAAAGATTTGAGAAAAGAGGCGAAAAAAAGAGTATATCGCAGTCGAGTGTATCTGACTGCAACGTTCTTACTTGTTACTTTTCAAAAAAGTACTGTATAAGGAACTGGCCTGATTTTAAACTGTTCCCATATTAAAATTATTTTCAATCCAAATTTTCTTTATGAATTTTTAAATTAAAGGTATATTGGAATATTTATTATGATTTTAAATAGTTACAAAATTAAATTTCCAAAGATTATAGATAAGTTATCATACCATTCTTATTCGAAACAACAGTTAAGCTTAAATAAAATGTGGTATATATTTAAATATGACTCATATATAATAATAATAAAGACTCATATATAAAGTTGGCCATTTGTAAGTAAGATATTTCAAGCAGACAGTTAAATTAAAAACTTTTTAATTGCATTTCAATTAGCAAACGTTTCACAAGTTTCAAATTAATTTCTTGAAGGCTTAGTCATTTCTTTCACTGTCACTGCATATTCATATACAAATAATTAATTTTCCATTTCAGTCACTGAAATTATACTTTTAAATTGAATTTCGTTTATCATTTACATCCAAGCAGCAATCGAGCCGCATCTGTAATTAATGATCAAGGAACTCGACCCGAACATTTTAATCAGCCCCAGCCCTGGGTTGCTCGGTTTCTCGATTTCTCGGTTGTTCGGTTCTTCGGTTGCAGTGCACATGGCGAAGCCTTGCATTAATTTATGGCTCTCGGCAACATGGCGATCTGGAGTCGAAGCATTCGGGGAACCCAGCGGGCAGGTAAACAAAATGAGAAATTTATCAAATTTATAGCCGGGAATGAATTGAGATATAATTCAAAGAAATTACAAAGACGGCGCTGTCACAAAAATGGGGGCTTAAAAAACCAATAAATAATCCACCCAGAAACAAAAGAGAGGCCAACTGCTGCCAGGGCCTGGATCCTACAGGCATAGTAGCCACATTAATTCCTTTCTCGCTCTGCCATTGGTCATTGGTCGCGCGGTTCTCGGTCTGCTGCTTGCTCTTCCCTCTTCCCCTCTGCTGCTGCTGCTGCTGCTGCTCAGAAGCAATCGAAGTGCAGAGACAACGACGACGACGACTCACTCGGCGGCCTCATGCTGAGCCCGTAATTAAAAGTCATAAACTATTTTAATGGTTACTCGTATATTTGTCGCTCAGCTGCGGCCACAAAATGTCAACTGTTTGTTGGCCCTGGACCGATTTGCATGCAACAGCAGCAACATTCGTGGGAAGCAGCAACATCGCTGCTGCCACTGAGATGAAAACTGAGACAGGTACTCGCTCGAGCTTAGAGCTCAACAACTGGTAACTGGTAAGCAAAATTTCAATTAATTGTTTATGAAATACATACATTCTCATTGCAGTTGACTCTCTTTTTTTTAAAACTCCGCAGAATATTACTGCGTAGGTTGCTCTTCCAGTCGAAGACATTTATCTCAATGAGCCACACAGACGCAGTCGTCATTAATTGGACTTAATGTGCAACTAAATCATTTGAATAAATGCAAATTAATATTTATGCGATTGTGTAGTCGTCGTGGATGTTGTTGTTGTTGTTGCTAGTTGTTGTTGCTCGTTGTTCGTCGTTTATTTGGTTAAACATTTAGTTTAGTGTTGCTTCAGCAAGCAACTTTCAGTGCTCGACGCATAAATTCATAAATGTGCCACATTTCCAATTAATTTTTTGTATAAACATAATTTTTAATTACGCTCAGCGTGCAAATATCCTGTTTAATAACATTTGTAATTAATTTTGGAAGTAACAAGCCAAAAAATTGAGTATAAAATTTTTTAATTTTCTTTTGATTCATTTTAAATATTTATGCTATGTTTACTCTTTTCACATTTAAAAGTTATTTTGATTTCTGATTAGAACAAGAAAATGGTAAAGCTAAAGTAAGATAGATTTGTCTCAGGATACTTCTGTTATCTAATAGACCATCTGTAATTTCAAAAAGTATTCCTTAAGAATAGTCTGTCTGAATGTATTTGGCTAAAAAAGGTTTTTCTATTAAGCATATGTATGAATATATAACCTTCAATTCAATAAACATGTACTATTTATTTCAAATATTTATTTATTTTCATTTATAAAGAAAATAACTAAAAACTTTTGCTTCAGTACTTTACTATATATGCATATAAATCATTCCGAAAAATATGTTACTCAACATTTACTTCAAAAGCACGACAATGATGCCTTTAAGTATTTTTGTATATACTATATCCGTTTCTGATAAAGTTCAAATATTCTCAATTTGTAAGAGTCAACTTCATTTGGCAATAGGTTGCTCTGCCTTTTCAATAGCCATGCCCAATGCCAGCTAAGCGAAAGGAAAACAAAAGTCAGCTTAAGGAAAATTTCCAACTTTTCCTCCCAAATAGTCAAACGAAGTGGAAACAGCTTTTGCAAGCGCATGTGCATAGCCGCCCACGTTCGCTTTGGCTGCTCCTGGCGAAAAGGATGGCAACATGAAAAGACGTTCAACGAAGGTGAAACTGAACTTCACTTGCTGTCGCACTCAAGGACCTCGTCGTCGTCGCCTTCGTTGTCCTGCTCGCTATTGTCGACGCAGTCGTCGTATTGATTTTAGTGGGGCATTTACGCGCGATTATCGTTTAGTCGGCGATGCCCGAAGTATTACGAGAATTGTTATGGCCACCGAAATAGCGCCAACGACACGATACCACGATGTAGCCAGCAATTGGCATTGCCCCTTTTCCTCCTCCACCTGCTCACTTCCACATTCCACCCTCCTTCTACTTCTCGATTGCTTTTGGCCAAGCAGCATCTCAGACAGCAGCTCAAAATGCATTTGAAGTTGTTGCTTCCGAAAATTGGCATCAAATCGCCGTCGGTGTTTATAGAGCCGCGTTTGAGGTCAATTCAACTCTTTAAAATTAGCTCAAAGTATTAAAAGAATTATCGTTTTTTATGTATCACTAGCATTTTCCGGCGTGCTGTGCTACGCACTGTATAAAATCATATTCGCACGAAGATTTAAGTTCGCCCCTACAACCAATTTTCTACCAAATAGGTTAATTTCGAAAAATTCCTATGCAATTTTTATTGAATTTTCATATAGATCTTTGAAAATGATTTTGACGAAAAACGTTCAAAAACTCAACTTTAGTTCTTTTTACCACCCACTTTCCACCCAGGAGGGCTAGTTCTCCGGAAAATTGGTATGCAGTCGTTGTTGAATTTTCACATTGATATCTGAAAATGAATTTGAGCCCGATCGGGTAAGACACAGCTAAGTTGCATACAACAATTTTCCGACCATTTTCCGTTTCATTTTAAATTTGTACTTTACGTTTTTATATTTTGTTATGCGGAGGTTGGTAAATGAGTCTGAATCAAATCGCACTAAAACTAAAGTTTCATATAACCTTGACCACCCACTTTCCACCCAGCGGGTGAGTTTTCCTTAAAATTGGTATGCAGTTTTGAACGAATTTTCATAAAGATCTTTGAAAACGAGTTTGAAGCAAATCGGATAAAAACTTAACTTTCGCAATTTTCACTCACACTATATATTCTTAAATTCAATACGAATAGGTTTCCAATCCATAAATTACAGTTTATTGTCATTAAATAAGAATAAAAAGCCTTTGATTTAATAAAAAATAGTTTCGAACTTTAAAATTTCATTAATATAAGAAGCAGTTATTTTGAACTTGGTTGCATTTTATCATCAATTGAACTGGATTGGAGTACAGAATCATTGATTTTCCTGAGTGAACGCAAATCAGGGTGCAATTATAAAATTAGAGAAAACGTTAAGTCTTTGAAATATACTTGATTTATGCGACGAAGCTTCGGTTGGAAGTCTAGGATAAGTTTTTGTTTTTAAGACAGGATTTTGATGATGATTGTATAATTCAATTTGTTTTTTGCTCATTTCTAGCTTGTAAGAAACAGGTGAAGCGGAACAGGTGTGTTTTTAACAGCTCCTCCGTACACAAGAAAGGTACACGAAAATCGTTCACAAATTAAAATTGTCCAAATCCAGTCTTAAACACATCTGAGTTAAGTTTTTCTAAATTTATATTTTTGTGCTGGAATTTCCGAATTCTGTATCGATTAGTGCTGAGCAGCGATACCAATCCTTTGCATTCTGTTAGGTCACATAATGCTATTACCAGTTCCAACACTCGCTCAGTCGAGAGGGCAAAGCATGAAGATAAGCGAGCCAAGGGACAAACTGGCGGAAAAAAAGCAACAACTTTGCAAGTTGAAAGGATGCACGAAAATTGCTTTCATATTTCAGGTGATAATGGTTTCCTTATGTGAATTTACAAAACATTAAAGCTTCTGTGTGCGGGGTACACATAATTTCCCCAAAAAGCAATTCACGTTAATGGTGCAAAAGTCCCAAAGGGATAAGGCGGCAAAAGCGAGTAAATCGCTGAAAAAAAAAAGAAGAAAAAAAACAGAAGAGAAAAACGTTTGACTTTTTCTCCACCAATGATGGCAAAAGGACATCCGAAGATACGAACGCGATGGAGCCGCCGCCTCGTTGTTTATTGTAATGGTCTTTGTACCGGCGCCGCCGCAGGACCCTTTGCCCCACCTTCCCTCTCCGGAGGATATACGAGATAAAGAACGAGGTTGAGACTGCGCAAAAACCGTAACGATATGCGCAGGGCAAGCAAGTGGAACAGGGCCAGGTAGATGTTAAGGTTGTTCTTGTTGGCGTCCTGACGCTCGCTGTTCGTGACTTGGATTCGATTTTCTTCTATTGGTCTTGTGGGAAATTTCAAGAATGTTCTCGCGCATGTTTTAATATTTAGTTTTTCTTTTTATCTGCTTTATTTGCTTCTTATTTTTTTACTTTTAGCAACGCAGAAGCTATGCTTCGATTCAAACTGTGGCCTTTTGGAAGGTCATTGTACATTTCTATTCATCTTTTACCTGTTTGGTTTTTTTTTACCATTTGATGTGCAAAGTATGCAGCTGAAGCTAATAACCGTGAAATATGAAATGCTCTGAGCTGCATTTTGTTTTTTTTTTAATGTTCATAGCCATTAACCTTGGTTGCGTTTTTACTGCTCCCATTTATTTTTTATAACTGTAGAGAATCACCTGAAAAATACAACAGATTGACCTTGAGGCTATGCATTTCTAGAGTGCATTTTTATCGTATGTAACGACTTTCAACATAAATTCTATGAATTGATAAAAAAGTGAAGAAAGAGTTACTAATTATTGCGAGTACATTTTACATATATATATTCAAAAATTACAAAAATTACCCTTACCAAATAGCTGACATCGGAACAATGTGTTGAAATACATTTGTGTTGATGTATGATTTCCTTTGTTTCTACCGGTTTTCCAACAAAAATTTATAAAGTTTTTCTTTCGATTTTTCGATTCTTTTAATAAATTGAACATGCCACTCTAAATTTTGAGGTAATTTAATTTCATGTGTATTATTTACAATTGCATTTAGTCATAAATTAAAATAATAAAATATTTTAAACGGAAATATTTATGTGTAGTTAATATTATTTATTTACAAACTACTTACACTTTTATTAAATATTTGTCATTGATATGTTTGTGAGAAATCAAAGCAGCCATTGATATATTCGTCATTGTTATTTTTATATTATAAAATTACAAACAGTTCTCAAAATTTTCAGTAAGTTAGGTTATTTTTTAATATTCTAACAATGTTTTAAATAAGTGTTTAATCAATTTCTGAAATGCGTATTTGGCTTTTGTCACATCAGCCACGGCGCTGTATGTTCAATTATATGATTGATAAAAACAATTGATTCTTTAAAACTATTCCTTGTTTCGATAAATGCCCTTGCTTAAACCGAACAGAAAGGTTTGGCAGAAAACTGACCCTGAAGAACCTTTTCACTTGGAATCATCTTAAGTTCGCTTTGATAATGAGCCAAAGAAGGTCCACGTAAGTAACTAAATGCAGTTTTATAAATTTACATTTATATTTATTTTGTTGTATAAAAAACATGTTCAGTTTTTAATTTGACAAAATATTAAGTTAATTCAGTTTGTTTCGATTTTTTTACAAATTCCCTTATACAACCTTCAACTGGGGTGAATTTTCCGATTTTTCGACCTTGGGGACACATATAGATAGACATTCCATAGTTTTTAGGTAAAGCTGTCACAATTAGTTTGAAGCTGTGCGTTTGTCACCAATCGGTGAGTCTGTCATAAATAGATAGAAAATGGTTGGATTTCGAAAGAAGTTCTTTTTCATGAACCCCGACTCTTGCTGGTCGCTTACTATTTTAATCGGAGCCGGAATTCATTTCAACCCATATCAACAGACCTTCCCATTCGCCCAGGAGTACGACAACTGAACTCAATTCTAGCAAGGCGATCAATGTGGTACCACTACGTGGCTCTAAGCAATGGTCTCGCAATGATATTGTGCAATGGGTGAGCTCTACCTTAAACTGCAAAGTGACGAAAGTTGAAGAATTGTGCACAGGTGCTGCCTACTGTAAGCTAATGGATATCATATTTCCAGGAACAGTTCGAATGTCCAAGGTCAAGCCTGTATGCACTACGCAGCTTGATTACATTCACAACTTTAAGTTGCTGCAACAGAGTTTCAACAAGGTTGGTGTGACTGCTTCTGTTGATATTGAACGGCTGGTTAAGGGTCGCTTTCAGGAGAACTATGAGTTTGCTCTGTGGTTTCGTCTGTTCTTCGATGCCAATGCTAATAGAAGAAGAAGCTCTGTGTCGAGACGCAGCCAGTCGATTGCCCCTCGGCAAAGCCTGGCAAAACCTACCACCTCTCAGCATGAAACGAAAGAGATTAAAGATCCGGTATCAGATATCACTTCTCAGTCAACATTACCCAGGTCGGAATATGAGCAGTCTGCAGCTAAAAGAAATCCTATGTCAATACTTCTAGCAATCGCTAAGGAGTTTCTAAATATATTCTTGCAACGGATCCATGGCACTGTCATGTTTTAAGTTTTTCTGCGCATAACATGCAATAATGATAAAATGATGATGAAATACAGCTTTTTGTACTTTTACCTATGAAAAATAAAAGTTAACATCATATGTAATCGAAAGTATTAATTTTACTGATGAGTATTCATTTTTATCTATTCGTGCAATTTTTAATATTGTGAAAAGTTTCATTGATGTCAACCCACCTGGGGAAAAGAAATCGGTTAAATAATGAACTTATGTCGATTAACGCAAAACCCGAATTCTTAATATTGTATTAGATCTTAGCACCAAAACATAAATCAAATAAAACAAGAAAGAAAACATCGAAGAAAAGATGTTCTTATGAAGACTTAACGATCGATTGTTCCTGTGAATATAAGATATAATCGCCCGTCCGTCTGTCCGTCCGTCCATCTGTATGAACGCGTCGATCTCAGAGACTATAAGAGCTAGAGACACCAAACTTGGCATGTAGATTCCTGTATACCATACGCAGATCAAGATATAGCTTTGATTTTTGGTACACATATTTCTCTTATCAATGTTTATGAGTTGCGTAAATTTCGTTGCGATCGGGTAAGAAACATCAAAGTTATTAACGAATCTATTTCCCACCGTCTCAGCAGGCAGAAACTACAAGTTAAGTGTTGGCAGCAGGGAGTCTCGTAGTCAGACACGCTCAACTAGAGCATTCTTGCTTGTGTTTATTTGTAGTCTTCTACATAAACTCGAACTCAGTATCAAAAACTTAGAAATATAAAAATTCGAAAGACTTTGAAAAAAGTAAATTTTGGCCTTAAATTATAAATATTATATTTAAGTTTTTGTGAGTACTTTGAACTAAGAATTGTGTTCCTTCGAAATAAAAAACGTTTTTAGCTAGTATCATTATCCGAACGAACTTAACCTGTGCTCACGGCAGAGCAACATCAGCTAGCGGCATCCTGTTGCATACAAAGTGCTTTTAGGTGTGCTTAATCCGACTATTCAAATGTTTATCTTTCAATGTGAGAGGCATCATTAAACTTAAGCGAAACGCTTTCAGAATTTTTTAACGATTTAAAGACAGCAAAATTAGGCAAAAGCAGCCTGAAGAAAGTAACAGCTGCAAAAAATTAAATGCAAATTAGAAAAAAAAAAACTCAAAAAATACAATCGCATTAGTCTCAGATGTGAGAAATGTGATATAGGAATACTACTATCTACCAACACACACACACACCCATACACAGATACAATCTTTGTTTTTGTATATATGTTGGTGCGAGCGAAGTCATTTTTCTTGAGGCCTCCCCCCCTTCCCAATCCATACAAAAGCAATTTAGTAAGCTGTAGCCTGCCAAGTCTGAAGCCAAGTGGCGGCACGGGAAATGGAAAAGCAAACCCAATTTCCTTCCTTAGGACGCAGCCCGGCCAAATGGAATCTGCTGCGGCATGCTACTTGCTACGTGCCCCCTCCCCTGCCTTCACAAAACATCCAAGACCAAGAAACGCGCGCGTCTTCGCAATAAATCTTCTTTACGAGCGCACACTCTGGCAACAATGGCCGTGCTCACCCTCATCTGTCGCTGTCCCAGCCCCAGCCCCACCCCTGTCCCTGCCCCTGCCCCTGCTCCAGCCCCTGCTTCAGCCCCCATCCTCTGCCTTGGCCAAGGCCTTCTACTCGCTGGTATGGGAAAAATGAACCTAAGCAAACTATTCGAATGGCATTTCGGGCTAGAGGCAGACCCTAAGACGCTATTTCTGCTGCTGCTGCTTCTGCTGATGAAGAAGAAACAGTTGGCAGCGCAAGGAGCAGCCAAAGAAATGCGGCAAAGCAAACAAATGGCAGCGGCCACGGCACAGCGGCTTGGGGTGGGTTATATGGCAGGCAGCCATGTTGCTCTCGCCAAGGCTGTGGCTCTCGCTCTCCCTGTTATTTCACTCAGGAATTCCGCACAGCCACCCCCGGAGCAGGAACAGCAGCAGCAGCAGCTTCCGGCACCAGCACCGGCAGCTGTCTGAAAGCGGACGCACGAAATGGAAAAAAATGGCATTTAAGAAAAGCGAAACGAGAAAAATAAGGAGCTAAACGACTTTGGAAATTCCATTTGAGCAAATAACAGGCATCACCCAACCACCCAAGCCAAATGTAGGAGATTGAGTCTGAGTTTGGCTTGGGCCTTGCTTGTAGAATCTTCTGAGTTATACATATTCAAGCTCTGACCAAGTATATTCTAAAAGAAACATCTGGAGCGCATTCAGTTTTGAGATAACTTCAGAGGAACCCCTTCTGTTTGATACAAACACACAAGTTGTCACTTATACTACGCCCTCAGATCCCACAAATTGCACATACCACCTACCACCTACCACACACCACTTCCATGTGCATGTACTTATATACTCATACTTGTGTATTTCAGTGGGCAACGTGGGAGCACACATAATGCAAATGGCAAAAAAGACGAGCCAACGGCATCCGATCCAATATTTGCGCCAATAAATAAATTTAATGTACAAGCTCCGGGCATGCGAGAGAATATTAAAAAAGAAAATTATATTCTACACAGAAGCTGCCAGCCACATATATGCGTATACATATATGTATATATACATATGTATACATATTCATGCCAACTCAATTCAACTCTCTGACTCCGGCTCACATACATGCATATGTGTGCACTGTGCATTTGCATAAATATAATTATGGAACGCAAAATTTAAAATTGCATTCATTTGAAAACAAAAAAAATAAAGCGCAAATTGAAATTATTATACTGAGAGCCGTTAAAGTGCACAAATAAAATGAAGAAGTAGCTGCAAAATATTCCCATTGAAATTCATAGAGCAACAATAAATGTATTCACATGTTCTCGCTTTTAATCATGCTCGTAAAACAATCTCTTATTCCACCTTTTTAACATTTTATTTTAATAAAATGCCAGACACTGACCTTTATTATAATAACAATCTTAAGTTTGTACTCGATTTTACGAAACTTATAACAGAAATTTGAGTGTATAATTTCAAGAATTAATCCCAACTGTTTTCTGTTGTAAATACTCCAAAGTTATCAAACAGATAAGTATTTAATAACATCCAAGTCGGACTTTAGGTACTTCTTTAGAAGTATTTTATTGGGTTTGTGAAATGTCCGTCCGTCCGTCTGTCTGTCCGTCTGTCTGTCCATCTGTCCGTCTGTATGAACGCAGGTTTTTTCCACAGTTTTGAAGCTAGAGCAACCAAACTTGGTGTACATGTTGGTATATACCATATGCAGACAAAGTGTCAAGACTTCCCCCCACCCCCACCCCTTCCCCCACAAACCGCAAAAAACTATATCTTCCACAGTTTTAGAGCTAGAGTATCCAAATTTTGCACAAGGGCTACTAATCACTTCCTGGATCGATCTGGTAAAAAAAAAATTGGCCACGCCCACCTCCGCCCCCACAAATGAGCAAAGTCTGTATCTCCCACACCCCTTTAGCTAGAATCACCAAATTTTGCAGGTTGAATTCTGTTGCCTTGGATTGGATAAAAATAATTTTGCCACGCCCACCTCCGCCCTTGCAATCGACCAAAGTTTGTTTCTCCCAAACTTGTAGAACGGGCCCAACCAAACTTAAATTGATGGCAAAACTTGAAAGATTTGAGCAAAAATATAATTGCCACGCCCACTTCTGACTCTTCTCGAATCCGACTGCAACGTTCTTACTTGTTTTCTTCCAGAATGACGGAAATATCGTGTTTTCCTTGTCGTTTTACACTAGGGGACATCGATACTAGGATATCTCAGAATGTACTTTTGGAATGAAAACAAGAAAGAAATTTTATCTTTGGCGTGCCGAAGATATATACCCTTGCAGGAAAGATTTGCATAAGAAAACTTATTTTTCAACCGATCGTTCCTATGGCAGCTATAAGATATATTGGTCGGATTTCTCTGAAATGTTGTCAACATATGTGAAAAGTGCTAAGACTGAGACATAGTGAGTTTGGTTGAGTTATTTTGAAAAACAAAATAGTTTTTCATACAAAAACTTATTTTTCAACCGATCGTTCTTATGGCAGCTAAATGTTATAGTGGTCCGATCTGGCCGATTCTGAAATATGTACTGCTTGCAGAAAGAATAAGCATCTGTGCCAAGTTTCATCACGATAGCTCTAAAACTGAGGAACTAGTTCGCATATAAACAGACGGACTGACGGACATGACAGACATGACTCGGTTGATGATGCTGATCACGAATACACAAATTGAAAGTTTGCGAACATACTACTAATTTGTTAAAACAGTATCTTTTTATATTCTTCAGTACGCTTTCACATAAAATGTATCTAAAAGTGGTTCAATATAAACGGAACTTATATTACTAGCTTTAAATATACATACATCAAAAAGGATTTAAAGCGATATTGATGAATGTCTCTGCTTATAAATATCACATAATTCTATTAAAATTAACAATTTTGAATAACTATTCAAAACAACAGTATGTATGCCATTTTATAACTATGATCTCTTGGAAAAGTTTAGTAATATATACAATTAAAAAGTACAATTGTACTTATAACAACAAGATAAGATAGGGTATTCATTCACATATGCTAGGTTTTACTCCCTCTTCAAAAAGTTAATGCACGATAAATGTTTGTCTTATGTGTGCGTGTACTTATATAACGCACTTTGCAATCGAAACACGTATCGTTCATGTTTGGTGATTATAAAGTTTTAATGAATACGCACCACATACCGAACCCCAATGGCAATTTGAAGTTGGATGCACGTTGCTGGTCCTTGTTCCAATACCCGTTCGGATACAACAACTGCAGCTGTATTTTATATTATTTTTACAACGACATCGCACAAAGCTCTCTCTGTGCCTGGCAGGATATTAACACGTACATGTGTGCCATAGCCAGGATGTGCGAACATCCAATGTCCTTACAATCCATAAATATGAATGACTCAGAGAGAAGAGATGGCAAAACACTCCTTTTTGTGTATTTTGCCATTCAATTGGCTTGCGTGTCGTGTTTCTTACGTTCGACCTTTACAGCCATATTCATATCTGGCGAATCAGCAATGGAAATGTGTTCGGGATTGCCATTTGGGATCGTTAAGACGCACGCTTTGTCTTCCAAATTGTCATTTTAGTTGTTTAATATTCGCAAAACATGCAAAATATTTCAAGACTTTTCACATATTATTGCTGCTTTTCTCACATACCAAATTGGATACGGAAGTCTGTGAAATAATAAATGCATATTTAATTTAACATTGAACAATACACGATGCATATTACATTCCTAACTCTGCTGTCAATCGACTAATTTGACTCAACAGTTGTTCATCGTCTTCAACAATGGCAAAGTCGTTTAAATTTCAGTGTATTTTATACGATAATTATGCAGATGGTATTATATTTGTATCACAAAATGAGTAATACAGAACAAGTCGTTTCCGATCTCATAAAAATATATAATTGTTCGAGGCAATCTAGTAACGTTTTGGACAAACGAAACGTATTTTCGTCTGTCCGTCTGCTTATATGCAAACTGCTATCAAAATTTTAAAACTTTCTCTAAGAAATTTGGCTTAGATGCTTATTTTTGAAGGCATTTTGACAACATATTCTAAAAGTCGGAACATAGAGGTGGCAAAACGCCAATTGTTAAAATCATCGATACTTTTCATAGAACTATCGAAAAATTAGTTGTATCACATAAATATATAAATCATTTAAAATTCGATTCATTCTAATGAGTTGCACAAGTTAAACAAACCCAAAATGTATAACACTATAATTGACAACATTTCAAAATTCATATATTTAAACATTAAACATATTTCTATTAAAAAACAAGTACGAATACTCTAGTCGAGTGTGCCCGACTACGAGACTCCCTGCTCCCAACTTGCATTTCATTTCAGTTCAGCGGCAACACAAGCAAACAGCGCACTTAACGTGTCCAGTTCCTGTCAAACTGTTGTTTCTGCCTGCTGAGACGGCGGTAATAGATTCTTCCATAACTTTGGTGGTATTTATCCGATCGTGTTGAAATTTACTTAACTGACCAACGTTGATTAAACATATATTTGTACCAAAAATCAAAACTTTTTCTTTAAAATTGTGGCTGATGGGAGTTATTTTCGATTTGCGAGGGTGCATCTGAAATTCGAAATAAACTTGATCTGCGTATGGTATACAGAAACCTGCATGCCAAGTTTGGTGTCTCTAGATATTATAATCTCCGAGATCTGTGTGTTCATACGGACAGACGGACATGCCTAGTTCGTCTCGGCTGTCAATGCTGATCAAGAATATATATAGTTAATATATTCGGAAAGGCCTTCTTCTGCCTGTTACATACATTTGCAGTACTTTATAGCTCCCTTTTTCCCATTTTTAATGGGAACAGTGATCAAAATAAAAATAACTTCAATTTATTTCCTTTTAAACAGCATATTTCCATACAGAATTGAGACTAAAAATATAAAATTATAGAATAAAATTCTAGAAATGTAACTATGGATGCATTTAACAAAACTTACTATAGATAGTGGAGAGAACTTAAAACTTTCGATATAATCGATGTTGTCATCGATGTTTTGCCACCTCTGATAAACGGTTGGTCGAATGTTGTATGAACAACTTTTCAGCAATGGTAAACCAATATTACTACCTTAGGATTATACCATAAAATTCAATCAAATTCTTTCTATGAGAAGTAATCTTTATATAATAACTAGTATGATCAATGTTCAGTTGTGTAATGTTCCAGTGTTCTGCGTTAAAAGTAATATCAGGCGTGATATTTTTCATGATCTTTCCTTCTATTAAGTAGTTAAATGAAATGTGAAATAAAGTTATCAAACGCAATATATCATTGTTGCCCGAGAGTAGGAATTGCCACTGCTCTGTAGATAATTAATTTAAATGTCAACTTCATAAACGCTGTCATCTGCCAGCCTTAGCAGTACCTGTGTTACCTGTTCAGTGTGCACTAATGAGCACAAACAACAACAACAACAACAGCCACAACAACAACAACAACAGCAATGCTGACAACTTGCAATGTTCAAAAATTAATTACGCTGCGGATTGGTTGCCATGTTACCAGTTAATTATGACCTTTTTTTTCAACTCTGAATGTGCCGCGACTGCCGACGACAAATTAAAGTTATGGCCGAATTCTACATTGGTATTGGTCCATGACGATACAGGCCCAAGCAACAACTAAGCAAACGGCATTAAGTTGGCAACAAAGGCGGAGGTGTGGCCCAAAACGAGTTTCTTTGTCTTAGTCTGAACCGTTCTCCCCCCTCGCGTTGAAGTCTTTGTGTTCATAAATCCAATCAACGTTCTTTTTAATGGCGATTTTCTTCATGAGTCCATTTTATTTTCTGTGCTTCTTTTTGCGGTTTTTTTTGTTTTTGTTTTTATCTTAATTGTGCGACGGACCACACGTGAGTCAAATTGGGTATTCATAAGAGTGTGATACGATAGCAAGAACTTGTTATACTCTGTTTTAAAAAATGGAAAAAAAAGAGTAGACTAGGTTTGTGAAATGTTCATCCGTCCGTCCGTTTGTCCGTCTGTATGAACGCAGTTTTTTTCACCAGTTTTGAAGGTAGAGCAACCAAACTTAGTATAGATGTTGGTGTATACCATAAGCAGATCGACCAGCTCGAATCACCATTACAAATAGCTGTCACAGGAACGATCGGTTGTAAAGTAAGTTTTTGTATGAAAAACTTGTTTGTTTTTCAAGATAACTCAGCCGAACTCACTTTACCTTAGCTTAAGAACAGTTAATACATGTTGACAAAATTTCATCAAAATATGACGACTATATCTTATAGCTGCCATAGGAACAATCGGTTGGAAAATAAGTTGTTGTTTGAAAAACTTTTGTGTTTTTCAAACTCACTTTACCTAAGTTTAAGGACAGTTTATAAAATTATAATTAGTCTTTACAAAAATTTAATTTATTAAACGCAAAAAAAAAAACGAGTATATCGCAGTCGGGAGAAACCGATTGCAACGTTCTTGTTTAAAAAACATTTTAATACCTGAAAGATATAATTTTTAAGAGAGTGAATGACAATGTCTATAAAATTACTATGCTTGATTTATTTATAGAATTTAAAGAAAATGTAACAACTTAAAACTTTTATCTATACATATAGATAGATAGGAAAATATGAGAATCACTTTTACACACAGAGAACTATCACATTTTTGTGCCTCCAGGATCTAAGCTGGCCCATTCCAGAAATCGTACTATATTATTTTAAACATCTTTGTAAATATTAAAATGTTCTCAAATTACTTATTATCATACAAGAGGTAAGCTCTTCAATCTGTTAAATATGTGTACATGTATGTATTTTTTATATATATATTAAATATATTCGCAATGCATTTCGAATTGTGACTGAAAAGTGAATTCAGTTAAGAAGTATTCGAGGTTTTAATTTGTTTTTAAATTGCACATTTGGCAGGACATTAAAACGCCACCAAAAAAGAATCAACACGACATTTTCGCCATTCCGAAGGGGTTGCTGTGTTGAGGTGGGGTGAAGGGTTGGAGGGTTGGAGTGGGCAGTTCTTTGTTAGCAAGTGTCCTCATAGAGACTGAATCTTGATTAGAATTCTTAAATATTTATAAAAACAGCAAACGACATGGCCTGGCCCATTGGGCACAGAAAAGCAAACAGGTAGATTCGCATTCTGCCAGCTACCAAATATCCTTCCATCCTTCCACCTATGCCATGAGGGAGACGCTTAGTTGGGCAGGCGCCACGCCCAAATGAGGTCGGAATGTGGGCGTATGAAATTTACATAAAACGCAAATAAATGAAACAACAGTTAGTCGAGCACGAATCGGGTTATGAAATTAACATTTGGAGCTTTGCAATGCGCCCGAACTGGGTACGCTTTAAGCTGAAGCTGAAGCTGAGGCCTCGTCTCTATTTGGCTGCTGAGCCAGCACTTGCCACTTGGCCGCAACTAAAAATGCGAAAAGTCGACAAAAAGTCTAAAAAGTTTTCGTTCCACCCATTCCGGATTGTGGAGCGGACCTCTTTGCAAAACGAAATGAAATTTTCAGTCGACTTGCCAACAACACAAGCCCCCTCGAAGCTGCTGGGCTGGGCTATGCTTAAGAATGGGCTATTCTGCTGTGTTGCAACGGAGTTGGAATCCAAACAGAAACTGGGACGTTCTTGGCACTGGCAGCAGCATCACCGACACAACGTTGACTGCGAGGACACAGTCGACACATTTAACGATTATTGCTGGCCATTAAAAATAACAAGCAAAAGTTTTGCGCATAAAGCCGCTTCGGGGATTCATTCAACGAATCCAATGGCGAGCAAAACTCTTTTGCCGAATCCTTTCTCAATTGCAATTGTTGATCCTTTCGCAACTTCGGTTTGTATCGTTGTCACAGGTTTATTTTGCAGGCAAATCGCTAAAGTTTAAATTCAATTCAAGCCAAAGTAAATAATTTTTCAAGTCGCATCAACAAGACTGTTTTTCGATTTGCCTTTTTAGATAGTTCAGGCTTTGCGTTTAATGCTCCTTAGTAATTTCAATTTTTAGTTGAAAAGATTTGGATCATATTAAAATCATTTGATAGAGCCACTTATTGATTACTTTGTGGGTATTGAGAAAATGCAGCTTTATAATGTAATTTAATAGTTACTTGACTAAAATGTTTTATTTTTTTTTTGTTATTCAAACATTTCAGGCTACCTTAAAATAACAAGAAATATCAAAATAAAATTCAGTGGTCTTTAATTCATTTAACACACAAATTTAAATAGACGGTATTTTTCTGTTCCGTGTGGTAAGCTGACTAGTATAACATTGTTGTAACAATCAGCTTTCTGTTATGTGCAGACTCACGTTTTCAAGTGAATGTCATACCATGTGCTTCTTCTTTATCGAAGTTTACTCCTCCGCTTAACAGAAGACTCCAACAGTTAACAGAAAGGCGAATTCAAATGGGACAGCTGTTAAAGTTGTCGACAAATTCGTATTTTGCAGAATTTTGTGGTTTTGGGGGTGGATTTTTGAAATAAAAAGTATGAAATAAAAATTTATGAAAAGGAAATTTCATGATCCTATTTTGATAATGACCTTTTCTGTGCAAAATGTTTCTCGAATTTTTTGAAACCAAAAGCAGCTGTTTCTGAACGCTCTTTAACTACTGGCCTTCTAGCGAAGAATTACCGAACTCTAGAACAACTTCTCTTACTCAATTTACGCTATTTCGGGTAATGTTTCGTTACAGCTACCCCAAGTGAAATCGGATGAAAGCACCAAAACGCTTGGTTTGTGCTCCAAAAATTCGGAATAATTCCAGAATCTCAAAACTAGGCTGGGAATTTTTTTTTTTTGCCGAAAAATGTGTTAAAAAGCTGTTTTATATACCTTATCGATAGACCCGCTCCACGCGCTGGTCTATCGATAAGGTATATCGGTGTCGTTTTGAGTTAACAGAGTAGCGGGGTTTGTTGATTTTGGAGGCGCTGCGCACAATTTTATCGCGCGTTTTTTGTTTAAATAGTTTCACCGATTTCTTGCTAAAATTGTTCGAAGTGTCGGCAACTTAACAAACTTAACTCACTGTTAACGCATACAGCGCTGTTAACGACAACATTGGCACAACTTAAATTGGATTTCTGTTATATTTGCCGTCAGCTTCCGATGCCGGTTTTTAAATCCTAGAATTTTTCTGCATTTTTGAGCCCAAAACCAGATTTTTTGATCGCTGTTTCGCAGCGGCTTATGTTTGTTTTAACAGCAACTCCTTCGCTTAACAGAATGCTCCTCCACTTAACAGCAGACTTTCTTTTTTTGGTATTTTCTTGTTTGCCGCTAGTGGTCACACTTAGCACAAATTTAAAGTGATTTATTTTTAATTAAAACACAACAAAATACATAAAGTAAAAGAAACACAATGGACAATGTAAGAGAACTTATACAATTTATGCAGCCCAATCAGCGACTGGACCTAAAAGCGGTAGCGCTGACACACGTTCTAAGTTAGTAAACAATGCGCAGCAATGTAAACAATGGGGCCGAGCGCAACACGTGCTCAGCTAACAGATCTAAATTATGTTTAATATTTGATTTTCTAAAGGTCTGACCGGCAGCACAGAGGGCAAGGAAGCAATACTATCGCTAGATGACATGCTTATGGCTATTTTTGGGCTGACATATGATTCCAACGCTACTGTGGCCAAGGATGCAGTGCTCAGCCTGATAAACCTGACGGCGGAGGAAGCAGGTGCCATCAAAGTGTACGAATTGGCAAAGGAAGTGCAGCCTGTATGCTAAAATAGAGACAAAGTCAAAGCTGACACTAATCGATTGCCTTTCCAGAGCTTTTCCATTGTGGAAGTGGCCGCCAAGCAGATATGTGACGAACAGGCTGAGCTGGCCGATGCCTGGAGCATGGTGCTGAGCAACCTTACTCGCGTCGAATCCTTGGTGCATGCTATACTCGACACATTGGAGCCATCGCTATCTCAACTAGCCAAAGCATTTGCCAAGCTGGATTACAATACTAAAAAGTCCAAGCTGCACTACTTGGCGCCCATTTTCTGTAATCTAACTCAAGTGCCACGCGGACGAGAGCTGTGCTGCCAGGCAAAGTATCGGCTGCTGGAGAAGCTGCTGCCGTTTGCATCGTTTGAGGAGAGCGTGGTGCGGCGTGGCGGCACCATAGGCATCATTAAGAATATATGCTTTGATGCAGTATATCATGATGTGATACTAAATGAACAGGATGACATATTAGTTGCTTTATTACAGCCGCTGTGTGGTCCCGAAGAGTTTAGCGATGAGGATAACGAAAAGTTGCCCATTGAGCTGCAGGTAATGACTCAATCTTTGCCAGACCGCTGCTGCATGTGCTAATTATTAATTGCAGTACCTGCCCGAGAGCAAAACACGCGAAACGGATCCGGATCTGCGTAAAATGCTGCTAGAGTGCCTACTGCAACTGTGTGCCACCCGTCGCAGCCGTGAGCTACTTCGTGCCAAAGGCATCTATGAAATTCTTCGCGAATATCACAAATGGGAGGCCAAGGTTGGTCGGGATAGCGAATGCTTGCTAGCCTGTGAGAACGTTGTAGATATTCTAATCAAGTAAGTTGACTGCCAATTTTATTTAAAATTGATATAAATGTTTGATTTACAGAAAGGAGGAGGAAATTGGACTCGACGACTACAAAACTGTGGAAGTGTCCGAAGATCAGGCTGATAAGTTTGTCCAGGAGGATGCCGCCTACGTTAAGAGTCTTTTAGATTAAATAACTGTTCCACTTAATCTCTCCGACTGTAAATATGTGTAGCATAAGTGAAACTAAGAGAGCGTATTATATATTCAATATATGTATGCAGTTTTTATTCAGAAATGTTTATAGTTTACGAGTGTTTGTGTTTTATATGACTTAATTAGCGTTAGAAAAAGTTGTACGCACGCATTTAAATGCAAAGAAACAATTTTAATTCAATTCGATTAGTTTTAGTAGCTTCGATATCTAGTTTTGTTTTTTTGTTTTTTGGCTTAAAAATAAATATAAACTTCTTAGATGCTAAGTACATTTGCATTCAAAAATGATTAGCAATTGTATGCCATGAAACTTCAATGTTTTATACACTTTGCTTGGTCGTTCATTGTATGTTATTATTTTGTATATATGAAGTGTGTTTAAGAATTTTTTATTATATCGGTTGCTAGCCAATCAGGTGCTTTAGTATGCATTAACTTTTTGCTTTCGATTAAATATTTTAGTTGCATTGCAAGCATGCGATTTCAGCAAAATTTTGTTATCTTATCAAAAAACTTGTGCAAACTTTCTTTAATATTTTTTACATAGTTAATTTTATTTTGAATGCGGAAACCATTGCAAGCTCGCTTTTGTGTGGAAAAAAATTTTTAAACATGAAAAATAAAAACAGATATAAATTGCAGTTATATTTGTACGGTTATTACATACTAACAATTTTCATTTATAAAATGCTATTGTTCATTTAAGCCTTTGCACATAGATGTAGCTTGGTCCTATTGGTTGTCCATTTTAATATATTTATATTTATAGGTGTGTTAAATGTAGATCGACTTTATAATTAAAGGTTTTGGCTTAATGTAATGTTGCAAGTTAAAAACTTAATTTTTAATAGCTATTCGATTTTATTTTTTAATTGTTAACTTAGAACTGCTTGTCGTATTAAATTCCTGCATCAAGGGCCAGCATCGAGTTAACTAATCAAAATAACTGCGAAACAGAGGAAGCCAATTATAAAGCTACTGGCGTATTATAAATAGCTTGAATAGTAAGAATTTCAGGTAAGCTGTTGAATTTTTATGGCCAACCAAACGAAAGATAAGGCGTCAGCAAACTGTTCTATAAAAGATTAAGTTTATTGTACAAAAATCAACCTACTTATTTATTTATATGAAAATTTGTTAAATGAAATATGCTTAGCGCATCTCCATGCGGCGGGACAGCACCTCATATTCAAAAATCTTGACCTCATCAGCATCAAAGGGTATATAGAGACAACCGTGAGAGGGATGCACTTTGCCTACGGTGAGACTGCCGGCATGATAGCCACGTCCGGCGTACAAGTCCTCGCCATCCACATTGCGACCCACTCGGACGGCACCAGCTGGCACCTCTCCATTTGCACCGGCCAACCATTCGTAGTTGTAACCACTTAGAACTTCATAGTTTTCCAGCTCAATCTCTTGATTGCCATAGGACACATAAGCCTTGCCCTTGTTGGGTATTACCTTTGCCGGCAGCAAGTCGTTGTTGTAGAAGGCACGTCCAACAAATATGGTATCGCCATCGCAATCATGACCAGCAGCGACAGCATCCTGTGGCAAAGCTCCATTGCTGTAGTGTAACCAACTGTGTGCTGCAAAGGATCAGTCGATCTTTTAGTTGGACCACAGGTTTCAAAGTGTATCCCAATGCTTACCATCCATTGTGTTTGGCTTTCAAGTACGTACTATTATGAGTATGCTATGCCAAGCAGCAAATTTAGCAATGGAAATTTCTTACACTGTTGATAAAAGCTTATCTGGTTTGTTTTTTCTAGACCCCGACACAATAGCGGTGCAAGTAATCTGCTGATGAGTCAAGCCAATAAAGTGGCATTATCAAGAACATACATACAAATAACAATGGTAGACGTGACACTTAGCTGGGTTTATCTTTACAACATGATTTAAGGTGCTGCGATAGAAAAGTTCTAAGAATCAAATCGAATCAATGAAAATGAAATCGAAACAGGAAATTTAAAATATTTGGAAACTTTTTGAATAAGGCCCTTTTTTTTATCAGATCATTTATATATAATAGGAAGCTCATCAAAAGTACTCGTACATAAATACTTTTTTATATATGTATGTATGTATGTAAATACATAATTCAATATATTCACAGGAATTAAGTATGTATAAAAATAATAAATTAAAGTAATTTAAGTAGCATCTGTTCAATTAGTTAACTAATTTGCCTCTACCAAATTGCTTGTTTCGCAGTTAGTTTTCTACATTTGCTAACTCTATCTAAATGGCCACTAATTTATTTATATAATACATAATTGTTAATTAAATTGCCTAAAATTCAGCATTTTCTAATAATTAAATCAATCTACCATATATACAATAGTCGAACAATACACAGGCGAGTTGTAAGTAAATTTAAATACTTATTAGCTAAAAATAATTGCAATTGAATTAGAATTTTCATTTTTATGTTGTCTCGCTTGATTTTTGATTCGATATTTGCCTAGTAGCGCTTAGCGTTTTAATGTTAAATTTAGTTCATCAATTATTGTTAAATAGTTGTTAAATATTCATTTATAAATCACATAATTGCTTGATGAATTCCATATAAACATGTTTTCTTTGTTTAATCTGCTGCATTATCCTGTGTTATCCTTGTGTGCAATTACTGTTAGGTGCAATTGTAGACACCGAGAGAGGGGAGAGAGAGACACAATAGCTGGGAAGAGAGTTAGTTATAGGGAACAGCGTTTGAAGCTGTGTACAAATATTCGCGCAGTTGAATTATATTAAATGCTTTTCCACGTTCACTCTAGCTAAATTTTCTTCTGCTTTTGTTGTTATTGCTCCTGTTGTTGTTGTTTTTGTTATTGTTGTCACTGCTACCTAGCTGCCGCCAGCAGCAGCAGCGTCACGCCGAGTAACAAGGACTCCACGTCCTTCGCGTGGCTGCTATTGCAGGCATCCGCATCACTGCAGCTTTGAAGGCAGCCGTGTACGTATCTAAAGGAATGAGAAAAAGTGTGAGAGCGTGAAAGGTAGGGAAAATGTGAGCAGGAGCACAGATAATGTTAAGTTATGGCTACGACAATGGGAATATATTAATGTCAGAATGTCGCAAAGGTAACTGTGCGCTATTTAATATACGTCAGAGCAACGCAATGCATTGAAATGACGCCAAAGGACGAATAAAACATATAATTTATCATTTATAACATACACATCAGTACACAATCTATCTACACATGTACAGTGTACACTTTGTAGAAAAAGCAAATAAATGTTACTATTTTTTCTGACATTTCTATATAAAGGGAATGCTGCGCAGCTGTGCAGAAATAATTAGGATTCAGTAGTATTTGTAACGGGCGTACTTCAAGTTTTATAAATGACCTGTTCTAAATTATATTTTCATTAATCAGTTGTGGGTGACTAATGTACTAATGAACTGATCAGCTGCTCTTGATTGCATCATACATATGTCTTAGAGATGACATAAAGCTGCTATAGAAATGATCGGTCGAAATAAAATGAGTTTTTATATGAAAAATGTATGTTTTTGATTATACAGAAGCTTAAACCATATTTAAGCTATCTTGATGAAACTTGGCACATGTGCTTCTTCTTTCCGCAGGTAGTACCTATAGTTGAATTGGGCAGATCGGACCAATCAGTTGAGAAATAAGTTTTTGTGTGAAAAACTTTTTTTGTTTTTCAAAATAGCTTATCCAAACTCACTATGCCTAAGTTTTAGCACTTTTCACATACATATGTTGACAAAATTTCAGCGAAATCGGACCACTATATCTTATAGCTGCCATGGGAACAATCAGTTGAAAAATAAGTTTTCTTATTCAATTTTCTGCAATGGCATATAAATTCGGCACGCCGAAGATAATATTTCTTTCTTGTTTTTAGCTGTCATCGGTAGAATCGGATAACAACACAGAGCCCTTGACATGATTTTACTGAACTGTTATCACTGAATATAATTTATGCAAATTGAATACGAATTCATACCCATCATGTAAATCTATATGTGCATAAAAGTTAATTACAAATACAGGTCTGTGCAGCTTATAAAAGTCCTTTTATGTACCTATGTCATAAAAGGTATCAGCTGACACAAAATGAAATACATTTGGATAAGTCACGCACCTGTTATCGTAGTAGAATTTTCCACAATGTGACATTCTTATAATCTCAGTGTCTGTTGTTAGTGTACCACTGTCCAGGGCGCAGCCTCGAACTGTTATCGTCTCGCCGTTGTCATCTGTGGAAAATGCAGTTTTTAATAGCTACAATAATATTATAATATTTTAAACTTATTACTCACCATAATAGCCGGCAATTTTAATGCAAGCCGTTGCCGGGAAGAGGCCATCGCGACCTTTGCGACCACCCATACAGGGTGACTCAAGTATGGCGGTTGAATAATTGTTATGAAATGGATCATCGCATGCCTTGTTGGCGCCGTTATACGAAACACACTTGAAACAGTCTATGCAGTAGCCTGTCTTATAGAATATATAATAAATATTAAGAGCTCATCTTTAATAACATCACCTTACCGCTGCTGATTAGCATGCCGAGCAGCAGCGCCAGGCATCTGATGATTTCCATTGATGTGAACACCGCCATTTTTAGAAGTGGACTCACAGGATGCGGATTTGTATGGAAATGTTATGTGGCCCACTGCCAATTTGGGCGTTGCAACATTTTTGGCCTGCAAGCAAAGCAAAAAGATACATATAACAAAATGACAACTGATTGATTATATGGCTTCTGTTGATGGAGAACAAATTGATAATGTCAAAAAGTAGACCATGGCATATGCCGTTGAGATATTCATTTTCATAATTGGCTTTTTATAAATTCCAGGGCTATGCATGGTAAATTCCAATTCATATTTGGATTTGTCGATTTCAACGCTTGAAAGCGTCAAGCTCGTAAAAATCAAAAGTTCGACCCTCTCATCCTCAGGCGTTAGCCATAAAAACTTCGTCGGCAAAGCCAAATTGCCAATCCAGTGAAGAAGACGCGCATTCAGCCAAAAGCAAAAGGTAATAAATTTCACAACGCCAATTTTTGACACAATTTTCGCTTCAGGTTTTTTTTTTGCTCGATGGGGAGTCTTTTGACGCAGGCGGAGCGTGTGGCATATTTTTATTGCAGGAGTGTAAATAATTGCTTTTCAGTCGATTTTCGTCTCGAATGCTCACCATATTTTTACTCCCTGTTCCCATTAAAAATGGGAAAAAGGGAGTTATAAAGTACTGCAAATGTGTGTAACAGACAGAAGGAGGCATTTCCGACTATATAAACTATATATATTCTTGATCAGGATCAACAGCCGAGACGAACTAGCCATGTCCGTCTGTCTGTATGAACGCGTCGATCTTAGAGACTATAAGAGCTAGAGACACCAAACTTGGCATGCAGGTTCCTGTATACCATACGCAGATCTAGTTTATTTCGGATGCACCCCCCCCCCCCATTTCCACTGTCTCAGCAGGCAGAAACAACAGTTTGACATGCACTGGGAAAGTTAAGTACGCTGCTTGCTTGTGTTGCCGCTGAACTGCTTGAAATGCAAGTTGGGAGCAGGGAGTCTCGTAGTCGGGCACACTCGACTAGAGCATTCTTACTTGTTTATAGTTGTTCTTGTTCGATATGACTGTTGTTGTTGTTTTTGTCAGTTTAATGGCCCAAGGTGATTGGTTTGAGTATTTTTTCTCTTGTTCTTTGCCAACACAAATTATGACAAATGCCTTTGACTTACGAACAGAAACATGCGAAGAGATGTAGTTAAGCTATGAGCACATAATTTATGTGAAAATCGCGTGTAGCTTAAAAGTTTTCATTTTAAATACACCCATGCATAGCATTTCCAGAATCTTTTATGCGTATTAATGAAGTCTGATTGCTATGCTGGCAATTAATAATTTCACTCTATTCATCATATTTTTCAATAATACATGTTACAAGATAGATCCATGTCACAATGCAGAGGGTGTCTACGTCCCATATGGAACTATGAAAACAAATGTACGATGCAGAAAAAACATTTTAAAAACATTTGAAAAAAGCAAACACTCTGCACGCCCATCGCAACCATTTTGGTGGAGACAATGGTCACTCAATCAATTCCATAAATATGTATTCGATTTTGATAGCAGAGATTGGCATAGCTTTAATACTTCAACAGATTTCAATTACATAGCCAATAATAACATACGATAGTTGTTCTTGATGTTACCAGCGTAGCCAAATAATAATTGTATTCATTTTGTAAAAATGAAGATCTAATAATATTCTACGCATTTATAGCTCAATAAGTACAGTTTTTTAAGTAAAAGCCTTCAAACTGGGCGCTATCCATAAGACATATGCCCAGCCTATTTTCATGGTAAGAAACGAATTCCATTGTCAGGCTATTAATTACAAGCTAAAGTATTCTCTTATTATACATATCTTCACCAGCAGGCATGGTAACAAGCTATAATTAAATTTCAAAGTTGTTTACCTGTTCAGCTCAACTCCCCTTCGGTTGTCTCTTTCATTCTATTTGCAAATTAGCCACTAAGCAGACCAACGGGCTGCCTGACTGTCATATTGGCTGAGTGGCATAACAAACGTCACAGGAAACAGCATTCAACTACAGTGTTGGCGGAAACGGAAGTCAGCCATCCCACAACTCTCATTATTTTCTACTGCTTATTCTTCTTTTGCTTGGCCAAATGAAGTTTAGTTTCTGTGTTGTTGTTATGATTTGCATTGTTGTAGTCTTGTTTGTGTCACATAAATATATAAAATGTAGCCACTGTCTCTTGTATCCTTGTAACTACCAACCATTGTCATTGTCCTCTTTTAACGACTCTCAATGTGCTTGTTTGTTGCAGAACCAAAGAAGATATACCTATGTTTGTGTATGTGGCAGGTCTTATTTAATTTCGTGGCTACCTTTATAGCCAGACAACAGCTGAGCTGACCTATTAATTTTTTGACAAAGCTTAATTTCTAATCAGCCAGCTAATCTGGTCTACTCAAGAGATTCCTTGGCGCACATTAAAAATGAGAAATGATAATGCGTTTGAAAAACCAAAACTCAACTAAACAAAATACCCCAACAACGCAGCTACTTCAAAGGTAAGTCACTAAGTTCCTAATCTGCTTGGAATAAAGAGAAATGTTGCACGACTTTGAAGCTTAATTCGGTCAAATTTATTTAATTCGGATTTTAATTTTGGCTGCTTATTATGTTCAGGATCAGTTTCTATCTGCAGGACAGTGAGGCAAATGTTTAGGGCAATAAAGTTGTTGGAACAACAATTGGAGAAAAAATGAAATTTTAGAAATATTTTAGCAAGTGTCGAGTGTTCCCCGTAAGCTTTTCAAAGCTGACAGAGTATTTATTTTTGACCGCTGCTGTTGCTACCAAATGATTTATTATGATTTCAGATTTGACAACGATAATCTGAATATAAGAAGGCTTTGCGTTAGATTCGTTCAGGCTGACCCATAAGCTATGGCTATTTTCTTTTGGCGAATCTGGTGGCTGAACTCCATGTAAAATCAATATTATCGCCGTTGTCATCAATATCCCTGTCCCTTCTCATCTCAAGCAGCTGACAAGGGTTCAGAATGTCAGAGGCGACAAAAAAGTCAATACCAGGGCCACACAAGCAAATTTAGGACAAAGTTTAGACAAAGGTCTCATTCTGCTCCTTTAACAGCCGCGTGCGATTTTCTGGCGTGTGCCTTAATGGCCTGGAAGTAAATTCCACATTTGTTGCTCATTTCCATTTTGTTGCTAAGTTTCGAATTTCAATCAAAGTTGCAAAGTTTTTTTTGCCATTTTAAAATTTCGTCTACCGTTAAGGACGCTATTTCAAAGGCTGAATTTCAATTTATGTCAGTTTAGCTTTAAATAAATTGAACTTAAACAAGTTATATAAGCAGCTTATCCAAACAAACGTCATGAAAACTTAATCATTGCAAAATCCAATAATTAAATTTATCGGGTCTTCTCACGAAATTTTTTAAGCCTAAAAACTGTAGTTACTTTCTATCAGTCAAATTGTGCAATTGACTTTGTTAGGTATACTTCTGCGTACTACGAACAATAAAAACACTATTTTTACTCCCTGTTCCCATTAAAAATGGGAAAAAGGGAGTTATAAAGTACTGCAAATGTGTGTAACAGACAGAAGGAGGCATTTCCGACTATATAAACTATATATATTCTTGATCAGGATCAACAGCCGAGACGAACTAGCCATGTCCGTATGTCTGTCCGTCTGTAAGTCTGTCCGTCTGTATGAACGCGTCGATCTCAGAGACTATAAGAGCTAGAGACACCGAACTTGGCATGCAGGTTCCTGTATACCATACGCAGATCAAGTTTATTTCAAATTTCGGATGCACCCCCCGCACTCCCGCAAATCGCAAAAGACTCCCACAGCCACAATTTTAAAGATAAAGCTTTAATTTTTGGTACACATGTATGTTTAATCAATGTGTTTCGGATGTGTAAATTTCAGTACGTTCGGATGAATAGCTCCAAAGTTATGGAAGAACTTATTTCCCCCGTCTCAGCAGGCAGAAACAACAGTTTGACATGCACTGTGCAAGTTGAGTACGCTGCTTGCTTGTGTTGCTGCTGAACTGCTTGAAATGCAAGTTGGGAACAGGGAGTCTCGTAGTCGGGCACACTCGACTAGAGTATTCTTACATGTCTTGTTTGTTTTCCATTAAATTTCGGTTGACAATTTTCGTACTGAACGCGCGAGAAGAGGAGTACATGAATAGATGAGGCAGTAGTCATTGTGACGCTATGCTTCGCAGCCCCCGTCCCGTTAAAACCTTGACAGGTCTCCAAGTACGCTCAACGGTTGTCGCCATTTAGTTGGCGGTACAGGCTCGGATGCCAGATTCCCGACCAACGCCGATCCGGCTTTGAACACAATTACCCATAAGGTATTGTGTCAGCCCTCGCATGGCCTCACTGCATGCAAAGATAACCATGGGATCACGTAGGCGACTGTACAACAACCAATGACAACGGCTTGAAGCCGGGACCCAATTATATGATGAGTTAAAACCAAAACATAACCCCCCCTCCCTCACCACCCCATTTTCTCCTTTCCCAAAATTGCAGTCAACAGACTGCAAGTGATGAAACTGCACTGCTGGTCTTCGGCAAGAGCAGTAAGATGGCGAGATCGCCACCACAAACGACGGCGAATATCAGTACAACCGGAACCTGCATGGAAACCAGCACGGTGGCTACATAAACTCCAGAAACCAGCACGGCGTCGGTATCTGGCAGAAGCACGCTCTGTAAGCTGGGTGAAGAGATCGTTACTCTCGTAGAAATGCTGGTAGATGGCAAAAGAAGGAGCATTCACCAAGCTATGAGAGACTCGATCGAGAGTATCAAGACGTTGTTCGAGCTGTCGGCTTTACAACTCCACGACGAAAAGGCGAAGGAGGTGATACGGCAAGGCTAAAGAGCAGAAACGACGCCAAGAGCTAGGCATTCATACGGCAAACACTAAGAGACGACATAAGGACGCTAAGGGCAATAAAAGCGAGCACGATGGAGGAAGCCCGCAGGAAAATGCAGAAGCCAGTGGACTGAAAAGTGCAAAAGCACATGGGCAAGAAGACCCAGCCGCATACGCTGAAGTGCTAAAAACTGTGCAGTGTGAAACGTCTCTACAGGAGTACAGAGAGTTGGTTAGCGGCATGAGACGTACAGCAGAAATTCTTCTACAGATGGGCAAGCCTTGGGACGAGTCAACCTCTAAGCTCCTAAAAGCGGTGCAAAAAAAAAAATATCCGAGCTTACCACAAGTGAAGAGGTGCAAAATGCTGTATTCGCAACAATTGATGGAGACATTCCGGCGGACGCAATTCCCAAACTGCGTAAGGCATATCGTGGCACTCAGGCGACGATCTTAGTCCTGCCCAAGGAGATGGCAGATAATATAATAGAGGGATGTGCGAAATAAGAATCGGATGGTCGGTTTGTAAAATCCGCGAGAAGAACGAGCCGAGGAGGTGCTATAAGTGCCTTGCATTCGGCCACATAGCGGCCGGGTGTAGAAGCGGTCATGATGCGTCGGGCCAATGCTACAACTGCGGAGGCACTCAGCATGCCTCAAAAGAATGCAAAAAAGCAGTCCAAATGCATACTATGTCCGAGAAATGGCCTGAAAGACACGGCACACAACACCCTAAGCAGGGCCTGCCCTCTGTATGCGAAGGCGGTCAGAAATAGCAGAAAAGATTAGGTTTATCCAAATAAACCTAAATCACTGCAGAGCGGCCCAGGATCTACTTACGCAAACTGTACGAGACCTTGGAATTGATGCGGCTATCATTAATGAGCCCTATCGACAAATGCACGATGGCATCTGGTTCCAGAATGGTGCGGTGATATGGGCATTGCCTTGCATTGGGCGAATTGCGTCTCCAGGCTATGTCAGAGTAAAGTGTGGAGGGATATACTGGTACAGCTGCTACATAGCCGCAAGTATACAGCCCGATGTTTTCGCAGCAATAATGGACGGTATAGCGGACGATGCGCGCAGCTACACTCCAGTAGTAATTGCAGGAGACTTCAACGCATGGTCGGTAGACTGGAGAAGCGCTAGGACGAATACGCGCGGAAGTCTGCTGCTGAAAGCACTGTCATGCATAAATATGTCCTTGGTGAATACTGGCAGCAAACACACCTACTCTAAGGGAGTTAAAGGATCAGTCATAGACCTAACCTTCGCTAGCCCACGCCTAGCAAGGCACATGACGTGGGAGGTCTCGGACATATACACGCACAGCGACCAACTATCCATTATTGGACAAATGGAAGCCCAACCAAGAACGCTCGCCATACAGCAATCTCACACTGGCTGGAAAGCGGATACGTTATATGAGGATGCCCTATTGACCATGCTGGATCTCACTCAGATCAGCGGAGATGCTGAGCAGTGCGCCAAGAGCCTACATACAGCGATGGAAAGAGCATGCAGAGGTGCGATGCTGCGGAAAAAGATAGGTGGTAACCGTCACAAGCCGGTACACTGGTGGAACCAAGACATCGTGGAGGCGCGACAAAACTGCTTTGCAGCAAGGCGGCAGTATCAGCGCGTCATGAAGCATGCCAGACGAAGGCCTTCGGATCTACAAGCCATGCAGCATGCGAAAACTCTGCAAGAGGATTTCCGGGCCAAGCGTAAGATACTGACCAAAAATATCAAACGGAGCAAAACGTTGTGCTGGAAAAAGCTATGTGAGGAAGCGGACGGACAGCCTTTTGGCCTTGCGTATAAACTAGTGATGGGAAAATTAGCAAGGAGCCCCATGCCCCCATGCCCTGAACAACTCGGAGTAATTGTTAACACACTGTTCCCAACCCATGCAGACAGCCAGCAATGTACGCTGGCCGAAGATTCATCGCTTCCGCAACTAACGGATGCTGCGGAGGTATAGCCCGCGTAAAAGCCGACAAAGCGCCTGGACCAGACGGTATCCCAACCAAAGCGGTAAAAGCTATAGTGGGAGCGCACCCGCACATCATTGCAGAGGTGTTCAACCAATGCATGCGGCAACGAATCTTTCCAACTAGATGGCAACTGCAGAGGCTCGTCCTTCTACCGAAAAGTGGGAAACGGCAAGAAGACCCCTTGGATTACAGACCACTATGAATGCTTGATGTGAAACCGAGCTCAATGAGCGCAGGGGCCTTTCCGACCTACAATTCGGCTTTCGCACGCAACGCAGCACTGTCGGAGCCATTAATATGGTGGCGAGCATAGCCCGGGAGGCGACTGCAGGATCGAAATGGCGTGGTGGCACTAAAGAATACTGCCTGGTAACGACGCTGGACGTAAAAAATGCGTTTAACTCCGCAAGATGGCCAAAGATAATTCAAGCTCTAAACCGAATCGGCATTTCGGAATACCTGGTCAAACTGGTGTCTAGCTACTTCGAGAATCGTGTCCTCGCATACGACACCGCGTCGGGGCGAAGAACGTACGCAATCACGGGAGGGGTACCGCAGGGCTCGGTACTGGGACATGTGCTATGGAACGTCATGTATTACGGAATTCTTCGGATGACAACACCAACCGGAACGAGTATAGTGGCAAAGGAACTAGCAGAAGTGGAGTTCATCACCAACGCGACCTTTAGACAGGTTAACAGCTGGCTGGACACGAACGGATTAGCACTAGCAGCACATAAAACTGAAGCGGTACTCATCAGCAGCCGGAAGCGAGTGGAGACTGCCCGCATAATAGTTGGACAAAACACTATTACGTCGAAACACGCTATAAAGTACCTAGGAGTGATGATAGATCACAGGCTGAGCTTCAAGGAGCACCTGAGGTATGTGGGGGACAAGGCGAGCAAGGCAGCGAATGCATTATCTCTGATAATGGCTAACACCGTAGGGCCATGCCAACAAACCCGATGGATTATCAGTAGCGAAGTACGTTCGATAATCCTATACGCAGCACCGGTATGGGCACCAGCGATGAGACTACCGTCTTACAGCTGAGAATGCAGGTCCGCATACAGACGCTGTGCACTCCGAGTGCTATGCGCTTACCGAACTGTGTCGGAGGAGGCAGCGCAGGTTCTTGCTGGAATGGCTCCGCTGGACTTGCTAGCAGAGGAGACCAGAAGTCAGCGACCCGAGAACTTGAGACGACAGGCATCCCAGGAGAAGTGGCAGGAGAGGTGGAGAGCTACTACCAACGGCAGCTGGACAAGAATGTTGATCCCGGACTTACGGCCGTGGGTGAGTAGAAAGTACGGACAAACCAACTTTTACATTACTCAGTTACTGACGGGACACGGGTGCTTCAAATCCTATTTATAAAGGTTAAAGCACGAGACGGATCCGCTTTGAACGCACTAAGCGCTGTCCATTGAAGACGCTAAACACGTTTTTTTTGTCTGTCCAAGATTCTCTGCTGAACGGGAAGAGCTTAGTCTAATTATTGGGAGACCATTTATAGTCAATGACTTATTAGACATCCTACTTAGCTCGCAAAACAATAGGCTTGCAGTAAGCAACATGTGTGCAGGGATCATCAAATCCTTGCGTCGCGTTGAAAGACAGCGTAATTCGAATTCAAACTCTAGACGAGATACTAGATGAGGATTTTCAGGCCATCTCCCCCTTTGCGATGTGGTATTTAGTAGATTGTGCCGCGAGAGGGAAATGGAGAGTAGGGGTTAGGTTTAGTGGGTGAAAGTTCCACACTTTTCGGCTTTTAATGCTTCCCCCCCTATAGCAGCAAAAAAAAAAATAATAAATAAAAAAATAACACACACAGACAAATTGATTTACATATTTGCCGCGTTGATGGCAACTTTTTGCTGTCACCTGAAAATGGGGAAAACTGCGGATTGCATTTGCACTTCATATCTCAAATTTGCAGTTAGCTTCTAAAGTGTGTGTGTGTATGTAATTCTATAAGTTGTTATTCCCTTCAGTACAGTAGGATTTGTAAACGTTGCAATCTGATGCTCCCGACGGTTTTATTCTCTCTTGTCTGACTCTTAGCGAGGTCTCACTGGTCGTGGCAATAATATATTTGTAACATAGAAAAGTGGCGTTCATATGGAAGGCCAGACAGACGGACGGCCAGACTGACGGCTATTTCACAAATCCAATATTTTATTTTAATCAATTTAGAAAAACAGAGTTTAATGAGACAGTCATGACTCATAAATAAAAAGCTTAACTGGTCAGCATTATACGATTTTTGTATTTAATATAAAATAATTCATTTTAATTGAAATCAAACTAAAACCACTAAAAATGCAAATGAAAATAGTAATTTGCTTAGTTAACTAACTCATTTCATTTATATATTGTGGCTTTGATGCTTTAAAATCAATCTAATTCTATTTACAAAATAAAATTGAGCATCGGAAGGGAAGAGTCTTAAAAAGCATTAGGTAAATTCTAGCTCAATAGGATTATCTTTAATGGCATTAAATGCTTCCGTTCTTATTTGTTTTTGCATTTTGAAAGCCAATTAACTGTGTCCTGTTTACTATTTACTATTTCCACAACGAGTATTTATGGGCCATACTCTGTGGGCTTTAACCGGAAAACTCAAATGATGTTGGAAGCTCACAAAAGTGACTTATTTCTGGACATGACACCAGATTAACGAGTATGTCCGGGTAATTTCAGGAGCTTAACCAAGGGTGTGTGTTTGTGTATGGGTGTATGTTTGTGTGTGTTTTTGCTGCCATGAATATTATTTGTTAAGCTCTTGAGGCAATTTTTTTCATTGATTGTTGCCTTCTGAATTGGTCCCCAAAATACCACATGTCAATTTAAATATGTGGCTGTCCGATTTGGGGCCATTAAATCAGCATAATCCCCAAGCGGAGTTTCCATTCAATCAGCGAAATAATTCTGTGTTGTGATTTAGTTTAAGTTTCATTTGAACCTCACGAAGAGATAGAAAACATAGGGAAGGGTATTAATACGGGGTATAGAATTTAAAACTGCAGACGACCATCACTGACAACTACAGCCGTATCAAGAAAACAAACAAGAAAAATTGCAAACGCGGTCTACGTGACCAGAGAAGCATGAGTGAAAACTAACGGTAACGACAAAAGAGGATCGCACTACTAACCGCCGAAAACCGACGCATGCTGGATACACAAAAGTAGAGGACGAAAACTCGACGCGTGTCAAAGTCGATAGAGAGAAGAGCGACAGGCAAAAGGGACAGCGCAAAAATGCAAGCTTGAGCGGCCACGCATCGAGGCGATCATAAGGGCCCAATAGTTAGGTACTTGCTGGGCTCGAAGACGAGCAGTGCTTAGAAATCGGCGCGAGAAACACGGATACAGAAATAATTCTACGCAACGCACGTGCAAACAAACGCAGTGCGTGCAAGTTATCACCCGGCTAGCCAAGCAATTCTAATAAGAAATATAAACAATATTCAGAAAAGACTCCAATTCCAATAGCCTAGCTTGTTCACCCTTATCAATCATCACTTTTGAATAATGCGCAGCTGCAGCTTATTATTTAACGTAACCTCTCAATATCAGCTTCAAGCTACTTAACGTAACACAAACAGTTCAGCTTCAAAATAAACATAGCAACAAAATCACTTAACGTATTTTGCGCATTACTTAACGTAAACACAATTAACTCAGCGTTTGCTTACAAGAGCCGCCTTCGCGAGCTTTTGAGCTTTAAGAAGCTTTAGCATAAACATTAGCTGACTTGCATCATAAGTTCAGTATTGAACTTTAGTTCTTTATTTGACATTGAATAAAACGGAAGCATCTCGGCTTCACCCTAATAAAATATATTTTTCAAATACGCATTCGCGATTTGGTTAATTTGCATTTGACTTGGGAAAAATACTACGAGGAGCAAACACTATTTTTTTTGCACCTATATGCAGTTTAACTAATTGTGATATCAATTACATTGTGATTTTTTGTTCGTAATAAAGATTTTGCCTTAATAATTTGTTAATTGCACATTGTGGTGGAATTGTGAACTTTGCTCTTTGGCTTTGTTTGTTTTTGATTAACAGAGTCTTGGATATTCTTTCTCTGTTTTGCGTGTGCGTGTTGTTGTTGCTTGCTCTAAAGCATTACTCTTTGCATCGCCCGCTTTTGCATTTCAGCTACTGCTGTGTTGTTGCTATTAACATTCTTGGCTTATCTTTGTGGTTTCATTTATTTACATTTTACAATTTCGCCTGCAGCTGTGTTGTTGTTTTTTTTTCATATTATTGTGTTGCTCTCTTTAAGTGCGCAGTTTTCGTTTGCCTTGTGCTCTTCTCAAATTTGTTGATTTCTCTTTCATATTTGTTATTGTTTTGACCCCGGTAGTCAATATATCAATGTGTTGTAAAAATCCGTGCACATTTAAGCAGTCTGATGATGCTGCACCACCGCAATATGTTTTTTGTTGGTTGTGTAGTAGCCTTATGCATGCTAAATGTGCAGGAATTTCTGGTCGAGATTGCGAAAAGATTTCTACCAAGGCCAAAAAGGGCCATGATGGTTTGACATGGTCTTGCCCTGCGTGCATTGTTAAGCAGCTTGATTTCTCGCGGATGTATTATTCCGTTAGAAATCAATTTGTCAAATTGAACAAAGCGGCCAGACTTCTATCTACTGACCTGGATTCGAGCATCGATTTGCTCAACAATTTTAAATTTGAGACTCCACCTAGGCGCCAACTGGAGTCTCAATTTTTGGATGTTCCCCCTTCAGATGCGCCCTCCTCACTGCCTTCCGGTTCTACCCAGCCACCTTCTACTCTTCTGGCAACCCCTCAATACCTTGATGTATCGCTTTCTCCATCTCCTGCAGTTTCTCCTGTAAGTACTCCTTCGCCATCTCCCCTTGCTATCCTCCCTGTCCCAGCTTCTAATCCTACTTTGGTTGTGGGCATGCCCGCAACTTTATCCACTAGTCTAGTTACCTCCATTGGCCTAGTCGCACCGAATTCTGTATCTCCCGTTGCTTCTTCTTCAAATCAATTATCTTCATCTCTTCTTTCCGCTGTTGCCCCGCGAAAATCTATTTTTGTATCGCGACTAGTTGAATCTGCTACAGAAGAGCTGGCTAAACAATATATTTGTTCAAAACTCGGCTGTACTGGTTCTTCTGAAATTTTTGTTAAAAAATTCAATTCTCACATTTTTGAAAATCGTTCTAATCAAAATTCAAGAGTTAGGATCATTCCTTCACTGCCTGTTCCGTCTATTCCAAAAAACTAACTCGCTTCACTTCCCATATCAGAATGTGCGTGGCTTGTGCATTAAGCTGCGCAAGTTATACACTGATAGTGTATCTTTTGAAGCTGATGTTATTGCCTTCTTTGAGACCTGGCTCAGTTCCTCTGTTTCTAACTTCGAAATCCTTACGGCCAATTACAGCTTATTTACACTTGATCGTCCCCTTCTTCGTGGTGGTGGTGTCTTAATTGCCGTTAGAGCGGACTTGTCATCTGAACTTATCTCATGTGAGTTTCAGGATGACTCCGACATTGAGTTTATTGTCGAATGTGACTTGATATCATGCTCGTATATCCCTCCTTCATGTGAATTTTCTACGTACATGCTTCACGTTTCCCGTCTTCAATATGTTGCATCCCTTCTTCGTAATACCGACCGTTTAGTTGTTTAAGGTTACTTTAACCTTCCTTTTATTTCTTGGACATCTTCTGATGATTCTTTTCGATTATTTCCAGCCGAGCAACATGATTTTGTAGATCAGTTGGCAGAATTATCTCTTGGGCAGATTAACCATGTTCTTAATAGTATGGGTATATTGCTTGACTTAACGTTTTCGTTGCTGATATTTCTAGCTCTTATCTTAATAGAACTGATATGAACTTAGCAACAAGAGCATTTTATGGTGCGCTTTTTGCAGTTTTCGATGACTCTTAACCTCTCCTACTGCCTCTCGCCAGGGTCCACTTTGGTTTACCCCTAGATTATCTATTCTAAAAAATATAAAGTCTCGCCTTTATAAAAAGTTTAAAAGATCTGGATCACCGTCTGATATTCCTAAATACACTATTGCTTGTTCTAAATTTTCTCTTTTGAATACTTCTTGCTATAACAATTACTTGTCTAAATGCAAAAACAACTTCTATCGTGACCCCAAGCAATTCTACAGCTTTGTTAATTCTAAGCGTAAATCTACCCAATTTCCCTCATCTTTATTTTTTAATTCAATTAGCGCCGATTCTGACTCAGAGATTGCCGATTTATTTGCCTCATTATTTCAGCTTTGCTACTTCACGACTTCTAATGATTCTCTTTCGAATTTGTCATATCCCTTTTATTTAAGTGCTTCTCATTGTGTCTATCCCCCTATTATTGATTTAGATTGTGTTTTATTAAATTTGAAATCTTGTAAATTTAAATTCTCGGTTGGTCCTGAAAAATTTCCCAGCGCCGTTCTTAAACTTTGTGCTGATTCCCTGTGCCTGCCCCTATTAAATCTTTTTAATCTTTCACTCGGGCTTGGTGAGTTTCCCTTTGAGTGGAAGGAATCGTTTATTATTCCCATTCATAACAAAGGGTCTAAGGCTGACATCTCTAATTATCGTGGGATTTCGAATCTATATGCCATTCCTAAGCTTTTCGAAAAAATTATCACTTCTCAGCTCCAACACTTTTGCCAACCTGTTTTTTTTTTTTGATCCCAACATGGCTTTATAAAACGTCGCTCAGTTTCTACTAACCTTCTTGAATTCTCTATTGTCAATACGGGCTTTTTGAATCATTGTCAAACTGATGTAGTTTACACTGATTTTAGTAAAGCCTTTGACTCAGTAAATCATTCCCTTCTCATTAGAAAACTAAATTTGCTTGGTTTCCCAACTAAACTTTTACTTTGGATTAGTGCCTATCTTCGAAATCGGTCCCAGCGTGTTCGTTTTAATTCGTCTCTCTCCAAACCAGTTCTTGTCACGTCAGGGGTTCCTCAGGGGAGCCATTTGGGTCCATTACTCTTTAACTTATTTATCAATGATCTATCTTAGGTTTTATCTCATTGTCTTACCCTTATGTATGCTGATGATGTTAAGCTTTGTTTGTCCTTTAATGATCCTGTGTCCCCTCTGTGTCTTCAATCTGACTTGGATGCCCTCAATAATTGGTGTATTTCTAATTCTCTCCCACTTAACATTGAGAAATGTAATTTTATGACTTATCATCGCAACAAACCTTACCTCTTCGACTATGAAATTAATAACATTCCCCTTAAGCGTTTACATAAAGTTGATGACTTAGGCATCCTGTTTGTTCCTAATTTTTGTTTCAATTGTCATATTTCTATTATTTCTAATAAAGCCAAAGGGGTCCTTGGCTTTGTCAAAAGATGGTCAAAGGAATTCACTGATCCTTATACCACTAAACAGCTTTATGTCTCCCTCGTTAGGCCCATTCTGGAATATGGATACTGTGTATGGTCCTCATATTACCAAAAATTTCAAAACCAACTTTAATCTGTGCAGAAGCAGTTCTTAATCTTTGCTCTTCGTGGACTTAATTGGGACCCTTCAAGACATCTTCCTTCTTATGAAAGTAGGCTTCGTCTTATCGTCCCATTCACTTAATAGTCCGCAGTCTTTGCTTAATTTATAAAAAATACTATCATTTATTTAATTTTGTAACAATGTAAACTTTGTACAAATTTCATTGCTAACTAACTTAAATATTGAATTGTAATATCTATTAGATTTTCCTTACCTTACTATTTTTCTCTCCTAATTTTCAATATTTATCGCTAAAACGGTAGTAAGAATTTTGCCTACTAATCCTTAACATTATTGGTGGAATTGGGTTTTCCTGGGTTTCCCCAATTCTTGCATGCAACTAATTGTTGGACCAATATTTTTTTTTTTTAATTTCTTTATTTTTGTGCACTCCCAGTTAATTCTAAATATTTAATTTTAATTTACTTAATTTTAATTTTTAATCTTAAACTTTAAATTAAAATAATTTTAATTTTTAATCTTAAGCTTAATGTAAAATAATTTAAGATTTTTCACATGCTGACTGCTGTTTGTCAACATTTTTCGAATAAATTATTAAAAAAACAAGTAAGAATACTCTAGTCGAGTGTGCCCGACTACGAGACTCCCTGCTCCCAACTTGCATTTCAAGCAGTTCAGCGGCAACACAAGCAAGCAGCGTACTCAACTTGCACAGTGCATGTCAAACTGTTGTTTCTGCCTGCTGAGGCAGGGGAAATAAGTTCTTCCATAACTTTGGTGCTATTTATCCGATCGTGTTGAAATGTACACATCCGAAAGACATTGATTAAACATACATGTGTAAAAAAAATTAAAGCTTTATCTTTAAAATTGTGGCTGTGGGAGTCTTTTGCGATTTGCGGGGGTGCGGGGGGGTGCATCCGAAATTTGAAAAAAACTTGATCTGCGTATGGTATACAGGAATCTACATGCCAAGTTTGGTGTCTCTAGCTCATGTAGTCTCCAAGATCTGTGTGTTCATACGGACAGACGGACATGGCTAGTTCATCTTGGCTGTTGATCCTGATTAAGAATATATATGGTTTATATAGTCGGAAATGCTTCCTTCTGCCTGTTACACACATTTGCAGTACTTTATAACTCCCTTTTTCCCATTTTTAATGGGAACAGGGAGTAAAAAGTGTATAACAAATGTGAGTCGTGTGTATTGGCTCTGGGCACACCGGATTTATACGTTCTTTTCAGTGGTTACTAAGTGCGTTGGTTATCCCCACCACTCCCCTCTGATCTGGTGTACGCTTCGGCAGGCGGAGTTGGCTGTTATAGCCTGTTAGAGCCTCCGATAGTTTTGTCAGTGTTGGCTGTCATAGCCTGCGATAGTTGTCAGTGCTAGATGCTGTAGCCTGCGAAATGGGCTAACCGTACTAGAGTGAAATCGTTTGGCATATCATGTACACAGATTTCCTGATTCCTTGCTTCTCTGTTTCCCTGTGTTGCTGGCCGTTGGGGCCATAAAAAGTCTATGGAAATCGATCCGCCTGTGTCGGGAAGTTGGCATTTTATTTATATTTCTAACCAGCCAGTTTCGGCAATTTATACACAGAAAGAAAAGATTTGCGAAGTTACCCATAGAATTGGTCAAATATAGTTAAAGTAATTGCTTGATTTTTGGTCACGTAGTTCAATTTTTGAAGAGAAATCACTTAAAATTTTTCTCGAAAAAAACTATTTAATTATTCAGTTGTTTAGGTGATGATGGATGTAGAAATTAGTGAATTTAGCAAACAATTAGGCAAAAAGCCACATTTGTTAGCACAATCAAAGAATTTGAATTTTCTAAAATTACAAAATTATTTAGTCACTCAAGGTTTTTTAGTCAATTCTGACACTCAAAAAAAGTCAATTTAGCAATAAATTTATACAAAATTCCATTTTTTTAAGCAGTATTACCACTGATAACTAGGCAACTTAGCAAAAAATTGGGACAGATTTATAACACACGAATTGATCACATTTTTTTCATCAACAACACACTATTTTTTAAAGCACGTAAGAACATACATATGTATGTATATATTCATATAAAATACGTATTCTTGCATACACATATAATATGCATGCATGCACATACTTTGCGTGTTTACATACACACAAATATATGTACATACTTCCATATCCAAAAACAACCATGTAAATATGTAGGTATGTAATTTATAAGATTTTATTAATTTTGCATATAGCCACCAATTAATTCCAGCATTAAGTCTTCTAATTTCCATTCTGTTAGTAGTCAACATCTGGCAATAAAATTGACTGATCAATTTTTTACAACGTCAGAACTTACAAAATAGAGACAGCAAAGAACGATACAAAAACAAGTAAGAATCCTCTAGTTGAGTGTGTCCGACTACGTGACTCCCTGCTCCCAACTTGCATTTCAAGCAGTTCAGCGGCAACACAAGCAAGCAGTGCACTTAACTCGTAAGGAGCCTGTCAAACTGTTTTTTCTGCCAGCTGAGACGGGGGTAATAGATTCTTCCGTAACTTTGGTGCTATTTATCCGATCGTCTTGAAATTTTCACAGCAGATCAACTTTGATGTAACATTTAATGGGAAAAGGGAGTAAAAATGTGCACCAATGTATATACAACAATTTAATAGAAGTGTGTACACACTGCCGATAGAAGTTCTTATAAACTAGCTGAAATTCGTAAAACCAATTTGAGTAGTCTTTTTGCTTAAATTGAATTTTGCCTTTCCAACTAAATAAATTTCTAAGCCACTTAATTATTTATATAAGCCAACCAAATAAAAGACCAAAATTGAGTTATGTGAAAAAGCTCCTTTATTTCTTTCTGTGCACATTTTGTTGTAAGCGACCTTGGCCAGACTGAGATATGTACATACCCCGGCCCGAGAACTTCCTTACAGTGTTAAAATGACTGCAAGCAGCAGGTATCCACCCTATGCAACCGCCAACACGACAATTACCACTAAAAATTAAAATAAAATAAAATGAAACATAGATGCGATGCAATTCCGGTTCCCCTGATGCATGCACTCTCTTTTCTGTCTGTCTGTCTGGCGAACTGTCTTCTGATCGACGGTAGCCATATATCAACAATGCGACATTTGGACAGATGTTAATTCCTCGATGCAACCTCTAAAACACAACTGCGACAAGTGTTGTGAAAAATGGTTTGGGATTATATAAATCTTCCGGCGATGCCCAGTAAAGTATTTGACCTTGACCATCATTTCCCGCCGAAGGTCGAAGATTTTCTGAAGTTTGAAGTGTGGATGAGAGCGGCCCGTGGCACTCAAGTAGAAAAAGACAAGACGCAAATTAATAGCTGCTTTAGGAAGAAAAAATGAAGGGGCTAAGCAGCATAATACATACACATACTTATGTAAAGCACTTCACGATTCATCACCCTTTCTCACCAAGGTGCACTCAAAAATGGCAACTGTTGGCTGGGCTAATTATGAACTTAATAAAGTGTCAACTGGCTGCTAATGCCACACAATGAGTCAGCTAAACTTGCCTCATTGACACCAAGAGCTTTTTGTGTGTGGCAGTTGTCAGTTGTTCCATGTTCGATGCTACTCGACAGCAATTGGCAAACAGAGAGCAACAACCACAAAGCCTGCAACCTGAGCTCTGAGTGTTCGTGCCATTGAGTGGCACTAGGTGACTGCTTTCTATAGAATACTTTTGCTCAACATCCTTTTCTACCTCTGCTGCTTATACAGCTCACTGGGCAAACGAGGTAGCTCACTTTATGTAGTCCAAGCAACAAAAAAATATCGAAAATTCAATCTTATGATGTCAATGAGACAACAGGTCAACAAAGGTAACCGAAGGAGATGACGTAGTTTTACAATGTTTGGGTGTCTCTCGGCTTACAATTCATTTAATTGTATGGTTTTACTGTTGCCTCAGTTCGTTGATCATCTAAATAAATGAATTGGCTTCTCTTACTAGTTTTATCGCACAAGCTGTGACCTTCAACTAATTGACAAAATACACAGTACAAAAGCAACTGCGAATAAGAATGAGGACCAAAGAGGATTTGGGCTTCTTCTTATTAATTAACAAAATTATGCTTTGTTGGGTGATCTCTTTTTAATGTAGAAATTTTAAAAACTTTCTTCATTAACTTCATGTTGGTGTAAGGTAAGAAGACGGCTTCGTTGATTTAAAATACAACTCAAAATAGGAAATTTAACTAGGATGTTGACGCATTTGTTGCATTTATAGTGTATTAAAGCGGAAGGAAAGAATGAAAAATCTGTATGACGAAAGGATACTGGCTAATCTTTTTCTAAAATATTGTCATACAAATATATTAATAATTTAGATGTACTTGTTCTAACACTTTAAAGAAAGTTCATAATGATTGACAAATATAAAAACTACTTTGCTTATCTTAATTTGATATCTGAGGAAAAGTGTGTAACTTAACTTGAAACATCATCAAGAGCAATTGACATTTGCAAGTTTCGCAGCAATCTAAATTTTTAAACAATTCCATGAATAACAAAACAGCAATCAGAACATAAGAAACGCCACGCCCACAGAGCCCCCAGCAGCAAAGTTGTCTATTAAATTCCTCTATATAGGAGGTTTCTGTTCACAAAGTTTTCCAAAGAAGCACAATTTAAAGTTGACTTCTTTCAGGCTGAGCTCGCATGACTAAATGACAGATTGAAGCACTGAGGCAGCCATGTGTAGTTCAAATTGTGGATGTATGTGTGTACGCATATGTGTGTGTGTGTGTAACCACAAGGTTCACACATATTTGAGAAACCAAGCTGAGTAGCTCCTGGGGCAGGTGTCGCATTTCCTCAAGGCACCAAAAACTTCTAACACAAATTAAAATGAAAAGTTTTCGACGCCAGAACAGATAAAGTGAATGCCAAGTTGAGAAAATGCATACACAAAACAGACCCATTTGAGAAGAATCCAACCAACAAGGCAATTAAATTGATGTAGTCAGTTCGTCGAGGACCACACAAGGACTCAGGGGGAATACAGAAGAGCAACATAAAAACTTAAGCTAATTAAAGCGCTTATCAAAAATGCGTGGGCCAATTAAAACTTTATACAGAATTTACGGCAATTATGTTAAAGCACTTAAGTGTGTGTTAAAAGCACAAGAATATAATCCTGAGACTCTGTCAGAATTTGTAGCTGTGGCTTTTTGCGTGAATATTGCGGAAACAGTTGATACTCTGGGTGCGTCCTTGTTTAGGTTTATCGCCGTGTGCTTCCTGTCACTTGATGCGTTTCCCCCACCAACATTTGTCCCTTGTTTCATATCATATCTGTCTGCTTATCTGTCAAGTTGTTAAGAGGCTTGGTTTTTGAGTGTTGTCGATTGTTGGATTTTCACATTTAATTATGTTAATCACCTCACGTTTGCCTCACAACATAAACGCTGTTCTTTCAAATTATTGCTAGTGGAAACGTGACACTACAGCGCTATTTAGTTGTTGAGTAAAGTAAAACAAGTAAGAATGCTCTAGTCGAGTGTGCCCAACTAGCAGCGTACTTAACTTGTTCAGTGCGTGTCAAACTGTTGTTGCTGCCTGCTGAGACGGGGGAAATAGATACTTCCATAACTTTGGTGCTATTTATCCGATCGTAATGAAATTTACGCATCCGATCAACATTGATGTAACATATATGTGTACCAAAAATCAAAGCTTAATCTTTAAAATTGTTGCTATGGGAGTTTTTTGCGATTTGCGATAACTTGATCTGCGTATGATAACAGGAACCTACATGCCAAGTTTGGTGTCTCTAGCTCTTGTAGTCTCCGATATCTGTGTGTTCATACGGACAGACGGACAGACAGACGGATAAGGCTAGTTCGTCTCGGCTGTTGATCCTGATCAAGAATATATATAGTTTATATAGTCGGAAATGCCTCCTTCTGCCTGTTACACACATTTGCAGCACTTTATAACTCCCTTTTTCCCATTTTTAATGGGATAAGGGAGTAAAAAACACTCTCTGGCAAACTGCAAGCTGCAGATCAGCACTTGAAAATTGCATTATCAACTTTACTGCGTGCACATTTGAAGCCAGGTAGAAACTCGGGAGTTTCTTGCATCAATACCCACGTGAAACATGTCTTGCGAGGAAAATAAATAAATTTCTCAATAACAGCAAATAAATTTGATTTGTTTTGCCTAGAGAATTTATGCAGCATGAGAACACGCTATAAGTCACACGGAATAGAAAACATTTACAATTTATGCTTTGGCTGTAAATTTAAGCCACAATGTTACAAAAAGTCGATTGTGGGTAATAAACAAGGCAGCAACTTCTAAACTGCCTTCTTTGCATAGTCGTTTGCACTTCAAACGAACTATGCAAATGCTTTGATTTACATTTTAAATGCAATTTATGTTTATCAAAATGAAACTAATTTAATTAAATATCATGTTGTGCAATTAAATTGCACGGTTTTTATTGGATTTAACAATGGAGTGTATTCTGCACAGATGTATGTACAAAAAAATAACCATCAGTAAATGGGAAACTTATTACGGTTTTACGAGCCACTGAAGGACGAATGCGTTACTCGTTTGTCTCGAGGCGCATTGCGCCAATAATTTCTCATTCTTTTTTCAGAAATCTGATTTACAGCATTCGAAAAAAGCAGCCCAAAAGATGTGTGCTGAATGGAAACGAAAGCTGTCAATTGGCATTGTTTTCCCTGGCAGTGTTCTGGCACTCTCAAAAGTACGAGTTGTGGCCGACCAGGTTATATCTCTTTATTCGCCCCTTATTGGCATAAGGAAGCCGCGGCCAAAGTGGGCCAAGGGAATGACGAGAATGTCCGACCAAAAAGAATATAATAATAATATATATAAAGAATATATATAAAGAGAATATATATAAAGAGAAGTAAATACGAGCAATAATATGTCGTATGGCTGCTTCTTTTTGAGCAACGCCCAAAAAAAAGTGACACGATGTCGCTGAAATGCCGTGCATGATGCATAGCCTGCGTTCTAAAAATGGAACGCAAGCTTGGTGTCCCTTTCACAGTTCTTCTGACCCTCTACAATTTGCTCGCAGTTTGCAAGCGCAACAAAATCTATTTTTATAATTTTTGACTTCAGCCGCATGATATACTCTTTCCTAAATGAAGAAGTTTAGTTTAAAGTAAATAACACTGTTATTTAGTAAATAAATTGTTTTCGACGCAGACACTTGCTGCGAGCTGCACAATTTAGTGTGTGCATGTATTTGGTCATCTGCATGTACATATTCAATGTACGATTTGAATGTTTGCGGAACGTTCACAGCTCGTGGTGTCAAACGTTTTGTCTGAAAGAAATGTGTCAATGCTTTTATCAAATTCACTTTCAAGTTGAAAGTTTCAACACATCAGTATATTTTTTGCTATTTTTTTATCACAAATAATATATATAATGTTTAATAATATGTTGATCACATTTGCCGAAGCAATGAAAATATAAGTTGTGCTCGTCACGAAAGTTAAGTTTGTTGCGCCAACATTATTCATAAAAAGAGTATTCGTAAATGGCAGAATCTTCGGCTAAAGTCAAAAACTGTGAAAGTCTTGCTGGACCATTTGCGGGCTTTTTGCCAGTATTCGAGCGAGACAGAAGAACTTTGAAAGAGACTTTACGTTCGCCGGTGGCTGCCGATCTAAGCAAAAACCGAAAAGCCAAACGAAAAGACAAGCTGAAAATGTTTGCTCGTGTTGAAATGCGTGCAAGTTATACCTCTTACTTATTTATACTCTTTGGTCTGACGCTTTTGCTCATCAAACAAAGTGCATTTTGTCGTTATGCAGCTGACAGGCAATAAAACAACCACAACTTGTACACAGTTTATTTTTCATTTTCCTTAGCTTAATTTTACTTTATTTTCTCTGAATTTTTACATTAGTGCTCTGCTTATTCCTTTTAACTTCAAGTAGCGAAGTGACACACAACACTTTTTTCACATTTTCTTCCTTTTACAATACTCTCAATAACAAAGTTCGCAGAGCGCAGCAACTGTTTAAAGTTTTAAGTCTTACGCTGAGTTTTAAATACTCCATAGAGTACAGCTTAACAAAAACCATCCTTTGCATAGCTCAATTCTCTTTATCAGGTGAAACTTTTATTACTATTTGTTACTTATGCAGTGCACACAAACTTGGAGTATTTGCCCAGCTACAGAGAAAAAGGTTTTGTTCCTTTGTGCAAATTATTTGCACGGAAATTGCATTTGCGGTGCTTTTAGCAACAATTTAAGCAGCTGCTACAAACACAATAACAACAATGACGATGATGGTGATGATGATGATGATGATGATGATGTGGCGTGATAATTAAAATTGCGCAAAAAGTAGCAATAAGTTGTGATGCACTGCGGCGTGTTAAATGTGGAAAGTGCAACGGGGAACTGTGCCAAGTTGTAATGAATGAATAATGGGTAGAAACAAAGAAAGGAGTGAATGAACCAGTGTAGCAAATATAAGAGGTACTCAATTATTTGTGTAAGGTGTACTAGCTTGGTTAATTCTAAATAATAAATTATCAAAAGAAACTTTATTTTCAAAATTTCTTCCGTACTAAATTAATTTCAAAGAAATATGATATTAAGTATGTTTTACGCAAAATTAATTCAAGGGAAACCATTCTACCATTTTGAGTATGCAAACCATGCTCAAATTACTTAGCAGATCTTTTAATATAATTGAACTTGCGTAATACTCAACAATACATACATAAATTCTAAGACAATTGCATATGTAGTATGAAATGCAATATTAACTAAAATACATAAGGTACGAATAATTTAACCTGAGAAAGTTTTGTATATAAAATACGAAATAGAAGAAAAGCTATGAAGATATAAAATGCAAAAAAACAAAGCTCAACATGTGTTTCAGAACCGGCTCAGGCGAGTCGGAACAAGAAAAAATAAAACTACACAACTATAGAATTCTCAAAAGGCAAGTGAAAGTTAACTGAAATACGGAAAAGTGGCAGACGGAAAAATATGGAAGCCAAGGCTAGGGGGCATTTTAATTTATGGTGAGCCAATAAAAACAATTGAAATACAGCCACACACCACATGTAATATGTACAACGAACCCCAACGAAGTCAACATAGCTTTCCCATTTAGCGCCCTTTTATCGATTGCTAAAGAAGAAAAGTAGAAAATCAAACTGGAGGCACGAGAATATTAAAGTAATGGCACTCAATAAAAGGCGAGGCATAAAATACTGCACTGGAATGTCAAAGTTGAGACGCAGGCCTCAAGTTATTGTGATTTGAAATGCCATGTGAAGGTATAACTAAATAATACATCCCACAAAAGATGCCACCCCTAAAATATGGGATTTGGTGGGTATATTTTTTCGCAAACACGGATGTGGACTAAGTGATTGCTGTTTGCACTTATGGTTTACCTTGCAGAGGCTTATAAATATGTACGGAACATACATGGAATTTGTAATAAATTGAGAAATTGGACACGTAATACACATTATTTTGATATGTTTTTGACATGTTCTAATTACGTGTCATTTTGGAAGTTTATGTACTGTCTTTTTTGAATAAAGCACAGTAAATACAAGCCACAACTGTGTCAATAATATTTGTTTGCTTGGATTTGAAAATTCAACAATTTCATTATCCTCATAAACTTGACTTAACTCAGTTTGCACTTGTTTATCTTGAATTTTTAAGTTCTTTCGATTATATGAGCGTGTTGGTTTCCACTTGACATCGCAGATTTATTTCATTTGAAGCGTTTTTTGCATTCTATCGTTTTAGAATATTTAATATTGAATTATACAACATGAATTATTAATTTGCTCTCTGTTGACTATTGTGTCTCATACAAAAGGCACACAAAATCAATCGCTAGTCAATCAATTTGAAGGTAATAACAAAATATTTATGCCACATGGTCAAATATGCATCATATTATAAATTTCATTAAATATCAATTTGATGCTCTTTTGTGCTTGTTTTTATGATGTGTCTGCTTTACATAATGGCAGTTAAAAGGTCATGGACAACAACAATATCGAAAAATCACAATATTTTTATATCATGTACGGCAAGGAAAATGTGACAACAATAACGATAATCATAATAACAACAACAATAGTGCTTGACGTCGTTACCGGCCAGAAAGGATAGAACCACGTGTCGTATGATTGACATTGTTACACACGAGCATACTGTTCAGTTGCCCTTGCTGATGAGGGTTTAAGCTTAAAAGTACTCTGCATATGCGACCACAACCACAATTTTGGATGCCTATTCCAATGTGCGAAGTCAGCAATGTGCAGTTCAACTGACTGACACCTGTCAGAAATGTGCCCTTGCTGCCTCATCTCATCCTCAGCCACAGCAATAACAAATACAGGTCAGTCAGAGAGAATGGCATTTTTTGCTGACTTCGCGCTTTAGAGCGTGCCTTAAGGTCATCCCAGGAGGACTCCAACGATATAAGTACACGTATTTAATTACCAGTCACACAGAAGCTTGTATAGGAAGAGGAATATGACTTCCAAATTGCCAGCATGTGTTGTGAGGCAAAGAGTTTTTGCACACAACCACAACAATGTGCGGTGATTATATCCGGGCATAATTTGATTAAAAGGCTTCGACATCATGTTGAAGACTTGACTCGTTTAAGTTCAGTGTAAATTTCAAAATAAATGGTCTCGAAACTTGATTATAGCCAATGCACTAGATTGAATGAATTGCCAATTAGGTTGGGTAACATACCATTTGGGTTGGTTAAAGAAATAAGGACATGGAATATGAAAGAATGTGTTAAAATTATAAATTTAATTTGATCAGCAAGTTGCAAGTTTATGAAAAAGCTTTAAGGCAGCAAGCAAAAACGAAGAAATCAAAAACCGCAATTTTGTGATTAAATATATAATAAACAGGCAAAGATAATTTATTACAAAAAAACAAACTGTGATTAATTTATATATTCTGTTCTCATAAATTCAACGCAAAATTATCCTTTTTTTTACTTCGTCGGTCTGCAGTTTCGCTACTATTAATGCGATTGGACGGTAAACCTACGAAATTGGCTTTTTGTATATCACGTATACGAACCACATGCTGAGGCCATTATCTGATGCAGGCACATAAATCAAAACGCACATATTTTATAATCCTCCATTTTTTATTGTCGAGGGGAGATAGCACAGCAAAGTCTTCAACTTGGCGAACAAATCACCAGACAAAGGTCCTCATTGAGGTATGAGTACATTCGCATTACATACTTCAAATGCTTTTAACGGCTCATTTTATTAACTCTGTTAAATAATGTGATTAGACTGCTGGTCCGGAATCTGTCTGTTGGTATTTTGAATTATTAATGTGAGCGGGGAACAGCCAAATTTTTAGCAAGGGAATTGCAGATCTCTTCAATTTGTCAGCCAATTAGCAACAGCAGCAGCCAAGCAACCAATTCAATGAATTGATGGCCAAGTTCCAAGCCAAGCCTCCTGCCCAGAGGAAAACTGCATCTAACATGCATTCGTCAGGACGACCCCTGCGGACATGCAACACTTTTGAAGGGAGAGGGAAGGGCTACTGTTGCTTGTTGCCGATTTTCCTGTCGCCCGTTGGCAGTTTTCTGTTGCAATTTAAATGTCAAGCTTTAATTTATTGAATACGCATTGCTGCACACACAAAGAGTGAAAGGGCGGCCTGCAGCTGGAAAATTTCATATCTGACTTATAATTTGGACAAGAATTATGTCTGTCTGCAGCAGTAGGACATGGTTCCAATTTGCAACATAGTTAAATTGAACAATGTGTGTTACTGAGAATACCTTAGCATTCTTAGTTTGATATACCTCAAAGTGACCTCAGTAGACCTACAGTGCACAGAGTTATACTAGGCTGCTGTTGCTGACAGTATTATATCTAAAGAGGAAAGAGACAAAAGCTTATATCATCTAGGCTCGTTATTTTGGACACCTCCCATACACACGCACACACACACACACACAAACGCATAAACACATAAGTAAATAAAATTAAATGTAATTCATTTGCCTGTTTACCCTGCCCAGATAAGCACTTCTCGAATCTCTTTTCACCCTTAACAATTTGATATATTATAATTACCTAGTCTTTTGACTTGCGTGCCTAATGCATTATCCCAGTGGTGCCTGCAAAGAGAACGCAAAAGGAAAGTCAAATAAGTAGGTTTAGAGTAGGTATCCAAAATACATATATTTTGACGATATTTATATATATGAAACAACATATTTTAAAGCTAATCTTGGCTAGTAGTGGAAAGTTTGAACGCAAGGGATATGAAAATGTATACTGTTAGTTGGCAATTTAAGGAATTGCATTCTTCATCATCAAACTAGTCACAAAATGGTACAAAAATGAAGCAAACTTCTGTTTAATCTAATATTTTGTTTGTTTGTGAAGCCGTGAACCTGAGAACCCAAGCAGTTGTCACGTTAAAAGTGCTTTGCCCGTTGTTTGCATAAAATTTAATTTTCACTTCCCATTTAGGGACTGCGGCTGCTTGTTTACGACTAAATAAATATTTACCTGGCGAATTTTTAATTTAAGAATTTTATGTGTGTGCGTCACACACCCAGTAAACACTAACTTAACGCCCCCTGGCCAAGAAAAACTAAATGAAAACAAAAATATTACATTAGCCGACTTGGAGATACTCTCTACCCAAGTCTGAAGTAGAAAAACTTATCCAACATATGATCTGAATTTGATTTGTAAATGGAATAGAAGAATCAATACAACAAATAATGTATCTGAAATCGATGAGTTTATTCGAACAAACAGAGTAATGGAAGATGACAAGTAGATGGACATGGCTTGAAGGACTCGTCTGTTGTTGCTTACTAACAATATATTTACTATTTAAGGTGTTAGATGCTTTTTTATGCATTATATATACATTTTAAGTAATTTATTATTTATTTTTTCACAAGCAGATGTATCCCTATTGAATTCTTTCATCAGCATGAAAGGTCTGTTGACACTTGTGGATTTAATAAAACCATGAACTTCAGAATGCTCGACCATCTACCCTTCCTTTTCATTTATAAACAGAATCCAAATTGACTGGCACTGTTTGAAGTATTTTTTTCACTTAACTTGTTTTCCTGCACTGCATTGTTGAAATCAGATTAAGTTTTAATGGTTATGTTGATGCAGTGCCTTAATTTGCATTCGATAAACTACCTCCCACTTCAATGGGGCAAGTTGGCCGTCAGGTTCATCAAGGTGAGCTCATTGCCAAGTAAACAACCTGAAAAGAAATGTTCACGGAAATGTGTTTACATCGAGTAGAGGTACTCAACTGATCTAAATTCAGGCAGCTTCCATTACTTTCTGTTGCCCCCAATCCCCTTAAAGTAGCAACAATTTAATTCAGAATTAATGGCATATTTTTAGCAGCTGCATTTCGAATTAAGTCACCAACTTTAAAAAAAAAAAGTAATTAGTGAATTGGCTATAAACGGAAGCTACTTGCAGAGTGGCAAAACTTTTGAGATTTTGGTGCAACAAAACCATATTTAGGAATTTGAGTATGAAACAGTATTATTTATAATATCGTGTTTACATCACAGTGTGTACTATATTTAAAAAAAAAAAATTTTTTTTTTAGTTATAACCTCCTGTGCCACCAGCGCTCAAAATTAACTCTAGAGAACTCATTAATTTTGTAAACAAAAGTCAAATGAGCTAGAAAGGAAAACAGTCGTTCAAAGTGGGGAAATCAACACTCATAAATATTGTCTAAACAAAACAACTTAAGGCAAAACCATTCAAACAAAGGCAAGCTAATAAAAAGAGCAAAAATTTAAATAATTATTCAACCCAAAGTTCATTAACTTTCAGTCAAGTCTGCATTTTACGAGGTTCTCTGATTGTGCGATTGTTTGAGCAGAGTTTCAATGCCACAGAAGGTTGACAGTGCTGTAACTTTGAATGTGTTTTGCAGAATATAGATCAACATAGCATATCTTATGAGTGGTAAGGGTTATGCTGAAAAGAAATCAGTAAAGGAATGCTGCTTGAGCAAAATGCCGTCATACTGGAGTTGTACTGTGTTTTTTTTTTTAAAGTAACCTAGTCTTTAAAATACTGAAGATGCAGCACAACTTTCCACCGTGACTGGTGAAACATTAAAAACAGTAGCGAAAGCACTTTACACCATACAAATTTGTTTGTCAAGTTGAGCATTTCGTGCAGCTGCTGTAGTTTTTTTTCATATGCAGAAAAAATATGAGATGGAGGTTGGTAAATTCTTATCAACTCTTTAACCGTTGTGTACATAAACAAAGTCTACTAAATATAATTTAAACGTGTCATATTTGTTCCCTGGCTTCTGTAAAAATAACTTTTCCCCAGCAATCTTGTACATTTGGAAATCTGGTAAGCAAATCATTATTAGCTTTCCAGGCTTTTATTTTCACTTTTTGATATTTGGAGTTTGTGCATAGGATTGGCAACAAACGGAAGTGGCTACAATCAGTTGGCTGTACTAAGTTCAAAAAGTGTACCAAACGACAAGTTAATGGAAGTTGAACAGACCACTAATCACATTGGAATGCTGATGTGATCCATGTGCAAATAGGGAGTTAATATGAAACATGAACAAATGTCAAAGCTTGTAAATAATCCAAAAACTTTAAGCCATTTTATTTTGCTGCTTTTAAAAAACTTAAAAATAAAATACAAACAAAATTTTGTCTTGTCTTTCTCAATCATTCCATTAAATATAAGTACAAAAGAACCAAACACATAATTAATATAGTAACTTTATGGCTAATGATATTTGCCTAACGACTATGCCAGCAAACCCAAGCTAAGGCAAAAACTTTATTGAAATATAACTTGCTTCATTTTATGGGCCCATTAAAAGAGTTATGTAGTGACCATCCAGGAAACCACAACGAAGGCAGGTCAAGCGGCAAATAGCAAACGAAACTTGAACGGAAAAATATATAGAAAATAAGCCCTCAAACAGCCGGGACAACACACTCATATCCCTAGTTGACCGTAAAAAGTTTAAGTACGCTGAAGTGGCAGCTGAATACAGAAACAAAATAATATAAAAAAAAAAAACCACACAGCGTAAAGAAACAATATGAAAACTGCAACACAACAAATTGTAAAAACTTTTGTAATTGGGCAGTGCGAGAAAACAAATGTTGTCTTTGCTGTAGAGTAAAGAAGACGGATAAAAGACAAGTCAAAAACAAGCAAGAACGTTGCAGTAGGATACACCCGACTGCGATATATTATTTTTTCGCCACTTTGTGGAGTCAGAAGTGAGCGCGGCAAACTTTGTCTGCCTATGGTATATATCAACATGCATACCAAGTTTGGTTGCTCTAGCTTCATAACTGTGGAAAAAAACTGAGTTCATACGGACGGACGGACACTTCACAAACCGAATATACTCTATTTAAAAAAAAAACTAAACAAGTAAGAACGTTGCAATCGGAAGCATCCGACTGCGATATACTCTTTTTTTCGCTTCTCTGCGGAGTCAGAAGTAGGCGTGGCAATTGCATTTTTGCTCAAATCTTGACACTTTGTCTGCCTATGGTATATACCAATATGTACACCAAGTTTGGTTGCTCTAGCTTCAAAACTGTGGAAAAAACCTGCGTTCATACAGACGGACGGACTGACGGACGGACATTTTACAAACTCAATATACTCTTTTTTATTTTTTTTTTCAAAAAAATTAAAAAAAGAGTATAAAAAGAGCATAGTAACATTTGCTACAGTTTGTCTATGTTTTTGTTTTTGGCTTGTGCGGCGTGCAAACAACAAATGGGAAAACTAGCTGAACATGCAACACCCAGAAAAGGCTACAGACCCAGGCAAGAGTACATATAAAGCAGCCGGATAAATGTCCTGCCACAACTATGTGTAGCTTGATATTGTTTTTACTCCCTGTTCCCATTAAAAATGGGAAAAAGGGAGTTATAAAGTACTGCAAATGTGTGTAACAGACAGAAGGAGGCATTTCCGACTATATAAACTATATATATTCTTGATCAGGATCAACAGCCGAGACGAACTAGCCATGTCCGGCTGTCTGTCCGTCTGTATGAACGCGTCGATCTTAGAGACTATAAGAGCTAGAGACACCAAGCTTGGCATGCAGGTTCCTGTATACCATACGCAGATCAAGTTTATTTCAAATTTCGGATGCACCCACCCGCACCCCCGCAAATCGCAAAAGACTCCCACAGCCACAATTTTATAGATAAAGCTTTAATTTTTGGTACACATGTATGTTTAATCAATGTCTTTCGGATGTGTAAATTTCAACACGATCGGATAAATAGCACCAAAGTTATAGAAGAATCTATTACGCCCGTCTCAGCTGGCAGCAACAACATTGACAAGCAGTTTACGAGTTAAGTGCACTGCTTGCTTGTGTTACGCCCGTCTCAGCTGGCAGCAACAACAGTTTGACAAGCAGTTTACGAGTTAAGTGCACTGCTTGCTTGTGTTGCCGCTGAACTGCTTGAAATGCAAGTTGGGAGCAGGGAGTCTCGTAGTCGGGCACACTAGACTAGAGTATTCTTACTTGTTAAGTGTAGATTTTAAGCTTCATCATACACAAATTTTGGTCTCCTCTTACCACTATCAGCTAACCATACCATTAATCATTTCTGGTTGGCAGCTGATTCTCTGGTTTGTTTGAAGTGGTCAGGCAAAATGAACTTGTTAGAGAATGTCTGGTTAGTGGACTCTGCTTACTCGTAAAGTGGGACGAATGGCACATAAATGTTGTGGATTAAGTATAATTTATGTGAAATTAAGAAGAGGTAATGTTTGTTTCATATGTGAAAGCAAAGAGCTTCTTCCTCAACTGAAGTGCAATCAAAAGGAGAAAACAGTAGGGAGTAGTCGAATGATATTGGGGAATATTATAACAAGCTATCAATGACAGCTAAAAGAATCGACTGCGAATTACAATTATGTATGTGTTCTTATTCTCCACTATTTGTGTATAGGAATAATGGAAACAGCCAGAAACTAAGAAGGGTAAAATGTATTCAATTGGGTCGCCCTTGCTTTAACGATTGCGCAAAAATCGATGAAGGGCAAAGGAATCGACTGACAAATGGGCATCGAAAATTGCTGTTTGGACTTTAAGAAAGAGATGCAAATAAATATGTTAACATTTTAACATAGGTACATATTTTCTATTATATTTATAGCAAATATCTTATGGCAAACAATAAAATTTAACGAAAGCTATCAGCTATGTGCCCATGCGATAACTGATCTAGTTTAGTAATTGTCTTTTAAGTTAGAGGGACTTTCAAAAGTTACATAAAGTCAAACGATTCATTTTTGAGAGCCTAAAAATTGTTTGCAAGTAGGGTGAAGTCAATGAAATCAGTTGAAAAAAATTGAATCATCTGTGGGTTTTTTTTATGTGTGTTGTGATGGCAATTCAGTGGGTTATTCGGTTGTTTGTTGTTGTTGCTGGCATTCACAATTAGGTTCCTGAAAAACTCTTGAATCTAAGCGATGAGCATAAAATGGTAATTGACGAGCACACACGCACAGGAAACACTACGAATCATGAGTGCGCATACGTAATTTCCGGTGCTCATTTTTTGTGACCCTTTCAACTCCAAAAACAACAGAATGTCAGTGGGAAAACAGCTCCATCTAAACTAATTGAAGACGCCAATAATGAGCTGGGTTTTGAGGTACTCTATGACGTTTAGGTGACAGGGAGATGAAAGCTTGGAGGGTACAGAGCCATGAGTAACAATGGGAAATGCATTATGCATGCTACAAAACACTTGAACGTATAAAATTAAATTTCATATTCATTCGATGTTAGTATTATCGAATGTATGAAGTGCATCACATGCGAATCCTTACACAGAAAATAAGTGTATGAGCATGAAAAACACATATTCAAGAGTTTTTCCTTATAGTCGAACTCACCAACAACGAAGTACGCCATGGCCATAAAAGCTGATTCGTGTATTCGCCTTATACGCGAGCGAGTAACAGCTGCTTATCTGCACATATCATGCACACGTCCTTTCTTCCCTTTCCATATATTCGCTTACAGCATCAAAAACCCTTCCATTTGTTTAGCCTGCTTTTTTTCTTCTGTTTATTTTTCAGCTTTAGCTTGTTGAAATTGCAGCAGATACAAAAAAAGCAACAAAGAAACAGAAAAACATCTTTAACCTCTACGATGACTTTTTGCAATGCCTCTGTTTGCTTGTTTTTTTTTTTTACAGTAAAGTTAACATTGGAAGTTGGAAAATATTGCGACAACTTTGGCATTATTGTAGCTTACTAGAAAAATATTTGAAAACGCTAGAAACTATCATAAAATGCTTTAATTTTCAGATTTGTCCTCAAATACTGATAAATTTATAGAGATTGACAATGAATTCCTTCTCTCTTCCTATGGATTTCTTTGATAAATTTCGCAGCAAATCAGCCTTTTCTATTCTTTGGTGTGCTGACCTGTACATGTCCTGGTGACCTAACAAACTCACAAGCTGACAAACTCACAAGCTGGCAAACCCAAATACAAATGTCATGGACATCCTCCATTTGGCTTTTCGTTCCTGATCAAAACGAGTACTCCAATAGAAATGAAGGTTAAACACGTAAAATTGAATTAAGCCATAAATTGCAGCAAGTTCCATGCAACATTTTTTTACTCCCTGTTCCCATTAAAAATGGGAAAAAGGGAGTTATAAAGTACTGCAAATGTGTGTAACAGGCAGAAGGAAGCATTTCCGACTATATAAACTATATATATATTCTTGATCAGCATCAACAGCCGTGACGATCTAGCCATGTCCGTCTGTCTGTCCGTCTGTCTGTCTGTCTGTCTGTCTGTCTGTCCGTCTGTCCGTATGAACACACAGATCTCGGAGACTACAAAAGCTAGAGACACCAAACTTGGCATGTAGGTTCCTGTATACCATACGCAGATCAAGTTTATTTCAAATTTCGGATGCACCCCCCCGCACCTCTGCAAATCGCAAAAGACTCCCACAGCCACAATTTTAAAGATAGAGCTTTAATTTTTGGTACACATGTATGTTTAATCTATGTCTTTCGGATGTGTAAATTTCAACACATAAATTGGATAAATAACACCAAAGTTATGGAAAATCTTATTTCCCCTGTCTCAGCAGGCAGAAACAACAGATTGACATGCACTGTGCAAGTTGAGTACGCTGCTTGCTTGTGTTGCCGCTGAACTGCTTGAAATGCAAGTTGGGAGCAGGGAGTCTCGTAGTCGGGCAAACTCGACTAGAGTATTCTTACTTGTTTTAAATATTGTTGACATATAATTAAATCTACGGTTAAGAATGTTTCTTTGGCCGTGGTACAGTTTTTAGTCTTCCCAGGGCTAACTACAGAACATTTGTAAGTGCTGGGACAACACGGGATCAGAGGGAGTAACTCCCAGCCATAAGGGGAGATCATTGACCATGCGAGATTTTAAAGGGTATCAAAGGCTGAAATGGAGAGACTTGGACCCAGGAGATACTAAAACCACATGTGTAGAAACCATATACATATATCGGGTATAAGCCACATGTACGACAGAACACACGGAAACCCACCACGTCGAATAACGAAACTGCCGGACGGTCTATTTAATCTACACAGGGGAATGAACTAATCTCCGCAGGTTATAAATTGAATAAGAATAAAGAAAAGTTATTGAAGTACGTGTATTTATACCTTGTTTAATTCTTTTTAAACTGATTTGTACAAACTTAGCACTTATGATTTTCATTGGTTGGTTTCTCGAACTGTTTCACGCTGCGATCCTCGAACGACTGTCCAGCGCGGGAGTTTTCAAAGTCTCTCGAGCCTTTGGCTTATGCTGCAGTCGTCGGCGCTGACTGCTTCGATCGCCTACGTTCTAAAACTCTTTCTCATTAGCAACAGGCGCCAGGCGTCGCGCTCGCATCTGTTCATTTTCTGGCACGCGTCTTCTCCTATTTGTCGGGCGCAACAACCGTTAACTCCTAAGCTCAAGTTGATATTTCTCGGTCGCCGGCACTGCTACTCTGCTGCTTACACTGACGCAGGGCTATGCAGCTGCATTCGATCGGTCGCAGGCACCGCTACTTTGTGGCTGTTGTTGTCTGTTTCTATTGCGTCGTTGATCTGTTGTGCACGCTTGCGTTGTTCGTTGACTTTCTTTTGTTCTCTTAACCTATCTCTCTTTTAAATAACAAACCGGGCTAGATTTAGCTTAAAAGCTCTGCGTTTACAAAAATTTAAAACCAAATAATAAAACATGGACATTCCCAAAAAAAAAAAAAAAATTTGCAGCGTGGTGTGTCACAATCGTTTGTTATTCTCAGTGCATTTTTAGAAAACAAGTTAAAGCTGAATATACAACACGCATAAGCAAATATAATTACGTTAGGGAAACGAAAAAAAGCCCTGGTATTAGCCAAAAGCAAATGTTTAAAGAAACTTTGTGGGTCAAGCAAACAAAAACAAACACAAGCACGGCGTCGATTAACCCAAGCAACACGTACTTAATTTTTATTGAATTGAACGCGGGGGAACAAGGTCTTACAAAGAATGAACAAAAGCAAAAGCAACAACGAAGTCAGAAACTATTAACAAAGCAAACAACACAAGCAAACTCAAACAAAAGGTCCACACAAACTGTAGCATACAGGCAGGCGCAAAACACACCCACAAAGACTTTGACTCTTTGCAGAGACAATGTCCTAAGACAAAAGGAAACGCAAACAAAAAAGTTGAAGACAACGAAAAAATGAAATTAGTAGGCAACAGATGAGACTAATCGACTAAGCCACACTCTTCGAATTAGGAATTTAATAAGAATTTACAATTTCATGAGTAAACTCGTGTTGAATACATATAATAATAATCTAATATATTCAGCCTGTTGTGTCCTTTGAACTGAGTATTTCATGCTTAATTAACACAATCCCAAAGCACTGTAAATCTGCAACATTTTGTTGAAATGTGGTTAGATTGCTCTTGCATCCATTTGTGTAATGTAATGCCATATTTCTTGTGCTGCCTCAGAACTCCACATAGAGCATGTCGATTGCATCATTAATAATGGCATTTTCCAGTGGCCACCATGCCATACTCCAGATCTAGTCCAGCTACCATCGATCACGTGCCTAAGTTTGTGTCATGGCCGTTGAGTAATGACTTGCACATACGCCAAAATGTTTACAGACAATGAACTTCAAGTGAGGCAAGTGGCAGCGGAAGTAGCAAGAATGGAAGAGCTTTGGTTGCTTAGGTTTGAATGTGATCTGCATTGCAAATCAGCTTCGGCAACTCAATCTTCAACTTCAGCTAAGCTGAGTTGGTCACCTTTCGGTTGCCCCTCTTACCATACGGCGCATTTCGCAATTAAGTGAAATAGTTTATTTTTTATGGATGCAGCCGCATTGTCTACTTAATTTAAAAATTTCCAAACAATCTGCTGCTAGTTTTTTAGCTTACAGGTATAACAACAAACACGGAATAGATGATACCCGTACCCATATATGAAGTTTCATTTAGATATCTACTCTAACACCTAACTCAAGCAACGGCAACGCCAGTAAGCTGCAACCTGGCTAATTATGTTTGTACTGAATTCCTTTGAACAGATTTATTATTCTCTTTTACCCATTTAAAAAAAAAATGTATGTGCCACTTCTCTAGCGTACTATATTTTCTCGTTACACGCATGTCTTCGCTCTCGTTTTCCCAATACTCCGTTAACATTGCTTGTTCCAAACAGGCAAAGTCCATAAATTGGTTCTACGGTTGGCAGTTTTCGATAATATGTTATTTTTTCACATTTCAACTTCAAACGAGTCACAATCAACGTCTGCGAGATTTTTTTTTATTTAATAAAGAGTATTCTAATAAGAATTTATTTAAATCAGTTGAGCGCACGACTTGCTCACAATTTTAAGCCTTAAAATGCCTAAAGCAAAAACCAAATAGACAACAGCAATGATCAAAGCAGCGGTTGGCTATAAAATTAGAAACCTTCTCTTTGGCATACAAATGAAGCGTCTAAATTGTTGCCGCACCGCCTGCCCCATCTGCCCCATCGTTTCAACAATTGTCCTTTTAGCAGCCAACACAAAATCATTGTAAGAAAGTGTGCAAAGAGGAACGGATGTTCCGCTAGGATGACAGTTTACCCCAGACTATTATAGCAGACTTAGATTTCAATGGGCTCGTAATTGTAACGGAAATAGTTGTGCCAGTACCAAGAAATGAGATGGGAGTTGGCGCGTTTCCAAATGGGCCCCTCAGCTGGTAATTGAGGCACCAGACTTCATAAACGTCGAACCATTTTAATATTTAAAATATCATTCAGAAAAAGCGAAAATAGCGCAGCCCAGAACTTTACGACCAGACTGAATAATTCAGCAGGCGACAAAAATAATAATAGTTGAGATATGCCATGCTGAGCACCGTTGGCTGAAGTGCTTTGCATGTGAAAATCCATTAAAGTCACACACGTTGAGGCAGGAGGAGCCAACATTGACGACACATAAACTGGGACTGAGCTGAGCCTTGGCTGGATTAGAATAAGGTCTTGTCAAGAAAAGGGGAGCACTGCAAGGCCGCATTAAATATGCAAATTAAAGTGCAGCCAAGTGAGCAGTTGGAATCGGACTTAGACTCAGACTCAGCTGAACAGCTCCTGAATGTTAGAAAGCACCCTCAAGCGTAAGGCGCCCTGAAGTATGCAAACATTTTGATCAAGCTAAAGCTTTAACTCGCATTTCGAATGTTTCGTAAACGACACGTGGACCCAAGGACAACATAATCTAAACAGGTGTGTGTGTGTGTGTGTGACCGAAAGTCATAAATAATGCTGGCTGCGGCACGTCAAAATTCGGTATAGAAATCATTCGTAGTATATGACTTTCGTCATCTTTGCCGGCAAAAGATAAACACACAGAAACACCACAAACATTTCTCAGCCGGTTTTTGTTTGTTGTTGTATTTGTATCTGCTTTAATGAAATGCAAATTTATAAGCAAAAAGCTTGAACTGGGTTGCAGACAAAGCAAAATAAACGAATATAAAATAATAAAAATGCCATATCATAAAAGAAGGTCAAAAGAATAAATCTTATGCATGAGATTTTTTTCGAGACAGAACTGGGTAAAGTTTGTATTTTAGCTTTAGAAGATCGCAAGTATCTTCCGGAAGTCAAATAACAATAAACAAATATTTTAAATATGTTATGAGCTTGCTTAAAGCTTGTTTTTAATTTCAAGTGTAAATTGTTAATATACTTTTATTTTAAATGCTCAAAATAATAAAGAAAATGTACAACTTAAGCAGAGGTCAGCAGGTCACTGACCCCAAGGGCAAGAAACGAGCCTGTTCGTGCCGCTGCCTTTTATACTAATCCCAAGTGTATACAAGTTATGACAATAGATCTGGTCTAACGACATTATACAACCAAATTACCCGCCTACTTTTCCCCGACATGATTCTCAATTTTCAACAGTCAAAAATGTCGTTGCCACCAACTTTGCCTTTGGGAATGGCCTCCCATCATGACTACGAAATGAGGATGATAATGAGTTTGCAATCTTATATTTACGTACATATAAATCAGAGCTAGGCTTATTAATTATCCTAACAAATTTACCAGATTTAAACCAAACTTGGCAGCCTCTTTAGTGTATTTTTTTATCCTTGTTTGTTATTCTCAGGCTTTTAAATCTATCATTCACAATTCTCAATAGAATCAAAGTCCTTGCAACAATAAGCATAATTGCAATACAATATGTTATATGAAAATGAAAAGTATATGCGAAAGCTTTTCATATTTAATCTGACATTGAGCAATGAAGTCAATTTCTCACCTCTTTTGCAGAACAGGGATTTTCAATTGCTGCTGAGACGTGAATTCACAAAAAGAAAATAAGCCCCCATCCTCATTCCGCTGAGGTTGACTTCAGCATGAAAATGCTTCTCTTCATATCAGGAAATCTGTCAAGTGGGTACCTGCCATTGATCTTGAGTGGGGCAGTTTTCTAAATTATTTTCTTTTCTGTTTTTGAAAAAGGGAGTAATGATTGAATGGCTGATAAACTCGGTGCGAACAAGTAGCGAAAAAAGAGTGATAAAGGCTTTTGGGGCTTTTTTGGGGTCAGTTACTGATGATATTATACATCTACCTGAGAAGCCAATCAGTTAGCGTAATTAAGACATTTATTTTAAATTGAAAAAAGTATTAAACAATATATTCAGATATCCAGCAAATAATTCTGAAATTCTTCTCAGACTTTCTTCAATGTTTATTCTGATATCTATAAATAGCACAACTAACACATAGAACAGGTAAATATGTAGAGCTCAATGTAAACATTTATCTGCTAGTCAAAAATATAAACTGTGCGCACAAAATTCAACAGCTGCCGGATGTTCCCAACAGCGGTATACTCTGTGTTTCCAGACCTACGGAAATTTCGTTACAACAGACCGACAGCAAGGTTTGTATTCCACAAACCAAAAATACTTTTTTCACCACTTTTGAAACGATTTCAAGCGATGAAGTTGTTTGTGAGTTTTATTTAAAATGTGGAGAACTTGAATACGAAAATAATATCAAATGTTTTAATTGTTTTAAGTAGTGTATTGATACATTTATGATACTTTTATTCAACCTCTTCATTTTGCATGCAACCTCTTCATCATTGCATTTAACGACTTTTTTGTTTGGGTCTCTTTAAGGGCATTAAGACTTCGGCATACCGAAGCAAGCTTTTCATTCTTGCTTTGAATGTGCAAAATGCATTCAAGTATTTTAAGACTATTTGCTTAAGTAACTTAGCTATGATTCAACAGAAATTTCAACATCTCTTTACAAATGTGGCTTCGTATTTGCGACAGCAAATGAATTATACGTCCTGTTGACCTTGTTTGACAATGACTCTCTCACTTTTCTCTTGTGTTTGCTAATTTGTATTGTCAGCAAAAACAAAGTAAGAGTCTAGATGTCAGTCCTGAAAATGTTTGGCTGTTTATATTTATGTTAGTTTGTTTGTTCATTTTGGTTAACAACAGCAACTATTGGCTAATTGATGTATGCTTTTGTATGACTATAGTGCAACGGAAGCTATGTAAATAAACTAAGGAATACATTTTCAATTTTATTCTTAAATACTGCAATGGAAAGCTCAAAGAGCGTCCCAAATAAAATGCCACCGACTGGCAGACTGACAAAATGACAAGCTGACACAAGGTACAAACGTTTCTTTCAGCACCTCTCTCTTATTTCTTCCTCCCGAGGCTGAGCCAACATGACTCGCCCTTTGGGGTATGCAATGCAAATGTGTCTGTTGTGTTCTATCTTCTTGAAGAAACGACAACATCATCATTACTCAGCAGACTCAAACACTTGGTATGCAGGCAGCACCCAAAGCTACAACAACTGCGCTTGTCTTTTCCGCATTTGTTTATATATCATTTAGGGGAAAGCAATTGAACCACAAAATGATGGAGCAAATTAAACAGTCTCGGACAAAACAAGTAAGAACGTTGCAGTCGGATACAGCCGACTGCGATATTCTCTTTTTTTACCTCTTTGCAGAGTCAGAATTGGGAGTGGCAATTGTATTTTTGCTCAAATCTTTCAAGTTTTGCCATCAATTTAAGTTTGGTTGGGCCTGTTCTACAGGTTTGGGAGAAACAAACATTGCTTCATTGCAAGGACGGGGGTGGGCGTGGCAAAAATATTTGTTTATCCAATCTATTTAAAAGGGCAATAGAATTCAACCTGCAAAATTTGGGGACTCTAGCTAAAGGGGTGTGGGAGATACAAATTTTGCTTATTTTTGGGGGCGGAGGTGGGCGTGGCCAATTTTTTTTTAGTCAGATCAATCAAGGATGTGATAAGTAGCCCTTGTGCTAAATTTCGTCACTCTAGCTGTAAAACTGTGAAAGATATAGGTATTTGCGGCTTATGATAGAAGGGGTGGGGGTGGGGGGAGATCTTGACACTTTGTCTGCCTATGGTATATACCAACATGTAAAACAAGTTTGGTTGCTCTAGCTTGAAAACTGTGGAAAAAACCTGCATTCCTACAGACGGACGGACGGACGAACATTTCACAAGCCCAATATACTATTTTTTCTTTTTTTTTTTTCAAAAAAATTAAAAAAAGAGTATAAATAGTGACAGGCAAGTATGACCCCAACATAACGGCCAGGTCTGTGTTAATGATGATGACAGAGAAAGAACCTCTTTGTTGTTGTTGCCAGCTACTTGGCCAACTTGACATTTTCAGCGCAGTCCTGTTGCCATATCAACGCTGGCATATGCCATGACGAGTGTCTCTACCCCCCTCCGCCCTCTCCTTTTAGTTGGTGACATATATGAAGATAGAGAACCGCAGGAGGCGACACGTGTTTGTCAGCATGTCAAGCGGTCGAGTGCAGGATTGCAAAATATATAATATATAAGCTAGAATGTGGATTGGATGCCCCTGGTATGAATTCAAATATGTTAACAAATTATTACAGATACTTCGTCCGTGTTTTGTTGGCCCAATGTGGTTTTGTTTTCATGTGTGGCAACTTAGTTGACAGACAATGCAGCAGTTGGTGTAAAAGAGATTTATGACAGAATTTGAAATGATCCAAAAATACATTCCAGTTATCCTAAGTTGATTTAATAAGTTAACATTATAGTAACATTTCCATTGTTGATATTTTAACCCAAGTATATAGAAATAACTCAAAAAAACCAAAGCACACAAACAAAATATAAAAACCAATTATTTAACACAAGCCAATCTACAAATGTACTTTCTGTACACTCGTACATTATAATGTAATTTTTGTTTAATGTGCTTCTCATGTGCGTCGTTTTGCCAAGCATGGATGCCCCGTGGCAGCATTCAGAGTGACCGTAAGTGGGTAATGCGGGATTTGAATGCCACAAAATTGCCTCAACAATTATCACACATATACACGCATACAGGCACGTCACTCATAAACACTAGCACAGACTGGCTGAAAACGTGACTGCCAGTTTTATGCTGGTGCACGCATGGCGTATACGTAATGTGCGGTATTTGGGCTATATGTAATGTGTCTTGCCTTAAACTAAACTTGGTATTTACTGTTAAAACTCACTGCACATGATTTCTTGGGCTGCCCACCTTTTCAGCCCAATTGGAGCTACAGTTTGTAGGCATAGTCACAGACGCAGGACGTCCATGTATGTGGTTGTGTAGAGCACCTTGTTTTTATTGTCATTCCAACTGCGAGCGACTCATATGGTAATTTTCCGGCAGCCGTTTGTTGTTTTTTTATTGTTTATTATGCTTTTATTATTATTATAACTGTGTGGGCATTTTTTTGTTTGTTTTATTGTTTTGACATAGTCAAGGCAAACAATATACATATAAGTATAAACACAAAGCGCTGATGCATTGATAATTAAATATGCCAAAATGGCAACTGATGGCTGAACGCAACGGTCTATAAAACATGTGGGTAGATTTAAGGTTGAATGACAGGCAGACGCATTGGCAGGATGACAGCCTAACTGATACATATGTAGAGATAGACAGGACGACTTGACTTGTACATAGTGAGATCTGCATAATGATTCATATGTCAATTGCTTGCAAATGAATTGCTTTCAATACAAATTTGCGACAGCTGCAAGTGCTGATTGATTTATATGATATAAGCCCAGTTCATCAAGCGTAATCCCATTCACTTTATCAATGGAAATGATAAACACTGGTTCTATATTGTGATAAGCTCATAAGCATACGCAAGGCATGCTTACGAAGATTATCTCAAAGCATGTTTTATACAAAAAATACATACAATTCTCTATTTAAGGACCATAATTGAAATCTATCAACGAAGTCCGTCGAAAGCATAATCTGAAAATATCTTACAAATTTCATTTTCTCTTACCTTACCTGATGTCAAATAAAGTTTAAATTTTCTAAAGTATTGATGCCATATGTATATATAAATTATTCAATGTTGCACAAAAATTTAAAGAGCATATGTTTTTTGTTTAATAACACAAAATATTGATTGATATTTGAATGTAGATTTATTTTCAGCAAATAAATTCTCATTCGACCCACAATATATTCCGAGGAATTCCTTTTAATGCTTTGTTAAGTTGCTTCGTTTTCTTTATTCTCTGTTGTGATTTCAGTAAATAAATTTTCAAATAACTGCCTGCTGCTTACGTATAACTAATTGGGTAATAAATATGGGAATAACAAGACTAATACAATTGGAAAAGGTACATAAGGCTGATATACTTACTTGCTTATAAAGATGATATCAGACAATTGACGTGGGTAGCAGCTATTTGATTTTTGTATCCAGCAGCTCGTTTACTTATGTTTCCGTTTTTGATTTTTGTTTATTTTTTTAATTTTTGCTCGAAATTTGTTTTCACTTTAAAATGAACACTGCTTTGTATAATTAACACAGATATTATAAATATTATTACAAGGATTCCCAGTAGGGGTCTGACAGTTGCCGCTTTTGACGTTTCACCATTTTCTGCATATAATTTTTATAAAACGTATACGCCATGTGGCAAAAAAACCTAAAAACCTTTAAATGTTCAAACGAACCGCGACCGTCTCGACTGTTGAAAAGCAATTGTAGGATTTCAAATTCGAGGAAGTCACGAAAAAAACTAAAAGTTGAAAAAAAAAGCTAGCAAAACTATTTACAGACTGTGCGTGAATGTGTTTTTATGTGCGTTATGTGTGTGTTTGTGAGTGTGTGTATGCAAATAGCAAATTTCACTTGAGCAAAAACATAAAAAAAATAGAATTAAATGCTATTCATTTCTGTCAGAAAAGAACGAGTTTTGTTAAATAACACATGAAATGTTTATACCTTTTTTAGGAGTTAGTATTTATATGCGTTTAATTTCGATACGAAATAGGTGACATATTGTTGTCGTTATGACCGACAAAGGTGGATTAATATTGAAATCTGTTATTTATTTTCTATTTTACTGTTTCTTACTGTTCTAGTCTAACTTTAAATAAACATAAGCTGCCAAAAAATAATCAAAGGTATTATATCTTCATCACAACATAAGCAGCTTTCCCTCTTGGTTCTACCTATTTCCTACATATGTATTATATATATTGTATGCAACAACAATAAGTGATTATTTATGTTAATGTTTATGTTGCATATGCCACACGCAAATATTTATACACAGTTCGATGCCACTTTATTTATGCGTTCACTTCGATTTTTGCTATTTTTACGCATCTTGCCACATGGCAAATAATTGTTACAATGCCGTGTTCTTGATATTTGTTATTGTTGTTGCCAAGTTTACGTTATACGCGTTTGTCGTTACGTAAAAACATTCGATTACGTTTTGTTTCGTTCCGATGCGTTGTGTTGCGCACAAAAGCCGCTAAATAACTAAAGTCTCTCAGGCAGATGTTATGGGAAAATGCTTGAGTCCATGTCAGCAGTGGCAGAGGCAGAGGCAGCGACAGAGACGGTGGCAGAGGCAGTGGCAGAGACGGTGGCAGAGGCAGTGACAGAGGCTGTGGCAGAGGCAGTGGCAGAGACGGTGGCAGAGGCATTGGCAGCGACTGCAACAGCGCAGCCATCTTTTGACGTTTCACGTTTGCCGAGTTTGCGCACTTAAATCAAAACAAATTTAACACTCAGATGGTCCTCTGGGCTATAAATTGGACAACACTGAAATTATAAATATAAATTAAGTTGATATTAAAAATGGGCGAATATAAGTTAAACACGTTAAAAATTATAATTAGTTATTAATATTGTTTACTCCATTATATTGTTTACTCCATGTTCCCATTAAAAATGGGAAAAAGGGAGTTATAAAGTACTGCAAATGTGTGTAACAGACAGATGGAGGCATTTCCAACTATATAAACTATATATATTCTTGACGAACTAGCCATGTCCGTCTGTCTGTATGAACGCGTCGATCTCAGAGACTATAAGAGCTAGAGACACCAAAAATGGCATGCAGGTTCCTGAATACCATACGCAGATCAAGTTTATTTCAAATTTCGGATGCACCCCCCGCACCCCCCGCAAATCGAAAAAAACTTCCACAGCCACAACTTTAAAGATAAAGCCTTGATTTTTGATATGTGTTTAATCAATGTTGATTAGCTGATCAGATCGGATAAATAACACCAAAGTTATGGAAGAATCTATTACCCCCGTCTCAGCAGGCAGAAACAACAGTTTGACAGCAACTGGACACGTTAAGTGCGCTGATTGCTTGTGTTGCCGCTGAACTGCTTGAAATGCAAGTTGGGAGCAGGGAGTTTCGTAGTCGGGCACACTTGTTTTATTAAAAAATATATTCTAATGCTTTATGCAGTCCGAGATGTCTTATTATGCCTTAAGTTATTATTCTCTTAACTACTTTTAATTTCTCTAGAATGTAATGACAAAATATTTCAATGAAATATTTGCCTTTTTTTTCATCTTGCCATATAAAGATATTTGTTATTTGCTTTGTTGCTTAGTTTGATTTATATTTGCATAACATTCAAATTATTTGCTTTGTGTCTGTCAATTGTTGTTTTTAGTTTCTGATAAATGTTTTTGAATGTATTATGTTTTTCATTTATTATCAACAGAAATCAAGTTGAATTATGCTTTGTGTGTCTGCCAAATATGCAAAAAATTATACAAACATTTTTGCAGCTGCTACCGCTTTAATGTACATTTGTCAAAAATATGAAAAGTCATTGTATATGTACATTTATTTAAACTAAGCGTTAAAAAAAAAAACTGCGTACTGTAATAAATCTCTTTGGAACATATGCTGATAACATGTGTCACACGAAGCCAAAGTCACATTAAAGCAACAAAACACGTACAGGATAACATATATACATATGTATGTATGTTTGTTAACATACTTTGGTTCATGTACATTTCACATTCCATTTTGTTTAATATTGTATCCTATTGTGCACTCACATCAAATTCTCGCAGTTGATCTACAGCTCTACGGTAACAATGTCAAGTTGGCCAAAAAGATGCCAACAACAAAAAGAAGGGAAAACCTCTTGCTGTCATCATCATCAACTGCAACGTGATTAAATGTGTCGTGCAACGAACCTGATTTGGCTGATATGGAATATGCAACACCATTTTGCGGTTCAATCGCTTCCGCCACAGAAAAATGTTCTGCGGTTCCTTACAACGCTACCTGCCTGTCAAGTGTCTGAGTCTGCGGGGATGTGATGATGTTGTCGTTCGCACAAGTAGACAGGAGCAAAGCGGCACATTGGATACCGCAGAAGTCATTGTTTAATGTCAGCATCGGAATGGAGGGGAAACTGTAAGGTTTGTTTGAATGTTGTGGGGATGTCAGTGTCAGATTGTCATTCAGTCAGTCACACACATTCTATGTGAAGGACTCATTATGATTAAATCGAGAGCTTGCATTGCTTCCTTGCATTGCATGATAAAAATATCTTTATATTTTATGAATCCACCACATGCTGTCAAACATTAAAACGACAAAAACACAAAATGTATCTCAAAGCCTGTTCGGTTACCTACCTAGTTGTTCGTGAGTCACAGTCAATATAACATAACAATGGAATACATTTAATATATATTTATTAAACAAATAAATGTTTTCAGTTTCAGCTTGTATGAACACTCAAAAGATCCAAAACAAGGATTAAAAGAGCGAAGCATGAGTAAACAAACGTGATCTTCAGACTAAAATGAGCAGAGTAACTGAAATGACTGACCAAGCAAAATGAACAGAAGGCTAAAAGTGAGCAGTAGTGCAAAATGAATAAATGAACAAATAAAAACAAGTGGGAAGCAACGTGTTCACTTCCTCTGTTCAGTGATCAACTCATTTTTGTTTACTCACGAACAACCCAAGTCTAGAAAATGTTGCTTGGAAAAGGGACATCTCTAAAATAAATATTTGCATTAATGCCAGAATTAAAATTGTATTCAGTGCAATTTCGCCCAATTAAAATTGTGTGATGTTTTGCGTATACAGTTTGTATTGCTGACAAAAACAGACATGTTTACATTAAATTTTTTTTTTTTTTTATAGATCAGTGCAAGGAACAGAGTAGCAGTGCCGACGACCAAGAAATATCAACTTGAGCACAGCCGCACGGCCCAGCACAGGCGCAAGCCTGGAGTTAACGGTTGTTGCGCCCGACAAATAGGAAAAGACGCGTGCCAGAAAATGAACAGATGCGAGAGCGACGCCGACTACATCACCATTCGGCCAGAGGTTCGAGAGTTTGAAAACTCAAGCGTTGGACAATCGTTCGAGGATCGCAGTGTGGTACAGTTCGGGAAACCAACTAGTGAATAAAAGATAAGTGTTAAGTTTGTAGAAATCAAAGTGAAAACAATTAAACAAGGTATAAAATTTATACTATAAATACACATACATACTTATATATATTACTTGATATGCATATAAGTACATACAGTATTTTGATCAATTTCTAATAAGACTTTGCCCCCATCGCCGAAACTTAATTAGACCAGAAGTTCAATTTTCAGCTCCAACTGCACAAAGTTCAATAAAGCCATTAAATTCGAATGCGAAACAAAAAACACCATTCACAACCACAAAACCAATTTTGAGCAACCACTCAGGTGTTACAGACTGAATAGATGTCTATCAGCTCAACGCAAAGTTTATCACTTTAACAGCCGGCAATTTTTGGATTGATAGCAAGCGATTTAAACTGCAAAACAATTTGCCAGCCACCTTTCTTCTCGTGCCAATGAGTAACCGTTCACAAACATGTTATTTCCATTGCCCCACAAAGCAGTTAGAAACCAACATAAACTCCAACCAAGGACGGAAAACGGAAGAACATACATACAATTCATTTTTTGTAGCTGTCGAAAAACCTAAAAAGTTTGAGAGCAAAGGAAACAGAACCTGAGAATCAACTCCACTCTGACTTCCAGGAAAGAGAAGCGAAATAAAATGTGAAAGGGATTTTCTTGCTGAGGTTGACTTCAACCACAGTCAAAAGAAGGATATTCGTGAATAGCCCTTTTCAAAAAGCGTCTCGGTAGCTATTGCATATTCACGTTCTGTAAAAAAAGATGCGAGGTGAGAAATTGACATCATTGTTCAGTGTCAGATTGAATATGAAAATCTTTTTGCTTATGCCTTTCTCATTCACTTTACAGATTGTACTTATTGCTGTTATGCTTATTTCGCGCAGGAGGATTTATGCTTTCAATTGGACTCAAAATGGATAACAATAAAGGATGTGACAAATAAAAAAAATAAACAATGAACCAACAGGTTGGCCAGGTTGAGTAGGCAAACCTAATATTGTAATGATCTAGTCATGATTGCGGCTGCTCCCAAAGTCGAAGTAAATTTTTGACTGTTAAGAATTTAGAATAATGTCGGGCAAATTTGAGCGGGGATTTGATTGTATGCTGTCGTGAGACCAGACCCATTGTCATCAGCTTTATACACCTGGAAAATTATAAGCAGTTACAATATGCAACAAACTAGTTTCTTGACCTCGGCTTTTCGCTTTTTGCATTTTGTGGTTTTTTGTACTTAAGAAAAGTAAAAACTCTGTTAATTGCTTGAAATTTGATGTACATTTATGCTATTAATAGTTTAGGTTCTGCAGCCATCTCCAGCGTATATATTTTTTGTGATTCTTAAACCAAGCGTTTTTATACTCTTTTTTAATTTTTTTGAAAAAAAAGAAAAAAGAGTATATTGGGTTTGTGAAATGTACGTCACGTGGCGTATGCGCAACATTCGACGAATGCGTGTAAAATTTGTCATGTGATACAAATTTTGAGCTACTTCATGGCGCTTTCAGCTTGTGTCAGAAGGCTAACATTCGTGGGCTGTTCAGCTGAGTTTAAGTCATATTCCAAATGCTCACTTGGCTGCACTTTAATTTGCATATTAAATGCCGCCTTGAAGCGATCCCCACTTCCCGACTCGACCTTGGTGAATTTCTGTTCAGTCCTTGATCGATACTCAACATGCCATATCCAAACTATAATGTTTGTCATCTGTTAAATAATACAGTACTGAGCCGTGCTATTTTCGCCCTTTGAATGATATTTCAAATATTAAAATAATTCAACGTTAATTAGACTGAACCTCAGTTAAAGTAAAAACAAGTAAGAACGTTGCAGTCGGACCCGACTCCGTATAGTCTTTTTTAGCCTCTTTGCGGAGTCAGAAGTGGGCGGTGCAATTGTATTTTTGCTCAAATCTTTCAAGTTTTACCATCAACTTAAGTTTGGTTGGGCCCGTTCTGCAGGTTTGGGAGAAACAAACTTTGGTCGATTACAAGGGCGGGGGTGGGCGTGGCAAAATTATTTGCGGTTTGTGGAGAAAGGGGTGGGGGTGGGCGGGGAGATCTTGTCATTTTGTCTGACTATGGTATATACCAACATGTACGCCAAGTTTGGTTGCTCTAGCTTCAAAACTGTGGAAAAAACCTGCGTTCATACAGGAAGAAGGACAGACAGACAGACGCACGGACGGACACACGGACATTTCACAAACCGAATATACTAATTTTTCCCATATTCGTTATTAACTTGTCAACATTTGGTTTTGCCCACTAGACCTACTACTTGGTTTTGTTTGCCTTGTTACTCAAAACGAAACGGTACCGAAGCATTCTATGAATTTGAACTTAGTTTTGTTCGATTTTCAAAAAATTTTCGGTATCAAACGAAATAAGATTTAGAGTTTTTCAGTTGAAGTTTAAAACAAATGTATTTGTGCTAGGCTCTAGTGCACACATTCTCATAATGATATTGGTGTGGCTTATTGGCTGCTAAAAGGACAATTATTGCTGCATCGGGGCAGACGGTGTGTAAGTCGGGAAATGTAAAAGTTTACATTGTAATTGCAGGAGTTTTGTGAATCAATTCCTTATGTTATTGCTTCAAAAGTCAAAAGTTATTATATAATAATTACAATGTGTTAAGTATATGCTTTCAAGAAAATTCGAAAAAAAAACAAACATAGCTTTAAGAGATAATAGAATTTAATGCAGTATATAATAATTATTATCCTGATTATAATACTGAATAACTTACATTAACTTGCTCAGTAACCTTTATAAAGCATCTGGAAAATAATTCATCAGGATATACACCTACGTTAATAAAGAGTAGCATAGGGAAGAAATTCCCTTTTTTTTGGTAAACTGCCGAACGCAATGGCTTTAAAATGTTTTTATAAAAAGTAACTCATCTTAGAAGGCTCTTACCGAAACAAACATTAACATAGTCTGTTTCGACCAGGCCCCGTTAATGGAGTAAAAGGGTATAAGAACAGTAATATACTTCTGGCAACTAAATGTATGATTGTATGTTATTAGCGAAATAATAAAGCAGACTCGAAAAATGTCGAATAAATCTTTTTTGACTGTTGATGTAAGTACCTGAGAGCTGGTAAGCATTAGAAGCCGACTTTTGGCAGCCATTGTGGACTTTCTAAGTAGTTGAATTAAGCATACGAAATTGCCTATTATGCGACTGAGTCCCATCAAATAAAATAAAGTGATCTTAATTGAAAAATGCGTATACGCAGTGTGGTAAAAGGCTCAATCGATAGATGAGCAGCTCAGCTGAGCTTTATTTGGCGTTGAAACTGAAACATGCTTATATGATTTGCAATGCAGATGACGTTTTCACTTCAAAGCTAAGAAAGGGGGTGTGACAGAACCAAAGTTCTTCCATTCCTGCAACTTCCACTGCCACTTACCTCACTTGGAGTTCATTGGCGTATGTGAAAGCCATTACTTAACGACCAGGACACTTAATTGACAATGTATCCTAATGTAAAAGTGGGCAGCTGGACTGATTCTAGAATAACATTGTGGCCAATGGCAAATTCCATTATTAATGATGCAATCGTCATGTTCTATGCGGAGTCGAAGGCAACACAACAAATATTGCTTTTTATTCAGGCTGCCAGAGATACACGCAACAACAATTCAACAATATTTCAACAAAATGTACATTTGCAATACTCTGTTATGGATAAAGCAAAGTAATTATGATTCGTAGTTTCGCTTGGTTAAATATTCTCATCTGTTGCGTGCTGTTTCCTTTTATCTCTGAAGAAAAGTGTCTCTGTGTGTGTTTATGGCGTTTCCGTTTAAATATTGTCTGTGCTGTTTGCATTGTTTGTTTTGTGCACAGTTTCTGATGTTTTTGTTGCTTTGCTTCTTCCCAGCCAAAAATTAAAAAATATAATATGCAATGTCGTGGCTTAATGCAAATAAAAATATCGTTTAATTTTCATTTATATTCGCACACAAACGTGTTTGTCAGGAACGTAGTGAACCTTATGACACATGACCTTTCTACGTATGCATGCAATAATTTAAGGGGAAAACTGCCACTGCCACTGGCATTTAAATCTTTGTTTGTTAGGTCATCAGGGTATGTAAAAGATAACACACCAGAGAATAGAAAAAAACTGACTTACAAAATATCTGAACAATTTATCAGATAAAAACCAGAGAAAGAGAGAGAATTCTGTAGAAACTAAAACACATGCAAACAGAGGAAAAAACAAGGAATAAAGAAAACAAAAGACAGGTCACCAAAACTATGCCAAACATAGAGAATTCCTGAAATTCTTTAAATGAAATTCTCTGTCGAGAGAACATTCCAGTTACAAACACTTTAAAGCTTGACTTCTGCAAATGATAATTTACAAAACTCTTACAATTACAACAACATTGCGAAAGTTCCTTGCTTTTTTGCATGCTTTTCCTTGTAAATTACAATGGTGTCAAAGCTGTTGCAATAATTCCACAACAAGAAATGTTCACTTTACTCCCCAATAAGTCATGGTGGGGGTTTGATATGTTTCTTGGTTGCTTTGTTGTCCTTTCTGCTGCAGTTTCAACAAGCAAAAGCTGAAAAACAAACAAAGTGAAAATGCGGCACAAACAAATGGAATGGTTCCGGATGCTGCTTGAGGGCGGAAGTAAGGAGTGAAAACAAGGAGACAACATGAGCACGATGTGTATCGATAAGCAGCTGGCCCATGACGCAAATACTTGAACCAGCTTCTTTCCCTTTCTTTCCAACTCTTCACTCCATTTCCACCATAAAAAATATATAGCGTGCAAAATGGCATATATCGTTGTTGGAGTTGAACTAAATTTTGGTAAGCTCCACTGCGGGAAGGGACTCTTTGATATGTGTATAATACTCGTGCACAGCATGTCATGAAAAGATTCATGCACGCAAATGAATATGAAATTCATTTTTTCAATGTGGCTTAAGTGTGTTTTTGTTGTTTTTTCCAAATGTGGCTTAGGCATCATGCATGATGCATACTGTTGCTACCCATGGTTTTTGAACCAACTTCCCGGTCGATTGCTTCCTATAGAGTGCCAGCATAGTTCATCCCATCCTTCAACTACACTTTTCTCACAGACATCGCATCGCAGTTGAAAGGTTTGAAAAGGCCACTGGCGATTCCTCGATTTTAACTGTGCGTGGGTGCTCTTCTATTCTCCGCTTTACCATTGTTTAACATGTTTTTCTAGGGTATAATTTAGCGTACCAGCGACAACAACGAAAAGTCGACTAACCCTCTGAATGGCAATCATAGCCAACATAGAACAACTCATTTGAATCGATAACAGATTTCATTGGAAACTCAGAATTGTACACTTCACACTTTTGAATGAGAATTCGGGTTTGGTCTTAAAACTCTCATGGAAAGTGTCTTCAATTTGAAATGGTTCGTTTGCTCTCAAAAACTAAATTGCGATGACTGCAACAGACTCTTAAAACTTTATTTTGTTTAATTAAATAACTCAAAATTCTGAACTAGTCAAAAAGAGCAGATAGGTTTTGTTTAACTGTGTTATGCTTGTCATTTAATTAAAAACATTTAAGATAGTAAAATTTGTTTTTCAATTCAAAAGTTACAAATATTGAAAGTTGAACATTTGCGTCTCTCCTGCATCAATCGAAATCAGCGCATTTACTTTTGCCGAACAATTCCTTTGGCCATCAGTGATTTTTACGCTACCGATAAAAACAAGTGCAACCCAATACATAAATACATTTTACCCGAACTATAATACTTTTGCTTCCTTTGTCCTTATAGGCAAATAGAAGAGAATAAGGACACATCATTTTAATTCGCAGTCTATTCGTTTATCATTGATAGCTTGCTCCTTCCTTTCTCATATTTAACAAACATTACCTTTTCTTAATTTCACATAAATTATACTTAATTCACAAGCACTTATGCGCCCTTTGCCTCACTTTATGAGTTGGATCAGTTGACTAACCGGATATTCTCTAACAACTTCACTTTGCAAGACCACTTCAAACAAACCAGAGAATCAGCTTCCTTTTTCACAGCCTCATTAACTTTGGACGCCAGACGAGATGGTAATTTACATTTAAAACTACATCAAACTGCACAATGATGAGTATTTTGGAATGACATTTAACAAAGTTTTTTTTTTTCACACTTAAAAACTTTAAAACAATCAATTAGAAGAGTTTCTGCCTATTTTAGGTTTTGTCAGGTTGCGTTCGAAATATTTGTTGTTTATGCCTTTGGTTGTATTTAAGCCTTTTTGTTTCATTTCATATTCCTGTTGCCTCATGCATCACAGCAGGAACCCAACTTGATTGGCACTCACTTTAACTTTCACTAGTTCTGCAGTCAATCTATTGAACATCCTCTTCTGGTCCACGCTCTCAACTATCTACAGCCAAGGCGAGCAACCACTTCCTTTTGTTGCCCATACAACACACGTTCTGACTATTAAGCGCAACTCACTAAGCCAATTTCAAAGTGTTTATAATTGAGACTTGTTGAGAGATGCGTACTTGCATAATAAAGGAACGAAGAACTTAGAAAATGAAAATGGTTTGTTACAAGAAAGGTATGTGTAAATAATTTTCCTTAAAGCGAACTTAAAGCGATTTAACTTGGTAACAACATCATTTCCTCAGGGCAATGCAGTGTGAACTGTTTAACAGGGACAGAGAATATTGAGCACTAAAATTGCAGTCATTAATAAAACGACAAACAGAGTTGTACAGCTTAAAGTCATTTTGATAAAGGTTTGACGTAGATTACGTGATAAAAAGCTAAGAAACACAGAGTAAGGCGGATAATCTTACAGTATATCGTGGATAAGGTGAAGAGGACGAGGCAATTCCAAACGAGCTCATTAAAATTGAAAAATTAGCTGGACAAAGCTTCGTAGAAGAGGTGGACCAAGCTGTGCTGGAATACAAAGTCGGAAACATATTAACAATGTGCTTTTTGGCAAAGCTTGTGGTGATTTGTATTCCACTTTATTAAATTTATTGAAGGGTTGATGAGAAATTACCTAACACCATCTCATATTTTTTCCGTAGATAAAAATAAGTCTGAAAGGCGTTGTTGCTTCAGGTTTCACCAGCCACATTGGGTAGTTGGGCTGAATCTTGGGTTTGTTTAGGTAAGGCAAACGAATCTGTGATAAAATACAGAATTTATATTCGTTCTGTGAAGGAGAATTAAAGATTAAATACTTGCAACTTCCCCTGGCTTTGCTACCTTGTTCAATCACAGAAGCATACAATCGCAATTTGCAATTAATCGGACAGATTCATTAAATGTAACCTCGGTTGTAAGTTAATGAATTTCGGGTGAAATTATTATTAAAATTTGTGGGTCTTTTATTGGCTTGCCCTTGTTTTAATTATTTAGGCTTTTTCTGTTTTTTTTTTTTGTAAAATATTTTTGATGTAAAATATATTTTTTGGCATTTGATCACATTTTGGCTTTGAAAACGCTTTTTTCTTCCTTTTATATTTAATCAATTGTTATGAACGTGTTTTGTTATGAATGTACAAGGTGTTTTGTTAACTAGAATATTATGTCTGGTTGTGCACTGTTCTCCTAGATTAAGACCGAAACAGGTAAGAACGTGGTGAAAATAATTAATTGAAAGTAATTGCAATAGCAGTTTTTGAACAATTCGCATTTTCATGCTAAATTTCATATCGAGAGACCTGTCCTTACAATAAACCCAAACGTTTTCCCCACTCAACAAATTGCTTATGGCAATTGCCAACTAATTATTAACTTTATTAAATGAAGGGACACAAAGTTCCTAACTTAATTTGAAAAGTAGCTGTTGCAAATGTGCCATTAATTCTCAATGAAATTGTTGCTATTTTGAGAAGTTTTAGGCAACAGAAAGAAATGGATACCTCTTGAATTTTTTTCAGTATAGCAAAAAATATACTTCTGTGGAAATTAAATTTACGTTGAGGAATATTACGTGGAAATGCGTTCACCTTGACCAACCTGAAATTAATGCAGTGCAGGAAGGAAAGTAAACCAAAAAAAAAAAACCGTTGCATTCACCTGAATAAGATTTTTTAAATAAATGAAAGGTTGCGGTCGGTTTTCTGGCACATTGCAATTATATAAAAATTAAGGGATTACAAAAAAATTCTGCATCCGCATCCGAAAAATTAATAAAAAGCGAAGAGTTAAATAACTGTAGTCAAGAACTACAACCTTTGACCCTGAAATTCTTCCGATTCTGTGTAGTTTTTCTGGAAGACAAAGATAAAACTGTTAATAACCTTTTCTGTCATTTTCATGTGGTATTTGACTTTCTTCTTTAATTCAAGCAATGTAAAATACATGGTTAATATCATTAAGTGAATTGTTTAGATTGAATGCAGATTCGAGAATGAATAACGAATACATAATATGTATTACATATACTGTATTTACTTATGTGTTTGTATTTGTGTGGAGTGTAGGGTGTAGGGGTATCATCAACAAGTGAACCAGATGGTATAAACATTTTTGTTTGTTTACTCTACAGAGTTTTGCCTGTCAAAAACAATACCCATGCATAAGTTTAAACGCCGCAAGCTCAATGAGTTCAGTTTGCTAAAAATTGGAAGTATATCCTGTTGCAACACACCGACGGAATCCTTTTCTGAATTAAAAGTCAGATATGAAATTTATCAGCTGCAGACAGCCTTTTCACAGCTTGTATGTGCAATGCATACTCCATATATAAAAGCCGAAAAATTTAATGTAAATTTCATTAAATTAACACCAGAAGCAAACTGCCAACGGGGGACAGAAACAGCAGCCACATTTCCCTTGCCTCCCTCCAAAAGTGTTGCATGTTCACATGGGCTGTCCTGGTGAATACATGTTTGATGCAGTGTTCCTCTGGGCAGGAATTCAACTTGGCTATCAATTCATTGAATCAGTCACTTGGCTGATATTGCTGCTAATTGGCTAGAAAATTGGCTTATGAAATTGCTTAGTTTAATGTATTATGGGATATCGAATTCCCCAACTGTAATAATACTCAATTTCAGCACTTGTTTAATGAATAAATAATCCCCGCATACATTTTTAATTTAAAATACCTGCAATACGTAGTCTTATCACAGAATTAATGCGAATTTACTCAGCCTTGTTCTCGTCTAGCGGAGGAGATTTTCTTCTCTTCAACAATAAAAACTGAAGACATTAAAATTTGTTAACATTGTTTGTTTGTTTGTTTGTTTTTTGTAGAATAGATTTTGAACTTTGCTAACAGCTAATGGCAGATGTGTGCTTAAGAGCTTTTAAAACAATGTCAAATATTTAATAAATTAAAATGTACCTATTTAAAATTCTGAAGTAAAAGTACCTTTTATGTCATAAATTTAAACATAAGCGCTTACGACTTTGTATGTTGAGTAAAATAATTGGAAAATTGTGGTTGTCCTTCTGTGATGACCATAAAACAAACTTCATTCTCTCATTGCCATTCCTGAACGGGATGGTTGTTGAATTGTGTTTGTTATTGTTAGGATTGGGAATGAGGAGAGGCTGCAAGGGCAACGATTTGACAGGTGTCCATCAGTTAAAGTGCAGCACCAACTCCGCACATTCTCAAAAATTGTTGTTTTGGTCAGGTATGCAGGCACATGTACCATACATATGTATATCAATCATACGTCGCGTGGTTTCCAAACTACTTGATCGGTAACAACATGAAGCGCTGTTGTTGTTGTTATTATGATAGTTGTCATTTTTTTTTTTTTGGTCTTTGCCACTGTTTTACATAAATAATATAAAATATTGTGTTGCTGTCGCTTTTGTTGTTGGCTTAACATATTTGCTGTCACATCAAAAAAATATAACTTGCAAGTTCAAAAACCACAAATGAGCAGCAAATTGATAATTAATGAATTTTATTAATATGCTGCATATTTAAATATGTGGCCGAAATAATTTGTTGTTACATTCAAATTGATCACTAGGCATTTGATTTTGTGTGGCCTTTGTATGAGACTCAACAGCAAATGGAAAGCTAATTAGTTTTTTATGTTATACATTATATAATATTAAATATTTTCAAATGGTATTAAGTTTTTAGCTTGCTAAATTAAATGTAAAGTAAATGAATTTTTTGTACTCTCTGTAAAAGTACCAGTAGATCAAATTAAAATGGCATAATAGACCATCATATCAGAACAATGTGAATTACGTGCATATTTCTCAATTTAATACAACTCAAACGTATGCTGAGATTATATGTTTAAGCGTCTGTAAGGTAATCTCTGTAAAGGTAAACAGCCATCACTTTGAAAATGTACCCACCAAATATTGTATCTATTGTTGGCATTATTTTCTGAAATTCTTTAGATATTTCATGACTGTCACATGGCAACTGAAATCACAGTTACTTGGGACTTTCGTTTCAACTTGGCTTTCCAGAGTTAATGTTTATTCTTTGCCTTTTATTGGGTACTCTTACTTAAATATTTTCGTGCATTCAGTTGAATTTTCTTCTTTTGCACACCAATCGGTGAATGGGAAGTCTATATTGGAATGCTGCCTGCAATGTATTTTAATTAAGTTTATTGTATTTTAATTATTATGGCTGCTTGCCTCAACCATTTGCGTAGTTTGTCAACTGTTCAAAATACGATCGACTATGCTTAGAAGTTTCTGCAATATTTATTACCAGAATACTATGGATAGGCCACAATTTGTCGGAGTAAGCAACCGCTTTGCACATCATTGCTTTTTTACAATGTTACGGCTCAAATACATAAATTGAAATTGTTTATTTTTACCGGTGTAACTTAAAACAGGCTGTATTGCGATATACTGTGTATATGTTTAGACAGCGCATGTTTTCATGCTGCATAAACTCCCCCTCGAAATTTAATTATTGACGCATGCAATTCTTGTTTTCTTAAGTCAAGAAATATTTCATTAGCATAACTGGTATATGTTGTGTTCCTTCTCTTTATATGTCTAATACCTTACACAAAAACTAAATGATGGTTTATAATTAAGCTCAGACTTTAAATGCAATAACTTTAAGTATAGCATTTATGTTGTAAGGAAATGTGTGGCGATTAACATAATTAGATAAGGAAATCCAACACCCAAAAAGTCAAAAACTTGGCAGATAAGCAGACAGATATGAGCAAAAAGGTGAAGCAATAATTCCCATAATATTTAAATATTTGCTTGGTTTAAGGAAAGACACTTGAAATGACAGGAAACACACAACGGTAAGCCCAAGCAAAGATATACCCCGAATGACAACCGCATCCACATTCTCATAAAGAACCACAAACGCTGACTCAGTCGCGGGATTATATTGTTATGTCCGTGAACATAATTTTCGTAAACTCAGAGCACAACTTTAATATTCCCACGCACACAATATACGCAATGGTATGTTGCTATTTTGAATTCCCTCCACGTGGTGTAAGTTTTAAGATGACTGCAACAAATGAATTGCCCTGTTGGATAAACTCTTCTTTAATGCATTTTCTCTTTCTGGCATTCACATTATTTGCTTTGTCGTTGAAAACTTTTCATTTTCATTTTGTGTGGCAGTTTTGGGGCCTTAGGAAAATGTGGGACAACACCTGCCCCAAGGGTCATGCTGTTGGTCTTTCACCTGGGTCTGACCCTTTTGTTCTTGCACACATACATATGTAAATAGAAAATTAAAACTTCACATGGCTCCTGCCTCAGTTCTTCAATTTGTCATGCAGTCGCCACTAGAGAAACTCGAGTTTAAAGTATGTTTTATTCTGCATTGAGAATACTTTTTAATAGACAACTTTGCTTCTGTGTGCGCTGTGGGCGTGGCGTTTCTTATGTGCTAATTGCAATTTGGTTATTCATGGAATTAGTTAAAAAATTAGATTGCTGCGAAACTTGGAAATGTCAATTTTCCTTGTTGTTATTGCTTCAAGTAAAGTTATACTTTCACACAGATAACTGTATAACTAATTTAATTATAATAAGAGTTTTCTAAATCTAAAAATAAATTAAAACTTCGACGTAGCGCAGATATATAGCCTTGCAGTAAATTTTCATTCAAAAACTTACTTTTAATGTATTTTCTTGCATTAATGCTACAATTTAACTTGATGTACAAGATATACATAATTCAATATACTTAAACACAATTTTACTGGCCAGAGAGAGTTTTGCAAGGGAATATGAATGTTGCACCCGAGTAAAAGCTTACTTTGGCCATTTTCCATTAAGGGTCATCGAACACAGCACAACTGAGAACTGGCTCACAAACAAAGCAATTGATGTCAATGCAGCCAGATTGATACTTGTTAATATGCCTACTCAACTGCCATTTTTGAATTCATTTTGAGTTAGAAGGCTTCTTTTCTCTTTCCTGCTAAGCTGATTTGAATAAAGTTCATGGAGCAAGCTAATTTTTTAAGCGGCTTAGCCCTTCCCTATTTTTCAACCAACTATCTTTAAGCTTTTTAAGCTCTCGTCTTGTTCCATTTAAGTTGCACTGAACAAGATGAGTGAAAGAGTCTTAAGCTTTTCTTAAATGTAAGAGGACATTGGTCAACTTAAGCCATAAAATGGTCTAGGTTAAATGCATTTTACAATTCAGCTATACTTTTGTCAGTCCTATTCAAAAAAATTTATTTAAAGCATTTCAATAAACAAGTACGCACAAAATGTGTAAAAACTATTCAAACTAAGACTTAAGCCTTTTATATCTCCATGCTTTTGTCATATTCTTTTTCCACATTAGTAAAATGCAAAACCCACATTTCATTTCTTTTTTAAATTCGCATGTGTCGAATGAACCCACATAGTTTGCTGAGGTACGTTTCCCACAACAATTATTGCAAATACCAGCAAAGTTTTACTATCGTAGTCGTGTGTGTCGTGGGAATGTCCAGGTCATTCCTTAATTGGAATGTTTTCAACTTGCAACGCGGATCTGCCCACATGTCGCATTGTTGATTTATGGCTACAGACAAATGGACAGACAAATGGATAGCTAGACAGACATTCGTGGTTTGTGGTTTTGGCAGTTGTACTTGCTAGCTGCATACATTTGTACACCTGCAGAAATATTTCACACATTATGGAAACTCTGTTTGGGGACTAAGCTGATTTAATGACCCTGAATCGCACAAGGTCATATTCAAATTGTCATTTGACATTTGCGATCCAATTCAGGAGACCAAAATTATTGAAAAAATTGGCTAAAGCACTTAACCAATGGTAAGCATGACAATAAGCCAATAAACAAACATTCTCCCATACACAGACACACACACACATACAACTCTAGCTAAGTCCCTGAAATGACTCTTACGTACTCGTTAATGTCCTGCCTTCATATGGGTGGTCAATTCCCAGAAGGGAGTCGCTTGCGTGGGCTTTAAACACTCTTAGAGTATGCGGACATTAAACGTTTTCTGTTAATAGCCCAAACAGCATAGAGCATGGTCCATAAATACTCAATGTGGGGATAGTAAGTAGTATACAGGATACAGTTAATTGGTTTTCATAGTGCATTAAAAAAGAAGTAATAAATTTGAAATAATTCAATAAAATTAGGAATCATTAGGATTGTATTTTCTATAAGTTTATTCAATATTTTCAAATTTTTTAGTTCCTTCTCGACCTACCCGTAACTTTGTTACACTTAATCTTTCTCGTTGTACTAGTAACTTTGCCTTGCATGAACCTTTTCGAGTACTTTGTGCTGATTATAGCAGACTTTTTCGTGTTTTCAATTCTGAATCATCTCTTCTTATTATTAAAAACTCTATTTTAACTTTTTTAGCTCGTAGTTATCTATTTTTGATAAGTAATTATTACTAACTTTTTTCTTTTTATTATTTTTGGTCTGATTGGGTTTTGCTGTGTTTTCCCAATCAATTTTTTGACCTATTTTTACTATTTTTATCCCAGTTAATTTTAATTATAATTTTAATTTAAAGTATAAACTTAATTTTAATTTCTTATATTCAACATTTTTAATTTCTTTACGATCGCATTCAAATACGTCGACTGTTTTTAGTTGACAATAAATAAATAAATAAAATATTGTCATTATATTGCAAATTTCAATTACGACTGCATTCCATAATTAACATTTTTACTCCCTGTAACCACTAAAACTAGGAAACAGGTGGTATTAACGCACTGCATATCTATGTAACAGGCAGAAGAAGGCATTGCCGAATATTCTTGATCATAATCATCAGCCGAGTCGATCTAGCCATGTCCGTCTGTCTGTCTGTATGAACGCGTCGATCTTACAGACTATAAGAGCCACATACACCTATATGTTATATGCACATCAAGTTTATTTCAAATTTCGAATGCAATCTATCACTCCATATTGAATCAAATGTTATCTGCAGGTGATAGTTTTGTAAGCATATTAATGAGAAACGCAAATCATAAACTGATTTGTTAAAAATATATCTGACAAAAGCTTCTCAGTCATCTACTTTCTCAACTCTTTCCTGAGGCAATTTAAAAGCAGCTTTAGAAATTTATGGTCTACCATTAAAAAACCGACGTTGTGAGTCTACTTTTGGGTGGAGTTCGTTGGCCTAACTTTTTGTTCTTCGACTGCTTTGTCATTTTTAATGGAAAGCATTAAACAAACCATTTGATATAGTTTTTTTTTTCTGTGAGACAGGCAAATTAGACAAAACAGTGATACTGAAGGTAAGAGTAAACCGTTTCACACACTAAAATATAACAAACAACACATTGAAAGTCGATTACAAATTTTAATTACAGTGGATGACTATCAGGTTGAGAGTTGCCATGAGGCACAAATAGGAATACAACAATGCGAGTAACATAAATGTTTTTAGATGAACTATTATTGGTTGTGCAATTTAAATTTGCTCAATTTATATCAATCGGTGCAACGCAAAAGAGAAATTGATTAATTGAAGTGAGTGATATTCCACTGGCCTCATTCAATTGCATGGCTGGCCATATGTCAAGGCCAGCAGCGTGTTTGCTTGATTCATATTTGATTTGTTTTTCCAACTGCGTCGTTTGTTTTCATAGCCCCACATCCCACATTTCACACTGATATTGATCGTGTTTGCTAGTCATATATCAACTTCGCAGGAATATGGCAGGCGGTTGTAATTGACTGCAAAGTGCATACAATGTGTGGATTAAATGAATTTCTTATAGCCCATAAAAAGTGAAACATAATCTTGTAGTCTTTTTAATAGTTATTAAAACAGGTAACTTGTCAGTAACTTAATCTTCAGACCAATCCACTATTAAACTGAAATTTTTTCATTAGGGCAGACAACTGACTGTCAAAGTCGGTCCCTTTTCTTTTAGAATAAAACGTTAAAAATAGAACAAATAACAGAACGACGGCATTGACCAAAAGGGATTTCCATCTTCCTCTGGGTATATTGTGAATTGTTGGCTGCTCTACTTGTCTACTGACAAAGTAATTTACAAGAACGATGGAAATAATTGCACTTTAAAGCTAAGCTATGCGTTAAATTTAAATGCCTTAAAAATCTGATGAAGTGTTTAATATTATTAATTAACATTCGACTGAAGCGAATCCATTTCTGAATAGACTATGCTTCAACAATCTAAATGATGTGCTTAATATTTTGTAAACAATTGCTTATGACTTAGGCTTTTATGCTTAAATCGTTTGCCATTTGTTACATAACTGGCTTACCAGATATAACAAAGCTTAACTTAACCTGTGTATTGATGTGATTATAAAAGTCAATATTTTTGTATGTTCAAAGAATAATAAATGCAAGAATAAACAAAATGGCTCTTCAAACTTTCAAAATTAAGCTTTCAAATAAAATCTCAAAAAATTGTTTGTATGCAACTGTTGTTTTTCATTAGCCTACATTTTAATACCCTTGCGAGTTATGTCCGTCTGTCTGTTTGTATGCAAAATAGTCTGTCAGTTTTAGAAATATCGTGATGAAATTGTATGTGAAATACAATGTTTGAATCGGCTAGATCAGACCACTTTAACATATAGCTGCCATCGATCGGTTAAAAAAATAAGTTCTTGTATGAATGTTTGTGTGTTTTAAATAAACTGACTAAATTTCATCAAAATCGGACGACCATATCTTATAGCTGGCATAGGAACAATCTTTTGAAAATTAAGTTTTCTTATGCAAATCTTTTCTGCAAGGGTACATAAGTATCTTCGGCACGCCGTAGATAACATTTCTTTCTTGTTTTTATTTCTGTGTGTTTTAAGTAATGTTTTATACTACATCTATGTTAATGTTATATTTATGGCCATTAAATTGCAGTGTAATTATGCCTCGGACTATGTGCCTTGAACAACATTTCAACTGTCCAAAATGAATGTTTGGCTGACCAAATCGTTGCATGTTGATTGATATACATGTACTCGCCTGTACATTCGTATATCGTGAGTTTAGGGCCAGAGAATTGCCCCAACAATTATTATGATGGCTGCTAAGCGACACAAATATACATACACACACACATACATAAGCACAGCACAGGTATGTCACGCACACACTAAAACAACATTTCCTTTGCTACGTGACTGCTATAGATATTCTGGTAGAAGCAGTGCGTATACGCAATATGAGCTATTGGGTTAACGCAATGTGGGACGTATACGTAATGGAACCTGCTTCAAAGCTCTGCTAATATTAAGATAGCATGCAATGCGAGCACACAACATTTGTACTTACATTTGTGACCTCCTCTCTCATTCTGTGGGCAAGCACTTTGCTATCCATAGTGCGTATTATATGTGTGTGTGAAGCATGTCTAGTACACCTTGCATATGTGTGAAAGACAACTGTGTCTGCTCTCATTGTCATTTCATTAAAGGGACTGTGTCACTTGGTAAAGTTTCGTGCCTTTCAGGTTTATTTTCTTCATTGTTTATTCGTTTTCTATTATTATCGTAGCCGTACAACTTTTGTTGTTTTTCTATCTTTATATGGGAACCAGTATTACAGTTTTGCCTGCTGAAAATTAAAGACAAAGCATACACAGAACACACTGATTGGTAATTAAATATCAAATAGGAAAGGACTGCGTGAAGAACAGGCGGAAAGAAAAACAGTTAGACAGGCTGACAGCTAACAGACAGGTCAAAATGTAACATTTTTACATACCATGTAAATAGTCTACAAAGCAAATAATCTATTTGATTTAAATGGAAATGAGTTGATTTTAAGAAAAATGTGTTGCCTTAAGTTGCAATGATTAAATTATAAATTAAATTTAATCACCATGTCAAGGGCTCAATAAAGTTACTTGACATCGCTTTCTGGTGCGTATGAAGAACTTGTTGGCACTCGGAAGCGTAAGTGGAGCATTATTAAAAGTTCCTGCAGCAGCTCCAGTTGATATCCAAGTTATTTCAACATTTAGCTGAAAATTGCTCATACGCCACATGTAAGCGGCAGAGTCGGTTAAAATTATATATATGTTATTCTGGGTTAAAACCCCTCTAAGACCCTCTTTAAGACGAGGCCTTGGTCTTTCGTATGCTTTAACAAGAGAACGGCATTAATAAAAATCCATAACAAAACACGCAATGGTGTCTGCACATGAAGACTGTGTGTGTTTGTGTGTGAAAATAATGTTAATTTCACTAAAACAAAAACAGTTACAGTACTGAATAAAGTGAAATTGCTTTTACTTTTAGTTGGATTAAGCGCTTTGTGGGGGCAAATGAAATAAAGTTGTATTTTGTATTGCTCTTTTTATGCCACACGCAAACAACAGCCTGCAAATACAACACACAGACGCAAACAACTGCAGAAACAGACCACAAATAGAGTATAAACTATACAATATCTGTCTGGTTTGCAACGAAACTCGAAAACTCTTTTCGCCTTTAGCCTTAATTAAACTTTAAAAAACAAGTTCTTTCATGAAAATCAAAATAAACTCGAAAATTAAAAGGTTATAAGTTATATATAAAGGTTATATTATATATAGTTTATATAAACTCGAGAATAATAAGACTATTACACTTGTTAAGTCATCGAGGCTGAAATACTTACTTGTCCGTTTCGTGCATAGATTGAACCAAATATTTGACGTCGATGCTTTAGCCAGCTGATCTTATTTATCCATTTCAAATTGTTAAGTTGATTATAAAATAAGTCACTAAAATTGGGTTCAATTTAACTAAAACACTTTTATATATGTATTTTATATATTATTTTACCAAACTATGCCATTTGGCACAAACACTAAACTGATAGTGGAAAGTGGGTTAAATTTACATATGCCAGTCAGTCAGAAGCCTTTTAATGCTCAACAAGCGGGAAACCGTCTCGATGTTGGGCAGCAATTAATGAATTCTAAATGTGAGAGAGTCACAAATTGGCAACAGCTTGAACAATAACAACAATGCATGCAAAGTGTGCTTATATGAGCACCTGTGTTTAACCCAAGTTTTAAACAGTTTGCTCCCAATAGCGGACTTACAATGCACTGACAATTTATATATCCTTTTTGTAGGGTCAAAAGAGCCATTGCACTGCAATTATGTTGCTGCTTTTTGTATTTGGGCTACATAAATACGAACATGGTAGTTGAAATTGACTTACTTTATTTCTAGAAAACTACTTTTTTAATTTTTCAAGTTAATATAAATTTAATAAAACATTTAATCGAATTGTTTTTCAATATTGCTTTCCATTTGGGCTCATATTATATGCAATGTACTATTGTATAAAACTAAACAAATGTATTATTTTAAGTAGTGTTGCTGTTGCATTCAACACAGCCGCACCTCACAACACAAACACACCAACAACAACGATGCCACTTTATTTATTTGTTCACACCAATATTTTGTATTTTAACGCGCCTTTAAAAATTACGACACATATTGCCGAATAATTGTTACTATTTTTGCTACGCTTACGTTACACGCGCTTGTCGTTACGTAAAGCAATTCGATTACGTTTTTTTTCATTCCGTTCCGTCCCGTTTCCTTGCGTTGTGCACAAAAGTCACAAGAAAACTGAAGTTACGCACGAACCGGTTAACGGGAAAATGCACGAGTCCATGTCAGCAGAGGCAGAGGCAGTGACTCAAGCAGAGGCAGAGGCAGTGAGAGAAGCAGCGCTGCGGTCACGTTTGACATTTGAGGAGTTTGCGCAGTTAAATCAAAACAAATTTAACTCTTATGTTGTGCTTAGTTCTGTAGATTGGAGTTCACTGAAAGTATAAAAGCAAATAAAATTCCATATTAATTTAGTAAAAAACTTAAAGAATAAATGGCTTAAAATAAATTCTGATTTTTAATTAGGTTACAAAAATAAATATTCTAAAATGCAATCCCCTGCATCTTTAGATTCCAGTTAATAAAATGAAAAATGTAACTTATAGGAATTTCACCCAATTATAATCTCGAAAAAGTACTCTTTAGAAATTGTAAAATTGATTTTTTTACTTCAAATATTAGAATAAATATAGAGATAAAAGCACAAGATAGTTCAAATTAAAATATCTTTTCACAAACTTAATTATTCTCTTGAATTAAAGTTACAGTGCCAAAACAAATTAAAAAATAATTCAAATAAATTAATGAATTCCTGACATTCGTTCAGAATTTGACAGGAAAATACGTATTTGTTTAAGTGTTTAGTCTGATTTATATTTGCAACAGATTCAATTTGATTTGCATTGAGTCAGCCACCTGCTGTTTTTAAAATCTATCGAAGATTAGTCGCCTTTTGTTGACCAAAAAATATGCATTATTTATTTTGCCTGATTGCCAAAAAGTATTGAATTGCAAATGTGTGCAAAAAAGTGTACACATCTGATTCTATATTTCAGTTGCTACCTTTAACTATTTATTTTAATGTATATAAATTCAATGTTATTATATAAAAGTATCAAATAACTGTCTGGAATATTCTTTCAACTTTTTTAAATTGACTATTTCAAATAGTAAATTTTTTTATCTTCATATTGCCTACAACTTCGCACGAGGACAAAGCCACATTGAGGCAACAAAGCACGCATGCAAAGTGCTACAATTTGTTAACTTATTTTATTCCATATCAGAGTTATCCCTTCCACATTTCTTATTATTCCGATGACAAAAACGTGTCAGACACGAAAGAGATATTTGTGGTGGCATATGTCAGCGTTTACATGGCAACATACTTGAGCTGAAAATGTCAAGTTGGCCAAGTAGATGGCAACAATAAGACAAAGTAACAAACACCTTTTGCAGTCGTCATCATCATTAACAACAACCTGGCTAAGTGTATGCCGTGGAACGAGCCTGATTTGGCTGATAGTTGCCACAGGCTCCTCCATTTTGTGGTTCAATCGCATCCGTCAGACAAAAAATGTAGAAATAGGGGAGCCTAAATCACAGGTACGACTGCTTCGGGTCCTTAAAATGCTGCCTGCTGCGTAATGATGATGTTGCCGTTCGCCCAAGGAGATACCAGCGAGGGGGCATATTCGACAGAAGATAGAGAATGAGTCATGTTGGCTTTTTTCAGGCGCATATTGCTCAGTGTCAGCCTCGGAATGGCACTGAAGGAGGTTTCCCTGCAAGCAATGTTTGAATATTGGGTGACTGTTAAAGTGTCAACCTGTCCTTCCACAAGTCAGTTGCATTCTATGTGGTACAAACTTGGAAATCCTAGCACTGCCTGCGAACGTCTTTGCATTTATGCAAAGGATAAAGGATTGCATGATTGAGAGATAAAGTTAAAGGTGATATTTGTGGTTAAATTCAACAAATAAGTTTACACAACAGTGAGACATTTTGTGTCTCATTTTGTTTGCTGTTGGCAAACAAAATCAGATTATTGAAACAGATAAAGCAATTTTCTAGCCTTGCTTAAGTGATCATTTAATTGCATAGTAATAAGGTGAATCGATATTTACATCTGCACAAATGAAACTTGAAATGGATTTCTTAACTGACTTGAAGAAGGAAATTAACAACATTGAAGAAGGAAATTAACAAGATAATAGAAAGTCATAAAAAAAGATATTTCAGAATTTATGTGTGTTGACTATGTTTAAGCTTTCGGCAATTTTCAAATATAACTCTTTAGCGGTGTACAAAACTTAACTTAACTTCCAAGCCTGAAATCATGTTCAATAAACCCATTACATGCGACTGCGACTCAAAGTGCCACCTAACCAGCTTCTACACCTAATTTGCATATTTCTGGACGCCCTAAAGTTGAGCTTACATTCTTACACTTTTATTTGCATTTTTAATTCCACCTTGCAAGGATACCCTCGTTCTGACTAAACCCTATTGAAATCCTGCCAAGGCTCAGTCTGAGACTATGTGAGTGTCGTGAATGTTTTGCGACTCACTATTTCTGGTTCAACGCGTGTTTTCTTAAGGAACTTTCACATGCAAAGCACTTGAACCGGAAACTGTTATTAATGTCGCCTGCTAAATTACTCAGTCTTGGCCGCGCTATTTTCGCTTTCTAACTGATACTTTAAATATCAATGAAAAGTGGGCTTGAACCTTAAAATCCTGGGCAGACTGTTTTGACATCCTAGTGGAACTGTTATTCCATAGTGGCCAATTTCACACAATGTTTTTTGGGTGCGAGTTATTGCCTGCAAAACTACTATATTTTTCACACCATGGCTGGGTTGGCCAATTATGACGCTACATTTTTATGCCAAAGATAAGTTTTTTCTAATTTTCCAGTCTGTTATTTGGCTTTGGTAATCAAAGGTGCCAAATTGTGAGGAAGTCGTGCCTTCAGCTGTTCCAAATCAATTCTTATTAGCAACGAGTAGTGGTATGGCCTGACTATAAATGCAATTGACACTTGACTATTTACACTCTTTTTTAATTTTTTTGAAAAAAATAAAAAAGAGTATATTAGGTTTGTGAAATGTCCGTCTGTCCGTCTGTATGAAAGCAAGTTTATTCCACAGTTTTGAAGCTAGAGCAACCAAACTTGGTATACATATTGGTATATACCATAGGCAGACAAAGTGTGAAGATCTCCACCCTACCACCACCCCTTCCCCCACAAACCGCATAAACCTATATCTTCCACAGTTTTTTAGCTAGAGTAACCAAATTTGGCACAAGGGTTACTTATCACATCCTTCATTGATCTGACCAAAAAAAAATCGGCCACGCCCACCCCCGCCCCCACAAGTAGGCAAAGTCTGTATCTCCCCCACCCCTTTAGCTGGAGTCCCCAAATTTTGCAGGTTGAATTCTGTTGCCCTATTAAAAAGATTGGATGAAAATAATTTTGCCCCGCCCACCCCCGCCCTTGCAATCGAGTAATGTTTGTTTCTCCCAAACCTGTAGAACGGGATCAACCAAACTTAAACTGATGGCAAAACAAACAAAAAATTGCCACGCCCACTTCCGGCTCCGCAAAAAGGCTAAAAAAGAGTATATCGCAGTCGGGTGCATCCGACTACAACTTGTTTACTATGTGACGCACCATAATGCGCCACATTTATTTTGTAGTTTTAAGTTTGTAGGGAAATAATTTTGTAGTTTTAAGTTTGTAGACAAGTAAGTTTGTAGTCTTAAGTTTGTATATATTTTATATAAGTTCCGCCCAAGAAGGGCAAAATACAGCTACTTAGCCCAAGAAGAGGGAACCAAAAAAACAATAGAAAATTTAATAACAAAGGGTAGGATATAAGGGATTTGAGGAAGCGCAGTCAAGCATCACTGATAATTTAAACTAAACATCATTGACAACTACAGCCGAGCATCACTGACAACTACAGTCGAGCATCACTGACTACTACAGTCGAGCATCACTGACAGCAGCCGACACAACAAGGAAACAACACAACAACAAAATAGCAAATGCGGGCAACGTGACCTGAAAAGCAAAACCGATAACTAACGGTAACAACAAAAGCGGATCCACCGACTAAGTTGCTAGACCAGAAAAGCAAAACCGATAACTAACGGTAACAACAAAAGAGGATCAACCGACTAAGCACCAAAAACGACGCATGCTGGATACACAAAGAGCGGCGGCCGAAAACTGACGCGCGCTCGACACATAGAAAAAAGGGCAGCTGCCGAGAACTTGGCGCGTGGCGAGGCGACAGCAAGTCGACAAAGAGGAAAAAGGTTACAAAGTTTTGAAGATTGACGCGGGAAGGCGATAGAGTTCAGTTGTTAGCCGGGCGTGTTCACGGGCAGAACGCAGATTCACAGCGGAAATTTTTCAACAACAGTGGCATTGATTTGGACAGCGGAATATACAGCGGCTTTGACTTGAACAGCGAAATATACAGGGGCATTGATTTGGACAGCGGAATAAACACAAGACTCAGCGGATAAAGGAGATACCGGTGATCTGGGCAAATGTTTTTTTTATCAGTTAGGAATTGGTGAAGTGCGGTATGGGTTTTTTTTGTATATTTTCAAATGGAATCAATATATGTACGTAATATAACGTTAAATCCAGACAAACTAATTACATATAAAGCTGCTGTGATCAGCCGCTCATTTATAGTTTAATTTTCAGTGATAAGTAAGTGCCGTATTTATTTTCACCCCCCCTCTGTCTTGTTTACGCGGCGACCCACGTTGTTGGCGGCATAAGCCTCAAATTTTGGTCCAGTGGCGGCTGTGCAGAAGATCGTTGGTATAGTACGAGAATTAGCCAGTGTTTACCGTTGTGGCTTGTACTAGAGTTAATCAGTGTTGGCTGTTATAGCCTGTGTTCGAGCGAGCTAGTGTTTGCCGTTATGGTTTGCACTAGACTTAGCCAGTGTTTGCTGTTATAGCCTGCGCTGGAGTTAGCCAGTGCTTGCTGTTATAGCCTGCATTGGGGTTAGCTAGAGTTTGCTGTTATAGCCTGCTCTAGAGTTAGCTAGTGTTTGCTGTTATAGCCTACACTAGAGTTAGCCAGTGTTTGCTGTTATAGCCTGCGCTGGAGTTAGCTAGAGTTTGCTGCTATAGCCTGCTCTAGAGTTAGGTAGTGTTTGCTGTTATAGCCTGCTCTAGAGTTAGCTAGTGTTTGCTGTTATAGCCTACACTAGAGTAAGCCAGTGCTTGCTGTTACAGCTTGCATTGGGGTTAGCTACAGTTTGCTGTTATAGCCTGCTCTAGAGTTAGCTAGTGTTTGCTGTAATAGCCTGCATTGGGGTTAGCTAGAGTTTGCTGTTATAGCCTACACTGGAGTTAGCCAGTGCTTGCTGTTATAGCCTGCATTGGGGTTAGCTAGAGTTTGCTGCTATAGCCTGCTCTAGAGTTAGCTAGTGTTTGCTGTTATAGCCTACACTAGAGTTAGCCAGTGTTTGCTGTTATAGCCTACGCTGGAGTTAGCTAGAGTTTGCTGTTATAGCCTGCTCTAGAGTTTATTTAATTTAGTTTAATGTCGACTAATAACAGAGGACACAGAAAAAGTTAAAATTTACAAAAATTAAATAAAATTATTATTAAAATTAATATTAAAATTTAAAAAAATAAAAATTAAAAACGCATAAAATAAAAAAAAATAAAAAAATTTATCTGGGTAATAATCCTCAAAAAAATTGATCCAACATTAGTTGCCTGGATTGGGGAATACCCAGAAAAAACCCAATCAGATCAAGAAGTTAGTTTGTTAGAAATACACTAAAGATACAAACAAATAAATACAGGCAAAAAATAAATGCAGGTTTGAAGAGAAAGAGGGAGAAAGTTTCTTGTACTTCTAATAGGAATAGCAAAACTAATTTGGCAGATTAATTCAGAAGAATCAATTTCGCCGTTAATTAGTTTGTGTAAAAATATTATACCAAGCATGGTTCTACGATCAGAAAGAGAGGGAAGATTTATTAGTAAGAGTCTACTATGGTAAGGAGGCATGCGAATGTTAGGATTCCAATTAAAGCCCCGGAGGGCAAAGAGAAGAAATTGTTTTTGTATAGACTCTATTCTGTCCTGATGAACCTTGTACTGGGGACACCATATACAAGATCCATATTCCAGAATTGGTTTGACAAGTGAGGTATAAAGAGTTTAAGTACCGTAGGGATCGTCAAATTCCTTTGACCAACGCTTTATGAAACCAAGGACTCCATAGGCACGATTTGTCATCGATAAAATATGCTTGTCGAACTTAAGCTTGGGATCTAAAAGAATACCCAAATCAACAACCGACTCAATACGTTCAAGTGGTTTACCATTAAGAACATAGTTATTAAAATATGGCATTCGCCTATAAAAGGACATTACGTTACACTTACTGCAATTAAGATTTAACAAGTAAGAATACTCTAGTCGAGTGTGCCCGACTACGAGACTCCCTGCTCCCAACTTGCATTTCAAGCAGTTCAGCGGCAACACAAGTAAGCAGTGCACTTAACTCGTAAACTGCTTGTCAAACTGTTGTTGCTGCCAGCTGAGACGGGCGTAACACAAGCAAGCAGTGCACTTAACTCGTAAACTGCTTGTCAATGTTGTTGCTGCCAGCTGAGACGGGCGTAATAGATTCTTCTATAACTTTGGTGCTATTTATCCGATCGTGTTGAAATTTACACATCCGAAAGACATTGATTAAACATACATGTTTACCAAAAATTAAAGCTCTATCTTTGGCTGTAGGAGTCTTTTGCGATTTGCGGTGGTGCGGGGGGTGCATCCGAAATTTGAAATAAACTTGATCTGCGTATGGCATACAGGAACCTACATGCCAAGTTTGGTGTCTCTAGCTCTTATAGTCTCTGAGATTGACGCGTTCATACAGACGGACAGACGGACATGGCTAGTTCGTCTCGGCTGTTGATCCTGATTAAGAATATATATAGTTTATATAGTCGGAAATGCCTCCTCCTGCCTGTTACACACATTTGCAGTACTTTATAACTCCCTTTTTCCCATTTTTAATGGGAACAGGCAGTAAAAAGAGTAAATAATAAAGGGCCGAGATGGTTTCCTTCTGGTACTCCAGAAGTAACTTGAACAGACTTAGAAGCTAAGCCTTTAAAATGAACTTTTTGGGTTCTTAAATTTAGATAACTAGAGATCCAAAAAATTAAGTTATTTGGTAATCCAAAAAGATTAAGCTTATGAATTAAAAGGGAATGATTAACGGAGTCAAAAGCTTTACTGAAATCAGTGTAAATGACATCTGTTTGCATTTTATTTTGAAAGCCCCTTATAACAAAAGAGGTGAATTCCAATAAGTTAGTGGTAGTAGATCTATATTTCACAAACCCATGCTGTCTGCGATAAAAGCTGAGACAGTTTATTAAAATCGGTTTTCCGAAAAAGGCGAACTCGACCCGTAGGGTTGTTACAAGGACTTAGCACCCGGGATGGCAAATCCATCAGCACCTCCAAAGTTGGATGATAAGGATCTTCAGAATAGGATATAGCTTCTGTACGGGAGATAGATAAGAAAGAGGGATCTAACGCAAAAATCAAATCAAGAAATCTGTTCAAAGAATTCAGGATATTATTGATTTGACACAATGACATCCCAAATAAATTGTCCAGAAAATCATTTTGAACCGTGGCAGTCAAAACATTAGTATTGGAGCTAGAAATCCATGTAGTTCCAGTAATATTGAAATCACCAAGAACTACAAGAAAGTCGCGATCGGAAAGCATAGATATAACAGAACTAAAAGCAGAAGAATGATCTAAATAAACAGAATTATCAGAAGAAGGAGGAATGTAAGAACAAGTAATAAACAGCGATACACCACAAATACTATCTATTAGCTAGTGTTTGCTGTTATTGCCTACACTAGAGTTAGCCAGTGCTTGCTGTTATAGCTTGCATTGGGGTTAGCTAGAGTTTGCTGTTATTGCCTACTCTAGAGTTAGCTAGTGTTTGCTGTAATAGCTTGCATTGGGGTTAGCTAGAGTTTGCTGTTATAGCCTACACTGGAGTTAGCCAGTGCTTGCTGTTAAAGCTTGCATTGGGGTTAGCTTGAGTTTGCTGTTATAGCCTGCTCTAGAGCTAGCTAGTGTTTGCTGTTATAGCCTTCACTAGAGTTAGCCAATGCTTGTTGTTATAGCCTACATTGGAGTTAGCTAGCTATTTGGCCGTTTTACCTGGAGCAATACCTTTCACTCTACAAGTGTTTACTTCGTAGCGCCTTAATGTTGCAAACTTTGTTGCACCGGCGCTAGTTCTAGTCCTTGGGCGGACTGAGATCTGTATCCCGGTCTGAGAACTTCCTTACAACTAATTGGAAAGTGACAAATGTATAAGTATTAAGCTTGATTGCATCAATATTATGGTGATTTTATTGACATATTTACTCCCTGTTCCCATTAAAAATGGGTAAAAGGGAGCTATAAAGTACTGGAAATGTGTGTAACATGCAGAAGTAGGCATTTCCGACTATATATATTCTTGTTCAGCATCAACAACCGAGGCGAACTACCCATGTCCGTCTGTCTGTCCGTCTGTCTGTCTGTATGAACGCACAGATCTAAGAGACTACAAAAGCTAGAGAAACCAAGCTTAGCGTGCAGGTTCCTGTATACCATACGCAGATCAAGTTTATTTCAAATTTCGGATGAACCTCCGCAAATCGCAAAAAACTCCCACCACCACAATTTTCAAGATAAAGCTTTGATTTTGCTCAAATATATGAGCAATAAAAATTGTATCAATGTTTATCAGTTGCGTAAATTACGATCGGATAAATAACACCAAAGTTATGGAAGAATCTATTATTATATTATATTGGCCAAGTTAAGTGCTCTGCTTGCTTGTGTTGCCGCTGAACTGCTTGAAATGCAAGTTGGGAGCAGGGAGTCTCGTAGTCGGGCACACTCGACTAGAGCATTCTTACATGTTTTATTATAAATTCAACCGATTAGTAAAGCTTTCAACTAAATGCGCAATATAGTAAGTAGGAACTTCGTGGTATTTAGTTATCAACATTTCGACAAACGTATTATTGATTTATGAATAATTTGATTCATTTTTAATGTCACTTAATTAAACGTGGCAAGTTACATTTTGATCCCATTTATAAGCGTAAATCTGCTTGAATTGTTTACTTTGCTGGATAATCAGGAATTAGAAGAAAAAAAACCCATCAGGGGCCCAGACAATGGGGTTTCCTTTAAGGTCTGAAATTAAGTGTACGCATTGCTCTGGCATTAAAATGTAATTAGGATGTGTAACACACTTAGCACCTAAACAGCTATGACAGGCCTCAAGCCAAAACAAACATTAATAATTTTAAGCAGTTCCTGTTTCCAACAGTTCTGTTGAAATATAATGCGTAAGTTTTGTGTTAATAACGAATGGAGAATCCTTGGCAGCCACTGAAACCTTGTTAATTTGTTAAATTGAGTATATAAAATTGCTTAATATGCAGTCGAGCTTCATCAAATCCAATAAATTGCATTTAATTGAAAAATGCGTATACGCTATGTGGTAAGAAGATCAATCGAAAGGTAAACAGCTCAGCTGAATTAAAGTTGAAGCCTGTGTTGGCTTAGCTGATTTACAATGCAGATCACGCTCCCACTTCAGCAACTTATAAAGGGGGGGCTTTATACATAAAATGTTTATAAATTCTTTCAGCTTCTCCTGCCAATCACCTCACTTGAAGTTCATTGTCTGTAAACATCTTGGCATATGCGCTAGCCATTACTCAGTGGCCAGGACACAGACTTGGGCACGTTTTCCAATATATGGGTAGGCAGCTGGACTATGTCTGGTGTGGCATTATTAATGATGCAATTGACATGCTCCAGACGGAGTTGATGGTCCCACAAGAGTTATGGCTTTAGATGGGGTGTACACCAGTTGCTGAAAGAGAAAGTCAGTTGTTAGTATACATTACAGTATCCAAAATGTGTTAAGTGTGTATTTTTAGCCGTACGTGAATATAAAGATGTTTTTGGGCATTTCCAAGATGGATACAGGGTGTTCCGTAGTCGTACACACTTGTATTGTTTGTTTTCATTTGCATTTCCATGTGGTTTTTGGCATTGTCTATACATATTTTCTGTGGAGCTTTTGTTGAACTTTACTGGTGTTTAGTTTCTGACTGTCTTGTTGTCTCTTTCTTCTTTCCTTATCCTTTGACTTTTTTCCCCCGCGACAAATCTAATAAAAGTTTAGAACGTGCTGCTTGGATAATCGAGGCTGTGTTTGTGTTTGTTTGCTTTCCCACAAACTTTCTTGAAACATTTATTTAGGCCATTGGTAGCTTATAAAATTAAATTCTCTTAAAACACGTATAAGAATAAATTGTGCAGGTCAACAAAGCGAACGTTAGATCAATCATTGTAAGAAATATTATATATTTTCTTTGATTAAGAAAATAAATAGAATGGACATTCGAGATACAAAGACTTTTTCAATTGACTGTTGCAAAGGAATTGATTACGAAAATCTTAAAATTAATCCAGCCAACCCTGAACCCTGCAATATTCTAAGTCAGCATATATTTTTTTTGTAAATGACAAAAGTGTCAAAGCTGTTGCAATTTTCTTAACACGAAATCAAACAAAAAGCATTGCAAAAAGTCATAGTTGAAACTGAAGATGTTTTCCACTTGTTTTGTTGTTATATCTGCTGCAGTTTTAACAAGCAATTCTGAAAAAGAGACCGAAGCGAAAGTCAGACTAACCCAATCGAAGGATTTTTCTGCTGGGGAAGAATGGGTGTGAAAGAGGAAAGTGAAGGAAATGTTGTGTGCATGATTTGTCACGATAAGCAGCTGTTATTTGCACATTTATTTATTTATTTATCTATTTATTAATTCGAAAAATGTTGACAAGCAGCAGTCAACGTGTGAAAAAATTTAAAATTATTAGACATTAAAGTTTAAGATTAAAAATTAAAGTTAAGTAAATTAAAATTAAATATTAAGAATTAACTGGGGGTGTACAAAAATAAAAAATATTAAAAAATAAATAAAAATATTGGTCCAACAATTAGTTGCTTGCAAGAATTGGGGAAACCCAGGAAAACCCAATTCAACCAATTCAAAGATTAGTAGTCAAAATTTTTACTACCGTTTTAGCGATAAAAGTTGAAAATTAGGAGAGAAAAATAGGAAGGAAAGGAAAATCAAATAGATGTTACAAATCAAAATTTAAGTTAGTTAGCAATGATGTTTTTACAAAGTTTACATTGTTATCAAAAAAAAATAAATGATAGTATTTGTTATAAATTAAGTCAAGACTGCGGAGAGATTCATGCTGAGCGTAGTTAGTATGACAAGGCTTGAGATAGAGAGGAGTATAATTTCTAGTAAGGCGAGACGGTACTGTCAAACTAATAAGGCTGACAAGTGGAATTGAATCAACCTCACCAGAAAGAAGTTTATGCAAAAAAATAACACCATGGCAAATCCTGCGGCTATTAAGTGAATGAAGGTTGATAAGACGAAGCCTACTTTCATAAGAAGAAAGATGTCTAGAAGGATCCCAATTAAGTAAGGCATTTGCACATAAGGCAAATAAGTACGTGAATCAGCTCCTTTCCCTTCAATTTTCTCCGCAACTCTATATTGCATCGCAATGAACAAAAATGTGTTAATTTATATTGATCGACGAGAAGATACCCTAAAAGACAGTTGCTTTTATATAAACTCTTATTAATTCATAAAAAACAAGTAAAAATGCTCTAGTCGAGTGTGCCCGACTACGAGACTCCCCGCTCCCAACTTGCATTTCAAGCAGTTCAGCGGCAACACAAGCAAGCAGCGAACTTAACTTGTCCAGTGCATGTCAAACTGTTGTTGCTGCTTGCTGATGCGGGGGTAATAGATTCTTCTGTAACTTTGGTGATATTAATCCGATCGTAATGAAATTTACGCATCCGATCAACATTGATTAAAAAATATATGTGTACCAAAATCAAAGCTTTATCTTTAAAATTGTGGCTATGGGAGTTTTTTGCGATTTGCGATAACTGGATCTGCGTATGGTATACAGGAACCTACATGCCAAGTTTGGTGTCTCTAGCTCTTATAGTCTCCGAGACCTGTGTGTTCATACGGACAGAGGGACAGACCGACAGACAGACGGATGGACAGACGGCTCTTGATCCTGATCAAGAATATATATAGTTTATATAGTCGGAAATGCCTCCTTCTGCCTGTTACACACATTTGCAGTACTTTATAACTCCTTTTTTCCCATTTTTAATGGTAACAGGGAGTAAAAACATGCCTCAAGAAAACAATGGCGTTGCTACCTTTGGCACAATACATGAGGAGTATTCTGCAATTTAAATATCACTGCTACTTTTGACAAGGAATAAATGTTATCTTCGGCGTGCCGAAGATATATACCCGTGCAGCAAAGATTTGCATAAGAAAACTTATTTTTAACGGTTTGTTCCTATGTCAGCTGTAAGATATAGTGCTCCGATTTTGGAAAAATTTGGTCAGCATATGTAGAACGTGCTTTGATTTAGATATAATGAGTTTGACCGAGATATTTTGAAAAACATTATTTTTCAACCAATCGTTTCTATGGCAGATTTATGTTACAGTGGTCCGATCTTTCCAATGCAAATATAGGTACTACCTCCAAAAAGATGAAGCAATTGTGCCAAGTTTTATCAATATAGCTCTAGAACAAAGTCGCATAAAAACAGACGGACAGACGCACATGCCTCGGCAGTTGATGCTGATCACGAATATATACATTTTTTTTCTGAGACGTCTCCTTCAATGCTTTGCGCATTTCGTGACAAATTAATAATACCCTCTGTAAGGGTACAAAAATTCTAGATCCAATATCCCAAACTTTGTATTGCTCTTAAATTCTCTGAAATCGATGTATTCATAGCTGATGGTCAAACAAATACAAATTTCAAAGTGCCGACAATGACAAAAACGTTTATTATGAGTTATATGAGTTATTGAAGATAAGTGGAGTTATTTTCGAGCTCTGAAATAATCTCATACTAATTTTAAAAAAATGTTCAAGTTAATATAACGCATCCAATGAGAGAGAGAGAGAGAACGGGTGCAAAGTGTACTGCATTCTGTATGCTGAATAATGCACTTTATCAAATCTGTTCATACACCGACACTCGAATGAATACGTTATTTATGTTACGAACATGTTGTTATTATTGCTTGTTGTATGCATTCCCTATACTTTGTGCCCACTTAGCTGTCACCAGCTCGCTTAAATTGAGTACATTATAACACAATCCACCTTAAAATAAATTAGATCAAGTGACTGCAACTCCGCCGCAAACATAGCCTTAGCATTTCTGTTGAAAGGGTCAAAAAAAGGGGACTGAAAACTTCACTTACGCACTTGTGATTCAGGTGTGCTCGTCTATTGCCATGTTTGATGTGTTGTTCAGGCGCTTAATTGTGCGTGCTAGCGACAACATAGATCTACTTAATAACCCACAGAAGAGCAATTACAGGACACAACGAACAAACATTGTCATCTCAGCCATTTCAGTTTTTGTCGTCAGCTTTCATGAAAATTGCATACAAACTAGCCAGCGTTTTGCTGGCTCTTAGAATATGTATCCTGGCGTTAAGCGACATGTTGATTAGATTGTCGAATGGGTTAGATAAGGGAAAAAGGCTCAAAACATGTTGCATTGAAATTTGTAACTACATTTTGGGAATCTCATTTGAAAGCTCTCTTTGCATCATCGAAATCCAAGCAGAAATTGTTGTTACTCGTTTTTCAACCAATTTTTTATGCATTTAAATGCAACCCAATCGAATGTTTTTTATGCTTTTTATTTCTTTGTCGTTTTCTTTCTCTTCAAAATTAACAATAACAAAGATATTACCTGTAACTCTCAGTCTGTTTGTTTAACTGGTTTTTCTAGCCCCTGTTTTCTCCCATTGATTTGACTTTGTGGCTTAGAACAAAGTTCCTCTCTTACTGATATGAAGCAAACATAATTTTCACTCAAATTATGCAGAATCCACAAGCATTTGTGTGCCATTTGTCTCAGCTTACGAGTTTGCATAGTGAACTGAACTAATAATCTCTAACAAGTTCATTTTGCCAGACCATTTCAAACGAGCCACAGAAGCAGTTGCGTCTGTTCCTGCAGAGACCATTAATTTTGCTTAGATAGAAATGCATAATGATATGGCCAGGGAAGCTAGTAAGAGAAGTCTCAAATTTGTATGTGATAAAACTTCAAATCTAATTTAAAATTTTTAACAACCTACACATTAGACCGGGTAAACTTGTATGGATTGAAAAAAAACTAAAAAATGGTAGGTGCAGAAAATGTTCTACAGACAATTCTAATATTTCAATATTTTTATAGAGAAGATAAAAACTTATTTTTTGCTCCAATATATGAAAAATATTAGCACAATCAGCCAAAAAAACCATACTTTTGATATGTTTGTCATATTAATTTTGCCTGTCACTGCAAATAACAGCTTTTTGTTGCATAAAATTAAATAATATTGGTGATTTCAGTTCAATATTGCAAATGAATTGTAAGGTATTTTTATTCATGGTTATTTCAATGGAATAATTTAAATTTAACAGTTTCAAAAGAAATGATGCAGGCTTCCATTGCGATAATATTACAGTTACAATATTATACTTGCAAAGTGTCTCAGAATTGTCTGTCGAACATTTTCTGCACCTACGATTTTCCCAAAAAAAGATTGACCTGGTCTATATAGAGTCAGTTGCCTGTGTCGGAATCATTTAATATGTTTTCTGACTAGTTTAGGTAGTTGACCCATTGTTGTTCAGTATTGTTGAAACAAATTACAAGTAAGAACGTTGCAGTCGGATGCACCCGACTGCGATATACTCTGTTTTTGCCTCTTTGCGGAGTCAGAAGTAGGCGCCACAATTGTATTTTTGGTAAAATTGTTCAAGTTTTACCATAAATTTAAATTTGGTTGGGTGAGTTCTATACCAAATTTTGCACAAGCGCTACTAATCGCTTTCTTGATCGATCTGACTAAAAAAGAGTTGTCCACGCCCACCACCGCCCCCACAAATGAGCAAAGTCTGTATCTCCCACACCCCTTTAGCTTGAGTCACCAAATTTTTCAGGTTGAATTCTGTTGCTCTATTAAATGGATTGGATAAAAATAATTTTGCCACGGCCCCGCCCCTGCAATCAAGCAATCTTTGTTTCTCCCAAACCTGTAGAACGGGCCCAACCAAATTTAAATTGATGGAAAAACTTTACTTCTGAGTCCACAAAGAGGCGAAAAAAAGAGTATATTGTAGGCGAGTGCATCCGACTGCAACGTTCTTACTTGTTTTAAAGATTTTTTTTTAGTATTTCATTACAAACTTCGATATTTGCTTATGCATTTCATGCGTAAACCCTGCTTCCGCATACATAAATCTAAGAACTCAACTTGATTGCTGCACACTTGAACTTTAATTAAATCGACAGTCAATCTTTTGAATATCCTTCTTTCGTTCATCCAGAGCCAACTGATTGCAGCCACTTCCGTTAGTTGCCAATCCCACGCACGTCCTGGCCATAAAGAGCAGCGCTCTAAGCCAATTTCAGAGTGTTTTTAATTGAAACTCGTAGAGAGCTGTTCAGCACAAAGTTCAAAATGAGAAATGTACCAAAACAAAGAGGCACGGAATGAAATAAAAATAAAGCAAAGCAGTTGAAACTAAAAATTTTAGTACGTGTCCAGTCCAAATAATTTCCCCCAAGCGGATATAAAGTAATTTGAATTGGTGACAACATAATTTCCGCAGGGCTACAGAGTAATGAACACTTAAAGTGCTGGCATTGATAAGAGAACAAATAGAGTTGCATAGTTTAAAGTAATGTTGATAATCTGTTTGACATTGACTGCGTGCTCCTCTGAAGTGCAGAGAGAGGCGGATAATCGACAGTTTGTCGTGAGATTAAGTAAGAACATGTGGAAACGACTCTGAACGTGTTCATCTTAAACTAATGGTCGAAGAGTGATCCTAAGGAGAATGTAAGCTAAGAGGAAGGCTTATTAATTGTCTATATCAACGAAATTGTTCTTTATAAAAAAGTTTGTGGTGAATTGTGAATACCACTTCTTTACATTGGCTGCCTACAAGAAATTTGGTTAACAAAATTCATGGCAGAAATATAATATATTATATTTAATAAACTTTGCTTGTGTGTAAAACCCACAAAAAGGTTAAGCTACGTGAAATTTTCAATTGAACTCACGAATTTGTGTTGTGGTGATATTTTTTATCTATCTCACATTTTACAAACCAATATATAGGGAAGTCAAAACGCAGTAAGTCTCCAGTGCAAACACTGTGTGTTGTTATGATGACCAATTCTCTTGTCAACTCCATTTGTTATCTATTATACAAATTTGTATTGCTTTCTTTTTTCTATTTTTAAATATATTTAACTTGCATTTTCCGGCGTGCGGTGCTAAACCCCGTCTAAAATCAAATTCGCACGAAAATTTAACTTCGCCCCTACAACCTTAACCTGTTTTCTACCCAACAGGGTAAATTTTCCGCAAAATAGGTATCTAGTTTTTAATGAATCTTATTGATCTTTGAAAATTAATTTGAAGCAAATCGAACAAAAACTCAACTTTGTCCTTTTTGCCACCCACTTTCCACCCAGGGGATGAATTTTCCGGAACATTGGAATACAGTTTTCAATGATATTTTATATAGATCTTTGAAAATGAGTGTGAAGCAAATCGCATATAAGCTAAACTTTCACCCTTACAATCTTGACCACCCATTTTCCGCCCCAGGGAATGAATTTATCGGAAAATTGGTATGCAACCATAAATTATTTTTTATAAAGATCATTGAAAATAAGTTTGAAGCTTTTTTGTTATTAAATTAAAAAGTTGCATACAACGGTTTCCCGAGTATTTTCCACAATTCCCGACCGAATTTTCCAAGATACGGGACTAGCGCTCACTTTCGGCATAGACCTAGGCCACTGTGAAAATTTCAGCCATCTAGGTCTTATGGTTTAGGCCCTGCGTTGATTGCCAATCACCAATCGCTAATCGCCATCGCCAGTGAGGACAAACTCTTAATAATATATATATCTATATATATAGATAATATATATTAGACGCAAAAATAGAAACACATTTAGGGGCTGCCGCCTTACTCTTTTCTAAAATGAAGCCTAAGCTGATAGCTTACAAGATCTGGGTTGAGTAATTACTTTTATTTCTGCACCTTTCCTTTGTGTGTCAACTGTTTTTATACTCTTTTTTAATTTTTTTGAAAAAAAAGAAAAAAGAGTATATTGGGTTTGTGAAATGTCCGTCTGTCCGTCTGTATGGTTGCAAGTTTCTCCACAGTTTTGAAGCTAGAGCAACCAAAGTTGGTATATACCATAGGCAGACAAAGTGTCAAGATCTCCCCCAACGTTCTTACTTGTTTATATTGCTTTTACCATTTGGGATTAGCTAACTTTACTTTTCTTTACTTAAATAATGGCTTATTTTGGTTATATTTCGGTTGCTGGGGACATTGAAGATGTGGTATTCAACAAATGCTAAAAAAACAAGTAAGAATGCTCTAGTCGAGTGTGCCCGACTATGAGACTCCCTGCTCCCAACTTGCATTTCAAGCAGTTCAGCGGCAACACAAGCAAGCAGCGTACTCAACTTGCACAGTGCATGTCAAACTGTTGTTTCTGCCTGCTGAGACAGGGGAAAAAGCTTCTTCCATAACTTTGGTGCTATTTATCCGATCGTGTTGAAATTTAAAAATGAGTAATTACTTCAACAAATGCTAAAAAAATAGTATATATATAATTACATTATAAATATAATTGTTAAGTAAATATATCATACTAAATATCCCAAATTTTGTGTAGTCACAATAATAGTGTGCTAATATGCTAAGCTTACTGTTTTAATTTCAATTATACTCACAATAAATCGGGAAATTCGCTTTCCATGCTGAAATATCTAAGGTTTCTGTTGCTACAAAAAAAAACCCAATTAGCTTTACTTAATGATCAATTAATAATTTGCCTATTTTGTGAATGGCTACAAAGTTCCTTATTTAAACAGCAAATAAAAGTGGGCCATCTATTTTCAGTTGTTATGTTGCTACTTAAGGGGCAACGGAAACTAGTAATAACTGGTCTTATTTTTATTTACTTGAGAGTAGCTTCAACCAACGAGATACAAAATTTGTGAGGAAATATAGATTTATTTTCATATTGTATGCTTTTAGATTTATTTTATAATTTTAATGAAAGGTTGTAACAGATAAACTCGCACTCAGCTGAGTTCTATAAAACGACAAATTTCAACAAATGAAAGGTTTCAAATAGGATAAAAAGCGAAATGTATCTCTTCAATCAAGCATCAAAATAGTTTTGGCCTTCACCATAAACTTGGATTACACTAGTCGGCATAAATATTTTGACGAAATGAAAGCGATGTGTTTTTGCTAACTTTTTATTGGCTGTATAGAACTTAACAATTTTTTTTTTGTTTTTTACATCTCGGTCATACAAACTTAAAAATAATTAAACAAAAATGATTTCATTTAAACGTAAAAAGATATGAACTAAATTGATTTTCAGCCTTTGGCATTAGTATTTTGACCAGTGATTTTTATTAATGAAATAACAATTAAATCAAAAAAAGGCGTTAAAATACAATTTCGATTAATAGAATATAGTCTCCTTTAGCTTCAATAACTTTTTCGAAGTCGTTTTGGAAGTGAGTCCACAAAATTTTTGAGAATATCCGTGGACACCTCGTCCCAAAGGAAAGTAACCTCAGATTTTGTTTCATCTTTGCTTTTATGCAAAGAAGCAATTCGCTTCCGCTTCATTAGCCACACGTTTTCTATGACATTCAAGTCTGGACTTTGTGGTGGCCAGTCGAGAGTCTTGATCATTCTGCTTTTGTGGCATGGGGCATTATCCTATTGCAGGATGAATGACTCACTGATAAGCTTGTCTCCGGAAGGGAAAACATTATCACTCAGCACTCTCAAATATTGCCCTTGGTTCGTCGAGCCTTCAATGGGAACCAAGTCATCCAACCCGTTCTATGAAATGCATCCCCAGAACATGACAGATCCTCCGCCATGACTCACTGTTTTGCAAACGGGCCTATATTTTTGTCGTTATGCCAGTGGCATCGTTACAAACATCTTTTGCATTGCTGAATTATACTCAAAGGAACTTTCTTCTGTCCAAAGAGCGCTCCTCCAAAACTCTTTTGGCTTATGTTTATGCTCCTTTGCGAAAGCAAATCTTTTTGACTTGTTTACTTTAGAGATGTACGGTATATTCTTTGCTCGGTCTTGATATCTGCTTCCTTCAAACGTCTTCGCACAGTACGTTCACTGATTGATTTATAAGCTTTCTGAGGATTGAGGCTTTAATTTAATGTTTTTCTTAAATGTCCTCAGAAGGATTCTATCTTCAATTGTCGTTGTTTGCATTTGGCACCTAATCTTGGCAAGTTGTTAACAGTATTATGTTTTTTGAATTTGTTTATCTAGTAATGAACAGTTTGATGCAACAGTTTAAAATCATATGCAATGTCTTTTACGGCAAGCCCAGTTTCAAACTTCGCTACGATCAAAGCTCTAGTAACAGGGCTAAACTCTGCCGTTTTTACCATAGTTTTAAATTATTAGCTCGCGATTTTAATTTTTTTGATTAAAACAATATGTTAACAAAGTTTTACTAGCAAAGAATTTTGATTGACACTTGCTGAAACTCGCGAGATAATTACCACAAAGGTTTCGTCAAAATACTTGTGCCACGAAAAAAATTTTTTCTGCGTGCATTCTTATCAGCAGAAAGAGAATGCAAAAGATAATCCACAAATAATTTTGCTTGCACATAGCTGTAATTACGCTCTTTCGTTTTCTGTTCATTTTCGCACCGTTCCGTAACGGTTCTAAGCTAAGTGTAGTCCGATAGTTGCAAGTAAGTTTCGTCAAAATATATATGCCGACTAGTGTATGTTTTCTTAAGTTTTATTTAGTCAGAAAATGATGTCAGGAAGTGTCAGTGTGAGTATTATGTGGTTAGAACGCGAATTGTATTTAAATTTCCTTTGTTTACTTTTTGCAAGTACCGCTATGATAACGAAAATATATAATTAATAAATTATTAAAGTAGATTAAAGATTTTAGACGTTTCAGTTATAGATGATATACGCTTTTGCTACAGCCTATCGTCAACAGAAACCATGCTAACTTCAAGTCGAAGCTATATGAGCTCACTTCGAAAGGATCGAATTCCGACATAGTAAACATACGTAGACTCAGGCCACTATGTTAATTTTTCTTTGATACAAATTGAAAACATGTCCTGCTGCTGCAGACAAACAAAATATAAAATAAATATTACATTTACCGGCTGTAGACTGCCTTCTGCCCTCTCACTTCTTGTCAATAAATGAAAGCCGGATAATTTCATTTAAATTGCAGCAGAAAGCGGACAGGAAAACTGACCACATGCAACAGCAGCCGCAACATATTCCCTGCATCCCTCCGAAAGAGTTGCGTTTCCGCAGGGCTGCTCCTGGCCAATGCATATTTGATGCAGTTTTACTATGAGCAGAGGGTAAACTTGGCTATCAATGCATTAAATTGATCGCTTGAAAGCTGTTGCAGCGAATTGGGTAAATTGGTATTTGAATCCGCTTAGTGTTATAGGATATCAAAGCTCACCGACTATAATAATTCTTATCATTTGCTGATGTTCACTTAATTCGCCACTTGATTAGGGCATTTACGATCCCGACTAACATAAACAATTCAAAATACATATGCAAACATTCTGGGCAAGCAGCCTTATCACGCTACTTAACAGAGTTAATAAAATGCGCTGTTAAAAGCGTTTCAAGTATGCGAGGTACTCCTCATCATAAAAGAATTTTGTGTAAGGATTTGCTGCAGAGTATTTTGTTTGCTCTCCCGCCAACAATAAAAAAGGACAATAATAAAAATTTATGAGCTTTGATTTATGTCCCACACCTAAAGGCCGTCATAGGCATGCAGTGCGAATACGTGAGATTTTCAAATTTGGGTGTTTGCCAGCGTAACTGAAGACAAGCGATGTAAAAGAAAACAAAATAAGCCGCAGTCTAATTTTGTGTTAGAATAAACGTTCTTTGGCTTCATATTTTGCATTTAATCAGCAAATTTCACATCCTTCTGTGTGGCTGTTGTTCGTTTCGGCTAACTTCTGTTAAGCTGGCAAATAGAGCCGCATACCCCTCTCTCAGATGTAATCCTGCGATGACAGCACTCTCCAAAGCGGATAGTAAGCTTAAAATTACAATTCCTAAAATAATTGCTTGTTGACTGTGGAGGAGGAGACACCTTGTGCAGATGCTGGAAGGTTGAACTTAGCTACTTTTATGTACAATATGTTGTGCTAAAAAAAGAAAACTAACCTGCAGACAAGCATGTAAAAAAATGTTGTCATATTTTTACTCCCTGCTCCCATTAAAAATGGGAAAAAGGGAGTTATAAAGTACTGCAAATGAGTGTAATATGCAGAAGTAGGCATTTCCGACTATATTAACTGTATATATTCAATAACAGCCGAGACGAACTAGCCATGTCCGTCTGTCTGTCTATATGAACGCACAGGTCTCAGAGACTATAAGAGCAATTTTAAAGATAAAGCTTTGATTTTTGGTACACGTATCTGTTGTATCAATGTTGATCAGCTATGTAAATTTCATCACGATCGGATAAATAACACCCTATTACCACCATCTCAGCAGGCAGAAACAACAGTTTTACAGGAACTGGACACGTTAAGTGCGCTGCTTGCTTGTGTTGCCGCTGAACTGCTTGAAATGCAAGTTTGGAGCGGGGAGTCTCGTAGTCGGGCACACTCGACTTGAGTATTCTTATTTGTTATTAACATAAACATTTTATAAATATCAAATAAACTCAAATATAATTTGACCTTAGACGTCTGGACTACCAACCTCTTCAAATTTGCGACAGATATAACACAAGAAATACATTATGAAAACAAGTAAGAACGTTGCAGTCGGATGCACCCGACTGCGATATACTCTTTTTTTCGCCTCTTTGCGGAGTCAGTGGGCGTGGCAATTGAATTTCTGCTCAAATCTTTAAAGTTTTTTTCAATTAAAATTTGGTTGGGCCTGTTCTACAGGTTTGGGAGAAACAAACATTGCTTGATTGCAAGGGCGGGGGTGGGCGTGGCAAAAATATTTTTATCCAATCTATTAAATAGGGCAACAGAATTCAACCTGCAAAATTTGGTGATTCTAGCTAAAGGGGTGGGGGAGATACAGACTTTGCCTATTTGTGGGGGCGGGGGTGGGCGTGGCCGAATTTTTTTTTGCCAGATCAATGAAGGATGTGATAAGTAGCCCTTGTGCCAAATTTGGTTACTCTAGCTATAAAACTGTGGAAGATATAGGTTTTTGCGGTTTGTGGGGGAAGGGGTGGGGGTGGGGGGGGAGATCTTGACACTTTGTCTTACTATGGTATATACCAACATGTATACCAAGTTTGGTTGCTCTAGCTTCAAAACTGTGGAAAAAACCGGCGTTCATACAGACGGACAGACGGACAGACAGACGGACAGACGGACATTTCACAAACCCAATATACTCTTTTTTCCTTTTTTTTCAAAAAAGTTAAAAAAAGAGTATAATTATACGGTGAGCTTTGATTGGTTTAACATAGATATTTTGTTTTTTAATATTTTTCATAAGTCTTATTAAATATTTATAGCTAACTAACTAATTAACTAGTTATAACTAGTTATAGCTAGAAGAATTTTTACTCCCTGTTCCCATTAAAAATGGGAAAAAGGGAATTATAAAGTACTGCAAATGTGTGTAACAGACAGAAGGAGGCATTTCCGACTATATAAACTATATATATTCTTGATCAGGATCAACAGCCATGACGATCTAGCCATGTCCGTCTGTCTGTCTGTCTGTCCGTCTGTCCGTATGAACACACAGATCTCGGAGACTACAAAAGCTAGAGACACCAAACTTGGCATGCAGGTTCCTGTATACCATACGCAGATCAAGTTTATTTCAAATTTGGGATGCACCCCCCCGCACCCCCGCAAATCGCAAAAGACTCCCACAGCCACAATTTTAAAGATAAAGCTTTAATTTAATATTTTATAATTTAATATGTTAAGTCAATGTCTTTCGGATGTGTAAATTTCAACATGATCGGATAAATAGCACCAAAGTTATGGCAAAACTTATTTCCCCTGTCTCAGCAGGCAGAAACAACAGTTTGACATGAACTGTGCAAGTTGAGTACGCTGCTTGCTTGTGTTGCCGCTGAACTGCTTGAAATGCAAGTTGGGAGCAGGGAGTCTCGTAGTCGGGCACACTCGACTAGAGTATTCTTACTTGTTTTAAGTTGTAATGCAGTTTTCTTGGATCTCTTGAAAATCCTGTCGTGTGCGCAGTGGAAACACTTCTTTCCAACTTCTTTCACAGTTGACACTGGCTCGGCTACAAATTTTCGCTGGCAAGCACCTAAAAATCAAATTGCTTTTACGGATGTTACTTTTTAAATGAGTGGAGACTGTTATTTCGAATATTAAGCAATTTGAAACATGTCTCAACATTGCAAAGGAAGTTGCTGCATGGGCAATTGAGGAAAATATTCCATCAAGCTCGGTGAATAAATTGTTAAAAATTTTAAAGCCAGTGATACCGAGTTTGCCTCTTGATGCCTGATCACTCAAACTAAGGAAGGACTGTTCAAGGTAATTATTACTTTATTATTTAAAATTTTAAAAACTACAAAACATTTTTCATTAGGTTTTTGAGGATGCCTGTTGAAGAACTACAACAATTACAAGAAAATGGATTTGAATTTTGCGGCCAATTTTACACAATCAAAATTGGATCTTTTGTGTGCGATGCTCCAGCAAGAGCGATGGTTTTAGGTATAAAAAGTCATTCTGGATTTTACAGTTGCCACAAGTGCACCCAACATGGTGAGAGGCTCCAAAACAGAATAGTTTTTGGGCATATCCAGAACATCACGCTGCCCAAAATCCATATGTATTATAACTGCTGGTGGAAGTGGACATGGTCAAACAGTTTCCAATGGACTTTATGCATGTAGTATGTTTGGGTGTCATGAGAGGACGGATGAGACTTTGGTGTACAGCTTAGGAAGAACCACACTCACGCAGTTCTACCGGGTCCGTAACGGATCCGCATCCGTTTCTGTGTTTATTGGGTTATCTCATCTTGTTTTTCAGTTCGCCTTGCCTGCGAAAAGTTTTCATTTTCATTTATGTGGCAACTTTTAGCTGGCGGAAGAAATTATGGTCAACTCCTTCCCCAGATTCCAATTCGCTGGTTTGTCACCTTTGTGTGATCCTTGTGGACTCACACACATTCAGTCTTATTTTGATCTTCACATGCCTGCATCTTCCGCCTCAATTCTTCAATCTATTATTCAGTATTGCAGTCTGAAAAGCTCAACTTTAAATTATGTTTCAATGAAGAACTTTCTGAACAGACAATATACGAAAGGTTTTATTAGAAAGCTTTGCTTCTGGGGGCGTTAAGGGCTAGATTTCTTTATGTGCTGATTGCTGCTTTGTTATTCATTGAATTGTTTAAATGATTAAGATTACTCTTAAGATTAATCAATTGATTAAGATTGATATGAAACAAATGATCAGTTATCTTGTTGGTGCAATAACTAAAGTTATATTGACCAGAACAAGGAGAGAAACTTTTTTGAATGAGTAAGTAGAAGCACAGTAAAATTATTTTAGTTTTTAATTTGTTTAAGCAAAGCATTCTGGTAATATAGTGGATTCCTTGATGCAAGACAAAGGCTTGACTATTTTTATAAAATTATTAAATAAGAAGCCTTTCTAATCGCATTCAAATATGATTCTGAAACAGGCCAGGTAACCCTTTTACACACTTTCAATGTTATTAACACGCTTAAGCTGTAAAGAAAAGCCAATTCTGAGTTTAACTGGACAACGAACTAAAGCAACAGTAAAAATACACAATTAGATTAGAATTGTTAGTCGACAGACACCTGAATATTAGCTTCATCTTCTTCTTTTGTTACTTTTGTTGAGTTGACCTCACATTGACATCATGAAATTGAATTTTCGGTATCTCTTTGTCGATTAGACAACAAAAAGTGAGCTACCTCGGTTGGTCAGTGAGCTGTGTAGAACAGGATTCAATAAAAGGCAATCACCGAGTGTCATTCAGTGGCAAGAAGTCTCAAAGCTCAGGTTTCAGGAAAAGGGTCAATTTGTGGTTGTTGCTCTCGGTTTGCCAATTGTGGTCGAGTATCATCGAACATAGAACAAGTGACAACGGACATATAAAGTAATTGGTCAGCCAGTTTTTCACATCATTAAGTTCGTAATTATCTCCGCGAGCATTTCAAATCAGCTTATACGAGAAAATATAGAAAAATATCTAAAGCTAAGTCGACGAAAAGCATCAAAAGACTTTTAATAACTGAAATTCAAAATACAATTCACGTTCTCATTGTAATCTTCATATACTTTAAACCAATATTAAGTAAACAACAAGAAAGAAATGTTATCTTCGGCGTGCCGAAGATATACACCCTTGCAGCAAAGATTTGCATAAGAAAACTTGCTTTCAACAGATCGTTTCTATGGCAGCTATAGATAGTGGTCCGATCTGGCCAATTCAACTATAGGTACTACCTGCCATAAAAAGAAGCATCTGTGCCAAGTTTCATCAAGATAGTTCTAGAACAAAGTCTTGAAAAACGCATATGATATCTCAACTACATTTAGTGCTTCACCGAGTAATATTTGATTATTGCAGAAGGCGTGTTCATTCTTTCATTAGAATGTTTAGAGGTTGCATCGAGGAATTAACATCTGGCGAAATGTCGATTTGTTTATATATGGCTATAGGCGAACAGGAGACAGTTAGAGAGAAAAACAAGAGATTTCCTGCTTCGGAGAACCGCAATCGCAGCACATCTATGTTGCAGTGATAATTGTGAAGGTTTTTGGTTGTGGAAGGTTAAGAAATATTTCATTAGCTGCCTTTGGGAATTGTGCTGATTTAAGGGCTCCGAATTGCTCAGGGGCGTATTTAAATTGACATCTGGCATTTAATACCCAATTCAGAGGGCTCCAATGATTGAAAAAATCGGTTTGAGGGTTCAACTAATGGTAAACATGGCAATTAGCCCAGTACCCATAAATCGTTCCAGACACACAAGCACACAACCTTAGCCAGGTACCTGGAATGACCCTGAAATACACGTTAATATTTTGCCATTTTGGGTGACCGTTTCTCATTGGAGTGTGGCTTCATTAAATGTCTTCCGATACTAATTGTGTAAATACTAAAAGTAGTAAACTGGATACAGTTAAGTGGCATTCAAAGCGTGATACAAAAGGACAAATAGTAAGAAAAATTATTATTATTATTAATTACATTCAACAGAAGATTATTAAGTGAACTAGAAATCACCTGATGCTATTAAAGCCTCTTTGAAGCTTCATCTCATATCAGATTGTGCACTTACTTTCTTTAATGACATTAATATTGATTTTAGGTCATTAAAGTTGCAATATACATAAATGTTATTTGAAAAAAATTTCGATTATTTTCATTTACATTTTTAGTATTTGTTTGTTTGTTTTTATTAAAAATGAGAATAATTAAATTTTTTTTAGCATATCGACAAAACACACTTTTATCTGATTCAAAATGTACCTTTAGGCTGTTGTAGTCAATGCAGTTGCTGCGTTATTTATAAGCTCAACTGAACTTAGATGAATCCCAAAAAAAATTCACACACATACATTCAACCAGAGTAGCTCATAACTGCAAATTAGCTATATAAATTTCAATTGCAATTTGCACTTTTCCACATTCCCCAGCGAAAACAAATATTGCCCTTAACGTTGTAAATATGCAAATCTATTTGTCTGTTTGTGTACATGTATGAGTAAGTGTAATACACACTGTGTATGTGTATGCATGGGTAACATGCACAGCAAATAAAGTGTACGTGCTTTATGCTTTTAAGTGTTTAATGCATGTTCAGTGGGTGCTACGAATATTGTCAACTGCAAAAATTGGAAATTATCTAACAAAGTTTGAAACAATGTGTTGATCTAGTTGGTGGCAGTACATAGAAGCTCCTATCATAATGCTACCTGACAAAGTCAGTTGCAAATTTCAACTGGCAGAAAGTTATTACAATATTGTAAGTTTAACAAAATGAAAAAGTTTGACTTTTAGCTGAAAGTTTGTGAGAGAAAGGAAATAAATTAGGGAAATTAATAATTCATATTATTTGTATTATGCGCTCCTATTGCTTATTAAAGTTTCATTTATTTAAAGCTAATTAAAGCTTTAAACTTTTTAACTTTGATTGAAATTTGAAACTGAACAGTAAAATGGTCATTCCGCAGAATTGTCTACCAGACTATTAAGGCTTAAACGCTGCTGCCGGACTCCTGCATTTGCTTTACTTTCTTTGGATTGACTTTTTGTCGCCTCTGACCTTCTGAACACTTGTCAGCTGTTCAAGGGGTAGGGATGATTGCGATGATAATATTGAGATTACATAGTATTTAATCATATAACTTATGCAGAGGACAGCCTATGCTTTCAGGTCACTCAGAATGATTTACAAGCCGAAACTTATTTGCAAGTTTTCCTTGTCAAACTTACAATAAAGCGATCAAATAAAACATTTCTAAAAAGCACTGAAAACTTAACAGATAGTACATACGGTTTGTTCAAAGTTCACAGGGAGGATAATGAACAGTAATATTTATAATTCGCAAGAAATAAATATGTCCGGCATAAATTTCAAAGTTTCTACCCTATCCATTGATTCCCGCCACCGTTATGAGTGTGGAATTATAAGTTTATGAAATAAGTTCGTTTGAATAATAGGAAAGTTTTTAAGGTTAACTGACTTCCGTTTCCGTCAACACTGTCGCCGAATTCCAAACTCTGTGATGGTAGTTGTGCCTGTCTACTTAAAAGGTAGGCATTTCGTTAGTTTGCTAAGTGGCTAATTTGCAAATAGAATTAAGATTGAGACATTCCAAAGAGAGAAAGAAAAGTGAGAGAAAGATGACCAACTGTGCAATTCAATTACAACTTGGTACTTGCCTGCTGGTAAAGGTATAAAAAGGTATAAACATTAGAAGAATATTTTATCCAAGCAATAAGAATTAATAGTCTGAAAAATTAAAATACTCTGTTTTATATTTAACTTTAAATTAAAGCTGGAAAGCTGGAAAAATGTCACTGCTTAAAGACAAATACATTAAGCTCATTTTACATCATAAGTCCATTTTGGCACATCATTTGCTTAAACTTACAAGTCGTTTAATTAAAGTAATCAAAGCACTACCATGTTTATATTTTCAAATGCCCACCTTACATAATGAATTGAGAGTTTTGATTGCCTAAATTGCAGATAGTCAATCATCACAACTATCAATCAGATGTTCATATTGGCTGTGAAATTGCAATTGCTGTTCTCCAAATATCAAACATATTTGTTGAACTGAGTGATTGGCTTTATTCAATTATAGGGGATGCAAAGCCATAGATGGATCTGCACGGTGCTGGCTTGTCTACTAGTGTTTAAGCTTTCGAAAAATGTAAACAAAATTTTGCTGTTTTACTATTTTCTTAATATTTTATTTTTCGTGCCAGGGGCTAAATAAAAAAAATTTATTTTGAAGAGCTGCGAAACTAAACATAAACAGAAGAAACGTGCTTGTTTAGAAAACTAAACATGCAGCCCTCGCGGCCTATCTTTAAAAACGCACACACATGTCAATCTTCGAATAAGCGAGACACTTGAGATAAAAACCCAAACCGTTGGTAAAAAGAGTCAATCCTTGCCTGAGCAAGGCAATAAACATAAAGATCAAATTATCCCACCAGATGTGACGCCGCACATGTGAACTGTAAAAACTGTACACACATGTGTGATGACGATAAACCAATAGAAACTAAGAATAGGATATATTCCACATGTAATCATATGTTAAAAAAGGAAAACTATTGTAACACTTGTAATTCTATCTTTGTTATGCATAAAATAGGATCCACATAAATTTAAGGTATATAAGCACATACAAACTCAATAAAGACCCCAGTCATAACCAATTTAAACCTGGACGCGATTCATTTTTGAATTTAGGGCTCGGCAGAAAATAAGGTATGTTTGAAAGGACTGCGACATAGGCGCAATCAACCTTTAAAACTATTCCTATCACTGCTAATACTTTATGGATTATTGAATTTTATACGACTGAAGCGAATTCAACTTTTAAAAAAACTGAGCTCCATGTTATTTAAAGTACAGCTTATGATTAAGCTTTTGCATGTTGTTCGTTGATAAAAGTATAATCAAAATACATTTCAGACTTCAATCCATTATTCGTTTTAGACAATTCTTAATTAAAATGATTGAATTAAAGTGGAAAACTATTTTTTGAGACATGTTATATGATAAAAATTGTATCAAAATTCTTCTGTTCTTCTTCACCGAGTGATCCAATTACACTGTTCGACTTTCATTAGCCCGCATTTCTTTAATCAATTTTTTTGTGTTTTGCACAAATGTTCTTTTTATGACCACAAAATGAAAGTGCAATTATGCCCCAGACTGTGTGCTTTGGGCAACATTCCAATTGACCAAAATAAATGGGACTGACTGGCCAAACGGTTGCGTGTTGACGGCCATATACTTATGAACATGTATGTGTGTACATTTGTGTGGGTTGAGCGTGAAGCCAGGGAATAGCCAAAACAATTATAATGATATGTGACAAACATATACACAAATACCCACACAGGCACATACACAGACACATACCAAAACACCAGAATTTGCTTTGCTACGTGACTGCTGGTAATATTCTTGTGGCAACATTGCGTATACGAAATATAAGGCAAGGGGTTAACATAATGTGAGGCGTATACGTAATGGCACGTGCTTCAAAACTCAACCTCTACTGAAATGAGTTGCAATTCAAGCATACGACAATTGTGTTCACATTTGTGGCCGACTTTCTTTGTGTGTGCAGAGCTGTCTAATACACCTTGCATAGATGTACATATGTTTATATACAGGCAACAACTGTGTCTGGTTTCATTTTCATTTTATTTATGGGATTGTGACTAACTCACTTGGTAATGTTTCATGCTTTTCAAGCTACTTTATATTGCTTATTACTCTTTCATTACTATTGCAATTGTACGCTTTTGTCTGTATTCTTGTCTTTATATGACAGTCGTTATTTCATTTTCGCGAGATATTTAATAAGAACAAAGCATACAAAAGTCTCGCAGCTGAATTCACATATAATTTAATGTGCCGAATAGACATGCCTTTTTGAAGAACACGAATAAAGACGAACTGGTAGACAGGAAGTCAATTCAACTGGCAAGCGAAACTCGAAAATCGATGTATATTTTTTTATATTTTAAATGCCAACTACTTGAAAATGAATTGATTCCACAAAAACCTCATGCATTGAGTGAAATTCAAACAGAATAAGAGGTTTGTTGCATAATTTATAACGAAAATTCAATGACAATGGCTCAACGGCAATACAACCTTCATAAGATAATAAATTGAACATTACTCAAGAACACAAATACACACTTATCTGTCGCTTGTAGCAATGAAATCATATAATTAATGTGTACATATTTTTTGGCACTTAACGTCGTTAAGCATAAGTTGAGCACAAGTACTAGAAATTGAAAGCCTTGCAATTTATTCATACATTTAATTGAAGTACTCCATAAACGCGACATGCAAAATCGGCAAACTATGTATGTATATATGTTATTCTGGGTTAATAACCTCTGAAAATGCGACTGCGGCCTGACGAGGCTTACGAAATAAGCAAAGGTCATAAATGAAAATCCGTAAAAAAGCACGCAATGGCCTTTGCATGTGTGTTTATGTGTGTGTTTACAAAAACAGTCATTTTCATTACAACAAAAACAGTAAAACATTCCTGAATAAAAATAAATTGCTTTTACTTTTAGTTGGTTTATTCGCCCTGTTGTGGCAAATGTAATAAACTTTGTACTTTGTGATGCTCTATTTAATGACACACGCAAACAACAACCCGCAAAACCCAACATTACTAGTCCACGTGTACAATATAACATGTGTCATATGAACTTTTATTCTATATTATATTTTATTCTTAACTATTAAGCTATGATTTTTTTCATATTCAATTTGATTCTACTTACTTGAATTTATAATGAACGTTTGAGATTTATATTATATGGAATATTTTAATCTTCACGTATTTGCCACAGGCGAAAATTTTTGTATAATAAATGTATTTCATTAAACTTATTTTTGTTTTATCACATTTTTTTGTTACTTTCTAATTTGTTAAATATACAACGGATTAATACATACCTACTTGCAAGTTCTTTATAAAAACTGTTTTAGGTTTTTTCATCCTCATTCAGCTTATTTGTTGTTTTCATTTTGTTATTTTTATGTCAATAATAAAATAAAATAATAACGTTCTCTTTTGGTATATTATATATATACTCTATACAACATTTAAAAGTGATTGTTTCTATTACTGTTGTTTTTGAACTCACACACATCACAACAAAACACATCACAACACACACGTACACACATACACCCACACCCACATACAAACAGACAGTTCGATGCCTATCTGTCTAATATATGAATGTTTCCATTTTAATTTTAAATTCTCAACTGGAAATTTCCGGGAAAGTTCGTTTACGCTCGTAGGTATTACTTTCTCGTTTCTAACGTAAGGGCTATCTTTCGGCTTCGCTTCCGGTTTCGCTTCTATATTCAGAGATTTCTCGGGCCTGAAAATTTTCAATTCAATTTTGAGAAATCAGGTATGAACTCAGCGCTGTTTTAACATTCTAATTTCCACCGCTAGGAAAGGAAGTTAACAAATATAAGATTCATTTAATTTAACCTACGGATTTATTTATTTAGATTAAAATTTCTACTGTGAACTAACATAATTGATCTCAGGGAAATTCATGTCAAATGCAGAGTCAAACATTGGTGTTTTAACCAGCTGGAAAGTGGACCAAAGAATGTAAAGCAAAATTTGATAGTCTTTGATACAATTATATATTTCCATGCAGCTTATCTAAAATAACTACCTACAGTAATAAATGAAAGCCACATTATGACAATAAAACACGCACACGAATGTATTTCTGACAATTTGCTAACATATTTTATTTAAGCGGCGTCCTCGCCGGATGCCACTTATTTTATATATTTTGCAACCCTACTGTGCACTCGAATGTTTGACACGCTGACAAAGACGTGTAGACTCCTGCGCTTGTCTATCTCCACATGTGGCACCAACTTCACAGAAAGAGGACAAGTGCTACTCGGCGTGACATACTATGTCAGCGTTGATATGGCCACAGAACAGCGCTGAAAATGTCAAGTTGGCCAAGTAGATGGCACCTTTTGCTGTCGTCATCATCATTAACAACAGCCTGGCAAAGTGTGTCCCATGCAACGAGCTGATTTAGCTGATAGTTTAGCAGTGAAATATGCTTCGCCATTTTGTTGTTCAATCGCAACCATCAGCCAAAAGTGTACAAATGTGGGACTTTCAATCACAGCTGCTATTGCTGCGGGTCCTGCAATGCTGAATGCATACCAATCTGAAATTTGAAATAAACTTGATCTGCGTACGGTATATAGGAACCTGCATGCCAACTTTGGTGTCTCTAGCTCGTATAGTCCCCGAGATCTGTGTGCTCGTACGGACAGACGGACAGGGCTAGTTCGCCTCACCTGTTCATCCTGATCAAGAATATTTATAGTTTATATAGTCGGTAATGCGTCCTTCTGCCTGTTACACACATTTGCAGAACTTTATAACTCTCTTTTTCCCATTTTTAATGGGAACAGGGAGTAATTAGATAACACTGTTTAATGGCAAATTGAAAAATATTTTTCACAATCTTGTTAAATAATTAAATTGAGTGTGAATAATCGGTTGAAAACGCATCCTCTTTTCTTTATTACTCATTTCAGCTTAAAAACAAGTAAGAACGTTGCAGTCGGATGCACCCGACTGCGATATACTCTTTTTTTCGCCTCTTTGTGGAGTCAGAAGTGGGCGTGGTAGCTGTATTTTTGCTCAAATCTTTCATGTTTTGCCATCAATTTAAATTTGTTTGGGCCTGTTCTACAGGTTTGGGAGAAACAAACATTGCACGATTGCAAGGGCGGGGGTGGGCGTGGAAAAATTATTTTTATCCAATCCATTTAATAGGGCAACCGAATTCAACCTGCAAAATTTGGTGATTCTAGCTAAAGGGGTGTGGGAGATACAGACTTTGCTCATTTGTGGGGGCGGGGGTGGGCGTGGCCAACTTTTTTTTACCAGATCGATCAAGGAAGTGATTAGTAGCCCTTGTGCAAAATTTGGTTACTCTAGCTCTAAAACTGTTGAAGATATAGGTTTTTGCGGTTTGTGGGGGAAGGGGTGGGGGTGGGGGGAGATCTTCACACTTTTTCTGCCTATGGTATATACCAACATGTATACCAAGTTTGGTTGCTCTAGCTTCAGGCTTTCTGAGAAAATGTCGTGCATATAAATTGTTAGTTTGTCCGCATTTTATGCAGTTCTGTATTTATTGTTATGTTTTTGTTAGTTTTATTTCGTCTGCAGCTCAATTCAAGTTTTCCGCTCATAACTTTGCATTTTCCCAAAACAAATTCAAATGTAACTAGCAACAACCGGATGGAAATGTTTGTGGTCTTTCCTAAAAGTTTATCCTTTGCAACAACAGCTGTCGAAAGTCATATATAAATTTGAATTTCGACGTACATACGTCAGCCAGCAATATTTATCCAACTTAAGCTGGGATTGGGCGCATGTGGAGTTATGTGAGTTAACGTTTTGGCTTAATAAAAATACTTGCCTTTTCAGGGTGCCTCACACAGGGGCTACTGCATGTCAGTTCGTTTAAAAATGTTCACTTGGCTGCACTTTAATTTGCATATTTAATACCATCTACGGTGATTCCGCATTCCTAACTTAACTTTATTAAAATCCAGGCCAGGTTTATGTGTGAATGCTTTGTGACTTACTTTAACTTGACTCCTCCTGATCGAATGTGTTTGTCTTAAAAAAATGTTTACATGCAAAATACTTGAGGCAACGGGGAGCAGCAAGGTATAGCCCAACTATTATAACTGTCGCTTTCTTAATTATTCATTAGCATCGTTAAACTCTGGGTTGCGCTATTTTCTTATTCTTAATGATACTTTAAATATTTTAAATGGTTCGACGTTACCGTGGATTAAAGCTAGAAAGTAGATCTGAGTCTCAACTTTAACTAAAACTATAACCATGTGCCAGCTGTGATGAGCGCTAACTACCATTCCATTTCTTGATTCCAGTCCAACCATTTCCGTTACAGTTACGAGCCCATTGTGGCGAGCCTTACCGACTGGTGCTTATAGTTATAAATAGTTTCTTTGGTTTCATGTCGCAACTTCAAATATTTTTAACTCTTGCAGGCGCTAATTCAATTTTTTCGTCGATTTAACTAATTATGAGTGAATGTGTGTCAGTTTTGTGTGCTGCGCCTGTTCGTATGCTACAGTTTCTGTGAAGAGTTTGTTTGATGTTTCTTTTGTTTGGTTTGTGAATAGTTTCTGCTTCTCTTGTTGCTTTGCTTTGGTACTTTTTTCCTGCATCTTCAGACGCTGCAACGGAATTTTACCAGGTTTTGAGGCCAAAACTAATTTTTTTAAAAGTTCAAATTTAACGATTTTATATTTTGAATGTGAACATTACCTCAAACTGTTATCAAATAAAAACACCTCTACGCTAGGTTAAAGTCAAGGGACGATGCATATTAGAGCAACACAACTTCTGATATCTTATTTTGTGACGAAGTATTTTCTGATTTATATAAAAACAAGTAAGAACGACTGCGATATACTCTTTTGTAGCCACTTTGCGGAGTCAGAAGTAGGCGTGACAATTGTATTTTTGCTCAAATCTTTCAAGTCTTTCCATCAATTTTAGTTTGGTTGGGCCCGTTCTACAGGTTTGGGAGAAACAAACATTGCTCGATTGCAAGGGCGGGGGTGGGCGTGGCAAAATTATTTTAATCCAATCTATTTAATAGGGCAACAGAATTCAACCTGCAAAATTTGGAGATTCTAGCTTAATGGGTGTGGGAGATACAGACTTTGCTTATTTGAGGCGGCGGTGGTGGGCGTGGTCAAATTTTTTTTGTTGGATCAATCAAGCAATTGATTAGTAGCCCTTGTGCTAAATTCTAGCTTGAAAACTGTGGAAGATATAGTTTTTTGCGGTTTGTGGGGGAAGGGGTTGGGGTGGGGGGAGATCTTGACACCTACCAACATGTATATCAAGTTTGGTTGCTCTAGCTTCAAAACTGTGGAAAAAAACTGCGTTCATACAGACGGACGGACGGACGGACAGACGGACATTTCACAAACCCAATATACTCATTTTTCTTTTTTTTTTCAAAAAAAATTAAAAAAAAGAGTATAAATATTGAAAATAATAAAATTAATTTGGCATTCGGCACAATGCAAAAGTAACAATAAAAAGAAGCTGAATCTTTTTGCGCAATGTGCGGAATGTATAAAAAAGCCAACGAATTGATTAATGACACGTTGAACTAATAAATTACAAATGTGACAGTTTTACAATATAGTTATTTGATTTACCATAAAATCTTGTCAAAACAAGTTGGAAGATTTTGACTGCAACATAAAAGCCCTTAAACAGTGATTTTCTTTTTTTTTTTTGCTTTCATCTTTCAAACAAATCATTCACAGCCTTCCAAATAAATTATGAATCTTGCGACTTTTTAAACTTGTGGGTGCCATACCAAAACTGATGATTCTTTGCGGCTTGACAAATACATATAGCATTTCTTTTTTGTTTTTATAGAAAGCCGTAAAAAGTAGTCTGAATAAGTTTTTTGACTTTATTTTCACATTTTTGGGGTGATCCATCAAAAGATTTCAAAACTGCAGAAATAGTACACTCAAAATCCTCTACAACCAACATATGGTCACGAAATTTTTCGATATTTTGAAATCAACTTGGGATGCCAAGGTGGTATCCAACCCCAACTCTACCACCAAGACAATGTCTAAGCCCAAGAGCGCACCCAAGTCTACGCTTATGCGTAAAATTGATTCTAAAATTCACAATAAGTAAAAAATAGGAATAAAAAAAAAACAAAGTAAAAATAAGATGTTTAAAGCTACACAAGGGGTTTGTCCAATCAATGCGTTGTTAGCTGTCTAGAATTTTGTGGACTTGTTCCCCATCATAACCTAAGAAACGTTTGTTCTACCACTTTTCTGAAAACCCGCTAGTTTAGCGGAAAAACTCTACAAACCGCTAGAATTGACACGCCCACAGTTTAAAAACCAAAGAAGCTACAGAAACGTTCTTCATTTCATTGGAAAGGTAGTTTTACGAACTTTTAAGCTTACCTTGGCAGTTTATTCTTAAAACACTAAGGTGAAAAACTATAGGTGAAATAACGTTTTTTGTACATTTTAGCATTTTAAAAGAAATTGGTGAAAAAACCAATTTTAGTAAAATTTATAAATGTTGTAGCCATTGAAACTCCGCAACTTTTGATATGAAACACATATCTGGAATAATTATACTTCGCAAGATATTACCTGTTTAGTGTACCTACTCCTACTACTATTACTACAATAGACAACAAGTAGTCCGAGTATGCTACTTTTTCTAAAAAAAAATGGTTTAACTCCCAGTGCAGGTAGTCAATTTTTTGTATGAACGCATCGATCTCAGAGACTACAAAAGCTAGAGACACCAAACTTTATTTGCGTACAACCCCTCGCATCCCCCCAAATCACAAAAAATTAACAACTTTAAAGATAAAGCTTTGATTTTTGGTACACATATGTATATGTTCTATCAAAGTTGATAGTTGCGTAAATTTCATTACGATCGGATAACAAACACCAAAGTTTTTGAAGAATCTAGATTCCCCGTCTCAGTAGGCAGAAGCAACAGTTTTACAGGCACTGGACAAGTTAAGTGCGCTGCTTGCTTGTGTTGCCGCTGAACTGATTGAAGTGCAATCTAGGAGCAGGGAGTCTCGTAGTCGGGCATAATCGACTAGAGCATTCTTACTTGTTTTATAAAAAACTGTTAAAAGTAGTCTAAACAAGTGTGAATACTTTAGTCGAGTGTGCCCGACTACGAGACTCCCTGCTCCCAACTTTCATTTCAAGCAGTTCAGCGGCAACACAAGCAAGCAGCGTACTCAACTTGCACAGTGCATGTCAAACTGTTGTTTCTGCCTGCTGAGACAGGGGAAATAAGTTTATCCATAACTTTGGTGCTATTTATCCGATCGTGTTGAAATTTACACATCCGAAAGACATTGACTTAACATACATGTGTACCAAAAATTAAAGCTCTATCTTTAAAATTGCTGTGGCTGTGGGAGTCTTTTGCGATTTGCGGGGGTGTGGGGGGGTGCATCCCAAATTTGAAATAAACTTGATCTGCGTATGGTATACAGGAACCTACATGCCAAGTTTGGTGTCTCTAGCTTTTGTAGTCTCCGAGATCTGTGTGTTCATACGGACAGACGGACAGACAGACAGACAGACGGACATGGCTAGATCGTCACGGCTGTTGATGCTGATCAAGAATATATATAGTTTATATAGTCGGAAATGCTTCCTTCTGCCTGTTACACACATTTGCAGTACTTTATAACTCCCTTTTTCCCATTTTTAATGGGAACAGGGAGTAAAAAGTATTTTGACATTATTTTTACATTTTTGGAGGGGTCCACCAAAAGATTTCAAAAATGCAAAAATAGTACGCTCAAAATCCTCTACAACCTTCATATGGTCACGAAATATTTCTAAATTTTGAAATCAACTTGGGACGTCAAGGTTATATCAGAGACTAGAAAGTAATATTTTATAGTCTCTGGTTATATCCAGACACAATGTCTAAGCCCAAGGGCGCACCCAAGATGGTGCCAAAACCCAAGTCTACGCTAAGTTTCTTTCCGCATTTTTTGAGACCAAGAATATTTTTTGAATCATAAAGCAAGTTATTAAGTAAGTAAAGAATTAAAAACTTTTTTGTAGAAACTCAATATGTTGTCTTAGATATTGTTTAATTTTGTCAAATGTCTCTAAGCAAAATTATGTAAGAAATTTTTGTTGAATATGTTTGCAATGCAAAAGCAATGCACAAAGTCTAAATTCAGCTTGGTGATGTTTCTTTGTTGCTCTGTTGTTGTATAAGCTGCAAATTCAACAAGCGAAGCTAGAAAACAAAGAAGGTAAAAATGCGGGACAAACAAATGGAAGTGTTTCTGAAGGAACGGAAGGGACGTCACTTAGGTAAAGGAAGGAAATGACGTGTGCATTGTAAGCAACTGCTGCTCCCGCATATGGCGCATACTCGATGACTACTTTTCTTTTCCCTTTCCCGTTCTTCATTCATTGTTTTCCAGCCATGACTTATAGATGGCGTGCAAAATGGGTCGCTTCGTTGTTGCAAGTAAATCTAGTTTTGGTGTGGCCCACTATGGGGAAGCGACTCTTGTCCTGAAGGAGAATTTGCATATGATGCACTTCATACATGGTAAGATTTTCACACGCGAATGAATATGAAATTCAATTTTTCAATGCAGCTTAAGAGACTTGTTGTTCGTTTTGCTGGTTGGTTTTACCATGGTTCTGTATCCACCTACCTCTTACTTTCCGATCGATTAAATGCCACAGTGTCCCTCCTAGCACAGCACACACATGCCTGCTTCAATCAGTTTTGTTTAAGTGACTGCAGCTTTCCCACATTGCAGTTGCAAGGGTCTATTGTAAGCTCCGCTATTCCCGCACTCATCGCTTTGTTTGACTTGTTTTTCAGGCAGCTAACTGTGCTTGTGAGCGACAACAAAGATGCCTCGACTAACCCGCTGAATAGCAATCACAGCCCACTGCCCGCAGCCTATGAGAGGCCACAACCGACCCTATTGGCACTTCACTCTCTTGCAGGTGATTTCAGATTTTGTCTGCAGCTTTTCATGGAAGTTGCATATAAACTTTCAATCGTTTTCATGGCTTTCAGAATTTGAAGCATGTTGGACTTAAAAGACTTTTAGTAGCCAATCTGATAATTTATGTGAGAGTTTCGATCTGAGAATTGCCTCGAATAACTTTAAAATACTTAAAATCAAGGACCGTGTTTGTTATAATAAAATTGAAATGTTATAATTATTTATCAACTCTTATAAAATATATTTATTTTTGGTTTGTATTGATTCATTGAAAAGTAGAAATTAAACATTAATTTGAAAGCTATAACGGGAAATTATTACCTATACTGATTAAAAATGTTTATGTGCAAAAAAATATCAATATCTATATATATAAAAGAGTTTGTCCTCACTGGCGATTGGTGATTGGCGATTGGCAATCAACGCAGGGCCCAAACCATAAGAGCTAGATGGCTGAAATTTTCACAGTAGCTTAGGCATATACCGAAAGTGAGCACTAAGAGCGGATTTTGGAAAATTCGGTCGGGAAATGTGGAAAATTCGCGGAAAAACCGTTGTATGCAACTTTTTTGTTTATCATCCGATCAGCTTCAAACTTAGTTTCAATGATCTATTTAAAAAATAATTTATGACTCCATACCAATATTCCGGAAAATTCACACCCCTGGGTGGAAAATGGGTAGTCAAGGTTGTATGGGCGAAAGTTGAGTTCTTATGCGATTTGCTTCAAACTCATTTTCAAAGATCTATATGAAAATTAATTTAAAACTGCATACTAATTTTCCGGAAAATTCACCCCCCTGGTTGGAAAGTGGGTGGTAAATAGGGCGAAAGTTGAGTTTTTATGCGATTTGCTTCAAACTCATTTTCAAAGATCAATATGAAAATTCATAAAAAACTGCATACCAATTTTCCGTAAAATTCACATTCCCGGGTGGAAAGTGGGTGGTAAATAGGGCGGAAGTTGAGTTTTTGTGCAATTTGCTTCAAACTCATTTTCAAAGATCAATATGAAAATTCATTTAAAACTGCATACCAATTTTCCGGAAAATTCCCATTCCCGGGTGGAAAGTGGGTGGTAAATAGGGCGAAAGTTGAGTTTTCATGCGATTTGCTTCAAACTCATTTTCAAAGATCTATATGAAAATTCATTTAAAACTGCACACCAATTTTCCGGAAAATTCACCCCCCTGGTTGGAAAGTGGGTGGTAAATAGGGCGAAAGTTGAGTTTTTATGCGATTTGCTTCAAACTCATTTTCAAAGATCAATATGAAAATTCATAAAAAACTGCATACCAATTTTCCGTAAAATTCACATTCCCGGGTGGAAAGTGGGTGGTAAATAGGCCAAAGTTAAGTTCTTATGCGATTTGCTTCAAACTCATTTTCAAAGATCAATGTGAAAATTCATTAAAAACTGCATACCAATTTTCCAGAAAATTCACATTCCCGGGTGGAAAGTGGGTGGCAAAAAGGGGAAAGTTGAGTTCATTTGCGATTTATTCCTAACTCATTTGTAAAGATCAATATGAAAATTCATTAAAAACTGCATACCATTTACATTCCCGGGTGGAAAGTAGGTAAAAAGTAGGTTAAAACTGCAACTGGAAAATTTACCCTGTTGGGTAGAATACTGTTAGTTAAGGTTGAAGAAAGTTACATTTTTGTGCGAATATGATTTTATACGGGGCGTAGCAGCGCACGCCGGGAAATGCTACTATATATATATATATACTCTTTTTTTAATTTTTGTTTTGAAAAAAAAAGAATAAAGAGTATATTGGGTTTGTGAAATGTCCGTCTGTCCGTCCGTCTGTATGAACGCAGGTTTTTTCCACAGTTTTCAAGCTAGAGCAACCAAACTTGGTAGATATGTTGATATATACCATAGGCAGACAAAGCGTCAAGATCTCCCCCCCCCCCCCCCCTCCTTTTGACCACAAACCGCAAAAACGTATACCTTCCACAGTTTTGTAGCTAGAGTAACCAAATTTAAAACAAGGGCCATTGATTGATCTGACAAAAAAAAATTTGGCCACGCCCACCTCCGCCCCCACAAATAAGAAATGTCTGTATCTTCCCCACCCCTTTAGCTAGAATCACCAAATTTTGCAGGTTGAATTCTGTTGCAATATTAAATAGATTGGGTAAAAATAATTTGGTCACGCCCACCCCCGCCCTTTCAATCGAGTAATATTTGTTCCTCGCAAACCTGTTGAACGGGCCCAACCAAATTTAAATTGATGGCAAAACTTGAAAGATTTGAGCAAAATTACAATTGCCCCGCCTAATTCTGCCTCCGCATATACGCGAAAAAAGAGTGTATCGCAGTCGGGTGCATCCGACTGCAACGTTCTTACTTGTTTTTTAATGTTGTTATAATATATACATACCACATAAACCTAAATTATTCACCTTTCTTTAGATCCACTTTAATTTATGTTGTCATATTTTACTAGTTAGCAAAGTGAACTTATCGTAAAATCTCGAACAAGTTCATTTTACTACTTCAAACTAACCAAATCTGCCTTTTTCTCAGTGAAGCCCATTAATATTGCTCAACCAGAAATGAATACCATTAATAAATGGCAACAAAAAGGGGAGGGGAAAAAAATTTGTTTGTCGTAAAACTGAAAATATACATTTAAAACCACAAAAAGCCACACATTGTTGTGACTACTTGTGATTTTAAAAGAACTTTTGATTTACTGCTCCATGTGTTTTTAAGTAGGTTTGAGCGCAAGTATTGCAGTTTTTAATTGTTGCCTGTTTCCTCATTGTAAGATGTTCTTTAAGCCAACTGCAACAATAATTAATTTTCACTTATTCTTTGCATCCCTTCTTGTCTCTGCTGCATCTCGTTTTCAGTTTCCTGGCACTGCCCAATTACAACAGCTGCTAGTTTTTTTTTAACAATCTGTTGTGTTGCAGTTTTCATATTGTTTGTTTATGCTCCTTGTTGTATTTCAAACTTATAAAACCTTCGGACACTTCCGAATATTACTTTGTTTTTCTCTTTAGCTGCATATTTAATCTTTATACGGTCAAATAGATAAATGAGCATGTTGTCTTGACTTTTTGAGCTCTTTTTACTCTCTGTTCCCATTAAAAATGGGAAAAAGGGAGTTATAAGTACTGCAAATGTGTGTAACAGATAGAAGGAGGCATTTCCGACTATATAAACTACATATATTCTTGATCAGCATCAACAGCCAAGACGAACTAGCCATGTCCGTCTGTCTGTCCGTATGAACACAAAGATAAAGCTATGATTTTTGGTACACATATATGTTTAGTCAATGTTGATCAGCTGTGTAAATTTAATCACGATCGGATAAATAATATCAAAGCTATGGAAGAATCTATTACCCACGTCTCAGCAGGCAGAAACAACAGTTTGACAGGAAGTGCGCTGCTTGCTTGTGTTGCCGCTGAACTGCTTGAAATGCAATTTGGGAGCAGGGATTCACGTAGTCGGGCATACTCGACTAGAGTATTCTTACTTGTTTTTAAATTAAAAAGTGGTATAAAAAGTAGAAAAAAAAAAATGAAGGGAAAAACAGAATAGGTTAGTTCACGTTGTTATCCAAGGCAGTTTGCCCGAAGCGGATATTAAACGATTTCTTTTGGTGACAACATCATTTCCTCAGGGTGTTACAGTGTAAAAACTTGACGAGGTCAATGAAAAACAAGTAAGAACGTTGCAGTCGGGCTCACCCGACTGCGATATACTCTGTTTTCTGTACGTAAAAATTTTTTTTCTCCAATCTATCGAAGAGTTCAAATGGAGTCATACTGCAAAATTTGGGGTTTCTAGCTATAAGGGTGTAGGAGATACAGGTTTAGCTCATTTGCGGGGGTGGTAGTGGGCGTGGCATATTTTTTTTTGGCAGGTCGGTCAAGGGTGTGGTCACTAGTCTTTATGTCAAATTTGGTTACTCTAGCTGTAAAACTGTGGAAGATATAGGTTTTTGCGGTTTGTGGGGGAAGGGGTGGGGGTGGGGGGGAGATCTTGACACTTTGTCTGCCTATGGTATATACCAACATGTATACCAAGTTTGGTTGCTCTAGCTTCAAAATTGTGGAAAAAACCTGCGTTCATACGGACAGACAGACGGACAGACAGACGGACAGACGGACATTTCACAAACCCAATATACTCTTTTTTTCCATTTTGGAAAACAGAGTATAATGAGAGTTCTTTAACAAGGTGACAACCAGAGTTTAACAGTTTTAAGTCCTTTTGATAAGCTGTTTGGCATTGCCAAAACTACTGAGAAGCGCAGAGAGAAGCGGATAATCAACTTCAGTTTGTCTTGTGTCCAGGTGAAAGTACATCGGGACAAGCTCTTTAAAAAGGCAAATGGAGATCTTAAAGAGAAGATGAACTAAAATTTTATGAAATAAAACTTTATGCACAAGAGTCACAATGACACTACAAGTAAGTAAGTTGATGAATGAAAATTTAAAAGAAAGCTCTGAACAAATCTAAAAAAAAGCTTCTTTTGTACTACTTATACTAGCATATACCAACGGCTTCGCCCGCTATTCCAAATCTTTGAACTTTATCAATATTTCCCGACCGTGTGCGTACATTTTCCTCAGGATTTTTAGACAGACCTTGAAAATGACCTTGAATAGAAATGGAAACGGGAAAAAATGCGATCCCGTCAGGCCCGTCGCTGGTGCCCGCCCGGTCTTTTTAAAAGCCTTTGCGGTCCCGCCCGTATATATAATTTTCCAAAAGAAAGGTTGTTTGCAACAGTTTACCGACCATGTTGCGACACTTCGAGCGGATTTTCCAAAATTTGAAAACAACGAAAAGTGAGCTTGAAGCAAATCGAACGATATCTAAGCTTTGGGCTACACAACCTTGACCACCCATTTTACACACAGTGGGCCGAATTTTCCATAAAATTGGGATGCAGTTTAAATTGAATTAAAAAATTCAAGTTTCTCCTCTCTACCACCCACTTTCCACCCAGGGGGTTGAATTTGGCGGAAAATTGCAATGCAGTCTATAATGAATTTGCATATAGGTGTTTGAAAATTAATTTGAAGCAAATCGCACAAAAACTTTTTGTCACGAAATGAATTTGTATATTGGTGATCAGCATCAACACCCGAGTCATGTCCGTCTGTCCGTCTGTCCGTCTGCCCTTCGAATATGCGAACTAGTCCCTCAGTTTTAGAGCTATCGTGATGAAACTTGGCACAGATGCTTATTCTTTCTGCAAGCAGTATATATGTCAGAATCGGCCAGAGCGGACCACGATAACATATAGCTGCCATAGGAACGATCGGTTGAAAAATAAGTTTTTGTATGAAAAACTTTTTTGTTTTTCAAAGTGACTCAATTAAACTCACTATGTCTAAATATTAGAACTTTTCACACATGTTGACAAAATTTCAGCGAAATCGACCAACTATATCTCATAGCTGCCATAGGAACAATCGGTTATGCAAATCTTTTCTTTCTACGGCATTTATCTTGTCTTGCGTTGGTGATATAGTGTTATTTTCTATCACATAGCCCAAAAACACAATTGTTCTTTGCAAAAACTGTCCTTTTTCCCATTTTATTCGTAAGCTTGCTTTAGCTGCTAACCCTAAAAACTCACTCAGCACTACCAAATTTTCTTCCTTATCTTTGTTGGGATCACAATATCGTCCATATAGACTACTATCTTTTTCGATACAATTAACTCCCTCAACACCGCACTGATAAGCCGTCAGAAAACCGCTGGTGAGTTGGATATACCAAATGGGACATGCGTAAATTCGTATTGGAAGTGATGAGTAACGAATGCCGTAAATTTTCTAGAGTTTTCCTCAATAGATACATGAAAATACCCGTTCATGAGATCTAGTGCGGTGAAGACTTAAGATCCTTGTAACCATTCCAGTACTTCATCTTTTAAGGTCATTGGAAAATTGTCTTTTTTATCTTTTAATTCACTCGTCTATAATTCAAGAAAATCTTTTGGATCCATCTTTCTTTGACACGAGTACCACAGGAGAAGAAAATTCTGACGAACTTGGCACTACGATGCCCTCTTCTAACCATTCCTGCACCTTCTTTTCAATGATGCATTTGTTAGCGTTCGACGTTCTGCGCGGATGCTAAAAAGTTGGGCTATCATCCACTAACAGTATTTTCATCTTTACTGGCGATTCTATTATTTTCTTAGGCAAATACGACTGAATAAGATTCTCAACGGATGACTTCTGTTTCATCCCCAGATGGTTTAGTAAAATTTGGTCTACTAATGATTGTGACTGATCCTGTACAATTTCTTTAACGCACATGGCTTTGAAATCATTCCAAATGACGTTTTCTTTCTCTTTAAATATTACTCTTTTTCCTTTAAATTAAATATAAATATCTGCAAGCTCATTGTTTCCAATGATGACGCTGTATTCCAGTTCTTTTTGTTTGACGACATGGAAAGTCACATTGAAAAGTACGTCATCAGTTACCAATTCTGTACTAAAGCTGCAAACAGTATAGAGCACACCCTTTCCTATACCTCTCAGACATTTTATTTCCTTATTTAAAGATTTTCCTTTGAATTTACCAAATATATCCTCTCTCATGATGCACAATTCGCAGCCTGTGTCTATCATAGCAGAGAATTGGACACCTCCTGCTTTGAATTCTTTATACATGAGCCCTATTTTCTTGCTTCGTAATTCAAGCACGTTTGCTGGCTCTTTCTTTGTAATCAAAGTTTTCGATTCACAATTCCTAGCTATGTGGCCTGGTTTCTTGCAGGTGTAGCATATAGCGTCTTCTGAGCACTCTCGCATCCTGTGGCCGACTTTCCCGCAATTGAAACATTTGTTTTCAATGCGATTTGAGCTTCCCTTTGCGATATTATTTTTTTTACAGTTTGACTGACACATCAACTACCCCTTTGAAGTTTGATTTGTCGCTATTTTTGATTTTTCCGTATACTTTTATCTTTTTTTTTCAGTTCTTTAAATTTTAAGCCCGATAGGGACAAGATTTGTTCGCCTTACTATCTTGAATCCCCTCTATGATATAGTTCACGACACTTTCTTCGTCCAGTCGAATGGAATTTGCAATCTCAAACAGACTGTACAAGTATGCCATGCAAGATTCTTTATGGGACTTCTGTTTTTTCCTAAGCATATTATGCACATCAGCTGCACACATATCTTTGCCAAACTCAGCAAGTAGCCGTACCTTAAGCAGGTTCCATCCCCGTCCACCTGACAAACTTCTCACATAGAGCTTAGCGGCTCCTTCTAACAGTTGTTTGCCATAAATATAGATTTCAAAGTCGTCCCATCCGACTGTGCTAGCGACATCTTCAAATTCTGCAATCCACAGATTAATGTCTGGATGATTGCCACCTGAAAAAGAGGATACGCTGTCTTGCACATCACGTAGTGTAAATCTGGAAACCTCTTTTGGACTGATGCGCGCCTCTACATACACACTTCTAACTCTCTCTGCCTGGTCATTATTTTGAACATTATTTTCTACTTCTTCTACTTCACCCACCTCAATATTGAAATGTTCTAACAATCTATCCTGTAAAACACTTTTCCTTTTCCTCTTAGCTTTTGCTGGAGCTCTGCTCAACGTACGGCGTTAATGCAGGTACAATTTTGTGAGAGATCTTGGTTGCTGCAGATCGCCTTTTCCGCTTAAATTTCCCGTGAATCTGCGCCTTCTCGAAAATTCCGATTCAACATTCTTTGGACTTATTCACAAACACACTTCTCCGCTCTGATATTCGTCGTTTGTATGTGTGAATTCACTCGCTGAATTTCGTCACTTGGATGTGTGTATTCACTCGCTGAATTTCGTCATAATTATGTGTGTATTCACTCGCCTTATTTCGTCAGTGTGCGTGTATTTCACCACGATGCGCAATTTCGTTTTTACCGCTATTAGAAAACGCACGGCTGATTGTGAAATTTATTTTGCGTCGCGATTGTCTCTGCTCTTTTGTTTGTCTGATAACTGAATATGCACTTTTACACCGTTCTTAGCACAGTTAACAGTATGTTACAGTTCATGTAATTCACTTGCAAAACACATTCACGCTGCACCAATTTCACAGACCAACTCTATTCTACTTTTCTACGCCTGGATAACTTTTCCTCGCGATCCGTGTATCGATATCCTTGTTGGTCAGTGTGACCAACTCACCACAAAGGCTAAAATAACTCCAGCATTTATGGTATTCCCACACATGTATGTAAAAATGTCAATCATACGCACCGTAGTTCCTTTCGACCTAGTCGCTAACGACGCCATTTTTGCCCTTATTATGATTATCATTAGTGTTGTCACAATTTCCTAGGTCTGATCACCATTCACCCTTTTCTCCGCCCAAAGCAACAGAAGAAAACTTCAATTAATAAAAGTTGTCTTCAGCATACCGATACTCTGCAGAAAAGCGTTCCTTGAAATAAGTTCAGGATAATTTAACCCCTTAAAAATTAAACAAAGTTAATTGTACACATCGCATGTTACGACGCTTATGTTACGACGACCTTAGGCCATGGGCAACATAATTTTCTGGCTGCCACTTTCTGAATTTCACTTAACTCTCGATTGCATCATAACATTTTCACAGTTGTGTAGTTTTGATATTTTTTTTTTCTTAGATTGCTGTGGAACACATGTTGAAGCTTGTTTTTGGCATTGCTGCTAATGGAAAAACATTGATTTTTTTTTCTTCCACTATTTGATATTTTCATGTCTGGATGAACTTTATTGGGTACTTTATTTGTACCAAATTCAATTGAATTAAATTTAAACAGCTTCACTTTTAACTGTTTTCCATTTGTTTTCAAATTGTTAAGAATTACGCATTATGCAGCGATACGTTTTTTCAAATGCATTCTCAGGATACTAGAAGGATTTGGGTATTCTGACTTTATACTGTTCGTTTTCTCATTAGTCAAGCCATAAGGCTCGACGCAACTCCCATATTTGTTCATTGTATTCATATACCACTTCCCTTATTCCTATCCATTATTCATTCGTTGGAATTTGACACAGTTCCCAGTTGTACTCTCCACATTTAACACGCCGCATTGCATCCGCGACTCATTTATACAATTTTCTCTTAGTTTGTCCGCAATTTTAACAATGACGCCATCCTCATCATCGTATTGATTTTTGCAGTTGCTAAATTGTTCAAACTGCACCGCAAATGCAATTTCTGAACAAAATATTTGCAAAAAGGCACAAAAACTTTTTCTCTGTAGTTGGGTAAATACTCGAAGCTTGTGTGTAACAAGTAAAAGAAAAGGCGAATAATTCGCCTGAGAAAACGAGTATTGAGCTTTGCAAAAACGCATTTTATTAAGCAATTCTATTCCAAGGACTATTTAAAATTCAGAGCTGGGCTCACAACTTTTAACATTTTCTTTTCGCGTTGCATATTTTGCAGAGTTTTGCGCACTTTCCAAATGAAAAAGATGGAATTTGTTATGTAACGCCTTATCGGTTAAAATTAAAAGGAATATGCTGTGGAAATAATGAACTTACAAAAGAAACCAGAATTGTTGTTGTTTTCCCAATTTTGTATGATGAACAACTGCGACAGTTTTTCAAATTTTCTTGGCCAACTTTGGCCATGTCTGTTATTTGGTAATTATAATAATAAAAAACATGTAAATATATATAAACCTGGGCAGCCATAGCACCAACTTTAAAGCCAAGGACAATGCCAACTAACAGCTTTTGTTGCCTTTCGCCACATGTGTTCTTGTCCTCTTTTTCGAATGCTGCACATCAGCCTCCTGAATAAATAATGAGAAATTTTTGGCGCAATGCCCTTCGAGACAAACGATTGACGCAGTCCTTCTTTAGTAAAACTTGTAAAACAGAGACAAAATTATTCTTGCGGATAGCTTTCATAACAAACAAATACAAAACTACAATTCTTGTTTAAATTTAATTAAAACTTGCAATTTATTTGAATCTATGTTAAATACAGACATTTTTATTAATATTTGATATATGTGATATATATATTCGAACAAGAGTACACTTCAATTAATGTTACTAGCCTTTAAAACTAAAAATATTATTTATTATTATTTTCTTTCCTAGCTGGCAAGCTTTTTTTAAATCTCTCGCACAAGGGCATGGTATCATGAGATAGGGCAACAAAAATTAAAAACTTCGATTGCCCAATAAATTGCGTAAGAAGCAGAGGTAGAGAAGCATTTGGAAGAAGAGGATTATACATGAGTTTTTGCAGGAAAAATAAGTTGTTGTATGAATTTTCTTACTTTTTATAGAAAATAGCCAAAAAGCATTAAGACCCTTTAATTCTTTATTAATTTGTTTAAGACTTTTAGATTGAAGCTTGCTTATTTGTAATGATCAGCAAAAAAAATATTCCAGAGAACACATATGCATTTCTTGGTTAGGACCTAAAAGTACACATCAGTATATTGGTCAAAGAACACATCTGCTTCAAAATCTAAGTTAACAGTTAATTTCACATATCTTGACTAATATTTTGCATATTTTCACTTTTTTGCTGGTCCCACAATTAAAAGTTTACAAACGCAGAAAGTTGGAAGAAATTTCACGTGCTTTTTCAATTCAAAAAGTGGCCAGTAAAAATTTAAAATGTATGTAAATATTTGAAATTATTAAATAATTGTCAATTAAATACGAATAAAGCATAAAACAATTTAAAATCTTCCTACGGTGTGGTTGGTGGTCATAGTGATGCAGTAAATTTCGGTTTTTGTACCCCATAAAGAATATATATTTTTTAGCAAAATCAACAGCTAGTCGTCACTTCGCAGGCCTGACGAAAATAATTTTGAGATGTATTTTATGTGGCAATATGCCACAATGTTTCCGTACAAAATAACGAAACAAATTGGAAAAAGCATTGTTGTTCGACCGGTTTCAAAACTAGAGCATCAGAAGACTTGACTTAAATGTAAAAATAAATAAATAAAAACCAAATAAGATAGATATAGAAATAAGAAAATATAGATCCCAAAAGGCTTCAGTCAGGCATTACACCAAGCGTTTGCTTCAACTCTTTGAGAATTATAAGCGAAAATAAAACAAATGTTGAATTTTTATACCCTTGCAAAGGATATCATAATTCAGCATCAACTGCCTAGTCGATCTATTCACATGTTTTGTGGAGTTCTGTGGATTTGTGTGTGTAATTGAGTGCAAAAAGATGGTTGGAATTTTCAGCGTAGAGTGCAGGGTGTCTCATAGTCGCACTTAAAACACAATTAACACACGCACCTAATAAACGACGAGGACGAAGGACACTTTTGTCTAACCCTTTGCCCTGGATACTTTTCAGTGTCCATAGATTAACTTTCTTGTCGTTTCTGACATTGAGAACCTTTATCAACTGTTCAGATGATAATGACAAGGGGAAGAACGATTACTACGCCGATAATTTCGAGTTTTCATTGTACTTAATCAGAGGACTCGAACATAGGACAGCTTGCGCTTACAGAATAGTCTGAACAAATTAAAGGCAATCTTTGCAATAGCTGAAATCATAATTAATCATTCGACTAAAGCAGTAGTGGTCAAAGCAAATTCCTTCTCCTATTTTATTTCTTTATTTCTTTCTACAATTTATTTCTTTAAATTTATCACTTCCACTCTACAAGTGGTACTTTTGAGAGTTAACTTATGAGCATCCAAAATTCAAAGCTGAATATAACTAATATTTCCGGCATAACCTCCAATGTCTTCATCATTCTCCACTTATTCCTGCGGCCACTAACAAACAGATTAGAAAATTAATGGCCTACAATTTAAAGGGCAGCATTATGGATGACTTTTTGTTTTCCGATGCTTTATCCTTTAAGTGTATGCCACGGGGCAGCCCGTTTTTTAATTACCTGGAAAACATTAAACAAACCATTAAGCTTAGTTGCTTTCTGTGTGGTTGACAAATGAGGCAAACAAGCATACGTCTCACGGATCATAAATTCTAAAACTTGAATAACGAATATAAAATTAAATAAATTTAATAAACGATAGGATTAAGTTTGTTTTGGTTATAGATATTCAATCAATATATCTACCTTTCATATTTTATTATTGGCTGCAAAGTTGAAGTTCATCGAAGTTAGGTCCATTGCTGCTAAACCAATTGAAACAAGTAAGAGAGTTGCAGTCGGATGCACCCGACTGCGATATACTCTTTTTTAGCCTCTTTGTGGAGTCAGAAGTTCGCTTGGCAATTGTATTTTTGCTCAAATCTTTCAAGTTTTGCCATCAATTTAAATTTGGTTGGGCCTGTTCTACAGGTTTGGGAGAAACAAACATTGGTCGATTGCAAGGGCGGGGGTGGGCGTGGCAAAATGATCTTGACACTTTGTCTGCCTATGGTATATACCAACATGTATACCAAGTTGGGTTGCTCTAGCTTCAAAACTGTGGGAAAAAACTGGGTTCATACAGACGGACGGACGGACGGACAGACGGACGGACATTTCACAAACCCAATATACACTTTTTTATTTTTATTTTTCAAAAAAATTAAAAAAAAGAGTATAAATATATGTTTTGAAAATATGTATTTTGAATTGATTTGGGCGCCATCTTTATCATCCTTTATTATTTATCCGTCGTTTGTTTTCAGACCTTTATTAAAAATGTATTTTACGTTGACATGGAGTTGTTCTTTGAGTTCTTTGAATGGAATTGCTTTTTGACTATCATGCAATAACAAATATACCACTGCAAATACGCAATAGGAAACACTAGAAAAACTGGATAAACCACAGTCGTCACGTTCCGACATACTTGCTTCTGAAACGTTTCTTTAAATAATATCCAAGTTAAAAAGCCAGTAAAGAATTCAGGCCAATTTGTTCTTAAACTACAATTATGTTTCGGTGCCTGGCGTCTCGTTGTCTGTACAAATAGCTAAAGAACTGCGGACAGTTAGTTAACTGTCAAAGAATAGAAAGAAAACAAGTAAGAATGCTCTAGTCAAGTGTGCCCGACTACGAGGCACCCTGCTCCCATCTTGCATTTCAAGCAGTTCAGCGGCAACACAAGCAAGCAGTGCACTTAACTTGTCCAGTTCCTGTCAAACTGTTGTTTCTGCCCGCTGAGACGGGGGTAATAGCTTATTCCATAACTTTGGCGCTATTTAGTCGATTGGGATGAAATTTACACAGCTGATCAACATTGACATAAAATATATGTGTTCCAAAAATCAAAGCTTTATCTTTAAAATTGTGGCTGTGGGAGTTTTTTTCGATTTGCGTAGGTGCGGGGGGTGCATCTGAAATTTGAAATAAACTTGATCTGCGTACGGTATACAGGAACCTACATGCCAAGTTTGGTGTCTCTAGTTCTTGTAGTGTCCGAGATCTGTGTGTTCATACGGACAGACGGACATAGCTAGTTTGTCCCGGCTGTTGATGCTGATCAAGAATATATGTAGTTTATATAGTCGGAAATGTCTCCTTCTGCCTGTTACACACATTTGCAGTACTTTATAGCTCCCTTTTTCCCATTTTTAATGGGAACTGGGAGTAAAAAGAAAAACAAATAACACATTTTTCAAAAGGAAATTTCAAGTGTCTTTTGGTTATAGAAACAGAAATTATTCGCTGTGTGTTGACCAACAAATATACATTACAACTAATGATGTGAAAATAAAATAAATTAATTTGAAATCATATAAAATGAAAAAGTCAGCACAAATTCAACTATGAGTTATTTAATTTTCCAGCTGTCACCAGCGTTCTTCAATTAAATTTATGTTAACAGTTAAGTTAAATTTGTATAATATAATAGTATATTGAAATTTGTTTAGACTTTTATTGTAATTTCACTGTTTTCTATTTAATAACAAGTAAGAATACTCTAGTCGAGTGTGCCCGACTACGAGACTCCCTGCTCCCAACTTGCATTTCAAGCAGTTCAGCGGCAACACAAACTGTTGTTTCTGCCTGCTGAGACAGGGGAAATAAGTTCTTCCATAACTTTGGTGCTATTTATCCGATCGTGTTGAAATTTACACATCCGAAAGACATTGATTAAACATACATTTGTACCAAAAATTAAAGCTCTGTCTTTAAAATTGTGGCTGTGGGAGTCTTTTGCGATTTGCAGGGGTGCGGGGGGGTGCATCCGAAATTTGAAATAAACTTGATCTGCGTATGGTATACAGGAACCTTCATGCCAAGTTTGGTGTCTCTAGCTCTTATAGTCTCTGAGATCGACGCGTTCATACAGACGGACAGACGGACAGACGGCCAGACGGACAGACGGACATGGCTAAATCGTCACGGCTGTTGATGCTGATCAAGAATATATATAGTTTATATAGTCGGAAATGTCCCCTTCTGCCTGTTACACACATTTGCAGTACTTTATAACTCCCTTTTTCCCATTTTTAATGGGAACAGGGAGTAAAAAGTCGATTTTAGTTTTTGTTATAATTCACTTTTGATTTAATTCTTTTATTTTACGCACGCACAACCAGCCACTTTAACAATCGCAAAAGAATAAGCAAGATAGTTATCGATAAACATAAATCAAGACAGAGCTGGACAGTGTGACCATGTTAGTTTTGGTAACATATTCCAACACGCCCCCTCAAAATTAACATTTCAAATATTCATTAGTTTATAATATGCTGGTGTGCCTTCTGGGGAGTTACAATATAATGATCCAGCATTTCGCTGCGTGGATTGGGGAAAACCAAGGAAAAAAAATTTGGCATCGTAGGGCGATGAATCTTCCTGTTGGAAACGGCTTGGTAAGGATGTCAGCGAGTTGACTTTCTGTGGGTATATACTCAATAGAAACAACATTATTCTCGACCTGTTCTCTAGAAAAATGGTATTTTATATCAATATGCTTAGATCTTTTATGGCATGAGGGATTACTAGCAATGCTTATGCAACCTTGATTGTCTTCGAATATTTTTATAGGTTTTTCAAGTTGAATATTAACACTTTCTAAAAGAGACTTTAACCATAAGGCTTCTCTAACAGCTTCGAACAAAGCCATATATTCTGCTTCAGTTGATGAAGCAGCTACTGAAACTTGCCTTTTTGTATTCCAACAAATTAAGTTGGATTTAAACATTTTAAATATATAGCCTGTGGTACTCTTTCTATCATTTTCATTCCCACCCCAATCAGAGTCAACATAGCCTGTAAATATATTTTCATAATTTGTGTTTTTCTTGAAAACTAATTTCATTTCAATGGTTCCTTTAAGGTATCTTAGAATCCTTTTTAAGCATTGCCATAATTCGGCATTATGTTTGTTAGTGTAGCGACTTAAAATATTGACTGCAGTAGTAATGTCTGGTCGTGTACATAACATAATGTACATTAAACAACCAATTAAATTTCGACAAGGTGCATCATATTTTTCTTCAGAATTCAATAGTTCATAATTAAGTTTAGTTGGGAGCGGTGTACTTACTGCTTTACAATCCTCCATTTTAAATTTACTTAAAACCTTTTTTATATATGCAGATTGACTTAAATATATTTTATCTTCACTGATCTCTATCCTCATTCCAATAAAATACTTAGTTTGGTCCATATCAGTCATTCTGAATTTTACCATTAAATACATTTTAAAACTATTCATTCTTTCTAAATCTGAAGTAGTTATCACCAAGTCATCTACATATAGTAGTACATATATATTCTTCTTAATATCGTTTTTATCTAGAATATATATACAGCGGTCTACAGGTGAATTTACAAATCCACATTCTTTTAATGCTTTCTCGAACACTTCAAACCAGCATCTTGCTGCTTGTTTAAGTCCGTAAATTGCTTTATTTAATTTACATACTTTGTCTTCACTACATGACACTCCTTCATGAATTTTCATGTAAATTTCTTCTTTTAATGTCCCATTCAGGAAGGCATTTTTGACATCCATATGATGTACTTTGAAACCATATTGATTTGATATCGACATTATGAAGCGAAAACTGGAAATTCGCGCAACTGGTGCAAATGTTTCTTCATAATCTATATAATATTTTTGGGTAAACCCACGTGCAACTAATCTTGCCTTATATTTTACAGGGTTTCCCAATTCATCGAATTTTAAAGTAAACACCCATTTGCTGTCAACAATATTTTTGTTTTCAGGCCTTTTAACAATACACCAGGTATTATTTAATTCATGGGCATTTAATTCTACTTTGATAGCTTCTTCCGAAGAACGCTTATCACTTCTACTTTGTATTTCTTCGAAGGAACTGGGAATATCATTAAGAATTGTACAAGCATTTAATACATAATTATTAAGATCAGTGTCATCTTCATTATAAGAAAACTTTGGTAAGTTCTTCAATCTGTTACTTCGTCTAGTCGTAACTTCAATGAGTTGTTCATTAATTTCATTTTCATTAGTATTAAGAGGACTTTGCTGTTTTTGTCTGGAGACCGTTCTCTCATTCCGGTTCATTTCGTTGTATTTCTCCTTACTGTCATTCAGAAGTTTTACGTGATCACCATCCTTACTCTCATTCAGGACATCTGTTTGGTAATTTTCCTTACTATCATTCGGGAAGTTTAATTTATCAGATTCATCATTTTCCTTACTCTCATTCAGGATTTCATTATGTTCATTTTCCTTACTCTCATTCAGGCAACTAAATTGATCACTTTCCTTACTCTCATTCAGGAATTCCAGATCATTTACAACAGCTCTAGAATTGACCATATTTGATTCATCTATAATTACATCTCTTGCAACAATAAATTTATCATTACTTGAATCCCATAATTTAAAACCATTTGGTTCATAACCAACAAGTATGGTTTTAAATGATTTTTCATCAAATTTCCTCTTTCTATTTTTATTATGAACATAAGCTGTTGACCCAAATATTCTTAGATGTTTTAAATATGGTTTTCTATCATGCCACATCTCATATGGTGTTTTTGTGCAATTACCAAGTGCTCTACTTGGAATTCTGTTGGTTATATATGTGGCTGTTAAAACAGCTTCACCCGAGAAGGTTTTATCTAGTTTGGCACCATTTACCATAGCACGCGCTTTTTCGGTGAGTGTTCTTATCATCCTCTCCGAAACTCCATATAACTGCGGTGTATATGGTACAGTTAAATGGTAACTAATACCTCTCTGGACACAGTATTCTCTCATATCAGTTGACAAATATTCCCTTCCATTGTCTATATATAAATTAACTACCTTTAAGTTAAAATGCGCCTCACTTTTTGCTACAAAATCTTTAAACATGTTAAATATATAAGTTACACAATAGTGTGTAAATTGATCCACAAAAATTACATAATAATTTTTTTCACCAATTGAAGTAGGTGTTATGGGGCCACAAACGAAGAGTGCTCTTTTAATATAATCTTAATTTTTTTGTTTTGAAAAAGGTAATCTAGCTTGCTTTCCATTAAGACAAGCTTCACATATTTCATTTACAGGTTGAACTTTGTCTAGTAGTTTATTATCATTAAAGAAATTTTTCCTTTTATATCTAACATTTTCCCTCGGCTTATATGACCTAGCTTCTCATGCTATAATTGATTAATATTTTTATTTTGCATATTTAATGTAAAAGCTGTGAATTTAATAATAGGTATATTATACATACCAGTATTCTCAGCAACCATCAAACCATTTTTGGATATTTTCATTCCATTTTGGTTAAACTCGACTGTCATACCAGCCTCTTGCAGTCGCTTCACAGAAATTAAATTGTCGGGAACTTCTTGACAATATAGAACATCTTCCAGTGTTATTTGATTTTCATTATGCAGATCTTAATAGGAGGCTCCAATTGGACTGAATCCATAAACAGATTTTTGTCATTCACAATATGATCACTTGCACCAGAGTCCAATATGAAGCTGACATTCTTATTCGAATGTGTAAGATTCTTATTTGCGCGCTTAAGCATAAATGCGAATCCGGGCTGGGTTGTGGCGACTTGTGCTTGTTTTTCATTTTCTTTATTTTTATCAGACTTTAAACGTTTATAACTGTAGCAGTCCTTCTTTATGTGTCCCTCTTTTCCACAATGGTGACATTTAATATTAATTTTATTTTTTTCTTTAAACTGCTTACGTCCAATATTATTATTTCCTCTCTTGTAATTATTTCTATACTGTCCATTTCTAACATTCTTTCCACTGTTGTAACTGACTGCATTCATAACTTTCTTGCTAGTGTCACTTGAATCATTCCTAATTTTAATTTCGTGATCTAACAATCTGTTTTTCACAAACGCTAGTGTTAGATTTTCTTCAGCCAACGTTTCAATTGCTGTTATTACTCCGTTGTATGAAGATGGCAAAGTTAGCAATAAATGCGATACTTTATCCATCTCATCTATTCGGGCACCTGAGGCCAATAATTCATTAATTATTTCATCAAATATTATGAAATGATTCGAAAGTGTCATCTCACTTTTAAGTTTTAGGGATAATAATTTTTTTCGAAGCGACAACTGCGATGCAAGACTTTTACGCTCATAGGTGGCGTCTAAGTTCTGAAAAATTTGTCGCGTAGTTTTGTCGCTTGTCGGGAAGTTCAAAATCGAGTCGCTTAAAAATTGTATCAACGTGCTCTTCGCACGTCTCTCTGCCCTTTTCCAGTCGTCGTCAATTATGTCCGGCAAATTGTTGTCAATTACTTTTAGCACATCAAGTTCTTCCAGGAGTGCTCTAACCCGAAATTTCCAAACACCATACTTTTGTCCGTCAAACGCTTTTATATTATGCTTTACTTTTTCCATATTATTTTATTGATCTATGTATGTATGTGTGAATTTCACAATATGATCTGTGTGTGTATTTGTGAATTTCACAATATGATCTGTGTGTGTATTTGTGAATTTCACAAGATGATCTATGTGTGTATGTGTGAATTTCACAAGAACTATTTTATTTCAAAAGAACTATTTTATTTTGTTTTTAAAATGTATGCGTTGAGTCTGGGTCCATAACCAATTGTAATTTCAGTGTTTTCTATTTAATAAAAAGTCGGTTTTAGTTTTTGTTATAATTCACTTTTGATTTAATTCTTTTATTTTACGCACGCACAACCAGCCACTTTAACAATCGCAAAAGAATGAGCAAGATAGTTATCGATAAACATAAATCAAGACAGAGCTGGACAGTGTGACCATGTTAGTTTTGGTAACATATTCCAACAACTTTCGATACTATTAATCTTTTTCACAATATTTTGCATTGTCTGTCAACTGAGTTGGCTCACACGAAAATAATCCCAGTGAGCTGTGATAATTTGTACTTATAGCAATTGTCTATATCCACATGTCGATAACTTTATAACATCGTTGATGTGGCAACACACTTCTGATTTTTGAGATCAATCGTTTCCGCAAAAATTAAGTAAACAAATAGGGTAACCTCAATCACATCTGCAATTTGCTACGGGCTCTAAAATACTGCTCTCAAGCCAAGTGTTTTAATAATTATGTCGTTGGCCCAAGAAGGTAGGAGGCAAAAAGCACCTTACGCAAAGGATGGAGGACATCAGTTTGCGACTGACGCACATTGCTCAGTGTCAGCCTTGGAATGGAAAATTGGGATGGGGAAACTTTCAGTCGGTGAGTCAGTGGCATTCTATTTGGGAGGCTTCTTAGAATCTAGGCTATGCCTTTGTGCATGCCATGGCTTAAAAATTAAATTTAAACGTATATCTTTTCCTTGAACAAGTTCAACAAACAACAACAGCAAACATAAATATAAACAGCCCACAGACCTTGATAACAATCATTTAAACAAGTGACCTTTTTGATTTTCATTTTGTTGCTACTGACAACGCAAATTATCATACAACAGAAATTGATTAAAATGATAGTTTACAGTAAAAATTGATTGATGCATTTTAAAACTTATACATTTTCTTGTTTAATTACAAAATGGCTTAGCTATCTTTTTTGTTTTCGATGCTTTTATGTTCGCGATGCATCGCCGATGAATCGATATTTTAACAATAAAGAATTTTTGCAATATTAAAGCTTCAAAAACGATTGCAGTCAATTAGGGAATTAATATCAAGTGACAAATTGTTGTGAACTTTAAATAATATAATAATTTGGAAGCCAATTCTTCAATAAAACAATAAAACACGGCTCACAAATATATTATTTCCATTGCCCCACCAAACAGTTTTAAGCCACCATCAAATAAAACAATACAATTTACTTTCAATACAATTTACGCAAGTGTAAGACAAAAGGCACGAGAAACTGAAAATCTTTTCCATTCGAGAAAAAATTGGGAAGTACATGTTTGACAATTGACAACTTAAAGTAAAAAAACAGAAGTGGAATAAACTTTAAAAAGGGTTTCATTGCTTTACAATCTTATACTAGGCCAATCTTAGGTTGTCAATTGGCCCTAATGAACTTTCTGTCCCAACACATTTGTCCATACCATCCGCTCCATCATTAATAAATTTTTCATCCCCATCTCCTCACACCACTGTCAGTATGAACGAAAACAAAGACTTACCCATGGATGTTGTTCTTACTGAAACCGAAGAGATTTCTGATCCGAGGTGTAGTAGTTTGACTGCTAACATATCTGCGGGATCAAATAGTCCATCAATCGAGGCTGTAGCTTCACCTGAAGTTACTGCTGCGGTTGATAATAAGACTCTTGTAGGTGTTCCACCAAAAAAACAAATTTTTGTTTCTAGGCTTGCCCCTGGTACCACATCTGATGATGTCAAGGCCTTTATTCAGGCCAAATATCAAGCCAATATAACGGTGGAAAAATTCAAATTTTCATATATTCGGGAAATTTCTTCATTTAAAATAAGTGTTCCGGCCGAACATTTCAATAAAATTTGTTGCAAAGAGTTTTGGCCTGACCACTTAATTATAAAAGAATATACTGCAAAAAAGAAAAATCGCATCCCGGTGGCACTTCCTTCATTACCTGGTAGTAGTAGTAGAACTAACACTCAACCTCAGGTAGTTTCTGATAGCACAAAAAACTAAAATCCTCCCTCTCACTAGGCTATCAGAATGTAAGAGGTATTTGTACTAAACTTACTAATCTTTATTTAAATAGTCTTTCCTTTAATTTTAATGTCATTGCCTTTTCCGAAACTTGGCTAAGGCCTGATATTCTTAACTCTGAAATTTTCATAAACAAATTCTCCATCTATCGAAAAGATCGCCCATTTCGTCGAGGTGGCGGTGTACTTATCGCTGTTAACGCTGATTTATTGCTATCAAATTGTGTATTTGTGGTGTATCGCTGTTTATTACTTGTTCTTACATTCCTCCTTCTTCTGATAATTCTGTTTATTTAGATCATTCTTCTGCTATTAGTTCTGTTATATCTATGCTTTCCGATCGCGACATTCTTGTAGTTCTTGGTGATTTCAATATTACTAGAACTACATGGATTTCTAGTTCCAATACTAATGTTTCGACTGCCACGGGTCAAAATGATTTTCTGTAATATCCCGAATTCTTTGAACAGATTTCTTGATTTGATTTTTGCTTTAGATCCCTCTTTCTTATCTATCTCCCGTACAGAACCTATATCCTATCCTGAAGATCCTTACCATCCAACTTTATAGGTGCTGATGGATTTGCCATCCCGGGTGTTAAGTCCTTGTAACAACCCTACGGGTCGAGTTCGCCTTTTTCGGAAAACCGATTTTCATAAACTGTCTCAGCTTTTATCGCAGACTGATTGGTCTCAGCTATATAGGTGCAGAGACATGGATTGTGCAATTACGATTTTTTATGCAACTTTAAACTCTTTACTTGACATATGTGTCCCAATGTATAATCCACGTAGGTCTAACAAACCTGTTTGGCTTACACGGGATTTAACATACTTGAAAAATTGAAAGTCAAGATTATATAAAAAATTTAAGGAAACTGGCTCCTCTTTTGATTTCTCACAATTTCTGATTGCTCTATCCAGCTTCTCTGCCCTGAATAGCCAGTGTTATAAGGATTACCTTACAAAATGTAGGCTGCAGTTTCAACAGGACCCTAAACAGTTTTATACCTTCATTAATGCGAAGCGTAATTCATCAGCACTTCCATCAACCGTATATTTTGAAAAAATGACTGCAGACACAAATCAGGCTATCGCCGATTTGTTTGCTGATTTTTTTCAAACGACTTATAGTTCTTATACTAACCATTTAGATTTGTCTTATCCTTATCATGTAAATGTCTCTAATTGCATTTTTGAACCTTTGATCACAGAAGGTTCGCTACTGAGCGATCTAAAAGCCATTAAACCCGTATTTTCACCGGGGCCTGATGGAATGCCTGGCTGTATACTTAAGTACTGTGCTGAAGGTCTTTTGAGACCCCTTTATAACTTATTTAATCTTTCCGTGGAGTTGTGCACTTTTCCAATGATTTGGAAAGAATCATTCATAATTCCTCTCCTCAAAAAAGGAAAAAAGTCTAATGTTCAAAACTTTAGAGGTATCTCTAAGTTGTCCGCCATCCCTAAAATTTTTGAGAAATTAATAACTTCTCAACTACAACATTTTTGTAGATCTATTGTTTCACCCAGCCAGCATGGGCTTGTGAAATATAGATCTACTACCACTAACTTATTGGAATTCACCACTTTTGTTATAAGGGGCTTTCAAAATAAAATGCAAACAGATGTCATTTACACTGATTTCAGTAAAGCTTTTGACTCCGTTAATCATTCCCTTTTAATTCATAAGCTTAATCTTTTTGGATTACCAAATAACTTAATTCTTTGGATCTCTAGTTATCTAAATTTAAGAACCCAAAAAGTTAATTTTAAAGGCTTAGCTTCTAAGTCTGTTCAAGTTACTTCTGGAGTACCACAAGGAAGCCATCTCGGCCCTTTATTATTTACTCTTTTTATTAATGACTTGCCTTCTGTAATAAATCACTCTCGGGTACTAATGTACGCCGACGATGTAAAGCTCTGTTTGTCTGCTAATAACTCTCTATCTGGTCAGAATTTGCAAACTGATCTTGATAGTTTTCAAACTTGGTGTCGAGTAAATTTATTAAATCTTAATTGCAGTAAGTGTAACGTAATGTCCTTTTATAGGCGAATGCCATATTTTAATAACTATTTTCTTAATGGTAAACCACTTGAACGTATTGAGTCGGTTGTTGATTTGGGTATTCTTTTAGATTCAAAGCTTAAGTTTGACAAGCATATTTTATCGATGACAAATCGTGCTTATGGAGTCCTTGGTTTCATAAAGCGTTGGTCAAAGGAATTTGACGATCCCTACGTTACTAAAACTCTTTATACCTCACTTGTTCGACCAATTCTGGAATATGGATCTTGTATATGGTGTCCCCAGTACAAGATTCATCAGGACAGAATAGAGTCTATACAAAAACAATTTCTTCTCTTTGCTCTCCGGGGCTTTAATTGGAATGCTAACATTCGCATGCCTCCTTACCGTAGTAGACTCTTACTAATAAATCTCCCCTCTCTTTCTGATCGTAGAACCATGCTTGGTATAATATTTTTACATAAGCTAATTAACGGCGAAATTGATTCTTCTGAATTAATCAGCCAAATTAGTTTTGCTATTCCTATTAGAAGTACAAGAAACTTTCTCCCTCTTTCTCTTCAAACCTGCAGTACTAACTACGCTATTCCTAACCCTTTTCGTATTTTATGTTCTGATTATAACAATCTTTTTCATGTTATAAGTAATGCTACATCTATTTCTACACTTAGAACTTCACTCCTTTCTCACCTATCCAATTTGTAGGTCTTGTATTTCATATTTTTGTATTTATTTTTTTTTTTTTTTGTATTGTTTTGCCTGTATTTATTTGTTTGTATCTTTAGTGTATTTCTAACATACTAACTTCTTGATCTGATTGGGTTTTTTCTGGGTTTTCCCCAATCCAGGCAACTAATGTTGGATCAATTTTTTTGAGGCTTATTACCCAGATATATTTTTTTATTTTTTATTTTATGTTTTTTTTAATTTAAAATTTTTTAAATTTTAATAATAATTTTAATAATAATTTTATTTCATTTTTGTAAATTTTAACTTTTTCTGTGTCGATTGTTATTAGTCGACATTAAACTAAATTAAATAAATAAACTTATCCACTTTAGACTCCATGTCACGCGGAGTCTTGGAGTTAAACAACTCGTGCGTTTCATTTGGTTTTCTGCCAATCATTTTATTCAAGTTATCCTGTTATAATATAAATATTCATCAAAACATATACAGCAACAAATAACAACCGGACGGGGGATATCTGTGAGTTTATCCTTTACCAGATGGGCGTTAAAGATTGATAAGAATGTTTAGATAATTCAGGGCGCTTCGAGCTTGAAGAACGTGAACTCACATGGAATAACATTAATTTGCTCGTTTAATGCCACATTGATTTATCTCCTTTCGCTTATTTACATCCTGCCAATGTCAACTCTTCTTGGATGTGGGTTTTTAAGAGGTTTTCACTTGCTAAGGACTCAGGCTAAGGAGGCTGCTGTTATTCGGCAAGGCATATCCCAACTTTTGTTCATTCTGGTCATAAAATTTTGACTGGGCTATTTTCGCTTTCTGAAAAATATGTGAAATATTTAAAATGGTTCGATGCTTATGTTGACTGGAGCTGAAAACCGGACTTGAGCCTCAATTACAATCACAACTACAACTATTACAGTGCGCCAGCTGAGGGGCCCATTTGGAAGAGCGCCAACTGCCATCCCATTTCTTGCTTCCGTTTCAACTATTTCCGTTCCAATTACGAGCCCATTGTGGTTGTCCTTATCAGCTGATGTTGCAATCAAAGTCTGAGGCAGTCTGTCCCCTCATTCTAGCGAAACATCAGTTTCTTGGAGCACAATTTCTTACAATGATTTTGGGTTGTGGCTTCTTGGCTGCTAGGAGCACAATTGTTGTCGGAGCGAAAAAGGGTAAGGTGAATATATTTTTAACTTTTCATTCGTTTGCCAGAGATGAGCTTTATAATTTTACAGCCAGCTGCTGCTTTGATTATAGGTGTTTTCAGTTTTTTTCTGCATCGAACATTTAAAGATGCAAATTTGTGTACATTTTGTGCATTCAACAAATTGAAATATATTCTAAGCTATATTTTTAAGTCAGAATGAAGCTATGTTATATATATTTTATTGGATTCAAAATTTGTTGAGATTTGCTTAGGCGATAAAGTTGTTTGGCTGCTAATTCCATTTTGTCTTTGGTTGATGTTTTTCTGGTCCTTGCACATTTTCTCTACCAGCAGTCGAATACATCTGATTGTGTGTGTATGTTCGCCTGTTTCTATTCTACACATTCTGTGGATTCATTTTTACTCCCTGTTCCCATTAAAAATGGGAAAAAGGGAGTTATAAAGTACTGCAAATGTGTGTAACAGGCAGAAGGAAGCATTTCCGACTATATAAACTATATATATTCTTGATCAGCATCAACAGCCGTGACGATCTAGCCATGTCCGTCTGTCTGTCCGTCTGTCCGTCTGTCCGTCTGTCCGTATGAACACACAGATCTCGGAGACTATAAGAGCTAGAGACACCAAACTTGGCATGAAGGTTCCTGTATACCATACGCAGATCAAGTTTATTTCAAATTTCGGATGCACCCCCCCGCACCCCCGCAAATTGCAAAAGACTCCCACGGCCACAATTTTAAGGATAGAGCTTTAATTTTTGGTACACATGTATGTTCAATCAATGTCTTTCGGATGTGTAAATTTCAACACGATCGGATAAATAGCACCAAAGTGTTGGAAAAACTTATTTCCCCTGTCTCAGCAGGCAGAAACAACAGTTTGACATGCACTGTGCAAGTTGAGTACGCTGCTTGCTTGTGTTGCCGCTGAACTGCTTGAAATGCAAGTTGGGAGCAGGGAGTCTCGTAGTCGGGCACACTCGACTAGAGTATTCTTACTTGTTGATCCTTGTTTTTGTTTGTTTGCTTTGTTCACAGTTTCTGACTTCGTTGTTGTTTATATTCTTCTATTTCATTCTATGACTTTGTCCTCTCTCATTCAAGTTCAATTTGATACGTGTTTTTTGGGTCAATCGACGCCGTTTCGATTTTATTTTTCTTGACCCATAAACATTTTTCAAACATTTACTTGGTACAGTAAGATGACCGCATTTCTCCATTTTATCTATCTCAAAATACTTATGGTTGAATTTTCACACTCAACAAGTTGCATATGAAACAAAAGCTAAAAATAAGTTTCTCAGAGGTTGTTGCAATAAATCGATAAATGTAAGTATAATTTTCTCTCAGCTTTTATATCCATTCGGAGGAATACTTACATGTGAGTAACGTGGTCTTCTGTATATCATTTGAGCATTCTGACCTTTTAAGCAACAGTCAGAAAGTAACAAAAAGCCAACTCTGGCAATGTTGTTGCTTTGGTTGTTAGTTACTAGTTAGTCCACCCAGGGATGTAAAAGAAAACACACCAGGAAATAGAAAAGCATACATGAAAGGCTTCAGCTCAATTTATCAAAGAAATACAATGATGAAGTTCGATAGGAAGTAAAACACATGCAAACACCCAATAAAATTGAGAAATCAAAATAAAATGTTGTGTGTTCAGAGAAATAAGAGAAGCAAGGTGGTTAGCACTCGGAACCAATTATCGAGCAGTAACCATTCTTGAAATAAGAAAACTGCAGATGACTTTTTGGGTTGATGATAAAACTCTTTAAATTAACCAACGCTTAAGTTAAAAATTTTAAAGATTTTTAATAGATCCTAAGAATTTGAAGGGCTTTTTCTACTCTAAGAGAAGGGATGTGAGGAGAGAAAGCAATGAAATATCGTGTATATGATGTATATCGATAAGCTTACTCGGCCGTAAGGCGAATCCACTGCATCCCCTTGTTTTTATTAAAATCAGATGCTTCGCTGCAAGTGAAACTAACTTAATAGTGTCACAATATAAAAATGTGTCTTCTGCATGTGTGTATAACACTCAGACAGACCGACAAATAGACAGATGAACGGACATGGCTAGATGGATGATGCTGATCAAGAATATATATAAATGTCTCCTTCTGCCTGTTACATACATTTGCAGTACTTTATAACTCCTTTTTTCCCATTTGTGATGGGAACATGGCGTAAAAAGAGCACCGAAAACTACGCATTGACGCACGTAATTCCTAAATTTATACTGTGTATGTGTGTGTGTTCGTCTACTGAAGTTTTCCGCTTTTCCTGCTCTCATCGCTTTGTTTGATGTGCTTTTCAGACGCTTAATTGTGCGTGCCAGCAACAACATAGAACCACCGACTAACCCGCAGAATAGCAATCACAGTCCACGACGAAAAACCATTGTAGGCCATTTCAGTTTCTGTTTTCATCTTTTCATGGAAATTGCATACAAATGGGCCATGTAATTGACTTTCAGAATGTGTGAATCGTGTTGGCTTGAAGATAAAACCAATCTGATTGAATTGCATGTGTGGGGATTAATTAAAGAGCTTGCTTGGATCTGGCAACTTAAAATATTTACTCGTGAAAGTATATTTTCATAAATGACCCTGAGCTTGATAATTTCGTGTGTTTATTTGGGGCTTGCGTAGTTCCAAAATAAGTCATAATTCATGTCAAAACGACAACTCAATACCATAGTTAAACACTCTTCGCAACGATTTTATGCATAACATTTATAGGCTGATCAATGTGCTTTTGACAGTTTTGAAAGTTCTGCAACTTTTTCCATTTGCTGGTGCATGTTGATCAAGTCAAGAACCAAAAGAACCAAAATATTCTGAACTTTATCGCTTTACCCTTTGCCGATTGAACTACTGTTGAATAGGTTTTCTAACTATTGGGCCCATAAAACAGGGCTGCCACCAGGCATCAAAATCTCAAATGTAAGGAAAGAAAATAGTCGCTATATATATTGCAAATGTTAACTTAAATGCTTTTTGTCAGTTAGCTTATAAAGCACATCAGGAAACTAACTTCATTGGTGAACATTTCAAATTCCACTAACTCGATAGTTAATCTTTTGAACATTCTGCTCTCAACTCTCTACAGCCAACTAATGGCAGCCATTCCGTTTGTTGCCAATTCCACTCACTTCCTGGTCGCACTTGGTGACAACATCATTTCCTCAGGGCGTTAGAAAGTCAGCTGGGACAAACATATATTCAGCACTTAAATTTCTGGCATTAACAATTCGAAAAACAGGGCTGTTCAGCTTAATCATCATTTCAAATTGAAACTCAATAAAAATACAAACTTAGCTGGATTTATGAAGAACTTAAAAGTTATAAGTACTTAGTGAAGTATGGATTCGTTAAAAATATGACACCAATCTCAATCCTCGTAGAAAGAAAAACACTTAAATTGGAAATTCAATCCATTTTTAGATTCTGCCAAGTTTTGCTTTTTGGCAAGCAAGTTTAATTCACATTCTAAATTTAGTAAGAAACTTATACATAACTTGAAGTACAGCAGCCGAAAAGTGTCCCATATAAATCATTTTTTTTAAACACTTTGTTTATTTGCAAAAAGTGTAAAGGGTTGATGAAATATTACATACCGCCTTCTCATTACTCCCTGTTCCCATTAAAAATGGGAAAAAGGGAGTTATAAAGTACTGCAAATGTGTGTAAAAGACAGAAGGAGGCATTTCCGACTATAGAAACTATATATATTCTTGATCAGGATCAACAGCCGACACGAACTAGCCATGTCCGTCTGTCTGTCCGTCTGTCCGTATGAACACACAGATCTCAGAGACTATAAGAGCTAGAGACACCAAACTTGGCATGAAGGTTCGTGTATACCATACGCAGATCAAGTTTATTTCAAATTTCGGATACACCCCCCCCCCCCCCCCCCCCGCACCCCCGCAAATCGCAAAAGACTACCACAGCAACATTTTAAAGATAAAGCTTTAATTTTTGGTACACATGTATGTTTAATCAATGTCTTTCGGATGTGTAAATTTCAACACGATCGGATAAATAGCACAAAAGTTATAGAAGAATCTATTACGCCCGTCTCAGTTAGCAGCAACAACAGTTTGACAAGCAGTTTACGAGTTAAGTGCACTACTTGCTTGTGTTACGCCCGTCTCAGCTAGCAGCAACAACAGTTTGACAAGCAGTTTACGAGTTAAGTGCACTGCTTGCTTGTGTTGCCGCTGAACTGCTTGAAATGCAAGTTGGGAGCAGGGAGTCTCGTAGTCGGGCACACTCGACTAGAGTATTCTTACTTTTTTTTTTTCTGTAGTTGGAAAAGCATAGCAGCTCAAATTGACTAACAAATTTGCATTTTGTGAATTGCTTCCGTTGCTTTTTGATGTTTTTTGGGTGTGCTGAATCTTATGAAATGGCGGCAAGACAATAAAGGAAAAACAACAAAGGACTTTTCGCCCAACTGACAGCATTTCTCTAGTCATTTCTTTTCAGTTTTAAGCATTCTCTGAGATACATTCCAAATTCATTTAACAAGTTGTTTTAAATATCGTTAAACAGAAATAGGAAGAATTTCAGCAAAGAATCGGGACATCAGAGAATCTCGCAAAATGATGTTTAAAATAAATTGTCAATAGAAATTTAATAATTTAAAAAAACTGAAAGTTTTATAATCTGGTTGAACTTGCTTCTTTTCAAATCAAATTTCCGGAAATAACCCCGACTGCGATATACTCTTTTTAAGCCTCTTTGCGGAGCCAGAAGTAGGCGTGAAAAGATAAAAAAAAATAAAAAAGTGGATATTGGGTTTGTGAAATGTCCGTCTGTCCGTCAGTCCGTCTGTCCGTCTGTATGAACGCAAGTTTTTTCCACAGTTTTGAAGCTAGAGCAACCAAATTTGGTATACATGTTGGTATATACTATAGGCAGACAAAGTGTCAAGATCTCCCCCCCCACCGCCACCCCTTCCCCAACAAATCGCAAAAACCTATATCTTCCACAGTTTTATAGCTAAAGTAACCAAATTTTGTGCCAAATTTTGTGCCAAATTTGGTTACTTATCACATCCTTGATTGATCTGAAAAAAAAACACCCCCGCCCCCGCCCCAACAAATAAGCAAAGTCTGTATCTCCCCCACCCCTTTAGCTAGAGTCCCCAAATTTTGCTGGTTGAATTCTATTGTCCTATTAGATTGTATAAAAATAATTTTGCCACGCCCACCCCGCCCCTGGGGATCGAGCAATGTTTGTTTCTCCCAAACCTGTACAACGGGCCCAACCAAACTTAAATTGATGGCAAAACCTAAAAGATTTGAGCAAAAAAAAAAAATTGCCACGCGAACTTCTGGCTCCACTAAGAGGCTAAAAAAGAGTATATCGCAGTCGGGTGCATCCGACTGCAACGTTCTTAATTGTTTCGTATTGTATTTGTGGTTTGGATAGCTCGGCAGTGTCAACTTTAGAAGTGTTTCCCGGATGCTTTCGATTTGCATTTTTAGTTGTTTGTCAAAAATGATGAGAGGGTGACACAACTAAGCTTTAAAATAGCTTTTTCTGCCTTTTTCAAATTTTATATGACTTTCCTTTGCATAAACGGTAAATTCCATTAGGCAAGCAAGTCAAAAGACTTGATAAATATGATTTAGCAAATTATAATAGAGATTCCTAAAGTGATTATCTAGGAAACCAGCAAACAGAGAATATATATATGTGAATAGTTTCTTGTGGTCTTATGTGTGTCCACAGCAACGAGTCAAGTATAATAAATGATATAATATTTTGTTCGTTTACTCTACAGATTGTAAACTGTCCACAGCAGAGGCTATGCATTTGATGGGATTCATTCTAATCCTAGTAAACATATGTTGACACAGGGCCACACATTCAGCATTGCAACAAATAGGAAGCATATACAACTGCTGCAGATAGACAAAACCCTTGTCCAAATAGTAAGTCAGATATGAAATTTGCCAACTACAGCCTGCCCTTTCATTCTTTGTATGGGCAGCAATGCGTATTCAATAAATTAAAGCCGAACATTTTCATTGAAATTGCATTAAATTTACACCATCAGCAGAAAACGGACAACAGACAAACCTACAACCAGCAACAGAAGTCGCAACATTTCCCCTGCCTCCCTCCAAAAATGTTGCATGTCTGTCTGGGCAAATGCATGTTTATTGCAGCTTTTCTCTGTGCAGGCGTCGAACTTGGCTATTCATTGAATTGGTCACTTGGCTGCTGTTGTTGCTAATTGGCTGGAAAATTGCATGAAGAGTTCGTTCAATGTAATGTACTTTTATGCTATTTTCTATTCCACAACTTTAATAATTCTAATCTTTTGTTAATATTTACATAATTCGTTACTTGTTTCAGGCATTTAACATCCCCGCTCACATTAATAATTTAAAATGCTTCCAGGCATATTCCGGACATGCAACCCTATCTCATTATTTAACAGAGTGGATAACAAGAAAGAAATCTTATAATCGGCTTGCCGAGGATATATACCCTTGCAGAAAAGATTTGCATCAGAAAACTTATTTTGCAACCGATCGTTTCTATGGCAGCTATATGTTATAGTGGACCGATCTGACCGATTCTGACATATGTACTGCTTGCAGAAAGAATAAGCATCTGTGCCATGTTTCATCACAATAGCTCTAAAACTGAGGGACTAGTTCGCATATAAACAGAAGGACAGACGGACATGACGGACTTGACACACTCCCTCTGCGAGGGTATAAAAAGCATTTCATTAAAAGATTTATTTTGCATTCAATGTATGAGAGCAGAACAAATAAATTAGCCACCATCTTTTTTAATAATTTATCTTTTCCTTTTTTCTTTTAATCAGCAAATTGAAGCTCGTTTGGTTAGACTTTTGTTTACTATGACCTTTTTCAAAAACATCAAATTATGCTGAAACAAAAAAAAAAAAGAAAAAAAATAAAAAGTTAAGTTGTCAAACTCTGACGTTAAGCAGGAAATCTGAAGTTAAGCAGGAAATCTAATTGAAACTTGAATCCTTAGTAAAGTATGTAAAGTACCTATGAGAGATGTTTATCACCACAACCATGCGTTCAATCTTCAAACTTTCACACAGACTTTCAAATTGTCAAAACTTAAAAAGAATGTTGCCCAACCTAATCACAAATCCCTTCGATTCAAGAGGGCAGCTGCACTCAAGTTGTTAATCCATCCGATGTCATGGTTCCACCTCCTGGCATCATATGTGACTTTTATCGATTTTTGTGTTCGGCCCAGATATTCAAGTCTACAATATGTCACCGTAGCCTTTTAATCAGACTCTGCTCGGTTCCAAACACGGCACTCTGTTGTAGTTGTGGGAACAAACTATTTGCCAGACAACACACTCTGCCAATTTTCCCTTCCCGTTTGCTCTACCAATTCCTTGGACATTTTGAAACTTCTGTTTGGCTGACAAATAAAGTTCCGTACTCCTCTCCTAGTTCTCCGCTTACGATGACCATAATACACGCTCCAAAGCGCATAGTTAGCTAAAACTTACAGGATTTCATTGCAGCTTCTGACCCGATTGGTTTTTGATTCTTCTGCTTATATTGCTTATGCTGGCAATCTGACAGCTCAGCAACGAAAACTTTTGACAGCTGTCAGTCGGTCGGTCGGTTGAAGAAGCAGTACGCGACAGCACACATTGAAAGAACCATCAAAATTGTGGTCTTGCACATGTATGTAAATCACATTATACAAGTGCAGAGAACAAACCAGCATGTTAAAGTGTCAATCATACGCCCCGTGGCTTCTGCTACTTCGCTGATAACTATGCCATCCGCCATTGCTGTTGCTATTATCATTATCGTTGTTTTTGTCACAGTTTCTTGACACTTTGTCTGACTATGGTATATACCAACATGTATACCAAGTTTGGTTCTAGTTTCAAAACTGTGGAAAAAACCTGCGTTCATACAGACGGACAGGCGGACAGACGGATGAACAGACGGACATTTCACAAACCCAATATACTCTTTTTTCTTTTTTTATCAAAAAAATTTTAAAAAAGGGTATAATAACTTATCTACTGAAGCCCACAAAAGAGCAGCAAAATGATATTGAATGAAATTTATTATTTTGCTGCATATTTGATGATGTGAAAAATATAAAAATTGAGCACAAAGTGGTTAATTTTGTGTGGGTTTTGTAAACTCAATCTCTTGTTGCGAATTATATATTAAATATTTAAATTGGATTATGTTAAAAGGCGTGCTAACTGCCTGCGATTCGCCAATATTTTCCAAACTACGCACAGAATTTCAAAATTCAAACAAAAGCTGTGAAATTCAACACTTCAAAGTTTTTGTAGCAAAGATGTTGAGGCTTAGATGGTTGTTAAATTCCATCTATATTTAAGATAAACAAATTTGTGAGGATGATGAAAATTATGACTAGAATTGAGATACCTTGTCTGAGGCCTGTGTCTTGAATAAAAATTTCGAGTGTTGTTTTTTATGCCTCACCTTTTATAACAATTAACATACTTTGGAAATATTCTCGTAACACCAGTTGTATCTTTCTCTTTTCTTTCTTTTAAATCAGAAGTTGTTGGAGTTTCTTCCATCACATGTCATGTACGGCTGCCATTGAACTCCGGCTCCCTTTAATATATTTCACTTATTTTGAGTGGCTTATTATAATTTGTAATGCCTCATGGCTCTGGGTTGCATACACTTTTTCAAATTTCACTTAACTTTCACTTGTTTAATAACATTTTACAGTTCTGAACTTGTTTTCTTCTTTGTCTCTTCGTCTCTTCCTCCTCTCCATTTCTCGTCCTGGCTGGGTCTTGAACAATTGTTGAGCCTTGTTTTTGGCATTGCTGCTTATTGAAAAACTTTGGATCACTTTGTCTTCGTGGTGAAAACTTTGAGTTAAGTGCTTACAACTTTCCATTCCTGCAGCATTATGTAATTTCATGGCATTTTTATTTCGCTTTTTGCATATTTTGTATAGCTAGTAAAACTTTATCGTGTTCATTATTCGTACCAAATGTGCCTTAATTAATTTTGTACTGAGATCAACTAAATTGATTCTTTACGGTTGTCGTTTTTGTTTTGAATGTCTTAACTGGAGTTTTAACTGCTTCAACTTTGTATGCGTTTTGTTGAGTATTTTGCAAATGACAGGATATTAAGAGCCAAGACTCCCAGATTGGAATGCATAAACAGAATTGTGAATTGGATTCTGTTCAAACCATTTTGGATTTAATACTTCAATTAGCTTCAATTATTTTATGCCACTTTGCTGGTTTAAATTAAAAGAAGTGTTGTGGAAAAATAAAAAAAATTCAGTGCTGGAAATATAGTAACTAAAGTTAAGGAATACAAAATTTGCTGCTATAGTTTTCCCTTGTCAGTCCCTAGGCCTATTTTGGCCTATGCCAGTAAGGGAACTATGCCAAACTTAATAGAATACATAGTCGCGGATAAGAGCAGTAATAATACCAACTGACAGCTTTTATTTCCTTTGCCAAACACCTTTTGAATTGTATTTTCCTGTGTTTGTATTTTAAATAACTGCACTGTTGCATTAAAATAAAATTACAAAGAAGGAATTAATTTGTCTTCTGCATATCAATTGTATGTTGTATGCATCTTAGATTATTAACTAGAAAACCATTAATCCTAACTTACCTTGGTTATTTTTATTATGCACCTGGTTTTTCTTATAAGATAAAACCCGGAACAGATAAGACCAACATTTATGTACGTAAAGCGATTAACATAAATACATGTTAAAATCAAACACTCGATCTGTTAAAGGCAAAGTCCCATGACAACTTGGCAGAATAGCAGACCGATATAAGCAAAAAGGTGATGTAAAGATTTACATAATGTTTAAATATTTAAAAATAAAAGGGGAGACGCATCAAATGATAGGAAACACACGAGGAAAAACCTAAACAAGGACGCACCAAGAGTAACGACCGTATTCACAAACTCATCCAGACAAACAGCCGCAAGATATGTCGCAGTCTCTGGATTACTTTCCCAATAAACCAAACGAATCCATTACGGATCCGTAACGGATCCGTTTTGACGGGCATTTTGTCCGAAACGGATTCCGTCTCGGATCCGGAACGGATCCAAAATCGACAGAAATTTTTTTCAAAAAATGGATCCGTTTTAGAGTCCGTTTCGGATCCGATTCTGATCCTATTTTGTGCATAAAAAAAAATTAATTTGGCCATCTTTTTTTTTAGTGTGAATTGTAATAATTTTCCTGCTAAGAAACATTACACATTATTTAACAATTTTGTTATTATAAACATTTTATAAATATCAAGTAAACTCAAATTATAATTTGGCTTCCGCTGAGATTCGAACGCGCGCCTCAATGTACAACGGTGGAAGTGTTGGACGTCTATACTACCGGCCTCTTCAAATTTGCGACAGATATAATACACAAAAAGATCTTGACACTTTGTCTGCCTATGGTGTATATCAACATGTATACCAAGTTTGGTTGCTCTAGCTTCAAAACTGTGGAAAAAACCTGCGTTCATACGGAAGGACGGACAGACACACATTTCACAAACCCAATATACTATTTTTTTGTGTTTTTCTTTACAAAACAAGTAAGAATACTCTAATCGAGTTTGCCCGACTATGAGACTCCCTACTCCCAACTTGCATTTCAAGCAGTTCAGCTGCAACACAAGCAAGCAGCGTACTCAACTTGCACAATGCATGTCAAACTGTTGTTTCTGCCTGCTGAGACAGGGGAAATAAGTTTTTCCAACACTTTGGTGCTATTTATCCGATCGTGTTGAAATTTACACATCCGAAAGACATTGATTAAACATACATGTGTACCAAAAATTAAAGCTTTTTCTTTATTTATCTTTATTGTGGCCGTGGGAGTCTTTTGCGATTTGCGGGAGTGCGGGGGGGTGCATCCGAAATTTGAAATAAACTTGATCTGCGTATGGTATACAGGAACCTACATGCCAAGTTTGGTGTCTCTAGCTTATGTAGTCTCCGAGATCTGTGTGTTCATACGGACAGACGGACAGACAGACCGACGGACAGACGGACAGATAGACGGACATGGCTAGATCGTCACGGCTGTTGATGCTGATCAAGAATATATATAGTTTATATAGTCGGAAATGCTTCCATCTGCCTGTTACACACATTTGCAGTACTTTATAACTCCCTTTTTCCCATTTTTAATGAGAACAGGGAGTAAAAATACCCCAATAAACACAGAAAGGGATGCGGATCCGTTTTAGGCGAAAAAACGGACTGATCCGCAACGGATTCGTAACGGGTCCATAACGGAATCGTTTGGTTTATTGGGACATTATGAAAATTCTACTGTGAGCGCTGATTGGTTTATTAAATAATTATAGCTAACTTGCTAATTAACTAGTTATAGCTAGACGAACTACAGTTGCTGCTGACTTGCTGTAGAGTTTTTTAACTCTCTTGTAGGAGTAAATACCTCTTCAGATAGGCGAGCCACGGTGTTTTTTACCTGCCTCATTTCTGCCTTAACGTACAACACACATTGTCTGACGCACTTAGCTGAGGATATTAGATATATTGGTTCCTTGAACAAATTTGACGCATTCAAAGTCGAAAACTTTTTGCAAAATATTAAACGGAAAATAAAAAAGAAGCACAGTTTTTTTAATCAAATTTATAATAGAATAGTAGAAGCGAGCTTAATTGATAAAAGCAAAAAGTCAAAAATATACGACTTCAGTCCGTTTTTTTTGGCTAAAATGGATCCGTAACGGATCCGCTTCCGTTTCTGTGTTTATTGGGGTGTAATAAACGGATATTTATTTTACTCGTTTTTTTTTATGGACACCAAAAGTTTTTGTCACTTTTTTAATCATTTTTAAGGAACTCAAAACGAGTTCTTAACGCGAATTTCTATGTTTGTATAAAACTGTTGTATAACACTGTTGTATAAAACTGTTTTGTATAAAACTGTTGACGAGAATGTATTACAAGCTTCAATAGCCCAGCTGGTAATCTTGTAACCCAGTGACCCGAGTGGCGCCAGTTCGAATCCAGTTGATTTTTGTTGAAACATTGTTTTTTTTTCTATTTCAGCTTTTTTATAATTTTGTTTTGTTTCAAAATTAAAATGACAAGCAATGAAAATAGAAAAAAATAAAAAAAAGGGGAGTATTGTTATTCGACCAGTGAGCGGATCCGTTACGGGTCCGTAACGGGTCTGGTTTATCATGAAAAAACGGATCCGTAACTGATCCGATATATCCTGTAAAAACGGATCAGAAACGGATCCGAAATTGATCCGATATATCATGAAAAAACGGATCTGAAACGGATCTGAAACGGATCAGAAACGGATCCGTAACGGGTCCGTAACGGATCCGGTATATCATAAAAAAACGGACCCGTAACGGATCCGTAACGGGTCCGTAACGAGTCCATAACGGATGCTGTAAATCATGAAGAACGGATCCGTAACGGACCCCTAACGGATCCGTAACGGGTCCGTAACGAGTCCATAACGGATGCTGTAAATCATGAAAAAACGGATCCGTAACGGGTCCGAAACGTACCCGTTACGGATCCGTTGCTGATCAGTCCGTTTTTTTCATTTAAAACGGATCCGTAACGGGTTCGTAACGGATCCGCATCCGTTTCTGTGTTTATTGGGATAATATCCGAAAAGTTTGAATTTTCTGTGAAGTTTGAATTTTCACACACACAATGGCATTTTTGACAAGCGCTTTAATTAGCTTACGTTTTTTCGTCGCCATTTTGTATTCCGCCTGAGTCCTTGTGTGTTTCCTGATTGACTACATCAAATTAATTTCTTTGTTGAATATACTCATCTTTAATGGATGAGTGTCTGTGTATGCATTTGGTCTTCTTGGACTTCACTTTGTTTCCCTTACCTTCGAAAAATTATTATTTTGATTTGTCTTGCAACTTTAAGCTACCTTGGGGAAATGTAGGACCACACCTCTCCATGGCTGGCTCCTTACTTTTTGTTGACTCTTGGGGATTCACACTTACCCACACATATATACATTTTGTCGAACATTGCATATTATAAATTAAATCAAATTCCTAACATTACCTAGGTTTGACATTGTCTATTTTCATTCTAATCCTATAAAATACACATTACATACAACAATTGCATCATCATTTATTTCTAAGGCCCACTATCATTTAGTTTTTTTAATCAACTCTTTAAGCCAGCTCTAAAATCAGCTCATCCTTTTTTATGATAACTAACAAATACTTATGCCTAATGAAAAATGTTACTTAAAATTTCAAGTACAAATGAGAGCCATCCAACAGCAAAAAAGAATAATTTAATTAATTAAAAAGGAACTCTGATCCCATCCCATACTCATTCTTATTCTCGGTTGCTTTTATATTGTACTCAGTATTTGGTCAATTAGTTGAAAACCACTGCTGGGTTCACTTAAATCATACTTGGGTAGGGCAATGCATTCGGAATACATTTGCGTGCCAGTCCCGTCTCGTCTTATCCATCCCATCTCTGACCACTTTAAATGTTAAAATCGCGATGAAACTAGAAAAAGAAGTCAATTCATTATTTAAGCTGGTCAACAAACTGAAGCAACAGTTAAACCACACAGTTATATCAATTGTGATCTGAAAGAGAGTACAACAATTACTTCTAATTGAGGATTGGGCTACCTTTGTTAAGCTCTCACCCCATTGGCATCAACAGATTGAGTTTTCCTATGATAGCAACAGAGGGAGAGAGAAGTATGGAACGGAAGAAGATTGTAAAGAAATCACCGAGTACCATTGAGCTGCAAACACACTTTGAACTTTGATCCCAGCAAGAAGGTCGTTTTGCTGTTGTTGTGCTCTGTTGGCCAATTGCGGTCGAGTGTCATCGAACATAGCACAACTGACACACACACAAAGCAATTGGTGTAAATGGGGCAAGATAAGCTCACTCATTTTGCGGTATTTGCAGCCAGTTTGCCACATCATTTACTTAATTATTAGCTCAGCCAGTAGCTGCCACTTTTGAGTGCACTTTGGCGCAAAGAGGGAATGTTAAAGTGTTTTGCATATAGTTCAAGTATGTAGTTTAAGGTGCTTCCCCTTCCAAATGTATCAAATGTAACTGTTGTTTCTGCCTGCTGAGACAGGGAAAATAAGTTTTTCCAATACTTTGGTGCTATTTATCCGATCCTGTTGAAATTTACACATCCGAAAGACATTGATTACAAATACATGTGTACCAAAAATTAAAGCTTTATCTTTAAAATTGTGGCTGGGGGAGTCTTTTGCGACTTACGCGGGTGCGAGGCGGTGCATCCGAAATTTGAAATAAACTTGATCAGCGTATGGTATACAGGAACCTGCAAGCCAAGTTTGGTGTCTCTAGCTCTTATAGTCTCTGAGATCTGTGCGTTCATACATACAGACAGAAGGAAAGACAGACAGACGGACAGACAGACGGACATGGCTAGTTCGTCTCGGCTGTTGATCCTGATCAAGAATATATATAGTTTATATAGTCGGAAATGCCTACTTCTGTCTGTTACACACATTTGCCGAACTTTATAGCTCCCTTTTTCCCATTTTTAACCGGAACATGGAGGAATTATACAGAATTATATATTACAGGAATAATTTATAATTGAAGATCACAATATTGAATGAAACCAGGCAGTTGTCAAAATACGAGAGACATTGACAGCATTTTATATATTTATGATGGACAGGTCCGACATACACAGGAAAACAACAAACTCGTCTTGCAACAATATAATGCACAAAAGGTAAACTTCACTTGACCAAAAGATAGAAGAAACAAACGACGAAAGGGGATGTTAGATGGCTGACGTCCATTTCCAGCAACATTGTTTTTGAATGCTGTTTCCTGTGAAGTTAGCTTTTCCAGGCAGCTAAGAAGACAGTCAGGCTTCCTGTTCGTCTACTTAGTGCCTAATTTGCAAATATAATCAAAATTAAATCAATCAGGGGAACTTTGTGATATAATTACAGCTTGTTAGCATGTCTGCTACCAAAGGTATGAACACTATGAGAAAATTAAAGCTGAATGATAAAAAATTAAATTAATTTTCCATCAAAACTAGTTATTTATTTATTTTTTTGTTTGTTTTCCACTTAAGCAAAAACTTAATTTATTATCACATTTATTTATTGTACAACATTTCCTTTTGATGGCCTTCAATATTTAAATTCTCAGCAATATTCGTGTGTGTGTGGTGTAGTCTTATTAAAGAGATGGTGTTCAGAATGGGATATACTTCTCGATCCTCTCATTTCGAGGTACGTTAAAGGTGAGCGGGTGATGACGCAGTTTCAGCTTTAACTCCTTACGGCCCTGGTAACAACCTGTTGATAAATGGGATAAGAAGGTAAAAATTGAATCAATCAATTTGTATTAATGCCTACTACTAAAATTCTTAATTTACCCATATTTTAACTTTCATTAACCAGCATTTATTTTCCCTTTCTTTTTTATGAACAAAAAATAGTAGTAATTATCACTTGAACGGAGCCTTGGGCAACGTTCCAGCAACAATAAATGTTACTATGGGTATGTTTGTATGTCCTTGTGTGTAAAAATCAAAAGTTCGCCCCTCTCGTCATCAGGCGGAAGCAATCAGAACTTCATCGGCAAAGCCAAATTGCCAATCCTTTGAAGAAGACCCGCAACCAGCCAAAAGCAAAAGGTTATAAATTTCACAAAGCCAATTTTTGACACAATTTTCGCTTCAAGTTCTTTTTGCCTTGGACTCCACTCTCAATGGGGAGTCCTTTGAAGCGGGCGAAGCGTGACGACACAAATTATGACAAATGAATTTGACTTATGAGAAGAATAATGCAAAGAGATGTAGTTAAGCTATGAGAACACAATTTATGTGAAAATCAAAGGTAGCTTAAAAAACGGTCAGGAATGAGTTTTCATTTTAAATACACCTATGCTCTACATTTCCAGAATTTTTTATGCGTATTAATGAATGCTTTTTGGTAAGATGGTAATAAATAATTTCACTGCATTCATCATATTTTTCAACAATACCTGCTAGATTCATGTCAAAAGACAAGGAAAAAATTTTTTTTTATTCAGGTCAATCAAGGATGTGATAAGTAGCCCTTGCATCAAATTTCGTTACTGTAGCTGTAAAACTGTGGAAGATATAGTTTTTTGCGGTTTGTGGAAGACGGGGTGGGGGTGGGGGGGGAGATCTTGACACTTTGTCTGCCTATGGTGTATATCAACATGTATACCAAGTTTGGTTGCTCTAGCTTCAAAACTGTGGAAAAAACCTGCGTTCATACGGAAGGACGGACAGACACACATTTCACAAACCCAATATACTATTTTTTTGTGTTTTTCTTTACAAAACAAGTAAGAATACTCTAGTCGAGTGTGCCCGACTACGAGACTCCCTGCTCCCAACTTGCATTTCAAGCAGTTCAGCGGCAACACAAGCAAGCAGCGTACTCAACTTGCACAGTGCATGTCAAACTGTTGTTTCTGCCTGCTGAGACAGGGGAAATAAGTTCTTCCATAACTTTGGTGCTATTTATCCGATCGTGTTGAAATTTACACATCCGAAAGACATTGATTAAACATACATGTGTACCAAAAATTAAAGCTTTTTCTTTATTTATCTTTATTGTGGCCGTGGGAGTCTTTTGCGATTTGCGGGATTTCGGGGGGGTGCATCCGAAATTTGAAATAAACTTGATCTGCGTATGGTATACAGGAATCTACATGCCAAGTTTGGTGTCTCTTGCTCTTGTAGTCTCCGAGATCTGTGTGTTCATACGGACAGACGGACAGACAGACAGATAGACGGACATGGCTAGTTCGTCTCGGCTGTTGATCCTGATCAAGAATATATATAGTTTATATAGTCGGAAATTCCTCCTTCTGTCTGTTACACACATTTGCAGTACTTTATAACTCCCTTTTTCCCATTTTTAATGGGAGCATTGAGTAAAAATTAAAAAAGGAGTATAAATATTTTCTTATAAAACATACCTTTGCCAGCAGGCATAGTAGCAAGCTATAATTAAATTTCAAAGTTGTTCACCTGCTCAGCTCAACGCCCCTTCGGTTGTCTCTTCCATTCTAGTTGCAAATTAGCAGACCAACGGGCTGCCTGCCTGTCATATTGGCTGACGGGCATAGCAAACGTCACAGGAAACAGCATTCAACTACAGTGTTGGCGGAAACGGAAGTCAGCCATCCCACAACTCTCATTATTTTCTACTGCTTATTCTTCTGAATAAAGTTTAGCTTTCGTGTTGTTGTTTTTATGACTTGTATTGTTTTCGTGTTGTCTGTGGCTCATAAGTATATAAAACGTTGCCACTGTCTCTCGTGTCCTTTAACTGCCAGCCATTGTCATTGTCCTCTTTTAACTACTCTCAATGTTCTTGTTTGTTGCAGAACCAAAGAAGATATACCTATATTTGTGTATGTGGCAGGTCTTATTTAATTTCGTGGCTACCTTTATGGCCAGACAACGGCTGAGCTGACCTATTCAATTTATGACAAAGCCTTATTTATTGGGAAATCTCATAGCCACAAAGAAAGGCAACTCAATTAATTGCTTTCCTTAATGCTTTTCAGGCAATTCTAGCAAACAGCTAAACTGGTCTACTTAAGAGATATCTGGCGCACATTAAAAATGAGAAATGATAATGCGCTTGAAAAACCAAAAGTCAACTAAACAAAATACCCCAACAACGCAGCTATTTCAAAGGTAAATCATTAAGTTCCTTATCTGCTTGGTATAGAGAGAAATGGTGCACGACTTTGGAGCTTAATCCGGTCAAATTTATTTAATTCGGATTTTAATTTTGGCTGCTTATTATGTTCAGGATCAGTTTCTATCTGCAGGACAGTGAGGCAAATATTTAGGGTAATAAAGTTGTTGGAACAACAATTGGAGTAATTGAAATTTTATAAATATTTTAGCATGTGTCAAGTGTTCCCCGTAAACTTTTCAAAGGTGACAAAGTATTTATTTTTGACCGCTGCTGTTGCAACCAAATGATTTATTATGATTTCAGCTTTGACATCGATAATCTGCATATAAGAAGGCTTTGCTTTAAATTCGTTCAGGCTGACCCATAAGCTATGTCTGGCCTCTGGGCGAATCTGGTGATTGAACTCCATGCAAATTCAATATTATCGTCGTTGTCATCTCAAGCAGCTGACAAGGGTTCAGAATGTCAGATGCGACAAAAAAGTCAATACCAGGGCCACACAAGCAAATTTAGGACAAAGTTTAGACAAAGGTCTCATTCTGCTCTTTTAACAGCCGCGTGCGGTTTTCTGGCGTGTGCCTTAATGGCCTGAAAGTAAATTCCACAAAGCGACCATTTTGTTGCTCAGTTTCGAATTTCAATCAAAGTTGCAAGGTTTTTTTTCCATTTTAAAATGTCGTCTACCGTTAAGGACGCTATTTCACAGGCTGAATTTCAATTTGTGTCTGTTTAGCTTTGAATAAATTGAACTTTAACAAGTTATATAAGCAGCTAATAAAATCGTAATGAAATGTTAACCGTTGAAATAGTCTTCACTCGATATTTGTTAAGCTTAAATACTATCAGTCAAAATGAGTAGCTGACTTTATTAGCGTTTATTTTTAAAGAGCTTCTGCGTACTACGAACAACAAAAACAAACATATTTTTGAGCCCCCTCGGAACGCATAGAAAAACAATCTCGCACATAACCTAGATAGCTCTGCAGGGGAAAAACTAATTTCACACATTCAAACACACACACACACAGACAAATTGATTTACATATTTGCCGCGTTGATGGCAACCTTTTGCTGTCACCCGAAAATGGTGAAAACTGCGGATTGCGTTTGCACTTTATATCTGAAATTTGCAGTTAGCTTCTAAAGTGTGTGTGTGTGTGTGTGTGTATGTAATGCTATAAGTTGTTATTCCCTTAAGTACAGTAGGATTCGTAAACGTTGCAATCGGATGCTCCCGACGGTTTTATTCTCTCTTGTCGGACTCTTAGCGAGGTCGTGGCAATAATATATTTGTAAAGGGAAGGCAAGACAGACTGACAGGCAGCCGGACAGACTGACGGGTATTTCACAAATCCAATATATTATTTTAATCCATTTAACTGGTCAACATTTTCGATTTTCGTATTTAATTTAAAATATTTTTAATTAGCTTTCATTTTAATTGAAATCAAACTAAAACCACTAAAAATGAAAATGAAAATAGTAATTTGCTTAGTTGACTAATTCATTTAATTTATATATTGTGGCTTTAATGCTTTAAAATCAATCTAACTCTATTTACAAAATAAAATTGAGCATCTGATGTGGGATGTTATGGGGAGAGGCTTAAAAAGAATTAGGTGAATTCTATCTCATTTAATATGATATTATTATTATCTTTAATAGCATTATATGCTCCCATTCTTATTTGTTTTTTCAATTCGAAAGTCAATTAACTGTGTCCTGTTTACTATTTATGAGTATTTATGGAAAACGGTTAATGGAGCCCCACTTAAATAATGTTGGAAGCTCATTCATTTCGACTCATTTCTGGACATGACACGATATTAACGAGTATTTCCGGGTCATTTCAGGAACTTAACCAAGTGTATGTGTGTTTGTGTATGGGTGTATGTTTGTGTGTGTTTTTGCTGCCATGAATTGTATGATTTAAGCTCTTAAATCAATTTTTTCTTTGACTGTTGCCTTCTGAATTGGTCCCCAAAAAACATCATAATCCCCAAGCAGTGAGTGAAATATTTGTGTGAGTGTTGAAATGAATGCAGGTAACCACCCTATGCAACCGCCAACACCACAATTACCACTAAAACATAGATGCGATGCAATTGCGATTCCCCTGAAGCATACACTCTCTTGTCTTTCTGTCTGTCTCCTGTTCGCCTGTAGCCATTTATCATCAATGCGAAATTTGGACAGATGTTATTTCCTCGATGCAACCTCTAAACATTCCAAGTACAGAATTATCACCACAACTGCGACAAGTTTTGTGAAAAATGGTATGGATTTGTGGGGTGTGCTCAGTCCACATTGATATTATTTTATTTCATACGGTCAAATTTATAATTATTATTTTAAATTTTTAACCGTCAGAATGTGTTTTCTTAATTTTAATTTCCAACCGTCAAAATGCATTTTTTTTTTAATGCATCGCCCGTAATGATAGTCCGCATTCGAAGGAAGAGACCATATTAGAATCAGCTGATAATTGACAATCGATAGAAAGTCGATCGTCCCAGCCCTGATCAACAGCCTCACTTTTCTTAGACATCCGGCCCAGCATAAACACTTGCTTGAGCACCAGATTTTGTGACTTAACTAATCCGCGAGTTTTGGGCATCAAAATAGCCATCCGCTATCCGGAGCCAGCCGACCACCTTCTACAAAGGCCGGTTAGTGACGGTGCACTGTTATTTTCAGGAAAAGTGAAATATCTGCATACATATAACTTAACTACAAGGCAGGTACGCGTGGCGTCAAAAAAAAAATGTATTGTGCAGTTATTAAACTGTTAATAACTTCCCAGTGACATACAGTACTTGGTTTGGCGTCACGGCACACACCGTGTGGTGCTCCTGGCACTTAAGTGTGTATTGTCACACGCGGCTTTGTTTTTCAACACGCGTTCATTGCCACTCAACACTCGAGCCGTCAGAGCACTCTGCTTTGTGCAACCCCCCACGCGGAGGTGTATTTCACCACACGCGTGATATTCTGTTTGCCCGTGCGTATATGCTCTTGTGTTTAATTTGACCCAGGTAATGTTGTGCATTCGTACGTTAATCTCTAGCGTTAATAATGTTTTCCAAAATAGGAATAGCCAGAGCTCGGTGCCTAGCGCTCCGCCAAACAGTAGTGTGACCCTTTTCTGGCGGCAACATTAACCAACGTTGGCAACGTTAACAGCAACAACAGCAAATCTACTACAACAACAAGAAGCGTTTGCGAAAGCAGCAACAAGTATCTGTAGCAATAGCCACAACAACAAACAGATTCTAGTTGTTGTCGCTGCTACTAATTCGTATCATATTGTAGTTAGTCCTTATTAAATATATAGTATATTAAGAATTGGTATGGTATGTATGTGTATCTTATATCTTGATTTTCAGTTGCTTTACATTTTACACTACACCCATACAGCTCATCAGTTTGCAGGCCTGTCGACAACGGTGATAATCAGCTGTTTTTGTAAGTACGGCCTAGCCGACTTCCTTCCTTCTTTGACTTGTGTTAATCTTGTTAAAAGGTATCTCTAATTTGGAATCGCCTTGTTTTCCGCCTCCCGTAACTCTGTCTACTTTTTTCTTATTCATGTAACAGAATAGCTCTCTAGGAGGCAAAACAACCCACACCCTTTTCCCTGAGCTAAGTTGACCTGTGTAGACTGATGCTGTGCGTTTAGCCGCGTTCGTTATAGATTATATAAAACTTCCGGCATCGCCCAGTAAAGCATTTGACCTTGACCACGATTTCCCGCCCAAGGTCGTAGACCTTCCTAAAACTAATCCACACGCGTAATAATTTTTTAGGCAAAACTCTGTTAAGATGAGAACGGTGCGTGGCACTCAAATAGAACAAGACAATGTGACAAGGCTGCTTTAGGAAGAAGCAAGAAGAAAATGCTATCTAAGGCGTGCCGAAGATATATACCCTTGCCGAAAAGTTTTGCATAAGAAAAATAAATTTTCAACAGATTGTTCCAATGGCAGCTATATGTTATAGTGGAACAATCTGGCCAATTCAACTATAAGAACCTGAAATAAGAAGAAACATCTGTGCCAAGTTTCATCAAGATAGCTCTAGAACAAAATCCTAAGAAACGCTTATAGACAGACTCTTCAAGGGTATAAAAATGAAGCGGCTAAGCACCTTAAGACAATTGCTTGCTGCTTGAATTACATACATATATGAATCTTCTCCCTTTCTCACTGAAAAATAGAAACTGATGGCTGAGCTAATTAGGAACTTAATAAAGTGTCAACTGGCTGCAAATGCCACACAATGAGTCAGCTAAACTTGCCTCATTGACACCAAGAGCTTTTTGTGTGTGGCAGTTGTCAGTTGTTCCATGTTCGATGCTACTCGACAGCAATTGGCAAACAGAGAGCAACAACCACAAAGCCTGCAACCTGAGCTCTGAGTGTTCGTGCCATTGAGTGGCACTAGGTGACTGCTTTCTATAGAATACTTTTGCTCAACATCCTTTTCTACCTCTGCTGCTTATACAGCTCACTGGGCAAACGAGGTAGCTCACTTTATGTAGTCCAAGCAACAAAAAGATATCGAAAATTCAATCTTATGATGTCAATGAGACGACAGGTCAACAAAGGTACCCTACGTAGATGGCGTAGTTTTACAATATTTGGGTGTCTCTCGGCTTACAATTCATCTAATTGTATGGTTTTACTGTTGCCTCAGTTCGTTGATCAGCTAAATTTATGAATTGGCTTCACTTTCTAGTTTTATCGCATTGTTTACTTTGAAGGTGGGCTGAAACGGGCACCTTAAGAAACGTGCCTGGCACGCAAGGATATCGTAATCTACTTAAGGTTTCATTTAAGTGACCCAAGCTGTGGCCTTCAACTAATTGACAAAATACACAGTACAAAAGCAACTGCGAATAAGAATAAGGGCGAAAGAGGATTTGGGCTTCTTCTTATTAACTAACAAAATTATGTTTTGTTGGGTGTTCTCATTTTAATGTAGAAATTTTAGAGATTTTTTTCATTAACTTTATGTAGGTGTAAGATAAGAAGACGGCTTCGTTGATTTAAAATACAACTCAAAATAGGAAATTTAACTAGGATGTTGACGCATTTGTTGCATTTATAGTGGATTAAAGCGGAAGGAAAGAATGAAAAATCTGTATGACTAAAGGATACTGGCTAATCTTTCTCTAAAATATTGTCATACAAATATATTAATAATTTAGATGTACTTGTTCTAACACTTTAAAGAAAGTTCATAATGATTGACAAATATAAAAACTACTTTGCTTATCTTAATTTGATATCTGAGGAAAAGTGTGTAACTTAACTTGAAACATCATCAAGAGCAATTGACATTTGCAAGTTTCGCAGCAATCTAAATTTTTAAACAATTCCATGAATAACAAAACAGCAATCAGAACATAAGAAACGCCACGCCCACAGAGCCCCCAGCAGCAAAGTTGTCTATTAAATTCCTCTATATAGGAGGTTTCTGTTCACAAAGTTTTCCAAAGAAGCACAATTTAAAGTTGACTTCTTTCAGGCTGAGCTCGCATGACTAAATGACAGATTGAAGTACTGAGGCAGCCATGTGAAGTTCAAATTGTGGATGTATGTATGTATGCATATGTGTGTGTGTGTGTAACCACAAGGTTCACACATATTTGAGAAACCAAGCTGAGTAGCTCCTGGGGCAGGTGTCGCATTTCCTCAAGGCACCAAAAACTTCTAACACAAATTAAAATGAAAAGTTTTCGACGCCAGAACAGATAAAGTGAATGCCAAGTTGAGAAAATGCATACACAAAACAGACCCATTTGAGAAGAATCCAACCAACAAGGCAATTAAATTGATGTAGTCAGTTCGTCGAGGACCACACAAGGACTCAGGGGGAATACAGAAGAGCAACATAAAAACTTAAGCTAATTAAAGCGCTTATCAAAAATGCGTGGCAAATTAAATGTTATACAATTATGTTCAAGCACTTAAGTGTGTGTTAAAAGCACAACAATATAATCCTGAGACTCTGTCAGAATTTGTGGCTGCGGCTTTTTACGAAACCGATTGATACTCTGGGCGTGTCCTTGTTTAGGTTAATCGCCGTGTGCTTCCTGTCATTTGATGCGTTTCCCCCATCAACATCTTTCCCCCAGATCATATCTGCCTGTTTATATTTCAAGTTGTTAAGATGCTTGGTTTTTGAGTGTTGTCGATTGTAGTTTTTCACATTTAATTATGTTAATCACCTCACTTTTGCCTGACAACATAAACGCTGTTCTTTCAAATTATTGCGTGGCATGAAGCAGGCAAGCTTATGCAACATTTTATTAATGCAGATCAGCACTTGACAATTGCATTATCAACTTGACTGCGTACATATTTGAGACCAGGTGTAAACCTGAGAGTTTCTTGCATCAATTCCCACGTGAAACATGTCTTGCGAGAAAAATGAAAAAATTTCTCAATGACAGCAAAGAAATTTGCATTGTTTTGCCTAGAGAATTTATGCAGCATCAGAACATGCTATAAGTTACACGGAATAGAACACATTTACAATTTATGCTTTGGCTGTGAATTTAAACCCTTTTGCTGGCTTTTGGCCAGTGTTCGAGCGAGTCAGAAAAACTTTGAAAGAGACTGAGTACGAGACCACATGCGGAGATTGTATTCGGTCGCCCGTCGCTGCCGATCTAAGCAAAACCGAAAAGCACAAACCATAAGCAAGGTGAAAGTGTTGGTTCGTGTTGAAATGCGTGATAGTTATACCTCTTACTTATTTATGCTCTTTAGTCTGACGTTGTTGCTCATCAAACAAAGTGCATTTTGTCGTTATGCAGCTGACAGGCAAAAAAACAGCCACAACTTGTACACAGTTCATTTGCCTTAGCTTAATTTTACTTTATTTTCCCTGATTTTTTACATAAGGGCTCTGCTTATTCCTTTTAACTTCAAGTGAAGTGACACACAACACTTTTTTCACATTTTCTTCCTTTTACAATACTTTCACTAACAAAGTTCGCAGAGCGCAGCAACTGTTTAAAGTTTTAAGTCTTACGCTGAGTTTTAAATACTCCAAAGAGGACACCTTAACAAAAACCATCCTTTGCATAGCTCAATTCTCTTTATCAGGAGAAACTTTTATTACTATTTGTTACTTATGCAGTGCACGCAAACTTTGAGTATTTGCCCAGCTACAGAGAAAAATTTTTTGTTCCTTTGTGAAAATTACTTGCTCGGAAATTGCATTTGCGGTGCTTTTAGCTACAATTTAAGCAGCTGCTACAAACTTAATAACAACAATGACGATGATGATGATGATAATAATGATGATGTGGCGAGATTATTAAAATTGCGCAAAAAGTAGCAATCAGTTGTGATGCACTGCGGCGTGTTAAATGTGGAAAGTGCAACGGGGAACTGTGCCAAGTTGTAATGAATGAATAATGGGTAGAAACAAAGAAAGGAGTGAATGAACCAGTGGAGCAAATATAAGAGGTACTCAATTATTTGTGTAAGGTGTACTAGCTTGATTAATTCTAAATATAAATTATCAAAAGAAACTTTTTTTTCAAAATTTCTTCCGTACTAAATTAATTTCAAAGAAAAACAAGTAAGAACGTTGCAGTCGGGCTCTCCCGACTGCGATATACTCTGTTTTCTGTACGAACAAATTTTTTTCTCCAATCTATCGAAGAGTTCAAATGGAGTCATACTGCAAAATTTGGGGTTTCTAGCTATAAGGGTGTAGGAGATACAGGTTTAGCTCATTTGCGGGGGTGGTAGTGGGCGTGGCATATTTTTTTTTGGCAGGTCGGTCAAGGGTGTGTTCACTAGTCTTTATGTCAAATTTGGTTACTCTAGCTGTAAAACTGTGGAAGATATAGGTTTTTGCGGTTTGTGGAGGAAGGGGTGGGGGTGGGGGGGGGAGATCTTGACACTTTGTCTGCCTATGGTATATACCAACATGTATACCAAGTTTGGTTGCTCTAGCTTCAAAATTGTGGAAAAAACCTGCGTTCATACAGACAGACGGACAGACAGACGGACATTTCACAAACCCAATATACTCTTTTTTTCCATTTTGGAAAACAGAGTATAATGATATTAAGTATGTGGTATGCAAAATTAATTCAAGGGAAACCATTCTACCATTTTAAGTATGATATCCAAGCTCAAATTACTTAGCAGATCTTCTAAAATAATTGAATTTGCGTAATACTCAACAATACATAATTAAAGTACATATGGTATGCGAATAATTTAAACTGAGAGTATTTTGAATATAAAATACGAAATTGAAAAAAAGCTATGAAGATATAAAATGCAAAAACACAAAGCTCAACATGTGTTTCAGAACCGGCTCAGGCGAAGCGGAACAAGAAAAAATAAAACTACACAACTATAGAATTCTCAAAAGGCAAGTGAAAGTACGGAAAAGTGGCAGACGGAAAAATATGGAAGCGAAGGCTAGGGGGCATTATAATTTATGCTGAGCCAATAAAAATAATTTAAATACATTAAAGCCAGACATCGTTTAATGGCAGCCACACATCACATGAACCCCAACGAAGTCAACATCGCTTTCCCATTTGGCGCCCCTTTATCGATTGCTTAGGAAGAAAAGAAGAAAATCAAACAGGCCTCAAGTTATTGTGTTTTGAAATGCCATGTGAAGGTATAACTAAATAATACATCCCACAAAAGATGCCATCAGTAAAATACGGGATTTGGTGGGTATATTTTTTTCGCAAAGACGGATGTGGAGCAAGTGATTGCTGTTTGCACTTATGGTTTACCTTTCAGAGGCTTATAAATATGTACGCAACATATATGAAGTTTGTAATAAATTGAGAAATTGCACACGTAATACACATTATTTTGATATGTTTGTGACATGTTCAAATTACGTATATAACAGACTATTCTTATGTGTCACTTTGGAATTTTATGTACTTTTTTTTTTTAAAGAAAGCACAATAAATACAATCCGCAACAAGTAAGAACATTGCAGTTGCATACACCCGACTGCAGTATATTCTTTTTTTCGCCTCAGAAGTGGAAAAAAAGAAGAGTATATTGGGTTTGTGAAATATCCATATGAACGCAGATTTTTCGACAGCTTTGAAGCTAGAGCAATCAACATGTATACCATAGGCAGACAAAGTGTCAAGACTTTCCCCCACCCCCACCCCACAAACAAATAAGAATGCTCTAATCATGCATTTCAAACAGTTCAGCGGCAACATATGCAAGCAGCGCACTTAACGTGTCCAGTGCCTGTCAAACTGTTTTTTCTGCCTGCTGAGACGGGGATAATAGATTCTTTCATAACTTTGGCTCTGGCTCTTGTAGTCTCATACATATATCAACTTGGCTGTTGATACTGATCAAGTATATATATTCGGAAATGTTTCCTTATGCCGGTTACACACATTTGCAGTACTTTATAACTCCCTTTTTCCCATTTTTAATGGGAACAGGGAGTAAAGATTATAACAAGCCACAACTATGACAAAAAACGCTGTTTGCTTAGATTTGAAAATTCAAGAACTTCACTATCCACATAAACTTGACTTAACTCACTTAACACTTGTTTAGTTTTAATGCAAAAGAATTTTTAACAAAATTCTAGCCTCATCTGCTTGGCCACAAAAAGTTATTCGCGTTGAATAGCTCTGGCTTTAAATTTTTAAGTTCTTTGGATTATATGAGCGTGTTGGTTTCCACTTGACATCGCAGACTTATTTCATTCTTTCGTTTTAGAATATTTAATATTGAATTGTACATCGTGAATTATTAATTTGCTCTCTGTTGACTATTGTTCCTAATACAAAAGCCACACAAAGTCAAAATTAAATAAATAAATACAAATTTTATTAAATATCAATTTGCTGCTCTTTTGTGTTTTTTTTATGATGTGTCTGTTTTACATAATGGCAGTTCAAAGGTCAGGGACAACAACTATATCGACAAATCACAATATTTTCATATCATTATGTACGGCAGAAAGACGCACAAGAGGAAAAGCCCAGGAAAATATGACAACAATAACGATAATCATAATAACAACAACAATAGTGCTTGACCTCGTTACCGGCCAGAAAGGATAGAACCACATGTCGTATGATTGACATTGTTACACACGAATATACTGTTCACTTGCCCTTGCTGATGAGGGTTTAAGCTTAAAAGTACTCTGCATATGCGACCACAACCACAATTTTGGATGCCTATTCCAATGTGCGAAGTCAGCACTGCAGTTCAACTGACACCTGTCAGAAAGTTAACGCTGCTGCCTCATCTCATCCTCAGCCACAGCAATAACAAATACAGGTCAGTCAAAGAGAATGGCATTTTTTGCTGACTTCGCGCTTTAGAGCGTGTCTTAAGGTCATCCCAGGAGGACTCCAACGATATAAGTACACGTATTTAATTACCAGTCACACAGAAGCTTGTATAGGAAGAGGAATATGACTTCCAAATTGCCAGCATGTGTTGTGAGGCAAAGAGTTTTTGCACACAACCACAACAATGTGCGGTGATTATATCCGGGCATAATTTGATTAAAAGGCTTCGACATCATGTTGAAGACTTGACTCGTTTCAGTTCAGCGTAAATTTCAAAATAAATGGTCTCGAAACTTGATTATAGCCAATGCACTAGATTGAATGGATTGTCAATTAGGTTGGGTAACATACGATTTGAGTTGGTTAAAGAAATAAGGACAACATATGAAAGAATGTTTTAAAATTAAAAATTTAGCAAGCAAAAACGAAGAAATCAAAAACCGCAATTTTCTGATTAAATATATAATAAACAGGCACAGATAATCTATCTTGACACTTTGTCTGCCTATGGTTTATACCAACATGTATACCAAGTTTGGTTGCTCAAGCTTCAAAACTGTGTGAAATCTGTGTTCTTACGGATGGACGGACGGACATTTCACAAACGCAATATACTCTTTTTACTCCCTGAAGGAGGCATTTCCGACTATATAAACTATGTATATTCTTGATCAGGATCAACAGCCGAGACGAACTAGCCATGTCCGTCTGTCTGTCTGTCTGTCTGTCTGTCCGTCTGTCCGTCTGTATGAACGCGTCGATCTCAGAGACTATAAGAGCAAGAGACACCAAACTTGGCATGTAGGTTCCTGTATACCATACGCAGATCAAGTTTATTTCAAATTTCGGATGCACCCCCCCGCACCCCCGCAAATCACAAAAGACTGACACAGCCACAATTTTAAAGATAGAGCTTTGATTTTTGGTACACATATATGTTGCATCAATGTTGATCTACTGTGAAAACACGATCGGATAAATAGCACCAAAGTTACGAAAGAATCTATTACGCCCGGCTCAGCTAGCAGCAACAACAGTTTGACAAGCAGTTTACGAGTTAAGTGCACTGCTTGCTTGTGTTACGCCCGTATCAGCTGGCAGCAACAACAGTTTGACAAGCAGTTTACGAGTTAAGTGTACTGCTTGCTTGTGTTGCCGCTGAACTGCTTGAAATGCAAGTTGGGAGCAGGGAGTCTCGTAGTCGGGCACACTCGACTAGAGTATTCTTACTTGTTTCTTTTTTTTTTTACAAATTAAAAAAAGAGTATAATTAACCTTTTTTTTACTTCGTCGGTCCGCAGTTTCGCTGCTATTAATGCGATTCGATGATAAACCTACACATAAATCAAAACAATCATATTTTATTATCCTCCATTTTTTATTGTCGAGGGGAGACAGCACAGCAAAGTCTTCAGCTTTGCGAACAAATCCCCAGACAAAGGATGAGTACATTCGCTAAACATACTTCAAATGCTTTTAACGGCGCATTTTATTAACTCTGTTAAATAATGTGATTAGACTGCCGGTCCGGAATCTGTCTGTTGGTATTTTGAATTATTAATGTGAGCGGGGATCATAAATGCCTGAAACAAGTGCCCATTTAGCTGAACAGCCATATTTTTAGTAAGGGAATTGCAGATCTCTTCAATTAGCAACAACAGCAGCCAAGCAACCAATTCAATGAATTGATAGTCAAGTTTGACTCCTGCTCATAAGAAAACTCCATAAAACATGCATTCGTTAAGACGACCCCTGCGGACATGCAACACTTTTGGAGGGAGGAGGTAGGAGAAATGATGCGGCTTCTGTTGCTTTTTGCCGGTTTTCCTGCCGCCCGTTGGTAGTTTTCTGCTGCTGTTGTAAATTTAATGTCACTTAAATGCCAGGCTTTTATTAATTGAATACGCATTGCTGCAAACACAAAGAGTGAAAGGGCGGCCTGCAGCTGGAAAATTTCATATCTGACTTACAATTTGGACAAGAATTATGTCTGTCTGCAGCAGTAGGACATGGTTCCAATTTGCAACATAGTTAAATTGAACAATGTATGTTACTAAGAATAAATAATTATACTTAGTTTTTAATATCCAAACTGACCTCTTTAGACATACAAAAGAAGCTCATAGTTACACATGTCTGCTCGTGCTGACATTCTTATATCTTAAGAGGAAACAGACAAAAGTTTGTATCATCTAGGCTCGTTATTTTGGACACCTCCCATACACACGCACACACACACACACACACACAAACGCCTAAACACATTAGTAAATAACATTAAATGTAACTCATTTGCCTGTTTACCCTGCCCAGATAAGCACTTTTCGAATGTATTTTCTGCCTTAATAATTTGATATATTATATTTACCTAGTCTTTTGCCTTGCGTGCATTATCCCAGTGAGGCCTGCAAAGAGAACGCAAAAGGAAAGTCAAATAAGTAGGTTTAGAGTAGGTATTTATTTATTTATTTATTGTCAGCTAAGAACAGTTGACAAAATTAAAACGATTATAAAGAATTTAAAAATAATAATACAAATTAAATTTTTTAAATACAAAGAATAAAATTTAAATTTTGATTTTAATTTATAATTAAAATTAACTGGGCTATTTCTCACAATTTCTGATTGCTCGATCCAGCTTCTCTGCCCTGAATAGCCAGTGTTATAAGGATTACCTTACAAAATGTAGGCTGCAGTTTCAACCGGACCCTTAACAGTTTTATACCTTCGTTAATGCGAAGCGTAATTCATCAGCACTTCCATCAACCGTATATTTTGAAGAAATGACTGCAGACACAAAGCAGGCTATCGCCGATTTGTATGCTGATTTTTTTCAAACGACTTATAGTTCTTATACTAACTATTTAGATTTGTCTTATCCTTATCATGTAAATGTCTCTAATTGCATTTTTGAACCTTTGATCACAGAAGGTTCGCTACTGAGCGATCTAAAAGCCATTAAACCCGTATTTTCACCGGGGCCTGATGGAATGCCTGGCTGTATACTTAAGTACTGTGCTGAACGTCTTTTGAGACCCCTTTATAACTTATTTAATCTTTCCGTGGAGTTGTGCACTTTTCCAATGATTTGGAAAGAATCATTCATAATTCCTCTCCTCAAAAAAGGAAAAAAGTCTAATGTTCAAAACTTTAGAGGTATCTCTAAGTTGTCCGCCATCCCTAAAATTTTTGAGAAATTAATAACTTCTCAACTACAACATTTTTGTAGATCTATTGTTTCACCCAGCCAGCATGGGTTTGTGAAATATAGATCTACTACCACTAACTTATTGGAATTCACCACTTTTGTTATAAGGGGCTTTCAAAATAAAATGCAAACAGATGTCATTTACACTGATTTCAGTAAAGCTTTTGACTCCGTTAATCATTCCCTTTTAATTCATAAGCTTAATCTTTTTGGATTACCAAATAACTTAAATCTTTGGATCTCTAGTTATCTAAATTTAAGAACCCAAAAAGTTTATTTTAAAGGCTTAGCTTCTAAGTCTGTTCAAGTTACTTCTGGAGTACCACAAGGTAGCAATCTCGGCCTTTTATTATTTACTCTTTTTATTAATGACTTGCCTTCTGTAATAAATCACTCGGGTACTAATGTACGCCGACGATGTAAAGCTCTGTTTGTCTGCTAATAACTCTCTATCTGGTCAGAATTTGCAAACTGATCTTGATAGTTTTCAAACTTGGTGTCGAGTAAATTTATTAAATCTTAATTGCAGTAAGTGTAACGTAATGTCCTTTTATAGGCGAATGCCATATTTTAATAACTATTTTCTTAATGGTAAACCACTTGAACGTATTGAGTCGGTTGCTGATTTGGGTATTCTTTTAGATCCTAAGCTTAAGTTTGACAAGCATATTTTATCGATGACAAATCGTGCTTATGGAGTCCTTGGTTTCATAAAGCATTGGTCAAAGGAATTTGACGATCCCTACGTTACTAAAACTTTTTATACCTCACTTGTTCGACCAATTCTGGAATATGGATCTTGTATATGGTGTCTCCAGTACAAGATTCATCAGGACAGAATAGAGTCTATACAAAAACAATTTCTTCTCTTTGCCCTCCGGGGCTTTAATTGGATTCCTAACATTCGCATGCCTCCTTACCGTAGTAGACTCTTACTAATAAATCTCCCCTCTCTTTCTGATCGTAGAACCATGCTTGGTATAATATTTTTACATAAACTAATTAACGGCGAAATTGATTCTTCTGAATTAATCAGCCAAATTAGTTTTGCTATTCCTATTAGAAGTACAAGAAACTTTCTCCCTCTTTCTCTTCAAACCTGCAGTACTAACTACGCTATTCATAACCCTTTTCGTATTTTATGTTCTGATTATAACAATCTTTATCATGTTATAAGTAATGCTACATCTATTCCTTCATTTAGAACTTCACTCCTTTCTCACCTTTCCAATTTGCAGGTCTTGTATTTCATATTTTTGTATTTTTTTTTTTTTTTTCTGTATTGTTTTGCCTGTATTTATTTGTTTGTATCTTTAGTGTATTTCTTACATACTAACTTCTTGATCTGATTGGGTTTTTTCTGGGTTTTCCCCAATCCAGGCAATTAATGTTGGATCAATTTTTTTGAGGCTTATTACCCAGATATATTTTTTAATTTTTTATTTTATGCTTTTTTTAATTTTAAATTTTTTAAATTTTAATAATATTTTTAATAATAATTTTATTTAATTTTTGTAAATTTTAACTTCTTCTGTGTCGATTGTTATTAGTCGACATTAAACTAAATTAAATATATAAATAAATAAATAAAAAGAAGAAAAAAAGGTCAAAAAATTGATTGGGAAAACCCAGAAAAACCCAATCAGACCAAAAATAATAAAAAGCAAAAAGTTAGTAATAATAAGTAGGCAAAAATGGTTAACTACGAGCTAAAAAAGTTAAAATTGAGTTTTTAATTAAGGGAAAAGAGGACTCTGAATTGATTACTCGAGAAAGTCTGTTGTAATCTGCACAGAGTACTCGGAAAGGTTCATGCAAAGAATAGTTGTTAGTACAACGGGTAAGAGATAGTGGAACAAAATTACGCGTAGGTCTACAAGGAACAGATAAGTTAATTTTGCTCATCAACATAAAGGAGTCTATTTCACCATTTAATTATTTTACTACGAACATTACACCAAGCATAATACGACGGTTTAATAGAGAAGCAAGGTTTATTAATAGGAGTCTACTAGCGTAAGGTGGTAAGTCAATGCCAGGAACCCATCTAAAGCTACGCAGGGCAAATAACAAAAATTTCTTTTGGGCCGATTCAAGTCTAATCTGATGAATAGGGTATTGTTGAGACCAAACACAAGACCCATATTCAAGAATAGGGCGAACAAGAGAAGTGTAAAGTGTCTTAGTTGTATATGGGTCATCAAATTCCTTTGACCATCGCTTGACGAAACCAAGAACTTGAATAGCCTTATTAACTGTTAGAGTGATGTGATTGTCGAATTTTAATTTATGATCAAGAAGCAAGCCTAAATCATTAACTTCATTTAATCTATCAAGGACCATCCCGTCGAACGTATAACAAACTAGATGAGGCAAAATACGATAAAATGACATGACCTTACATTTAGAGAAATTTAGTTGTAGTAAATTAATTTTACACCAAGACAAAAAAGAGTCAAGATCAAATTGCAGAAGGGAATGAGAGGCTAAGTCGTTATATGTTAAACACAGTTTCACATCATCAGCGTACATTAATATAATAGTTTGAGATAAGATAGAGGGAAGATCATTAATAAAAAGATTAAAAAGCAGAGGGCCAAGGTGACTGCAATGGGGAACACCCGAGTTTACATAGATAGGAGAAGATCGTGAAGTTTTAAAAATAACTTTTTGAGTTCTGTTAAACAGATACTCAGAAATCCATGCAAGAAGGTTAGTAGAAAATCCTAGAAGGTTTAGTTTGTAAAGGAAGAGACAGTGGTTAACAGAATCAAAGACCTTACTGAAGTCAGTATAAATAACATCAGTTTGCATTTTATTTTTAAATCGCTTGATCACAACGGAAGTGAACTCTAGAAGGTTAGAAGTGGTAGACCTACGTTTCACTAAACCATGCTGGGAAGGTGAAATGATTGAACTACAGAAGTGCTGCAATTGAGAAGTAATAATTTTCTCAAACAATTTAGGAATATCAGACATACCCCTATAATTTTTAACATCAAGAAATAGATAATGAAAACAAGTAAGAATACTCTAGTCGAGTGTGCCAGACTACGAGACTCCCTGCTCCCAACTTGCATTTCAAGCAGTTCAGCGGCAACACAAGCAAGCAGAGTACTCAACTTGCACAGTACATGTCAAACTGTTGTTTCTGCCTGCTGAGACAGGGGAAATAAGTTTTTCCATAACTTTGATGCTATTTATCCGATCGTGTTGAAATTTACACATCCGAAAGACATTGATTAAACATACATGTGTACCAAAAATTAAAGCTCTATCTTTAAAATTGTGGCTGTGGGAGTCTTTTGCGATTTGCGGGGGTGCGGGGGGGTGCATCCGAAATTTGAAACAAACTTGATCTGCGTATGGTATACAGGAACCTACATGCCAAGTTTGGTGTCTCTAGCTTTTGTAGTCTCCGAGATCTGTGTGTTCATACGGACAGACAGACGGACATGGCTAGATCGTCACGGCTGTTGATGCTGATCAAGAATATATATATTTTATATAGTCGGAAATGCTTCCTTCTGCCTGTTACACACATTTGCAGTACTTTATAACTCCCTTTTTCTCATTTTTAATGGGAACAGGGAGTAATAATTTATGTAAAGGTTTATAAAGAGTACTAGCACACCTTAATACACATCCTGGAATACCATCAGGACCATCAGGTGAGTACCCACGCTTAATTAAATAAAGATCGCTAAGTAACGAACTTTCCGTGATCACAGGATCAAAAATGCAATTAGACCTTTGTAAAGGAAAAGGATAAGTTGTGTTAGATGAGTAATTAGAACGAGAGTAAGTAGACTGACGCAGACGCCTGATCAGAGTTTGCTTTTGTATTTTCGAAAGATACAGACTGTGACAAAGAAGATTTACGTTTAGTATTTACAAAATTATAAAACTGTCTAGGATCCTGAGCTTACAGCGAAACAGATAATCTTTATAGCCTTGCGAATTATGCGTAATGAAATTAGACCTAGAGATCATATATCGAGAAAAATCAGTAGGATTTCCGGATCCCTTAAACTTTTTATAACATCTTGACTTCACATTTTTTAACCTCGTTAATTCCCGTGAAACCAGGGAGGCTTGACATGCCTCACAGGATACACAAGAGGAACGCAAGCATCCAAAAGAGAATTCAGGATATCATAAAAGAATAAAATGGCAATATCCATATTTGCACAAGAGTACAAGTGGGACTAGTCTGTTTGATACAGAAGATAATTAAGTTTGACAAAATCTGTTTTACTAAAGCAACGTTCTTTCTTCGCTGGGTTAGTAGCAGTGTGCTCAATGCTTAGCAGTTCTATACTTAAATCTAAAGTCAAAGGGGTCTTCAGGCAAAACAAGAGGGTTAGTACGAGTTACTACACTACATGAAGGATCAGAAGAGAAAATCAAATCAAGGGTACGGTCATTACAATTACGAACAGAATTGATCTGAGATAAGGACAGCTCATATAGTACATCAATAAAATCGTTAGAGCAAGAAGACACCAAATTATTATTATTTTTATCCAAAATACATATATAGTAGGAACGTTCTGGCTATATTTATATATATAATATTATATATTTTTAATCTATCTTGACACTTTGTCTTACTATAGTATATACCAACATGTATACCAAGTTTGGTTGCTCTAGCTTCAAAACTGTGGAAAAAACCTGCGTTCATACAGACGGACAGACAGACGGACGGACGGACATTTCACAAACCCAATATACTCTTTTTTTCCATTTTGGAAAACAGAGTAAAATGAGGCAATCTTCTGTTTAATCTTATACTTTGTTTGGGCTTGAAGCCGTGAACCTGAGAACCCAAGCAGTTGTGTTTTAACTTTGCATTGGCCGTTGTTTGAGGAAAATTTAATTTTCACTTTCCATTTAGGGACTGCGGCTGCTCGTTTACGACTAAATAAATATTTACCTGACGAATTTTTAATTTAAAGATTTTTTTGTGTGTGCGCTGAGACCACATCACACACACACATACACACTCACACGCCCAATAAACATTTGCGTAACGCCTCCTAACCAAGAAAAACTAAATGAAAACAAAAATATTATATTACCGACTTGGAGATACTCTACCCAAGTCTGAAGTAGAAAAACTCATCCAAAGTATGTACTGAATTTTATCTGTAAATGGAATAGAAGAATCAATATAACAAATAATATCTCTGAAATCGATGAGTTTATTCGAACAAACAGAGTAATGGAAGATGACAAGTAGATGAACATGGCTTGAAGGACTCGTCTGTTGTTGCTTACTAACAATATATTTACTATCTAAGGTGTTAGATGCTTTTTTATGCATTGTCTATACATTTTAAGTAATTTATTATTTATTTTTTCACAAGCAGATGTATCCCTATTGAATTCTTTCATCAGCATGAAAGGTCTGTTGACACTTGTGGATTTATTAAAATCGTGAACTTCAGAATGCTCGACCATCTACCCTTTCTTTTCATTTATAAACAAAATCAAATTTGAATAGCACTGTTTGAAGTATTTTTTTCGCTGTTTTACTTTTTTTCCTGCACTGCATTGTTGAAATCAGATTAAGTTTAAATGGTTATGTTGATGCAGTGCCTTAATTTGCATTCGATAAACTACCTCCCACTTCAATAGGGCCAGTTGGCCGTCAGGTTCATCAAGGTGAGCTCATTGCCAAGTAAACAACCTGAAAAGAAATGTTCACGGAAATGTGTTTACATCGGGTAGAGGCACTCAACAGAATCCCATTAAATTAGCAACAATTTAATTGAGAATTAATGGCATATTTTTAGCAGCTGTTTTTGAAATTAAGTTGGCTATAAACGGAAGCCACTTGCAGAGTGTCAAAACTTTTGAGTATTTTGGGCAACAAAGCATATCTACGAATTTGAGTACGAAACAGTGAATTCAGGCACACTACGTCTACTTTCAGCTATTTGTTATTAAAATTTAAGAAAAGAAAAGTTCTTCCGTACATTAAGTAGTGTAATATGGTACATCAAATATATAGTATGAACTATGTTTAAAATAATAACTAAATATTTTTGAATTAAATATGCATAGGTACTAGTTTCTTTCCGTTATAGATAGAATACCACACCCATCTGCTGTGTCACCAGCGCTCAAAATGAACTCTAGAGAAACTATTAATTTTGTAAACAAAAGTCAAATGAGCTATAAAGGAAAACAGTCGTTCAAAGTGGAGAAATCAACACCAAAAAGTAATGTGCAAACAAAACAACGATAGACGAAACCATTCAAACAAAGGTAAATAAAAGGATCAAAAATTTAAATAATTATGTAGGAATTGGAAAGAGCCAGATAATTTAGTAGGTGAGCGAGAGACACGAAGTCGTTCAATAACGACGACACAGATAAATACAAAGATACACAGATACAGTACACGAGAGAGAGAGCGCAAGATCAGAGAGAGAGTTGCAAATGTGCAGAACATTCGGTGCCGGAATCTCGTAAGATACACCCGCAGAATAATTCGCCAATTACTCGTTAAAGTTAAACACACAAACACAGTAGTCAAAGACATGTAGAATTAAGAATAATCAATAAATAATACTATAAACTATTAAAATTATAATCAACGTCGTCTCCGCGTATTTTTTGCATCACTGAGGAATATTAGGGACCACAATTATTCAACCCAGAATTCATTAACTTTCAGACAAATCTGCATTTTACGAGTCCCTCTGGTTGTTTGCTTGAACAGAATTTCAACGCCACAAAAGGATGACAGCGCTATAACTTTGAATGTTTTTTGCAGATAATAGAACAATGAAAAGAAATCAATAAAGAATTTTTACCTTGACTGTTAAAATAAACCTTTTTCCTAGCATTTGTACATTTTGAAATGTGGTAAACAAATCATCACTAGCTTTCCGGGTTTTAATTTTCACTTTGTGATGTTTCACAATATTTAAATCCTTAAAACTTATGCTAAGCGGTTCCATCCTATACCGAGTCCATATCCACTTTAAGGTCTTTATAAGTCTAGCTTAGTTTTCATTTTAAATGAGCTGATTTTCATTACTCTTTCTGCTCCCACCTGTAAATCGATTATTCCCCTCCCTCAGCACATCTCAGATGCAATGTCCAACAGTTTATCAAAATGACTTTATGTTATAAAACTCTGTTTAAAATTTTATTTATGACAGCTTTAAATGCATATTATTCTTTGTCCCTGCCAAGCAGTTCTGTTATGTTAAGAACTCTTCTCCCAGCAAGTTTCAATTATCAACACTCTAAAATTGGCTTAGTGAGCTATGCTTTACGGCCAGGACGTGAGTGGGATTGGCAACAAACGGAAGGGGCTACAATCGGTTGGCTGTACAAAGTTAAGAGAGTGTTCCAAAGAAGTACTTTCAATGTATGACAAGTATGACAAGGTAGGCTGTACAGAGATCTTGACACTTTGTCTGACTATGGTATATACCAACATGTATGCCAAGTTTGGATGCTCTTGCTTCAAAACTGTGGAAAAAAACTGCGTCCATACGGATAGACGAACGGACGGACATTTCACAACCCCAATAAACTCTTTTTCCATTTTGGAAAACAGAGTATAACAAGCAAGAACGTTGCAGTAGGATACACCCGACTGCGATATACTATTTTTTCGCCTCTTTGTGGAGTCAGAAGTGAGTGATGAGTTATTACTCCCCGTTACCTTTGAAAATAGGAAAAAGGGAGTTATAAAGTACTGCAAATGTGTGTAACAGACAGAAGGAGGCATTTCCGACTATATTAACTATATATTAGACATCTGCATGATACCAATCACAACATACGTTTCATTGAATACATTCGCGTAGAATCGAATGCAGCGAGTAGAATGCAAGAAATGAAACGACATGGTATGAGTATGAGTACGCGTTTTGCTTCATAGTTTGTAACCCTCAACGAAATGAAAGAGAACGAATGAAGCGTAAAGCGAAATGAGACCTAAGGCAATGCAAAAAATATTTGAACGATTCGAGTTGTTGCGTACGTATTCAGTCCATTCATTTTCTGCAGCGCGAACTTCGAAGACGCAAAAAAAAACAATATAATGTTTTTGCATTCAAATTTAAATTGGTTATATTGTTATTTTAGAAATAAGTATAATAAAAAAACCAAGAAAATGAATATAAAAACGCATTTCATTGTTTCATATGTTTCCACTTGTTAACAGTTGCAATTCGAATCGTTCGAATGATTTTCTGTGTACTCACTCCATTCAACTCGTTTCTCTTTCTCTATTCTTTGTGCGACTGAGTCGTACGTATGCGAGCCTACTCACTCACTCCAGTTTGACTTTGCATTCAAATTCACTCAACTCATTTTGAGCATTGTGCATTTGAATGTGATTTTTTTGCCACTCATGCTGATGTCTACTATATATATTCTTGATCAGGATGAATAGCCGAGACGAACTAGCCATGTCCGTCTGTCCGTATGAACACACAGATCTCAGAGACTATAACAGCTAGAGACACCAAACTTGGCATGCAGGTTCCTGTATACCATACGCAGATCAAGTTTATTTCAAATTTCGGATGCACCCCGCCGCACCCCTGCAAATCAAAATAAACTCCCACAGCCACAATTTTAAAGATAAAGCTTTGAGTTTTGGTAGACATGTATTTTGAATAAATGTCTTTCGGATGCGTAAATTTCATTACGATCGGATAAATAGCACCAAAGTTATGGAAGAATCTATTTCCCCTGTCTCAGCAGGCAGAAACAACAGTTTGACATGCACTGTGCAAGTTAAGTGCGCTGCTTGCTTGTGTTGCCGCTGAACTGCTTGAAATGCAAATTGGGAGCAGGGAGTCTCGTAGTCAGACACACTTGACTAGAGCATTCTTACTTGTTTTTGCAGTAAAGTTAACATTTTTTGTCTTTGCCACTATCGTAGCTTACTAGAAAAATATTTAAAAATGTTAGAAACTATCATAAAATCCTTTAATTTTCAGATTTTTACTCAAACACTGATAAATTTATAGAGATTGACAAGGAATTCGTTCCCTCTACCTCTGGATTTCTTTGATAAATTGCGCAGCAAGTCAGCTTTTTCCATTCATTATTGTGTTGTGCTTTACATGTCCTGGTGACCTAACAAACTAACAAGCTGACAAGCCCAAACACAAATGTCATGGACATCCTCCATTTGGCTTTTCGTTCCTGATCAAAAAGAGTGTTCTAATAGAAATGAACATAGCACCAAGTTCCATGCAACATTTTATTTTAAATTTTGTTGACATAAAATAAGTATGAATCATAGTGTAAGGATGTTTCCTTGGCCGCGGTACAGTTCTCAGTCTTCCCAGGGCTAATTACAGAACTTTTGTAAGTGCTGGGACAACACGGAATCAGAGAGAGTAACACAAAGCCATAAGGGGTGATCATTGACCATACGAGACTTTAAAGGGTATCAAAGGGTGCACTGGAGATACTTGGACCCAGAACTCGGATTCGCTGACTTGCCTCAAACTACAGTTAGCCTCAAAGCACGCGGACCGACTTAACATGCAGTAGGGGTATAATACCACATGTATTGGTGTCGAAACCATAATATCGGGTAAAAACCACATGTACTTGAATAACGAAACTTCCGGACAGTCTTTTAAGTCAACACAGGGAATTGAACTAAGTTATTCGTTGGACCCCGCAGGTTGTAAATTGAATAAGAATAAAGAAAAGTTTTGGAAGTAAGTGTATTTATACCTTGTTTTATTCTTTTCACATTGATTTCTACAAACTAACACCTATAATTTTTTTTACTGGTTGGTTTCCCAAAATGTGCCACACTACGATTCTCGAACGACTGTCCAGTGCGTGAGTTTTCAAACTCTCTCGAGCCTGTGGCCGACTTTTGCTGCAGTTGGCGTCGCTGTCTGCGTCGATCGTCCACGTGCCAAAACTCTTTCTCATTAGCAACAGCCGTCAGGCGTCGCGCTCGCATCTGTTTATTTTATGGCACGCGTCTTTGCCTATTTGTCAGGCGCAACAGCCGTTACCTCCTTCGCTTGCGCTTATGTGCGGCTGTGCTCAAGTTGATATTTCTCGGTCGCCGACACTGCTACTCTGTTGCTTACACTGACGCAGGGCTATGCAGCTGCATTCGATCGGTCGCAGGCACCGCTACTTTGTGGCTGTTGTTGTCTGCTTCTATTGCGTCGTTGAACTGTTGTCCACGCTTGCGTTGTTCGTTGACTTTCTTTTGTTCTCTTAACCTATCTCTCTTTCAAATAACAAACCCGGCTAGATTTAGCTTAAAAAAATTTACAAAAATTTAAAACCAAATAATAAAACTTGCACATTCCCAAAAAAAAAAAAAAAAAAAAAATTCAGCGTGGTGTGTCACAAACGTTTGTTATTCTCAGTGCATTTTTAGAAAACAAGTTAAAGCTGAATATACAACACGCATAAGCAAATATAATCACGTTAGGGAAACGAAAACAAGTAAGAAAACTCTAGTCGAGTGTGCCCGACTACGAGACTCCCTGCTCCCAACTTGCATTTCAAGCAGTTCAGCGGCAACACAAGCAAGCAGCGTACTCAACTTGCACAGTGCATGCCAAACTGTTGTTTCTGCCTGCTGAGACAGGGGAAATAAGTTTTTCCATAACTTTGGTGCTATTTATCCGATCGTGTTGAAATTTACACATCCGAAAGACATTGATTAAACATACATGTGTACCAAAAATTAAAGCTTTATCTTTAAAATTGTGGTTGAGGGAGTCTTTTGCGATTTGCGGGGGTGCGGGGGGGTGCATCCGAAATTTGAAATAAACTTGATCTGCGTATGGTATACAGGAACCTACATGCCAAGTTTGGTGTCTCTAGCTTTTGTAGTCTCCGAGATCTGTGTGTTCATACGGACAGACGGACAGACAGACAGACAGACAGACGGACATGGCTAGATCGTCACGGCTGTTGATGCTGATCAAGAATATATATAGTTTATATAGTCGGAAATGCTTCCTTCTGTCTGTTACACACATTTGCAGTACTTTATAACTCCCTTTTTCCCATTTTTAATGGGAACAGGGAGTAAAAAGCCCTGGTCTTAGCCAAAACCAAATGTTTAAATAAACTTTGTGGGTCAAGCAAAAAAAAAACAAACACAAGCACGGCGTCGATTAACCCAAGCAACACGTACTTAGTTTTTATTGAATTGAACGCGTGGTATCAAGATCTAACAAAGAATAAAAGCAAAAGAAACCACGAAGTCAGAAACTATTAACAAAGCAAACAACACAAGTAAACTAATTGACACCAGGGAGGTCAAGAGGGCAATCCCGAAATTTTAGTTTGGCATCAGGCTCAGGCACGGCACGCCCGAGCAACTCCACCGAGTTGAAAACTTTGTTCTTGATGGATTCCATGGAAAGGCGTATGTTGTTAGAGCTTATTTGGATATTCAAGAGGCTTTTGACAGAGTGTGGCAGCTCTACCTTATCGTCAAGTTTGGTTTCTCTAGCTTCAAAACTGTGGAAAAAACCTGCGTTCATACAGACGGACGGACAGACGGACATTTCACAAACCCAATAAACTCTTTTTTTCCTTTTTTTAAAATCACTTCGAAGAAGAGAAGGCAACCAGGTTCACCCAAAAAGCCTGCAAATAAAAGACCCGTTCTTATAACAGAAAATCAATTTTCTGTTCTTGCTGTGCAAGAAGATAGCCAAGATGGCGATAACATTGACATGGATATTATTCAGGTCGAAACCGAGAATGAGGAGACGCGGCAGCCTCAAATTCCAGTGGCAAAGAATCCGCCAAAGGCTAGACAAATCACAATTTTGGCTGTCACCGATGTACCAGAGTTGGAGAGATACCTTGACGCAGCGGTAGACCCTGACTCATATGAACTCAAAGCTGCTCGTAATGGCAACCTGCGCATTTACGCTCGCGACTCTGATGCCCACAGAGCCATCACAAAAAAGCTTTCCGAAGAAAATATTCAAAATACGCACTTTTGCCTCCCAGAAGACAGACCCTTAAGAGTAGTAGTATGCAACTTGGCTGCCTCTACCCCTATCGAGCGAGTTTCAACTCTCAATGTCACACTGTGGTGAACACTTATAATCCAAAGTCCAAGTCACAGCTGGAGGGCTCTTCTGAAATTAATCCATGTGAAGTTCCTGTCCAGAACGTTTGGTTTATAGATCTCAAAAAGGCCACTAACAACCGGGAAGCACTAAAGGTCAACAAAGTCGGCCGACAAAGGGTTAGTGTCGAGATACCGAGGAAGAATATTGACATGCGCCAAAGTTACCGATGCTTTGGCTTTGATCACACAAGATATTACTGCACCAAGGAGCCCAGATGTGGTAGATGCAGTAAGTCACACTGGACTGGTTCCAGTCAGTCTCAGGCAAAGAATTATGACGACCTGGAGTGTGCCAATTGTCATGGGAAACACGAGGCAACTCATAAGGGCTGCAAAATATCCGCCCAACGGCTCAAAAGCCGTAAAAGTGGAATCAACACTGGTCCCATAGCCCGCGAAGGAGTTTTTCAACACTCACGCACCTACAAACAGCAGGTAATTCCAACCGCAATCGTGCGGCAAGGCCTGTCTTATGCCGACATGTCAAGAACTGGGCAACAGAGCACAGCATTTGAAAGGAATGGCTCACAACAGCAGCGGGGTTGTACCTCTAGTACAAGCTTCCAGTGTGCTGACCAAGTACATCAACGTGTTGGGAATTCAAATCAACCACAGCATCATGAGCAAACGACAATTGACGGCTCACTGGCACAAATCATTATTTCAATGCAGCAGACCATATCTCCAGAAAACTATCGCTGAGCTTCTCCAGGAGATCAAGGAGCTCAGAGGATTCAAGCCGTGGAACCACCGCAAATAATGGCTTCTGTGCATCGCCTCGGTACCTGGAACGCTCGTAGTATTATCCCAAATACTAATGAGCTCAAAGTGTTTCTGAGCAGGCATGAAATTGACATCACGCTTATCTCAGAGACCTTCTTACACGCTGGCTCCTACTTCAATATGGTAGGTTACACCTGCTATCGAGCAGATCACCCTGGAGGCCGGCCAAGGGGAGGAACATGTGTGCTAGTCAGGCAGGGATTAGTACATTATCACCTCCAACCGATCACAACTAACCACGTACAGTTGGCAACTGTAATGGTATCCACCAATTTGGGCGAAATCGCGGTAGCTGAAGCGTACCTTCCACCAGGCTTGCCTTGGAGTACTCCAGAGTTTGGCAGACTACTGGATCAGCTTGGTCAAAAATTTATAGTTGGAGGTGACTTCAACGCAAAGCATCCGCTCGAGGGTAGCATGATAGCCAACGCTAGAGGCTCTGCGCTTCATGATGCAATTTCCTATAGTGCAACTCAAGTGCTAGCCACCGGCAGGCCCACTTACTACCCGTATAACAGGAGGGATACACCCACGTGCATCGACTTTTACATGTACAAGGGAATAGCGAATAAAGCCGTTGAAACATTTATTACAAAGGCCAAAGAAGCAGACCAACCTGCGACTACAGCAGGTGCAACTCCCGGTAACAACGCGCTCAACAGCTTCACCCTCTCTCCGGAAGCTGTCGGTCTTCTAACGCTTAAGAAACACCCTAGACGCGAGTTCATCAGGACCAATGACCCGGCGGTTGGCAGGCTGTACCGCAGGATCTCCAACAGGGTGAGAAAAGTACTCGCCATATTAAAAAGCGAAGCCACAGACGCCATGCTGGAAAAAGCTACTCCCGATGAAAGTTCGAAGTTTGCGCTCTGGAAGCTTACGAGGAGATTCAAGAGGCAAGTTGCACCAAAGTTTCCAGTTCGAAACCTTGATGGTTCTTGGGCAAGATCTGCTCCGTCGCCGAGCTTTGCTATTCCTCGTGCTGATTTTCAACGCTGCTCTTCGACTCGGGCGACTTGGAAGAAGGCTAACATCATAATGTTACACAAAAGTGGGAAGCCAGCAGATGAACTGGACTCTTATCGCCCGATAAGTCTTCTGACAGCATTTGGCAAAATATTGGAAAGGTGTATTCTTAGAAGAATTCTTGACACCAGGGAAGTCAAAAGGGCAATCCCGAAATTTCAGTTTGGCTTCAGGCTCAGGCACGGCACGCCCGAGCAACTCTACCGAGTCGTAAACTTTGTTCTGGATGGATTTCACGAAAAGGAGTATGTTGTTGGAGCTTATTTGGATATTCAACAGGCTTTTGACAGAGTGTGGCATGCAGGACTTTTGCATAAGCTTAAAGGATTACTCAAGCCACAGCTCTACCTTATCGTCAAAAGTTTCCTTTACGAGCGCTCCTTTAAAGTTGTTCAGGACGGGCTGTCCTCTCAATCAAAGATGGTCAGAGCTGGCGTACCCCAGGGTAGCGTGTTGGGGCCAACTCTTTATAGCCTGTATACGCATGACATGCCATCTTCTAAGAACATGCCGATGTCGGACCCCAACAACTTACTTGTTGCCACCTTTGCAGATGACACTGCAGTTCTGGCCAGAGAAAAATGCGTCTATACTGCAACAGGTCACCTCCAGATCTATTTAAAAAAGTTTGAAAACTGGGCATGCCGATGGAATATCGCTATAAACGCCGATAAGTGTGTTTCAGTAATGTATACCCTAAGAAAAGGCACCTCTCCTGGTGTGTTCAAACATGGAGAGCTCTTAGAGCAGAAGAATGCCCACAAGTATCATGGTGTCACACTGGACAAGCGGCTAACATTCCGGAGTCACATAACTGACGTAGCTGGGCGCGTCAAGGCCAAGGCAAGACGCATGTGTTGGCTCCTTATCGGGAAGGCGAACATCTACAAGGTTATTCTGGCACCCATCTGCATATATGGTATCCAGGTTTACGGCATTGCAACAAAAACGAACATGCACAAAATTCGAGTGGCACAGTCACAAATCTTACGAAGAATGTCTGGTGCAGCATATATACGTAATAGGGACATTGAAAATCAGCTCCAAATACCGAAAATCCGAGATGTCATTAACCGCAAAGGCTCCTGAGAGCACGACGGATTAACGGAGTAAGGGCGAGAAGGAGACTCCGGGGTGTTCACCCAACTGAATTGCCAAACCGAATTTTACAATTCACCTTATTATCTAGGCTGAAACATGAAACTTTTTATTCACTATAGAATAAGTTACTAATAACAGTAACAGGAATTTAACAATTAAATAATCACTTTTATAAAAAAAAAAAAACAAGTAAGAACGTTGCAGACGGATGCATCCGACTGCGATATACTCTTTTTTAGCCTCTTTGCGGAGCCAGAAGTGGGCGTGGCAATTGTATTTTTGCTCAAATCTTTCAAGTTTTGCCATCAATTTAAGTTTGGTTGGGCCCGTTCTACAGGTTTGGGAGAAACAAACATTGCTCGATTGCAAGGGCGGGGGTGGGCGTTTTAAGCCTATCTTTTTAATAAGGCAACAGAATTTATCCTGCAAAGTTTGGGGACTCTAGCTAAAGGGGTGTGGGAGGTACAAGTCAAAACTTATTTGTGGGGGCGGCGGTGGGCGTGGCCAAATATTTTTTATTTAGATCAATCAAGGATGTGATAAGTAGCCCTTGTGCTAAATTTGGTTACTCTAGCTATAAAATTGTGGGAGATATAGCTTCAAAACTGTGGAAAAAACCTGCGTTCATACAGACAGACGGACAGACGGACATTTCACAAACCCCATATACTCTTTTTTCTTTTCTTATCAAAAAATTAAAAAAAGAGTATAACTAGCAGCTGTTGTAATTGGGCAGTGCGAGGAAACTGAAAACGAAATGCAGCAGAGACAAGAAGGGGTGCAAAGGATAAGTGAAAATGAATTATTGTTGCAGTTGGCTTTAAAAAACATCTTAGAATACATGAGGAAATACAATTAAAAAATGCGACAATTGCACTCAAACCCACCTACAACCACATAGAGCAGTAAAATATTTTTTTTTTTTTAAATCACAAGTACTCACATAAATGTTTTGCTTTTTGTAGTTTTAATGTTTATTTTACGTTTCACAACAAAAAAATTTTATAACCATATAACCAAAATAAGCCATTATTTAAGTAAACAAAAGTAAAGTTAGCTAAGCCCAAATGGTAAAAGCAATATAAACAAGTAAGAATGTTGCAGACGGATGCACCCGACTGCGATATACTCTTTTTTTCGCCTCTTGGAGTCAGAAGTGGGCGTGGCAATTGTATATTTGCTCAAATCTTTCAAGCTTTACCATCAATTTAAGTTTGGTTGGGCCCGTTCTACAGGTTTGGGAGAAACAAACATTGCTCGATTGCAAGGGCGGGGGTGGGCGTGGCAAAATTTTTTTAATCCAATCTATTTAATAAGGCAACAGAATACAACCAGCAAACTTTGGTGATTCTAGCTTAAGGGGTGTGGGAGATACAGACTTTGCGGGGGTTGGCGTGGCAAAATTATTTTCATACAATCTATTTAATAGGACAATAGAATTCAACCTGCAAAATTTGGGGACTCTAGCTAAAGGGGTGGGGGAGATACAGACTTTGCTAATTTGTAGGGGTGTAGGTGGGCGTGGCCGAATTTTTTCAGTCAGATCAATCAACGATGTGATAAGTAGCCGTTGTGCCAAATTTGGATACTCTAGCTATAAAACTGTGGAAGATATAGGTTTTTTGCGGTTTGTGGGGGAAGGGGTGGGGGTGGAGGGGAGATCTTGACACTTTGTCTGCCTATGGTATTTACAAACATGTATACCAAGTTTGGTTGCTCTAGCTTCAAAACTGGAAAAAACTTACATACGGACATTTCACAAACCCAATATACTCTTTTTTCTTTTTTTTCAAAAAAATTAATAAAGAGTATTAAAATGACGGCAACAAAAACCAAATTGACAACAACAATGATCAAAGTAGCGGCTGGCTATAAAATTAGAAACCTTCTTTTTGGCATACAAATGAAGCGTCTAAATTGTTGCCGCACCGCCTGCCCCATCGTGGCAACAATTGTCCTTTTAGCAGCCAATAAGCCACACCCAAAATCATTATAGGAAAGTGTTCAACGAGGAACTCATGTTTCGCTAGGATGACAGTTAACCCCAGACTATAATACAATCTGACGCAACAGTCGGTAAGGACGACACAATGGGCTCGTAATTGTAACGGAAATAGTTGGACTAGTACCAAGAAATGAGATGGCAGTTGGCGCCTTTCCAAACGGGCCCCTCAGCTGGTAATTGAGACACCAGACTTTATAAACGTCGAACCATTTTAATATTTAAAATATCATTCAGAAAAACCGAAAAAGCACGGAGCTTTACGAACAGACTAAATAATTCAGCAAGCGACAATAATAATAGTTGGGATATGCCATGCTGAGCCCCGTTGGCTGAAGTGCTTAGCATGTGAAAATCCCTTAAAGTTACACACGTTCAGGCAGGAGCCTGAACATTGACGACACATAAACTGGGACTTGGCTGGATTAGAATAAAGTCTAGTCAAGAAAAGGGGAGCGCTGCAATTAAATATGCAAATTAAAGTGCAGACAAGTAAGCAGTTGGAATCGGACTTAGACTCAGACTCAGCTGAACAGCTCCTGGATGTTAGAAAGTCGCCTCAAGCGTAAGGCGCCCTGAAGTATGCAAACATTTTGATCAAGCTAAAGCTTTAGCTCGCAATTCGAATGTTTCGTATACGACACGTGGGCCCGAGGACAACATTATCTAAATATATATGTGTGTGTGTGTGTGTGTGTGTGAGTTTTTTTTTTTTTTTTTTTCTGTTATAGGGGGGGAAGCATTAAAAGCCGAAAAGTGTGGGACTTTCACCCACTAAACCTAACCCCTACTCTCCATTTCCCTCTCGCGGCACAATCTACTAAATAGCACGTCGCAAAGGGGGAGATGGCCTGAAAAGCCTCATCTAGTATCTCGTCTAGAGTTTGAATTCGAATTGCGCTGTCTTTCAGCGCGACGCAAGGATTTGATGATCTCTGCACACATGTTGCTTACTGCAAGCCAATTGTTTTGCGAGCTAAGTAGGATGTCTAATAAGTCAGTGACTATAAATGGTCTCCCAATACTTAGACTTAGCTCTTCCCGTTCAGCAGAGAATCTTGGACAGACAAAAAAGACGTGTTCAGCGTCTTCAATGGACCGCGCACAGTGCGTGCAAAACGGATCCGTTTCGTGCTTAAACCTATAGAAATAGGATTTAAAGCACCCGTGTCCCGTCAGTAACTGAGTAATGTAAAAGTCGGTTTGTCCGTACTTCCTACTCACCCACGGCCGTAAGTCCGGGATCAACATTCTTGTCCAGCTGCCGTTGGTAGTAGCTCTCCACCTCTCCTGCCACTTCTCCTGGGTTGCCTGTCGTCTTAGGTTCTCGGGTCGCTGACTTGTGGTCTCATCTGCTAGCAAGTCCAGCGGAGCCATTCCAGCAAGAACCTGCGCTGCCTCCTCCGACACGGTTCGGAACGCGCATAGCACTCGGAGTGCACAGCGTCTGTATGCGGACCTGCATTCTCGGCTGTAAGACGGTAGTCTCATCGCTGGTGCCCATACCGGTGCTGCGTATAGGATTATCGAACGTACTACGCTACTGATAATCCATCGGGTTTGTTGGCATGGCCCTCCGGTGTTAGCCATTATCCGAGATAATGCATTCGCTGCCTTGCTCGCCTTGTCTCCCACATACCTCAGGTGTTCCTTGAAGCTCAGCCTGTGATCTATTATCACTCTTAGGTACTTTATGGCGTGTTTCGACGTAAAAGTGTTTTGTCCAACTATTATGCGGGCAGTCTCCACTCGCTTCCGGCTGCTGATGAGTACCGCTTCAGTTTTATGTGCTGCTAACGCTAATCCGTTCGTGTCCAGCCAGCTATTAACCTGTCTGATGGTCGCGTTGGTGTTGAACTCCACTTCTGCTAGTTGCTTTGCCACTGTGACTATGGCGATGTCGTCGGCAAATCCCACTATACTCGTTCCGATTGGTGTTGTCATCCGAAGAATTCCGTCATACATGACGTTCCATAGCACAGGTCCCAGTACCGAGCCCTGCGGTACGCCTCCCGTGATTGCGTACGTTCTTCTCCCCAACGCGGTGTCGTATACGAGGACACGATTCTCGAAGTAGCTAGACACCAGTTTGACCAGGTATTCCGAAATGCCGATTCGGTTTAGAGCTTGAATTATCTTTGGCCATCTTGCGGAGTTAAACGCATTTTTTACGTCCAGCGTCGTTACCAGGCAGTATTCTTTAGTGCCACCCCGCCATCTCGATCCTGCAGTCGCCTCCCGGGCTATGCTCGCCACCATATTAATGGCTCCGACAGTGCTGCGTTGCTTGCGAAAACCGAATTGTAGGTCGGAAAGGCCCCTGCGCTCATTGAGCTCGGTTTCCAGGCGGTTGCATAGGATGCGCTCGAACAGCTTGCCAACCACATCAAGCATGCATAGTGGTCTATAAGCCGAGGGGTCTTCGAGCCTCTGCAGTTTCCATCTGGTTGGGAAGATTCGGTGCCGCATGCATTGGTTGAACACCTCTGCAATGATGTTCGGGTGCGCTCCAACTATAGCTTTTACCGCTTTGGTTGGGATACCGTCTGGTCCAGGCGCTTTGTCGGCTTTTACGCGGGCTATGGCTCCAAGTACCTCCGCAGCATCCGTTAGCTGCGGTAGCGATGAATCTGCGGACCGCGTACATTGCTGGCTGTCTGCCAGGGTTGGGAACAGTGTGTAAACAATTACTCCGAGTTGTTCAGGGCTTGTGGGCATGGGGCTTCTTGCTAGCTTTCCCATCACTAGCTTATATGCCAGTCCAAAGGGCTGTCCGTCCGCTTCCTCACATAGCTTTTTCCAGCACAACGTTTTGCTCCGTTTGATGTTTTTGGTCAGTATCTTACGCTTGGCCCGGAAATCCTCTTGCAGAGTTTTTGCATGCTGCATGGCTTGTAGGTCCGAAGGCCTTTGTCTGGCATGCTTCATGGCACGCTGATACTGCCGCCTTGCTGTAAAGCAGTTTTGTCGCGCCTCCACGATGTCTTGGTTCCACCAATGTACTGGCTTGTGACGGTTACCACCTATCTTTTTTCGCAGCATCGCACCTCTGCATGCTGTTTCCATCGCTGTATGTAGGCTGTTGGCGCACTGCTCAGCATCTCCGCTGATCTGAGTGAGATCCAGCATGGTCAATAGGGCATCCTCATTTAACGTATCCGCTTTCCAGCCAGTGTGAGATTGCTGTACGGCGAGCATTCTTGGTTGGGCTCCAATTTGTCCAATAATGGCTAGGTGGTCGCTGTGCGTGTATATGTCCGAGACCTCCCACGTCATGTGCCTTGCTAGGCGTGGGCTAGCGAAGGTTAAGTCTATGACAGATCCTCTGCCTCCCTTAGAGTAGGTGTGTTTGCCGCCAGTATTCACCAAGGATATATTTACGCATGACAGTGCTTCCAGCAGCAGATTTCCACGCGCATTCGTCCTAGCGCTTCCCCAGTCTACCGACCATGCGTTGAAGTCTCCTGCAATTACTACTGGAGTGTAGCTGCGCGCATCGTCCGCTATGCCATCCATTGTTGCTGCGAAAACATCGGGCTGTATGCTTGGGGCTATGTAGCAGCTCTACCAGTAAATCCCTCCACACTTTACTCTGACATAGCCCGGAGACGCACTTCGCTCGGTCATTTGGACAGGTGGGTTCCCACATGCCCATATCGCCGCCCCATCCTGGTTCTGGAACCAGATGCCATCGTGCATTTGTCGATGGGGCTCGTTAATGATAGCCACATCAATCCCAAGGTCTCGTACAGTTTGCGTGAGTAGATCCTGGGCCGCTCTGCAGTGATTTAGATTTATTTGGATAAACCTAATCTTTTCTGCTATTTTTGACCGCCTTCGCATACAGAGGGCAGGCCCTACTTAGGGTGTTGTGTGCCGTGTCTTTCAGGCCTTCTCTCGCACATAGTATGCATTTCGACTGCTTCTTACATTCTTTTGAGGCATGCTGAGTGCCTCCGCAGTTGTAGCATTGGCCCGACGCATCATGACCGCTTCTACACCTGGCAGCTATGTGGCCGAATGCAAGGCACTTATAGCACCTCCTCGGCTCGTTCTTCTCGCGGATTTTGCAAACCGACCATCCGATTCTTAATTCGCCCATCTTAATTAGTTTATCTGCCATCTCCTTGGGCAGGACTAAGCTCGCCGCCTGAGTGCCACGATATGCCTTACGCAGTTTGGGAATTGCGTCCGCCGGAATGTCTCCATCAATTGTTGCGAATACTGCATTTTGCACTTCTTCACTTGTGGTAAACTCGGATATCTCTCGAATCTCCAAGGTTATCTTGTCGGCTATCGACTTGACATCTGCGAGTTTGCCAAGCCTATCTTGCACCGCTTTTAGGAGCTTTGAAGTTGACTCGTCTCCAGGCTTGCCCATCTGTAGAAGAATTTCTCCTGCTGCTGTTCGTCTGATGCCACTAACCGACTCTCTGTACTCCTGTAGAGACGTATCACTCTGCACCGTTTTTAGCACTTCAGCGTAAGCGGCTGGGTCTTTGCATTTGACCAGTAGGGCATCCGGTCTGCTGCGTCTCTTAGGAGGCGCTTTCTTGCGCGGCTTTACCATTTGCCATGCTCCTTCTGGCTTCTTTTCCATGTGCTTTTGCACTTTTTGGTCCGTTGGCTTGGTTGTCTCCTTGTTGCCCCGGGCGTCTCCAATTTTCTGGGGGCTTCCTCCATCGTGCTCGCCTTTATTACCCTTAGAGTCCTTATGTCGTCTTTTCGTGTTTGGCGTATGAATGCCTAGTTCTTGGCGCCGTTTCGGGTCTTTAGCCTTGCCGAATAACGGTGACGTTTGCGACGCTTGGTGCGATCGTATCACCTCCTTCGCCTTTTCGTCGTGGAGCTGAATAGCCGACAGCTCAAACAACGTCTTTATGCTCTCGATCGAGTCCCTCATAGCTTGGTGAATGCTCCTTCTTTTGCCGTCTGCCAGCATTTCCACGAGCGTAGCGATCTCTTCACCCAGCTTACAGAGCGCGCTTCTGCCAGATACCGACTCCGTGCTGCTTTCTGGAGTTTTTTCAGCCACCATGCTGGTTTCCATGCAGGTTTCGGTCGTACCGGTATTCGTCGTCGTTTGCGGTGGCGATCTCGCCATCTTACTGCCCTTGCCAAAGACCAGCAGCGCAGTTTCTTCACTTGCAATCTGTTGACTGCAATTTTGGGATAGGGGTAAATGGGGTGGTGGGGGAGGGGGGGTTTTGTTTTTGTTTGTGTTTAAACTCATCGTATATAGTTGGGTCCCGGCTTCAAGTCGTTGTCATTGGTTGTTGTACAGTCGCCTACTTGACCCCATGGTTATCTTTGCATGCAGTGAGGCCATGCGAGGGTTGACACAATACTTCATGGGTAATTGTGTTCAGAGCCGGATCGGCGTTGGTCGGGAATCTGGCATCCGAGCCTGTACCGCCAACTAAATGGCGACAACCGTTGAGCGTACTTGGAGACCTGCCAAGGTTTTAACGGGACGGGGGCAGCGGCAGCATTAACCCTGCAGCCATTTCAGCTCGGTATCACCCGGCCTACTGAAGTACAGGAATACTGCGCGCTGTCAGCCCAAAACATCTATTTTCCGAAGGTGGCGTCCAGTATGTCGTAATCAAGGCTTTACTGGGCTCGGCCTTGATGTCACTTTCGTCGCCTCCTGCAACCAGCAGTGACTCGCTACGTGATTATAAGCCGCGCAAGGTATAAGCTACTGCTGCTTCTAGGGCTCCAACGGTGGCCAAAAGTTTCCAATTGACTTTTAACCGTTGGGAGTTTAACCGCTCCAACTCGGTCACCAGAGCCCCCTTTTTTTTTTTTTTGGTACACCGCATAGCGGTGTGTGTGTGTGTGTGTGTGTGTGTGTGTGTGTGTGTGTGTGTGTGTGTGTGTGTGTGTGTGTGTGTGTGTGTGTGTGTGTGTGTGTGTGTGTGTGTGTGTGTGTGTGTGTGTGTGTGTGTGTGTGTGTGTGTGTGTGTGTGTGTGTGTGTGTGTGTGTGTGTGTGTGTGTGTGTGTGTGTGTTGAGTTTCTATTTTAGCTTTAGAAGATCGCAAGTATCTTCCGGAAGTCAAATAACAATAAACAAATATTTTAAATATGTTATGAGCTTGCCTTAAAGCATGTTTTTAATTTCAAGTGTAAATTGTTAATATACTTTTATTTTAAATGCTCAAAATAATAAAGAAAATGTACAACTTAAGCAGAGGTCAGCAGGTCACTGACCCCAAGGGCAAGAAACGAGCCTGTTCGTGCCGCTGCCTTTTATACTAATCCCAAGTGTATACAAGTTATGACAATAGATCTGGTCTAACGACATTATACAACCAAATTACCCGCCTACTTTTCCCCGACATGATTCTCAATTTTCAACAGTCAAAAATGTCGTTGCCACCAACTTTGCCTTTGGGAATGGCCTCCCATCATGACTACGAAATGAGGATGATAATGAGTTTGCAATCTTATATTTACGTACATATAAATCAGAGCTAGGCTTATTAATTATCCTAACAAATTTACCAGATTTAAACCAAACTTGGCAGCCTCTTTAGTGTATTTTTTTATCCTTGTTTGTTATTCTCAGGCTTTTAAATCTATCATTCACAATTCTCAATAGAATCAAAGTCCTTGCAACAATAAGCATAATTGCAATACAATATGTTATATGAAAATGAAAAGTATATGCGAAAGCTTTTCATATTTAATCTGACATTGAGCAATGAAGTCAATTTCTCACCTCTTTTGCAGAACAGGGATTTTCAATTGCTGCTGAGACGTGAATTCACAAAAAGAAAATAAGCCCCCATCCTCATTCCGCTGAGGTTGACTTCAGCATGAAAATGCTTCTCTTCATATCAGGAAATCTGTCAAGTGGGTACCTGCCATTGATCTTGAGTGGGGCAGTTTCCTAAATTATTTTCTTTTCTGTTTTTGAAAAAGGGAGTAATGATTGAATGGCTGATAAACTCGGTGCGAACAAGTAGCGAAAAAAGAGTGATAAAGGCTTTTGGGGCTTTTTGAAAATTATTTTCAGATTTTCTCCAATGTTTATTCTGATATCTATAAATAGCACAACTATCACACAGAACAGGTAAATATGTAGAACTCAATGTTAACATTTATCTGCTAGTCAAAAATATAAACTGTGCGCACAAAATTCAACAGCTGCCGGATGTTCCCAACAGCGGTATACTCTGTGTTTCCAGACTTACGGAAATTTCGTTACAACAGACCGACAGCAAGATTTGTATTCCACAAATCAAAAATATTTTTTCACCATTTTCGAAACAGAGTATACAAACGATGTGAAGCGATGAAGTTGATTGTGAATTTTATTTAAAATTTGGAGAACTTGAATGTGCTTAATGCGAAAACAATATCAAATGTTTTAATAGTTTTAAGTAGTGTATTGATAAATTTATGAAACTTTTATTTAACCTCTTCAGGGGCTCTTCAATTGCCAATTAAGTTATATATGTCTATTTCTTTGAATTTTCTCACTGAGTTTTAAGCAATCGCGATATGACTTGGCATAAACGCAGTTATTGCATTTAACATCTTTTTTGCTTGGATCTCTTTAAGAGTATTAAGACTTCGGCATTTCGAAGCAAATTTTTCATTCTTGCTTTGGAAGTGCAAAATGCATTTGCTCAAGTTACTTAACTATGATTCAACAGAAATTTCAACATCACTTTGTAAATGTGGCTTCGTGTTTGCGAAAGCAAATTATTTATACGTCCTGTTGATCTTGTTTGATAATGGCTCTCTCACTTTCCTTTTGTGTTGTCATCAACAACAAAGTAAGAGTCTAGATGTCAGTTTTGTAAATGTTTGTCATCAGCTGCTGTGGGCTGTTTATATTTATGTTAGTTTGTTTGTTCATTTTGGTTAACAACAGCTATTGGCTAATTGATGTGTGCTTTTATGTGACTGAAGTGCAACTGAAGCTAGGTAAATAAAACGAGGTTCAACAATAAGAAGGACATTTTAAACTTTGTCCTTAAATACTGCAATGGAAAGAAGCTCCAAAGAGTGTCCCAAATAAAATGCCACCGACTGGCAGACTGACAGACTGGCAGACTAACAGAATGACAAACTGACACAATGGCAGTCGAACAAGATACAAACGTTTCTTTCAGCACCTCTCTCTGTTTTCTTCCTTCTGAGGCTGAGCAAGTGACAAGCCAAAATGACTCGTCCTTTGGGATATGCAATGCTATTGTACATTGTGTTCTATCTGTTTGGAGAAACGACAACATCATCATTACGCAGCAGACTCAAACACTTGGTATGCAGGCAGCACCCAAAGCTACAGCAACTGCTCTTCTTTTTTCCTATTTTTTTATTTATCATTTGGGGGAAAGCAATTGAATCACAAAATGGTGGAGCAAATTCCACAGTCTCTGACAAAATTAGTGACAGGCAAATATGACCCCAACATAACGGCCAGGTCTGTGTTAATGATGATGACAGAAAGAACCTCTTTGTTGTTGTTGCCATCTACTTGGCCAACTTGACATTTTAAGCGCAGTCCTGTTGTCATATCAACGCTGACATATGTCACGACGAGTGTCTCTGCCCCCCTCCGCCCTCTCCTTTAAGTTGGTGACATATGTGAAGATAGAGAACCGCAGGAGGCGACACGTGTTTGTCAGCGTGTCAAGCGGTTTTGTTCTCGTGTGTGGCAACTTAGTTGACAGACAATGCAGCAGTTGGTGTAAAAGAGATTTATGACAGTTTTTAAAATATTTCAAAAATACATTCCAGTTAGCCTGAGCTGATTTAATAAGTTAACATAATAGTGACACTTTCAATGTTGATATTTTAACCTGCATAGTATTAATACTGACCAAAGAATATAGAAACCACGCAAAAAAACAAAAGCACACAAACAAAATATAAAAAAAATTATTTAACACAAATGTGGTTCTTTTTGTACAGTTGTCCATTATAATGTTATTATTGTTTAATGTGCTTTTCATGTACGTCATTTTGCCAAGCAGAGCTGCCCCTTGGGGATTTGAGTCCCACAAATTGACTGGCTGAAATCGTGACTGCCAGTTTTATGCTGGTGCACGCATGGCTTATACGTAATGTGCGGTATTTGGGCTTTATGTAATGTGACTTGCCTTAAACTAAACTTGGTATTTACTGTTAAAGCTCACTGCACATGATTTCTTGGGTTTCCCACCTTTTCAGCCCAATTGGAGCGACACTTTGTGGGCATGGTCACAGCCGCAGGACGTCCTTGTATGTATGTGTGTGTGTGACTCCAACACCTTGTTTTCATTGTCATTCCAACTGCGAGCGCCTCATGTGGTAATTTTCCGGAACCCTTTTGTTGCTGTTTTATTGCTTTTTTTATTCTTTATTATGCTTTTATTATTATTACAACTGTGTGGGCATTTTTTTGTTTGTTTCATTGTTTCGAATTAGCCAAGGCAAACAATGTACATATAAGTATAAGCACAAAGTGCTGATGCATTGATAATTAAATATGCCAACATGCCAACTGATGGCTATTATACATGTGGTTAGATGGCTTTAAGGTTGAATGACAGACACATTGGCAGAATGACTGCCTAACTGATACATATGTAGAGTTAGACAGGACGACTTGACTTGTACATAATGAGATCTACATAATGATTCTTATGTCAATGGCTTGCAAATGAAATGCTTTCAATACAAATTTGCGACAGCTGCAAGTGCTGATTGATTTATATGATATAAGCCCAGTTCATCAAGCGTATTCCCATTCACTTTATCAACGGAAATGATAAAAAATGATAAATGATACTCAAAGCATGCGTAAGAAGATTATCTCAAAGCATGTTTTATACAAAAAATACATACAATTCTCTATTTAAGGACCATAATTGAAATCTATCAACGAAGTCCGAAAGCCCAATCTGAAAATGTCTTACAAATTTCAGCTTCTCTTTACCTGATGTCAAATAAAGTTTAAATTTTCTGTAGTATTGATGCCATTTTTTGTTTAATAACACAAAATATTGATTGATATTTCAGTGTAGATTTATTTTCAGTAAATAAATTCTCATGCGACCCACAGATTTTCTAAGGAATTCCGTTTAATGCTTTGTTAAGTTGCTACGTTTTCTTTTTTCTCTGTTGTGCTTTCAGTAATTAAATAACTGCCTGCTACTTAAGTTTAGCTAATTGGGTAATAAATATGGGAATAACAAGACTAATACAATTTATAAGGTACATAAGGCTGATATACTTACTTGCTTATAAAAATGATATCAGACAATTGACTTTGGTAGCAGCTATTTGATTTGTGTTTCCAGCAGCTCGTTTACTTATGTTTCCGTTTTTGATTTTTGTTTATTTTTTGTATTTTGCTCGAAATTCGTTTTCACTTTAAAATGAACACTGCCTTGTATAATTAACATAGATATAAATATTATTACAAGGATAATGTAAATTCACAGTAGGGGTATGACAGTTGCCGCTTTTGACGTTTTACGCTTTTATGCATATAATTTTTATTAAACGTATACTCCATGCGGCACACACACTGTACTGTTAAATTGTTTAAATTCATATGCGCATAATTGTGGGCTAAAAACCTTTTAATGTTCAAACGTACCGCGACCGTCTCGACTGTTGAACAGCAATTATAGGATTTCAAATGCGAAGGAGTCACGAAATAAATGAAAATAGTGCAGCTCGAAAAAAAAGAAAGCAAAACTATTCACAGAGTGTGCGTGTGTGTGTATGAGTGTGAGTGTATGCAAATAGCTAATTTCACTAGAACAAAAACATTAGAAAACTAGAATAATAATATGCCATTCATTTCTGTCAGAAAAGAACGAGTTTTGCTGAATTACACATGATATGTTTGTAGGAATGGGAGATTAAAGGGAAATGAGTGGCATAGGCTAGGCAAAAGTGAATGCAACTTAGAGCGAAGAAGACACAAAGAGAGCGAATTATGTCAGGCGAGACAATTATAAAGAGTCGTCAGTCGCTGAAGTTGCAGCTAAGCACTGAAGCGTATGAGTTAAAAGAGTTGTTTAAAGAATCGGAAATTTAAATATCGTACTACTTTTGTTTGTTACAATCATATCCAATTTGTTCATTTATATAAGCTATATATAAACATTAAATAAACAATTATAAATTTGTAACCCTACAAATTTAATGGGGGCTCAACCGGGATAGTTCTTAATACAACGAATAAAGTATGCGTTAGCATACAAGTGAAATGATTTACATATGAACAAAATACGAAGACGAAGCTTACAAGAAACGACGAGAAGTGAGCTGTGTATGCGTAGAGGCGTACAAGAACGACGAGAAGTGGCCGTGTGTGTGTGCGTAGAAGCGTGCAAGCGTAAAGGAAAAGGCGAGAAGTATTTGCGACGAAGCAAATAAGAGTACGCTGCCTGAACGTATAGACAACGAGGGAGAGGCAGACAGCAGTGCTACCCATCAATGGTGCTGCACGTATAGACAACGAGGGAGAGGCAGACAGCATTGCTACCCATCAGTGGTGTGGCGCGTGTGGACATCGAGGGAGAGCCAAGCTGCAGTGCTGCCAATCAGAGGTGCTGCCAGAGGTGCTGCGCATGTAGATATCGAGGGAGAGGTAAACAGCAGTGCTACTCATCAACGGTGCAGCCAAGACAACAACAAGCCGCTGGTATCACGTGTTTTTATAAATTAGTTAAAATTTGTAAAGTTAAAAAATTAAAGTATTAGTATTATTATTAATTCATAACAGTTCTTCACATATTGTAACCGATATCTTAAAACAAAGCAATGGATGCGAGATCCATTTTGTCATTAACAGTGCCCTTACTAAGGCAGAAGCTGACTGAATTGGGTTTAAGCACAGTGGGTACAAAAAGTGTTCTGCAAGACAGACTTTTGGACCATTTCCAGTTAGACGATGTTGAGGTTGAGGCAACAGAAGAAGCAACGAGCGAAACAGGTACAAACAGCGAGCAAGTTATTAATCAGAATGCTTCACACAATTCACACTCCGAGATGTCCAAGATAGCATTTATTATTTCTCCGGATCAGACCAGGAAGACGTTAATCACTGGTTAGATGAGTTTGAAGATGTAGCTATTACAGTTGAATGGGATAGTCTGCAAAAATATATTTATGCTAAACAGCTTCTGAGTGGTGTACAGGGTTGGGATAAACTTAAAAGTTTGTTGCGAAGTGAGTTTGGAAAGGAGTTATGTTCAGCAGAAATACATAAGATGCTAAGACTCAGGCAGAAATAGCCAAAAGAAACGTATATGGAGTTGTTGTATAGTCTGATTGAGATATGCAAGCCTAAAAAGTTAGAAGACGAAAGTCTAATAGTATACTTTATCGATGGCATTTCTGATAGCAAGGCTGGGCTGTATCGGTCAAATAATGTCAAGGAGTTGAAAAAGGAGCCATTTACGAGAAGGTTAGAGGTAATGCACCAATTAAAGATTGGAATGGATCGATATATCAAAACAATGTGAGGAAAGAAAACTGCCAATTGTTGTAAAACAAGAACATTGTCCAGATTAAATCACCACAAATGAGTTTAATTTTCAAAAACTTTGTTGCCCAAGATATTTCATTCGGTGCAATGATTGATTGAGTGACTTATGATTGATGAGAGAAGACGTGTTTCGTAAATTTAAAGGAATAAATCTGACGTACAACAGTAAGCAACTAAAAGACATTGGAAATGGTACTCTAGCCACCATGGGATTCTTCGATATAAATTTACCAGCAGACGATACGAGTTTTAATGTAACTTTTCATGTAATTTAACATAATGAGTTAGATTATGCTGCCATTATCGGAAACGATGCACTAAGAAATGTTAATATTTTGTTTAGTACTTCAGGTGTTCAGTTTATCAAAAAGGAAAACGAAGTCGGGTTTGCAACACCATTTAGAACAATGTGTGGAAAGGAGATCGTCGAAGAGAGTCAGATAACGAATGCAATTGATTTGCAACATTTGGAGGAAAATCTGAACGCCGAGACGGAGAAAAAAATAATTGAGCAGTACAAGCCATTAAAATCAATAAAATCACCAGTTGAGATGAAGATAATACTGGTTGATGATGAACCAATTTATCAACATCCAAGACGTACTTCGTTCGAAAACAAGTGTTTCATCAAAAAGCAAGTTCAGGAGTGGTTGGACGAAGGGATTGTTGTGCCGAGCTTTTCCGAGTACGCATCGCCAGTAGTTTTGGTGTCAAAGAAGGATGGTTCGAAACGTTTCTGTTACGACTACAGGAGACTAAACTTGAAAATAAAAAGGAACAATTTTCCGATGACGTTGATAGATGATGTGCTGGATCGCTTGCAGAGCTCAAAAGTGTTCACGACCTTGGCTTTAGCAAATGGATTCTTGCCGTTTTGTTGGACCTATTCTCAGGGAGCTGATGCATGCAAAGAAAATTGTTGTCTACATGGTCGACATAATTATTCCAACCAAAGACGAGCAAAGCGGATTGACGATCTTGAAAGAAGTTTTAGAAGTAGCATCTAAAGCAGGATTACATATCAGGTGGGAAAAAGGTCAATAACTTTTCTAGACTATTGCACCAACTAAATCGAAAATAAATGCTGTCGTTAATTTTCCCGTTCCCAAAAGCCGCAAAGCGCTAGAGAGATTCCTGGGATTGACATCATATTTAAGTCGTTTTATAAAAGGATATGCTCTTGCAGGAAAGCCGTTAAGTGATCTGCTCCGCAAAGAAAGTAAAACACATGATGGTAAAAGCATCGAGCTAAATGATGAATGTTTTATATGCTTTGAAAATGTAAAGAATCTGTTAGATACTGCTTTGGTTTTAAGACTTTGCGATCCCACTGCAGTAACGGAGGTGCACACAGACGCCAGCAAGTATGGATTTGGAGGAATTCTTATGCAGAAGGACTCGGTGGATCAACTTTTTCATCCAGTCGAATTTATGAGCCGGTAGACGACACCATGCGAAGAAATTACAGTGCTTATGAGTTGGAAGCATTGGCAGTTGTAAACGCAGTAAAGAAGTGGCGAATCTATCTATTAGGAATTGCGTTCACCATAGTCACAGATTGACATGCGTTTGTGATGACTATAAAAAAGGATGATGTCCCGCCGAGAGAAGCCAGATGGGCAATGTGTCTACAGGAATTCAAATATACAGTTGAGCATCGATCTGGAAGCCAGATGAGTCGATTAAATTGCTTTCTTATCGAGGATTCGAAAAAATATCGTTTAAGGAATGAACAGGACAATGACGCCTGGATAAAAGCAATCAAAAGAATTTTGGAAAGTTTGGAGATCTACGAAGATTATTTTTTGATAAACGGTGTACTCTATAAGGACTTAGTAAAAGAGCTGTTAGTCGTTCCAGATGCCATGCAAGATGAAATAATTGGAATAGTTCACCGAGAAGGTCACTTCGGAGCCAAGAAAACGCGAGAATTGCTGGAGAGGTCGTACTATATCCAGAACGTTCAAAAAAAAGGTTGATAAATTTGTCAAATCCTGCATTGAGTGTTTGGTCATTGATGCCAAACGAGGCAAGAAAGAAGGATTGTTAACACCTATCGACAAAGCCCAGGAGCCACTTGGAACATTTCACATCGATCACGTTGGTCCTTTGACCGATACGAAGAAAAAATACAACCACATAATGGCAGTTGTTGATGGATTTTCAAAATTCGTGTGGTTGTATCCAACTCGATCTACAGGCACTGATGAAGTTATAGCCAGATTGGATAAGCAAGCAGCTATTTTTGGAAATCCTAGACGCATCGTTACTGACAGAGGCACAGCTTTCACTTCTACATCGTTTAAGGAATACTGCAGTGAACAAGGAATCCAGCTTTTACATATCACAACAGGCATGCCAAGAGGAAATGGACAAGTGGAACGGATTCACAAAATTGTTATCCCGATGCTCAGCAAACTAAGCCAATCTAATCCATCGAATTGGTAGTCTCACGTAGAAAGACTTCAGCAAATAATAAATGACACGCCACCTAGAACTACGAAGTATTCACCTTTTACTGGCCTAAACATGCGAAGACCAAATGATGATCTAAGGAAACTGTTAGAAGATTTAGATATAGAAGAACTACTACAAGCGCGAGGAAATAAGAAAGAAAGTACAAGAAAACATAGAAAAGATCCAACAGGAAAATAGAAATAGCTTTCATGAGAAAAGGAAACCAGAATTTAACTATGAAGTAGGTGATTCAGTAGGAATTAAGAGAACCCAGTACGGAACTGGCATGAAACTCAGACCTAAGATTTTCGGACCCTATAAGGTCACAAAAAAGATGAGACATGGGCGCTATGAGGTAGAAAAAGTCGGAAATCAGGAAGGACCTAAAATTACTACTACAGCCGCCGATTTTATGAAAAAATGGAGTTCCTTCAGGGGCGAATAAAATTGCAGGATGGCCGAATGTAGGAATGGGAGATTAAAGGGAAATGAGGGGCATAGGCTAGGCAAAAGTGAATGCAACTTAGAGCGAAGAAGACACAAAGAGAGCGAATTATGTCAGGCGAGACAATTATAAAGAGTCGTCAGTCGCTTGTGAGCCGTCGCCAAAGTTGCAGCTAAGCACTGAAGCGTTTGAGTTTAAAGAGTTGTTTAAAAAATCGGAAATTGAAATATCGTACTTCTTTTGTTTGCTACAATCATATTCAATTTATTAATTTATATAAACTATACATAAACATTAAATAAACAATTATAAATTTGTAACCCTACATGTTTATACCTTCGTTGGAGTTAGTATTTATATGCGTTTAATTTCGATACGAAATAGGTGACATATGTTGCATGTGGGCCTTTGCCTATCGATAGCGGAGCAAAGATATTGGATTTAGGTGGCAACGCCGCTTGTTAAGAGTAGCCGTTTTGAATTTTGGCTGTCTCTTTTGTGCTTCTCTTTGTCAAATATTGAAGTCAAAGTACGCTCGCTTATCCGAAAGGGCATAAGCGAGAGTATGATAAAGTGGGATAATTCAAGCTTAGCGGAAAGGCCACGACATTGTCTTCATTTTGGAGGTCAGTTGTAGAAAAAGCATGCAGCGTCGAAGTCATAAGTGAAGGTGCGCAGCAAATCTTAAGTGTAGTGCGTTAGTGTTTGCATAGTGTAAAATTGCTTTAATGTAGAGTATAATTACAGCATCACCCGTATGTGTCGCAAGGCCCTCCCGAAGCTCAACTTTTTATCGTGCGCAGGCGCGCCTCGCAAACATAACCTCGCAGGGCCGTAGCAGCCCCTCGGCGAGTGAAGGTTGCACACTAAGTGTGCCTAGTGAGGGTGCTCCACTGGGTTACTGTGGAGTGGAACAACACCCGCAGCCCCAGATTACGAGGCAGTTCACCAATCCGCTAATTGGTGATCGTGCGGAGTACGCCCAGCGTTGTTCACGCAGCAGCCTTAGCGAGTTTGCGGAGTTTTTGTGTTGTTGCCGAATGCCAGAGCCTGGCATAATCTTCGGGTCTGCCTTGACGCATCGTGCCCACACTGAAGGCTGAAATTAAGCGTTGACGGGGATAATTGTGGTTGACAACGCCACCATCCAACACCGTCGCGCAGACGCACTGCCGTCTACACTTGTATCTGTGTTTTAAATTTAATCCCTTTGTTTATTGTACATTGCAACTAAAAGCATCAGCATATTGTTCAAGTGTTAGTTTGTTATTGTTTACAAAAATCAGCTGATCGGTTTAGTCGCTTTTGTTTGGCCGCCTCAGCCCCGGCAGCACAGCAACCGCTGCCGCTGTTAAGTTAACAGCCGGCTGTTTGTTTATAGTGAGCCGCTGTTAAGCAAGCTCAATTAAAATGTATAATTAATTGTATTTGTTTGTTTATATTTAAAATTAAGATTTAGTAACGATTTTTTCGCCTTTAAAGTAACTATGAAATAATATGCCGATACTTAGTTGCCATGGATGCTATTTATAGGAATGTCATTATACTTAATATGCCTTTGCTTATTTAACAGAACATCACGCTACGTCATCCTGGGCCCAAGATCAACGTATATAATTTAATGATGTGTGAGTACAATATATATGGAAAAAGTAAGTGTTATTGACATGACTTAATAATATCCGCCCCCTTATTTATCGGCTTAATTTACTTATTTGGCCCTTCTGGCCTAATGTAAATTAAATTCAAACGCTAACGATTTTTTTTGAATATGGCACATTAGTGTGACCATCTATTTTTGTAATCCTGTTTATTTATTTACTAATTTATTTATATGTATATTATTTAATGCCCTAATCTACCGCATTATTATTTACGTGCGCGTTAGGTTTGGTTAAAACACAAACCACCTTTGTTAGTTATATATTTAACATGCCCAAGAAAGGCCAATGTTAACCTTCAATGAGGGCATTCCCTAAATTAATTAATTATGTTAGGTTATTCTTATTATTGAATTAAATGCACTTTTATAACGTTTAATATGTCTGGTTAAGTGTAATTTGTGGAGGAGAGGGGAAATTTAATGTTGTTTGGATAGGTGCCAGTTAAAATCTGGCATTATAGGGTGTTGTTCTAAAATTATGATTTAACAACACAGGCAGGGCGGGTACGCTGTGGCGATAACAGCTGAGCCACCGCTTCAATGCCGAAGTTTTTGATATCGTTTCTGTTGTTGTCTTTTGGTTTGTTTTGTATTTTTTTGTAGTTTAGTGATGATTTCGTGTTTTTCGTGATTGTACGTGACGGCGGGCATGGGTAGACCCACCCCTAAAGAGAGAACTGTCTGGCCGGCGCTGCCCCTTAGTAACTCGTTCGTAACAACATGGCGCCCAATTAGAAAATGTTGCACGGCGTTCCCTTTTGGGCAGCATCGATGCAATCTTTTCGTTTAAATTAAATAAAAATATGAGAGGACGAAATCTCGCGAAAGTGGTCTGCCTTTTTGGTCATTCCGAATCCGCGACTTGTAAGGAGCGAAGACTCACTTCAATCGCGCGGTCCACGGATGACCGAAAGGACATTCGCACAAGGATAGGGACATATAGGGACAGAATAGGACTTGGAGGCTATCATTATGTTTTCTTTGTCAAAAGCGTTTAAGTCGCAATTGGTGCCGGTGTGTCATCGCTGCTTATTGAGAGCAGGCGATTCGCCACTGGTTCGTATCCTGGTGGACTTTTGTGAAAAGAAAAAGGCTGTGATAAGAATTATGTGATATAGAAGAGTTAGTTTTTTGTTGTTGATGTCCTATAAGGTCATGGTAGATCTTGGAGGCTGGGGCGTTTTAAGTGAAGGCGCGTACATTGCTCCACGGTTTATTTTTTGTCGGGACCGTTCAAGTCGCAATTGGTGCCGGTGTGTCATCGCTGCTTATTGAGAGCAGGCGATTCGCCACTGGTTCGTATCCTGGTGGACTTTTGTGATGGGAACGATTCTGTGATAAAATACTGTGATATAGTATAGGTTAGATAGTTTTTGTTTAGGCGACGATGTTATTTAAATTATTTTGTTTGTGCGTAATCACATAATCGTCCGTTTTCTGCAAGTCTGTGATCGTCAACGATCTGGCTTGGGGTCTGGTGTCCCGTAGGATCTTTAAGTCGCTACGCGTTGCATCCGGAGTCCAGTTCAGAGGGAAGATAATCAGATTTTCTTGAAAACGCAACGGATTAATTAATTCGGGTGGGGCAAGGATCTTGACTATCGGCCATCCACCAGTGGGATGACCCGTATAGTCGACTATCATGCCCGAATTCGGTAATGAAGTGGCAATAGCGTAGTCTGGATGATGGCATTCCGGCAAATCAAAATTATTCCCTCTCCTCCTTTTTGTTTATGATTTATTTTTGAGAGACAATTTGTGTTCAGCGTTGTTGAGTGAAAATTTTGATTTTTTTTGTTTTTGTTCGGTTGTTTTGATTGGGTAGGTTATTAGTATTTATTAATTCGGATTAGTAATCTATTAAAAATTTATAACGGCCCTAAAATGTCGACAGGTGGTCAGCAAGGTGATCACCACCATCATACTCGCTCGAAAGGCGCACCGTCTGACGAGTTGACGTGGAGCGACAACGAAGGTGCCAGTAATGGGCATCTGCCGCCGTTGAACATGCGCACAGGACTGCTTCACACCCCACCTCGAGTCGGGAGCTCTGAGTACCCGCGATTACCACAGAATCTGGGCTCGACTGAAAAGTCAGCGGTGAACGCAGCGATGGCGCAGGCTCAGGCTACTTATAGGCAGTCTTTGTCTCCGAATATCAGCGAAGTGCTGCGAGAGGAAATTAGAATCGGGATGCAAAACATGATGCAGCTTTTGGGTGAAGCACTTCGTCCACTCGCGGGTCTGCAAAACCTGCCCGGCATGTTAGTTCCTGACCCACTTCAGACCGCTAGACCTTTATATAAGGAACCCCCTCCGGTGGCTCCGAAACCCCTTGGGGCGGTACCCAAACAACGCAATAGCGAACAGGGTCGTGAGATAACTCCGCCGCTAAAGCCGAGGCGTTCGAATTTCGAATACGAAAGGGGTAGACCGGATTTAGAAGATCTACAGGCTCGCGAATGGCGCAATCCTTTTGCGAATCAACGAGAGAGCGAGGATGATAGAGGCAGGGAAAATGGGCGTTACGAACCCATCTACTCTAATTACTCGGAGAGGACCAACCATTCATGGCAAGTGGACAGGTGGGGAGTGTCTTTTGACGGAAATAGTCGTCAGGCCTCCGTGGAGGATTTTGTGTTTCGGATTGAGTTCCTGCAGCACCAATTTCGTTGCCCCTGGGGAGAAATATTGCGTACTTTCCACACCTTACTCTCGGGTAAAGCTAGAGATTGGTATTGGCTCCATGTACGCCAATCAAGAGTCGACAGTTGGCCATCCTTGAGGAGTGCTTTGCTAGATAGATTCCGAGGTCCTTGGACCGAGCACGATAAGATGCACGAGTTGTTAAAACGGGAGCAACAGTCAGGAGAAATGGTGGAAGATTATATACATGCGATGCGACAACTAGCGTCTCGTTTGCAGAAGCCTTTAACGGATCGTCACTTGGTGAAGATCATCAAAAAGGGTCTGCGCGAGAACTTAGCCCGCTACTTGTACGCTATGGATCTCTTCACAGTAGACCAGCTGCGAGACGAAGCGTGCGAAGTAGAAGCTACTTTTGGAAGGCGATATAGCCGACCAACATATGGTGACTCACAACGTTTCGTGGGGAAGAAAGCAGTGGTCGAAGAGATAGGAGAAGAGCACGAAGAAGTAGTAGAAGAGGCGAGGTTTGTACCAAGGCGTCTAGGGCGATCCGACTTCCGTGAGTGTCCCTCGACAGAACGGAAGCTTTTCTGTTATAAGTGTGGTTGTCCAGGAACCGTATCGACAAAGTGTCCCGAATGTTTGGGAAACGGTCCAGTGAACGTGAAAATAACGGGGGACTCACGTTCGAGAGCACCACCCCAGTAGGAGAAGGGTTAGAGTCAGAGCAGGAGAAAGTTAGTAGGATTAAGGATGCATGTAGGGTTAAGGTTACTCTTCGTCATTTTCCCCATGAGGAAAAGATGAGGAAATATTTAGAAATAAGAAATAGGATATTTAACACTAGGCAATTAGATGGGATGAGAATGGTGACTCGCCGAGTGAGAAAAGCACGAGATCGCTTTCGGAAACGTCGCGAAGTGAAGGGGCAGGTCGTAGAAGCGATCGCCCGAGGTGAACAGTCCGACTCGCGCGTCTTTGCCGAAGTGGTGGTGGGCAATCAAGCCATACGAGGTCTCTTGGACACAGGCGCTAGTGTCAGTTTGCTAGGGAAAGGGAGTCGAGAATTCCTTGAGGAACTTGGGGTACCGATGCAGCGTTACTTGTCAATAGTTCGTACTGCTGGCGGAGAGGATCGGTCGATTATTGGCCGAGTTGAGTTACCAGTGAAGTACGAGAATCAGAGCTAGAACATAACGTTTTTCATATGCCCTTATCTGGAGCAACGAGCATATTTCGGGGTTGATTTCTGGAGAGTTTTCAAACTTGCACCCTCAATTTTAGGTCCCGCAAGGCCTGAACCCTCTATCAACAAGGTGGAAGAGTTGCTAGCCGGTACGATGAGGCACTATTGGGATGAGGAAGAGGAAGTGGTAGAAAGTGAACCAGATTCTTGGGAGTTGTCTAGAGAGAAAAGAGTGGAGTTGGAAAACGTAAAGGGAGAGTTTTTAACTTTCGAACAAGCAGGGTTGGGGAATACCGGTATGTAACGACACACTATTGATTTAGTTGAGGGCTCCCAACCTTTCAAAGATCGACCCTATCCGCTGTCTCCGGCCATGCAAAAAGTAGTGGACAAAATGTTGAGTCTTAATATCATCGAGGAAAGTAACAGTCCGTGGAGTAACCGAACCACCGTAGTTCGACGGCCGGGCAAAGATCGTTTCTGCCTCGATGCACGTAAGCTCAACAATTTGACGGTAAAAGACGCTTATCCACTACCCTGCACAGAAGGCATCCTCTCCAGAATTGATAGGACACATTTCATCTCCAGCGTCGATTTAAAATTCGCTTACTGGCAAGTAGAGTTGGACGAAAAAAGTAAGCCTTACACAGCCTTTACGGTTCCTGGCAGGCCCCTCTACCAGTTCCGAGTCATGCCATTCGGCCTATGTAATGCAGCACAGAGACTGGTTCGTCTTATGGACAAAGTTGTACCCACTGAGTTGCGATCTAACGTCTTCGTTTATCTAGACGATCTGTTGATCATAGCTTCCGATTTTCAGACCCATCTCAAGTATTTACGTAGAGTAGGCCAGTGCTTGAGGGAAGCGAATCTCTCCATCGGATTGCAAAAATCAAAGTTCTGTTTCAAAGCCCTGAAATACTTAGGTTTTAACATTGGCGGTGACATGCTACGCATGGACCCCGAACGCGTCATAGCAATCCAAAGAATTCCAGCGCCTCGTTCACGCAAGGAAGTTAGAGCTTTTCCGGGAACGGCAGGATGGTATCGACGCTTTATTAGAGATTTCGCTACGTTGGCGGTAGCGCTGACTGAATCACTTAAGGAAGACAGTGGGAAGTTTGTGTTGAGTGAGGAGGCAGTACAGTCAGTGGAAAAGTTAAAGACCGCTCTGACTACCGCCCCAGTGCTCACACACGCAGATTTTTCGAAGCGTTTCTTTGTGCAGTGTGACGCGTCACAGTTTGGAGTAGGAGCGGTGTTGTTCCAAAAGGACGCCGACCAACAAGAACATCCTAAAGCCTTCTTCTCCTCGAAGCTGAATAAACATCAGCGGAACTATTCCGTCACGGAGCAGGAGTGCTTAGCGGTGCTTCTCTCCATTCGCAAGTTTAGGCCTTACATTGAGGGGATGCCATTTACATGCATCACAGACCATGCCAGTCTGAAATGGCTGATGTCCATGAAGGATCTAAGCGGGAGACTAGCCAGGTGGTCATTACAGCTACAAGGCTACGATTTTCACATCGAGCATAGAAAGGGTAGCGAGAATGTGGTGGTCGATACTTTATCGCGGAGTGTCGAGGCTTTGATGTTAGATCCGGAAAAGTTGTTAGGATTCGAGACGGTAGCGTTCGAATCAGCCGAGTACCAAGAACTGCTGGAACAAGTACGTCTAGATCAACGCAAGTTGCCCGACATACGAATTGAAGGAGGCATCTTGTTTAAGCGCATGAGTTTCACGCGGATGGAAGACGAATTGGAGGGCTCTACGTGGAAGCTATGGGTGCCAAGGGGATTGACAGGCGGTTTGATCGAGAAGGCCCATGTACAGGAAACTGCTGGACACGGGGGTGTGGTAAAGACTTTGGAGATCTTGCGGCGTCAATTCTATTGCCCAGGCATGACTATACAAGTTAGAGATTGGGTAAAGCAGTGCGTGACTTGCAAGGAGAGTAAGGCTCCAAACTTTAACATGCAGGTAGGGATCGGGAAGGAAGTCATCACGCATCGACCATTCAAAAAGCTTTATATAGACTTTTTAGGGAAGTATCCACGGTCAAAGCAAGGACAGGCGTGGATCTTCATCGTTGTGGACAATTTCTCAAAATTTACGTTTTTGAAAGCCATGCGCGAGGCAACGGCGTCAAACGTGATTAATTTCCTGATTAACGAAGTATTCTATAAATTTGGAGTGCCCGAAGTCATCCACTCCGACAACGGATGCCAATTTGTGTCGAAGATCTTCCAAAATATGGTCGAAGCCTTTGGTATTTCCCATATGCGTACGGCGGTGTACTCGCCACAGAGCAATGCCGCGGAACGCGTTAATCGCACCGTGCTCTCTGCCATCCGAGCGTATCTCGATCAAGATCATCGAGAATGGGATCGGTATTTACCGGAGATCGAGGTAGCTATCAGAAACGCAGTACATACGGCGACGGGCGTAACCCCATTTTTCTCGGTTTTCGGACATCACATGTTCCTTAACGGAGCGAACTACAAGTTGGCTCGCAAATTAGGATCTCTGACTGATCATGAGATAGCTCATCTGCATCCAACAGACAAGCTCCAAATCATAAGGCATAGAGTCCAAAGCCAGTTGCATACGGCTTATGAACGTAGCCAACAACGTTCCGACCAGAGAACAAGGGTGTTCAAAGCTAGCCCGGGACAGGAAGTTTATCGACGAAATTTTGTGGTTAGCGACTTTGGTAAAGCCTTTAACGCCAAGTTTGCTCGTAAATTTCTGAGAGCCAGAGTAGTACGAAGAGTAGGTAGCAACTCTTACTTGCTCGAAGATATGCAAGGACGATCGTTAGGGGTCTATCACGCTAAGGACATAAGATTTTAGTCCGTAGTCGTGGTGTGCCTCACGTTGGGGCGCTGTTCTAAGGTTTTGATATGGCAGGCCGGCCAGATTGGGCAGCTGGCGAAGAACGAAAATCTCAGTAGCAGTCCACCTTGCTCCCTCAGATTCCGTCGGTGGTTTCTCGTCCCTGGAAATCCTTGGGTGATGTTGCATGTAGGCCTTTGCCTATCGATAGCGGAGCAAAGATATTGGATTTAGGTGGCAACGCCGCTTGTTAAGAGTAGCCGTTTTGAATTTTGGCTGTCTCTTTTGTGCTTCTCTTTGTCAAATATTGAAGTCAAAGTACGCTCGCTTATCCGAAAGGGCATAAGCGAGAGTATGATAAAGTGGGATAATTCAAGCTTAGCGGAAAGGCCACGACATTGTCTTCATTTTGGAGGTCAGTTGTAGAAAAAGCATGCAGCGTCGAAGTCATAAGTGAAGGTGCGCAGCAAATCTTAAGTGTAGTGCGTTAGTGTTTGCATAGTGTAAAATTGCTTTAATGTAGAGTATAATTACAGCATCACCCGTATGTGTCGCAAGGCCCTCCCGAAGCTCAACTTTGTATCGTGCGCAGGCGCGCCTCGCAAACATAACCTCGCAGGGCCGTAGCAGCCCCTCGGCGAGTGAAGGTTGCACACTAAGTGTGCCTAGTGAGGGTGCTCCACTGGGTTACTGTGGAGTGGAACAACACCCGCAGCCCCAGATTACGAGGCAGTTCACCAATCCGCTAATTGGTGATCGTGCGGAGTACGCCCAGCGTTGTTCACGCAGCAGCCTTAGCGAGTTTGCGGAGTTTTTGTGTTGTTGCCGAATGCCAGAGCCTGGCATAATCTTCGGGTCTGCCTTGACGCATCGTGCCCACACTGAAGGCTGAAATTAAGCGTTGACGGGGATAATTGTGGTTGACAACGCCACCATCCAACACCGTCGCGCAGACGCACTGCCGTCTACACTTGTATCTGTGTTTTAAATTTAATCCCTTTGTTTATTGTACATTGCAACTAAAAGCATCAGCATATTGTTCAAGTGTTAGTTTGTTATTGTTTACAAAAATCAGCTGATCGGTTTAGTCGCTTTTGTTTGGCCGCCTCAGCCCCGGCAGCACAGCAACCGCTGCCGCTGTTAAGTTAACAGCCGGCTGTTTGTTTATAGTGAGCCGCTGTTAAGCAAGCTCAATTAAAATGTATAATTAATTGTATTTGTTTGTTTATATTTAAAATTAAGATTTAGTAACGATTTTTTCGCCTTTAAAGTAACTATGAAATAATATGCCGATACTTAGTTGCCATGGATGCTATTTATAGGAATGTCATTATACTTAATATGCCTTTGCTTATTTAACAGAACATCACGCTACGTCATCCTGGGCCCAAGATCAACGTATATAATTTAATGATGTGTGAGTACAATATATATGGAAAAAGTAAGTGTTATTGACATGACTTAATAATATCCGCCCCCTTATTTATCGGCTTAATTTACTTATTTGGCCCTTCTGGCCTAATGTAAATTAAATTCAAACGCTAACGATTTTTTTTGAATATGGCACATTAGTGTGACCATCTTTTTTTGTAATCCTGTTTATTTATTTACTAATTTATTTATATGTATATTATTTAATGCCCTAATCTACCGCATTATTATTTACGTGCGCGTTAGGTTTGGTTAAAACCCAAACCACCTTTGTTAGTTATATATTTAACATGCCCAAGAAAGGCCAATGTTAACCTTCAATGAGGGCATTCCCTAAATTAATTAATTATGTTAGGTTATTCTTATTATTGAATTAAATGCACTTTTATAACGTTTAATATGTCTGGTTAAGTGTAATTTGTGGAGGAGAGGGGAAATTTAATGTTGTTTGGATAGGTGCCAGTTAAAATCTGGCATTATAGGGTGTTGTTCTAAAATTATGATTTAACAACACAGGCAGGGCGGGTACGCTGTGGCGATAACAGCTGAGCCACCGCTTCAATGCCGAAGTTTTTGATATCGTTTCTGTTGTTGTCTTTTTGGTTTGTTTTGTATTTTTTTGTAGTTTAGTGATGATTTCGTGTTTTTCGTGATTGTACGTGACGGCGGGCATGGGTAGACCCACCCCTAAACAGAGAACTGTCTGGCCGGCGCTGCCCCTTAGTAACCCGTTCGTGACACATATTGTTGTCGTTATGACCGATAAAGGTGGATTAATATTGAAATCAATGATCTATTCTCTATTTTACTGTTTCTTACTGTTCTAGTCTTACTTCAAATAAACATAAGCTGCCAAAAAATAATCAAAGGTATTATATCTTCATCACAGCACAAGCAGCTTTCCCTCTTGGTTCTACCTATTTCCTACATATGTATTATATACATTAAAAGCAACGACAATAAGTGATTATTTATATTTATCTTGCCACATGGCAAATAATTGTTACAATGCCGTGTTCTTGATATTTGTTATTGTTGTTGCCACGCTTACGTTATACGCGTTTTTCGTTACGTAAATACATTTGATTACGTTTTGTTTCGTTCCGATGCGTTGTGTTGCGCACAAAAGCCGCTAAATAACTAAAGTCTCTCAGGCAGATGTTATGGGAAAATGCTTGAGTCCATATCAGCACTGGCAGAGGCAGAGGCAGCGACAGAGACGGTGGCAGAGGCAGTGGCAGAGACGGTGGCAGAGGCAGTGGCAGTGGCAGCGACTGCAACAGCGCAGCCATCTTTTGACGTTTGCCGAGTTTGCGCACTTAAATCAAAACAAATTTAACACTTAGGTGGTCCTCTGAATTATAAATTGGACAACACTGAAATTACAAATATAAATAAAGTTGATGTTAAAAATGGTTGAAAACATGTTGAACACGTTAAAATTTATAAGTAGTTATTATATTATATTATTATATAATAATATATCATTATTTTTTTAAAGTCGACTCCACTTTTAATAATATCACAAATATATATGCCTTAAATGTCGGAGATGTCTCAATATGTCTCTTACAAACTTTTGCAGTACTTTATTATTCCTTTTATTCAATTTAAATGGCTCTAGAATGTAATGACAAAATATTTTAATTAAATATTTGGCTTTTATTTCATCTTGCCATATAAACATATTTGTTATTTGAGTTGTTGCTTAGTTTGATTTATATTTGCATAACATTCCAATTGTTTGCAATGTGTCCGTCAGTTGTTGTTTTTAAAATTATTATTTATTATCAACAGGAATCAAGTTGAATTATGCTTTTTGCGTCTGTCAAATATGCGAAAAATGATATAAACATTTTTGCAGCTGCTACCACTTTAATGTACATTTGTCAAAAATATGAAAAGTCATTGTATATGTACATTTATTTAAACTAACTAAAATATATATTAAGCGTTCTTTGAAAAAAAAAACTGCGTACTGTAAAAAAACTCTTTGGAACATATGCTGATAACATGTGTCACACGAAGCCAAAGTCACATTAAAGCAACAAGACACGTACAGGATGACATATGTATGTATGTTTGTTAACATACTTTGGTTCATGTACATTTCACATTCCATTTTGTTTAATATTGTATCCAATTGTGCACTCACATCAAATTCTCGCAGTTGATCTACAGCTCTACGGTAACAATGTCAAGTTGGCCAAAAAGATGCCAACAGCAAAAAGAAGGGAAAACCTCTTGCTGTCATCATCATCAACTGCAACGTGATTAAATGTGTCATGCTGTCATTTTGGCTGATATGGATTATGCCACACCATTTTGCGGTTCAATCGCTTCCGCCAGAGTCAATTTTTCTGCGGTTCCTTACAATGCTGCTTGCCTGTCAAAAGTCTGAGTCTGTGGCGATGTGATGATGTTGTCATTTTCACAAGTAGACAGGAGCAAAGCGGCACATTGGATACCACCGAGGTGATTGTTTAATGTCAGCATCGGAATGGAGGGGGAACTGAAAGGTTTGTTTGAATGCTGTGGGGATGTTATAGTGTCAGATTGTCATTCAGTCAGTCACACGCATTCTATTTGAAAGACTCATTATGATTAAATCGAAAATTTTAATTGTTTCCTTGCATTATATGATTTAAATATCTTTATATTTTATGAAACCACCACAAGTTATCAAACATTTAAACGACTGGCATTTCAACTTTGTTGCTGCTGGCAGTCCAAATAGTCATTTGAAATCAGTGCAGAAAATGAGACATCAATTTTCATTAATTTTCTGGCAAAAATACAAAATGTATCTCATAACCTGTTCGGTAACCTACCTAGAAATACCTTTAATAAATATTTATTAAACAAATTAAATAAAGGATTTCAGTTTCAGCATGTACGAACATTTAAAATGTCCAAAATAAGTATTAGAAGAAGCATGAGCAAAATGAACAAAAGACTATAAATGAGCTATAGTCAAAAATGAATAAATGAACAAACAAGAACAAGTAGGAAGCAATATGTTCACTTGCTCAGTTTAGTGACCAACTAATTTTTTTACAAAAACAACCCAAGTCTAGACAATGTTGCTTGGAAAAGGGATACCTTTAATTAAAATTGTATTCAGTACAATTTGGCCAGAAAGCCCAAATGAAATGGTTGAATTTTTGCGTATACAATGTGTATTTCTGACAAAAAAGCATATGTAAAAGATGCAATTGGAAATCCTTAACAATAAATATTTGCTATATATTACTTGACATGCAAGTACACAGAACTTTGATCAATTTCCAATAAGACTCTGCCCCCACCACCACAGGAAACTTAATTAGACCAGCTGTTCAATTCCCAGCTCTACCTGCACAAAGTTCAATAAAGCCATTAAATTCGAAAGGAATTCAAAATACTTTCACAACCACAAATGCAATTGGACATCTGATAGCAACCACTCAGGTGTTACGGACTGAATAAATGTCTATCAGCTCAACGCAAAGTTTATCATTTTAACAGCCGGCAATTCGGGGATTGATAGCAAGCGATTTGAACTGCAAAACAATTTGCCAGACACCTTTCTTCTCGTGCCAATGAGTAACCGTTCACAAACATGTTATTTGCAACCAAGGACGGAAAACGGAAGAACAGATTTTGAAATTGATGTGAATTTGAAACGAAAAATACAATTCATTTTCTGTAGCTGTCGAAAAACCTAAAAAGTTTGAGAAAGGAAACACAACCTGAGAATCAACTCCATTCTGGCTTTCTGCAAGCACAGGAAAGAGAAGCGGAATAAAATGTGAAAAGTATTTTCTTACTAAGGTTGACTTCAATCACAGTCAAAAGAACGGTATTCGTGAATAGCCCTTTTCAACAAGCGTCTCGGTAGCAATTGAATTTTCATGTTCTGTAAAAGGTGCGGAATTGACACCATTGTTCAGTGTCGGAGTGAATATGAAAATCTTTTTGCTTATGCCTTTCTCATTCACATTACAGATTGTACTTATTACTGTAATGCTTATTTTGCGCAAGACTTTTATTGTGAATGACAGGAGGGTTTATGCTTTCAATTGGACTCAAAATGGATAACAATAAAGGATTTGCCAAATGAAAAAAATTAACAATGAAGCAACAGGGTGGCCAGGTGAGTTTCAGCTAAAAGTTCAGTTAAGACTCATTCGCTTTTCCTCTATTTATTGACTGCTTTAAATCTGGTCATTATATCAATACATTCATATACTTAACAAGTTTAGCTCCGATTCATATCTAGGTAAAGTTGAGTAGGCAAACCTAATATTGTCCTCATCTCCTAGTCATGATTGCGCCTACTCCCAAAGTCAAAGTAAATTTTTGACTGTTCAGAATTTCGAACAATGTCGGGCAAATGTGGGCGGGGAGTTTGATTATATGCTGTCGTGAGACCAGACCCATTGTCATCAGCTTTATACACTTGGTATATTATAAGCTAGTTTTTTGATCTCCGGTTTAGAGAACCAGCTTTGTCTGTCTTTTGCATTTTGTGGTTTTTTGTACTTTAAAAAACTAAAACCTGTGCTTATTGTTTGAAATTTAGTGTTAATGTTTGCTGTTAAAAGCTGACTGACAAAAATGTTTAACCAATGTTGATCGGATGCGTTAATTTCATTACGATCGGATAATAAGCACCAAAGTTATGGAAGAATCTATTAGCCCCGTCTCAGCAGGCTGCAACAACAGTTTGACATGCACTGTGCAAGTTGAGTACGCTGCTTACTTGTGTTGCCGGTGAACTGCTTGAAATGCAAGCTGGGAGCAGGGAGTCTCGTAGTCAGGCACACTCGACTAGAGAATTCTTACTTGTTGAATTTGCATTTTGCCAAAACAAATAAAACAACAGGCAGCAGCAGGAACCTGCATAAAAGCTTATCCTATGCAAGGACATCTGGCGAAAGTCATATTCTACGAATGAGATCTATGCTGACAAAGTAAATTTGAATTTCGACATACCTTAGCCAGTTTTATTTATGACTTTCCGCAGGACATACACAACAATTCAGACATTCAGCTTATTTTGTCCTTGGGCACACGTGGCTTATGCGCAACATTCGTCGAAGGAGTGTAAAAGTTTTCACTTGGTACAAATTTGTAGCTACTACAGGGCGCCCGCAGCTTGTGGCAGAGGGTTTACATTCGTGGGCTGTTCAGATGTGTCTGAGTTTAAGTCCGATTCCAAATGGTCACTTGGCTGCACTTTATTCTGCATATTCAATGCCGCCTTGAAGCGTGTGTCTTAAAAGGGGCTTTCACATGCAAGTCACTTAACTAACTGGTCTGTCGATAGTTAACATTCCATATCCAAACTATAATGTTTGTCATCTGTGAAATAATACAGTTCTGAGCCGTGCTTTTTTCGCCCTTTGAATGATATTTCAAATATTAAAGCGCCAACTTAGAGTCGCATTTGGAAGAGCGCCAACTGGCATCCCATTTATTGATTTCGGACAAACTATTTAAGACAATTACCATCGAATTGTGTCATCTTTAACGTCTATTGCAGTAATCTCGTTCTGCAAAAGAAGTCTGTGGTAGACTGTCTTTCTATTGGAACATCAGTTTCTCGGTGCACACATTCTTACAATGATTTTGGTTGCGGCTTATTGACAGACGCTGTATAAGTCGGAATGTGATAAAGATAACAAAGTGTCAACTTCATTGTAGATGGAGAAGTTTTGTGAATCGCTTATTTGTTTGTCAAAGGTTTAATGAAATTACTGACAGTTTTCAAGAAAATATGAAAAAAATTGATTTATTACATAACTATCACATATTTTTATTATTTTTCTTTTGTTATATTTTATTAAATTTTCTTTTTTTTTACTTTTTCTTAATTTTTTTTTATTTGGTTTATTATTCTATTATAAACACTCACGAAAAGCTTACTTAAGCTAAATCTAGCCGGTCTTGCTACCAATATGACATTAGCACCAGTCACAAAGTAGCGGTACCTGCGACCGACCAAATAGCTATTCAACTGCAGCTGCATAGCCCTGCGTCAGTGCAAGGAACGGAGTAGCATTGCCGACGACCGTGAAATATTAACTTGAGCACAATCGCACGGCCCAGCATAGGGGCAAGCGAAGGAGTTAACGGTTGTTGCGCCCGAAAAATAGCAACTCGAGCGCAGCACAGGCACAAGCCAGGAGTTAACGGTTGTTGCGCCCGACAAATAGGAAAAGACGCGTGCGATAAAATGAACAGATGCGAGCGCGACGCCTGGCGCCTGTTGCTAATGAGAAAGAGTTTTGGCACGTAGACGATTGACGCAGACTACAGCAAAGGTCGGCCACAGGCTCGAGAGAGTTTGAAAACTAACGCGCCTGACAGTCGTTTTAGGGTCGCAGCGAAGCACAGTTTGAGAAACCAACCAAGGAAAATCATAAGTGTAAAATTTGTTAGTTTGTTAAGTTTGATAAGTTTGTTAAATTTGAAAGGAATTAAACAAGGTATAAATACACATACTTCAGTAACTATTCTTTATTTTATTTAGAGCCTACGGCGTTCAACGAATGTATTACAATAAAATTCATCTTTTGTACGCAGACCTTAATCCATTTTACCCCATACGTTGAAATTTGACAATTTGGCCAGTGAATTCAGTTCCCTGTGTAGATTAAATAGACCGTCCGGCAGTTTCGTTATTCGTAGTGTTGGGTTTCCGTGTGTTCTTAGATGATCTCTAGTACATGTGGATTATACCCGATATATACAAAGGTAGTCAAAAGTATTTACACAAGGTACCGTTTTATGCATGCTACACATTCGGCGGCTTGTGCAGCGAGGGGGGCGAGACGTAATGAAAAAAAGTTTTTGTTTTTGCATAGTCTGACCTACGCAAAGCCAGATGAAAGAAGAATTGAAAAAATAACTGTTCTTGTGCTAGAAATATACGCATGTGAACTGATCCTTATCAGTTGTCAAAAGTATTTACACACGTTTTCTTTGCGTCAAAATTATTTACACAATGCAAGTTCGCCATTAGTATTTGGTTTGCAGAGACAAGTGCAGGTTCTAGTTGTTCAAGTTATCTGAATTAATTTACAGATAATTTAATTTAATCATTTAACTATTGAAATTAATTACCAAAATGCCAAAAACAAAGGAGTTTACCGTTGAGCGCCGTGCTGAAATTGTTACTAGATTTAAAACAGGTGCCACTGCAGTCGAATTAGCTGAATTGTATTGCCCTGTACATATGGCCACTGATTTACGACAGTGATGCAAAAAAATACACAGAGACGACGTTGATTATTGTTTTAATAGTTTATAGTATTATTTATTGATTATCCTTAACTCTACATGTCTTTGTATACTATGTGTTTGTGTGTTTTACTTTAACGAGTACTCGGTGAATTATTATGCGTGTGTATCTTACGAGATTCCGGCACCGAATGTTCTGCACATTTGCAATTCTCCCTGATCTTGCGCTCTCTCTCTCTCTCTCTCTCTCTTTCTTTCGTGTAAATATATCTGTGTATTTGTCTGTGTCGTCGTTCAATAACGACGGCCACTTTGTGTCTCTCGCTTGTTTGCTATATTATCTGGCTCTATTCCGATTCTAACATACTATACATGGTTTCGACACCTATACATGAGGTTTTATACCCCTACTACATGTTAAGTTGGTCCGCGTGCTTTGAGGCTAACTGTAGTTTGAGGCAAGTCAGCGAATCCTAGTTCTGGGTCCAAGTATCTTCAGTCCAGCTTTTGATATGCTTTAAAAACCTTTTATGGTCAATGATCTCCCCTTATGGCTTTGAGTTACTCCCTCTGATCCTATGCTGTCCCAGCACTAAAAATTGTTCTGTGATTAGCCCTGGGAAGACTGAGAACTGTAACCCGGCCAAAGAAACATAGTTACAAATGCATTATGTAATGATTATTATCCTGATTATAATCCTGCTGGCTAATAGTATCAGTATCCTTTTTAAAAGCATCTCGAAAATAATTCATCGGGATATACACCTACGTTAATAAAGAGTAGCATAGGGAAGAGATTCCCTTTTTTTTGCTAAACTGCCGAAAGCAAAGGCATTAAAATGTATTTCTGAAGTGTAACGTACCTTTGGAGGCTCTTAACCGAAACAAACATTAACATTTCCTGTTTCCATTAGGCCCCATTAATGGAGTAAAAGGGAATGAGAACAGTAATGTGCTTCTGGCAACTTAATGTATAATTGTATGTTATTAACGAAATAATAAAGCAGACTCGTAAAATCTTTTTTGACTGTTGCTATAAGTTCCTGAGAGCTGGTAAGCATCAGAAGCAGACTTTTGGCATCCATTGTTGAACTGGGCTTACGAAATTGCCTATTATGCGACTGAGTCCCATCAAATAAAATAAAGTGATCTTAATTGAAAAATGCGTATACGCTGTGGCTCAATCAATAGATGAGCAGCTCAGCTGAGCTTTAGTTGGCGTTGAACCTGAAACATGCTTATATGATTTGCAATGCAGATGACGTTTTCACTTCAAAACTAAGAAAGGGGGTGTGACAGAACCAAAGCTCTTCCATTCCTGCAACTTCAGCTGCCACTTCAATATATTAGTTTTGATTGCTTGACCCAAAAACCTTCTCCGTCTAGGCCAGGAAAAGTCTGCAATTTTCTATATCTATGTGATTTTATTTTCTTATGTGAATAAAATTTTTATAATGCACAAATTGAGTAAGGCAAATCATACCTAGCCAAAAATAAAAAAAATTCGACATGGAATGTAACGCATTAAATTTGTTTGATTCGTGGCTTAATGCAAATAAAAGTGTTGTTTAGTTTTCATTTATATTTGCACACAAACGTGATAGATAGAAACTAAAGAAAGAAAACGAATTTGCAGGGGTACTTAACAGGTTACCAAAACCATGCCAAACATAGAGAATTCCTGAAATTCTATATATGAGATTCCCATTGGAAAGAACACTTTAAAGTTTAAAGCTTGTCTTCTGCGAGTGATAAATTACAAAACAATAACAACATTGCGAAGGTTCCTTGCATTTTCGCATGATTTCCTTGCAAATTACAATGGTGTCAAAGCTGTTGCAATAATTCCACAACAAGAAATGTTAACTTTACTCCCCAAAACGCACAGAAACCGTTGCTAAAAGTCATGGTGGGGGTTTGATATGTTTCTTGGTTGCGTTGTTCTATTTGCTGCAGTTTCAGCAAGCAAACGCTGAAAAACAAACAAAGTGTAAGGAAGTAAGGAGTGAAAACAAGCAAATAACGTTGGCATGATGTGTATCGATAAGCAGCTGGCACTCGGCCATGGGGCGAATACTTGAATCAGCTTCTTTCCCTTTCTTTCCAACTCTTCACTCCATTTCCACCATGAAAAATATATAGCGTGCAAAATGGCATATATCGTTGTTGGAGTTGAACCTAATTTTGGTGAACTCCACTGCAGGGAAGCGACTCATGGTGTATAATACTCATGCTCAGCATGTCATGTAAAGATTCATGCACGCAAATGAATATGAAATTCAATTTTTCAATAGGGCTTAAGTGTATTTTTGTTGTTTTTCCAAATGTTTGTTAGGCACCATGCATGAGGCATTTCTTGTTGCTACCCATGGTTTTTGAACAAACCCACTTATAACTTCCCGGTCGATTGCATCCTATAGAGTGCCAGCATAGTTCATATGAACATCCTTCAACTACACTTTTTTCACTGATATCGCATCGCAGTTGAAAGGTTTAAAAAGGCCAATGGCTATTCGTGGACTTTAACTGTGTGTGGGTGCTCCTTTTTTCCTGCACTCATCCCTTTGCTTAACATGTTTTTCCGGCGTTTAATTGTTGTTCCATTGGCAACTCAGCCTTGTACACTTCACTCTTTTGAATGAGAATTCTGTTTTAGTTTTAAAGCTTTCATGAAAGTTCCCTTAAATTTGGATGACTGCAACAGATTTTAAAAACTTTATTTTATTTAATTAAATAATTCAAAATTCTGAACAAGTCAAAAACAGCAGATAGGTTTTATTAAATTGTGTTATATGTTTGTCATTTAAATAAAGACATTAAAGATAATACAATTGGTTTTTCTATTGAAAAGTTACAAATACAGAATATTTTTGTCTCTCCTGCCTCAATTGCAGTCAGCGCAGTAAGTTTTGCCAACCATTTCCTTTTTCCTCAGCAATTTGTACGCTACCGATAACAAGAAATGCAACATAATACATAAATGCATTTTAGCCTAATCATGTGCTTGTTACTTTACTTTTTACTCCCTGTTCCCATTACAAATGGGAAAAAGGGAGTTATAAAGTACTGGAAATATATGTAACAGGCAGAAGGAGGCATTTCCGAATATATAAACTGTATATATTTTTGATCAGCATCAACAGCCGAGTCGATATAACCATGTCCGTCTGTCTGTCTGTCCGTATGAACGGGTCGATCTCATAGACTATAAGAGCTAGAGACATCAAACTTGGTATATAGGTTCCTTTATACCTGTGTTGATTATCTATGTAAATTTCATAACGATCGTAAAACAAACACCAAAGTTATTGAAGAATCTATTTCCCCCGTATCAGCAATCAGAAACAATAGTTTGACAGGCACTGGACAAGCTAAGTTCTTATACGCAATTAGAAGAGAATAAGCACACATAATTTTAATTGGAAGTCTATTTGTTTATCATTGATAGCTTGTTATATATCTCAATGGCCCTTCTGTTTTCTCCTTTTAATTGCACTTCAGTTGAGGAAAGCTCTTTCGTTTCTCATATGTAACAAACATTAGATCTTCTTAATTTCTCATAAATTATAGTTAATCCACAAACATTTGTGTGCCATTTGTCCCACTTTGTGAGTTGGCACAGTGGGCTAACCGGATATTCTCTAACAAGTCCATTTTGCCTGACCACTTCAAACAAACCAAAAAAGCAGCTTCCTTTTTCACAGCCTCATTAATTTTGTACACCAGACAAGAATGTAACAAAAAATTTACATTTAGAAGTACATCAAACTGCAAAATGAAATGAGTATTTTGGGATGACATTTTTCTTTCATAGGTGAAGCAAAGTTTTTCTTTCAAACATGAAAACTATAAAACAAGCAGTTAGAAGAGTTTCTGGCTATTTTAGGTTTTGTCAGGTTGCTTTTGAAATATTTGTTGTTTATTTTTGTTTCATTTCATATTCCTGTTGCCTCATGCATCCTAGCAGAAACCCAACTTGATTTGTACTCACTTTAACTTTCACTAACTCGGCAGTCAATTGAACTATTGAACATCCTCTTTTGGTCCACGTCCTCAACTACCTACACTGTAGATTCTACAGCCAAGGAATTGCAGACACTTCCATTTGTTGCCCATACAACGCAACTCACTAAGCCAATTTCAAAGTATTTATAATTGACTCTTGTTGAGAGGTGCGTACTTACATAACAAAGAAAAGAATGAAGAACTTAGAAAATGAGAAAGGGTTAGTAACAAGGAAGGTATGTGTAATTAATTTTGCTTAAAGCGAACTTAAAGCGATTTAACTTGGTGACAACATCATTTCCTCAGGGCAATGCAGTGTGAACTGTTAAGCAGGGACAAGGAATAATGAGCACTAAAATTGTTGTCATTTATAAGACTACAAACAGAGTTGTACCGCTTAAAGCTTTGATAAATGGTTTGACGTAGACTAATCGATAAAAAACTAATAAAACCAGTGAAAGGAGGTTAATCTTACAGAATATCGTAGATCAGGTGAAAAGGACGAGGCAATTCAGAGCGAGCTCGTTAAAATTGAAAAATTAGCTGGACAAAGCTTCCTAGAAGAGGTGGTTCAAGCTCTGCTGGAATAAAAGTGTCCACACAACATTTACTTTTTGTGCTTTTTGGCAAAGTTTGTGGTGATTTGTATTCCACCTTTTTAAATTTATTAGATGCCTTCGAAAAGGTTAATTCACAACAGACAAGGTAGAAATTTGTCCTATATGAATCATATTTAATAGACTTTTTTATGAAAAAGAGGAAAGGGTTGATGAGAAATTACCTAAGGCCTTCTCATATTTTGTCCGTAGTCTGAAAGGCGTTGTGGCTTCAGGTTTCACCAACCACATTGGGTAGTTGTGCTGAATCTTGGGTATTGTTTAGGAAAGGCAGGCAGAATTTATATTCTTTCTGTTAAGGAGTATTACAGATTAAACACTGGCAACTTCCTCCGGCTTTGCTACCTTATTCAAATACAGAGGCATACAATCGCAATCTGCAATTAATCGGACAGTTTCATTAAATGTAATGTGCCTCGGTTGTAAGTTAATGAATTTCGGGTGAAATTATTATTAAAATTTGTGAGCCCTTTATAAGATTGCCTTTGTATTTTTATTTTATTAAGACTTTTTCTGTTTTTTTCTTTTTGCAAATCTTTTTGATGTTAATTTCTATTTTTTGGAATTTGATCACATTTTGGTTTTAAAAGCCAAAATTTGTTCTTTTTATAGTTAATCATTTGTTATGAACGTGTTTTGATTGTACATGAAAATGTTGAGCAAACAGTTTTGTTAACTAGAATGTACAATGTAGATCTACGTGTGCATTACAAATATCATTTAAGCCTATGCAGTGCTCCTAGATTATTAACGAAACAGATAACAACGTGGCGAAAATAATAAATTGAAAGAAATTGCAATAGCAGTTAGTGAACAATTCGCATTTGCATACTAAATTTCGTCAGGAGAGGCCTGTCCTTACAATAAACACAAACGTTTTCTTCACTCTTAAAATTGTTTATGGCAATTTCCAACTAATTATTAACTTTATTAAATGAAAGGACACAAAGTTCCTAACTTAATTTGAAAAGCAGCTGGTGAAAATGTGCAAATGATTCTGAATTAAATTGTTACAATTTTGAGAAGTTTGAGGCAACAGAAAGTAATGGATACTCCCTGAATTTTGTTCAGTTGAGTACCCATACCAGAAGAAAATATATTTCTGTGGATATAAAATTAATGTTCAGGATTTTTACTTGGAAATGCTTTCACCTTGACCAACCTGAAATTAAGGCAGTGCAGGAAAGAAAGTAAACCAAAGAAAAAACGGTGGAATTTACCTGAATTGGGTTCATTGAGACCCGCAATTATAAAAAATTAAGGGATTACAAAAAATTCTGCATCCGCATTTCAAAATTAATAAAAAGCGAAGAGTTAAAAGTCAGTCAAGAACTATAATGGTTTAAGAAACCTTTGACCCTTAAATTCTTCCGATTCTCTGTAGTTTTTCTGGAAGGCAAAGATAAAACTGTTAATAACGTTTTCTATCATTTCCATATCGTATTTGACTTTCTTCTTTAATTCAAGCAATACAAAATACATGGTTAATATAATTAAGTGAATTGTTTAGGTTGAATGCAGATTCGAGAATGAATAACGAATACATAATATGTATTACATATACTGTATTTACTTATGTGTTTGTATTTGTGTGGTGTGTAGGGTGTAGGGGTATCATCAACAAGTGAACCAGATGGTATAAACATTTTTGTTTGTTTACTCTACAGAGATCATCCTGTCAAAAACAAGACCCATGCATTAGTTAAATCGCCGCAAGCTCAATGAGTTCAGTTTGCTTCAAATTGGAAGTATATCCTGCTGCAACAGACAGACAGAATCCTTTTCCATTATCACATATCAGATATGAAATTTAACAGCTGCACAGAGCCTTCTGCAATGCCTACTCCATATATAAAAGCCGGTAGATTTAATTTAAATTTCATTAAATTTACACCAGTTGCAAACTACCAACGGGAGACAGAAAAACTGACATACAGAAACAACAGCCACAACATTTCCAATGTCTCCCTCCAAAAGTGTTGCATGTCAATATGCGCTGTCGTTGTGAATGCATGTTTGATGGGCAGAAACTGAACTTGGCTTTCAATTCATGGAATCGGTCACTTGTCTGATGTTGCTGCTAATTGGCTAGAAAATCGTTATATGAAATTGCTTAGATTAATGTAGTATGGGATTTCTAATTTACTCAGCCTTGTGCTCGTCTAGCTGAGGATATCTATTTCAGATATAAAAATATCTAATATAAAATATTTAAATTAGTAGCTAGGGCAACCAAACTTGGTATACATGTTGGCATAGGCAGACAAAGTGTCAAGATGTCCCCTATATCTCCCTATATCTTCCACAGTTTTACAGCTAGATTAACCAAATTTAGCACAAGGGCTACTTATCACATCCTTGATCGATCTGAATAAAAATAAATTGGCCACGCCCACCCCCGCCCCCACAAATAGGCAAAGTCTGTATCTCCCACACCCCTTTAGCTAGAGTCCCCAAATTTTGCAGGTTGAATTCTATTGCCTATTTAATGGATTGGATTGGGCCCAACCAAACTTAAATTGATGGCAAAACTTGAAGGATTTGAGCAAAAATACAATTGCCACGCCCACTTTTGACTCCGTAAAGAGCCTAAAAAAGAGTATATCGCAGTCGGGTGCATCCGACTGCAACGTTCGTACTTGTTTATAATTGGATTTGAACTTTTAAATCAGCTAATGGCAGAAGTGTGTTTAAGAGCTTTTAAAACAATTTTTAATAAATTAAGATGTATCTATATAAACATAAGCGCTAACGACTATCTATGTTGAGTAATTCTGTAAAATAATTGGCAAATTGTTGATGGGTTTCTGTGATGACCATAAAACAAACTTCATTCTCTCATTGCACTTCCTGAACGGGATGGTTGTTGACTTCCCTGTGTTTGTTATTGTTAGCATTCGGAATGAGGAGAGGCTTCAAGGTATAATTTTTGACAGCTGTCCGTCAGTTGAAGTGCAGCACTAACTCCTCACATTGGGTTAGGCATCAAAAATTATGGTTTTTTGGTGAGATATGCAGGCGCATGTACCAAACGTATATCAATCATACGTCGCGTGGTTCCAAACTACTTGGACGGTAACAACATGAAGCGCTGTTGTTGTTATTATGATAGTTGTCATTTTTTTTTGGGCATTGCCACTGTTTTACATAAAAATATAAAATATTGTGTTGCTGTCGCTTTTGTTGTTGGCTTGACATATTTCCAAGTTAAACATCCACAAATTGATGTAAATTGATAATATGCTGCATATTTGATTATGTAGCCGAAATATTTTGTTGTTACATTCAAATTGATCACATGACATTTGATTTTGTATTGCTTTTGTATAAGACTCAACCTCAAACAGAAAGCAAAGTATTTTTTATGTTAAACATTTTAATATTAAATATTTTCAAATAGAATTAAGCTAAAAAGCGTGTTAATTTATATGTAAAATAAAATAACATTTCATACTCTCTGTAAAACAACAAGTAGATCAAATTAAAACAAGTAATATCGTTGCAGTCGGATGGACCCGACTGTGATTAGAGTAGGTATAATGATACAATAGTCCATTACATGCTTGATTTGAATAATGTGAATTACGTGCATATTTCTCAATTTATAAGAACCCAAACGAATGCTGGGTTTTTATGTTTAAGCCTCTGTAAGGTAATCTCTGTAAAGGTAAACAGCAATCACTTTGAAAATGTACCCACCAAATATCGAATCTATTGTTGGTATTATTTTCCGCAATTCTTGAGATATTTCATGACTGTCACATTGAAACTGAAATCACAATAACTTGGGACTTTCGTTTCAACTTGACTTTCTAGAGTTAATGTTTATTCTTTGCCTTTTATTTGGTACTTTTTTTACTCCCTGTTCCCATTAAAAATGGGAAAAAGGGAGTTATAAAGTACTGCAAATGTGTGCAAACAGGCAGAAGGAAGCATTTCCGACTATATAAACTGTATATATTCTTGATCAGCATCAACAGCCGTGACGATCTAGCCATGTCCGTCTGTCTGTCTGTCTGTCCGTCTGTCCGTATGAACACACAGATCTCGGAGACTACAAAAGCTAGAGACACCAAACTTGGCATGTAGGTTCCTGTATACCATACGCAGATCAAGTTTATTTCAAATTTCGGATGCACCCCCCGCACCCTCGCAAATCGATTTTTAAGATAAAGCTTTAATTTTTGGTACACATGTATGTTTAATCAATGTCTTTCGGATGTGTAAATTTCAACACGATCGGATATGTTACATATTCAAACTAACCATTTAAACATTAACGGTTACAATTCTGTACGTTAACATAGAGTTAACATCGCACTGTAATGCATACATGTTACACTAACACATACACACATACGATAATTATGTATACCGCATAGCCTGGCGAATTCTGAAATAAACAGTCGTTAATAAGCTCTCAACGAGATCACTGCTCCTCATTTACGCACACACAAACGTAACAACTGGCGACGAGGATAAAAATCCAACAAAGAAAAGTGCAGTCGTAGACAAGAATTTATAAGTTTATATTTTCTGTGACGAGGCATTTTGCCACAAAACAAGTACATTTTGTGTATAATAGTGTCGACAGTTTTAATCAAGATGTCGCACGAACAAATGAACTTTCAAACATTGTTGGCTCAACAGCAACAATTTGCATAGGAGATGTTGGAACAACAACAACAGTGGATGCAATCATTCCTGGAACAAAATGCTGGTGGTTCAAGCCGATCGGGTGGATCAGCCATATGCCCTCCGTTCACAAGTTTTCAAAAAGATCAGCAAAATTGGGAGTCGTACTTCCAACAGCTTACGCAACATTTCAACGCGTATTCAGTTGTCGACACGGACAAGCAAAAGGCATATTTTCTATCGTGGATAGGTACAGACGTGTTCGATCTGCTTAAAAATCTTTTTGGTGTACACAACCTAAACGAAAAAACATGCAAAGAAATAACCGATAAGCTAACGGGACATTTCAAAGAAAAGCGCCACATAATTGCCGCTCGGTACGAATTTTTTAAGCGAGAGATGCGGGACTCACAAACACACAAAGAATGGGTAGCCGATCTTCGCGGAATCGCGCGCGAGTGTCAGTTCGTATGCAAAGCCGAAGGTTGCCTATGCAACTTCGTAGATGATATGATTCGCGACCAAATCATAGTCAAAACGCCTTTTGATGCTGTTCGATCAGCAGCATTGCAAAAGTTACAGCCGTCTCTGGATGACGTAATACTAATCGCAGAAACGTTCGAAACAACAACAAAAACAGTGGCAGTTTTAAAAGAACAAAACGAAAAACAATTTCCAGTGAACGCTATGTACAGCAAAAATCAAACACAAAAGAGACACGAAGCAAAGTCAGAGAAGAGCGCGCTAAAATCTTGCTCTGGCTGTGGTCGTTCTCACAAGAGAGAAGAGTGCAAATTTCGCGCTGCCGTATGCAACAAATGCGGTAAAAAGGGACACATTGCTATTGTTTGCATGTCTAAGCAAAGCAAAAGCAAATACAGTGCGCATACCAAAGACAAAACCGGGGAAAACGTACAAACACTGCACTGTGTTACAAATCTAGTGAAAATTGAAGATAATATATACATTATTGATCTCGTAATTTCAAACAAAATCATTTCTTTCGAAATGGATACAGGTGCAACTGGTTCCGTAATAAATGCCACTACTTACAAACAGTTAAATAGTCCTAAGCTAGTAAAGTCAAACAGAATTTTACATGCATTCGGTCAGAAACCAATTTCAATATTGGGCGAATTGCACACTGTCGCAAAGTGTGGCAATAAGGAAGCGAATGTAGTGCTAATCGTAGCAAATGTAAATAATTCAAATAATCTGTTCGGGTTGGATTTATTTAAAACATTTAAATTTGAAATAACGCAAATTTCAGTTGTAAATGAGCAGCATAACGGACAAATAGCTAGTCTTTGCAATAAATTCAAAGAAGTATTTGAGACAGCTTTCGGAATAATAAAAGACTTTAAAGCAAGTATTTATTTAAAGCAAAACGCTACTCCGAAATTTTACAAAAGTCGACAAATACCTTTCGCGCAATTTTGGCGAAATTCAAAGAGGAAGCAGAACGACTCACTCAATCAGGTATTTGGAAGCCAATTAAATTCAGTAATTGGGCATCTCCGATAGTTCTTGCACCCAAGCCGGGTGGAGCACTTCGCATATGTGGAGATTTTAAGCAAGGCGTAAACTCACAGCTTGACATTGAGCAATATTCATTGCCAACACGTGAATCACTTTTACATGTCATCCGATATGGACAACACTTCTCCAAGATTGACCTCAAAGACGCCTACTTACAAATGGAGCTGGGCGAAGCAGCAAAACAGATTATGGTTGTCAACACGCCGTTGGGCCTTTTTCAGTACCAACGTTTGCCGTATGGAATAGCTAGCGCACCCGCTATATTTCAGCGATATCTCGAGCAACTCATCAGCGGCATTCCTGGTTGTAGTAATTATCTTGATGACATAATTATAACTGCACCAACAAGTGAGTAACACCTTGCTCGCGTCGAAGAAATTTTAACCATTTTACAAAACAATGGCATAAAATGTAAAATGGAAAAATGCTATTTTTTCCAAGAAGAAATAGAATACTTGGGGAGAAGAGTCAGTGCAAAAGGTATACTACCTGATACCTCGGGCCTGCAGGCTGTCAACGACTTGAAGCCGCCCACTAACCTACAGCAGCTAGATGCGTTCATGGGTAAAGTGAACTACTATTGCAATTTTATTCGAAATTATTCACAGCTAGCTTCTCCGCTAAACCAACTATGCCGAAAGAACATACCGTTCAAACTCGGGTCACAGCAACAGCATGCTTTCACAGCATTAAAAAAGCACATAGTCAACGCAACGCAGTTGGCTCTCTTCAAAGAAGAGCAACCGCTCGTCTTAGCTACAGATCCATCGTCCTTCGGCATTGGGGTAGTTTTATCACACATTCAGCCAGATGGGAAGGAACGGCCGATCGCATTCGCATCCAAAACATTGGATAAACACCAAGTCAGGTACAGCCAAATTGAGAAAGAAGCCCTCTCAATCATTTTTGGGGTACAAAAGTTTCATCAGTATCTGTATGGAAGAAAATTCATACTGATCACAGACCACAATCCAAGCAAGCATCTACCTACGATGACTCCAAACAGACTGCAGCGATGGGCTATTATTCTTATGGCCTATAACTTCGAGATCAGGTACCGTGCTACCACTGCACACGGCAACGCTGATGCTCTATCACGCTTACCATTGCCTACTGATGATGATTTCGACAAAGCAGAAGCATGCCACATCATCGTCGAAATATCGCCTCCAGTCAACGCCGAGATCATACAAAAGCATCTCAAGAACGACAGCACACTGAGAAAAGTTCACAACTTTGTTTCAAATGGATGGCCAGTCAAGCCTTGCGAACCCGAAATATTGCCGTATTTCAATCGCAGATTCGCCATAACAGTCAACAATAAACTGTTATGTCTGCACACCGATACAAATCGCATCAATATACCTCGCACGTTAAGGATCGACATCCTTAAGCTCTTACATGATGGTCATTGGGGCATAGTGAGAATGAAACAACTAGCAAGGCAACATGTCTGGTGGCCTGGCTTAGACGAAGACATTTCGAATCTAACCAAGTCATGCAGCATTTGTAAAACTAATAATCCGTCTCCATCAAAACAATTTCAGAGTTGGCCAAAAGCAACTTCCGCCTGGGAGAGGATTCACATTGATTTTGCTGGGCCCATATTCGACTCCATGTGGCTCATTTGCGTAGACGCATTCTCACAGTTCCCGTTCGTTATTCTAATGTCGTCTACTACAACTGCAAACCCAATTGCAGCGTTATCAGCAATCTTCGCAATCGAAGGCTATCCCAAAACTTTAGTAAGCGACAATGGCCCTCAACTGACAGCAGACGCATTCAAACAGTTTTGCGTTCTTAACGGTATAACGCACATCACTGCAGCACCGTTTTATCCAGCATCGAATGGACTTGCAGAACGCTTCGTGCAGTCATTCAAATATTGAGTCAGCAAGAATATCAAAGATGGATTGCCACCAAAAACAGCCGTCACGAAGTACCTAGCTTCGTATCGTTTTACTCATAATGCCCAGGGTAAAACATCAGCAGAGCTCATCCATGGTCGCCCTGTTCGCACCATTCTCAGCCAGCTTTTCGAGCAACCCGACATTCATCAGCCTGTTCAACAAACAGCTAAATACAAGCCAAATCAAAATGTATTTGCCCGAAATTACGCCAAGGGGGAAGCCATCATTGACCGTCCAGTTGGTCAAATGCTTTTCGTCGTTCGTAGTAAATATGGGTACATCAAACGCCATATTAATCAGCTAAAGCCAAGGAAAAATTCAGATGAACATCACAACAATGCCGACAATGACACTACTACACAACTGCTCACCACTACAAAATCTAGATGATCTTCAGCATCAATCGCCAAGCTCACAGCAATCTGCGCCTATGATTGAGCTTGCCAGCGCAGAGCCAACAGCTATGCAAAACGACGCTCCAGCACAGCAACACCATCGCCCTTCGAGTATTCCAGTCCGTAGAAGTACTCGAGCACGCCAAGATGTCAACCGTTTTCAGCCTCCGGATTTTAGAAATAAAAAGTCTACTAACCGTTTGTAAATTTAGGGAGGAGATGTGTTATATATTCAAACTAACCATTTAAACATTAACGGTTACAATTCTGTACATTAACATAGAGTTAACATCGCACTGTAATGCACACATGTTACACTAACACATACACACATACGATAATTATATATACCGCATAGACTGGCGAATGCTGAAATAAACAGTCGTTAATAAGCTATCAACGAGATCACTGCTCCTCATTTACGCACACACAAACGTAACAGGATAAATAGCACCAAAGTTATGGAAGAACTTATATCCCCTGTCTCAGCAGGCCAACACAATAGTTTGGCATGCACTGAGTACGCTGCTTGCTTGTGTTGCCGCTGAACTGCTTGAAATGCAAGTTGGGAGCAGGGCGTCTCGTAGTCGGGCACACTCGACTAGATTATTCTTACTTGTTTCTTTAATATTTTCGTGCATTCAGTTGAATTTTCTTCTTTTTCACACCAATCGCTGAATGGGAAGTCTATATTGGAATGCTGCCTGCAATTTATTATACTCTGTTTTCCAAAATGGAAAAAAAGAGTATATTGGGTTTGTGAAATGTCCGTCCGTCCGTCTGTCTGTCCGTCTGCATGAACGCAGGTTTTTTCCACAGTTTTGAAGCTAGAGCAACCAAACTTGGTATACATGTTGGTATATACCATGGTAAGACAAAGTGTCAAGATTTCATAGTTTGTAGCATATATGTATATACAAGTAGTCTTTAAAAGAATTTAATTTAATATACGTACAGAAAACAGAGTATATCGCAGTCGGGTGCATCCGACTGCAACGTTCTTGCTTGGTTATATTAAAGACGTCACGTTGTATCCTCGACTGACTTACATAGCATTCTCTTACTTTTTGCGGAGCTTTTAATTATCACGCTTTTGTCATCATTTTTGTTGTGTAAAAAAGTTATGAGCTATGCAAAGGACTGTTTTCATTAAGCTGCATTACTCAGGGCAATCAGGGCAATTTTTAAAACTTTGAACTTTTGCTTTTCCAGTGGTATGCTTTGAAGTGTTTTGTGCACTTTCTGAATTATTAAATTTGCAAAAGTATTCGTAAAAAATTAAAAAATATTTCATTGCGCAAAAATGTTTGCATAAACAAACATAAACTTCGAGCTATTTTTTTTGTCTAAATTACGACATAGATGCTATTAACAATACGGGCCATGTCAGCGGATGTAAACCTAGTCAGCCACAGCTCAAACTTTTCAGAATACCAAAGCTGCTTTTGCGAATGCTTTAATGCAGCTTTCTAAAAAAAAACAATAAAAACCATTCGAGCTTAACCCAATTTGTTGAATAGTTTGAATGCATTGTCTGGTAAAATTGAATTAAAACTGCTCGGCAATTTACATTAGTTGCAATCTTAGAAACCTAAATTGCATATTCAATTTTTAGACAACCATTTGCGTAGTTTGTCAAGTGTTCAAAATACGATCGACCATGCTATCTGCAATATTTATTACCAGAATACTATGGCTAGGCCACAATTTGTCGGAGTAAGCAACCGCTTTGCACATCATTGGTTTTTTACAATGTTACGTCTTAAATGTATAAATAGAAATTGTTTATTTTTATCGGTGTTACTTATATCAGGCTGTATTGCGATATACTATGTAGGTGTTAAGACAGCGCATGTTCTCATGCTGCATAAACTCAAAAGTAAAACATTGCTAATTTCTTTTCTTTTATCGAAATTTATTTATTGACGCAAGAAAATCTTGTTTTCTAAAGTCATGAAATATTTCATTAGCATAACTGGTATATGTATGTTGTATTCTTAAACTAAGTCTTCATGTGTCAAATACCTTACACAACAACTTAATGTTGGTTTAAAATTAAGCTCAGACTTTAAATGCAATAATTTTAAGTTTTTATATTGTTAGAAACGTTTGGCGATTAACATTATTAGAGAAAGAAAGGAAATCCAACACCCAACATATGAGCAAAAAGGTGAAGAAAAGATTCCCCTAATGTTTAAATATTTGCTTGGTGAAACTGAAAACACACGAAATGACAGGAAACACACAACGGTAAGCCTAAGCAAGGATATACCCCGAATGACAGCCGCATCCACATTCTCATAAAGAGCCACAGAAGCTGACTGAGTCACGGGATTATATTGTTATGCCTTTAACACACACTTAAGTCCGTGAACATATTTTCCGTAAATTCAGAGAGCAACTTTAATTTTCCCACGAACACAAGGCACTTTTGTATGTTGATATTTTGAATTCCCCCAGAGTCCACGTGTGGTTAATTATACTCTTTTTTAATTTTTTTGATAAAAAAGAGTATATTGGGTTTGTGAAATGTCCGTCCGTCCGTCTGTCCGTCCGTCTGTTCGTCCGTCTGTATGAACGCAGGTTTTTTCCACAGTTTTGAAGCTAGAGCAACCAAACTTGGTATACATGTTGGTATATACCATAGGCAGACAAAGTGTCAAGAACTCGACCCCACCCCTTCCCCCACAAACCGCATAAACCTATATCTTCTACAGTTTTATAGCTAGAGTAACCAAATTTAGCGCAAGCGCTACTTGAATTCTAGTGCACTATTAAAGAGATTGTATAAAAATAATTTTGCCACGCCCACCCCCGCCCTTGCAATCGAGGAATGTTTGTTTCTCCCAAACCTGTACAACGGGCCCAACCAAACTTAAATTGATGGCAAAACTTAAAAGACTTGAGCAAAATACAATTGCCCCTCCCACCTCTGACTCCGCAAAGAGCCTAAAAAAGAGTTTATCGCAGTTGGGTTCATCCGACTACAACATTCTTACTTGTTTTAAGATGACTTCAACAAATTAATTGCCCTGTTGGATAAACTCTTCTTTAATGCATTTTCTCTTTCTGGCATTCACATTATTTGCTTTGCCGTTGAAAACTTTTCATTTTCATTTTGTGTGGCAAGTTTGGTGCCTCAGCGAAATGTGGGACAACACCTGCCCCAAGGGTCATTCTGTTGGTCTTTCACCTGTGTGTGACCCTTTTGCCATTGCACACATACAGACGTCCATACATACGTACATAGACAATTCGAACTCCTTCCTCAGTTCTTCAATTTGTCATGCAGTCGCCACTGGAGAAACTAAACTTTAGAACATGTTACTTTTGAGAAATTTCTGCATAGGGAACACTATTTAGTAGACAATTTTGTTCTGGGTGCGCTTGGGGATGTCCTTCTTTATGTGCTAATTGCGATTTGGTTATTCATGGAGTTAATTAAAAATTTAGAATGCTGCGAAACTTGAAAATGTCAATTTTCCTTGTTGTTATCGCTTCAAGTAAAGTTATACTTTGACTAAGATAACTGAATAATTAATTTAATTATAATAATAGTTTTCTAAATCTACAAATAAAATAAAATTTCGGCGTTGGGAAGATTTATAACCTTGCAGAACATTTTCATTCAAAAACTTATTTTTAATGTCTCTTCTTGCATTAATGCTACAATTTAACTTGATGTACAACATATACATAATTCAATATACTTAATCACAATTTTACTGGCAAGAGAGAGTGTTGCAAGGGAAGATGAATGTTGCACCCGAGTAAAAGGTTACTTTGTCCATTTTCCATTAAAGGTCATCGAACTTAGCACAACTGAGAACTGGCTCACATACAAAGCAATTGATGTCAATGATTAGCTGCCCAGTTGTCCGACATTTGCAGAAAGATTGATAGTTGTTAATAAACCTAACCAACTGCCAGTTTTTATTGCACTTTGAGTTAGGAGGCCCCTTTTCTCTCTTTCCTGCTAAGCTGATTTGTATAAAGTTCAAGCAACAAGCTAACTTTTTAAGCGGCGTAGCCCCTCCCTTTTCATCAACCAACTATCTTTAACCTTTTTTAGCTCTTGTCTTGTTCCATTTAAGTTGCACTGAACAAGATGAGTGAAAGAGTCTTAAGCTTTTCTTAAATGTAAGAGGACATTGGTCAACTTAAGCCTATAAAATTCAGCTTTACTATTGCAAGTCCTTTACAAAGAAAAAAATTTAAAGCATTACAATAAACAAGTACGCATTCTAAAATGTTTAAAAACTGTTCAAACTAAAGCATAAGCCTTTTATGTCTCCATGCTTTTGTCATATTCTTTTTCCAAATTAATAAAATACGAAACCCACATTTCGTTTCTTTTTATACTCTGTTTTCCAAAAAAGAGTATATCCGTCTGTCCGTCCGTCCGTCCGTCTGTCCGTCCGTCTGTATGAACGCAGATTTTTCCACAGTTTTGAAGCTAGAGCATCCAAACTTGGCATACATGTTGGTATATACCGTAGTCAGACAAACTGTCAAGATCTCCCCCCCCCACCCCTGCCCCTTCCCCCACAAACCACAAAAAACTATATCTTCCACTATAATAAGATTGGTATTCCATCACAATAATAATAAGATTGGTCCAGTGGTTGAGAAGGAGAAGACGTCAGTCTTCTCCAATGGTTATTTATTGAATGCTCGCTTAGAGTTAGAGCTGTCCACCATGAAGCAGTGAGCAGCCGTTTTACATACATTTAAGACTTATTATATATAGCAAGAGAGTCAGAGAGAGTCATGCGCGCACATATGTATACATAGCGACGGTCAAGCGTGAGAACGCTGACTTAGCTATTTGGGCGGTCGTTGATATCAAGTACGGATCATATTACGTCTGCACTTGAATATGCGCAGAGGGCACTTAGCGTTAAGCGCGCTGCGACAAAGTCGCTGTTATGTTTATGTATGCATTCTGTTGGCATAACAACAAAGTGTTGCAGCCTTATTCATATGTATGTATATATGTATGTACGCATGCTACATCTCCCTCCTTTAAAAAAATAACGTAATTTATGTAGTTATTTTAAGTATTAATGTTAATAATTTTTTTTTTTGTGTTTTTTTTTTTTTTTTGAATTTTTTTTGTTTATATTATTTTAATATAAAAAATTTTGTTAATATGTAAGTGTAAATGTATATGTTTTAAAACTATGTGTATTTAGAAAAAAAATATATGTATGTGTTAGTAATTTATTTCAATCGTTGTCTCTTTTTATATAAAAAAAAAAAGAATTTTTCTTTCTTTTGTGTTTCCTTTTCTTAAATTCCATTTTCCTTTTATTGTTTTGTATTATTTTGTTCGAACAGTTTTCTTTGTTTATATTAAAGTTTTCAATTCAATTATTATAAAGTTTTAATCTATCCTTATGTACTTTTTGTTCTTTCTTTTTAGTATCCCTAATTATTATATTATCGTTATTTTCTAACTTTTCTACTGTATAGGGTCCTAAATAAATTGGATCTAACTTATGTCCTGTTTCATTCTTAAGTAGTACTTTATCTCCTACCGATATATCTATGTTTATTACTTTTTTATCATATAATTCCTTATTCTTTCTCTTATTTTCTTCTAACATAATTCTAGCTCTTTTATATGCTATTTCTAATCTATATTTACTTTCTTTAGCATAATCATCTATATTATATAAAGGTTCTATGGTATCTGTGTTATTAAAATGTTTTAATAAATTGTTTGTTTTACCGAAAACAAGTTCATATGGACAATAGTCATGTGCCATAGATGGGGTTGTGTTGAAACAGTAAACAAAATATTGGATCCATACGTCCCAATCAGTTTTATCAACCGATATATATGAACGTATGTATTCATTAAAAGTTCTGTGACTTCTTTCGACTGTTCCAACTGTCTGGTGGTGGTGTGCAGTTGATGTTATGTTATTTATTTGTAAATACTTGCACAAATCATTTATTATAGAATTTTTGTATTCTGTTCCCATGTCCGTAATGAACGTCTTCATTGGACCGTACTTCAGAATAAAATTCTCAAAAATCGCTTTTGCTACTGTGTTAGCACTTTTGTTTGGAATTGGAATCGCGACTAGATATTTGGTCAGATCACAAATTAATGTGACTGCGTATTCATTTCCATTTACAGACTTGGGTAGTGGACCAATGGTGTCTACTATAACCCTGTCGAAAGCGTGTATTGGCGTATCAGTTATTGTTAAAGGAGTTTTTATATTTCTTGTCACTTTTGATTTTTGGCATTTTGGACATTTTCGTATGTACTCAGTAATATCTCGAGTCATACCTTTCCAATAATAGTGTCTTTTGACCTTGGCCAAGGTTTTTGAGATGCCTGTGTGACCTCCTTGTATTGGATCATCATGGAATGTAGACAATAGAGCTTCTTTTTCTTTTTTTGTTTCTATTTGGGTCACCGGGTTGAGTAGCGCTACTCTCAATGAAATTAATATTTTATTGCCCATATTTTTGAAATTATCGATTGAAACGTGTTCAAAGATATTTTCCCACGGTGCCACTTTGAGTTGGCTGATTTTATTTATACCGGCTTGCGTTTCAAGCCTTTGGAAAAATTGACCTAAGTCAAGAGTTCCATTAGTATATAAATCGCTAACATCATATCTTGCAGTAATTTTCTTACCATGTTTAAAAAAACATAGCATGTTTTTTACATGCAAGGTCACTACTTTACGTAATTCATCATTGTTAATGACTTTATATACGTTGGGCTTTGAAGCTTTTTCTATAGATTGCCGTGGCAATTCTATTTTTTCTTTTCCTGCGCAGGAATTTTGTCTACTTTGATATCTTGTAGTGACTTTCTTTATTGATCCATTTATTTGTTGTAGCTGTTGAATGGTTATTCTTGATAACGCATCCGTTATTATTTGTTTCAGCTGTTGCTGATAAAAATCAAGCATGGCCTGTAGCCTTATTGTTACTACCGCGGTAGTTGTTATTTCCTCTTTTAGAGTACATCACTGTATTCACGCTACCAGTAAGTCTTGTACTAGTACGGATGTATGCACTAACGGCAGCATCCATGGTAGTGAAAATACCAGACTCCATGACGGTTTTAACACTTTCGTGACTAGTTTTACTAATCATTGTGTTAACGGCTTCTGTAGTGCTGAGCGTGTCAGCATTTTCAGACGGTATGCCTTGGTCAATATAAGCAGCTTCAAGAAGCTGTCGCAGATTTTCTAGTTCAGTTGTGAACTGAGTGGCTGTTTTGCCTTTCTGCGTTAAAGTGTCCATTTTTGCCTTTATGTTGGCGGGTGTTTCACCGACAACTACGGCTTTTAATTTTGCAATAATTCCATCTATTGTGGTTTCATTTTTTATTTTATTGAGGGTTGTGCCCGTTATTTTTGATTTAATCAACTCTATGGCAATTTCCTCATAAGTTCCCTTTGTTAAGTTGACAAGTCTTAGTGCCGTTAAGAATTTTTCAAGACGGGTTTTCTTTCCGTCGAATTCTGGGACTGCTTGTGCAATTTCCCTAATATATGCCCTCTGGGCTGCGGCTATGTCGTCAGGCATTGTACGGCTATTATCAGTACTTTCTTCACTTTCAGATAAAATATCTTTAGAATCCAGTGTGATAACAGCAGGGATTGTTAGATTTGTCAAATCTTCTTCTTCTAATTGAATATCCTCAGTCTGAACTTCATGGTTTTCACCAAGTTCCAACTTTACAGGTGTATTCAAAATAGAAGGTATTGTTAAAGTTAAATTATGCTTTTCTTTAACTGTTTTGATATTATTTCTCAGTCTTATCAGCAACCTTGACGTTTCTGACCAATGTTTATTGGTTAATACATCTTTATGCTGATATATCAATAATCGAACTTCGTTAAAGCTGTTGATCAATGTTATGGAGTTCCTATTAACTGTATCTATATGCGTTTGTCTATTTTGTGTTAGACATTTATACGCTTTATCAAATATCGTTTTAAAATTTTGGATTCGCTCAGAAAGTTCTGACCAATCCATAATATAGAAAAGCTACTTTGTTTTTCAAAATTATTCTGGGGTTTTTTTTTTTTTTTATTTATTTAGTTTAATTTGTATCTTATAGCTATTATGTTATTGTCAATTATGGTTAATCATTGTTGTTTGTGCTGCAAATTTAAGTTTTGTCCAAATCATTTGCTTGGCTCATGAATCTTTTCTTTAGGCATTTGTTATGCAGTTTATATATTTTATAAAAACAATTTGCACACATTATAACAACTATGATTACCAGTAATATATTTGTTAATTCCAAGTCTGTGTTGTTTGATTCAACTTTATTTATAACGTTAGCAGTGGAATCCACTGACTTAACGTCTACTAATCCCATTTTGGGATTCTGTTCTGAATTATTATTTGATTCAATTAAAAAATCTTCGGAAAATTTACTTATTGCATTACTTTTCATAAATTGGAAATTTTTTTCCTGCCTATGGCTTTAATTGAATTCAAAAAATTTTTTTTTTTTTTAATAAATAAACTGACTGAACTGAAAACTTATTATTTTTTTTTTTTTTTTTTTAATTTTTTTTTTTTTAAAATTTAAAATTTATTTGGAATTTAAGATTCGGATTAATTTGTATGCTACTGGGTAATTTACCCAGTGCCTGAGACGTGTACAAATTTTTTTTTTTTACATAGCAACTTGCCTAGTGTTTTAGTTTGGCTTTATGGGCCTCACTTCTGATTGGGCGAAAGATATTACGCTCAATTTTTACAATTTGTTTTTATAATAATATATATATATAGGTATTTTAAAATTATTGTTGGTGTCTGCTGCTGTTCCTGTTCTTTCCCGTCAGCTGGTCGTCACCAGTATGGTTGCGCTGACGTTCCCATCGAAGGCGCAAGGGGCGGGGGTGCCTCTCGCGCTTGTTGATTTCTCAGCTGCTGTTGTCCTGGGCCTATGGGCTCAGGCGGAACCGGTGCCGGTCTTCGCACAGGTTAATGCCTTGCCAGGCAAGTCGATCTGCAGTATGGGCTGTCCAGAGGTCCAGGGCATTGCTCGACGTACTGAGGCACTTCGCTTTTGGGAGGTGGTGAGGTTATAGTATTGTCATTAATAACCTTGATATTTTTAATATTCACTGAGTGAGCATGTGGTGTAGGGTTTTCTTTTATTTGTTTCAGCTGTTGCTGATAAAAATCAAGCATGGCCTGTAGCCTTATTGTTGCTTTCCACGGTGTGTTGGCCTTTGGTGAATATAATTGCCACTTAATGTGAGCAATTTCTTTATTCAATTTTTTAACGCGACCACCGCGACCCATAACACTCACTAAACTCTACTCACTCAGCTTTATTTTGTTAATTTTTTGTGTTCCGCCTCTGCCATATAGTAGTTCCGCCTTTGATTGTTGTCGTTGCCTCCTTCGTCCTCTTCAATAGTTATAGTTTATTATTATTTTTTTTTTTGTTGTTGCAGCCCGGTGAAATCCGGTGTCACGGTCGCCATATAATAAGATTGGTATTCCATCACAATAATAATAAGATTGGTCCAGTGGTTGAGAAGGAGAAGACGTCAGTCTTCTCCAATGGTTATTTATTGAATGCTCGCTTAGAGTTAGAGCTGTCCACCATGAAGCAGTGAGCAGCCGTTTTACATACATTTAAGACTTATTATATATAGCAAGAGAGTCAGAGAGAGTCATGCGCGCACATATGTATACATAGCGACGGTCAAGCGTGAGAACGCTGACTTAGCTATTTGGGCGGTCGTTGATATCAAGTACGGATCATATTACGTCTGCACTTGAATATGCGCAGAGGGCACTTAGCGTTAAGCGCGCTGCGACAAAGTCGCTGTTATGTTTATGTATGCATTCTGTTGGCATAACAACAAAGTGTTGCAGCCTTATTCATATGTATGTATATATGTATGTACGCATGCTACACCACAGTTTTACAGCTAGAGTTACCAAATTTAGCACAAGGACTATTCACTTCCTTGATTGATCTGGCAAAAAAAAATAAATGTAATTTACAAATTTTGTTAGATAAAGACGACTAGACTATTTCATTTGATTCTGTACGTGTGGGGTAATTAAAATAAAATTTTAAATGAAATGTAATGAAAAATCTCAGTGCACAGAAACACATTATAATTATACTAACTAATTACAAAGAGGCCACAAGTTTGCGAAGGGGAAACAAATAATATTTAATAATTTCCCTATTCCTATTATTGTTTTGTAACTTATAAAAGTCTAATTAATGTATTGTTAATTTGATACGAATTGAAATTCAGCGTTTTAAACTTTGATTATAATTTTAAACTGAGCAAAATTATTACTCTGCTTTGAACATGAATTTTGTTTGGTTCCCGAAGGATTAACTTTTTCGTCGACTCTGACATTGTGAACCCTAATCAATTCTTCAAAATTGCAAATAATAGGGGTACTGATGATTCGAACACAGTATAACCTTCGATTAAAGACTAAACAAACGAAATCAAACCAAAATTTTCTTGTCGTTTATAAGTCGTTTTATAAGCTAATTAATGAGAAACGCAAATAATAAATTTAATGTTGTAAATATATCTGACAAAAGCTTCTCAACTCTTTCCTGAGGCAATTTAAAAGCAGCTTTAGAAATGTATGGTCTTCCACTAAAAAGCAGACGTTGTGAGCCTACTTTTAAGTCGAGTTCGTTGGGCTGACTGTTTGTCCTTCGACTGCTTTGTCATAATTAAGGGAAATTTAATTTAATTTAGTTTTTTTCTGTGAGACAGGCAAATTAGAAAAAACGTAGACACTAAAGGTAGGAGCAAACCGTTTCACACACTAAAATACAACAAACAACACATTGAAAGACGATTATACATGGTAAATACAATGGAAGACAATCAGGTTGAGATTCGCCATGAGGCAAAGACAGGAATACAACAATGCGAGTAAATAAATGTTTTTAGATGGACAGACATCACAACTATTAATCCTTGAACTATTATTGGTTATGCAATTCAAGTTTGATCAATTTATATCAATCGGTGCAACGCAAAACAGAAATTGATTAATTGAAGTGAGTGATATACCACTGGCCTCATTCATATGTCAGGGCCCGCAGCGTGTTTGCTTGATTCATATTTGATTTTTCCCTTAGCAAATGTTTTCCGAACTGTGTCGTATATTTTCATATGGCAGGCGCTTGTAATTGACTGCAAAGTGAATACAATGTGTGGATTAATTCAATTTCTTATAGCCCATAAAAAGTGAAACATAATCTTGTAGTCTTTTTAATAGTTATTAAACCAGTTAACTTGTCCGTAACTTAGCCTTCAAACCAATCCACTATTAAACTGCAAGTTTTTCATTAGGGCAGACAACTGACTGTCAAAGTCGGTCCCTTTTCTTTAAGAATAAAACGTTAAAAATAGAACAATTAAAAGGGATTTCCAGCTTCTTCTGGGTATATTGTGAATTGTTGGCTGCTCTACTTGTCTTCTGACACAGTTATTTGCATAAAGGATGGAAATAATTGCACTTTAAAGCTAAGCTCTGCGTTAAATTTAAATTTCTAGAAAAACTGTTGAATTGCTTAATATATATCTATTTCTCAATAGACTATGCTTCAAAAACTGCTCATGACTTTGGCCTTTATGCTTAAATATCGTGATAAAACTTGGCACAGATGTTTCTTCTTTTTGCAAGCAGCACAATGTCAGAATCGGCCAGATCGGACGACTACATCCTTGAGTTGTCATAGGAACGATGGGTGGAAAAATAAGTTTTTGTGGAATAAACTTTATCGTTTTTCAAGATAACTCAACTTCACTCAGTTTACCTTAGTTTAAGGACAGTTCAGACAAGCTGACAAAATTTTATCAGAATCGGGCCATTATATCTTGTGGCTGACATAGGAACAATCTATTGAGCTTAAGTTTTCTTATGCAAAACTTGTCTGCAAGGGTATATTTGTGGGATCCGATAGGGTCACTAGAAGCGGCCGGACTTATAATGTGACCCGTTAATTTAAATCGTATCATAATGTATACGCTTCATAATTCATTTCGTATCGAATATCGTTTATCGTATTATCAACTTTGCGCCTCAAAATTGAAAGGATGAAGAAACAGAAATGCTCGTCGCTCGTTTCCAAGTTTGTGAGACTATTTCTGTACCATTTTCAACTATATATTTGTTAAATAAACTACAAACATTATTTGAAAACATTAAGTCGGCCATTCTTCATATATGTAGCAGCTGGGTTATTAACGTTCGACATCGTAGTAGCGCAGCGAGTTTCGGCTTTACACACGCCAAGTTCTAAACGCAACTGCCTGCGTCTTCTTTCTGTGTTTACCACCGAACCACACTCGGCGACAGCGACGCTACGCTGTCGCCTCGCTAAAACGGCACTTCTTAAGCGACAACATGCAGACAACCTATCACAGCACGCTTAGAGGCTGATGCAATATAAACATACTTGTGAAATTAGTCTTCTAGTGAAATTCCGAGACTGCATACACATACACTCATACCAACATCCACACACTCTTAGTGTGCGCCGACACGGCCATCCTGACCATTACACGACCTCGTGCAATTTTACCAAACATGCTTTGTTACCAAATAACCAACTTATAAAGTTTATTCAAGTATTACTTATAATTTCCATTACAATTTACATCTTCATTTTTACATTATCATTAACCATTCAGGTTTCTCACTATGTTATCTAATGCGCCACACGCCATGATCAAAACAATTGTTTTGCACTTGTGCTTACATTATTATTACAAATTTCATTATTAGCCGTTAAGGCACCTGTACTGTCTCTTTCAACAGTTTCTTTTTACATGCGTTCATTACTGTCTCTTTCAACAGTGTCTTTTTCAACTATTTCATTACTGTCTCTTTCAACAGTTTCTTTTTCAACCATTTCATTACTGTCTCTTTCAACAGTTTCTTTTTCAACCATTTCATTACTGTCTCTTTCAACAGTTTCTTTTTCAACCATTTCATTACTGTCTCTTTCAACAGTTTCTTTTTCAACCATTTCATTACTGTCTCTTTCAACAGTTTCTGTTTCAACTTTTTCATTATTTAAATCCTTTTCACAACTTTCAAACTCAACTGGTACATACTCATTTGGCATTTTTCTTTAGTCATCATGAGCATATTTATATTTTCTATTATTTGTCAAGGACCTAAGCATATATCTATCCCCCTCTAACAATTCAGTTATTTGAAACGGCCCCTTAAACTTTTGACTTAACTTTGTTTGATGCCTCTCTTCATTTTTTAACAATACGAAATCTCCAACCCTAAATCCAACAACTTTAGCCTTGTTTTTATCAAATTGCTCCTTGTTATATGCTGCTGCGGCTGAAATATTTTGACCTGCTCGTGCTCTCACTTCTGTCAAGTCGATCTCTTCTACCATATCGCAGGGTGGAAGCAATCCCAACGGGCGGGCAACTTTGCCGATAAACAATTCTAAGGGGCTTGCCTTTGTCACTCGACTAACCGTACAGTTCAAAGCTAATTGAACTTTTCCTAAAGCATCTTGCCAAGATCGATTGCTAGTTTCAACGGCAGTTAATAAGTTCTTTAAGGTGCTCATAATGCGTTCAACTTGTCCGTTTGCTCTACTTGCACCTGTCGCGATCAAATGCAAATTAATTTTTTGTTGTGAACAAAACTCACTAAATCTAGTGCTGGCAAAACATCTGCCCTGATCCGCTATCACGCGATTTGGTACTCCAAACAGAGAAATAGCAGACGTGACAGCATTTATGCAATTTTCAGCATCAATTTTAAGCGTGTGGGTTAAATAAACAAATTTAGTAAAGGCGTCCACCTGAACAATGATATACTCTTTCTGATCAGACTTGCCACTCAACTTTCCGGTTATGTCGATGTGAATGGTGTGCCAAGGTGTATTTACTTTTGGTATTGGATGAAGACTTACTTGAACTTTACCCGAAGAAGACTTTGACATTTTACACGTAATGCAGTTCTCAACAAACTTCCGACTATACTTGGACATGTTATCGAACCAGTAATAGTCGTAAGCCTTATCTAAAGTCTTCTCCCATCCCAAATGCATGATGGACTCGTGGATCTGATTTATTACGGACCATCTAAATGGTCGAGGAACAATTGGTAAAGATCGAGTTCTGCCATTTCGCTGAATTTTTCGATATAATATTCCTGCTTGCAACTCGTAAGTTTTGGCAATGTCCCCAGCAAGAGAATTTTCTTTCAATTTATTTACGATATTAACTTTTTCAAAATCTTGACGCTGTTCGGCCAAAAGCCAATTGTCAGATATTTCTGCCAAATTAACTCGTTTTTCTGGAATTTTACAAGTCAACTCTGCTGAAGGCAGATTTCTTGAAAAGAAGTCAACATGACACATTCGTTTACCTTCTTTATATTGTATGTCTTTGTACCCTGGGACATAGATCCTGTTTAAGTCTTGATGCTTTAAGTGTGTTACAATCAGTGAAGACAACAAAATTTCTACCCAATAAATAATGGCGAAAATGTTTTATAGACAAAACAACAGCAAGGGTTTCCAATTCATAGGAATGATACCGTGATTCAGCAGGAGAAGCAGCCTTACTAAAATATTCAATGACATGAGACTTGTTGTTGATTTTGTGTAACTAGATGGCACCGTATCCCCGAGAACTTGCATCGGTATGCAACTCAATAGGATGGTTCGGATCAAAAATTACTAAGACTGGCTTTCGTGTAAGGATAGAAATAACTTTTTGTCTAATTTCTTCATGTTCCGATCTCCACACAAAATCATTCTTCCCCGAAGTCAAAAGATATAACGGTTTCATAAAACAGGAAAATCCTTGCATAAATTGCCTGAAGTAAGTCGCCAATCCAATGAATTGGCGTAAAGCAGAGACTGACTGAGGAGGTGGCAAGGTAGTTAACGCTGTAGCTTTAAGCGGATTCGGGCGGATTTCACCTGCACTCACCTCATATCCCAGATATTGAACTGTTGACTTGAGGAAAGAACATTTTTTTATATTAAATGAAAATCCAGCATTTGTGAGACAATCAAGAGTAATTTGCAACCTTTCCAAAGCCTGACTTTTTGTTGTAGCAGCCACCATTACGTCATCCATATAAACGACAACAAACGTATTTGCAAGGTCTCCAAGTGCTTGCATGACTGTGCGTTGAAATATTGAAGGTGCATTCTTGAGCCCAAAAGGCATTGCCAAAAATTCGTATTGCCCGTCTGGAGTGACAAATGCTGTACACTCTACCGATTCTTTGTGCATGGAAATTTGATAATACACACTTGCCATGTCTAAACATGTGAAATATTTCGCTCCATAAAGTCTGGCTATCTGGTCTGATAAAAGGGGCAAGGGATATCTATCTGCGACTGTATTAGAATTTAATTCACGGTAATCAACACACAAACGATGAGTACCGTCTTTTTTGTTGACCAACATTATGGGACTTGCGTAAGGTGAGCAACTTGGCCTTATAATTTTACATTGTAATAATTCATTAATCTTGTCTCTTACCAATTCTCTTTCATTTGGGCTAAGCCTATATGGTCTTCTTTGAACAATTTTTCTTGGGTCTACTAATTTAATTTTCATTTCACCCGAACTAACTCTATTCGAAGGAATTCCATTAATAAAAGATTTTGAATATTTTTCCAATAAATCTTGTAATTTATCTCTATCTTCCCCAACAAGATCAGTATTTAATTTACAAAATTTCTCATCATTTGAACAATAGTTTACAGTTTTTTATCTAATAATTTCGAATTTTCCTGGTGATATTACAACATTAAATCCAGGGGACAGTACTTCTCGACCAATAATAATATCATTCTTCAAATACTCATTGTCCACAACATGAAACAAAACTTCAATACAGTGTTGACCAATTTTTACGTTGCTAAGTATTTGTAATGTGCTACATATGCCGCCACTACCAATACCCTTTAACATCACTACATTGTTAATTCTTTTACCAACTAATTTAACACTTATCTTTTGTTTTATCAATGAACATTCCGCTCCAGAGTCGAATGTTGTTATAAACGTTTGACCATGATGAACCATCTCTCCTTTGGGCTCAACAACTTCGCATAGCTCCACTCTTTTCATCTGGTGTGTATCCTTGACCTTATCCATTTTGGGCTTACTGCAATGTGTTGAAATATGACCAAGTTCACCACACTTAAAGCAGGTTACATTGGCTTTTTGCTGGTGGCCAAATGCACTCCTGCCGCTACTGTTCATAGCCAGAGACGAGGGATGATTTTGCTGCTGTCTAGCTCGACATTCCATCATCTTGTGGCCTAATTTTCCACAGAAATGGCATTTGACTGTTGAAAATTTCGGACGCTTTATGTCAGGTGAAGACATTTCCTCTTGCAAATTTTTCTGCCTTTTGTTGAACGTGAATGCTTTAAGCTCGGTTTGCAATTCACTTCTGGTACGCATATTTGAAGTAAAGGTTAGGCGCTGCAATCTGTTATCAACGTGAGCCATCTTCGCAAGCGTCACAGAAACTGCAATTTCCTCCACGTCCATGTCGCGCCATTTCGTGGTAAGTGACGTCACCATACGACTAGCATAATTGGCCATCACCAACGCGCTGCCTTTTATGGTATTTTCTGCCAAAATTATATTTACTGTTGAGCACCACGCCGATGCGTCGGCGCCATCAAGGTCTGCGTTGAATTTTGGTAGCACAATTGTTTTTTTATTTGTTGTTTCGGGTGTCGCGGATTGTACGACTTTGATAAGCTCGATCAAATTTTTATTTTGCATTTCCATTAAAATTCGCCATGGCCCATCTGATTCACTAGGTAGCGAGCCAGATCCCACTTCTGATGTAGCAGCTGGGTTATTAACGTTCGACATCGTAGTAGCGCAGCGAGTTTCGGCTTTACACACGCCAAGTTCTAAACGCAACTGCCTGCGTCTTCTTTCTGTGTTTACCACCGAACCACACTCGGCGACAGCGACGCTACGCTGTCGCCTCGCTAAAACGGCACTTCTTAAGCGACAACATGCAGACAACCTATCACAGCACGCTTAGAGGCTGATGCAATATAAACATACTTGTGAAATTAGTCTTCTAGTGAAATTCCGAGACTGCATACACATACACTCATACCAACATCCACACACTCTTAGTGTGCGCCGACATATACATATATTCGGTGCGCCGAAGATAACATTGCTTTCTTGTTTTTATTTCTCTGTGTTTTAATAATCTATGGAAATGTTATTTTTACGACCATTATACGGCAGTGTAATTATGCCTCGGACTATGTGCCTTGGGCAACGTTTCAACCGTCCAAAATAAATGGCTGACTGACCAAATCGTTGTGTGTTGATTGATATATAGTATGTATATAGTTACTCGCATGTACATTCGAATATCGTGAGTTTAGTGCCAGAGAATTGCCCCAACAATTATTATGATGGCTGCTTAGCGACACAAATATACATACACACACACTCACATAAACCCTGCACACGTATGTCACACACTTACACACAAAATTTTATATGTGTTTGAAGCATGTCTAGTACACCTTCCAGATGTGTGAAAGACAACTGTGTCTGCTCTCATTGTCATTTCATTAAAGGGACTGTCTCACTTAATTTCAGGTTTATTTTCTTCATTGTTTATTCGTTTTCTATTATTATCGCAGCTGTACAACTTTTGTTGTATTTTTATCTTTATATAGGAACCAGTATTACAGTTTTGCCTGCTGAAAATTAAAGACAAAACGTACACAAAACACACTGATGAATTGACTGGTAATTAAATATGAAAAAGGGAAAGGAATGCGTGAAAAACAGGCGGAAAGAAAAAACAGACAGAATGACAGCTAAACAAACAGACAGGTCAAAATGTAACATTACTACAAACAAGGTAAATAGTCTACAAAGCAAATTATCAATTTGATTTAAATGGAAATGAGTGGATGTCAAGAAAAATGTGTTAAACCATGCATTGTTAGAAATTTAAGGGAGTTAAATTTCAATGAATAATTTATTTATTACATATCTACAAACTATTTAATCACCATTTCAAGAGGTGGATAAAGTTTGAGTGTCTTAGTACTCACATTATTCATACCTTTTATAAAAGTAATTATATGGCAATGACACAATACCAAATTTAAAATTAAACGAAGTAACAAATATTCATTTGCCTACTGCTTATAGCGATTAGATCATATATTTGATGTACCATATAAAGCTTTAATCTAAGCCACTTGACATCGCTTTCTGGTGCGTATGAAGAACTTGTTGCCACTAGGAAGTATAAGTGGAGCATTATTAAAAGTTCCTGCAGCAGCTCCAGTTGCTATCCAAGTTATTTCAACATTTAGCTGAAAATATTGCTCATAAGCCACATGTCTAAGCGGCAGAGAAGGTTAAAATTATATATAAGTTGTTCTGGGTTAAAACCCCTCTAAAACCCTCTTTACGACGAGGCCTTGGTCTTTAGTATACTTTAACAAGAGAAGGGCATTAAAAAAATACATAATGGAGTCTGCAGTTAAAAACTGTGTGTTTGTGTGTGAAAAACAGTTAATTTCACTAAAACAAAAACAGTTAAACCAAATAATTGACGTCGATACTTAAATCTTTATCCAGCTGATCTTATTTATCCATATCTGATTGTTAAGTTGATTTTAAAATAGGTCACTAAAATTGGGTTCACTTTAAGTAGAAAACTTTTATATATTTTATATATTGTAATGTGTGTTATTAAAATATAATTGCCTTTTTGTAGCAAAAACACATCGAGTAGACTAATTTGTTTTAAAGGCTTTGTTATTTTACCAAATTATGCCATGTGACACAAACACTAAACTCAATGTGGAAAGCGGGTTAAATTTACATGCGGTGTGAGTCAGAAGCCTTTTAATGCTCAACAATCGGAAAACCGTATCGATGTTGGGCAGCAACTAATGAATTCTACATGTGACTTTGTCTGCCTATGGTATATACCAACATGTATACCAAGTTTGGTTGCTCTAGCTTCAAAAATGTGGAAAAAACCTGCGTTCATACAGACGGACAGACGGACGGACATTTCACAAACCAAATATACTCTTTTTTCATTTTTTTTAAAAAAAAATAAAGAAAGAGTACAAAAAACTCATCAGGGACCCAGGGAATGCGTTTTTCTTTGAGGTCTGAAATTAAGAGTACGCATTGCTCTGGCATTAAAATGTAATTAGGATGTGTAACACATTTAGCACCCAAACAGCTATGACAGGCCTTAAGCCAAAACAAACATTAATAATTTTATGGCAGTTCCTGTTCCCAACAGGCCTTTACATATAAGTAGGGCAGATATGTTTTTGGCAACAAACTTGTTGTAATAACTAATAACTGAAACCTTGTTAATTTGTTAAATTGAGTATATGAAAGTGCTTAATGTGCTGCCTAACTTCATCAAATCCAATTAATTGCACTTAATTGAAAAATGCGTATACGCTGTGTGGTAAGAAGATCAATCGAAAGGTGAACAGCTCAGCTGAATTAAAGTTGGAGCCTGTGTTGGCTTAGCTGATTTACAATGCAGATCACGCTCCCATTTCAGCAACTTATAAAGGGGGGCTACAGCTTCTCCTGCCAATCGCCTCACTTGGAGTTCATTGCCTGTAAACATCTTGGCATATGCGCTAGCCATTACTCAGTGGCCAGGACACAGACTTGGGCACGTTTTCTAATATATGGGCAGGCAGCTGGACTTTGTCTGGAGTGGCATTATTAATGTTGCAATTGACATGCTCCAGGCGGAGTCGGTGGTCTGCCACTTGAGGCTGCCACAGATAGAAGCAATAGCAATTCAACAAAATTTCTGCCACAGATAGAAGCGACAGCAATTCAACAACATTTCAACAAAATGTTGCAGATTTGCAATACTCTCCGTTAGTCAGTTGTTAGGATACATTAGCGTAGACAAAATCTGTTAAGTGTGTATTTGTAGACGTACGTGAGTACGAAGATATTTTTGGAGATTTCCAAGCTGGATACAGGGTGCTCCATAGTCGCACACACTTGTATTGTTTGTTTTCATTTTCATTTAAATGTGGTTTTTGGCATTGTCTCTACACAGTTTCTGTGGAGCTTTTGTTGAACTTTTCTTGTGTTTAGTTTCTGCCTGTCTTGTTGTCTCTTCCTTCTATCATCCTTAGACTTTTTTCCCCAGAGTCCAATCTAATAAAAGTTTAGTACGTGTTGCTAGGTTAAAGGAGGTTGTGTTTGTGTTTGTTTGCTTTCCCACAAACTTTCTTAAAACATTTATTTGGGTCATGGATAGTGCGGCCATTTTGTATTTCTCCTATGTGAATCAATTGGCTTAAGTATGTAGGATATTCACTTGCTCTAAACACTCAACAGAGAGCTTATAAAATTAAATTCTGTTAGAGAATAATCCAGAAGTCAACTTTACAATTGGGCAACACAAAAACAATAATTTGCATATAGTTTTAGTCATGAAAATGTGAAAAAGTGCAAAATAACATGAAACAGAGTTCCTCAATTTATCACAGAGGAAGTTCGAGAAAAATTTAAACACTTCAGAAAGGGAAATAAATTTCCTTTTTAAACTTTCTGACAAATTAGAAAATTGCTACATATTAAAGGCGAACGTAAGATCAAGCATTATAAGAAATATTATACCTATTCTTTAATTAAGAAACAAGTAAGAATACTCTAGTCGAGTGTGCCCGACTACGAGACTCCCTGCTCCCAACTTGCATTTCAAGCAGTTCAGCGGCAACACAATCAAGCAGCGTACTCAACTTGCACAGTGCATGTCAAACTGTTGTTTCTGCCTGCTGAGACAGTGGAAATAAGTTTTTCCATAACTTTGGTGCTATTTATCCGATCGTGTTGAAATTTACACATCCGAAAGATATTGATTAAACATACATGTGTACCAAAAATTAAAACTTTTTCTTTAAAATTGTGGCTGTGGGAGTCTTTTGCGATTTGTGGGTGTGGGGGTGGGGGGGGGGGGGGGTGACTCCGAAATTTGAAATTAACTTGATGCGTATGGTATACAGGAACCTGCATGCCAAGTTTGGTGTCTCTAGCTCTTATAGTCTCTGAGATCGACGCGTTCATACAGACGGACATGGCTAGTTCGTCTCGGCTGTTGATCCTGATCAAGAATATATATAGTTTATATAGTCGGAAATGCCTCCTTCTGTCTGTTACACACATTTGCCGTACTTTATAACTCCCTTTTTTCCATTTTTAATGGGAACAGGGAGTAATAATAAGAATGGAAATCCGAGTTACAATCACTATTACACTTGACTGTTGCAAAGGAATTGATTACGAATCTCTTGAAATTAATCAAGCCAGCCCTGAACCTTGCAACATTATATGTCAGTAATATTATTTTTTTTGTAAATGACAATGGTGTCAAAGCTGTTGCAATTTTCCCAACACGAAAACAATTATAAAGCATTGCAAAAAGTCATAGTTGAAACTGAAGATGTTTTCCACTTGTTTTGTTGTTATATATGCTGCAGTTTTAACAAGCAAAGCTAAAAATCGGCCAGAAGCAAAAGTGAGACTAAACAAATAGAACATTTTTACTGCTGGGGGAGAAGTGATGTCAAAGAGGAAAGTGAAGAAAAAGTCGTGTGCATGATGTGTCACGATAAGCAGAATACGAATAAGAACGTGAATCAGCTCCTTTCCCATCAATTTTCTCCGCAACTCTACATTGCATCACAATGAACAAAAATAATTTGGTTTACTTTGATCGAAGAGAAGATACCCTAAATGACAGTCGCACTTACATAAGCTCTTATTAATTAAAAAAAAAAACCATGCATCAAGAAATCAATAGCGTTGCTACCTTTTGTACAATACATTAGGAGTATTCTGCAATTTATATATCACAGGTATTTATAAAAATTCTAAATCCAATACACCAAGTTTTGATTTGCTCTTAAATTCTCTGAAATCGAAATATTCATACAGACGGACGATAGACAAGCTGAAGGGCATACCTAAATCTAGTTATTGATGACCAAACAAATTCAAATTTCAAAGTGACAACAATATCAATAAAGTTTATTGTTATAAGTTATTGAAGATAAGTGGAGTTATGTTCGAGACCTGAAATAATCACATATTCTTTAAAAATCTGTTAATACACCGACACGCGATGAAATACGTTTTTCCGTCTGTCATTGCAATTTAAGCATCAGAAAGGAACATGTTGTTATACAATCCACCTTAAAATAGTTGAGATCAATCGACTGCAACTTTCCAACAGATACAGTATTAATATATCTGTTGAAAGGGTCGTAAAAATGGCACTGAAAACTTCACTTACGCACTTGTTATTCAGGTGTGCTCATCTATTGCCATGTTTGATGTGTTGTTCAGGCGCTTAATTGTGCGTGCTAGCAACAACATAGATCTACTTAATAACCCACAGAAGAGCAATCACAGGACACAACGAACATCCATTGTCACCTCAGCCATTTCAGTTTTTGTCGTCAGCTTTCATGAAAATTGCATACAAATTAGCCAGCACTTTGCTGGGTCTGAGAATTTGTATCCTGTTGTCGTTAACCGACATGTTGATGAGATTGTGGAATGGGTTACTTAGATAAGGGAAAAAGGCTCAAAACATGTTAGATTGATCTATCAATTTTCTAGCAACCGATGAAAGCAAATGCAACCCAATCGAATACATTTGATGCTTTTTATTTCTTTGTCGTTTTCTTTCTCTTCATACAAAATTAACGATAAAAAGGATTTTTATTGAAATTCTCAGTCGGTTTATTTAACTGCTATTGATAGCTTTCAATATCTCGCTTCTCTTTACATAGAACAAAATTCTTCTCTTACTGATGTGTAGCAAACATAATTTTCACACAAATTATGCAAAATCCGCAAGCATTTATGTGCCATTTGCCCCAGTTTACAAGTTTGCATAGTCAACTTAACTAACAATCTCTAACAAGTTCATTTTGCCAAACCACTTCAAACAAGCCACAGAAGCAGCTGCCTCTGTTATTGCCGAGCTCATTTATTTTGCTTAGATAGAAATGAATAATTATATGGCCAGGGAAACTAGTAAGAGGAATCTCAAATTTGTATGTGATAAAACTTCAAATCTACTTTAAAATTTTTAACACCCTACACATTAGACCGGATTAGACTGGATTGAAAAAATCTAAAAAATGGTAGGTGCAGAAAATGTTCGACAGACCATAGTATACTTTGCCCATTTAACCATATGTCAAAAATCGATTGCAAGTCAATATTTTTATAGAGAAGATACAAATTTGTTTTTTGCTCCAAAATATGGTAAATATTGGCATAATCAGGCAAAAAAACTATACTTTCGATATGTTTATCATTATAATTTTGCCTGTCACCGCAAATCACAGCTTTTTATTGCATAAAACTAAATAATATTGGTGATTTCAGTTCAATATTGCAAATGAATTGTAAGATAAATTTATTCATGGTTATTTCAATGGAATAATTTAAATTTAACAGTTTCAAAAGAAATGAAGAAGGCTTCCATTGCGATAATATTACAGTTACAATATTATACTTGCAAAGTATCTCAGAATTGTCTGTCGAACATTTTCTGAACCTACGATTTTTCCAAAAAAAGATTGACCCGGTCTTGGTTTAAGTTGTCACGTCATTTATCCGACTCCTATATAGAGTCAGTTGCCTGTGTCGGAATCATTGTATATGTTTTCTGACTAGTTTAGGTAGTTGTCCCATTGTTGTTCAGTATTGTTGAAACAAAAAACAAGTAAGAACGTTGCAGTCGGATGCACAACACTGCGATATACTCTTTTTTTTGCGTCTTGGAGTCAGAAGTGGGCATGGCAATTGTATTTTTCCTCAAATCTTTCAAGTTTTGCCATAAATTTAAATTTGGTTGGGCCCGTTCTACAGGTTTGGTAGAAACAAACATTGCTCGATTGCAAGGGTTGAGGTGGGAATGGCAAAGGGCGGGGGTGGGCGTTTCCAAATTATTTTTATCCAATCCATTTAATAGGGCAACAGAATTCTACCTGCAAAGTTTGATAATTCTAGCTAAAATGGTGTGGGAGATTTTGCTCATTTGTGGGGGCGGGGTGGGCGTGGCCAAGATCCCAAATTATAATTATAATGCGTTTATTATTTCGGCACAGCCAATTTTACTTTTGGTTACTTAAATAATGGCTTATTTTGGTTTTATTTTGTTTGCTTGGGACATAGAAGGTGTGGTATTCAACAAATGCTAAAACAATAGAATATTTACATTTAAAACATATGTGTAATGTGAATATATAAAACTTAATATCCCAAATTTTGTGCAGTCACAATAATAGTCTGCTAATACCACGCTAAGTTTACAGTTTTAATTACAATTATACTCACAACAAATCAGGAAATTCGCTTTCCATGCTGAAATTTCTAAGGTTACCTCTGTGGCTACAAAAAAAACCCAATTAGCTTTACTTAATGGTACACTTATAATTTGCCTATTTTATGAATGGCTAGAAAGTTCCTTGTTTAAACAGCAAATGAAAGTGGGCCATTTATTTTCAATTGTAACGTTGCTGTTTAATGGGGCAACGTTAACTAACAAAAACTGGTCCTAAATTTATTCTTTTGAGTGTAGCTTCAACCAGAGGGAAACAACTTTTGTAGGGAAATAAAGATTTCTTTTCATGTTGTAGATTATTTTTATAATATGAATGAAAGTTTGTAACACATATCTGTAGAGCTGAATTCTATAAAATCGACAAATTTCCAGAGATGAAAGGTTTCAATTAGGGTAAAAACCGAATTGTTACTCTTCAATTGGCTTATGTTTTCTTAAGTTTTGTTTAGTCAGGATCTCAGAAAGTGTCAGTGTGATTTTAGACGTATCAGTGACTGATTAAATACGCATTTTTTTCAGCCTTTCGTCAACAGTAAACATGCTAACTTCAGTCCGAAGCAAAATGAGCTCACTTCGAAAGGATCGAATTCCAACATAGTAAACATATGTTGACTCAGGCCACTGTGTAAATTTAACTTTGGTACATTTTGGATACATGTCCTGCTGCTGCAGACAAACAAAATATGAAATAAATATTACATTAACCGTCTATAGGCTGCCTGCTGCCCTCTCACTTCTTGTCAATAAATGAAAGCCGGATAATTTAAATAAAAAGTGGACAGGAAAACTGACCACATGCAACAGCAGCCGCAACATATTCCCTGCATCCCTGCGAAAGTGTTGCATTTCCACAGGGGTTGTCCTGCACAATTCATTTTCGATGCAGTTTTTCTCTGAGCAGAGGGTAAACTTGGATCGCTTGAAAGCTGTTGCAGCGAATTGGGTAAATTGGTATTTGAATCCGCTTAGTGTTATGGGATATCAAAGCTCAAAATACATATGGAAACATTCTGGGCAAGCAGCCTTATCACGCTACTTAACAGAGGTAATAAAATGCGCTGTTAAAAGCGTTTCAAGTATGCGAGGTACTTCTCATCATAAAAGGATTTTGTGTGAAGATTTGCTGCAGATCTTGACACTTTGTCTGTATATATATACCAACATGCATACCAAGTTTGGTTGCTCTAGCTTCAAAACTGTGAAAAAAAACTGCGTTCATACGGACGGACGGACAGACGGACGTACGGACGGACATTTCACAAGCCCAATATACTCTTTTTTCTTTTTATTTCAAAAAAATTTAAAAAAAGAGTATACAAATAGTAGAAGCTTTGATTTATGTCCCACACCTAAACGCCTTCATCAGCATGCGGTGCGTATGCGTGATATTTTCAAAGCCAATTTGGGGTGTTTGCCAGCGTAACTGAAAACAAACGATGCAAAAAGAAAAAAAAAAATAAGCCACAGTCTAATTTTGTGTTAGTTTTGCCATCAATTAAAATTTGGTTGGGCCTGTTCTACAGGTTTGGGAGAAACAAACATTGCTTTATCCAGTGCTTTATCAATCTAAAACAAAATACCACCCAATATAATTGGCAAAACGGTTTGATTCATTGCAGCAAATGTGCTTAAATTGGAAATCTATTTGCTGCTAATTTTAAGCTTTATCTTTTGTCGACTTTAATCGACTTTCGTTTTCAGTTCAAGTATCAAAAATGTCAGCGTAATCTTTTAAAAGCTTATGCTTAAAAAAACAGGCTAGCAATTACCACTCGCTATCGTCTGGCTCCCCTTTCTATCTCTCTATATATATGGAACTTCTGTTAAGCTGGCAAATAGATCCGCATACCCCTCTTTTATATGTTCTCCTGCAAGACAGTACTCTCCAAAGCGCAGAGTCAGCTTAAAATTACAATTTTGAAAATAGTTGTTTGTTGACTGTGGAGGAGGAAAGACAGACACCTTGTGCAGATGTTGGAACTTGAACTTAGCTATTTTTATGTACAATAGCTCAGCTAAAAAAAGAAAACTAACCTGCAGGCAAGCGTGTAAAAAAATATGCCTCATAGGACAAGTGATTCGGTTTAACTTGACTGCTTATGACGACACTTTTTTTGTTTTTGTTATTAAGGCTAACGCTTTTGTTGTCATATTTTTTCGCTTTTGTCTATTGCCAATTTTTTAAATCCAAAAATCATTTTTATGTATGCCGATTAATTTTTACATAGTTAAGTAAAACAGACACATTATAAAATAAACTAGCTTTATTACATTGAAATTTATCGCATAGCTGTTGAATATGTGTGGCCTTTTTGTGACTTAATAATAAGAAATGCCAATTACAAAAATAAATATTTGTTATTCAATTAAACTGACAAGCATGTTAAATGAAAAACAAAAAGCTGTTGTATAAAGTTTATATCCGCAATCCGTTTGTATAATCCAGAGAACTTAAAAAGTCAAGGCAATTGCTGATAAGTTGTACACTTAAAACTTTTCATGGCCAAAATGCCGATGCTTGTTAGCTTAGTTATTTCTGTTTTTCTTTTACATTGATGGTAAATATCCGGAAAGTAAGTAAAAACAAGACCATAAGAATGATTCAATTATTGAATGAAACTAAGTTTACGAGTACCCATGGAAACAATCAACTCGTCATGCCATAGTTCATTTTAATTGTTGCAGCAAAATACTTTAAAAAACTTTCTGCTTATCAGCTAATACATAAAATCCCAAAATTGTCCATCAATTAACATTAAATGCGTGGTTTGAAAATGTCACAAACAGATTATATTAATGTATAAAATGTATTTCATAGACTTATATGCGGAATAAGCCAATGTAACGTTAACCATTAGTATAATCCCTTCTATTGCAGTCTCAAGCACAATATCAAAGTCTTTTATCATATATCATACTTTTTATCATAATTGGAAAATGAAGATCCACCGATTTTGATTTCAACTGTTCAAAATATTCTGGGCAATATTCAATATCTAAGGGCCTGTGTCTCAACTATTACATACCGTAGTAGGTTTCTATGTCTCGTCTTATATTGAGCTTCATTACGTCGTGTCGAAATTATTTTCATATTGCTGAGCATGTTTGTAAGTATGTTTATAACAGTCAGAGAGGCATAGAAGAAAGCTGATTGTGCATCAATGACTAAACACACACTTGAGTCCTTAAATTTAATTTTTGTAAATTCTATGTAAAGTTTCCATACTCACACACAACATTTGTGATATGCGCTTTGGGAAATTCGTGGGAAATTCCGTTCAAAAAACGAATCCGTTTTTGAGTCCGTTTCGGATCCGTTTTGGAACCCTAAAATGAAAATCATTCAATGCAATTTCAAATCAGCTTATACGAGAAAATATAGAAAAATATCTAAGTTTAAGTCGACCAAAAGCATCAAAAGACTTTCAATAACTGAAATTCAACATATATTTCACGTTCTCATTGTAATTTTCATATATCATAAAACCTATATTATGTAAATAAACAACAAAGATTTGCATAAGAAAACTTATTTTCAACCGATCGTTCGTATGGCAGCTATAGGATATAGTGGTCCGATCTGGCCAATTCAACTATAGGTACTACCTGCAATAAGAAGAAGCATCTGTGCCAAGTTTCATCAAGATAAAATCAAACGCATTTAAACAGACGGACATGACGGACATGACTCGGCTGTTGATGCTGATCACGAATATACACATTTTTTTTTCTAAGACGTCTCCTTTGCGTGACACATTTCGTGTCAAAATTATAATACCCTCTGCAAGGGTATAAAAACTTTTTCCGTAGTCCTATACCATAAATGAGCCGACGTCTTTTTCTCAACTATATTTTCTACTTTATGCTTCACCTAGTAATATTTGATTATTGCAGAAGGCGTGTCCATTCTTTAATTGTAATGCTTATAGGTTGCATCGAGGAATTAACATCTGTCCAAATGTCGATTTGTTAGACAGACCTACAAGAGATTTCGTGCTTCGGAGATCCGCAATTGCAGCACATCTATGTTGCAGTAATAGTTGTGGACGTTTTTGGTTGTAGAAGGTTAAGAAATATTTCATTAGCTGCCTTTGGGAATTATGCTGATTTAAGGGCTCCGAATTGCTCAGAGCACTATTTAAATTGACATCTGGCATTTTATACCCAATTCAGAGGGCTCTAATGATTGAAAAAATCGGTTTGAGGGCTTAACTAATGGTAATGGTTCATTTCTATTCATTAAAGTTGCAATATATATATATATGTATATGTTAATTTAAAAAAAAATTTCTAGTATTTTCATTTACATTTTAGTAGTTGTTTGTTTGTTTGTTTTTATTAAAAATGAGAATAATCAAATTTTTTTTAGCATATTGCCAAAACACACTTATTAACTGATTCAAAAGGTACCATCATTCTGTTGTAGTTATTGCTGTTGCTGCGTTATTTACAAAGTCAACTGAACTTAGGGAAATCACAACAAAAACTCACACACAATTTCAAAATTTCTACCCTATCCATTGATTCCCGCCACCGTTATAAGTGTGGAATTGTAAGTTTATAAAATAAGTTCGTTTGAATAATAGGAAAGTTTTTAAGGTTAACTGACTTCCGTTTCCGTCAACACTGTCGCCGAGTTCCAAACTCTGTGATGGTAGTTGTGCCTGTCAACTTAAAAGGTAAGCATTTCGTTAGTTTGCTAAGTGGCTAATTTGCAAATAGAATTAAGATTGAGACATTCCAAAGAAAGAAAGAAAAGTGAGAGAAAGATGACCAACTGTGCAATTCAATTACAACTTGGTACTTGCCTGCTGGTAAAGGTATGTAGGAATGGGTGATTAAAGGGAAATGAGGGGCATAGGCTAGGCAAAACTGAATGCAACTGAGAGCGAAGACACGAAGAGAGCGAATTAAGTCAGTCGCTTGTGAGTCGTCGCCGAGGTTGCAGCTAAGCACTGACGCGTACGAATTTAAAGAGTTGCTTAAAGAATCGGAAAGTGAAATATCGCATTACTTTTATTTGTTAAAATCATATTCAATGTATTCATTTATAAACTATTTATAAACTATTCATAAACTATTCAAAAACATCAAATAAACAATAATAAATTTGTAACCCTACAAATTTAATGGGGGCTCAACCGGGATAGTTCTTAAAACAATGAATAAATTATGCGTTAACATACAAGTGAAATGATTTACATATGAACAAAATAAGTGAAAAAAGAGCAACAAAATTTTTCACAAAAAACCAAAAGTGATCTGTATGTGTGTATTCGGTATACACAAGAAGCGACGAGAAAAGACATAAAACCAAAAGTGATCTGTATGTGTGTATTCGATATACACAAGAAACGACGAAGCATACAAGAAACGACGAGAAGTGACCTGTGTATGCGTAGAAGCATACAAGAAACGACGAGAAGTGAGCTGTGTATGCGTGAAAGCATACAAGGAACGATGAGAAGTGAGCTGTGTATGCGTAGAGGCGTACAAGAATCGACGAAAAGTGAGCTGTGTATGCGTAGAGGCGTACAAGAAACGACGAGAGGTGAACTGTGTATGCGGAGAAGCGTGCAAGGAACGACGAGAAGTGGCCGTGTGTGTGTGCGTAGAAGCGTGCAAGCGTAAAGGAAACGGCGAGAAGTATTTGCGACGAAGCAAATAAGAGTACGCTGCCTGCACGTATAGACAACGAGGGAGAGGCAGACATCAGTGCTACCCATCAGTGGTGTGGCACGTAAAGACATCGAGGGAGAGACAAGCTGCAGTGCTACCAATCAGTGGTGTGGCGCGTGTACACAACAAGGGAGAGGTTAACAGCAGTGCTACCCATCAACGGTGCTGCCAAGACAACAACAAGACGCTGGTATCACGTATTTTTAATATTTTTATAAATTAGTTAAAATTTGTAAAAGTTCAAAATTAACACGTTTCATAACAATTTTTCACATATTGTAACCGATATCTTAAAACAAAGCAATGGATGCTAGATCCATTTTGTCATTAACAGTGCCCTTACTAAGGCAGAAGCTGACTGAATTGGGTTTAAGCACAGTGGGCAGAAAAAGTGTTCTGCAAGACAGACTTTTGGACCATTTCCAGTTAGACGATGTTGAGGTTGTAGAGGCAACAGAAGATGCAACGAGCGAAGCAAGTACAAACAGCGAGCATGTTATTAATCAGAATGCTTCAAAATTCACACTTCGAGATGTCCAAGAGAGCATTTCTTTTTTCTCCGGATCAGACCAGGAAGACGTTAATCACTGGTTAGATGAGTTTGAAGATGTAGCTATTACAGTTGAATGGGATAATCTGCAAAAATATATTTATGCTAAACAGCTTCTGAGTGGAGCAGCTAAACTTTTTGTTAAAGGCTCAAGCGGTGTCCAGGGTTGGGATAAACTTAAAAGTTTGTTGCGAAGTGAGTTTGGAAAGGAGTTATGTTCAGCAGAAATACATAAGATGCTAAGACTCAGGCAGAAACAGCCAAAAGAAACGTATATGGAGTATTTGTATAGTCTAATGGAGATATGCAAGCCGATAAAGTTAGAAGAAGAAAGTTTAATAGTATACTTTATCGATGGCATTTCTGATAGCAAGGCTAACAAGGCAGGGCTGTATCGGGCAAATAATGTCAAGGAGTTGAAAAAGGAGATAGCCATTTACGAGAAGGTTAGAGGTAATGCACCAATTAAAGATTGGAATGGATCGAGTCATGGTCAGAGTAAGAAAGCTGTAGAGCAAAAGAATCAAGGTAATTCTTCGAAGAAATGTTTTAGATGTGGTAAAGAGGGTCATATGATTAAAGACTGTACCAAGGAAATTGTGTGCTATAATTGCAACAAAAAAGGCCATACATCAAAACAATGTGAGGAAAGAAAACTGCCAATTGTTGTAAAACAAGAAACTGCTAACATTGTCCAGATTAAACCACCACAAATGAGTTTAATTTTCGAAAACTTTGTTGCCCAGGATATTTCATTCGATGCAATGATTGATTCTGGATGTGACTTATGCTTGATGAGAGAAGACGTGTTTCGTAAGTTTAAAAGAATAAATCTGACGTACAACAGTAAGCAACTAAAAGGCATTGGAAATGGTACTCTAGCCACCATGGGATTCTTCGATATAAATTTACCAGCAGACGATACGAGTTTTAATGTAACTTTTCATGTAGTTAAACATAATGAGTTAGATTATGCTGCCATTATCGGAAACGATGTACTAAAAAATGTTGATATCTTGTTTAGTACTTCAGGTGTTCAGTTTATCAAAAAGGAAAATGAAGTCGGGTTTGCAACACCATTTAGAACAATGTGTGTAAAGGAGATCGTCGAAGAGGGTCAGATAACGAATGCAATTGATTTGCAACATTTGGAGGATAATCTGAAAGCCGAGACGGAGAAATTAATTGAGCAGTACAAGCCATTAAAATCAATAAAATCACCAGTTGAGATGAAGATAATACTGGTTGATGATGAACCAATTTATCAACATCCAAGACGTACTTCGTTCGAAAAAAAGTGTTTCATCGAAAAGCAAGTTCAGGAGTGGTTGGACGAAGGGATTGTTGTGCCGAGCTCTTCCGAGTACGCATCGCCAGTAGTTTTGGTGTCAAAGAAGGATGGTTCGAAACGTTTCTGTTGCGACTACAGGAGACTAAACTTGAAAATAAAAAGGGACAATTTTCCGATGACATTGATTGATGATGTGCTGGATCGCTTGCAGGGCTCAAAGGTGTTCACGACCTTGGATTTAGCAAATGGATTCTTCCATGTGCCAATCGAAGCTGGGTCAAGAAAGTTTACTTCTTTCGTCACGCACAACGGGCAATATGAGTTCACACATGTACCGTTCGGTATAAGTAACTCACCTGCAGTATTTTGCCGTTATGTTGGAGCTATTCTCAGGGAGCTGATGCAAGCAAAGAAAATTGTTGTCTACATGGACGACATAATTATTCCAACCAAAGACGAGCATAGCGGATTGACGATCTTGAAAGAAGTTTTAGAAGTAGCATCTAAAGCTGGATTACATATCAGGTGGGAAAAAGGTCAGTTTATAAAAAGGTCAATAACTTTTCTAGGATATGTAATTGAAAACGAGACTATTGCACCAACTAAATCGAAAATAAATGCTGTGGTTAATTTTCCCGTTCACAAAAGCCGCAAAGCGCTAGAGAGATTTCTGGGATTGACATCATATTTACGTCGTTTTATAAAAGGATATGCTCTTGCAGGAAAGCCGTTAAGTGACCTGCTCCGCAAAGAAAGTAAAACACATGATGGTAAAAGCATCGAGCTAAATGATGAGTGTTTAATATACTTTGAAAATTTAAAGAATCTGTTAGTTACTGCTCCGGTTTTAAAACTTTACGATCCCACTGCAGTAACGGAGGTGCACACAGACGACAGCAAGTATGGATTTGGCGGAATTCTTATGCAGAAGGACTCGGAGGATCAACTTTTTCATCCAGTCGAGTTTATGAGCCGGAAGACGACACCATGCGAAGAAAAATACAGTGCTTACGAGTTGGAAGCATTGGCAGTTGTAAACGCTGTAAAGAAGTGGCGAATCTATCTATTAGGAATTGCGTTCACCATAGTCACAGATTGCCATGCGTTTGCGATGACTATAAAAAAAAATGATGATGTCCCGCCGAGAGTAGCCAGATGGGCAATGTATCTACAGGAATTCAAATATACAGTTGAGCATCGATCTGGAAGCCAGATGAAACACGTGGATGCGCTGAGTCGATTAAATTGCTTTCTTATCGAGGATTCGACAAAAAATCGTTTAAGAAATGCACAGGACAATGACGCCTGGATAAAAGCAATCAAAAAAATTTTGGAAAGCTTGGAGATCTTCGAAGATTATTTTATGAAAAACGATGTACTCTATAAGGACTTAGTAAAAGAGCTGTTAGTCATTCCAGATGCCATGCAAGATGAAATAATTGGAATAGTACACCGAGAAGGACACTTCGGAACCAAGAAAACGCGAGAGTTGCTGGAGAGGTCGTATTATTTCCAGAACAAAAGGTTGATAAGTTTGTCAAATCCTGCATTGAGTGTTTGGTCATTGATGCCAAACGAGGCAAGAAAGAAGGATTGTTAACACCTATCGACAAAGCCCAGGAGCCACTTGGAACATTTCACATCGATCACGTTGGTCCTTTGACCGATACGAAGAAAAAATACAACCACATAATGGCAGTTGTTGATGGATTTTCAAAATTCGTGTGGTTGTATCCAACTCGATCTACAGGCACTGATGAAGTTATAGCCAGATTGGATAAGCAAGCAGCTATTTTTGGAAATCCTAGACGCATCGTTACTGACAGAGGCACAGCTTTCACTTCTACATCGTTTAAGGAATACTGCAGTGAACAAGGAATCCAGCTTTTACATATCACAACAGGCATGCCAAGAGGAAATGGACAAGTGGAACGGATTCACAAAATTGTTATCCCGATGCTCAGCAAACTAAGCCAATCTAATCCATCGAATTGGTACTCTCACGTAGAAAGAGTTCAGCAAATAATAAATGACACGCCACCTAGAACTACAAAGTATTCACCTTTTAAGATTCTTACTGGCTTAAACATGCGAAGACCAAATGATGATCTAAGGAAACTGTTAGAAGATTTAGATATAGAAGAACTAATAGCCAAGCGCGAGGAAATAAGAAAGAAAGCTCAAGAAAACATAGAAAAGATCCAACAGGAAAATAGAAATAGCTTTAATGAGAAAAGGAAACCAGAATTTAACTATGAAGTAGGTGAGTTAGTAGGAATTAAGAGAACCCAGTACGGAACTGGCATGAAACCCAGACCTAAGTTTTTCGGACCCTATAAGGTCACAAAAAAGATGAGACATGGGCGCTATGAGGTAGAAAAAGTCGGAAATCAGGAAGGACCTAAAATTACTACTACAGCCGCCGAATTTATGAAAAAATGGAGTTCATTCAGGGGCGAATGAAATTGCAGGATGGCCGAATGTAGGAATGGGAGATTAAAGGGAAATGAGGGGCATAGGCTAGGCAAAACTGAATGCAACTGAGAGCGAAGACACGAAGAGAGCGAATTAAGTCAGTCGCTTGTGAGTCGTCGCCGAGGTTGCAGCTAAGCACTGACGCGTACGAATTTAAAGAGTTGCTTAAAGAATCGGAAAGTGAAATATCGCATTACTTTTGTTTGTTAAAATCATATTCAATGTATTCATTTATAAACTATTTATAAACTATTCAAAAACATCAAATAAACAATAATAAATTTGTAACCCTACAGGTATAAAAAGGTATAAACATTAGAAGAATATTTTATCCAAGCAATAAGAATTAATAGTCTGAAAAATTAATATACTCTGTTTTATTTTTAACTTTAAATTAAAGCTGGAAAGCTGGAAAAATGTCACTGCTTAAAGACAAATACATTGAGCTCATTTTACATCATAAGTCCATTTTGGCACATCATTTGCTTAAACTTACAAGTCGTTTAATTAAAGTAATCAAAGCACTAAAATGTTTCAATATTTTCAAATGCCCACCTTAAATAATGAATTGAGAGTTTTGATTGCCTAAATTGCAGATAGTCAATCATCACAACTATCAATCAGATGTTCATATTGGCTGTGAAATTGCAATCTGTGTTATGTCAATTGCTGTTCCCCAAATGTTAAACATATTTATTGAACTGAGTGATTGGCTTTATTCAATTATAGGGGATGCAAAGCCATAGATGGATCTGCACGGTGCTGGCTTGTCTACTAGTGTTTAAGCTTTCGAAAAATGTAAACAAAATTTTGCTGTGCCTTTTAAAGTTATGTCCAAGTAAACACACACAAAACAAAATATTTTACTTATTTCAAAGCATTGTAACTTTTAGATAAGTCGTCATATTCGACTTTACAGTTCACTTAATCATCCAAGACAGTCAACGTTTAAATTACAATTTTTGTTTGAACAGTATTTTAAAAGTAATATTTTCTTAATATTTTATGTTTCTTGCCAGGGGCTGTCAAATAGCCAAAGAGTAAATATTGCAAAGTTGGGCTGATCTAAATACTATGGCTACTCGTTTAATTTCTTACATAAACGAATAGGTACTAGTACTCTATAACATATGTTAAGTTGTAATTAGATTTAGCAACTAAATTAAAAAAATGCGAAACTAAACCTAAACAGAAGAAAACTGAATTTTATACGACTGAAGCTATCCAACTTTTAAAAAAACTCAGCTCAATGTTATTTAAAGTACAGCTTATGATTAAGCTGTTGCATGTTGTTCGTTGATAAAAGTATAATCAAAATACATTTCTGACTTCAATCCATTCTTCGTTTTAGACAATTCTTAATTAAAATGATTGAATTAAAGTGGAAAACTATTTTTTGAGACAAGTTATATGATAAAAATTGTATCTAAATTCTTCTGTTCTTCTTCACCGAATGATCCAACTACACTCTTCGACTTTCATTAGCCCGCGTTTCTTTAATCAATTTTTTTGTGTTTTGCACAAATGTTCTTTTTATGACCACAAAATGAAAGTGCAATTATGCCCCAGACTGTGTGCTTTGGGCAACATTCCAATTGACCAAAATAAATGGGACTGACTGACCAAATGGTTGCGTGTTGACGGCCATATATTTATGAACATGTATGTATGTACATTTGTGTGGGTTGAGCGTGAAGCCAGGGAATAGCCAAAACAATTATAATGATATGTGACAAACATATACATAAATACCCACACAGGCACATACACAGACACATACCAAAACACCAGAATTTGCTTTGCTACGTGACTGCTGGTAATATTCTTGTGGCAACATTGCGTATACGAAATATAAGGCAAGGGGTTAACATAATGTGAGGCGTATACGTAATGGCACGTGCTTCAAAACTCAACCCCTACTGAAATGAGTTGCAATTCAAGCATACGACAATTGTGTTCACATTTGTGGCCGACTTGTTTGCCTTGGCTTTTTTAGGTTCCTTTCTGTATGCAGATCCTTTTCTGTCTTTGTGTGTGCAGAGCTGTCTAATACACCTTGCATAGATGTACATATGTTTATATACAGGCAACAACTGTGTCTGGTTTCATTTTCATTTTATTTATGGGATTGTGACTAACTCACTTGGTAATGTTTCATGCTTTTCAAGCTACTTTATATTGCTTATTACTCTTTCATTACTATTGCAATTGTACGCTTTTGTCTGTATTCTTGTCTTTATATGACAGTCGTTATTTCATTTTCGCGAGATATTTAATAAGAACAAAGCATACAAAAGTCTCGCAGCTGAATTCACATATAATTTAATGTGCCGAATAGACATGCCTTTTTGAAGAACACGAATAAAGACGAACTGGTAGACAGGAAGTCAATTCAACTGGCAAGCGAAACTCGAAAATCGATGTAATTTTTTTTTATATTTTAAATGCCAATTACTTGAAAATAAATTGATTCCACAAAAACCTCATGCATTGAGTGAAATTCAAGCAGAATAAGAGGTTTGTTGCATAATTTATAACGAAAATTCAATGACAATGGCTCAACGGCAATACAACCTTCATAAGATAATAAATTGAACATTACTCAAGAACACAAATACACACTTATCTGTCGCTTGTAGCAATGAAATCATATAATTAATGTGTACATATTTTTTGGCACTTAACGTCGTTAAGCATAAGTTGAGCACAAGTACTAGAAATTGAAAGCCTTGCAATTTATTCATACATTTAATTGAAGTACTCCATAAACGCGACATGCAAAATCGGCAAACTATGTATGTATATATGTTATTCTGGGTTAATAACCTCTGAAAATGCGACTGCGGCCTGACGAGGCTTACGAAATAAGCAAAGGTCATAAATGAAAATCCGTAAAAAAGCACGCAATGGCCTTTGCATGTGTGTTTATGTGTGTGTTTACAAAAACAGTCATTTTCATTACAACAAAAACAGTAAAACATTCCTGAATAAAAATAAATTGCTTTTACTTTTAGTTGGTTTATGCGCCCTGTTGTGGCAAATGTAATAAACTTTGTACTTTGTGTTGCTCTATTTAATGCCACACGCAAACAACAACATTTTGTTATTTTTATGTCAATAATAAAATAAAATAATAACGTTCTCTTTTGGTATATATATCTCTTTTGGTATATATATATTTATACAAAATTTAAAAGTGATTTTTTCTATTACTGTTGTTTTTGAACTCACACACATCACAACAAAACACATCACAACACACATATACACACATACACCCACACCCACATACAAACAGACAGTTCGATGCCTATTTATTTATTCGCCCACTTCGATATATTCTATTTTTACTCGCCTTTGACACATGACAAACATTTGTTATTTGAATAAGTCTAATAAACATAGGTTAAAGGGAAATCGATCAAGTCCACGTCAGCAGAAGCAGAGCCAGCAAAAGTAGTTGCTCTGGCGACATTTGACGTTTGAGGATGTTGAGCAATTAATTCAAAACAAATTTAACACTTCAGTGGTTCTCAATGATTTGACTTTACTTCACAAGCTTAAAATTTGTTAATGTAACCCAGTGGTTGGTTAAGCCCTGAAACAATGTATTGTAAGTTATGTTCAGGCCCGAGCGTATTCAATACTGATTGCTTTCTTTTTTGTTTGGGGTGTCCTACTTACAGAAGGACTTCTTTCGTAAGGTTCGGTGGCAAGTGGAAATCGAACGCTAGGCCTCCTGACCCTTGCAAACAGCAGTCAGTATTACATACTGAGCTTGCGACTATATTAAATCGAAAGCAACAATAACACACATATGTATGTCTAATATATGAATATTTCCCGTTTATCTTTAAATTCCCATTTAGAAATTTCCGGGAAAGTTCGTTTACTCTCGTAGGCATTACCTTCTCGCTTCTAAAGTAAGGACTATCTTTCGGCTTCGCTTCCGGTTTCGCTTCTATATTCAGAGATTTCTCAGGCCTGAAAATTTTCAATTCAATTTTCAGAAATCAGGTATGAACTCGGCGCTGTTTTAACATTCTAATTTCCACCGCTAGGAAAGGAAGTTAACAAATATAAGATTCATTTAATTTAACCTACGGATTTATTTATTTAGATTAAAATTTCTACTGTGAACTAACATAATTGATCTCAGGGAAATTCATGTCAAATGCAGAGTCAAACATTGGTGTTTCAACCAGCTGGAAAGTGGACCAAAGAATGTAAAGCAAAATTTGATAGTCTTTGATACAATTATATATTTCCATGCAGCTTATCTAAAATAACTACCTACAGTAATAAATGAAAGCAATGGCCTTTGCATGTGTATTTATGTGTGTGTTTACAAAAACAGTCATTTTCATTACAACAAAAACAGTAAAACATTCCTGAATAAAAATAAATTGCTTTTACTTTTAGTTGGTTTATTCGCCCTGTTGTGGCAAATGTAATAAACTTTGTACTTTGTGATGCCCTATTTAATGACACACGCAAACAACAACCCGCAAAACCCAACATTACTAGTCCACGTGTACAATATAACATGTGTCATATGAACTTTTATTCTATATTATATTTTATTCTTAACTATTAAGCTATGATTTTTTTCATATTCAATTTGATTCTACTTACTTGAATTTATAATGAACGTTTGAGATTTATATTATATGGAATATTTTAATCTTCACGTATTTGCCACAGGCGAAAATTTTTGTATAATAAATGTATTTCATTAAACTTATTTATGTTTTATCACATTTTTTTTGTTACTTTCTAATTTGTTAAATATACAACGGATTAATACATACCTACTTGCAAGTTCTTTATAAAAACTGTTTTAGGTTTTTTCATCCTCATTCAGCTTATTTGTTGTTTTCATTTTGTTATTTTTATGTCAATAATAAAATAAAATAATAACGTTCCCTTTTGGTATATTATATATATACTCTATACAACATTTAAAAGTGATTGTTTCTATTACTGTTGTTTTTGAACTCACACACATCACAACAAAACACATCACAACACACACGTACACACATACACCCACACCCACATACAAACAGACAGTTCGATGCCTATCTGTCTAATATATGAATGTTTCCATTTTAATTTTAAATTCTCAACTGGAAATTTCCGGGAAAGTTCGTTTACGCTCGTAGGTATTACTTTCTCGTTTCTAACGTAAGGGCTATCTTTCGGCTTCGCTTCCGGTTTCGCTTCTATATTCAGAGATTTCTCGGGCCTGAAAATTTTCAATTCAATTTTGAGAAATCAGGTATGAACTCAGCGCTGTTTTAACATTCTAATTTCCACCGCTAGGAAAGGAAGTTAACAAATATAAGATTCATTTAATTTAACCTACGTATTTATTTATTTAGCCATTTTATTGTTTATAGCCAAGAAAATAGACTTAACCATTAAACGAACCTACATAATTGATCTCAGGGGAATTTATGGCAAATGCAGAGTCAAACATTGGTGTTTCAACCAGCTGGAAAGTGCAACCAAAGAATGTAAAGCCAAAATTTTATAGTCGTTAAAGCAAATTATATATTTCCATGCAGCTTATCTAAAATAACTATCACAGTAATAAATCAAAGCCACATTATGAAATTAAAACACGCACACGCATGTATTTGTGACAATTTGTTAATATATTTGATTTATTTTATATATAATATATATTATATATATTTATATATTTTTTTTCCTTCGGTTGTCTATCTCCACATTTGGCACCAACTTCATAGAAAGGGGACAAGTGCTACTCGGCGTGACATATGTCAGCGTTGATATGGCCACAGAACTGCGCTGAAAATGTCAAGTTGGCCAAGTAGATGGCATTTTTTGCTGTCGTCATCATCATTAACAACGAGCCTGATTTAGCTGATAGTTTAACAGTGAAATATGCTTCGCCATTTTGTGGTTCAATCGCATCCATCAGATAAAAAGTGTACAAATGTGGGAGTTTCAATCACAGCTGTTATTGTTGCGGATCCTTGCACTGCTGAATACATACCAAGTGTCTAAGTCTGCTGCATAATGACGATTTTGTCGCTCAACCATGGAGATTGAAGCGAGAGGACATTGCATACCCAAGAAGAATTGGATCGAGAAATCTTGGTGGTTAGAGATTGTTTGTATCTTGTGCTGCTGGCATTTGTCATTTTGTCAGTCTATGGCATTTTATCTGAAACACTCTTTGAAATCCTAAGTACATATTTCATTATTTTGGTATACAATCTAAAATGTCTTTAATCTTTCACACCAAACTGAAGTAACTTAAATATATTCATTTGCATTGCAGCCACACTAAAGAACACATCAATTAGCCATTTGTTGCTGTTGTTATAAAATAAAAGCAACAACTAAGCATAACCAATTGATGACAAACATTTAAGAGACTGACTTTTCGACTACAGAACTAAAGATCCATTTTCAAAAAGAATATATTGAATCGTTTGATTTTAAAATACGTTATTGCTTTATCTGAGCCTTAAAATCAAGAAACCCTGAATCGAGAATCGATTGTTCTAGGTGAAAATGGCAAGTTGAAAATATTTTTCCAAACTTATTAAATAATTAAATTAAGTGTGAATAACCGGTTGAAAACTTATGCTTGAATAATCTATAGTTTCCTTTATTACTCATTTCAACTTAAAATCAAATAAAGTTAGATTAAACCATTTCCGTTAAAATTACGAGCCCATTGTGGTGAGCCTCACCGGCTGGTGTGGCAATCTCGGTGCACATTTTCTCGCAATGATTTTGTCTGGTAGAAAGACAATGTTGCGATGGGGTCGCAGGAACGGTATAAATTTAGACGATTCTTATTAACTTTATAACCTGATGATGTTTTTGACATTTAAAGGCGCAAAGATGCGAACAAGGCATATGCTAAACTGATTAAAAAGAATGCATTCGAAACATAAATAATAATAATAAATAATAATTATAAATAATAATAATAAGATGGAGCAGGGAAGGCCAATTTCCTTAATTCTGGCAGTGCCAATTGCTATGGCATTGAAGAGCATTTGAGAAATTCAGGAATATTTTTATTTGGCAATTTAATTCGTTAATCAATCGTAAGTAACGAGCAAAATAAGTACGTTTGTGATGCAGTTCATATATTAGTATATGTTGTAATTTAAAACACTGCAGCAGCAGAATTTTAAGCAATACTTTTGGTAGTCACTGTGACTTGTTAAACGGAACATGAAAAGTTATTTCTGTTGTGTCCGAGTGCCACAATATCAATTAAATATTGTTCAAATTGAAAAAATTTCCGATAATCAGTTTGGTAAGAAGATCAGTCGAAAGGTGAGCTGATCAGCTAAAATAAAGTTAAATCTGCATTTGAAATGGGAACTTTCTCAGCTAATTTGCAATGCAGATCACGTTCTCACTTCGCCCACTGAAGAAGGGGTACGGCACAGCCACAGCTGCTTCATTTGTGAATACCGTGGAGTTCATTGTCTGTAAATCTGTTGGCGAATGTGTGAGCCATTACTCAAGGGCCAGGACACAGACGTGCGAATATATGCTTATGTATGGGCTGGCAGCTGGACTGGCTTTGAAGTAGAATAGTGCACAAATGTCAATATTAATGATGCATTTGACATTCTCCAGTGTTACAAGATTGATTCTGCAGCAGATGAAAGCAACAGGAATCTAACATTTTAACAAAATGTTGAATGCTGTTTAGTTGCTGCTAGAATATTTACAATAAATTTTAGGGTTCAATAAGAGTACTTCAGAGACTCATAGGAATTAGTTTCTACAATAGTTTACTTGGTTTCATATCACTAGGTTAAATATCTTGAACTCTTGCCTGCGCTTATTAAATTTTTTCGTTGCTTCAACGAATTATCATTAAATGTGTGTCAGTTTTGTGTGCTGCGCCTGTTTGTATGCTACAGTTTCTGTGAAGCGTTTGTTTTTTATACTCTTTTTTAATTTTTTTTATAAAAAAAGAAAAAAGAGTATATTGGGTTTGTGAAATGTCCGTTTGTCCGTCTGTCCGTATGAACGCAGGTTTTTTCCACAGTTTTGAAGCTAGAGCAACCAAACTTGTTTTACATGTTGGTATATACCATAGGCAGACAAAGTGTCAAGATCTCCCCCCCCACCCCCACCCCTTCCCCCACAAACCGCAAAAACCTATATCTTCCACAGTTTTATAGCTAGAGTAACCAAATTTGGCACAAGGGCTACTTATCACATCCTTCATTGATCGGACAAAAAAAAATTCGGCCACGCCCACCCCCGCCCCCACAAATAAGCAAAGGCTGTATCTCCCCCACCCCTTTAGCTAGAGTCCCCAAATTTTGCAGGTTGAATTCTATTGTCCTATTAAAAAGAATAATTTTGCCAAGCCCACCCCCGCCCCAGCAATCGAGCAATGTTTGTTTCTCCCAAACCTGTACGACGAGACCAACCAAACTTAAATTGATGGCAAAACTTGAAAGATTTGACCAAAAATACAATTGCCACGCCCACTTCTGACTCCGCAAAGAGGCTAAAAAAGAGTGTATCGCAGTCGGGTGCATCCGACTGCAACGTTCTTACTTGTTTTTTCTTTAAATTTTTTTGTTTATATATTTTATAGATTGCTGTTACTATTATTAGTAACTTATTCTACAGTGAATAAAAAGTTTCATTCAAATATATACATATGTACATGTTTCAGCCTTGAATAATTTAAATAATATTATTGTAAAATTCGGTTTGGTAAATCAGTTGGGTGAACTCTCCGGAGTCTCCTTCTGGCCCTCACTCCGTTAATCCATCGCGCTCTCAGGAGCCTTTGCGCATGTTGGTTCGGATGGCCTGCGAGCTTGGCCAAGTGTGTAGTAGCTTGACGGTTAATGACATCTCCGATTTTCGGTATTTGGAGCTCATTTTCTATGTCTCTGTTACGTATATACCATGGTGCACCAGTCATTCTTCGTAATATTTGTGACTGTGCCACTCGAATTTTGTGCATGTTCGTTTCTGATGTAATGCCGTAAACCTGGATACCATATCTCCAAATTGGTGCCAAAATAACCTTGTAGCTGTTCGCCTTGTTTTTAAGCGATAGCTTATTCCTCGAATTAAGGAGCCAACACATGCGTCTTGCCTTTGCCTTGTCCAGTGTGACACCATGATACTTGTGGGCATTCTTCTGCTCTAAGAGCTCTCCATGTTTGAACACACCAGGAGAGGTGCCTTTTCTAAGGGTATACATTACTGAAACACACTTATCGGCGTTTATAGCGATGTTCCATCGGCATGCCCAGTTTTCAAACTTTGTTAAATAGATCTGGAGGTGACCTGTTGCAGTATATACGCATTTTTCTCTGGCCAGAACTGCAGTGTCATCTGCAAAGGTGGCAACAAGTAAGTTGTTGGGGTCCGACATCGGCATGTTCTCAAAAGATGGCATGTCATGCGTATACAGGCTATAAAGAGTTGGCCCCAACACGCTACTCTGGGGTACGCCAGCTCTGATTCTCTTTGATTGAGAGGACAGCCCTTCCTGAACAACTTTAAAGGAGCGCTCGTAAAGGAAACTTTTGACGATAAGGTAGAGCTGTGGCTTGAGTAATCCTTTAAGCTTATGCAAAAGTCCTGCATGCCAAACTCTGTCAAAAGCCTCTTGAATATCCAAATAAGCTCCAACAACATACTCCTTTCCATGAAATCCATCCAAAACAAAGTTTGTAGCTCGGTGGAGTTGCTCTAACGTGCGGTGCATGAGCCTGAAGCCAAACTGAAATTCGGCATTGCGCTTTTGACCTCCCTGGTGTCAAGAATTCAAGAATACACCTTTCCAATATTTTGCCAAATGCTGGCAGAAGACATATCGGGCGATAAGAGTACAGTTCATCTGCTGGCCTCCCACTTTTGTGTAACATGATGATGTTAGCCTTCTTCCAGGCGCCTGGGAAGTAGCCGAGTCGAAGAGCAGCGTTGAAAATCAGCACGAGGAATAGCAAAGCTCGGCGAGGGAGTAGATCTTGCCCAAGAACCATCAAGGTTTCGAACTGGAAACTTTGGTGCAACTTGCCTCTTGAACCTCCTCGTAAGCTTCCAGAGCGCAAACTTCGAACTTTCATCGGGAGTAGCTTTTTCCAGCATGGCGTCTGTGGCTTCGCTTTTTAATATGGCGAGTACTTTTCTCACCCTGTTGGAGATCCTGCGGTACAGCCTGTCAACCGCCGGGTCATTGGTCCTGATGAACTCGCGTCTAGGGCGTTTCTTAAGCGTTAGAAGACCGACAGCTTCCGGAGAGAGGGTGAAGCTGTTGAGCGCGTTGTTACCGGGAGTTGCACCTGCTGTAGCCGCAGTTTGGTCTGCTTCTTTGGCCTTTGTAATAAATGTAATGTTTCAACGGCTTTATTCGCTATTCCCTTGTACATGTAAAAGTCGATGCACGTGGGTGTATCCCTCCTGTTATACGGGTAGTAAGTGGGCCTGCCGGTGGCTAGTACTTGAGTAGCACTACAGGTAATTGCATCATGAAGCGCAGAGCCTCTAGCGTTGGCTATCATGCTACCCTCGAGCGGATGCTTTGCGTTGAAGTCACCTCCAACTATAAATTTTTGACCAAGCTGATCCAGTAGTCTGCCAAACTCTGGAGTACTCTAAGGCAAGCCTGGTGGAAGGTACGCTTCAGCTACCGCGATTTCGCCCAAATTGGTGGATACCATTACAGTTGCCAACTGTACGTGGTTAGTTGTGATCGGTTGGAGGTGATAATGTACTAATCCCTGCCTGACTAGCACACATGTTCCTCCCCTAAGCCGGCCTCCAGGGTAATCTGCTCGATAGCAGGTGTAACCTACCATATTAAAGTAAGAGCCAGCGTGTAAGAAGGTCTCTGAGATAAGCATGATGTCAATTTCATGCCAGCTCAGAAACACTTTGAGCTCATTAATATTTGGGGTAATACTACGAGCGTTCCAGATACCGAGGCGCAGCACAGAAGCCATTATTTGCGCTGGTTCCACGGCATAAATCCTCTGAGCTCCTTGATCTCCTGGAGAAGCTCAGCGATGGTGTTTTGGAGACCTGCTATGGTCTGCTACATTGCCAATGAGCCGTCAATTGTCGTTTGCTCATGATGCTGTGGTTGATTTGAATTCCCAACACGTTGATGTACTTGGTCAGCACACTGGAAGCTTGTACTAGAGGTACAACCCCGCTGCTGTTGTGAGCCATTCCTTTCAAATGCTGTGCTCTGTTGCCCAGTTCTTGACATGTCGGCATAAGACAGGCCTTGCCGCACGATTGCGGTTGGAATTACCTGCTGTTTGTAGGTGCGTGGGTGTTGAAAAACTCATTCGCGGGCTATGGGACCAGTGTTGATTCCACTTTTACGGCTTTTGAGCCGTTGTGCGTATATTTTGCAGCCTTTATGGGTTGCCTCGTGTTTCCCATGACAATTGGCACACTCCAGGTCGTCGTAATTCTTTGCCTGGCACTGACTGGAACCAGTCCAGTGTGACTTACTGCATCTACCACATCTGGGCTCCTTGGTGCAGTAATTTTTTGTGTGATCAAAGCCAAAGCATCGGTAACTTTGGCGCATGTCAATATTCTTCCTCGGTATCTCGACACTAACACTTTGTCGGCCGACTTTGTTGACCTTTAGTGCTTCCCGGTTGTTAGTGGCCTTTTTGAGATCTATAAACCAAACGTTCTGGCCAGGAACTTCACATGGATTAATTTCAGAAGAGCCCTCCAGCTGTGACTTGGACTTTGGATTATAAGTGTTCACCACAGTGTGAAATTGAGAGTTGAATGCAGTTAAAATTCGTTCGATAGGAGTAGAGGCAGCCAAGTTGCATACTACCACTCTAAAGGGTCTGTCTTCTGGGAGGCAAAAGTGCGTATATTGAATATTTTCTTCGGAAAGCTTTTTTGTAATGGCTCTGTGGGCATCAGAGTCGCGAGCGTAAATGCGCAGGTTGCCATTACGATCAGCTTTGAGTTCATATGAGTCAGGGTCTACCGCTGCGTCAAGGTATCTCTCCAAGGCTGGTACATCGGTGACAGCCAATACTGTGATTTGTCTAGGCTTTGGCGGCTTCTTTGCCACTGGAATTTGAGGCTGTCGCGTCTCCTCATTGTCGGTTTCGACCTGAATAGTATCCATGCCAATGTTATCGCCATCTTGGCAATCTTCTTGCGCAGCAAGAATAGAAAATTGATTTTCTGTTACAAGTACGGGTCTTTTATTTGAAGGCTTATTGAGTGACCCTGGTTGCCTTCTCTTCTTCGACGTGATTTTCTGCCAACATTTGTAGCACGAAGTGGTAGTGAGCGTCTTGTACCAGCTGGTTGCTGACTTAGCGTGGCTGATCCAATCAGTTGGCTTGAGCTGCTCACCAATGTTGGCTCATTCCCAAATGTATAAGCTCCTCCAGATGAACAAGTAGTCGTAAAGGTAACGGCTGAAGTCGAAGCTACCGAAAATCTGACTGCCGTTGTGGTGGGAACAATTGAGGCTTCGCGTACGTAACGAGAGGCGGCATGGGAAGAACCCTGTGCGGCAAGGTCTTCCATTAATGTCGATCTTAGCTCGGCAGGTGTACGACCTGCAATTTTTTTCATTTTCTGAAAGTCTAGCGGATCTGTTGTTATTTTATCGTCATTCATTGTCAATTATAGGTATTTTAACTTTCAAATATTGAAGTTCGCTTGGCATGGGCAATGTTTATGCAGCGTCCTGGTTTGACAGGTCTGGCAGCCCTTTTCACTGTGACGTGTACTTTTTTGATTATATGTTTTGTTGGCCACGCACTTATAAAACTTATTTAATGTTGAATTGAGCACTGTTAAAACTTTGCTTGGTGTGACATTGTAGCGCACGACCCACTGATTCAATTTGCCACCATTGGTGGACTTGTCCATATGTTTTATTTATTAACTTTCGATTTTTCCCGGAGCGAGTTGCAAACGCGTGCTATCTGTCAGATTGGCGTTGCCAGATGATGTTGTTTTTTTGGGCGTTTGTTTGATATGTTTGTTTTGTTTGGTTTTTGAATAGTTTCTACTACTCTTATTGCTTTGCTTTGGTTCTTTTTTCATCTTTAAAAGCTGCACTAAGGGGAATTTGACCAGATTTTGTGGACAAAACTCATTTTAAAAAGTTTGATATTTAACGATTTTATATTTTGAATGTGTTAACATAACGTCGATCTGTTATCAAATAAAAACACCTCCACGGTGGTTAAAGTCTGCTGTTGTTATTAACAACAGATGAATATCTTTTGTTTGAACAACTTTTTTGTTTTTCAAGGTAACTCAACCAAACTCACTTTACTTGAGTTAAAGTTCATACTATCGAAATTTTGAAATTAACTTGGGACGCCAAGGTCATATCCAAGCCCAACTCTACTGACAAGACAATGTCAAAGCCCACAGGCGCACCCAAGATGCTACCGAAACCCAAGTCTACGCTAATTAATAAAATTGATCCTTAAATTCACAATAAGTAAAACACAAATAAAAAATAACTAAGTTAAAATACGATGTTTTACAGCTCCACAAGGGGTTTGTCCCAGACACTACATAAAGTCTCGGCTTTAACTGGTTAAGAATTACAATCGATAATGAAAAAAAAAATTACTTTAGCTTCATTTGTAAATTTTGATTATGATGAAGAAGATTACTTAGATGAAAACTTTTCTTAGGATATTCATACAAGCAAGTGTTCAATGCAAACTTTTGTACAGGATTCAATATAATTTCTACAGCAATAACTAACAAGTTAGTCATTGCCTTTCATGCAGAAACAGTGGTGTTTTTAGTAGCGGTGCGGACTCTTTTTATACTCTTGCAGAGGGTATTAGTATTGTGTCCCGAAATGTGTATAGCATTGAAGACGTCTCAGATAAACATCGTGATAGTGTTGAAAATCTTTATTATGTTGCATGTTTTGTGACTTAACTATAAAACCACAAGCAAGTCTTATGTTGAAATACTTTACATAATAGCTTAATGGTCCAAATATCTAATCAAATAAATATTTAACTTGCAATTCTTAATAAGCTTTTATAATTCAAGTTTTTGAATAATAACGTGAATTCTTCTTGGTACTCTTTGATCAAATGTGACCTTTAAAACCCGTCTTTTAAAAGGAAAGGTGTAGATCACCTTCTGCTGTTTAATTACAATAATAACGGCAAAAATTTAGTGTATTCGCAATTTATATAATACCAGAATGTAATATTTTAAAACTAGCCATATTTTTTCACAACACTAAAAATTCTGCGGTTGCATTACAAATCAAATTACTTTGTTATTATAACTATAATATTATTGGTCTAATATTTAATGGACCTGTAGTGGCATAAGTACAAGATAAAAGTGATATTAAATATTTTATAAAAGACTCTAATACAAAAATTTGTATCTAATTTGCAAGCACTGCTCGTATGTTAATCTATTTAAGTTTGCCAAGTTGAGTTAAGCTAAAGGATACAGTAAATAAAGTTGAACACCTTAGGACTGATTTACTGTGAAGATTTCGAGCTAGTTTCCAACACCTTAAGACTAATTTTCTGGCCAAAGTTTGAGCTAATTTCCAACTAATAGAAAACTGTGGTCGGAGAATATCAAGACGCAAATAAGTTACATTAATGGCACTGTGCAAGGTGAAAAGACGCTAAGCCCTCTTGAGAATATAGTTCAGAATGCTCCATGCTGCAACTATTCAAAGAATACCAAGTTCCTAAAACAGGTTTTTTTTATGAGTGGATGTCGAAAATATCCAGAACATGTGCAAGTACTTATTAAAAACAAGTAAGAACGTTGCAGTCGGATGCACCCGACTGCGATATACTCTTTTTTTCGCCTCTTTGCGGAGTCAGTGGGCGTGGCAATTGAATTTCTGCTCAAATCTTTCAAGTTTTGCCATCAATTAAAATTTGGTTGGGCCTGTTCTACAGGTTTGGGAGAAACAAACATTGCTTGATTGCAAGGGCGGGGGTGGGCATGGCAAAAATATTTTTATCCAATCTATTAAATAGGTCAACAGAATTCAACCTGCAAAATTTGGTGATTCTAGCTAAAGGGGTGGGGGAGATACCGACTGCCTATTTGTGGGGGCGGGGGTGGGCGTGTCCGAATTTTTTTTTGTCCGATCAATGAAGGATGTGATAAGTAGCCCTTGTGCCAAATTTGGTTACTCTAGCTATAAAACTGTGGAAGATATAGGTTTTTGCGGTTTGTGGGGGAAGGGGTGGGGGTGGGGGGGGAGATCTTGACACTTTGTCTGCCTATGGTATATACCAACATGTATACCAAGTTTGGTTGCTCTAGCTGTTGAAAAAACCTGCGTTCATACGGACAGACGGACAGACGGACATTTCACAAACCCAATATACTCTTTTTTCCTTTTTTTAAAAAAAAAAAATTAAAGAAGAGTATAATAAGTATATATTTACATAAGACTGTAAAATATATTTTATAGAAGAATCTAATAACATTATAAGCATTTTTATTTTCACTTTAAGTTTATTTGATTCAATTACAATTTGGGGAACTATTTGAAATACCATTTATTATTTTAACGTTAAGGGAATGGCACAATTAGTTAACAGAGTGGCAACTGCAGTGCAGTATGCAACTGCAATAGTGCATTTTGTCAAACGACAGGTGGCAACGCCAGTGCGCCCAACTTCAAGTCGGCTTCCGGCCTTTGCTCTCTGTGTTGTTTTTGACCAGTGCCAAAATCCGCAAACATCTTTGCCATCCTTGCGTTTGGCAACCCAAAAACTTGCATCGGAATATTGTTTCGAACAATATTCACGTCCTTGATCGAAAAGGTAAGTTAGTAGCGCATTCTTACAAAAATGCACACTAACGCGCAATTTAACCTTTTCAGAGCTTAAGCATTTCGGGTGGCCCATATAACCCCATTTGCATCAGCATTGTTGAAAGCATTTTGGGTAGCCAATAGAGCCCCATTTGCGTCAGCAACGATCTTGCTGGGTGTGTGGCTAACGAAGTCCCACTGCCACTGCAGCGCTCACGCTGGGGTTACTCAACCCCCCCCCCCCACACACACACACACACACACTCTTTTGTCGTGTCTTCAAACTAGCAGCACACAGCTGGCATTGAACGACCAAGTAAGTTGAGATGACCTGCTTTCGAAACGACAACTAATGTTGATAATTTCGACAGCAGGTACGCAGGCGTCGTGTTGCCGTGCATTCACGGCCACAGCGCGGCGTGCACACAGCATACCCCGTGTAAGTCGTCCGTTGGCTCATCGCCAACCACGTTGCCTCGCAAATGAACGAGTGGGAGGAGTGGTGCCCGTGTGCTTGTCAGTGGTGGGACCTTGTGTGACACCAGCGAAAGCAAGTGCCGCCGCCCCAAGGAGAAAGCTGTGGAGGATTAGTGTGTGATCTGTGTGCAGAAATTTGATTGCTTAGTGCCGCGGATACACGCCCCTGCTCACTAGTCTACGCCCCTGCGCGCTATTAGCAACTATTAAATTATAAGTTATATCATTATCAACACAGTGAAAAGAGTGTCGCCTCGTTTAAGCTCAGATCCTTTTGATCTGGAGACCTTCTGATATTTTAAACTAGCTGATTCTAGTAACAATGGACGGCTTATGCGGCGCTGTTGCGCTCCACTTTGAAGCTCCCGTGTCGTCTGGTTAGTTAAGACGAATCTTCATGGATTCAAAATAAATCAATAGCGATTATATATACGTCAATATATAATATCTATATATATAAATATTAATTTATATAGTATTTATAATTATAATAGAAATGACATTATGAATTACTAGCGAATCTGGCTGAACAAGAAATCATGATATATACCTTGAAATTGATTTGCTTGTTTTTATCTGCTGATATTGAGTGTTAAGATGCAGCACTAAATTTGTTTCGGGTTTCCTGGAGGTGAAGTGATGGTGAGGTAGAGTGCAACAAATTAGGGAGTTTTCGCAAATATGGCCGCAGAAAACTCATTGGATGGGACGGTTAAGAGCCGGGCTACAAGACCACCAGGTAAAAACATTTGATTGTGTCCCCAACGGCCCCATAAGCTCCAATTCTATAAATTTTTCCCTTCTCACCTGCTCGCCTATATCTTATGAACCAGATGAGTTACCAAAAGTTTTAGTATGCACTTTTCTAAGTTATAGTAATACCTTTTGATCGGTATATAGCTCGATCTGATCGGATACTCACACAAAATCTTTCATGCTTGCTGTTTATAATGCTAGTCGCCGTTTCCACACTTCGTGATGGTTTTTCTCTAGCGTGGACTGCCGTCCACAGTTATGTTGCATGCAAGATATGGTAACATTATCCGCTAAGGTTAAGATAACAGTTGTTGAACACAGCTGTTTCAAAAGAAAAAAAAATGCTTGCAAAACCTGCATTTTTGTAACGAACTTCTGTGCAGAATTTTGCAAAATAAAGGAAATAATAATAATGTGATGGTATCTCATCAGCGTGGATTGTTCTTTGTGTCGGTATTACTTTTTAGTAATTTTTTACTTGAGGTCCTCCACTCCAAAAATGATCCAAAAATTATGGTTTTGGTTTCAAAAATTAAGAAAAATTAAAAAATGCGATTTCCAAAATTATTATTACCATGATTTTTGGAGTGGACGACTTCAAGTTACCAATTTTTTGGTGGAAACTTAATGTTTTGTCTGAGATATTGTTTAAGTTTTTAATATGTCTCAAAGCGAAATTCTGTAAACAAATTTCAACTTTGGATAGAGCTTTCAAAATTTGTTTGAATTTGTTTGCAATTTTGCTACCTTATCTACGTCCAATTCAATAACAATTGTCACCAGTCACCAGGGTATGTAGAAGACAACACACCAGATAATATAGATAGATATATGGAGTGGTACTCAACCTAACAAAGAAATTCAAAGATAGAATTTATGCGAATTACAAACACATGAAAGATAACTGTGCAAATTATTTAGGATAATAAAAAACAGTTCAAAAGCTTAAAAGCCGATCCGCTTCTCGAGCTTTCATTGGAATAGAGTATCTATTCTTATGATAGGTCTTTAGGATTACAATGATAAATACAACATATATGCTTTTCAAGAAAATAAAAATATTATAAAACTCTTCAAATTCATCGACACTGCAACAAGTATGTAACAATTTTACGACATTTCCTGCATTTTCACATATTTTTCTTGTAAACTACAAATGTGTCAAAGCTATTTCTATTTTTTAGTCACAAGCGTGGCGCACCATAGTGCGCCACATTCATTTTGTAATTTTAAGATTGTAGAAACGTAGTTTGTAGTTTTAAGTTCTATATATATGTTTGATAGTTGATGAGTTAGCTAGCTATTTGGCCGTTTTACCTGGAACAATACCTTTCACTCTACAAATGTTAACTTCGTAGCGCCTTTAGGTTGCAAACTTTAATGCACCAGCGCTAGGTCTAACCAGCCAGCCCCGGCAAATTTATAAATTTTGTTGTGAGCAACCTTGGGCGGACTGAAATATGTACCCCGGCCTGAGAACTTCCTTACTCAAGTCATGTAAGCTTTTCACTAGAAACAAGTAAGAATACTCTAGTCGAGTGTGCCCGACTACGAGACTCCCTGCTCCCAACTTGCATTTCAAGCAGTTCAGCGGCAACACAAGCAAGCAGCGTACTCAACTTGCACAGTGCATGTCAAACTGTTGTTTCTGCCTGCTGAGACAGGGGAAATAAGTTCTTCCATAACTTTGGTTCTATTTATCCGATCGTGTTGAAATTTACACATCCGAAAGACATTGATTAAACGTACATGTGGACCAAAAATTAAAGCTCTATCTTTAAAATTGTGGCTGTGGGAGTCTTTTGCGATTTGTGTGGGTGCGGGGGGGTGCATCCCAAATTTGAAATAAACTTGATCTGCGTATGGTATACAGGAACCTTCATGCCAAGTTTGGTGTCTCTAGGTCTTATAGTCTCTGAGATCTGTGTGTTCATACGGACAGACGGACAGACAGACAGACAGACGGACATGGCTAGTTCGTCTCGGCTGTTGATCCTGATCAAGAATATATATGATTTATATAGTCGGAAATGCCGCCTTCTGTCTGTTACACACATTTGCAGTACTTTATAACTCCCTTTTTCCCATTTTTAATGGGAACAGGGAGTAAAAACAAGCAAAAGAATTGCACAGAGTCTGAATTCAGCTTGGTAATGTATCTCTGTTGCTTTGTTGTTGTATAAGCTGTAAATTCAACAAGCGAAGGTGAAAAACAAACAAAGGAAAAATGCGACACAAAATAATTTAAGTGTTTCTGATGCTGAGGGAAGGAAAGGGATGTCAAGGAGTAAGAGGAAGAAAATGCCGTGTGCATGATATGCAGGTGCTACTCGCGTATATGGCGTGTACTTGATTACTTATTTTCTTTTCCCTTTCTTCATTCATTGTTTTCCAGCCATGACTTATAGATGGCGTGCAAAATGGTTCGTTTCGATGTTGTAAGTAAATCTAATTTTGGTGAGGCCAACTATATGGAAGCGACTCTTGGATGTGTTTATAATACTCATACACTGCATGTCCTGTATGAGAATTTGCATATGATGCACTTCATAAATGGTAAGATTTCCACACGCGAATGAATAAGAAATTCAATTTTTCAATGCAGCTTAAGAGACTTGTTGTTCGTTTTTCTCGTTGTTTTTACCCACGGTTCTCTATCCACCTACCTCTTACTTTCCGGTCGATCAAACGCCACAGAGTCCCTCCTCACATGCCTGCTTCAATCAGTTTTGTTTGAGTGACTGCTTCTTTCCCGCATTGGCATTGCAGTTGCAAGGGTCTATTGTAAACTCTGCTTTTCCCGCACTTTTCGCTTTGTTTGATTTGTTTTTCAGGCATCTAATTGTGCTTGTCGGCGACAACAAAGAGTAATCGACTAACCCACTGAATAGCAATCACAGCCCACTGCCCGAAGCCTATGAGTAGACACAACATACCCTATTGGCACTTCATTCTTTCACAGGTGATTTCAGATTTTGTCTGCAGCTTTTCATGGAAGTTGCATATAAACTAGCAAACTTGATGGCTTTAAGAATTTGAAGCTTGTTTGATTAAAACGACTTTTAGTAGCCAATCTGATGGCTTATCTGAGAGTTTGTCAATCAGATAGATAATTTCCTCGAATGACTTAAAAATACTTAAAACCAAGGACTGAATTTATTATTGTAAATTTGAAAATATATTTTTAATAACGCGAAAGTTATATAATATTATAATATTAATATTGTTTATATGCAAAAGAAATCGATTTGAAATTTCTTCTAAGCCACATAGTTTTCTAATGTTGTTATAATATATACATGATTTATACATAACACATAAATCTAAATTATTTGTTCGTGTAACTTGTATACATCTTATTCAAACACATTACTTAAGATCCACTAAAATTTATGTTGTCATATTTTACTATTTTGCAGAGTCAACTAATCGTAAAATCTCGAACAAGTTCATTTTACTACTTCAAACTAACCACAGCTGCTTTTTCTCAGTCAAGCCCATTAATATTGCTCAACCAGATATGAATAACGATATTGAATGAGAACAGAAAAAGGAGTAAACTAAAATTTTTTTGTTGTGAAACGTAAAATAAACATTAAAACTACAAAAAGCAAAACATTTATGTGAGTACTTGTGATTTAAAAAAAAAAAAAATATTTTACTGCTCTATGTGGTTGTAGGTGGGTTTGAGTGCAATTGTCGCATTTTTTAATTGTATTTCCTCATGTATTCTAAGAGGTTTTTTAAAGCCAACTGCAACAATAATTCATTTTCACTTATCCTTTGCACCCCTTCTTGTCTCTGCTGCATTTCGTTTTCAGTTTCCTCGCACTGCCCAATTACAACAGCTGCTAGTTATACTCTTTTTTTAATTTTTTGATAAGAAAAGAAAAAAAAGTATATGGAGTTTGTGAAATGTCCGTCTGTCCGTCTGTCTGTATGAACGCAGGTTTTTTCCACAGTTTTGAAGCTATATCTCCCACAATTTTATAGCTAGAGTAACCAAATTTAGCACAAGGGCTACTTATCACATCCTTGATTGATCTAAATAAAAAATATTTGGCCACGCCCACCGCCGCCCCCACAAATAAGTTTTGACTTGTACCTCCCACACCCCTTTAGCTAGAGTCCCCAAACTTTGCAGGATAAATTCTGTTGCCTTATTAAAAAGATAGGCTTAAAACGCCCACCCCCGCCCTTGCAATCGAGCAATGTTTGTTTCTCCCAAACCTGCAGAACGGGCCCAACCAAACTTAAGTTGATGGCAAAACTTTAAAAATTTGAGCAAAAATACTGTTGCCACGTCCACTTCTGACTCTGCAAAGAGGCTAAAAATGAGTATATCGCAGTCGGGTGCATCCGACTGCAACGTTCTTACTTGTTTTGTTTTTGGTTCGTTACAAAAACGTGTCCGTTTTAGGCGTATGGTAATCAATAATGATAAATGCTTTAACACTTTCCTGGGTACTTAAATTTAAAAAAACATTAAATTATTTTCAGCACCTAGTACTTAACCATATATCCAGAAGACACTCGAATTTCCGTTTTGAAAAATGTGTTATTTGCTTTTATTTTGCACGTTTGCATATTTGGATATTTGAACAGACAACGAGTCCCCAGGCACCGAAACAGTAATAATTGAAATAATTGTAGTTTAAGAACAAACTGGCCTGAATGCATTTCTGATCTTTTAACTTGGATATGGTTTAAAGAAACGTTTCAGAAGCAAGTTAAACCGTTGCAACCGGAACCTATTGTCTATTTGCAGGGGTATATTTGTTATTGCATCATCGTCAAAAAATAATTCCATTCAAGGAACTTCATAGTCAAGAATTTTCAACAATACATATTTGTTAAATAACCTTCAAAATTTACCAAATATCAAGTCTACAAACATTATTTGAAAACATTTAGTCGGCCATTCTTCATATACATATAGTATATGTATCTAACATAAGACTAGAAGACACAATCTAAATTAACGTTAAATCAAAATAAATCTTTTCAATTTGTTTAGCAGCTACAAAGCTTGAATAAAATATGAATGGTTGATAAAATGATTGAATATCTGTAACCAAAACAAACTACATAAATCTTATCGCATATTAAATTTATTTATTTTTATATTCGTTATGCATGTTTTACAATTTATGATCCGTTTACGTATGCTTGTTTGCCTCATTTCGCGACCACTCGGAAAGCAACTCCGTTAAATGGTTTGCTTAATGTTTTCCAGGTAATTTAAATAAATGTTTTTTGGGTAATGTGCGTTTGATGCATCGAAAAACAAAAACACATCCACACGAATCCCATTCAAAAATGCCATTTTATTGTCGCCCTTTAAATGGTAGGTCATTAATTTCCTAATCTGCTTGTAAATGGCCACAGGAAAAAGTGGACAGTGATGAAGACATTGGAGCTTATGCCGGACATATTAGTTATATTAAGTTTAGATTTGTGGGCACTCATAAGTTAACTTTCAAAAGTACCACTTGTGGAGTGGAAGTGATAAATTTAAAGAAATAAATTGTAACTTAGGAAACTCTTTAAAGTTGAGAAAGAATTTACTTTGACTACTGCTGCTTTAGTCGAATGATTAATTATGATTTCAGCCATTGCAACTAAAGCCTGTACATAAGAAGATTTCGCCTTGAATTTGTTAAAGTCAACATTTTTTTTTTTGATTTTCGATTATAGTTCTCAAAGAGTTAAAAACTTGGTGAAGTGCCCGAATGAAGCCTTTTGGGATCCACATTTTCTTACTTTTATATCTATCTTATTTGACTTTTATTCATTTATTTTTACGTTCAAGTCAAGTTTTCCGGTGCTCTCGTTTTGTAACCGTTAGAGCAACAACGCTTTTTCCAATTTGTTTCGATATTTTGTAAGGAAACAATGCGGAATATCGCCACACAAAATATATTAAAAGATTATTTTCGTCAGGCCTGCAAGGTGACGACTATTAAATAGTTCGCATATAAGCAGACGACTCATCTGTTGATTTTGCTCAAGAATATACACTGAGTCAAAAAGTATTGGCACAGTTAACAAATCAGAGTTTCTTGTGCAATAACTTTTCTCCCAATTAAGCTTTGTCAAAATGGAAAACGGTTTTAATTAAACGCATTTATTAACAACAAATTCCAAAAACAAAAAAACTAAATTTATGCTATGGTTTGTTAGCATAACCTTAAAAAGTAAAAAAAAGGCACAAATTTACATCAAAAGAGTAATGGCACTCACTGTATTCCAGCTGCGCTTTTGGCGCAACAACGGGAACTCCCGTTATTTTTCACTTTTTCTTTCAACTTATTCGTTCGTTTTCGGAGTAGAATATGACTGCAATCACTTTTGATCGCAATTGTAACAGAAGAAGAGCAAAATGGCAAGAGGTGCAGAAATTTCAATTGAAGTGCGTAAATTGATCATAAAACTGAAGAATAATCTTATCGCGAAATTGGCACCATTATCAGCAAATCATGGTCCAGCGTGCGGAACATTGTGATGCACTACTTAAACACTGGAAAAATAGCATCTGAATGCAGATCAGGCCGCCCAAAAAAATGAACGGAACGCCAGGAGCGAGTTGAAGTGTCCACAGTGGCACAAAATCCAAAAACCTCGGCCGTGAAATTATGCGAGAACCTCCAAGAATCGTTTGACATCAATTTCACCCCACAAACTGTACGGAATACCCTATATAAGGCTGGGTATCATGGTCGAGCTCCTCGACGCAAGCCCTTCATTTCGGCGGTCAATAAAAAAAAGAGGCTACTATTTGCCAAACAGCATTTAAATAAGCCGGAATCATTTAGGCACACTATTATATTTAGTGATGAGTCCAAATTTATTCTATTTGGGTCAGACGGAGCACAGAAGATTTGGCGGAAGCCCAATAAAGAGCTTCAAGTAAATGACTTGCTCAAAACAATAAAACACGGTGGAGGTAACGTGATGGTTTGGGGGTGTTTTGCGGCGTCTGGAGTTGGAAACCTGGTGTTTATTGACGAGAGAATGGACAAGCATGCTTATCGCGGCATTCTGAACAACAATTTAAGTCCAAGTGTCGAGAAACTGGGCCTTAATGGCACGAATTGGCAGTTTCAGCAAGACAACGATCCCAAACATTCGTCCTATCTGGTGCAGGAGTGGTTAATATATCATTGCAAGCAACTAAAAACACCCCCCCAGTCTCCGGATTTATATTCAATTGAGCATGTGTGGCACCTACTTGAGCGGAAGATACGATCTCACCACATTTCATCTAAGTATTCGTTAAAACAGGCATTATCTTCAGAATGGATCAAAATAACACCTTCTGAAACGGCAAAACTGGTAAACAGTATGAAGCGACGTTTGCAAGCCGTTGTGCAGTCAAAAGGAGGCCCCACACAGTATTAGCGTGTTTCAGTTGCAATGAATAATACTGATTACGCTATCTGTGCCAATACTTTTTTGATGTAAATTTGTGCCTTTTTCAACTTTTTAAGGTTATGCTAAGAAACCATAGCATAAATATATTTTTTTTTAATTTGATTTTGTTTTTAATAAATGCGTTTAATGAAAACCGTTTTCCATTTTGACAAAGCTTAATTGGGAGAAAAGTTATTGCACAGGAAACTCTGGTTTGTTAAGTGTGCCAATACTTTTTTGACTCAGTGTATATTCCTTATTGGCTACAAAAACCGAAATTTCTTCCAACTTTCAGCGTTTGTAAACTTTTAATTGTGGGACCTGCGAAAAAGTGAAAATATGGAAAATTAACTCTTAACTCAGATTTTTAAGTAGTCGTGTTTTTTGTCCAAAATGTTGTTGATGTGTACTTTTAGGTCCTAACCAAGAAATGTATATGTATGTATTCTGTGGAATGTTATTTTTGTTGATCATTTCGAAACAGCAAGGTTCTTGTTAAATGTTTCAAACAAATTAAAAAATAATTAAAAGGTGTTAATGCTTTTTGCCAATTTTCGATAAAAACAAGTAAGAACGTTGCAGTCGGATGCACCCGACTGCGATATACTCTTTTTTAGCCTCTTTGCGGAGTCAGAAGTGGGCGTGGCAATTGTATTTTTGGTCAAATCTTTCAAGTTTTGCCATCAATTTAAGTTTGGTTGGTCTCGTCGTACAGGTTTGGGAGTAACAAACATTGCTCGATTGCAAGGGCGGAGGTGGGCGTGGCAAAATTATTTTTATCCAATCCATTTAATAAGGCAACAGAATTCAACCTGCAAAATTTGGGGACTCTAGCTAAAGGGGTGGGGGAGATACAGACTTTGCTTATTTGTGGGGGCGGGGGTGGGCGTGGCCAAATTTTTTTTGTCAGATCAATCAAGGATGTCATAAGTAGCCCTTGTGCAAAATTTGGTTACTCTAGCTGTTAAACTGTGGAAGATATAGGTTTTTGCGGTTTGTGGGGGAAGGGGTGGGGGTGGGGGGGAGATCTTGACACTTTGTCTGCCTATGGTATATACCAACATGTAAAACAAGTTTGGTTGCTCTAGCTTCAAAACTGTGGAAAAAACCTGCGTTCATACGGACAGACGGACAGACGGACGGACAGACGGACATTTCACAAACCCAATATACTCTTTTTTCTTTTTTTATAAAAAAAAATTAAAAAAGAGTATAAAAAGTACATATTACATTTTTCACACAAAATTTTTATTTTCAATCAATGGTTCATTTGACAGCTTTAGGATATAGTATATATATAATGTGTATTACAATCTATAATGGCTGAGTTTAATTATGATATCTGTTATAACAAAACAATTTTTTAAAAATAATTTCTTTTTCCTGCAAAAACTCTTCCTCCAAATGCTTCTTTGCCTCTGCTGAATATGCAATGTATTGGGCAATCGAAGTTTTTTCAGTTTTTTTACCCTATTTGATGAAACCAATTCCAACTGGTAAGCCAACAGTTAACGTTGTGTATTTATTGTTTCACAATTCATTTAATTGTGCAGTTTCTCTGTTGATCAGGACAGAAACAGAACAGGCAGGAAATGTAATAGGATTGCGGATGGGAGAGGATTCGAGGTAGAACTTCCTTCTGCAATAATTTCACTTAATGTTATCAAAATGTGTTGGCTGCTGTACTTATGTCACACGAGATGATAAAAAAAAAAACATTTACTTTACTTTTTACTTACGCTTTGGTTGAAAATTTCAACCATAATGTTGTGAAAGCAGAAACGTATGCTAGCTTTCTGGGTAGTAAATAATTGGCAAACTATGCAAATTTGTTGCTATTTATAAGTTTTTTTTTGTAGTGGAGGGAGTATGCATAGTCATCTGCAACGCAATCCTCGACAAATATCGACGATTAGCTATTATCCTGTGGTTAGTAGGAACCTTGAGAGATTAGGAAGAAAAGAGTGCCAGCATCAACGAAAATAATAATAAATAATAGTCTTAGTTTATAAAGTTTTTTAATTGAAGTGTACTCTTGTTCGAATATTTTAAGCACTATTTCATTAAATTACTATATAAAACCAATATCCCCACATATGTGTATCAAATATTAATTAAAGTGTCTTTATTCAACATAGATTCAAATAAATTGAAAGTTTTAATTAAATTTTAAAAGGAAGTGTAGTTTTGTATGTATTTGTTATGAAAGCTATCCGCAAGAATGAACAAATGGTAAATTTGTCCTTGTTTTACAAGTTTTACTAACACTTTCGACGCCAAAGTTGCCTGTGAGCAATTTCTGTTGCTTAACGGCTAACGGTAATGTTTTTGTCCGCTCATTCTTAGTGATAACGGTGCTTTTATTTTTTATTTTACCCAAAATGCGAACAAAAAAATTCACATTTGAAGATCATTTGGCAAAGTTATTTTGTACAGAATGCGCGTGCATCGCAGAAAATATTATTGTGAAATTCGGAAGAGCTATTAAAGTGGGTGATTTACTTTCATAATAATTTAAAAAAGGAAATAGTATAATTGAAATATTTTTTAGCAAAATATTTAACTTAACGGAGCAGAAGTTGAATTTGATTATTTTTAAAAAATAACCAGGTGAGTAATTTTTAAAGTTGTAAAGTTGCTTGTGGTCAACCTTGGGCCATTGTGGTAAAGAATATATTTGTTCTAAGATATCAGACCAAAAGTGAAGGGATTGTCAGATGAAGATATTGTGAGGACTATTGACTTTGATTGGGATGCCTCTTCAGACGAAGAAAGTGGTGATGAGACGGAATACGTTTCTGCACAGCTGGAGAAAAGCTTGGAAGCGATAGTGGAAAGAGCAGAAACTATAGAGATTGACTTTCTCGAAAATATGATTGCAGAACAATTTGAGCAGGAATCTGGCGTTGCTGCGGATAATTGCTTCGAAAAAGTTGACCCCAAATCACTTAAGTGGAGAACAAGGCCATTTGAGCCAGTGGAATATTTCTGCACCTTCTTTGATAGCCAAGTAATTGAATTGATTACGAAACAAACTGATTTTTATTTACTTAAATGTACTGGAGAGGATATCAAACGATATATTGGTATTTTGTTGTTCTTGTGTGTTTCAAAATTTCCACAATTCAAAATGGCATGGTCAAAAGATTTAAAGCGTGGATGGTTTGAAAAAATAAAGCATTTTTTACACTTCAACGATAATACATAACTCAGTAAAAGAATTATATGTGACTCGTATTTTTAAAAAATTAGAAATGCACAAGTGAAAATTAAAAAATTTGTGGTAAGCAACTTTATTGCTTATAGTAATAGAACACAAATCAAATTAAAAAATTTTAAAAATCTTAAATTAATACAGAAAAAACTTAATGTGAATTTTTACTTCATTATAAAGAATTATATGTGACTTTTCATATTTAGTTCAATTTAATGTTTTACTTAACCTAAATTTTTTAAATTCGATATTATTTAGTTAAGTTTTGATCCTCAATTGGATTGAGGCCCGGATTCATTGCTGGCCACTTTAAAACTGGAATATTTCTCTTATTGAAAAACTCTGTAGTCAGCTTTACACTGTGTATTGGCGCATTATCCTGCTGATAGGTCCAGTCATCGCCGCAAAAATGACTACCAAACTCCACCAAGTTTTCGTCCAATAATTCCACATACATCATCCTGGTCGATATATAACACATTGGACTCAAAACGCTGCCCATACCATCACCGTTCCACCACCATGACCGTGCTTATGACAGGTGCGTCGATCCTTTCGCATATTTCGCTAATATTTCTTGCAGCTATCAGGATCGTCCAAATTAAACTTTTTTTCGTCACTGAAAATAACATTACTCCATTCCTCGTCCCAGAATTGGTACTTGTGTGCGAACTCCATACGCGCCTTAATGTGGCGAGTTAAGAGCCTAGGTTTAGGTACCATTGTGGTATGTTTAAGACTCGGATTTTCATGGATTATTTGAATAATTCTACTCCTTGTTAAATTGAGTGCCAATTGAGCCTTAATCTGTCCACTGCTCAGTGAATCCACGACTGCAAGTCGGTGGATTTGACGTTTGTATCGGGTGTCAATACCGGTCTTCCGTCCACTGCGTGGGGTTGTTCCATATCCACTAGATTTTTTAGGAAATAACAAATTCTATTTTTGTGCCGATCGAGTCTCCTAGCGATTTCAATATTTTTGCAACACTTTCATGCATTCCAATAATCAGTCTTTGCTCATGCTCCTAAAGGCTAGTTCCACGAGGCATATTTTACGCCCTAATACGCGAAAGTGTAAGCCAACGCTTTTTATGAAATATACGTACACTCACGTTTTAATTTAAAACAAAATTTTTGCAACTAAACCTTTTTAAACCAACTTTCGAGCTAAAGCAGTGAACGAAATGTAAATTCTTCATAACCAAATGCCATAGGCAGGTTTACTTTTTGAGCTAACGGTAAACCGTATACGAAGAGAGTGAGGAAATCATAGTTGCGTATACATAACAAGAGATCACCAAAACAAATTGCATTCTCAAAAAAAAAGTACCGTTACATAAAACGCAACGAAGAGCAAAAATATTTTATCACATATAATTCTTTTACTGAGGTACTAAACAATTCAAACAAGTAAGAACGTTGAAGTCAATAGAATCTTTTTTAGTTTTTCTTCAAAAAAATTAAAAAAAGAGTATAAAAACAGATTTGAACTATGACAAGCTGTACAAGATACGCCCTTTACTAAACATTCTCAAAGAAAATTTTGGTAAACTACCCCAGGAAGAGCATCAAAGTGTTGATGAACAAATCATTGCGTTCAAAGGTATACATTCATAAATGTCATGATGAAGTTTTTACTTTAGTTAAATTTTTTGTTACAGGTCGATCGTCATATAAGCAATACAATCAAGCTAAGCCTCACAAATGGGGTCTGAAAATGGGTACGCGATCTGAAACCTCTGGATTAGTTTACGACTTTACGCTGTATGTTGGTGAAGGCACCTGTCCAACTTATGGTTTGGGAATATCATCAGATTTAGTATTATATTTGGTAAAAGGTCTTCCCAAGGACAAAAATGTTAAGCTTTATTTTGATAATTGGTTTACGTCAGTCAACCTTCTGATTTCGTTGAAAGAAAAAAATATTTGCAACAGGTACTGTACGTAAAAACCGCATAAGCAATTGTCAACTACTTTCAAATGCCGAGTTAAAAAAGCGTGGAAGGGGATCTTTCAACATGAAATGTGAAATTAATAATAATCTTGTATGTGTGAAATGGTTTGACAATAAGACAGTTCAACTTATATCTTCGTGAGAAAATCATGAACCTGTTGGGATATGTAAAAGATGGAATTCAAAACAAAGAGTTTTTATTGATGTGGCAAGACCTGCGATTGTTGCTTCTTACATCAAGGGTATGGAAGGAGTTGATTTGGCCGACATGCTCATGGAGCTTTACAAGGTCAACCACTGTTCAAAGAAGTGGTACATCAGAATATTTTATTAGTGCCTGGGAACATCCGTTACTAATGCGTGGCTATTGTATAGAAAACATTTACATATAACAAGCCCGAAGCAAAGCATATTCCACTTATAAAATTTCAAAGAGAAGTTGCTCATGAGCTTTTACAATGTACTACCAATACTTCGTTTGAAAAAAATAGAGCTCCCCATCAAGCAGTGTGTCTACGCATCAGTCCAAAAAGTACAGGTTCCAGCCGGATCCTTCAAGCTCACGGCGGTATGATAAAGTGAAACATTGGGTATTGTTTGGTGAAAAAGGACGGTGCAGATTGTGCAAGACAGGAGCACCAATGTCTACATGTCTAAAATGCAAAGTCCACCTTTGCTGTAATACCAATAAAAACTGTTTTTTGTCTTACCATACCTCATTTTTTAAATAAATAAAAATAAGTGTTAGTTGTTTAAAAAAAAAAAATATATTTGTTTTGTATACCTCTATTGGCCAACGTTGCTCCCTTCCGGTAACGCCCAAACCGATGGGCGTGGCAGCTCAAAATTTTGGCCACATACTTCATAAATAAACACAAAAAGATTAAACGTGAAAAAAATTTTCATTCTACAGAAAAAAAGTGGGGTCGAAAGGGCTAAGGAATGACTGCGTCACTCGTTTGTCTCAAGGCGCATTGCGCCAATAATTTCTGAATATTTTTTCAGGATGCTGATGCGCAGCATTTGAAAAAGCAGAAAAGAATACGTGTGGCGAAAGGCACGAATGCTGTCAGTTGGCATTATCCTTGGCTGTTCTGAAGCGTTGGGGCTATGGCTGCCCAGGATGATAAATATTTACATGTCTTTAATTACCAAATGCCAGACATGGCCAAAGTTGGCCAAGGAAATTTGAAAAATGTCTGCCGCAGTTGCTCATCAAACAAAGTGCAATTTGTCGTCATGCACCACAAAAGCAAACCACAATTGGAAAAACAACAACAAATCTGATTTCTTTTGTAAGTTCATTATTTCCACAGCATATTACTTTTAATTTTTAACAGAACTTAACAAATTCTTTCTACTTTTTCATGTGCAAAGGGCGCAAAACTCTGTAAAATATGCAACTCGAAAAGAAACTAGTAAAAGTTGTAAGCCCAGCTTTGAACTTTAAATAGTTTATGGAGTAGAATAGCTAAATGTAATGTGTTTTGCAAAGCAAATACTCTTTTTCTCTGAGGAAACTTTCACCTTTTCTTTTACTTGTTTGTTACTCACAAACTTCGAGTATTTACCCAACTAGAGAGAAAAAGTTTTTGTGCCTTTTTGCAAATATTTTGTTCAGAAATTGCCTTTGCGGTGCAGTTTGAACAATTTAGCAACTGCAACAATCATTACGATGATGGGATGGCATGATAATTAAAATTGCACACAAACTACGAGAAAGTTGGATAACTAAGTCGCGATGCAATGCGGCGTGTTAAATGTGGAGAGTACAACTGGGAACTGTGTCAAATTCCAATGAATGAATAATGGATAGAAATAAGGAAATTGTTTTGAAAAAAAAAAGAAATAAAGGGTATATTGGGTTTGTGAAATATCCGTCTGTTCGTATGAACGCAGGTTTTTTCCACAATTTTGAAGCTAGAGCAACCAAACTTGGTAAGCATGTGACAAAGTGTTAAGATAATTTTTACATACATGTGTTCATATGTATGTACCTAATGTGCTTTGAACAGGTAACCATGATAACAATTTTTGACAGTTCATCAAATGTACACAGTCAGCGCTGCTGTTCAACCCCCTGACACCTTTCACACAGTTTCCCCTGCTGTCCTTATTTTCAGTCCTTGCATTTGAAACAGTATAGTCCACAAGCAAAAGAGTCAGCAGCTGCAATAAGAGTCTGGAATTTCAGCTGACTGTGTGCTTTGGAGCGTATGTTCAACACAGGAGGGCAAACAAAGAGCGGACTATTCGACTTTATTTACCAGCCAAACAGAATTTCTAAAATGTACAGGGAATGAGAACGAAAGAGAAATAGGATGATTTCAACTTGCAGCCAAAAGTCTACCCACAAACACAAAAAAGGGTGGTTCTTGGAGCGGAGTAGAGTCTGATTAAAAGACCAGATGAGCTGAAAGTGGAAACAGATTAAAGTCAGAGGTGTGTGTCACATAGGATCTAGAAAGTACCAATAATTGAAATTGGAAGTATGCAGTTGGTGTCCTGAATCAAACAGATAGGTTATTGCGTTGAGTTGCATTCGTTTCGAGTTGGAAAATTCAAAATTATTCTGTAAGATAAACTTTGTCATTTACAGGCTGCAAATCTTACAAAGTTCGTTATTTTTATACTCTTTTTATACTCTGTTTTCCAAAATGGAAAAAAAGAGTATATTGGGTTTGTGAAATGTCCGTCTGTCCGTCTGTCTGTCCGTCTGTCTGTATGAACGCAGGTTTTTTCCACAATTTTGGAGCTAGAGCAACCAAACTTGGTATACATGTTGGTATATACCATAGGCAGACAAAGTGTCAAGATCTCCCCCCCACCCCCACCCCTTCCGCCACAAACCGCAAAAACCTATATCTTCCACAGTTTTACAGCTAGAGTAACCAAATTTGACATAAGGACTAGTGACCACACCCTTGACCGACCTGCCAAAAAAAAATATGCCACGCCCACTACCACCCCCGCAAATGAGCTAAAACTGTATCTCCTACACCCTTATAGCTAGAAACCCCAAATTTTGCAGTATGACTCCATTTGAACTCTTCGATAGATTGGAGAAAAAAAATTTTACGTACAGAAAACAGAGTATATCGCAGTCGGGTGAGCCCGACTGCAACGTTCTTACTTGTTTAAATTAAAAAAAAAAAAAAGGGACAAGTAAGAATGCTCTAGTCGAGTGTGCCCGACTACGAGACTCCCTGCTCCCAACTTTCAAGCAGTTCAGCGGCAACACAAGCAAGCAGCGTACTCAATTTGCACAGTACATGTCAAATTGTTGTTTCTGCCTGCTGAGACAGGGGAAATAAGTTCTTCCATAACTTTGGTGCTATTTATCCAATTAAAGCTTTATCTTTAAAATTGTGGCTGTGGGAGTCTTTTGCGATTTGCGGGGGTGCGGGGGGTTGCATCCGAAATTTGAAATAAACTTGGTCGGTATACAGGAACCTGCATGCCAAGTTTGGTGTCTCTAGCTCTTATAGTCTCCGAGATCTGTGCGTTCATACAGACAGACAGATGGACATGGCTAGTTCGTCTCGGCTGTTGATGCTGATCAAGAATATATATAGTTTTAATAGTCGGAAATGCCTCCTTCTGCCTGTTACACACATTTGCAGTACTTTTTAAGGGAGAAAAAAGCCGTCAAAAATGTATTGTTATATTATGCTGTTCGTGAAATTGAGTAACAAAGACGATCAAAATCGTTAAATAAATATGCTTGGATATCACTGTTGCACGTAAAACACTTATTATTGTTAAAAACGTTAAAAATCGCAAAAAATATTAAATTAAAAGTCGATTGACGGCGACGCACGTTAAACATTAGAAAAATCATAGCCACAATACCGCGATGGGTGAAGCTCATCGATACGTATCAATGCGAAATATCGACTAGACCCAATACGATATTTTATTTCAGCAAGAATATTTTACTTTATTTTACAATGCTTACAAAATAAATAATGTGTACACAAGCTAATGTGCAAATTAGATGTAGTCGGGCTAAAATCTTATTGGTATAACGCGCAGTATTGCAAAATTGTAAGATGCCACATCTTCACATCTTGACAGTGGCAACGCTGAGAAAATGCAACTGCAAAATGGCAACGGTGGGCAGGCATACGTGTGTACATACGTACATACATATTTATAAGCTAATCATACACATTTATATGTACTTACATATGTATATACACTCAACTTTGCACATTGAGTGTATATGTACATGTATCTGCATACTACATACATTTTTACTTAGCGCTCGCTCGCACACGTTCGTTGGTGTACTTAACAGAAAGTGGTCGCGCTCGCTTCCACACTTGCTCTGGCCACGCAGTAAAAATTATATTTTTGTTTTATTTAATAACTTCTTTGTTTAACCGATTGTTTTGAATCTTACAGTATCTGTTAACTACATGAAAGTTAATGTGCTTGTTAAATTACAAGACTGTATCTTTAAAATTGTGGCTGTGGGAGCTTTTTGCGATTTAAGAGGGGTGCGGGAGGGTGCATCCGAAATTTGAAATAAACTTGATCTGCGTATGGTATACAGGAACCTGCATGCCAAGTTTGGTGTCTCTAGCTTTTGTAGTCTCCGAGATCGTCGCGTTCATACAGACAGACAGACAGACGGACATGGCTAGTTCGTCTCGGCTGTTGATGCTGATCAAGAATACATATAGTTTATATAGTCGGAAATGCTTCCTTCTGCCTGTTACACACATTTGCAGTACTTTACTTTTCCCATTTTTAATGGGTGCAGGAAGTAAAAGAGAACTTTGTACATTTAACCAGGCACTAATATGTTTGAAGCAACCCTTACCCTGAATTTAGTTTCGATTTTATTAAGTTTTCCTTAGTCAGGGGCGTTTTTAAGGCGTGTATGTGCGTGTGATGTGGTCGCAGCACACAATAAAAAACCTAAATTGAATATTTACCAGGTAAATATTTACTCAGACACAAAATATGCAACTGCAGACCCCAAGTGTTAAAACAAAACACAAATTTAACAAAAGGCGACACATAAGAAAGTGAAAAGTTTCTAATCATGACCAATATTTGGTTTCTGGTTTCAAGCCATTGCGAAACGCCCAACTTTAATAAATAAGAGTTTGAAATCCTTTATACAAGTTAACAAGCTAGTGACGAAAGACCCAAACTTTCTGACATCAAATTTCGTTAGGAAGGATACTTAATTTAATATGTACATATATAAACTTATCTTAACTTTATCACAAGTTATTGTTTATGTATTATGTGAGTCAAGTATAGTAAATGAAATAATCTTTTGTTCGTTTACTCTACAGATTGTAAACTGTCCACAGCAGAGGCTATGCATTTGATGGGATTCATTCTAATCCTAGTAAACATATGTTGACCCAGGGTCACACATTCAGCATTGCAACAAATAGGAAGCATATACAACTGCTGCAGATAGACAAAACCCTTGTCCAAATAGTAAGTCAGATATGAAATTTGCCAACTACAGCCTGCCCTTTCATTCTTTGTATGTGCAGCAATGCGTATTCAATAAATTAAAGCCGAACATTTTCATTGAAATTGCATTAAATTTACACCATCAGCAGAAAACGGACAACAGACAAACCTACAACCAGCAACAGAAGTCGCAACATTTCCCCTGCCTCCCTCCAAAAATGTTGCATGTCTGTCTGGGCAAATGCATGTTTATTGCAGCTTTTCTCTGTGCAGGCGTCGAACTTGGCTATTCATTGAATTGGTCACTTGGCTGCTGTTGTTGCTAATTGGCTGGAAAATTACATGAAGAGTTCGTTCAATGTAATGTACTTTTATGCTATTTTCTATTCCACAACTTTAATAATTCTAATCTTTTGTTAATATTTACATAATTCGTTACTTGTTTCAGGCATTTAACATCCCCGCTCACATTAATAATTTAAAATGCTTCCAGGCATATTCCGGACATGCAACCCTATCTCACTATTTAACAGAGTGGATAACAAGAAAGAAATCTTATAATTGGCTTGCCGAGGATATATACCCTTGCAGAAAAGATTTGCATCAGAAAACTTATTTTGCAACCGATCGTTCCTATGGCAGCTATATGTTATAGTGGACCGATCTGACCGATTCTGACATATGTACAGCTTGCAGAAAGAATAAGCATCTGTGCCATGTTTCATCACAATAGCTCTAAAACTGAGGGACTAGTTCGCATATAAACAGAAGGACAGACGGACATGACGGACTTGTCTCGGCTGTTGATGCTGATCACGAATATACAATTTTTTTTTTTTTCTGAGACGTCTCCTTTAATGCGTTACACACTCCCTCTGCCCCTCGCATAAAAAGCATTTCATTAAAAGATTTATTTTGCATTCAATGTATGAGAGCAGAACAAATAAATTAGCCACCATCTTTTTTATTAATTTATATTTTCCTTTTTTCTTTTAATCAACAAATTGAAGCTCGTTTGGTTAGACTTTTGTTTACTATGAGCTTTTTCAAAAACATCAAATTATGCTGAAACAAAAAAAAAAAAGAAAAAAAATAAAAAGTTAAATTGTCAAACTCTGACGTTAAGCAGGAAATCTGAAGTTATGCAGGAAATCTAATTGAAACTTGAATCCTTAGTAAAGTATGTAAAGTACCTATGAGAGATGTTTATCACCAATACCATGCGTTCAACCTTCAACCTTTCACACAGACTTTCAAATTGTCAAAACTTAAAAAGAATGTTGGCCAACCTAATCACAAATCCCTTCGATTCAAGAGGGCAGCTGCACTCAAGTTGTTAATCCATCCGATGTCATGGTTCCACCTCCTGGCATCATATGTGACTTTTATCGATTTTTGTGTTCGGCCCAGATATTCAAGTCTCCAATATGTCACCGTAGCCTTTTAATCAGACTCTGCTCGGTTCCAAACACGGCACTCTGTTGTAGTTGTGGGAACAAACTATTTGCCAGACAACACACTCTGCCAATTTTCCCGTCCCGTTTGCTCTACCAATTCCTTGGACATTTTGAAACTTCTGTTTGGCTGACAAATAAAGTTGCGTACTCGTCTCCTAGTTCTCCGCTTACGATGACCATAATACACGCTCCAAAGCGCACCCGATTGGTTTTTGATTCTTCTGCTTATATTGCTTATGCTGGCAATGTGACTGCTCAGCAACGAAAACTTTTGACAGCTGTCAGTCGGTCGGTCGGTTGAAGAAGCAGTACGCGACAGCACACATTGAAAGAACCATCAAAATTGTGGTCTTGCACATGTATGTAAATCACATTATACAAGTGCAGAGAACAAACCAGCATGTTAAAGTGTCAATCATACTCCCTGTGGCTTCTGCTACTTCGCTGATAACTATGCCATCCGCCATTGTTGTTGCTATTATCATTATCGTTGTTGTTGTCACAGTTGTTGTCCTGCGCGTGGACAACGGTTTTCTTTCTTTGTTGCTTTATGCCTCACATAATGAAATGAAAATATTGTAATGCTGTCGCTTTTGTTGTTGTCCCTTGCATTTTTATATAAAGCAGACACATAATAAAAACAGGTAAGAACGTTGCAGTCGGATGCACCCGACTGCGATATACTCTTTTTTAGCCTCTTTGCGGAGCCAGAAGTGGGCGTGGAAATTGTATTTTTTTGGTCAAATCTTTCAAGTTTTGCCATCAATTTAAGTTTGGTTGCTCCCGTTGTACAGGTTTGGGAAAAACAAACATTGCTTATTATTAATTATTTTTATACAATCTATTAAATAGGTCAATAGAATTCGACCTGCAAAATTTGGGGACTCTAGCTAAAGGGGTGGGGGAGATACAGACTTTGGTAATTTGTGGGGGCGGATATAGTTGGATATAGGTTTTAGCGGTTTTTGGGCGAAGGGGCGGGGGTTGGGGCATATCTTGACACTTTGTCTGCCTATGGTATATACCAACATGTACACCAAGTTTCGTTGCTCTAGCTTCAAAACTGTGGAAAAAGCCTGCGCTCATACGGACGGACAGACAGACGGACATTTCACAAAGCCAATATACTCTTTTTTCTTTTTTTTTTTCAAAAAAATTCAAAAAGCGTATAATAACTTGCCTACTGAAACCCACAAAAGAGCAGCAAATTGATATTGAATGAAATTTATTAATTTGCTTCATACTTGATGATGTGAAATATATTTAAGTTGTGGACACAGGGGTTAATTTTGTAATTTTAGTAAACTTTGTAATTTTAGTAAACTCAATCCATATTAAATATTTGAAATTTGAATGAAGTTAAAAGTCATGTTCAATTTTACAATGCTGCGTTTTCAAGCGGCGCTAACTGCCAGTGATTCGCCAATATTTTCCAAAGTACGCACAGAACTTCAAAGAGAAAGTCAAAGCCAAAGCTGTGAAATTCAACACTTCAAACTTTTGGGAGCAAAGAAGTTGAGGCTTAGATGGTAGGTAAATTCGTTCTCTTTTTAAGATAAACAACCAGGCAGTAAATGAAAACAAATTTGTGTGGATGATGAAGATGTTGCCTCACCTTTAGTTGCAATTAGCATACTTTAGTAATATTCTCGTAACACCAGTTGTATCTTTTTCTTTTCTGTTTTTAAATCAGAAGTCGTTGGAGTTTCTTCCATCACATGTGATGTGCGTCTGCCATTGAATTCCGGCTCCCTTTAATATATTTCAGTTATTTATTATAATTTATAATGCCTCCTGGCTCTGGGTTGCATACATTTTTAAATGCCACCTTTTAAAATTTCACTTAACTTTCACTTGTTTTATAACATTTTCACAGTTTTGAATTTGCTTTCTTCTTCGTCTTTTCCTCCTCTCCTTTTTAGTACTGGCTGAGTCTTGAACATATGTTAGCCTTCTTTTTGGCATTGTTGCTTATTGAAAAACTTTGGATCGCTTTGGCTTCGTGAGGAAAACTTTGAACTAAGTGCTAAGAACTTGTTATTTCATGACAATCTTTGTTCACTTTTTGCATATTTTATATAGCAAAGTATAAAGAACTTAAAACTTTATCGTGCTCATTATTCGTACCAAATGCGCCTTAATTAATTTTGCATTTGGTACTGAGATCAACTAAATTGTTTCTTTACTGTTGTCGTTTTGTTTTGAATGTTTTAACTGAAGTTTTAACTGCTTCAACTTTGTGTTCATTTTGTTAAGTATTTTGCAAATGACAGGATATTAAGATTTCTATAGATTTTCTTAATCAGCGACTTGCAACTTGGAATGCATTAACAAAATTGTAGGTCAGATTCAGTTCAAAGCATTTTCGATTTAATACATTTGAAGTGTTTAATTTTTTTTTTGCCAGAATAATTAAATAATCTAGCAAAACTTAATAAATGCATTGCTGGGTATTTATTAAAATATGGATTTTTTGATTTATCAGAAACCTCACGGCATGAATCCAGAAAGCTTTAATTTAATTAACTAACTGTAACTGTAATTACTCACTTCTCTTTCATCTATTCTTTTATTAAATTGTAAGGTAATCAGACTCCACACAAATAAGTGAGTTCCTCCCAAGTTTATTCTATGTTTGTTTCCACCTCTTCTATCACTTTTACTCGTTATTAATTTATTACAACGTGGCACAGTTCTCTGTTGCACTTTCCACATTTCCACATTGCACCCGTGTCTCTATTACACAACTTTCAACTCGGTGTAGCTCAGTTTTAATTATAACGCCACCGTCATCATCGTTGTTGTTTTTGTTGCAGCTGTTTAAATTGCTGGTAAAAGCGCAACAAATGCCATTTTGTACAGTGGAACAAAAACTTTCTCTCTGAAGTTGAATAAATTCTCGAAGTTAAGTTTGTGTGCACTAAATACGAAAAAACAAAAGTATTAAGCTATGCAAAAGACGCTATCAGGTTAACTGCAACTGCATTTAGTATTTAAAGTTCAGAGATGCCTTTAAAACTCATAATATTTGAATTTCACATTGTATACTTTGCGGCGTTCTGCCTTTTTTTTATTATTTTTTTTTATATTTATTTTATAGATTGCTGCTGTTACTGTTATTAGTTACTTATTCTATTGTGAATACATATTTCAGCCTAAATAATAGGGGGAATAATTTAATAAGATTTTTGTAAAATTCGGTTTGTCAAATCAGTTGGGTGAACACTCTGGAGTCTCCTTCTCGCCCTCACTCCGTTAATTCGTTGCGCTCTCAGGAGCCTTTGCACCAGTTGGTTCGGATGGCCTGCGAGCTTGGCCAAGTATGTAGTAGCTTGACGGTTAATGACATCTCCGATTTTCGGTATTTGGAGCTCATTTTCAATGTCTCTATTACGTATATACCATGCTGCACCAGACATTCTTCGTAAGATTTGTGACTGTGCCACTCGAATTTTGTGCATGTTCGTTTCTGATGTAATGCCGTAAACCTGGATACCATATCTCCAAATTGGTGCCAAAATAACCTTGTAGCTGTTCGCCTTGTTTTTAAGCGATAGCTTATTCCTCGAATTAAGGAGCCAACACATGCGTCTTGCCTTTGCCTTGTCCAGTGTGACACCATGATACTTGTGGGCATTCTTCTGCTCTAAGAGCTCTCCATGTTTGAACACACCAGGAGAGGTGCCTTTTCTAAGGGTATACATTACTGAAACACACTTATCGGCGTTTATAGCGATGTTCCATCGGCATGCCCAGTTTTCAAACTTTGTCAAATAGATCTGGAGGTGACGTGTTGCAGTATAGACGCATTTTTCTCTGGCCAGAACTGCAGTGTCATTTGCAAAGGTGGCAACAAGTAAGTTGTTGGGGTCCGACATCGGCATGTTCTCAAAAGATGGCATGTCATGCGTATACAGGCTATAAAGAGTTGGCCCCAACACGCTACCCTGGGGTACGCCAGCTCTGATTCTCTTTGATTGAGAGGACAGCCCTTCCTGAACAACTTTAAAGGAGCGCTCGTAAAGGAAACTTTTGACGATAAGGTAGAGCTGTGGCTTGAGTAATCCTTTAAGCAAATGCAAAAGTCCTGCATGCCACACTCTGTCAAAAGCCTGTTGAATATCCAAATAAGCTCCAACAACATACTCCTTTCCATGAAATCCATCCAGAACAAAGTTTGTAGCTCGGTGGAGTTGCTCGGGCGTGCCGTGCCTGAGCCTGAAGCCAAACTGAAATTCGGGATTGCCCTATTGACCTCCCTGGTGTCAAGAATTCAAGAATACACCTTTCCAATATTTTGCCAAATGCTGGCAGAAGACATATCGGCGATAAGAGTCCAGTTCATCTGCTGGCTTCCCACTTTTGTGTAACATTATGATGTTAGCCTTCTTCCAGGCGCCTGGGAAGTGCCCGAGTCGAAGAGCAGCGTTGAAAATCAGCACGAGGAATAGCAAAGCTCGGCAAGGGAGCAGATCTTGCCCAAGAACCATCAAGGTTTCGAACTGGAAACTTTGGTGCAACTTGCCTCTTGAATCTCCTCGTAAGCTTCCAGAGCGCAAACTTCGAACTTTCATCGGGAGTAGCTTTTTCCAGCATGGCGTCTGTGGCTTCGCTTTTTAATATGGCGAGTACTTTTCTCACCCTGTTGGAGATCCTGCGGTACAGCCTGTCAACCGCCGGGTCATTGGTCCTGATGAACTCGCGTCTAGGGCGTTTCTTAAGCGTTAGAAGACCGACAGCTTCCGGAGAGAGGGTGAAGCTGTTGAGCGCGTTGTTACCGGGAGTTGCACCTGCTGTAGCCGCAGATTGGTCTGCTTCTTTGGCCTTTGTAATAAATGTTTCAACGGATTTATTCGCTATTCCCTTGTACATGTAAAAGTCGATGCACGTGGGTGTATCCCTCCTGTTATACGGGTAGTAAGTGGGCCTGCCGGTGGCTAGTACTTGAGTAGCACTACAGGTAATTGCATCATGAAGCGCAGAGCCTCTAGCGTTGGCTATCATGCTACCCTCGAGCGGATGCTTTGCGTTGAAGTCACCTCCAACTATAAATTTTTGACCAAGCTGATCAAGCAGTCTGCCAAACTCTGGAGTACTCCAAGGCAAGCCTGGTGGAAGATACGCTTCAGCCACCGTGATTTCGCCCAAATTGGTGGATACCATTACAGTTGCCAACTGTACGTGGTTAGTTGTGATCGGTTGGAGGTGATAATGTACTAATCCCTGCCTGACTAGCACACATGTTCCTCCTCTTGGGTGGCCTCCAGGGTAATCTGCTCAATAGCAGGTGTAACCTACCATATTAAAGTAGGAGCCAGCGTGTAAGCATATTTGCGCTGGTTCCACGGCTTGAATCCTCTGAGCTCCTTGATCTCCTGGAGAAGCTCAGCGATGGTGTTTTGGAGACCTGCTATGGTCTGCTGCATTGAAATAATGATTTGTGCTAGAGAGCTATCAATTGTCGTTTGCTCATGATGCTGTGGTTGATTCGGATTCGCCACACGCTGATGTACTTGGTCAGCACACTGAGGTGACTGGTAGCTCGCACGAAAGGTACAACCCCCCCGCTGCTGTTGTGAGCCATTCCTTTCAAATGCTGTGCTCTGTTGCCCAGTTCTTGACATGTCAGCATAAGACAGGCCTTGCCGCACGATTGCGGTTGGAATTACCTGCTGTTTGTTGGTGCGTGGGTGTTGAAAAACTCCTTCGCGGGCTATGGGACCAGTGTTGATTCCACATTTACGGCTTTTGAGCCGTTGGGCGGATATTTTGCAGCCCTTATGAGTTGCCTCGTGTTTCCCATGACAATTGGCACACTCCAGGTCGTCGTAATTCTTTGCCTGGCACTGACTGGAACCAGTCAGGTGCGACTTACTGCATCTACCACATCTGGGCTCCTTGGTGCAGTAATTTTTTGGGTGATCAAAGCCAAAGCATCGGTAACTTTGGGGCATGTCAATATTCTTCCTCGGTATCTCGACACTAACCCTTTGGCGGCCGACATTGTTGACCTTTAGTGCTTCCCGGTTGTTAGTGGCCTTTTTGAGATCTATAAACCAAACGTTCTGGCCAGGAACTTCACATGGGTTAATTTCAGAAGAGCCCTCCAGCTGTGACTTGGACTTTGGATTATAAGTGTTCACCACAGTGTGACATTGAGAGTTGAAACTCGCTCGATAGGGGCAGAGGCAGCCAAGTTGCATACTACTACTCTTAAGGGTCTGTCTTCTGGGAGGCAAAAGTGCGTATTTTGAATATTTTCTTCGGAAAGCTTTTTTGTGATGGCTCTGTGGGCATCAGAGTCGCGAGCGTAAATGCGCAGGTTGCCATTACGAGCAGCTTTGAGTTCATATGAGTAAGGGTCTACCGCTGCGTCAAGGTATCTCTCCAAGGCTGGTACATCGGTGAATTGATTTTCTGTTATAAGAACGGGTCTTTTATTTGCAGGTTTTTGGGTGAACCTGGTTGCCTTCTCTTCTTCGAAGTGATTTTAAAAAAAGGAATAAAAGAGTATATTGGCTTTTTGAAATGTCCGTCTGTCCGTCCGTCTGTATGAACGCAGGTTTTTTCCACAGTTTTGAAGCTAGAGCAACCAAACTTGGTATACATGTTGGTATATACCATAGTCAGACAAAGGCTACTTATCACATCCTTGATTGATCTGAAAAAAATGGCCACGCCCACCCCCGCCCCCAAAAATGATCAAAGTCTGTATCTCCCCCACCCTTTTAGCTAGAATCACCAAATTTTGCAGGTTGAATTCTATTGACCTATTTAATAGATTGGATAAAAATAATTTTGCCACGCCCACCATCGCCCTTGCAGTCGAGAAATGTTTGTTTCTCCTAAACCTGTAGAACAGGCTCAACCAAATTTAAATTGATGGCAAAACTTGAAAGATTTGAGCAAAAGTCAATTGGCACGCCCACTTCCGACTCCGCAAAGAGGCTAAAAAAGAGTATATCGCAGTTGTGTGCATCCGACTGCAACGTTCTTAATTGTTTGTTTATATGGTTTGTTGGCCACGCACTTATAAAACTTTTTTAATGTTGAATTGAGCACAGTTTAAACCAGAGATAAGCGTCGGGATCGGGATTTTCGGAAATCTCGCGGGTCCCGAAAAAATTGTCGTGATCGGGCGGGATGGGAACGATTTTCAAAAAATCCGTGGAAATCGGTATAAGTGGTCGATCCCGAAATTCTCACAGGTCTCGGTTAACCTGTCGGGAACCAAAAATCAGTCGGGACCCAAACAAAATGTACTCGGTAAATGTTCTGTATTTATCGAAATTACCCACCGATTGAATTTTTTAGGGACACGAAATACCGCAAGTGCAATACATGGGAGCATTTAGATATATTTTCACTATTAAGAAATTTGGTCACTCTTTTCCACTAATTGGTGCAGCTATGGCAACGCGTTTTGAAATTTTGCAATTAATTGCCAAAAAAGTCTTTTTAAATTCTTCCTTAAAAGCTGATGTGTGGGAAAACTTCAACATTATTAAGATTAAAGATCAAGTTGTGGATTTTGTGCAGTGCAAAACATGTGCACAGGCATAAGTGCGCCAAAAATGAACGCGACGCTTTGCAACCAAGCATGAACGTATTTTAAAAAAGAAAAGTTCCGTCCAGCGTTGTGGAAAATCTGGCGCGGCATCAGCTGTTATTTTTTACAAAAGATCCAAGACCATTTTCCACAACTGAAGGTAAATATGTGTGATACATTAAAAGGTTCAGTTTACATGTTAGTATAAATAATATACATATATATGTATTTTTATTAGGTGAAGGACTTTTGCAGCTGGCACAATCGCTTATTAACATTGGAGCTGAGTATGGAAAACAAAACGCATCTGAACTACTTAAGAGTAGGAAAGCCATAACAAACGTTGTGTTGCCAACAGAATACAGCAAAGTTAAAGACGATTTGGAAAAAAAAAACTGGTGGAGCAGTCTATGGGATACACAACCGACATGTGGACGGACCAACACACACAGCGCAATTACCTCACATTGACAGCACATTACTCTACACATTTTGCGATATACTCTCCAGGCAAGTGCTCAACGTTCCAACGTCGTCTGCCACCAGTGAAGGGTTTTTTCTACTTCTAGTAAAATTTTGGAAGAGAGAAGATCTCGATTTATTGGAAAAAATGTTGAGAGAATATTGTTTTTAAGCAAAAATTTAAATTTAAAGTAAAATTATATTTTATAAAAAAAATATATATACACTCTTATTTGAAAAAAAAATTTCGGGAAAATGTCGGGATCCGTAAGATAGACACAAAATTTTTCGGGACAATCGGGATGCGAATTTGATTTCGGGATGGGATGGGAAGCAATTTCTTTCCCGATCCCATCTCTAGTTAAAACATTGCTTGGTGTGAACATTGTAGCGCTCGACCCACTGATTCAATTTGCCACCATTGGTGGACTTGTCCATACGTTTTATTTATTAATTTTCGATTCTTCACGGAGCGAGTTGCAAACGCGTGCCATCTGTCAGATTGGCGTTGCCAGACGGAAACTTTGTCAAATAAGTAAAAATAAAAAAAACAAGTGAGAACGTTGCAGTATTGTGCCAAACTTGGTTACTCTAGCTATAAAACTGTGGAAGATATAGGTTTTTGCGGTTTGTGGGGGAAGGGGTGGGGGTGGGGGGGAGATCTTGACACTTTGTCTGCCTATGGTATATACCAACATGTATACCAAGTTTGGTTGCTCTAGCTCCAAAATTGTGGAAAAAACCTGCGTTCATACAGACAGACGGACAGACAGACGGACAGACGGACATTTCACAAACCCAATATACTCTTTTTTTCCATTTTGGAAAACAGAGTATAAAAAGAGTATAAAAATAACGAACTTTGTAAGATTTGCAGCCTGTAAATGACAAAGTTTATCTTACAGAATAATTTTGAATTTTCCAACTCGAAACGAATGCAACTCAACGCAATAACCTATCTGTTTGATTCAGGACACCAACTGCATACTTCCAATTTCAATTATTGGTACTTTCTAGATCCTATGTGACACACACCTCTGACTTTAATCTGTTTCCACTTTCAGCTCATCTGGTCTTTTAATCAGACTCTACTCCGCTCCAAGAACCACCCTTTTTTGTGTTTGTGGGTAGACTTTTGGCTGCAAGTTGAAATCATCCTATTTCTCTTTCGTTCTCATTCCCTGTACATTTTAGAAATTCTGTTTGGCTGGTAAATAAAGTCGAATAGTCCGCTCTTTGTTTGCCCTCCTGTGTTGAACATACGCTCCAAAGCACACAGTCAGCTGAAATTCCAGACTCTTATTGCAGCTGCTGACTCTTTTGCTTGTGGACTATACTGTTTCAAATGCAAGGACTGAAAATAAGGACAGCAGGGGAAACTGTGTGAAAGGTGTCAGGGGGTTGAACAGCAGCGCTGACTGTGTACATTTGATGAACTGTCAAAAATTGTTATCATGGTTACCTGTTCAAAGCACATTAGGTACATACATATGAACACATGTATGTAAAAATTATCTTAACACTTTGTCACATGCTTACCAAGTTTGGTTGCTCTAGCTTCAAAATTGTGGAAAAAACCTGCGTTCATACGAACAGACGGATATTTCACAAACCCAATATACCCTTTATTTCTTTTTTTTTTCAAAACAATTTCCTTATTTCTATCCATTATTCATTCATTGGAATTTGACACAGTTCCCAGTTGTACTCTCCACATTTAACACGCCGCATTGCATCGCGACTTAGTTATCCAACTTTCTCGTAGTTTGTGTGCAATTTTAATTATCATGCCATCCCATCATCGTAATGATTGTTGCAGTTGCTAAATTGTTCAAACTGCACCGCAAAGGCAATTTCTGAACAAAATATTTGCAAAAAGGCACAAAAACTTTTTCTCTCTAGTTGGGTAAATACTCGAAGTTTGTGAGTAACAAACAAGTAAAAGAAAAGGTGAAAGTTTCCTCAGAGAAAAAGAGTATTTGCTTTGCAAAACACATTACATTTAGCTATTCTACTCCATAAACTATTTAAAGTTCAAAGCTGGGCTTACAACTTTTACTAGTTTCTTTTCGAGTTGCATATTTTACAGAGTTTTGCGCCCTTTGCACATGAAAAAGTAGAAAGAATTTGTTAAGTTCTGTTAAAAATTAAAAGTAATATGCTGTGGAAATAATGAACTTACAAAAGAAATCAGATTTGTTGTTGTTTTTCCAATTGTGGTTTGCTTTTGTGGTGCATGACGACAAATTGCACTTTGTTTGATGAGCAACTGCGGCAGACATTTTTCAAATTTCCTTGGCCAACTTTGGCCATGTCTGGCATTTGGTAATTAAAGACATGTAAATATTTATCATCCTGGGCAGCCATAGCCCCAACGCTTCAGAACAGCCAAGGATAATGCCAACTGACAGCATTCGTGCCTTTCGCCACACGTATTCTTTTCTGCTTTTTCAAATGCTGCGCATCAGCATCCTGAAAAAATATTCAGAAATTATTGGCGCAATGCGCCTTGAGACAAACGAGTGACGCAGTCATTCCTTAGCCCTTTCGACCCCACTTTTTTTCTGTAGAATGAAAATTTTTTTCACGTTTAATCTTTTTGTGTTTGGTTGGGCCAGTTCTACAGGTTTGGGAGAAACAAACATTGCTTGATTGCAAGGGCGGGGGTGGGCGTTGCAAAAATATTTTTATCCACTCTATTAAATAGGGCAACAGAATTCAATTTGCAAAATTTTGTGATTCTTGCTAAAGGGGTGGGGGAGATACAGACTTTGCTTGTTTGCCAGATCAATGAAGCATGAGATAAGTAGCCCTTGTGCCAAATTTGGTTACTCTAGCTATAAAACTGTGGAAGATATAGGTTTTTGCGGTTTGTGGGGGAAGGGGTGGGGGTGGGGGGGAGATCTTGACACTTTGTCTGCCTATGGTATATACCAACATGTATACCAAGTTTGGTTGCTCTACCTTCAAAACTGTGGAAAAAACCTGCGTTCATACAGACAGACGGACAGACGTACAGACGGACATTTCACAAACCCAATATACTCTTTTTTCTTTTTTTTTTTTAAAAAATTAAAAAAGAGTATAGTTATATACAATTATTTTATGCCGCTTTGCTGGTTGAAATTAAAAGAAATGGTGTGAAAAAATACAAAAATTCAGTGTTGAAAATATAGTAAGTAAAGTTAAGGAATGAAAAATTTGTCTGTCTGCTGCACAACGACAAAATGCACTGTTTGATTGACTAAATCTCTTGTCAGTCCCTTGGCTAATTTTGGCATTGACTGTAATATGCCATTATACCAACCGACAGCATTTGTTTCCTTTTGCCAAACAGCTTTTGATCTGTATTTTCCTGAAGACGAAATAGTGACGCATTATTCCATTCAATGTGTCGTTAGTCCGAATATTTATTTAATTTTTGATGATTGCTGGTAGGTTAAAGTACTTTATTGTGACTTTGTAAAACGAACAAAAGCTTTTAAATAACTGCACTGTTGCTTTAAAATACAAATGACAAAGAAGGAATAATGGTTAATGCGATAAGATTTCTGTTTTATTTTTAAATTTGAGCACAGTTAAGTTGATCTTAACTTTTGTATCTTTCTTTTGTATACTGTATACCATTACTCCCAACTTACATTGGTTGTTTTTGTTATTCACCTCACTTTTCTTATAAATCATCTAAAACCCGGAACAGATCAAACCAACATTAACGTTCGTATGGCGATTAACATAAATACATGTGAAAATCCAACACTCGACATGTTAAAGACAAAGCCCCATCACAACCCTGCAGATAAGCAGACAGATACAATCAACAAGGTAAAGGAAAAATTTACATAATATTTAAATATTTCCAGAAAAAAAGGAAGACGCATCAAGTGACAGGAAACACACGACGATAAACCTAAACAAGGACGCACCAAGAGTAACGACCGCCTTTACAAACTCATGCAGACCCACAGCCACAAGTTTTGTCCCAGTCCCGGGATTACTTTATTGTGCCTTTAAGACACACTTTACTGCTTGAAGTTTGAAATTTTACACACAAACAACGGCATTTTTGACAATCGTTTTAATTAGCTTAAGTTTTTATGTCGCCATTTCGTATTTCCCTTGAGTCCTTGTGTGCTCGCTGATTGACTACACCAAATTAATTGCTTTGTTGGTTAGACTCTTCTTTAATGGATGAGTGTAAGTGTATGCATTTTGTCTTCTTGATATTCATTTTGTTTCCCTTACCTTCGAAAACTTTTTTTTTTTATTTATCTTGGAAGTTTTAGCTGCCCTCGGAAAATGTAACACCACACCTCTCCATGGCTGGCTCCTTACATTTCGTTGATTCTTGGGGATTCACACTTACTCACACATACATTGTCGAACGTTGCATACAACAAATACAAATTCATCTATTTCTAAGATTCACTACTGAAAGAATGCAACTCATCCTACTAACTTATAAATACTTATGCCTAATGAAAAAAATTTCTTAAAATTTCAAGTAAAAACAAGTAAGAATACTCCAGTCGAGTGTGCCCGACTACGAGACTCCCTGCTCCCAACTTGCATTTCAAGCAGTTCAGCGGCAACACAAGCAAGCAGCGTACTCAACTTGCACAGTGCATGCCAAACTGTTGTTTCTGCCTGCTGAGACAGTGGAAATAAGTTTTTCCATAACTTTGGTGCTATTTATCCGATCGTGTTGAAATTTACACATCCGAAAGACCTTGATTAAACATACATGTGTACCAAAAATTAAAGCTCTATCTTTTAAATTGTGGCTGTGGGAGTCTTTTGCGATTTGCGGGGGTGCGGGGGGGTGCATCCGAAATTTGAAACAAACTTGATAAACTTGAAAACCGCAGCTGGGTTCACTTAAATGAAACTTGGGTAGGGCAATGCATTCGGATTACCTTTGAAGGCCAAGCACGTCTTTCCTTATCCGTTCCATCTTTGACCATTTTTAATGTTAACAAGTAAGAGCACTGCGATACACTCTTTTTTCGCCTCTGCGAAGTTAGAAGTGGGCGGGCAATTGAATTTTTGTTCAAATCTTTGAAGGTTTGCCATCAATTTAAATTTGGTTGGTCCCGTTCTAAAGGTTTGGGAGAAACAAACTTTGGTCGATTGCAAGGGCGACGGTGGGCGTGACCAAATTATTTAAAGGGAAGATATAAACTTTGCTTATTTATGCGGGCGGGGGTTAGCGTAGCCACTTTTTTTTTAGTCAGATCAATCAAGAATGTGATAAGTAGTCCTCGTGCTAAATTTGTTTCCTCCAGCTGTAAAACTGTGAAAGATACAGGTTTTTGAGGGTTTAGGGGGAAGGGGTGGGCTGCCTATGGTATATATCAACATGTATATCAAGTTTGTTTGCTCTAGGTCTAAAACTGTGGAAAAAACTGCTTTCATTTAGACAGACGGACGGACAGACGGACATTTCACAAACCCAATATACTCTTTTCTCTTTTTTTTTTTTTTTAAATTAAAAACAGTATACAAATGCGATAAAACTAGAAAGAAAAGCCAATTCATTAAATAAGCTTGTCAACAAAGTGAAGCAACAGTGAAACCACACAATAAGATAAATTGTGAGCTGAAAGAGAGTCCAACAATTACTTCTAATTGAGGATTGGGCTACCTTTGTTAAACTCTCATCCCATTGACATCATTAGATTGAGTTTCCCTAATATAATTCATTGTGGTCTCGGCAATGAGCCATGTAAGCAACAGAGGGAGAGAGAAGTATGGAACGGAAATAACCGAGTACCATTGAGTTGCAACCACACTTTGAACTTTGATCTCAGTCAGAAGGTCGTTTTGCTGTTGTTTCGTTCTGTTGGCCAATTGCGGTCGACTGCCATCAAACGTAGGACAACTGACAAGTGACACACACACAAAGCAATTGGTGTTAATGGGGCAAGATAAGCTCACTCATTTTGCGGTATTTGCAGCCAGTTTGCCACATCATTAACTTAATAATTAGCTCAGCCAGTAGCTGCCATTTTTTAGTGCACTTTGGCGCAAAGAGGGAATGTTAAAGTGTTTTGCATTTAGTTCAAGTATATAGTTTAAGCTGCTTAAACCATTGCTTGTTCCTTTTGAGTGTGACTGACCGAGATAAGCGAAGGGGTTTCAAGTGCCCCTTAAGTTCAAATGAGCATTGGCCTGCATAAGTGTTTATATGGTAATCCAGTGCAAAACAAGTAAGAATACTCTAGTCGAGTGTGCCCGACTACGAGACTCCCTGCTCCCAACTCGCATTTCAAGCAGTTCAGCGGCAACACAAGCAAGCAGTGCACTTAACTCGTAAACTGCTTGTCAAACTGTTGTTTCTGCCTGCTGAGACAGGGGAAATAAGTTTTTCCATAACTTTGGTGCTATTTATCCGATCGTGTTGAAATTTACACATCAGAAAGACATTGATTAAACATACATGTGTACCAAAAATTAAAGCTCTATCTTTAAAATTGTGGCTGTGGGAGTCTTTTGCGATTTCTGTGGGTGCGGGGGGGTGCATCCGAAATTTGAAATAAACTTGATCTGCGTATGGTATACAGGAACCTACATGCCAAGTTTGGTGTCTCTAGCTTTTGTAGTCTCCGAGATCTGTGTGTTCATACGGACAGACGGACAGACAGACAGACAGATGGACATGGCTAGATCGTCATGGCTGTTGATGCTGATCAAGAATATATATGATTTATATAGTCGGAAATGCCGCCTTCTGTCTGTTACACACATTTGCAGTACTTTATAACTCCCTTTTTCCCATTTTTAATGGGAACAGGGAGTAAAAAAAAAATACCACAGAGTGGCAAAGTTTAAGTAGATGAAAAGAATTTAAAGATTTTGCATTAACCGTTGCTCAATAAATGACAAAAAATAGTGTTAGTAGAATTGAAAAGCTTTGAGGTTGGTTTCAGGTTGGTTTGAGGTTGGTTTGAGGTTGGACGTGCCAACAGTTCACATGTCGAATTGTTGATTTGTGCCTACCCAGCCAACCAGTGGAGTCCCAAAGGAGCACCGCTAGGACTCCCTTTGCGGAGAGCTAACCCTGCTAGAGACGCTCCTAAAAGAGCTAAAAAGGCACATTCAAAATATATAAAAACAGCAATCATTCGGGAGTTTATAGAAATTATTTATTTAGTCAGTATATCTCGCACGATAAGAATATTCAGTTTTCGAGTGCCGCATTGGTACACCTCTCTATGCCGCCCCAATCATCAATCCAGTGACAGCAAAATTCGAACTCTAGATCCCTTTACAACCAGTCGGTCTGTTAGACACCTAAACTACCGACCAAATCAAATTAACTAGTGCTTGTGTTTCTCTACATATAATTTATGTTTGAGAATTTTCGTACAATCCATTAAAAAATAGTGGCTCCCAGCATTCTCTGTCAAGGCATAAGATGATAGAATAAAGAGTTGTGCATTTTAGTGAATCTAAACTCCGTAGACACTCCCAAACGGTGGTCTTTCGGACTAAAATCAATACTTTGAGGAGTTCCTGCAGGAGTCCCATTTCGGTCCAAGGCGAAGCGCTCCAGAAACGATCCTTTAAGGAGTTTGTATGGGTGTCCCTTTTCACTCCATTATGAGATCGCTGCGGAAACATTCCTTTGATGAGATGTATTGGGATGTGCTGGGTAGACGAGACATATAGACAAATGTATAATCGACTGCACCACAATAACATCGAATGTTATTCTAGGAGGTCGCAATGATTGAAAAAACCGACTTTAGCGCTTAACTAATGATGAGCATGGCCATAAGCCAATAAACAAACATACTTCCCTAAGTTACCCTGACAGTCTCGTAAATATGCTGCCTTTTGAGGTGGGCGATTAATTGAATTGAGTCGCTTGCTTGACTTTCCAACATAATTATATTGTGCCTCCATTAAGTGTTTTCGAATGAAAGTCATAAGAGCATGGGTCATAAATATTAAGTAATAACAAGCCAGGTAATTGGCTTTCACAGTGTCAAAAAGATTCCAGAAGTCTTTAATATATTTTGGAATCATTTTATTTGTATTTTTCACTTAACTAAATAAACTTAATAAAAAAATACGAACTATGTTAATTGAAAATAATTGATAGTTGAAAATCACAATATTAATTTTTGTCTTCATTACCTGTGTAGTATATATAAAATTTTAATTTTCAGGAAACGAAAAATGGAAAGGACAAATTAAATAGGTATATTGAATTGGTCAAACTTCTAGATACTGCAAATTTTAATGACAACTTACAAATTCAGTTACCAATTGTGCCTGACAGAAAGTAATTACAACTTTGTGGGTTCAACAATAAGTAAAAGTTACTCATGGTAAACTTAATCAACTAGTTGCCAATTTCCACAAGTAGTTTTGCTTTTGTTTGTTTAAGTGTAATTTTTTAAAATTTAATTTGACACAAATTGAAATTCTGCTGTTTTTAAATGTGGGCGACATTTTAAAAATGAAAAAAAAAACTTTCCAGCTTTGATTGAAATTTGAAACCAAGCAGTATAATGGACGCTGTGTGGCATTTACTTTCATGTTATTAATAAACAAGATACAAAGAAGAAAATTATTGGTGAATTTTATCGAAACTTGGCCTTGGATTGGCTTATTTGTCGCCTCTGACATTTTGAACCCTTTTCAGCTCAACGATGGGTAGCGATGACTACGTCGACAATATTAAATTTGCATTGTGCTTAATCACTGGACTGAAATCGCAATGAATCATTAGTTGCAAATATTTATATATGCTAACTTACGATTTCTTTTAATGCCAAATGCCTATACCAACCCAAGATTTTTGTTTTCTACAGGTAGCTCTTTCTTACTCACTCGAACCGAATGGCCATCCACAATTATAGTAAATTAATTTGACCAGCATAAATCGTCTTAATTCTACTAATTCCTGCGACCATTTACGAGCAGGTTAAGAAATGGATGGCGTTGAGTTGACTGGGGGTATTGTTAGGGTAATTTCAGAAGGAGCTTGCTCAGCTGAACTTTGATTTTATGAGAGCATTCTCGACTTTAATTTTTAGTGTGCGGTCGAAAAAGATCTCTAAAGAAAAATTTGAAGCCTTGCCAAAAAAAAGCAGTTAACAGCATCAACATTGAGTCATACAAAAATGCTAAATATGAATAAAGCGTCGAACAGGAAATAAGTCAAACTTTTTGATTTGTCAGCCATTGTCTGATAATAAAGGATGCCACAAAATTAAATTTTTTCGGAAAGATGCACACATTTAGATCCATTAAACTTCATTTGACCAAAAGATAGAAGAAGCAAAGACGAAAGGGGATGTTAGATGGCTGACTTCTGTATCTGGCAACACTGTCGTTGAATGCTGTTTCCTGTGAAACGAAGACAGCCAGGATTCCTGTTCGTTTGCTTAGTGGCCAATTTACAAATATTGTTTTCACCTGTATCGAGAATACCTCAATAACTACCGATCGCTATAAATTGGTCGACCAAAACACTGGCTGATATGTTGTCAATGCCTTGTTGTAACAATTATGAATTAATACCGCCACAGTTCAGTTCAAGTTCATGAATAAATGACAAAATACAAAAAACTAAGAGTGTTATTATTTGCACCTGCATCACCCACATCGGAAAGGCAATTCTTACCTTCCACGACAAATATAATCAAAAATAAGCCAATCAGGTGAACTTAACGATATAATTCCAACATGTTGGCATGTCTGCTACCGAAGGTGTGAACATTATGAGAAAATTAAAGCTGATTCATAAAAAATTAAATTAATTTTCTATCAAAACTTGTTATTATTTTTTTTTTTTTTTGTTTTAAACTTAAGCGAATAGTTAGTTTATTATCACATTTATTTATAGTACAACATTTTCTTTTGATGGCCTTCAATATTTAATTCTCAGCAAAACTCGTGTGTGTGTTGTGTAGTCTAATTGTAGAGATGGCGTTCAGAATGGGATATACTTCACAATCTTCTCAGTGTTCATTTTGAGATACGTTAAAGGTGACGCAGTTTCAGCTTTAACTCCTCAAGACCCTGGTAATAACCTGTTGATAAATAGGATAAGAAAGTTAAAAATTGAATCAATCAATATATGTTAATGACTTCTTCTGAAATTGTTAATTTACTAATATTTAATATAGATCATTAAATTAACTTTTATTAACCAGCATTTATTTTTCCTTTCTTTTTTGTGTACTGATGTCTTAACCCTCTAACGCTTAAGAGTGCTTAGAGGCACTTATTACATTATTCACTTTAGCGAATAAACTAAAAGCTTTTATATAATTTAAATATTTTTTGGCAGTTTATAACAAACACCAAATTCCGTACAGAAGCTTCGAAAGCTCTCAGAAGCTTTCAACGGTACTTTTTATTTTCGTACGCATAGAACATCTGTTTTTTCCCGCGAAAATTTTGACCAGTTGCGTGTTGTGTTTTATTTTGCTTATAAAAGTAAGTATATTAAACCAATTTGTCCCATAATTTTTTTAGTGAAAGTTATGTTTATTAACTATTAAAATAAAGTTACAGAACAGCAGTTAAATAAGAGATGTGCGTTTCAGCAATGAAATAGTGATAAGTGTCTTTGAGACACTTTTGGAGCTCCACGCTAACTTTTGTTGCTAGCATCTATTTCACAACTGCTTGTAATTTTTGCGTTGTTTTTAGCTTGTGTGATTTTTCTAGAAATTTGGAAGAAATGACAGCGCGTATTCGTTTCAAGTTGTCCGACTTGACTGATGAACAGTTGCTGGAACTGTTTGAGTCAGTCCCATCGGATGAGGAAGACTCATGCCCATCAAGTGACGACGAAGGCGACGACTTTAATGTGGTAGATGCTCTGACCACTGCATTAGAGGATGCAGACACTGTATCATTTGTAGAAAGTAATGTTCAAAATGTACAAACTATAGTACAGGAGTCTGAGCCTAGCCGGAAAACTGTAAAAAGGGCTCGATCTCCATTGTTAACTATTGAGAATTCTGCATGTATTTCTTCGCCATCTGCTAGTGGTTTTAATGGTTTTGGTAAGTAAACGTAATTGCAATTGGTAAACAGGGACTAATAAGTTTATGCATATGTAGGTATTGAATCAATATCAAAAGAGCCGAGTAAGATTATGTGGCGACAGCAATATATGCAGTTACATGTCAACAACATAGCTTTCCGAGGAGATTCTTCGCTGCTAGTCGAAATAAGGCAGCTCGAAACCCCATTACAGATATTCTGCTATTTTTTCAATTCTGAAGTCATGAATATGATCGTCGAGGAAACCATGCGTTCAGCCATAAACGATAATATTGCAAACCAGTTCAAAGTTAACAATGATGATATCTACCATTACATCGGTATTTTGATGCATATGTCCATTTATCGCTACCCGAATCTGAAAAGCTATTGGGGAAAAAATGCATTTAGACCTATACAAACGAGCATAACTCGAGGAAAATTCAATGCAATTAAGCAGTACTTATCCCTGCGTGATGAGAGCAAAAGGATCAAAAAGGGTGATCCAGGCTACGATCCATTGTTTTGCACCCGAAAATTTTCCGATTGCCTCAACGAAAGATTTGACTCCGTGCCAAAGCAGGCCCGCCTTTGCGTTGATGAACAAATGTGTAGCACAAAAATGAAGCACCACTTGCGCCAGTATATGCCCAATAAGCCACACAAATGGGGGAACAAGTTGTTTGTCTTGTGTGATTCTTTTGGTTATGCATACCGCTTTGAGATCTACAGCGGTGCAGGTGACAACGTGATCCTGCATGTATTCCTTCCTGGTTACCCATATCTTGGTGCTGCTGCCAACATTGTTGTACGTTTAACAAAAACCGTACAAAGTTTCAAGCACCACATTGTTTATTTTGACAATTTTTATACGTCGCTGCCTTTAATGGTTTATTTGCGAGCAAAAGGTATTTATAGCCTTGGAACAGTGCGGGTAAATCGTATCCCCAATTGCAAGCTGCCTAACGATAGCACCATCAACAAAAAGCCAAGAGGTTATTCGACAGAGTATGTAGGCACCTCAAGGGGGGTCGTAATTAGCAATGTGCTGTGGAAAGACAACAAGGCTGTTCGCTTGTTGTCGACTTATGTGGGTGTTAAACCATTTGAGAGGGCAAATTCACTTAAAGGAACACCAAAGGCTGCTCGGTATGACAGGAAATCGAAGCGACATATCCAAGTTGATTGCCCACAAATTATTCGGGAATACAACGCTCACATGGGCGGCGTAGACCTAATGGATGGTCTAATGGGACGGTACCATTTTCGAACTAAAACTCGAGATGCCGCAACTCGAATTTTTTACCACTTGATCGATATGGCAGCCACATATTCTTATATTTTATTCAGACGTATAGAAAAGGAGAACGGAAGCAAGGGTGAAATGCTCGAACTTCCAGATTTTCGCGAGTCAATTGCTGCAGGTCTGGTTGCATTTCACAGCACAAACTTTCGAGGTCGTCCAATCAGTGCTAAAAAGAATCGATCTTCTCCAGAACGGGCAATACAGTCACCATCCTCTCAGATACACTGGACAATACAGGCACCATCCTTTCAGATACACCGGACAATGCAGTCTCCAATCTCTCAGCGAACTTCACAGTTGAAGCTCAAACTTGGCCAAAAATCTAGGCATCCAATATCAGACTTGCGGTTTGACCAAGTAAACCATTTTCCGGAATGGTTGGATCGAAATAGTGGAAAAAGATGTATAAGCACTGCAAAACTTCGCAAACGCAATGTTTTTGCCTAAAATGCAATCTGCATTTGTGCTGCACAGCCAACAAAAATTGTTTTTCACAATATCATACAAAAACAAGTAAGAACGTTGCAGTCGGAAGCACCCGACTGCGACATACTCCTTTTTTACCTCTTTGCGGAGTCAAAAGTGTGCAATTGTATTTTTGCTCAAATTTTTCAAGTTTTACCATTAATTTAAGTTTGGTACGGCCCGTTCTACAGGTTTGTAAGAAACAAACATTGCTCGATTGCAAGGGCGGGGGGTGGGCGTGGAAAAAATATTTTTATACAATCTATTAAATAGGGCAATAGAACTCAACCTGCAAAATTTGGAGACTCTAGCTAAAGGGGTGGGGGAGATACACACTTTGCTCATTTGTGGGGGCGGGGGTGGGCGTGGCCAAATTTTTTTTGGCAGATCAATGAAGGATGTGATAAGTAACCTTTGTGTTAAACTTGTTTACTTTAGCTATAAAACTGTGGAAGACATAGGCTTTTGCGGTTTGTTGGGGAAGGGGTGGTGGTGGGGGGGAGATCTTGACACTTTGTCTGCCTATGGTATATACCAACATGTACACCAAGTTTGGTTGCTCTAGCAAAAAAAATTTTCAAAAAAATTAAAAAAAGAGTATAAAAATAAAATTAAACTTAGATTTTTGAAAATAACTTTTTTATACTCAAAGCCCCAAAAGTGCCTTGATGCACTTAACCACTTTTTCTCAGCTTACAGGTAAACGAAAACTCCTACACTATTTCTGATTACATATTTGAGTTTAGGAGCCACAATTCACTATAAAACAAGTAAGAATACTCTAGTCCTGATCTGCGTATGGTATACAGGAACCTGCATGCCAAGTTTGGTGTCTCTAGCTCTTATAGTCTCCGAGATCTGTGTGTTCTTACGGACAGACGGACAGACAGACGGACATGGCTAGTTCGTCTCGGCTGTTGATCCTGATCAAGAATATATATAGTTTATACAGTCGGAAATGCCTCCTTCTGTCTGTTACACACATTTGCAGTAGTTTATAACTCCCTTTTTCCCATTTTTAATGGGAACAGGGAGTAAAAAATTATTCTAAGAATTTTCTTCAATTATTTTGGAAAATAGTCTTAGAGGGTTAACACCTAAACAAATGTTCTTTTTGTGACCAAAAAAGTAATTACGACTTGAACGGAGCCTTGGGCAACATTCCAACTGGCTACAATAAATGTTATTAGCTGACCATATGGTTGCACGTTGACGGGTATATTTGTATGTCCTAGTATGTGAAAATCAAAAGTTCGCCCCTCTCATCATCCGGCGTAAGCCATAAGAACTTCGTCGGCAAAGCCAAATTGCCAATCCTTTGAAGAAGACCCGCAACCAGTCAAAAACAAAAGGTAATACATTTCACAAAGCCAATTTTTGACACAATTTTCGCTTCAAGTTTTTTTTTGGCTTGGACTCTCGATGGGGAGTCCTTTGGACGACACAAATTATGATAAATGCCTTTGACTTACGAGCAGAAACATGCGAAGAGATGTACTTAAGCTATGAGAACATAATTTATTTGAAAATCGCGTGTAGCTTAAAAAAGATCCGGAATGAGTGGGTGTATACATCCCACATGGAACTATGAAAACAAAAGTACGATGCAGAAAAAACTTTTTTAAAAGGCAGAATCAAATATGAAAAATGTAAACACTCTGCAGGCCATCGTAGCTCCCCAATCATTCTGATGGAGACAATGGTCTCTCAATCAATTCCATAAATATATTCGATTTGGATAGCAGAGATTGGCATAGCTTTAATACTTCAACAGATTTTCATTTCATAGCCAATTATAACATACGACAGTTATTTTTGATGTTTCCACCGCAGCCAAACAATAATTATATTCATTATACTATTCATATACTATTATTGAAAACATGAAAATCTAATGAAAATCTACGCTTTGCTAGCTCTTGTAAAAGCCGTCAAACTGGGCTAATTTAACTGCATTATCCATAAAACTCTCATAAACATATTTAATGTTGCCACTGTCTCTTGTAAGTGTGCGCAGAATTTAATTGATTCAATTTGAATTTTTAAGTCTGTTTGAATTCAAATTTCAACGTTGGTTTAAATTTGAATTTAACGTTTGTTTAAATTTGAATTTAACGTTTGTTTAAATTTGAATTTCACGATAATATATCGATCATTGATCAGTATTGGCAAACACCAACTTTGTAATAATTGGTCATATATCGCATCCGCGGATATCCTGTCCTGTTCCTGTCTAAGCTCTGTCTTGGTTTTATTTAGGTAACGCGTACGCATTAGGGAGCAAAAGACCCACCCCACTTGCCCTGAGCACAGTCGATTTAAAAGACAGATTATGCTCCTGAAACGTCGCAGACAACGTGTTCGTTACACTCTCGTATCCTTGTAACTGCCAAGCAATGTCATAGTCCTCTTTTAACGACTCTCAATGTGCTTATTTGTTGTGTGTGGCAGGTCTTATTTAATTTCGTGGCTACCTTTATGGCCAGACAACGGCTGAGCTGACCTATTCATTTTATGACAAAGCCTAATTTCTTTGAAAATGTCATAGCCACAAAGAAAGGCAACTCAATTAATTGCTTTCCTTAATGCTTTTCAGGCAATTCTAGCAAACAGCTAAACTGGTCTACTTAAGAGATATCTGGCGCACATTAAAAATGAGAAATGATAATGCGCTTGAAAAACCAAAAGTCAACTAAACAAAATACCCCAACAACGCAGCTATTTCAAAGGTAAATCATTAAGTTCCTTATCTGCTTGGTATAGAGAGAAATGGTGCACGACTTTGGAGCTTAATCCGGTCAAATTTATTTAATTCGGATTCTAATTTTGGCGGCTTATTATGTTCAGGGTCTGTTTCTATCTGCAGGACAATGAGGCAAATATTAAGGGTAATATTGCTGTTGGAACAACAATTGGAGAAATTGAAATTTTAGAAATATTTTAGCATGTGTCGAGGGTTCCCCGTAAACTTTTCAAAGCTAACAGAGTGTTTATTTTTGACCGCTGCTGTTGCCACCAAATGTTTTATTATGATTTCAGATTTGACAACGATAATCTGGATATAAGAAGGCTTTGCCTTAGATTCGTTCAGGCTGACCCATAAGCTATGGCTATTTTCTTTTGGCGAATCTGGTGACTGAACTAAATGCAAACTCAATATTATCGTCGTTGTCATCAACATCCCTGTCCCTTCTCATCTCTAGCAGCTGACAAGGGTTCAGTATGTCAGAGGCGACAAAAAAGTCAATACATTCTGCTCATTTAACAGCCGCGTGTGATTTTTTTGGCGAGTGCCTTAAGTAAATTCCTGGACGTAAATTCCACAAAGCGTCCATTTTGCTGTTCAGATTCGGATTTCAATCAAAGATGCAAAGTTTTTTTAAATGTCGTCCATCGTAAAGGACACTTTTTCACAGGCTAAATATCAATTTGTGTCAGTTTAGCTTTGAATAAATTGAACTTTAACAAGTTATATAAGCAGCTTATAAAAACGTTATGAAATGTTACCCGTTGAAATAGCCTTTACTCGATATTTGTTAAGCTTAAAAACTGTAATTACTTTCTATCAGTCAAAATGTACAACTGACTTTATTAGCTATAATTTTTAAAGAGCTTCTGCGTACTACGAATAATAAAAACTATGTTTTCTTGTTTGTTTATCATTAAATTTAGCTTGACAATTTTCGTAGCACATTTTTCAGCACCGTCGGAACGCATAGAGAAATAATCTCGCACATCTTTAATATCTCTGCAGGGGAAAAACTTATTTCACACATTCATACGCACACACAGACAAATTGATTTACATATTTGCCGCGTTGATGGCAACCTTTTGCAGTCACCCGAAAATGGTGAAAACTGCGGATTGCATTTGCACTTTATATCTGAAATTTGCAGTTAGCTTCTAAAGTGTGTGTGTGTGTGTATGTAATGCTATAAGTTGTTATTCCCTTAAGTACAGTAGGATTCGTAAACGTTGCAATCGGATGCTCCCGACGGTTTTATTCTCTCTTGTCTGACTCTTAGCGAGGTCGAACTGGTCGTGGCAATAATATATTTGTAAAGGGAAGGCAAGACAGACTGACAGGCAGCCGGACAGACTGACGGGTATTTCACAAATCCAATATATTATTTTAATCAATTTAACTGGTCAACATTTTCGATTATCGTATTTAAATTAAAATATTTTTAATTATCTTTCATTTTAATGGAAATCAAACTAAAACCACTAAAAATGCCAATGAAAATAGTAATTTGCATAGTTGACTAATTCATTTCATTCATATATTGTGGATTTGATGCTTTAAAATCAATCTAACTCTATTTACAAAATAAAGTTGAGCATCTGATGGAAAGAGGCTTAAAAAGCATCAGGTGAATTCTAGCTCACTTAATAAGCTGATATTTTGTGGCATTAAATGCTACCTTTCTTATTTGTTTTTGCATTTTGAAAGCCAATTATTTGTGTCCTGTTTGCTATTTACTATTCCCACAACGAGTATTTATGGGCCATACTCTGTGTTCTTTCACCGGAAAACGTTTAATGGAGCCCCAATCAAATAATGTTGGAAGCTCACAAAAGCGACTCATATCTGGACATGACACGAGATTAACGAGTATTTCCGGGTCATTTCAAGGACTTAACCAAGTGTGTGTGTGTGTATGGGTGTCTGTTTTAGTGCCATTAATATTATTAGTTAAGCCTTTCAGGCAATTTTTCCCTGTTCCCATTAAAAATGGGAAAAATGGAGTTATAAAGTACTGCAAATGTGTGTAACAGACAGAAGGAGGCATTTCCGACTGTATAAACTATATATATTCTTGATCAGGATCAATATCCGAGACGAACAAGCCATGTCCGTCTCTCTGTCCGTCTGTCTCCTTGTATGAACGCACAGATCTCAGAGACTATAAGAGCTAGAGACACCAAACTTGGCATGCAGGTTCCTGTATACCATACGCAGATCAAGTTTATTTCAAATTTCGGATGAACTCCCCGCACCCCCTCAAATCGCAAAAAACTCCCACAGCCACAATTTTAAAGAAAAAGCTTTCATTTTTGGTAAATAACACCAAAGTTATGGAAGAATCTATTACCCCCGTCTCAGCAGGCAGAAACAACAGTTTGACAGGAACTGGACACGTTAAGTGCGCTGCTTGCTTGTGTTGCCGCTGAACTGCTTGAAATGCAAGTTGGGAGCAGAGAGTCTCGTAGTCGGGAACACTCGACTAGAGTATTCTTACTTGTTTCAATTACTGTACTTCCAAAATACCACATGTCAATTTGAATATGTGCCTGGCCGATTCGAGGACATTAAATCAGCATAATCCCCAAGCAGAATTTCTATTCAGTAAGTGAAATATTTCTCTGTTAAAATGAAGCAATTGCGATTGCCCTGAAGCATGAACTCTCTTGTTTTTCTGTCTAACTGTCTCCTGGTCGCCCATAGTCATATATCAACAATGCGACATTTGGACAGATGTTAATTCCTCGATGCAACCTCTGACCACGATTTCCCGCCCAAGGTCGTAGATTTTCCTAAAACTTATCCACACGCGTATTAATTTCTTAGGCAAAACTCTGAAGTTTAGATGAGAACTGTGCGTGGCACTCAAATAGAACAAGACAAGGCGGCAAGGCTGCTTTCGGAAGATGCAAGAAAGAAATGCTATCTTCGGCGTGCCGAAGATTTGTACCCTTGCAGAAAAGTTTTGCATAAGAAAAATGAATTTTCAACCGATCGTTCCTGTGGCAGCTATATGTTATAGTGGTACAATCTGGCCAATTCAACTATAGGTACCACCTGCAATAAGAAGAAACATCTGTTCCCACTTTCATCAAAAAGCTCTTGATTCTAGAGTCTAGGACAAAGTCCTAAAAAACGCATATAGACAGACAAACAGACGGACAGATGGACATGACTGATATGGCTGACTGTTGATGCTGATCACGAATATACAAATTTTACAAATTTTTACACGTTACACATTTCACGAAAAAATAATAATACCCTTTAGAAGGGTATAAAAATGAAGTGGCTAAGCACCTTAAGACAATTGCTAGCTGCTTTAATTACTTACATATATGACATCTTCTCCCTTTCTTACTGAAAAATAGAAACTGCTGGCTGAGCTAATTATGAACTTAATAAAGTGACAGCTAAACTTGCCTCACTGACACCAAGTGCTTTTTGTGTGAGAGACTCCACCACAATTGTCAAACCGAGAGCAACCTAAGTTCTGAGTGTTCGTACCACTCAATGGCACTCGGTGACTGCTTTCGATAAAATGCTTATGCTCAGCATCCTTCCCTGCCTCTGCTGCTTACAAAGCTCACTTGGCAAACGAGGTAGCTCACTTTTTGTAGTCCAAGCAACAAAAAGATATTGAAAATTCAATATTATGATGTCAATGAGACGACAGGTCAACAAAGGTAGCCTGAGTAGATGGCGTAGTTTGATAATGTTTGGGTGTCTCTCGGCTTACAATTCATCCAATTGTATGGTTTTACTGTTGCCTCAGTTCGTTGATCGTCTAAACTAATGAATTGGCTTCTCTTACTAGTTTTACCGCTCAAGCTGTGGCCTTCAACTAATTGACAAAATACACAGTACAAAAGCAACTGCGAATAAGAATGAGGACGAAAGAAGATTTGGGCTTCTTCTTATTAATTAACAAAATAATGCTTTGTTGGGTGATCTCATTTTAATGTAGCAATTTTACAGACATTCTTCATTAACTTTATGTAGGAGTAAGGTTAGAAGACGGCTTCGTTGATTTAAAATACAACTAAAAATAGGATATTTATCTTGGATGTTGAAGTATTTGTTGTATTTATAGTAGATGAAAGCGATAAGAAAGAATAGAAAAGCTGAGTGATGAAAGGGTACTGGTTTACCTTTGTCTAAAATATTGTCAAAAATTAAATTTATAATTTAGATGTACTTGCTCTAACACTTTAAAGAAAGTTCATAATGATTGACAATTGTAGAAAATACTTTGCTTAGGAAAAGTGTGTAGCTTAACTTGAAACATCATCAACAACAGCAAGAGCAATTGACATTTTCAAGTTTCGCAGCAACCAAATTGTTAAACAATTCCATGAATAACAAAACAGCAATTAGAACATAAGAAACGCTACGCCCTCAGCGCCCCCAGCAGCAAAGTTGTCTATTAAATTCCTCTATATACGAATTTTCTGTTCACAAAGTTTTCCAAAGAAGCACAATTTAAAGTTGACTTCTTTCAGGCTGAACTCGCATGACTGAATGACAGATTGAAGCACTGAGGCACCCATGTGAAGTTCAAATTGTGAATGTTTTTTTTTTTTTTTTAAATTCTGTTTATTGCTATAAATTACACTACTAATTGTTTTTTTTTTTTTTTTTAAATTGTTTACATATTTTACTATTATTAGTAACTTATTCTATAGTTTTTTTCTTTTTTTTTTTTTTTTTTTAAAGTGTTTATATATTTTATAGATTGCTGTTACTATTATTAGTAACTTATTCTATAGTGAATAATAATAATTCTAATATATACATATGTACATCAGCCTTAATAATAGGGTGAATAATTTCAATAAGATTATTGTAAAATCCGGTTTGGCAAGTCATTTGGGTGAACTCTCCGGAGTCTCCTTCTCGCCCTCACTCCGTTAATCCGTCGCGCTCTCAGGAGCCTTTGCGCCAGTTGGTTTGGATGGCCTGCGAGCTTGGCCAAGTATGTAGTAGCTTGACGGTTAATAACATCTCCGATTTTTGGTATCTGCAGCTCATTTTCAATGTCTCTGTTACGTATATACCATGGTGCACCAGTCATTCTTCGTAATATTTGTGACTGTGCCACTCGAATTTTGTTCATGTTTGTTTTTGATGCGATACCGTAAACTTGGATACCATATCTCCAAATGGGTGCCAAAATAACCTTGTAGATGTTCGCCTTGTTTTTAAGCGATAGCTTATTCCTCGCATTAAGGAGCCAGCACATGCGTCTTGCCTTTGCCTTGACGCGCCCAGCTACGTCAGCTATTTGGCTCTGGAATGTTAGCCGCTTGTCCAGTGTGACACCAAGATACCTGTGGGCATTCTTCTGCTCTAAGAGCGCTCCATGTATGAACACACCAGGAGAGGTGCCTTTTCTAAGGGTATACGTTACTGAAACACACTTATCGGTGTTTATAGCGATGTTCCATCGGCATGCCCAGTTTTCAAACTTTTTTAAATAGATCTGGAGGTGATCTGTTGCAGTATAGACGCATTTTTCTCTGGCCAGAACTGCAGTGTCATCTGCAAAGGTGGCAACAAGTAAGTTGTTGGGGTCCGACATCGGCATGTTCTCGAAAGATGGCATGTCATGCGTATACAGGCTATAAAGAGTTGACCCCAACACGCTACCCTGGGGTCCGCCAGCTCTGACGATCTTTTGACGATAAGGTAGAGCTGTGGCTTGAGTAATCCTTTAAGCTTATGCAAAAGTCCTGCATGCCACACTCTGTCAAAAGCCTGTTGAATATCCAAATAAGCTCCAACAACATACTCCTTTCCATGAAATCCATCCAGAACAAAGTTTGTAGCTCGGTGGAGTTGCTCGGGCGTGCCGTGCCTGAGCCTGAAGCCAAACTGAAATTCGGGATTGCCCTATTGACCTCCCTGGTGTCAAGAATTCAAGAATACACCTTTCTAATATTTTGCCAAATGCTGGCAGAAGACATATCGGGCGATAAGAGTCCAGTTCATCTGCTGGCTTCCCACTTTTGTGTAACATTATGATGTTAGCCTTCTTCCAGGCGCCTGGGAAGTGCCCGAGTCGAAGAGCAGCGTTGAAAATCAGCACGAGGAATAGCAAAGCTCGGCAAGGGAGCAGATCTTGCCCAAGAACCATCAAGGTTTCGAACTGGAAACTTTGGTGCAACTTGCCTCTTGAATCTCCTCGTAAGCTTCCAGAGCGCAAACTTCGAACTTTCATCGGGAGTAGCTTTTTCCAGCATGGCGTCTGTGGCTTCGCTTTTTAATATGGCGAGTACTTTTCTCACCCTGTTGGAGATCCTGCGGTACAGCCTGTCAACCGCCGGGTCATTGGTCCTGATGAACTCGCGTCTAGGGCGTTTCTTAAGCGTTAGAAGACCGACAGCTTCCGGAGAGAGGGTGAAGCTGTTGAGCGCGTTGTTACCGGGAGTTGCACCTGCTGTAGCCGCAGTTTGGTCTGCTTCTTTGGCCTTTGTAATAAATGTTCCAACGGCTTTATTCGCTATTCCCTTGTACATGTAAAAGTCGATACACGTGGGTGTATCCCTCCTGTTATACGGGTAGTAAGTGGGCCTGCCGGTGGCTAGCACTTGAGTTGCACTACGGGTAATTGCATCATGAAGCGCAGTGCCTCTAGCGTTCGCCATCATGCTACCCCAGAGTTGATGCTTTGCGTTGAAGTCGCCTCCAACTATAAATTTTTGACCAAGCTGATCCAGTAGTCTGCCAAACTCTGGTGTACTCCAAGGCAAGCCAGGTGGAAGGTACGCTTCAGCTACCGCGATTTCGCCCAATTTGGTGGAAACCATTACAGTTGCCAACTGTACGTGGTTAGTTGTGATCGGTTGAAGGTGATAGTGTACTAATCCCTGCCTGACTAGCACACATGTTCCTCCTCTTGGGCGGCCTCCAGGGTGATCTGCTCGATAGCAGGTGTAACCTACCATATTAAAGTAGGAGCCAGCGTGTAAGAAGGTCTCTGAGATAAGCGTGATGTCAATATCATGCCTGCTCAGAAACACTTTGAGCTCATTAGTATTTGGGGTAATACTACGAGCGTTCCAGGTACCGAGGCGCAGCACAGAAGCCATTATTTGCGCTGGTTCCACGGCTTGAATCCTCTGAGCTCCTTGATCTCCTGGAGAAGCTCAGCGATAGTTTTCTGGAGATATGGTCTGCTGCATTGAAATAATGATTTGTGCCAGTGAGCCGTCAATTGTCGTTTGCTCATGATGCTGTGGTTGATTTGAATTCCCAACACGTTGATGTACTTGGTCAGCACACTGGAAGCTTGTACTAGAGGTACAACCCCGCTGCTGTTGTGAGCCATTCCTTTCAAATGCTGTGCTCTGTTGCCCAGTTCTTGACATGTCGGCATAAGACAGGCCTTGCCGCACGATTGCGGTTGGAATTACCTGCTGTTTGTAGGTGCGTGAGTGTTGAAAAACTCCTTCGCGGGCTATGGGACCAGTGTTGATTCCACTTTTACGGCTTTTGAGCCGTTGGGCGGATATTTTGCAGCCCTTATGAGTTGCCTCGTGTTTCCCATGACAATTGGCACACTCCAGGTCGTCATAATTCTTTGCCTGAGACTGACTGGAACCAGTCCAGTGCGACTTACTGCATCTACCACATCTGGGCTCCTTGGTGCAGTAATTTTTTGTGTGATCAAAGCCAAAGCATCGGTAACTTTGGGGCATGTCAATATTCTTCCTCGGTATCTCGACACTAACCCTTTGGCGGCCGACATTGTTGACCTTTAGTGCTTCCCGGTTGTTAGTGGCCTTTTTGAGATCTATAAACCAAAAGTTCTGGCCACGAACTTCACATGGATTTATTTCAGAAGAGCCCTCCAGCTGTGACTTGGACTTTGGATTATAAGTGTTCACCACAGTGTGACCTTGAGAGTTGAATGCAGTTAAAATTCGTTCGATAGGGGTAGAGGCAGCCAAGTTGCATACTACCACTCTAAAGGGTCTGTCTTCTGGGAGGCAAAAGTGGGTATATTGAATATTTTCTTCGGAAAGCTTTTTTGTGATGGCTCTGTGGGCATCAGAGTCGCGAGCGTAAATGCGCAGGTTGCCATTACGATCAGCTTTAATTTCATATGAGCCAGGGAGCTGGAATACAAGCAATGTAACATTTGTAGCCCGAAGTGGTAGTGAGCGTCTTGTACCAGCTGGTTGCTGACTTAGCGTGGCTGATCCAATCAGTTGGCTTGAGCTGCTCACCAATGTTGGCTCATTCCCAAATGTATAAGCTCCTCCAGATGATCAAGTAGTCGTAAAGGTAACGGCTGAAGTCGAAGCTACCGAAAATGTGACTGCCGTTGTGGTGGGAACAATTGAGGCTTCGCGTACGTAACCAGAAGCGGAATGGGAAGAACCCTGTGCGGCAAGGTCTTCCATTAATGTCGATCTTAACTAGGCAGGTGTACGACCTGCAATTTTTTTCATTTTCTGAAAGTCTAGCGGATCTGTTGTTATTTTATCGTCATTCATTGTCAATTATAGGTATTTTATCACTCAAATATTGAAGTTCGCTTGGCATGGGCAATGTTTATGCAGCGGCCTGGTTTGACAGGTCTGGCAGCCCTTTTCACTGTGACGTGTACTTTTTTGATTATATGGTTTGTTGGCCACGCACTTATAAAACTTATTTAATGTTGAATTGAGCACTGTAAAAACTTTGCTTGGTGTGAACATTGTAGCGCACGACCCACTGATTCAATTTGCCACCATTGGTGGACTTGTTCATGTTTTATGTATTTTCGATTTTTCCCGGAGAGAGTTGCAAACGCGTGCTATATGTCAGATTGGCGCTGCCAGATTACTACTAATTGTGAGAAAGAATAATGATAAGGAAAAGTTTTGTGGGGGCTGCGAAGCATTGCGTCACAATGACTACTGCCTCATCTATTCCTGTACTCCTCTTCTCGCGCGTTCAGCGTACCGCAGTTCGGTCATGATCGACCATGCAAAGTTGCTGACTGCATCCCAATTCTCGCTAGACTTAAGCATATGTGGTACGAGGTTTTCCACCGTAATTGTTCCACGCAGCGAAGTTTCCAAGCGCCGTCTCTGAGGTGCAAAGTTGGTGCACACAAAGATGACGTGTTCTGCGTCTTCTTCAACTCCACAATGTTGACACGCCGCCGACGACTCATGGCGAAAGCGGTGCAGGTAGCTGCGGAAACATCCGTGGACACTTAGGATTTGGGTCAGGTAGAAATTTACCAGCCCGTGCTTGCGCCCTATCCACTCCTGCAAGCTCGGGATGAGGCTGTGGGTCCAACGACCTTTATTGGACGCGTCCCATCTCCGCTGCCAGCTCTGGAGGCAGAGTTGATTGGCTGCCATACGGACAGACCTTTTTTCTTGAGGCGAAAAGTCTAGCTAGCTCTACCAAAGGCGCAACTCCGGGAATAGCAAACGCTGCTTCGTTCGAGACCGTTCTAAACATGCTGATAATCCTGATAGCGCCCAGACGATGGGTTGCCTCCAGTCCTCGCGCGTAGCTCCTCGTCCGCAGCGCCTTGAACCATATAGGAACCGCGTACAACATGACTGATATAGTCACGCTAGTAAGAAGAATTCTTCTCCCCTGCCTCGGGCCCCGCGTATTAAGCATGATACGTGAGAGAGCCATATTCGTAGCCGCTGCCCTAGAGTTGGTGTATTGAAGGTGCTCGCGAAAGCTCAACCTGGTGTCCAGCATCACTCCTAGGTTTTTAATCACCCTCTTCGATGCCACCGTAGAATTGCCAACAGTAATGTGGTAATTTTTTTACGACTGCTAACCAGAACGGCTTCTGTCTTTTGGGGCGCTAGTTCAAGGTCCACAGAGGCCAGCCACCGTTGGATGCTTGCAATGGCAGCATCACATGCCTCCTCCGCTTTATGTAGCCCCTTAGCAACCACCAGCACTGCCACGTCGTCCGCAAACCCCACAACGTGCACTTTGGATGGCAGGCTAAGGCGTAGGATCCCATCATACATGGCGTTCCACAGTTGTAGCCCCAGCACAGACCCTTGTAGAACACCGCCAGTGCTCCTCAGTCCGCTCCCGAGTGTCATATTTGAGCACTCTCTTCTTGAAGTAGCTGCTTATGATCCGGAGCAGGTACAGTGGTACATCGAACGCCGCCAGAGCGCGCAGAGTGCTGCCCCATTTGGCTGTGTTGAACGCATTCTTGATGTCAAGCGTAACAATCAGGCAATACTCCTGCTGCCCGCCTTTCCACCTGTTGCCCGCGATCGCCTCCGATGCAATTCCAACTACTTTGTCGATGGCGTCGGTAGTGGATAGGGCCTTCCGGAACCCGTACTGGTGCGGAGAGAGGTCGCCAGCTGCTTTAATTGCTCGTTCCAGGTTAAATAGAGCAGCGAACAGGTCAGGGCGCGTGGATAGCGCGAGCCTCAGCGCTATGTTGGGAATGGCATCCGGCCCGGGAGCCTTGTGCAGGTGCAAATTGTGTGCCGTCGCCAAAACCTCTTCGGGGGATACTTCTTCGATGGGCGCGTCGCCTGTCAGCTCGAAAATGCTATCCGGATCAGCCACCTTATGCGCGAAAAGTTCAGAAACAATTGAGCTTACCTGGACTGGGACTGTTGGTGGGTCCTGCTTGCGCACCTATAGCTTCTTGAAAACTATTCTGTGCGCTCTGCCCCAAGGATCCTGTTCCGCAGAGTTGCAGAGGTCAAGAAAGCACCTGCGTTTGCTCTCCTTGATGGCAGCTTTAAGCGCGTTCCTGCACTCTCGATATACCGATTGACACATTGTGTGTGTCGGCCCACCCAACGATCGCTGAAAAAGACGCCTTGCATGGATGCAGGCCCTTCGAGCTGTCGCAATTTCCTCGTTCCACCAGAAAACGGGCTCATGATGCAGCCTGTAATTCTACTTCTTATGCATTGAGTCATGGCACACGGACTCATGTTGCGCCATAACCTGCTTTGCCATGGTTTATGCGTCACCCGAGGCGAAATGATTTCCCATCTTGTCCACGAATAACTGCGTGTTCAGACTCTCGGCGCGTTAGCACTTCCAACGATGATTGATGGGATCACTCCTCGCCATGCGCTCTCCAACAGAGCAGAGGATCGCCATGTGGTCACTCGCTGTATATATGTCGCTTACGCACCACGTTGCTGCATTGTGCAGTGAATTGCTAACAAAAGTCAAATCTACAACAGAGCCTACTCCTGCTCTGCTGAACGTATGCTGGCTGCCTTGGTTCAGCAGCGCGATGTTCAGCGACGCAAAAGACTCCAGCAGCGTACGCCCTCTTGTGTTTGTTTGCGTGCTTCCCCAGTCCTCGGCCCACGCGTTGAAATCCCCAGCCATAAGCAGCGGATGACGATCTCCCGCGTCGGCAGCCAGCGCATCCAGCACGGCTGTAAATTCTGGCAGAGTGAGGCTTGGGGCGAGAGAGACGGTGTAGTCGAAATTCCGCCGACTTTGGCGCGAACAAAGCCATCCGCTGCATGGATGTCCGTCAGATGGGATCCGTTGCCTCCGCACAGCCAAATTGCTGCTTTTCCGGTCATATCCGCGGCCCAGTTCTCGTCCTCTCCAATTTTAAACTTGCATGTCTTGGGGGGCCACTGCTGCCAGTTTGAGGGCACATCCGGCTGCCTGCTTGGTGACTCGTTTTTTTTTTTTTCCCACTGCAACTGCAGACAAGGCACCTTGGTGGATTTACGCATGCTGCTGCTTTTTGCGCCGTGACGCCGCATTTTATGCAGCAGTTGCTCCTATCGATCGGATTGCGACATCTGCTGGCCAGATGGCCGATCTCCAGACACCTGTAGCAACGCGTTTTGACTTCCCGCTGTGTGTCAGGGCAGTAAGTCCAACCTATGCGTATCTAGCCCGGCTCAGGCCGGCACCATGACAATGGCCATCAGGTTTTTGTCGTACGCAGGTTGTAGCCCTTTAACGAAGCACTCGCCCGATGGGATACCAACCTGTGCAGATAGAGCTGCCACAACCTCATCCTTGGTGACCAGTTCGTCCAGATGTCTGATCAGGAGCTGCGTCTCTTGGGTCAGAGTGCGTACTCCTACGCAATCTCCCAGAACCTGCTCAATTTCTTTCTTCAGATTTGCAGTGCAGTCGAGCCCGTGGCCGCTCAGCTCCATCAGCAGATCGCCCTTGGTTGTCCGGCGTGCCTTAGTGGCGTTATCACTGACGCTCTTCAGTTTGTCGTCACCCCTCCGTGTGACCATTGACAATATCTCGCTATAGCTTTGCTCCCCTCTGGCGCTGATGACCAGCGCATCTGGTCTAGCTTTGGTCGTGACTGTCTGTTTTTTCTTGCTCTTAGAGTGCACATGATGCCACAGGTTGTTGTCATCTGCGTTGACGGGTGTCTTAGAAGCAGCTGGCTTGCGCTGATCGGGCTTATTCCGTTTGGGAGGGTTTATACGCTGGCTCGCATCTCGATCTCTAAGCCTTTTGGGAGTGCCATGGCAGTACCGCTGGTTGTTTGGGATGCGCTGATGCTTGGCGTCGTTTGGGTCACTCTTGACTCTGCGACTACGGTGGAAGCCGTACTTCCACCTGCAGAGCGCTCCTCTTTTTCACGGCAAAGTCTGGCAGCAGCCTGCTGCAACCTGACTAGCGTTGCAAGCTTGTCTCTCGACAAACAGCACAGACATGTCGCCGAGGATGACACCCATCTGTTCCACCGCGTTGTGCAGCGTTAGCGGTTCCTCGACTGGTGATGCTGGTGCACCTGCCAAGGCCTCCATCGAATCAGCCGTTGCTTGCGGCGTAGCTACACCCAACAACGCTGGGTCTCCATGCGATGTAAAGGTTTCATGCAGCAGCGGATCGTTTTGCGGCTTAGGTGCGTTCCCTGGCGGGCATCTCGGCAGAGCCGAGCGTCGCAGGAAAGCTTCCAGCCTGACGTTTTTTGACCTCCCTGTAGCTGCCGTCTAGTGGCCAAAAACTTACAATGGAAGTAGGCAGTACTTATTTGTGCCACCAAAAGTAAGCAGCACTATTTATATCGGCAGGCTTGAGTTGACTAGAGCTTTTAAGATGCTGGAGCCCTGTGGTCTGCAACCGGCTGAGTGAAAACAGCTGTGTGAGAAACAGCTCTGACTTCACAAACAAGAAAGCCTGTCCCGCGAAAAACTAAACAGAGTTTAGTATCCGAGTGAAAATGGACAAACACTCGAACTGCAGCTCGAATTGCGCATCCCCCTTCACCCTGGAGCTTGTGTCCAGCCTTGACACGTAAGGGACAATGCAGGAACGGAGGCTTCACGGGAATTCGGTATGTAAGGTTTTTGGTACCAAACTGCGCTGATGTGATTTGTTTGTTTACACAGGGAAACGTTGGAAAAACTTGGTGCAGCCGGAGCGGGTATGAAACGCGACCGACTAAGAACGTACTTTCTGTGTGTGTCTGTCGATGTATGTATGTATGCATATGTGTTTGTGTGTGTGTGTGTGTGGTGCTCCTGTGGCAGGTGTCGCAGTTCTTCAAGGCACCAAAAGCTTCTAACACAAATTAAAATGAAATGTTTTCGACGCCAGAGCAGATAAAGTGGATGCCAAGTTGAGAAAATGAATACACAAAACAAACCCTTTTGAGAAGAATCCAACCAACAAGACAATTTAGCCAATGTAGTCAGTTAGTCGGGGACCACACAAGGACTCAGGGGGAACACAAAAGAGCAATATAAGAACTTAACCTTATTAAAGCGCTTATCAAAAATGCGTGGGTAAATTAAAACTTTATACAAAATTTACGGCAATTATGTTCAAGCACTTAAGTGTGTGTTAAAAGCACAGCAATATAATCCTGAGACTCTGACAGAATTTGTGGCTGTGGCTCTTTGCGGAATCGGTTGATACTCTGGGCGTGTCCTTTTTTAGGTTTATCGCCGTGTGCTTCCTGTCACTTGATGCGTTTCCCCATCAACATCTTTCCCTTGCCTCATATCATATCTCTCTGCTTATCTGTCAAGTTGTTAAGAGGCCTGGGTTTTGAGTGTTGGATTTTCACATTTAATTATGTTAATCACCTCAAGTTTACCTCACAACATAAACGCTGTTCTAACAAATTATTGTTAGGCATTTAAAGTGGAAACGTGACAATACAGCGGTATTTAGTTGTAAAGTAAAGTAAAAGAAACACTCTCTGAAGCAGGCAAGCTTATGCAACATTTTATTAATGCAGATCAGCACTTGCCAATTGCATTATGCACTTGACTGCGTACACATTTGAAACCAGGTAGAAACCTGAGAGTTTCTTGCATCAATACCCACGTGAAACAAGTCTTGCGAAGAAAATGCATGAATTCCTCAATAACAGCACATAAATTTGCATTATTTTGCCTAGAGAATTTATGCAGCATGAAAGTATGCTATAAGTCACACGAAATAGAAAACATTTACAACTTATGCTTTGGCTGTAAATTTAAGCCACAATGTTACAAAAAGTCGATTGTGGGTAATAAATAAGGCAGCAACTTCTAAACTGCCTTCTTTGCATAGTCGTTTGCACTTAAAACGAACTATGCAAATGCTTTGATTTACATTTTAAATGCAGTTTATGTTTATGAAAATGAAACTTATTTAATTCAATATCATGTTGTGCAATTAAGGTGCACGGTTTTTATTGGATTTAACAATGGAGTGCATTCTATACAGATGTATGTAATACAAACAATCCACAACCATCAGTAAAAGGAAAATTTATTACGGTTTTACGAGCCACTGAAGGACGAATACGTTGCTCATTTGTCTCGAGGCACATTGCGCCAATAATTTCTCATTATTTTTTCAGAAATCTGATTTACAGCATTCGAAAGACGTGAGCCGAAAGGAAACGAAAGCTGTCAATTGACATTATTTTCCCTGGCTGTGTTGTGGCACTCTCAAAAGTACGGGCTGTGGCTGACAAGGTTATATCTCTTTATTCGTCCCTTATTGGCATAAGGAAGCCGTGGCCAAAGTGGGCCAAGGGAATGATGACAATGTCTGACCAAAAAGAATATAAGTACAAAGAGAAGTAAATACGAACTATAATAGGTCGTATGGCGCCCAAAATATTGACACGATGTCGCTGAAATGCCGAGCCGCAATCTATGCTGTGAGTGCCATTCTGCCCTCCACAAATACCAGAGCTTAAAAAAATAAACACAGATATAAAAACGTGTGAAAACTATAGTCATTTCGAGGCGAAACATGGCTGACAGTGCGCACGTATAGTCTTTCTGTTTTTTTTTTTTTGCAGAGAAGAAGTTACAGCCAGCGGGCGCATCACTGTTGCTCATCACAGGTGCTTATCTTTGATGCAGCTCCACATACAAAACAACCAGAGAGCAGAGCGCGCGTAAGAGAGCAGATACACCAGAGAACAGAGTGGCGGCCGGCAGAGCCTAGATACACCACGGAGCAAGCGGCCAAGCGACAAACCTGCAAGATGTGAACAGCGTAGCCAGCCAAAGTCAGCAGAGCGCAACCAAAAAGGAGTGAGTAAGCTGCCTCCGCTAGAATACGTGCGAAGAGTGCAGCGCTTACACCTGCACGACATAGAGAAGCGACGCCGACTGCGATCAAGAAAAGTATGGTCCGGGCAGATTACTTTCAGCGAGACTGTAGTAAATGTGCGAAGAGTGCAGCGCTAACACCTGCAAGACATAGAGCAGCGACGCCGACTGCGATCAAAAAAAGTTGAGTAGAGGACTTTCGGCGAGACTGGAGTAAAATGCAGGAGTCAGTTAGAGAGCGAATGAACTGACGATCGGACGCTCCGGCTCGCGTGAGCAATTCGGTTAACGCGAAAACCACGTGGAAAATAAAAGGATTAGTGCGAAGGACAGGAGTGGGAGAGAATAAGAAAACGTTTCATCGGCCAGCAGGACACGGGCGCCGTTAAAGTTGGATCTGCAAAGCACAAGCCGTGCAGCCCAGTCCGCCCATTTTTTGTTTTTCGCCAGCTCCGAGTTCAGCACCTCGACCAGCGCGACCACGTGCGCCCGCGACTTGCCATCAGGAAGGGCGACCAGTTGCACCGGCACATCTGACGGTGGCCGAGCCGAGACTGCGGTAATAAATAAAATGGGAAACCGAAGCTAAAAATGATCGTCGGCCTGTTCATATGTAGTGTATATAGTTCCGGTTTTTCAGTGTCCCGTCCATTTTTTTCCCACATCCCGCCCGGCCCGGATCCTCTCGAGCGTGTTCCGAGCGTTTTCTCTACACGCTCGGCGGGATTTCGGTCGGGTGGGTCGCCAGGAAAGTCCAGGGAATGTGTCCGCTGCTTTTCTTGGCCCTTCCCTGGCGTCGTGCCCTTTTCCTCCTTGTCCTCCCACACCCTGCCCGGCCCGAATCCTCCTGAGCGTATTTCGGGCGTTTCTCTGTGCGTTTGGCGGGATTTCGGCCGTTCGGGACGCCCACGGGCTCCTAAGGGCGGTGTTGCGGGATACGCCACCTCTCTTGGGCGTTCTAAGGTGGGGTTATTCTTTATTCCTCCCCCAAGGCCTTACCCTATCCGGCCCGAATCCCCCTCAGTGTTTCTCTGTGCGTTTGGCGGGATTTCGGCCGATCGGCTCATCCGAGGGCCCCAAGAGGTATGCAAAGATGTCAAAGATGTCGCTCCCTTTGCCCTCTTAAATCTCGGAGTCTCGGTAATTTATAAATTTTGTTGTAAATTGACCCTGGGGACGACTCAGCGCAACCTCAGCCATAAAACTACTTTACAATGCATAGCCTGCGTTCTAAAAATAGAGCGCAAACTTGGTGTCCCTTTCACAGTTCATCTGTCTCTCTCTACAATTTGCTCGCAGTTTGCAAGCGCAACAAAATCTATTTTTATAATTTTTGATTTCAGCCGCACGATATACTCTTTCTCTCTCCTTGCTGCGAGCTGCGCTATTTTTTTTATCAAAAATAATATATAATGTTTAATAATAATTCGCCGAACCAATGAAAATATAAGTTGTGTACGTCACGTTAGTTAAACTTGCATTATTTTAGAATTAAGTATGTTGCGGCAACATTATTCATAAAAAAAAGTATTCGTAAATGATAAAATGTTTGACTAAAGTCAAAAACTCTGAAAGTCTTGCCGGATCGTTTGCTGGCTTTTGGCCAGTGTTCGAGCGAGACAGAAAAACTTTGAAAGAGACTGTGTAGTATGCACATATGAGTTACATATAGCGAAGGCATACTGTACATAACATTTTATGTAAGCATGCTTGATCAGCATTCTCACGCTGACCACTTATGACTAACACATATATACACATGTGCATAAGACTCTCTCTCAATACATAAAGACATAAGCGCAGCCATGCGGCTTTATATATAAGAACATATATGTACATTAGGCTAAGAACGAACTTTATGAGAAAAGAATAAAAGAGAATGAATGTTGAACTCAAACTGCACTGACGTGCATGTCTTCTTATTTAAAAGATAATATCATTCATTACATGGCGACCGTGACATGGTCACGAAAAGTGTTTTAAAAACATAATAATAAAACCAAAAAAAAAGTGACATGTGACTGGAGTGCCAGCACAGCTTAAAGGGTTGACCACACACCCCGACTAATTGTGGTACCAAAATGAAAGATGACCGTGACATGGAACAAAAGTTAAACAACTGCAATCTTCGGATACTACATGACAACAACATCAACAGCAAACAACTACAACAACTGGAATGACAACAACAACAAGCAACAAGTGTGAAAGGCAATCCGTCCCTTACGCCAGCGCAGTAGATTGGAAGGAAAAACCAAAAGTCTGAGTGAGTAGAGTGCGAGTAATGGGCAAACGCGGAGGCCAGAAAAACAAGATAAATAAAAGAATAGCACACATTAAGTGGCTATTATATACGAATATACCACCCACATGGGCAACAGCGCAAAAATTAACTGCTGAACTTAATTTTCTGAAAGAAAGCCTCCAGCAAAGAAAGCCAAATCCCGCAACTCACTCAGCAAATATAAAAATTATAAATGAAATATTAACTAAAAAACCACCATCTCCAAAGCTGTTGCCGAAAAAACCTGACGTATGCCCGAACGACTGCTCTGGACCACTATACGCTACAGCATGCAAATCCACATGCCTGAAACCAAAGACCAGTGCGAAGACCGGCACCGGCCCCGCCTGAGCCAATAGGCCACGGACATCAGCAGCAGGGAAAACAACAGCACGAGAGGCAAACCGCCCCTTGTACCAACGATGGAACAAGAAGAAGTACGAGAGGCAGACCGCCCCTTGTACCAACGCTGGAAAACACCAAGGGTGAACTGACCGACAGCGCCACAGAGGGCGCACAGCAAAAAAAATTTAATTATAATTATTATTAAATATCTATAAAACTATTGTAATGCCCGACGATAATTGAGTCGACCGGCAAGACGTTTGGCCCGTAAAGCCATTCGAAATACTAGGCAGGAAAAAATGTACATTCAGTAAAAACTGAATTAATATTAAATTTCTCTCCGCCCACGGGCGTAAATAAAAAAAAAAATTTTTTTTAAAAATATGAACTAAAAACACAAACACTAAAAAGTTAATGAATAGCATTAACAAATCATTAAGTTCAAATATAAATCAAGGACCCAAGTATATACTAAGAAAAACAACCCCAAATATGGGTTTGGTAGACGTTAAGACTGTTGACTCGACGGCTAATGTAATAAATAAAGTCGAGGTCAGCAATACAGATGTACAGTTGATAACAATTTTTGTCATTATGATATTTGTCATATTAGTAGGACATCTATTGTATAAATTATATAAGTTTCATAATAAATGTATAAAAAAGAGATACCAGAGTCACGCAAATGACCTGGATAAAATCTAAATTTCAATGAAATAAAATGAAAATTAAAAAAAAAAAATATATTCTTATTATCAGAAATAACTATTGATATGTTTGAGATAGAAGAATGTTTGGAAGCAATATATAATAGCGACCCAGACTTTAGAATTCGTGCATTGAATATTCTGCACAATAACAAGGATTATATGACTGTATATGAGTTCGAGAGCGAATACATGACTGCATATAATACCATGTTCAGCCCACTACTATTCTATAACAATGGGATAAAGGGCATAATTTTGAATACACTGCCATATGTTGGCATTGAAGAAATGGTTGAAGACCATCCAGTGGTCGGCGAGTGCCCACTGAAGCTGAAAGCGACATTGAGCCACTTGAACCAGAACCAGAACCAAACATGGCAGTAAATCAAGTGGCCTTAGACCGCGAATATGTAAGACAGGTTTCGTCTACAATTCCGGAATTTGATGGCAAAAAGCTATCACTGGCCAGATTTCTAACGGCTTTAAGACTAGTCGATCGTACTAAAGGTACACAAGAAGACTTAGCCGTAGAAGTCATAAAATCTAAAATAATTGGCCCAATTTTGTACAAAGTGCAAAATGAAACATCCATTATCGGTATCATAAATAAATTAAATACCCATATCAAAGGCGAGACAACTGACGTTATTAAAGCCAAGTTGCTTAACATAAAGCAGAAAGGCAAGTCAGCATCGCAATATACAGCTGAAATTGACAGTTTGCGTAAGCAACTGGAAGCAGCCTATATTGACGATGGACTAGACTTTGATAACGCAGAGAAATTTGCAACTAAAGAAACAATATCTGCCATAACAAAGAATTGCGAATACGAAAAGCTTCGCATAATACTAGAAGCAGGCAATTTCAGCAACTTCAATGATGCTATGGGTAAATATATCCATTGCAGCACTGAAATGACTGGAAGCCCAAGTACAATATTGTACTACAAAGGCAGAAACCAACAGACCCCCTCAGATGTTCAGAGCCAATAAATGGCTCAATAAAAACCATCAACCTTAATCTTAGCATATTTGTAAAAATTAAGAATGAAAGAACAGGTAAATTAATTACACTGTTAGTAGATACTGGTGCAGATATATCCATATTAAAAGAAAATATAGATATATTCGACAATGTAAATATTTAAAAATCAATTAAAAGATTTATGCACCAGATATACAGACATATTCGGACTAGAAACCGAATCGGTAACAACTAATAATTTTTACAAGCAAAAGCTTAGATTAAAGGATGATGAGCCCGTATACATAAAAAATTATAGAAGTCCTCACAGCCAAGTACAAGAAATTCAAGCACAAGTGCAAAAAAGTTCAAAATTAACACGTATGAGGCTTGAATTAGAGGAATATAATTTTACGGTAGAATATCTGAAGGGTAAAGATAATTTCGTAGCCGATGCGTTATCAAGAATAACCATCAAACAGCTACAAGAAATAACAGGGACAATCCACAAAGTCACTACAAGATTTCAAAGTAGACAAAATTCCTGCGCAGGAAAATATCAGGTAGAATTGCCAAGGCAATCTACAGAAAAAGCTTCACAGCCCAACGTATACGAAGTCATTAACAATGATGAGGTACGTACAGTAGTGACCTTGCATATAAAAGATATGCTATGTTTCTTTAAACATGGCAAGAAAATTATTGCAAGAATTGACATTGGTGATCTATATACAAATGGAAATATTGACTTAGGTCAACTATTCCCAAGGCTCGAAAATGAAGCCGGTATATTGAAAATAAACCAATTGAAAATGGCACCGTGGGAAAATATCTTTGATACAATTTCAATAGATAATTTCAAAAATATGGGCAATAAAAAATTGACTAAATTAAGGGTAGCGCTACTCAACCCGGTGACCACAATAACAAATAATAAAGAAAAAGAAGCTATATTGTCTACATTCCATGATAATCCAATTCAAGGAGGGCATACGGGAACAACAAAAACTATTGCAAAAATAAAACGCTATTATTATTGGAAAAATATGACGCGTGATATCACAAATTATGTGAAAAAATGCCCAAAATGCCAAAAATCAAAAGTGTCAACGCACACACGAACTCCTTTAACACTAACAGAGACACCACTAATGGCCTTTGACAGAGTAATAGTAGACACGATCGGTCCACTACCAAAATCAGAGCAAGGTAATGAATACGCAGTCACACTGATATGCGATTTAACAAAATACCTTGTTGCCATACCCATACCTAACAAAAGTGCAAAAACTGTAGCAAAAGCTATTTTTGAAGATTTTATTTTGAAATATGGTCCAATGAAGACGTTCATTACGGACATGGGTACAGAATATAAAAACTCAGTTATAGAAGATTTATGTAAATACCTCGGTATCAAAAACATAACATCAACTGCACATCATCACCAGACAGTTGGAACAGTCGAAAGAAGTCACAGAACTTTTAACGAATACATACGATCTTATATATCAGTTGATAAAACTGATTGGGACGTATGGCTCCAATACTTTGTCTATTGCTTTAATACGACCCCTTCTACGGCACATAATTATTGTCCGTATGAATTAGTATTTGGTAAGACTAGTAATCTACCAAAGTACTTCAATAGCATAGCAAACATAGAACCTATATATAACATAGATGATTATGCTAAGGAGAGTAAGTATAGATTAGAAGTAGCATACAAAAGAGCAAGAAATATGCTCGAATTAAATAAGATGAAAAATAAGGAGCTATATGACTTAAATAGTAAGGAATTAAATTTATCTATAGGAGATAAGGTTTTATTAAAAAATGAAGTAGGACATAAACTAGATTTTAAATACACAGGGCCCTATAGAGTAGAAAATATAGAAGATAGGGATAATATAGTTATTTCAGGAAATAAGAATAAAATTCAAACAGTCCATAAGGACAGATTAAAAATTTTTAATTCATAATCATGCATGCAAAAATACAGTTACAAAAAAAAAAAAAAAAAAAAACATCAAAAAAAAAAATAAATATAAAATTTATGATTAATTAATACACGAAAATTTATACTATATATATATATCATGAAAAAAAAAAAAAATTATTATAATAACAAAAAAAGAATAAAAGAGAATGAATGTTGAACTCAAACTGCACTGACGTGCATGTCTTCTTATTTAAAAGATAATATCATTCATTACAACTGAGTACGAGACCACATGCGGAGATTGTATTCGGTTGCCCGTGGCTGCCGATCTAAGCAAAACCGAAAAGCCAAACGAAAAGCAAGCTGAAAATGTTGGTTCGTGTTGAAGTGCGTGCAAGTTATACCTCTTACTTATTTATGCTCTTTGGTCTGACGTTGTTGCTCATCAAACAAAGTGCATTTTGTTGTTTTATTTTCCGCACTGAATTTTTACATTTGAGCTCTGCTTATTCCTTTTAATTTCAAGTAGCGAAGTGGCACACAGCACTTTATCCACATTTTCTTTCTTTTACAATACTTTCACTAACATATTTCGCAGATCGCAGCAACTGTTTAAAGTTATACGCTGAGTTTTAAATAATCTATAGAGGACAGCTTAACGAAAACCATCTTTGTGCATAGCTCAATTCTCTTTATCAGGAGAAACTTTCATTACTATTTGTTACTTATGCAGTGCACGCAAACTTTGAGTATTTGCCCAGCTACAGAGAAAAAGTTTTTGTTCCTTTGTGCAAATTACGGAAATTGCATTTGCGGTGCTTTTAGCAACAAACACATTAACAACAATGACTATGATAATAATGATTATGTGGCGAGATAATTAATATTGCGCAGAAAGTAGCAGCAAGTTGTGATGCAATGCGGCGTGTTATATGTGGAAAGTGCAACGGGGAACTGTGCCAAATTGTAGTGAATGAATAATTGGTAGAAATAAAGAAAGGAGTGAATGAACGAGTGGAGCAAATATACGAGGTACTCAATTATTTGTGTAAGGTGTACTAGCTTGATAAATTCTAAATAATAAATTATCAAAAGAAACTATTATTTCAAAATTTTTTCCGTACTAGATTAATTTCAAAGAAAAATGATATTAAGTATGTTGTACCAGAGACTATAAAGTAATAGAGCCATTGCATTGCATACAAAACAATTTTTCGTTTTCGTTTGACGCTTATTGGCAAGGGCCGGCGGGTTGTAATCGAAAATCTATAACTAGAGCAAACGTTTCACGACTGTTGTCTGCTGTCGGCTTGCGTCTTCGGTTATTGCTTTCGTCGACGTCGTTTTCTCGAACATTGGGTTTGTCAAGTTGCAGCCAAATCTCAATTTTGCAATTTCTAACCTTTCATACTCTTTAAAATTTATAAAATCGTATGACACTTTGCAAACAAGTTTGCCACCCCAACTATCAAACAACTACAGAATTGTTATTAATTATTAATTTAAAATCCTTGAAAGCCTAATTTATATTTTTATAGTTGATAACAATATGATGAAGATATAACATTATTTTAAATTGAGTGTATGTTATTGTACAATATGCTCATAAGGGTACTTAACTTTCGAAGCGCAAACGTGTTATTTTTTTTCCGACACGAACACACACATGTATGCATCAGCATTGTTGTGTTGGTATGTGGTTGTCCATGTACATAGAGCAGTGTTGCCCACACTAATACTATCAAACAGTGTGCTTGTATGCGCATTTTTGCAGTGTGTGGTTATTTCGAGCTTCAGCCGAATGCACGCGTTGTGAAAAAACAAATACATAAATAGCTGAACGACAAAAAAAAATCACAAAAATTGAAAATTATTGTCCAATAACACTATAAAATATAACCATTTAAAAATTTAAAAAAAAAAAACAAACAATAAATTAAAAAAAAAACAACAAACAGCAAAAAAAAAAATAAGAAACAAAACAAAAAAATTAAAGAAAGAACAAAGAAAATTAAAAAAAAAATCAATAAAGATTAAGAAAAAAAATTAGCAAAAAAAAATTGGACCTGGAGTGGGAATTGAACCTCAGACCCCGTGCACCAGCGTCTAAGTCCATATTAAAACGCCACAGCCATCTTAAAAATACGAGCGACTAAACCATTTGATGTTATGTGTAGCTCATGGAAATATACAAATAGATGGGTCCTGATATGAAGACCCACCATATAACAGGTTTTGTGCGCCTCATGCAATTTCTTGGTATTTTATAGTCGTTGGTTGTACGCAAAATTAATTCAAGGGAAACCATTCTACCATTTTGAGTAAGTACCAAGCTCAAATTACAGATCTTTTAAAATAATTGAATTTGCGTAATACTCAAAAATACCAAGATATTGCATGAGGCTCACAGAACCTGTTGTATGGTGGGTCCTCATATCAGGACCCATCTATTTGTATGTGCTACACAGAACATGTAGTGGTTAAGTCGCCGACATTTTTAAGATGAAGATGGCTGTGGCGTTGCAATAGGGACTCAGACACTGGTGCGCGGGGTCCGAGGTTGAATTCCCGCTCCAGGTCCTATTTTTTTTTTGATACATTTTTTTTTTTTTTTTTTAATATTTTGTATAATATTTTGTTTGTTTTTGATTTTGTTTTGTTTTTAATTTTTTGTGTTTTATATTGTTTTTTTTTTTTTAATTTTTTGTTATTTGTTTGTTTTTTTTTTTTTTTACTTTTTATGTGGTTATAGTTTGTAGTGTTTTTGGACAATAATTTTTTAATTTTTATGTACATGGACAACCACATACCAACACAACAATGCTGATGCATACTAGTATGTAGGGATGTTGATATTATATCGCAATATCCATTAATCGATATTTCAAAAAATATGATACGATATTTATGGGCGGAATTTAGCATTACGATGTTATCAAAAATTGATATTTTGAGACGATAATATCGAAAAATGCCGGTAAAATTTTTTACTGTTTCTGTGTGTTGCAAAATTGTTAAAAAATGTCGGAAGTTGAAAGTTATTTTATTAAGATACACGTTTGGAATATGACCTACAAACTTTGCAACAAGAATGTGAAGACTAGTGGTAATGCAACTAATTTAAAAGCGCATCTTAAAAACAATCATTATGATGCAGCGTTAAAATTCAAAATTGTGACTCCCACCGCAGTAGAGCCTCAGGGTGCCAAAAAACGAAAGCTTGTAAGTACTTCAATTTATTACTTCGTTCATACTTAAGCAAATATGTATGTAAATATGCTATCATTTATTTGGCAGGACGAATCCAGCCGAACTGATGGTGGCTCGGCAACGTCAATAGTTGGTAAGAATTAAAAAATTCTCGTTTCCTTTTAAGTAGCGTAATCAAATTATTTACTTTAAGAAAATGGAGCAAAATGGAAAGAGATAACGGAGTCTCTCGTTTATATGGTGTGCAAGGACAATATGCCATTCAAGGTTAGCGTCTCTATAAATCGTTTTGCTGACACGAGTGCATATTCTCTGCAGCATCACTTTTGTAATAAATTAAACCTTTTTTCTTTCTGCATGCATATGTATAGGTTGCAACTTTAATCGAGGATAAACTTAAAGTTTCAGTAGAACGCGTAACAAAAATTTTAACGGAGGTTAAAAACATCGCTTTTACGTGCGAATTGTTAACAATTACAAACTCCACAAGGGGGCTTATGACGATAACGGAGCACTATTTGTTCAACGGAAATTTAGATTCCATTTGTTTATCGGCAGCCAGGATCATCACTGTATGTGTTTTAACAATATTTAACGGTTTAATGTTAACAGATCGTTTAAAATTGTGTAGGCACATACTGCACTGAACGTTGCAAATTTGTTTATGGAAACAACTGCGAAGTTTAATATTTCACGTTAAAAGTGGGTGAGCCTTATAACCGACCACGCCAGCGTCATGATTGCTGCTACTTCCTTAGTGTTGCCGAAAAATCATGTTGGTTGCATGGCACATGCAATCAATATAATTGTTGATAAGTCGCTTTTGACGTTGAAGTCCTTCATGGATGGCGTCAATCAATGAAATCAAATGAAATTGATTGTTAAATATTTTAAGCAAAGTACGCTGGCAATGGATGAGCTCAGGCTTATTCAGCGCGCCGAAGGCATTCCAGAAGGATCTGTTGGCACCTTAGTACAAAATATTGACACACGCTGTCATTAGCGAGAATTGTTTCCAGCGTGCTGTTGAAAAGAAGGCAAGAGAAGTCGTCACGGCAAGGATGTCCAGAAATGATAAAGTCGACTAATTTGAGTCTCACTAAAGACAGTCAGTCTCTTGCAGCCCTTCAAAAAAGCGACTAAAAATATTGGCAGGGAAAAATTTTTTACTGCGAGCCTGGTGAATTAGTGAATTTGTTGGATTTAGCTGCAGTTACAACCGTCCTTGGGGGCGAAGCTAAGACCATTTGTTTTTAAGGAAATCACCGAACGTGGACCACGAAAAAAATCATATTTTGGCTAAGGCAACATTGCTGGATCCCAGTTTTAAAAAAATGTATTTTAAATCTGCTTTAAACGTTGCCATCCAGGTTGAGCAATTAAAATTGGAATCTGACGTAAGTGTCCAGTCAGACAGTGATCCAGTTTTCGTTCCTTTGGTATGTTCAAAATAAATCAGAAAAAATTTAAATTTATAAAATTGACCTCTTAATTTAAATAGGAACGTTCAAACGTCGATTCGACTTCTCTCTGGGCAGAACACCAAGTTCTTGAAGAGCAGCCGGTGACATCCTTTAATGCAGAAATTAAAAAATATTTCAGTATGCCCAACGTAGGTAAGGAAACAGATCCTTTAGCCTACTGGGAACAACAAAAATATTTAATGCCACAGCTGTCAAAGCTAGCGCGCATATTTCATAGGACAATGTGGAAAATTCGCGGAAAACCGTTGTATGCAACTTTTTTGTTCATCATCCGATCAGCTTCAAACTTAGTTTCAATGATCTATATAAAAAATAGTTTATGACTGCATACCAATTTTCCGGAAAATTCACCCCCCTGGGTAAATAGGGCGAAAGTTGAGTTTTCATGCGATTTGCTTCAAACTCATTTTCAAAGATCTATATGAAAATTCATTTAAAAATGCATACCAATTTTCCGGAAAATTCACCCCCCTGGGCGGAAAGTGGGTGGTAAATAGGGCGAAAGTTAAGTTCTTATACGTTGAAATATACATATATGAAACTTTATTGATTTTCATTTATAGAATCTGTAAATAATTATTACAGTTGATTTTTTAAAATTAAAAATCTTTATATATAAATCCTATCATAATTTTTATTGTTCAAATCAAAAAAAGGGTTTTTGCTATTCCATTCGATTGGATTCAAAATCATTTCATTGCTATTGCTATATTTATAAAACAATAAGTGATGTTTACTTTTTCCGGAGCATCCATCCCTTTTTACATTAGCTTAGTAATAAGTTTCAAAGATTTACATAAAAAAGTAAATAAAAACATGAAGAACATTTAAAAAATTTAGAAGATTTGGTTGCAAGATCAGAAAATGAGTTATTATAATTAAAACTTCAAATGTAAAAAAATTTTGTTCAAAGAATTAAATTTAAAGCCCATTGTTCCAATGACAGTAGCAAGATAAAGTCTTCCAATTTTGTTCAAATTTAGCTAACAAAGATTCGATTGTTGATGCTGATCAAAAATTAATTTACCTTATGGGGTCAAAAACGACTCTTTTAATGCGTTACATATTCCCGGACATAACTAATATACCCTCTGAAATGTAGTGAAAATAGCAATCGAGCGTAAAGCAAAAATGGGCATTTTTTATGAATTCTATTTTGTCTTTATGTACGTTGACAAAACAGAAGTACACTTTATCTACACTTTACACTTTAAAACGCCAACGCAGACCAACAAAAGAGCATCCACAAAACACTTTTTAAATAAAAGTGTGAGTGTGAATTGGCAACGACAAAGCGGCAGGATCAAGAGGTGCAGCAACAACAACAACAACAAATTCAGCGCCCATTTTTTGAGCAGGGCTTTGCCTTCCTTCAGCCGCAGCAACAACAACAGCCGCAGCTACAATAGCCGCAGCTCCAGCCGCAGCAACAACAACAGCCAATACAAGAACAGCCGCTGCAACAGCGCTTTGTGATGCTCCGCAGCAACAACAACAGTGGCAGCAACAACAACAGCCGCAGCTACAACAGCCGCTGCAACAACAACAATTGCTGCTACAACAACAGCCGCTGCAACAACAACAGTCGCAGATGCAACAACAACAGCAGCAAACACCGTCGAGCCTACTTGGCGAGTTAAGAATAAGTACTAAGGATAATGAATAATATAATTTTGTTTAATTATTATTTGCATTTTTTTTTTCAATTTTTAGTTTAAAGTTATAACTAAAATAAATAAAAAATAATATTTAATTTTATAAAAAAATATTTAATTTTTTTATTTCAATTAATTACAGACAATTTGCAAATAGATAACAGCATTTTTTATGAAATAATGAAATAATTGCTTGGATTTAAAGAAAGCCAGTAAGAAAGTTACAGTCGGATGCACCCTACTGCGATATACTCTTTTTTTCGATTCTTTGCAGAGTCAGAAGTGAGCGTGGTAATTGTATTTTTGCTTAATTCTTTCAAGTTTTGCCAACAATTAAAGTTTAATTGGGCCCGTTGTACAGGTTTGGGAGAAACAAATATGTTCGATTGCAAGGTCGGGGGTGGGCGTAGCAAAATTATTTTTATCCAATCTATTAAATAGGGCAATAAAATTCAACTTGCAAAACTTTCATTTCACAAACCCAATAAACTCCTTTTTCTTTTTTTTTTTTTTACCAAAAAAATTAGAAAAAAGAGTATACAAATTAATAGTTTAATCATAAACTGTACATCTGTTTGAGGTTTTATTTCAATATTTGAAATAGTGAAATTGGGTTTATTTAATAAATAAATAAGCACAAGTGACGACAAAAATATAAAATAAGACAAGTAAGAACGTTGCAGTCGGATGGACCCGACTGCGATATACTCTTTTTTTCGTCTCTTTGCGGAGTCAGAAGTGGGCGTGGCAAATATATTTTTGTTCAAATCTTTCAAGTTTTGCCATCAATTTAAGTTTGGTTGGGCCCGTTCTACAAGTTTGGGAGAAACAAACTTTGGTCGATTGCAAGGGTGGAGGTGGGCGTGGCAAAATTATTTTTATCCAATCCATTTAATAAGGCAACAGAATTCAACCTGCAAAATTTGGTGATTCTAGCTAAAGGGGTGTGGGAGATACAGACTTTGCTCATTTGTGTGGGCGGAGGTGGGCGTGGCCAAATTTTTTACCAGATCGATCAAGAAAGTGATTAGTAGCCCTTGTGCAAAATTTGGTTACTCTAGCTCTAAAACTGTGGAAGATATAGTTTTTTGCGGTTTGTTGGGGAAGGGGTGGGGGTGGGGGGGAGATCTTGACACTTTGTCTGCCTGTGGTATACACCAACATGTATACCAAGTTTGGTTGCTCTAGCTTCAAAACTGTGGAAAAAACCTGCGTTCATACAGACGGACAGACAGACGGACAGACAGACGGACGGACGGACGGACATTTCACAAACCCAATATACTCTTTTTTCCTTTTTTTTCAAAAAAGTTAAAAAAAGAGTATAAAAATAAGAAACAGAACAGTGAGTAAAACACAAACAAACAGAAAAATTGCAAATAGTATTCAGTATTTTTCATACAAACTGTTCATAATCCCTAATAACGTTGTTACGTATAAAACGTTATAAGAGAAGTCATATTTGACTTATTTGAGATATAAAATAATATATCTTTATATTCTGTGCAAGTAGTGCATAGATCCTATTAACGTTGCAACACGTTATATAGAGAAATCTTTCTTGATTTATTTGAGAAATAATATATCTTTATATTCTGTGCAAATAGTGCATAGATCCTATTAACGTAATAACACGTTATATAGAGAAGTCTTTCTTGACTTATTTGAGATATAAAATAATATATGTTTATATTCTGTGCAAATAGTGCATAGATCCTCTTAACGTAACAACACGTTATATAGAGAAGTCTTTCTTGACTTATTTGAGATATAAAATTATATATGTTTATATTCTGTGCAAATAGTGCATAGATCATATAAACGTTATAACACGTTATATAGAGAAGTCTTTCTTGACCTTTTTGGGATATAAAATAATATATTCTGTGCAAATAGTGCATAGATCCTATTAACGTTACAACACGTTATAAAGAGAAATCTTTCTTGATTTATTTGAGAAATAATATATCTTTATATTCTGTGCAAATAGTGCATAGATCCTATTAACGTTATAACACGTTATATAGAGAAGTCTTTCTTGACTTATTTGAGATATAAAATAATATATTCTGTGCAAATAGTGCATAGATCCTATTAACGTTGTTGCTTATCACACGTTACATAGAGAAATCTTTTACTTATTTGACACATAAAATAATATTTCTTTGTTATATACAAATTGTGTAAAGACTGTATAAATTAATAAGACTAAAAAGCTAATTCAACTTGCCTATGACCGCAATGACAATGGAAGATTTAACAATTAATGGCGTAATAGTGGCTCACTCAGTTGTTAATATAATAGGCGATGGGTCTTGCCTCTTCAGAGCTATTTTGTTTTTATTAAGAGGATCAGAAGACTTTGCCAATATATTACGTCAGCAAATAGTAGCTCATGTAATTAATAATTGGCATGATTTTTATACTCTGTTTTCCAAAATGGAAAAAAAGAGTATATTGGGTTTGTGAAATGTTCGTCCGTCCGTCTGTCTGTCTGTCCGTCTGTATGAACGCAGGTTTTTTCCACAGTTTTGAAGCTAGAGCAACCAAACTTGGTATACATGTTGGTATATACCATAGTAAGACAAAGTGTCAAGATCTCCCCCCCACCCCCACCCCTTCCCCCACAAACCGCAAAAACCTATATCTTCCACAGTTTTACAGCTAGAGTAACCAAATTTGACATACAGACTACTGACCACATCCTTGACCGACCTGCCAAAAAAAAATATGCCACGCCCACTACCGCCCCCGCAAATGAGCTAAACCTGTATCTCCTACACCCTTATAGCTAGAAACCCCAAATTTTGCAGTATGACTCCATTTGAACTCTTCGATAGATTGAAGAAAAAAAATTTTGCCACGCCCACCCCCGCCCCAGTAAACGAGCGATCATCTTGACAAGTACGCGTCTCGCTCTGCTTTGGGAGTTTCCAGCGTTCTGCACTTAGTAGAAAGAATTTTATAGTTTGTAGCATATATATACAAGTAGTCTTTAAAAGAATTTAATTTAATAAACGTACACAAAACAGAGTATATCGCAGTTGGGTGAGCCCGACTGCAACGTTCTTACTTGTTCTATATATACCTTCAATTCAGAAGGAAATACTTACAATGATGTGAGACAATATGAATGCGAAATGATAAAGCACCACACCTACGGAACCACATGTGAACTGATGGCAGCTGCTGAATTATTTCCATTTTGTTTTGAAGTATATCAAAATAGAGTTTTAATTACAAAATATGGAATAGAAGCAAACCCTGTAAAAAGACTACGCTTTACTGGCAACTTAACAAATGGCCACTTTGATGCATACATTCCTTTCGCAACATTGCCTCTTCTAGACACTGCTTCCCAAAATAATAATTCCGAAGCAGTTAGTAAATAAAAAGCTATCAAAAGACGGGCTCGATTTTCTGACAAAACAAGAAAAAAGCAAATGAAAGTTGCATCTCAACAATTTCGAACTGAACATCGTGAAGATCGTAAAGTTGCAGCACAAATATACCAGACACAAAATCAAGATGCTCACATGAAAGCATTGCAAAAATATCGCTCTGAGCATCGTGATGAACTCAGGGATGCAGCAATAATATATCAAACACAAAATCAAGATGTACATATGAGAGCATTGCAAAAATATCGCTCTTAGCATCGTATACAGCTCAAAATTTCCGACACATTATATCGAGCTAAAAAGCCTGAAATAAACACAGAAGCAGCTAGATCTTATGCTCTTAAAAATCCTGGAATACGAAATGAAAGACGTTTGCTTCCATGGAAAGTAAAAGCAAATTCAGGCTTAATGTATGATTGCGGCATAGAATATTGCACTGATAAAGTTGTGCAACTTGGTCCTATGAATATAAAATGCAAATTTTGCAATGCTTTCAAATGGAAAGATGAACTTCTAGGCATGTGTTGTAAAGCTGGAAAAGTTCAACTTTCTCCACTTAAAATTTCACCGGATCCACTTAAAAGCCTTATATTAGGTGGTCATCCGAATCATAATCATTTCATGGGCCGCATAAGAAAATACAATAATTGTTTCCAAATGACCTCATTTGGTAGTTCTAAAATTATACATGATGGCGTTATGCCAACCTTTAAAGTGCTGGGTCAAGTTTATCACTTAGTTGGTAGTCTTCGGCCATGCCCACAGAAGGAAGAACAATTTCTTCAAATATATTTTGTTGGGGAAGATGACAGAGAAGCGAAACTAAGATACAAGAATGCCACTGATGTGAAACTTGATTTAATAAAAGCGCTACAGTCAATGTTACATATCGTTAACCTTATATTAAAGACCTAAAAATAAACCTTGGAAAAATGCCCAAAAATACTGACTATAAAATGATTATACATGCTGATACAGCAACAGCTGGTGCTCATATTGGTCGTTTTAATGCACCACGAGTTAGCGAAGTTGATTTGCTCATAGTTGGTCAACAATTTAAATCGAGAGATATTATTCTTGAAAGCCATAATGATAAACGGTAACGTATTTGTGAAACTCACCGTTCATACGATACTTTGCAATATCCACTTCTTTTTCCCCATGGTGGAGATGGTTATTCTGTGAATGTACCTCAGAGAGACCCTACCACAAAGAAACAGTAAACAAAGACAGTGTCAGCATTAAGCTTTTATAGTCATAGAATAATGGTTCGGCAACCTAAAGCTAATCATTTGCTTTGTTGCAAATCGCTTTTCAGTCAGTTCTTATTTGATATGTATGCTAAAATTGAAACAGAAAGGCTTAATTTTATTCGAAGATAGTTATATACACCTTCAAGATGCTATAGGAAAGCAAGATATTCAAGCTGGTCAACGTGGTCAAATGGTTATTCTACCGTCTTCAGTCACAAGCTCTGCACGATATATGCATGAAAAGACTCGTCCCAATCTGTTTATGACATTTACATGCAATCCCAAATGGAAAGATTTGGAAAACGCTTTACTGCCAGGTCAAAAATCTTACGACCGTCATTACATTATAGCTCGAGTTTTCCACTTGAAAGTAAAAGTATTAATGTCATTATTAACAAAGGGTGCTTTATTTGGCAATCTTCAATGTTTCATGTACACTGTAGAGTGGCAAAAGCGCGGTTTACCGCATGTTCATATATTACTTTGGTTAGAAAATCATATTAACCCTGATCAAATAGACAAAATTATATGTGCAGAGATACCAGATCCTGTAAAGGATCCATTGCTATATGAAATCGTAAAAACTAATATGATTCATGGTCCTTGCGGTAGTTGTAACTCTTAATCACCATGTATGACAGCAGGCAAATGTACCAAAAGATTTCCTCGACAATTAGTGAAGGAAACTATAACAGGAATTGACGGTTACCCTCAATACAGGCGAAGAGCTTTAAATGATGGTGGAATATCAATTAAAATAAATGGCCACACCATTGATAATCGTTGGGTTATGCCATATAATTGTGTACTCTTACGAACATTTGAAGGTCATATAAATGTTGAGTACTGCAGTTCAGTGAAGTCTACAAAATATATTTGCAAATATGTTAAAGGAAGTGATCAAGCGTCATTTGCCTCTGAAGACCAAAAAAATGAAGTTCAAATGTATGAAAATTGTTCAGAAGCCGTTTGGCGAATCCTTGCATTTCCTATACATGAACGATTCCCGGCTATCACACACTTGGCTGTGCATTTAGAAAATGTTCAGAGGATATATTTTAAACCAAATGATCCCAACCATTTGATTACAAAACTGAACAACCCACCAAAAACAACACTCTTAGCCTTTTTTGAGTTATGTCAACATGATGAATTTGCAAAAACTCTACTATATGTTGAAATTCCTTCTTATTATACTTGGGACAATAAGCAGTTTCAAAGAAGAAAACGTGGCTGCAATGTACCAAATTATCTCGGTGTGAAAAAAGAACAAGCTTTCGGTAGAGTTTACACCATTCATCCAAATAACATTGAGGGTTATTACTTGCGACTTTTACTACACGAGGTACGAGGTCCAACCTCCTTTTTGAATCTCAAAACTGCTAATGGTGTTTGATATAAAACATTCCAATTGGCATACCAAGCCTGGGGCTTACTCGACGATGATAATCACTGGGACTTAACTTTGGCAGAAGCTGCGCTATGTCAAGTTGCTACAAAATTACGAGAGCTTTTCGCAGTAATGTTAGTGTTTTGTCAAATAGCCGATGCATTAAGTCTTTGGAATAAATACAAAATAAATTTTTCGGAAGACATGCTAAACGCATTAAATTTACCACCAGATAGTAACATTAACTTAAATATTTTGGATCCAGTATTTAATAAATGTCTTATTTCTATTGAAGACATAGTATTAACTATAGGCGGACAAAGTTTAACAGCTTATGGACTACCTAAGCCATGTAGATCTGCAGAAGTACTGCAAAAAGCAGATTACCTTAGAGAAATGAATTATGAAAACAACGATATCGTTGCTGATAATAATGAACATTTGCTCACTGATGAGCAAAATGATGTGTACAATAAAGTATTAAAAAGCGTTGAAACGGAAAAAGGGGATATATTCTTTTTAGATGCGCCTGGTGGTACAGGTAAAACATTTTTATTGAATGTGTTGCTGGCAAAAGTTCGACAAAATCAGAAAATAGCTTTGGCTGTGGAATCTTCTGACATAGCGGCTACATTACTCAGTGGAGGACGAACAGCGCACTCTGCGTTCGAAATTCCATTTGATTTAATAAATATAGAAACACCAAATTGCTCTTTTTCAAAACAATGCAATATGGCTAAAGTTCTCAAAGATTGCAAGTTAATTGTTTGGGATGAATGCACTATGGCCCATAAAAATGCTTTTGAGGCCTTAAACAGAACACTACAGGATTTTCGTGATAACAACATCTTAATGTGAGGCATAACTTTTCTTTTAGCAGGAGATTTCCGACAAACTCTTCCAGTTGTACCGAAAGGCACAAGAGCTGATTTATTAAATGCATGCTTGAAATCCTCAATTTTATGGCCCCAAATTCAAATCCTTGCACTAACAAAAAATATACGAGTACATTTAAACAATGATATTTCTGCTGGTGATTTTGCTAAAACTCTTCTCAATATAGGAGACGGAGTGTACCCAGAAATTGAAAGCAACATAACTATACCTTCATGTTTGGGTAAAGTTGCTAAAAATCTCGAAGAGCTTACTTCTAATGTATTTCCTGATATTTCAAATATCTCATCAAAATCAATAGATTGGTTTTCAGAGAGAGCAATTTTAACCTCCAAAAACTATTATAAATAGCTAATAGCTAATCATTAATTGGTGAATCAGTAACATTTAAATCAATCGATTCCGTTTTAGAACTTGAGGGCGCAGCTCACTATCGTGTCAAATTTTTAAATTCGATGAATCCAGCGGGATTATCAAAGCATAATTTAACTCTTAAAATTGGTACACCAGTAATGTTACTGCGAAATTTATGTCCACCCAAACTATGCAATGGCACAAGATTGCTAATTAAAGCTCTTCACAAGCATGTTATTGAAGCAACAATATTTACTGGCTGTGCTAAAGGCGAGACAGTATTTATACCCAAAGTACCATTAATACCTCCCAATCTTCCATTCCAGTTCAAAAGAATACAGTTTCCAATAAAAATTTGTTTTGCCATAACAATCAATAAATCACATGGTCAAACATTAAAACTTACAGGTTTAGATCTTAGAGAAGATTGCTTCTCTCATGGACAGTTCTATGTTGCCTGTTCGAGAGTGAGTTCTCCGAGCAACCTAAAGATTCTTGCACCAGATGGAAAAACAAAAAATATTATATATCAAGAAGTTTTTAAATAGAACAAACACAGATTTTGATCTAGAGTTATTTCCGCCTGTAACCTAATGAAAATATTAACATATGTTTTTTTAAATTTTTTTTTTCTACTTTAAATAATTATAACTATTTTTAATTTTAGTTTTATTTTCTGTACATTTTAATTTTTAGCCGCGTCTACTGTTATTAGACAACATTAAGTTAAACTAAATAAAATAAAAAATAACAAAATATATTACATTTTTAAAATAAAACCATATTGTTTTAATCGGACGACCAGGCCAGCCTAAAGGAAAAACTGTTTTAAATAAAATTGCATCAATTATATCATAACATGAAGTGGTGTGAAAATTATGTATATTTTTAAAAATATTAACATAATTTAAATATTTACGGGGCGTAGCACCGCACGCCGGGAAATGCTAGTCAACTATAAATATATAAATTAGGCTATAAAGGATTTTAAATTAATAATTAATAACAATTCTGTAGTTGTTTGATAGTTGGAGTGGCAAACTTGTTTGCAAAGTGTCATACCATTTTGAAATTTTTAAAGAGTATGAAAGGTTAGAAATGGCAGAACTTGACAAACTCAATGTTCGAGAAAACGACGTCGACGAAAGCAATAACCGAAGACGCAAGCCGACAGCAGACAACAGTCGTGAAACGTTTGTTCTATTTATAGTTTTTCGTTTACAGCCCGCCCGCCCTCGCCCATAAGCATCAAACGAAAACGAAAAATTGTTTTGTATGCAATGCAATGTCTTTATTACTTTATAGTCTCTGACAATACTTAGATAAATTCTAAGACAATTGCAAAAGGAGTGTGAAATGCAATATTAATTAAAATACATACTGTATGAATAATTTAACCTGAGAAAGTTTTGTGTATAAAATACGAAATTGAAGAAAAGCTATGAAGATATAAAATGCAAAAAAAAACAAAGCTCAACATGTGTTTCAGAACCGGCTCAGGCGAAGCGGAACAAAAAAAAATAAAACTACACAGCTATGAAATTCTCAAAAAGCAAGTGAAAGTTAACTGAAATACGGAAAAGTGGCAGACGGAAAATTATGGAAGCCATGGCTAGGAGGCATTATAACTTACGATGAGCCAATAAAAATAAATGAAATACATTAAAGCCATGCATCGTTCAATGGCAGCCACACATCACATGTAATATGTACAACGAACCCCAACGCTGTCAACATCGCGTTCCTATTTGGAGCCCCTTTATCGATTGCTAAGAAAGAAAATAAGAAAATCAAACTGGAGGCGCGAGAATGTTAAAGTACTGGCACTCAATAAAAGGCGAGGCATAAAAAACGGCACTGTAATGTCAAAGTTGAGACGCAGGCCTTAAATTATTGTGTTTTGAAATGCCATGTGAAGGTATAACTAAATAGTACATCCCACAAAAGATGCCACCCCTAAAATATGGGATTTGGTGGGTATATTTTTTCGCAAACACGGATGTGATTGCTGTTTGCACTTATAGTTTACTTAACAGAAGCTTATAAATATGTACGCAACATACATGGAATTTGTACACGTAATACACATTATTTTGATATGTTTGTGACATGTTCAAATTAGGTATATAATAGACTATTCTTGTGTCATTTTGGAATTTTATGTAATGTCATTCAACAATTTCATTATCCTCATAAACTTGACTTATCTCAATTTGTACTTGTTTATCTTTAATGCAAAAGAAACTTCAACAAAATTCTAACCACCTAAGCCTCATCTGCTTGGCCACAAAAAGTTATTCGCGTTGAATTTCACAGCTTTGGCTTTGAATTTTTAAGTTCTTTCGATTATATGAGCGTGTTGGTTTCCACTTGACATCGCAGATTTATTTCATTTAACGCGTTTTTTTTTTATTTTATCGTTTTAGAATATTTAATATTGAATTATACAACGTGAATTATTAATTTGCTCTCTGTTGACTATTGTGTCTCTTACAAAAGCCACACAAAATCAACCGCTAGTCAATCAATTTGAAGGTAATAACAAAATATTTATGCCACATAGTCAAATATGCAGCATATTAATAAATTTCATTAGAAAGTTGTGAGGCAAGAAGTTTTTGCACACAAACACAACAATGTGCGATGATTATATCCGGGCCTAATTTGATTAAAAGGCTTCAACATCATGTTGAAGACTTGACTCGTTTCAGTTCAGCCTAAATTGCAAATTGAATGACGTCATGGCCAGATGGGCACACATTATGCCATTAAATGAAACTATAAAGAGCATCGAACTTGCAACTTGATAATAGCCAATGCACTGAACTGAATGGATTGTCAATTAGGTTGAGTAACATACCATTTGAGTTGGTTAAAGATATAGGGACAAAGAATCTGTGAAAAACAAGTAAGAATGCTCTAGTCGAGTGTGCCCGACTATGAGATTCTCTGCTCCCAACTTTCATTTCAAGCAGTTCAGCGGCTGTACATGCAGGCAGCGCACTTAACTTGGCGCACTTAACTTGTCAAACTGTTGTTTCTGCCTGCTGAGACGGGGGTAATAGATTCTTCCATAACTTCGGTGTTTTTTATCCGATAGTAATTTACGCAACGGATAAGCATTGATACAACATATATGTATACCAAAAATCAAAGCTTTATCTTTAAAATTGTGGCTGTGGGAGTTGTTTTCGATTTGCGTTGGTGTGTGTGGGGGGGGGAGGGGGGGGGGACTGTCTGTCTGTCCGTCTGTATGAACGCGTCGATCTCAGAGACTATAAGAGCTAGAGACACCAAACTTGGCATGTAGGTTCCTGTATACGTTCCATACGCCGATCAAGTTTATTTCAAATTTCGGATGCACCCCCCCGCACCACCGCAAATCGCAAAAGACTCCTACAGCCACAATTTTAAAGATAAAGCTTTAATTTTTGGTACACCTGTATGTTTAATCAATGTCTTTCGGATGTGTAAATTTCAACACGATCGGATAAATAGCACCAAAGTTGTGGAAGAATCTATTACGCCCGTCTCAGCTAGCAGCAACAAAAGTTTGACAAGCAGTTTACGAGTTAAGTGCACTGCTTGCTTGTGTTACGCCCGTATCAGCTGGCAGCAACAACAGTTTGACAAGCAGTTTACGAGTTAAGTGCACTGCTTGCTTGTGTTGCCGCTGAACTGCTTGAAATGCAAGTTGGGAGCAGGGAGTCTCGTAGTCGGGCACACTCGACTAGAGTATTCTTACTTGTTGAATCTCTTTTCTCCCTTAATAATTTGCTATATTATATTTACCTAGTCTTTTGCCTTGCCTACCTAATGCATTATCCCAGTGGTACCTGCAAAGAGAACGCAAAAGGAAAGTCAAATAAGTAGGTTTAGAGTAGGTATCCAAAATACATATATAGTGGGAACGTTCTGGCTATATTTATATATTACATATTTTAAAGCTACTCTTGGCTGATAGTGGAAAGGAATTAAAGAATTGCATTCTTCATCATCAAACTAGTCACAAAATGGTACAAAAATGAGGCAATCTTCTGTTTAATCTAATATTTTGTTTGTTTTTGAAGCCGTGAACCTGCGAACCCAAGCATTTGTCACGTTAAAAGTGTTTTAACTTTTCTTTGCCCGTTGTTTGAGGAAAATTTAATTTTCACTTTCCATTTAGGGACTGCGGCTGCTTGTTTACGACTAAATAAATATTTACCTGACGAATTTTTAATTTAAGGATTTTTTTGTGTGTGCGCTGAGACCACATCACACACACACATACACACTCGCACGCCCAATAAACATTTGCGTAACGCCTCCTAACCAAGAAAAACTAAATGAAAACAAAAATATTATATTACCGACTTGGAGATACTCTACCCAAGTCTGAAGTAGAAAAACTCATCCAAAGTATGATCTGAATTTTATCTGTAAATGGAATAGAAGAATCAATATAACAAATAATATCGCTGAAATCGATGAGTTTATTCGAACAAACAGATGATAAGTAGATGGACACGGCTTGAAGGACTCGTCTGTTGATGCTTATTAACAATATATTTACTATTTTGGGTCTGAGATGCTTTTTTTTGCATTATATATACAATTTCAGTAATTTATTATTTATTTTTTTTCGCTTTTTTGATTAAAAAACGGTTTACGACTTCTAAAACATTTTCAAAGCCTTGTTTACTTTTTACCCTTTACTTTTTATTAATTTTCACATGCAGTTGCCAAAGTTTGTATCCCTATTGAATTCTTTCATCAGCATGAAAGGTCTGTTGACACTTGTGGATTTAAAAAACCATGAACTTCAGAATGCTCGACCATCTACCCTTTCTTTTCATTTATAAACAAAATCCAATTTGAATGGCTCTGTTTTAAGTATTAGTTTTTTCGCTGTTGAAATCAGATTAAGTGTTAATGGTTATGTTCATGCAGTGCCTTAATTTGCATTCGATAAACTACCTCCCACTTCAATAGGGCCAGTTGGCCGTCAGGTTCATCAACGTGAGCTCATTGCCAAGTAAACAACCTGAAAAGAAATTTTAACGGAAATGTGTTTACATCGGGTAGAACATCAACAGAACAAAATTCAGGCAGCTTCCATTACTTTCTGTTGCCCCGAATCCCCTTAAAATAGCAACAATTTAATTGAGAATTAATGGCATATTTTTAGCAGCTGTTTTTCGAATTAAGTTGGCTATAAACGGAAGCCACTTGCAGAATGACAAAACTTTTGGGTATTTTGGGCAACAAAGCATATCTACGAATTTGAGTACGAAACAGTGAATTCAGGCACACTACGTCTACTTTCAGCTATTTGTTATATGTTAGTATGAACTATATTTAAAATAATAACTAAATATTTTTAAATTAAATATGCATAGGTACTAGTTTCTTTCCGTTATAGACAGAATACCACACCTACCTGCTGTATCACCAGCGCTCAAAATGAACTCTAGAGAAACTATTAATTTTGTAAGCAAAAGTCAAATGAGCTAGAAAGGAAAACAGTCGTTCAAAGTGGAGAAATCAACACCAAAAAGTAATGTGCAAACAAAACAACGATAGACGAAACCATTCAAACAAAGGTAAATAAAAAGAGCAAAAATTTAAATAATTATGTAGGAATTGGAAAAGAGCCAGATAATTTAGTAGCTGAGCGAGAGACACGAAGTGGTCGTCTTTATTGAACTACGACATAGATAAATATAAAGATACACAGATACAGTACACGAGAGAGAGAGCGCAAGATCAGAGAGAGTTGCAAATGTGCAGAACATTCGGTGCCGGAGTCTCGTAAGATACACCCGCAGAATAATTCGCCAATTACTCGTTAAAGTTAAACACACAAACACAGTAGTCAAAGACATGTAGAATTAAGAATAATCAATAAATAATACTATAAACTATTAAAATTATAATCAACGTCGTCTCCGCGTATTTTTTGCATCACTGAGGAATATTAGGGACCACAATTATTCAACCCAGAATTCATTAACTTTCAGACAAGTCTGCATTTTACGAGTCCCTCTGATTGTTTGCTTGAACAGAATTTCAACGCCACAAAAGGTTGACAGTGCTATAACTTTAAATGTTTTTTGCAGAAAATAGAACAATGCATATCTTATGAGTGGTAAGGGTTAAGATGAAAAGAAATCAGTAAAGAATTTTTACCTTGGCTGTTTAAAAAAAACCTTTTTCATAGCAATCTTGTACATTTTTAAATGTGGTAAGCAAATCATCACTAGCTTTCCGGGCTTTAATTTCATTTTGTGATGTTTGGATTTTGTTTAACAATATTTAAATCCTTAAGACTTATGCTAAGCGGTTCCATCCTACACCGAGTCCATATCCACTTTAAGGTCTTTATAAGTCCAGCTTAGTTTTCATTTTAAATGAGCTGATTTTCATTACTCTTTCTGTTCCCACCTGTAAATCGATTATTCCCCTCCCTCAACACATCTCAGATGCAATGTTCAAAAGTTTATCAAAATGACTTTATGTTATAAAACTCTGTTTATCATTTTATTAATGACAGCTTTAATATATTATTCTTTGTCCCTGCCAAGCAGTTCTGTTATGTTTTACTCATTTTCTGTGTTATAAGAACTCTTCTCCCAGCAAGTTTCAATTATCAACACTCTAAAATTGGCTTAGTGAGCTATGCTTTACGGCCAGGACGTGAGTGAGATTAGCAACAAACGGAAGGGGCTACAATCAGTTGGCTGTACAAAGTTAAGAGAGTGTTCCAAAGAAGTACTTTCAATGTATGACAAGTTAATGGAAGTTGAACAGAAAACCAATCAGCAAACAGGGTGTTAATATGAAACATGAACAAATGTCAAAGCTTGTAAAGATATAATCCAACCAAACACATTAACTTTAAATTATTTTAGTTTGCTGCCTTTGAAAGACTTTTAAATAAAATAAAACTTAAGACTTGTCTTAGCTTTCACAATCATTACATTATATATAAGTACAAAGGAACTAAACACATAACTAATATAGTAACTTTATGGCTAATGAAAATTGCCTAACGACTATGCCAGCCAACCGAAACTAAGGCAAAAACTTTATTGAAATATAACTTGCTTCATTTTATGGGCCTATTAACAGAGTTTTGTAGTGGCCATCCAGGAAACCACAACGAAGGCAGGTCAAGCGGCAAATAGCAAACGAAACTTAAACGGAAAAAACATATAGAAAATAAGCCCTCAAACAGCCGGGACAACACACTCATATCCCTAGTTGACCGTAAAAATTTTAAGTACGCTGAAGTGGCAGCTGAATACAGAAACAAAAAAATATATATAAAATACAGCACAGAGCGTAAAGAAACAATATGAAAACTGCAACACAACAAATTGCAGAAACTTTTGTAATTGGGCAGTGCGAGGAGACAAATTTTGTCTTTGCTGTAGAGTAAAGAAGCCGGATAAAAGACAAGCGACTGCGATATACTCTTTTTTTCGCCTCTTTGCGGAGTCAGTGGGCGAGGCAATTGAATTTCTGCTCAAATCTTTAAAGTTTTGCCATCAATTAAAATTTGGTTGGGCCTGTTCTACAGGTTTGGGAGAAACAAACATTGCTTGATTGCAAGGGCGGGGGTGGGCGTGGCAAAAATATTTTTATCCAATCTATTAAATAGGGCAACAGAATTCAACCTGCAAAATTTGGTGATTCTAGCTAAAGGGGTGGGGGAGATACAGACTTTGATAATTTGTGGGGGCGGGGGTGGGCGTGGCCGAATTTTTTTTTCCCAGATCAATGAAGGATGTGATAAGTAGCCCTTGTGCCAAATTTGGTTACTCTAGCTATAAAACTGTGGAAGATATAGGTTTTTGCGGTTTGTGGGGGAAGGGGTGGGGGTGGGGGGGAGATCTTGACACTTTGTCTGCCTATGGTATATACCAACATGTATACCGAGTTTGGTTGCTCTAGCTTCAAAACTGTGGAAAAAACCTGCGTTCATACGGACAGACGGACAGACGGACATTTCACAAACCCAATATACTCTTTTTTTTTCAAAAAAGTTAAAAAAAGAGTATAACAAGTAAAAACGTTGCAGTCGGGCTCACCCAACTGCGATTTACTCTGTTTTCTGTACGTATATTAAATTTAATTCTTTTAAAGACTACTTATACATGAATGAATGAATGAATATCTTTGAAATCAAATCAATCAGATGTGCTGCTCACAATCTACAACTTGCTGTCAAAGATTTTTTGAAAAATTGACACTTTGTCTGACTATGGTATATACCAACATGTATGCCAAGTTTGGATGCTCTAGCTTCAAAACTGTAGAAAAAAACTGCGTTCATACGGACAGACAGACGGACGGACGGACGGACAGACGGACGGACGGACGGACATTTCACAAACCCAATATACTCTTTTTTTCCATTTTGGAAAACAAAGTATAACAAGCAAGAACGTTGCAGTAGGATACACCCGACTGTGATATACTGTTTTTTCGCCTCTTTGTGGAGTCAGAAGTGAACGCGGCAAACTTTGTCTGCCTATGGTATTTATCAACATGTATACCAAGTTTGGTGGAAAAAAACTGAGTTCATACGGACGGACGGACAGACGAAAAGACGGACGGACGGACGGACGGACACTTCACAAACCGAATATACTCTATTTAAAAGAAAAAAAACTAAAAAAGAGCATAATTACATTTGCTACAGTTTGTTTATGTTTTTGTTTTTGGCTTGAGCGGCGTGCAAAAAACAAATGGGAAAACTTGCTGAACATGCAACACCGAGAAAAGGCTACAGACCCAGGCAAGAGTACATATAAAGCAGTCCTGCCACAACTATGTGTAGCTTGATGTTGTTTTTAAATGTAGATTTTAAGCTTCATCATACTCAAATTTTGGTCTCCTCTTACCTCTATCAGCTAACCATATCATTAATCATTTCTGGTTGGCAGCTGATTCTCTGGTTTGTTTGAAGTGGTCAGGCAAAATGAACTTGTTAGAGAATGTCTGGTTAGTGGACTCTGCTTACTCGTAAAGTGAGACAAATGGCACATAAGTGTTGTGGAAATTAAGAAGAGTTAATGTTTGTTTCATATGTGAAAGCAAAGAGCTTCTTCCTCAACTAAAGTGCAATCAAAAGGAGAAAACATTGGGGAACATTATAACAAGCTATCAATGGCAGATAAAAGAATCGACTGCGATTTAGAATTATGTATGTGCTCTTATTCTCTACTATTTGTGTATAGGAATAATGGGAACAGCAAGAAACTAAGAAGGGTAAAATGTATTCAATTGGGTCGCCCTTGCTTTAAAGATTGCGGAAAAATCGATAAAAGGCAATGGAATCGACTGCTGTTTAGACTTTAAGAAAGAGCTGCAAATAAATATGTTAACATTTTAACATAGGTACATATTTTGTGTTATATTTTTAGCAAATATCTTAACAAATATCTTAGCAAACAATAAAATTTAACGAAAGCTATCAGCTATGTTTTCATGCGATAACTGATCTAGTTTAGTAATTTGTCTTTTAAGTTAGAGGGACTTTCAAAAGTCACATAAGGTCAAACGATTAACTTTTGAGAGCCTAAAATTTGTTTGCAATTTTCATAAAAACCTCTAGATAATAGAAAGGAAATCACGCAGGAAAGACTAAAGTGCATTTGGGTGAAGTCAATGGAATCCAATTGAATCAGTTGTGAGTTTTTTTTATGTGTGTTGTGATGGCAATTCAGTGGGTTATTCGGTTGTTTGTTGTTGTTGCTGGCATGCACAATTATGTTCCTGAATAACGATCAAAGTGATGAGAATAAAATGGCAATTGACGAGCACACACGGGCAGGAAACATCACGAACATGATACGTAATTTCCGGTGGTCATTTTTTGTGACCCTTTCAGTGGGAAAACAGCTCCATCTAAACTAATTGAAGACGCCAATAATGAGCTGGATTTTGAGGTACTCTATGACATTTAGGTGACAGGGAGATAAAAGCTTGGCGGGTACAGAGCCATGAGTAACAATGTTGCGACAACTTTGGCACTATTGTAGCTTACTAGAAAAATATTTGAAAACGCTAGAAACTATCATAAAATGCTTTAATTTTGAGATTTTTCCTCAAACACTGATAAATTCATAGAGATTGACAATGAATTCATTCTCTCTACCTATGGATTTCTTTGATAAATTTCGCAGCAAATCAGCCTCTTCTATTCTTTGGTGTGCTGACCTGTACATGTCCTGGTGACCTAACAAACTCACAAGCTGACAAACTCACAAGCTGGCAAACCCAAATACAAATGTCATGGACATCCCCCATTTGGCTTTTCGTTCCTGATCAAAACGAGTGCTCCAATAGAATTGAAGGTTAAACACGTAAAATTGAAGTAAGCCATACATTGCAGCAAGTTCCATGCAACATTTTTTTTTAAATATTGTTGACATATAAATAAATCTGCGTTTAAGGATGTTTCTTTGGCCGTGGTACAGTTTTCAGTCTTCCCAGGGCTAACTACAGAACATTTGTAAGTGCTGAGACAACACGGGATCAGAGGGAGTAACTCCCAGCCATAAGGGGAGATCATTGACCATGCGAGATTTTAAAGGGTATCAAAGGCTGAAATGGAGAGATTTGGACCCAGGAGATACTAAAACCACATGTGTAGAAACCATATACATATATCGGGTATAAGCCACATGTACTACAGAACACACGGAAACCCACCACTTCGAATAACGAAACTGCCGGACGGTCTATTTAATCTACACAGGGAAATGAACTAATATATTCGTTGGACCCCGCAGGTTGTAAATTGAATAAGAATAAAGAAAAGTTATTGAAGTACGTGTATTTATACCTTGTTTAATTCTTTTTAAACTGATTTGTACAAACTTAGCACTTATAATTTTCATTGGTTGGTTTCTCAAACTGTGCCACGCTGCGATCCTCGAACGACTGTCCAACGCTTTCGTTTTCAAACTCTCTCGAGCCTGTGGCCGACTTATGCTGCAGTCGGCGTCGCTGACTGTGTCGATCGTCTACGTGCCAAAACTCTTTCTCATTAGCCACAGGCGCCAGGCGTTGCGCTCGCATCTGTTCATTTTATGGCACGCGTTTTTTCATATTTGTTGGGCGCAACAACAGTTAACTCCTTCTCTTGCGCTTATGTTCAGCCGTGCGGCTGTGCTCAAGTTGATATTTCTCGGTCGCCGACACTGCTTCTCTGTTGTTTACACTGACGCAGGGCTATGCAGCTGCATTCGATCGCACGCACCGCTACTTTGTGGCTGTTGTCTGTTTCTATTGCGTCGTTGATCTATTGTCCACGCTTGCGTTGTTCGTTGACTTTCTTTTGTTCTCTTAACCTATCTCTTTTTTAAATAACAAACCCGGCTAGATTTAGCTTAAAAGCTCTGCGTTTATAAAAATATAAACCAAATATTAAAACTAGGAAATTCCAAAAAATACGAAAAATAAATAATGCAGCGTGGTGTGTCACAAACGTTTGTTATTCTCAGTGCATTTTTAGAAAAATATACAACACGCATAAGCAAATATAATCACGTTAGGGAAACGAAAAAAAAACCCTGGTCTTGGCCAACAGTAAATGTTTAAGGAAACTTTGTGGGTCAAGCAAACAAAAACAAACACAAGCACGGCGTCGATTAGCCCAAGCAACACGTACTTAATTTTTATTGAATTGAACGCGGGGGAACAAGGTCTTACAAAGAATGAACAAAAGCAAAAGCAAAAACGAAGTCAGAAACTATTAACAAAGCAAACAACACAAACAAACTCAAACAAAAGATCCACACAAACTGTAGCATACAGGCAGGCGCACAACACACACACAAAGACTTTGACTCTTTGCAGAGACAATGTCCTAAGAAAACAGGAAACGCAAACAAAAAAGTTGAAGACAACGAAAAAATGAAATTAGTAGGCAACAGATGAGACTATTCGACTAAGCCACACTCTTCGAATTAGGAATTTAATAAGAATTTACAATTTCATGAGTAAACTAGTGTTGAATACATATAATAACAAGTAAGAACGTTGCAGTCGGATGGACCCGACTGCGATATACTCTTTTTTTCGTCTCTTTGCGGAGTCAGAAGTGGGCGTGGCAATTATATTTTTGCCCAAATCTTTCAAGTTTTGCCATCAATTTAAGTTTGGTTGGGCCCGTTCTACAAGTTTGGGAGAAACAAACTTTGGTCGATTGCAAGGGCGGAGGTGGGCGTGGCAAAATTATTTTTATCCAATCCATTTAATTGCAAAATTTGGTGATTCTAGCTAAAGGGGTGTGGGAGATACAGACTTTGCTCATTTGTGTGGGCGGAGGTGGGCGTGGCCAAATTTTCAAGAAAGTGATTAGTAGCCCTTGTGCAAAATTTGGTTACTCTAGCTCTAAAACTGTGGAAGATATAGTTTTTTGCGGTTTGTTGAGGAAGGGGTGGGGGTGGGGGGGAGATCTTGACACTTTGTCTGCCTATGGTATATACCAACATGTATACCAAGTTTGGTTGCTCTAGCTTCAAAACTGTGGAAAAAACCTGCGTTCATACAGACGGACAGACAGACGGACGGACGGACATTTCACAAACCCAATATACTCTTTTTTCCTTTTTTTTCAAAAAAGTTAAAAAAAGAGTATAAAAATCTAATATATTCAGCCTGTTGTGTCCTTTGAACTGAGTATTTCATGCTTAGTTAACACAATCCCAAAGCAATGTAAATCTGCAACATTTTGTTGAAATGTTGTTAGATTGCTCTTGCTTCCATTTGTGTTATGCAATGCCATATTTCTTGTGCTGCCTCAGAACTCCACATAGAGCATGTCGATTGCATCGTTATACTCATTTTTAATTTTTTTGATAAAAAAGAAAAAAGAGTATATTGGGTTTGTTAAATGTCCGTCTTTCCGTCCGTCCGTCTGTCCGTTTGTCTGTATGAACGCAGTTTTTTTCACAATTTTGAAGCTAGAGCAACCAAACTTGGTAAACATGTTGGTATAGACCGTAGGCAAAAAAAGTGTCAAGATACTCAGGGCAATCAGGGCAATGTTTAAGACTTTGAACTTTTGCTTTTCTCGTGATATGCTTTGCAGTGTTGTGTGCACTTTCTGAATTAATAAAAGTATTCGTAAAAAAAATCCTAAAAAGTTAAAAAATATTGCTTTTCAAAAAATGTTTGCATACACATACATAAACTTCGAACGATTCTTTTCGTCAAATTGGGCCATAGATGCTATTTTCAATAAGGGCACGACAGCGGCTATAAACCTGGTCAACCACAGCTCGAACTTTTCAGAATACCAAAGCTGCTTTTTCGAATGCTTTAATGCAGCTTTCTAAAAAAAAAAACAAGTAAGAACCTCGGATTCACCCGACTGCGATATATTCTTTTTTTTGCTTCTTTGCAGAGTTAGATGTGGGCGTGGCAATTGTAATTTTGCTCAAATCTTTCAAGTTTTGCCATCAATTAAAATTTAGTTGGGCCCGTTCTACAGGTTTGGGAGAAACAAACATTGCTCGATTGCAAGGGCGGGGGTGGGCGTGGCAAAATTTTTTTAATCCAATCTATTAAATAGGGCAACAGAATACAACCAGCAAACTTTGGTGATTCTAGCTAAAAGGGTGTGGGAGATACAGACTTTGCTCATTTGTCGGGGTAGGGGTCGGCTTGGTCAAATTTTTTTTTCAAAATTTGGTTACTCTAGCTATAAAACTGTGGCAGATATAAGTTTTTGCGGTTTTGTGGGAAAGGGTGAGGGTGGGGGGGTGATCTTGACACTTTGTCTGCCTATGGTATATACCAACAGGTGTACCAAGTTTGGTTGCTCTAGCTTCAAAACTGTGGAAAAAACTGCGTTCATATATACTCTTTTTTTATTTAAAAAAATTAAAAAAAGTGTATAAAAACAAGAACTATTCGAGCTTAAGTAATGCAGAATGAGAAATGTCCCAATTTGTTGAAGTATTGTCTTGAATTAAAACTGCTCGGCAATTTACATTAGTTGCAATCCTAGAAACCTAAATGGCATTAACAATTTGTAGACAACCATTTGCGTAGTTTGTCAACTGTTAAAAATGCGATATACTATGTAGGTGTTCAGACAGCGTATGTTTTCATGCTACAAAAACTGCCAATCGAAATTTAATTATTGACGCATGCAATTCTTGTTTTCTAAAGTCAAGAAATATTTCAATTGCATAACTGGTATATGTTGTGTTCCTTCATTAAGCCTTCATATGTCTAATACCTTACACAAAAACTAAATGCTGGTTTATAATTAAGCTCACTTTAAATGCAATAATTTGAAGTATGGCATTTATGTTCTAAGAACACGTGTGTCGATTAACATAATTAGATAAGAAAATTCAACACCCAACATGTCAAAGATTAAGCCCCCTCACAACTTGACAGATAAGCAGACAGTTATAACCAGAAAATGTAAAGGAAAGATTCCCATATTGTTTAAATATTTGCTTGGTGAAAGGAAAGACACTTGAAATGACAGGAAACACACAACGGTAAGCCCAAGCAAAGATATACCCCGAATGACAACCGCATCCACATTCTCAAAAAGAGCCACAAAAGCTGACTCATTCCCGGGATTATATTGTTATGCCTTTAACACACACTTAAGTCCGTGAACATAATCTCAGTATATTCAGAGAACTTTAATTTTCACACGCACACAACACACGCAATGGTATGTTGCTATCTTGAATTCCCTCAGAGTCCATGTGTGGTTAGTTTTAAGATGAATACAACAAATTAATTGCCCTTTTGGATAAACTCTTCTTTAATGCATTTTCTCTTTCTGGCATTCACATTATTTGCTTTGTCGTTGAAAACTTTTCATTTTGTTTGGCAGTTTTGGTGCCTTAGGGAAATGTGGGACAACACCTGCCCGAAGGGTATTCTGTTGGTCTTTCAACTGTGTCAGACCCTTTTGTCCTTGCACACACACAAACGTACATAGACAATTCGAACTTCACATGGGTCCCTGCCTCAGTTCTTCAATTTGTCATGCAGTCGCCACTAGAGAAACTCGAGTTTAAAGTATGTTTTATTCTGCATAGAGAACTTTGCTTCTGGGTGCCCTGTGGTCGTGGCGTTTCTTATGTGCTAATTGCAATCTAGTTATTCATGGAATTAGTTAAAAAACAAGTAAGAACGTTGCAGTCGGATGCACGCGAGTGCGATCTACTCTTTTTTCGCCTCTTTGTGGAGTCAGTGGGCGTGGCAATTGAATTCTGCTCAAATCTTTCTAGGTTTTTGCGGTTTGTGGGGGAAGGGGGTGGGGGTGGGGGGGAGATCTTGACACTTTGTCTGCCTATGATATATACCAACATGTATACCAAGTTTGGTTGCTCTTGCTTCAAAACTGTGGAAAAAACCTGCGTTCATAGAGACAGACGGACATTTCACAAACCCAATATACTCTTTTTTCCTTTTTAAAAAAAAAACAAGTAAGAATACTCTAGTCGAGTGTGCCCGACTACGAGACTCCCTGCTCCCAACTTGCATTTCAAGCAGTTCAGCGGCAACACAAGCAAGCAGTGCACTTAACTCGTAAACTACTTGTCAAACTGTTGTTGCTGCCTGCTGATACGGGGGAAATAAATTCTTCCATAACTTTGGTGCTATTTATCCGATCGTGTTGATTTACACATCCGAAAGACATTGATTAAACATACATGTGTACCAAAAATTAAAGCTTTATATTTAAAATTGTGGCTGTGGGAGTCTTTTGCGATTTGCGGGGGGTGCGGGAGATGCATCCGAAATTTGAAATAAACTTGATCTGCGTATGGTATACAGGAACCTGCATGCCAAATTTGGTGTCTCTAGCTCTTGTAGTCTCCAAGATCTGTGTGTTCATACGGACAGACGGACAGACAGACAGACAGACGGACATGGCTAGTTCGTCTCGGCTGTTGATCCTGATCAAGAATATATAAAGTTTATATAGTCGGAAATGCCTCCTTCTGTATGTTACACCTATTTGCAGTACTTTATAACTCCCTTTTTCCCATTTTTAATGGGAACAGGGAGTAAAAAATTAAAATAAGAGTATAATTAGATTGCTGCGAAACTTGGAAATGTCAATTTCCTTGTTGTTATTGCTTCAAGTAAAGTTATACTTTCAATCACAATTTTACTGGCCAGAGAGAGTTTTGCAAGGAAAGACGAACGTTGCACCCGAAAAGGATACTTTAATACTTTTATAAGCCTAGCCAACTGTCATTTTTGAGTGCACTCCCTTTTCTCTCTTTGCTGCTAAGCTGATTTGAATAAGGTTCAATCAGCAAACTACAAAACCCTTTTACTCTGCATTCCCATTTAAAATGGAAAAATGGCAGGAGGCATTTCCGACTACGTAAACTATACATATTCTTGATCAGGATCAACAGCCAAGACGAACTAGCCATGTCCGTCTGTCTGTCTGTATGAACGCACAGATCTCGGAGACTATAAGAACTAGAGACACCAAACTTGGCATGCAGGTTCCTGTATACCATACGCAGATCAAGTTTATTTAAAATTTCGGAAGAATTGGGGAAACCCAGGAAAACCCAATTCCACCAATAATGTTAAAGATTAGTAGGCAAAATTCTGTAAAAATTATTCAAACTATGCCATAAGCCTTTTACATTTCCATGCTTTTGTCATATTCTTTTTCCAAATTAATAAAATACGAAACCCACATTTCGTTTCTTTTTTAAATTCGCATATATCGAATGAACCCACATTGTTTGCTGAGGTACGTTTCCCACGGCAATTATCGCAAATACCAGCAAAATTTGATTATCGTCGTCGTGTGTATCCTGGGAATGTCCAGGTCATTCCGTAATTGGAATGTGTTCAGCTTGCAACGCGGATCTGCCCACATGTCGCATTGTTGATTTATGGCTACAGACAAATTACACAGTTAGACAGCCATACAAGAGAGTGCGTGCTTCAGAGAACCACATTCGCAAAGCATCATGTTGCTGCGTGGTATTCGTGGTTTTGGCAGTAGTTTTGCTAGTTGTTCCTGCTAGCTGCATTCATTTGTTCACCTGCAGAAATATTTCACGTGTTATGAGCAACTCTGGTTGGGGACTAAGCTGATGTAATGACCCTGAATCGCACAACGGCAGCTGATTTGGTATCCAATTCAGGAGACCAAAATGATTGAAAAAATTGGTTAAAGGGCTTAACTAATGGTAAGCATGGCAATAAACCAATAACAAAAATTCTCCCATACACAGACACACACACACACACATGCAACTCTAGTTAAGTCCCTGAAATAACTCTAACGTACTCTTTAATGTCCTCCCTTCATGTGGGTGGGCAGTTCCCAGAAGGGAGTCGCTTGCGTGGCTTTAAACACTCTCAGAGTGTGCGTACATTAAACGTTTTCTGTAAATAGCCCAAAGAGCATAGAGCATGGTCCATAAATACCCATTTTGGGGATAGTAAGTAGTAGACAGGATATAGTTAATTGATTTTCATGGTGTATTAAAAAAGAAGAAGTAATAAATGTGAAATAATTCTATGAAATTTTAAATCATTAGTATCGTAGATTGTCGTTAAATTGCAAGTTTCAATTAAGAATACATTCCATAATTAACATTTTTACTCCCTGTTACCATTAAAACTAGGAAACAAGGAGTATTAATGCACTGCAAATGCATGTAACAGGCAGAAGGAGTAGTCTCGAAAAGTCTTTAATCAAGACTCTTGATCATAATCATCAGCCGAGTCGATTTAGCCATGTCCGTTACAGACTATAAGAGCCAGATACAGCTGTATGTTATACGCAGATCAAGTTTATTTCAAATTTCGAATAAATCATTCGACTTTAGCATTAACCAGCAAGGCAAATTTTGTTAACAGCTTCTACGCTAAAATTTCTCTAAATGTATCTATCACTCCAAATTGAATCAAATGTTATCTACAGGTGATAGTTGTGTAAGCTCATTAATGAGAAACGCAAATTATAAATTTAATGTTATAAATACATCTGACAAAAGCTTCTCAGTCATCTACTTTATCAACTCTTTCCTGAGGCAATTTAAAAGCAGCTTTAGGAATTTATGGTCTACCATTAAAAAGTCAGCGTTGTGAGGTTAATTTTTGGTGGAGTTTGTTGGGCTGACTTTTTGTTCTTCGAGTGCTTTGTCATTTTTAATGGAAAGCATTAAACCATTTACTTTTTTTTCTGTGAGACAGGCAAGTTAGACAAAACGTTGACACTAAAGGTAAGAGTAAACCGTTTCACACACTAAAATATAACAAACAACACATTGAAGTCGATTAAAAATTGTAATTACAGTGGATGACAATCAGGTTGAGAGTCGCCATGAGGCACACATAGAAAAAGAACAATAACAGTACCATAAATGTTTTTAGATAGATAGACATCACAACTGCTAATCGATAAACTATTATTGGTCGTGGAATTTAAATCTGTTCAATTTAAATCAATCGGAAATTGATTAATTGAAGTGAGTGATATTACACTTGCCTCATTCAATTGCATGGGTGGCGATATGTCATGGCCTGCAACGTGTTTGCTTGATTCATATTTGATTTTTCCCTTAGCAAATGTTTTTCAAACGGCGTCGTTTGTTTTTATAGCCCCACGTCCCACATTTGACATTGATATTGATCGTGTTTGCTAGTCAGGAAATTGGCAGGAACATGGCAGGCGGTTGTAATTGAATGCAAATGTGTGGATTAATTGAATTTCTTATAGCTCATAAAAAGTGAAACATAATGTTGTAGTCTTTATATAAGTTATTAAACTGGAAATTTTCCTGTATGAGTTAACATTATGTGGGACGTATACATAGTGGAACCTGCTTCAAAGCTCTGCTACTATTTAGATAGCATGCAATGCGATCACATAACATTTGTACTCACATTTGTGACCTCCTCTCTCACTCTGTGTGCAATTACTTTGCTATCTATAGTGCGTACTATATGTGTGTGTGAAGCATGTCTAGTACACCTTAAATACTTATGTGTGAAAGACAACAACTTTGTCTGCTCTCATTGTCATTTCATTTTAGGGACTGTCTCACTTGGTAAACATTCGTGCTTTTTAGGCTTATTTTCTTAATTGTTTATTCGTTTTCCATTATTATCGTAGCTGCTAAACTTTTTGTATAAAAATCAAAATTAACGCGAAAATTAAAAGGCTATTTAAACTACAAACTCGAGAATAATAAGTCATCGAGGCTGAAATACTTACTTGTCCGTTTCGTGTGTAGATTAAACCAAATAATTGACGTCGATACTTTAATCTTTAGCCAGCTGATCTCATTAATCCATTTCTATTTGTTAAGCTGATTATAAAACAGGTCGCTAAAATTGGGTTCACTTTAACTAGTAAAATGTTTTATATATTGTTATGTATGTTATTAAAATATAATTGCATTTTGTACCAAAAACACATGGAGTAGACTAACTTAATTTAAAGGCTATGTTATTTTTCCAAATTATGCCATGTGGCAGAAACACTAAACTCAAAGTGGTAAGTGGGTTAAATTTACATGCGCTGTGGGTCAGAAGCTTTTCAATGCTCAACCGTCGGGAAACCGTCTCGATGTTAGGCAGCAATAATTGAATTGTAAACGAGAGAGAGTCACGAAATGGCAACAGCTTGAACACTAACAACAATGCATGCAACGTCTGCTTATGTCAGCACATGTGTAAAGTTTTAACCAGTTTGCTCCCAATAACGGACTTACAATGCACTGACAATTAATTTATCCTTTTACCTCCAATTTTTAGGCTCAAACGAGCAATTGCAGCTGGTGCAACCAAACTTGGTATACATGTTTATATATACTACTAGCATTTCCCGGCGTGCGGTGCTACGCCCCGTATAAAATCATATTCGCACGAAAATTTAACAAAAACTCAACTTTTTGCTACCCACTTTCCACCCGGAAATGTGAATTTTTTCGGAAAATTGGTATGCAGTTATTAATGAATTTTTATATTGATCTTTGAAAATGAGTTTGAAGCAAATCGCACAAAAACTCAACTTTGGCATTTTTGTCGTCCACTTTCCACCCGGAAATGTGAATTTTCCGGAAAATTGGTATGCAGCTTTTAATGAATTTTCATATTGATCTTTGCAAATGAGTTTGGAACAAATCGCATAAGAACTCAACTTTAGCCCTGCTTACCACCCACTTTAAACCCGGGAATGTGAATTTTCCGAAAAGTTGGTATGCAGTTTTAAATGAATTTTCATATAGATCTTTGAAAATGAGTTTGTAGCAAATCGCATAAGAACTCAACTTTCGCCCTATTTACCACCCACTTTCCACCCAGGGGGGTGAATTTTCCGGAAAATTGGTATGCAGTTTTAAATGAATTTTCATATAGATCTTCGAAAATGAGTTTGAAGCAAATCGCATAAAAACTCAACTTTCGCCTTATTTACCACCCACTTTCCACCCAGGTGAGTGAATTTTCTGGAAAATCGGTATGCAGTTTAAGTGAATTTTCATATAGATCTTGAAAATGAGTTTGCAGCAAATCGCATAAAAACTCAACTTTCGCCTTATTTACCACCCACTTTCCACCCAGGTGGGTGAATTTTCCGGAAAATTGGTATGCAGTTTTAAATGAATTTTCATATAGATCTTTGAAAATGAAATTGAAGCAAATCGCATGAAAACTCAACTTTCGCCCTATTTACCACCCACTTTCCACCCAGGGGGTGAACTTTCCGGAAAATTGCTATGCAGTTTTAAATGAATTTTCATATAGATCTTCGAAAATGAGTTTGAAGCAAATCGCATAAAAACTCAACTTTCGCCTTATTTACCACCCACTTTCCACCCAGGTGAGTGAATTTTCTGGAAAATCGGTATGCAGTTTAAGTGAATTTTCATATAGATCTTGAAAATGAGTTTGCAGCAAATCGCATAAAAACTCAACTTTCGCCTTATTTACCACCCACTTTCCACCCAGGTGGGTGAATTTTCCGGAAAATTGGTATGCAGTTTTAAATGAATTTTCAAATAGATCTTTGAAAATGAGTTTGAAGCAAATCGCATAGGAACTCAACTTTCGCCCTATTTGCCACCCACTTTCCCCCATACAACCTTGACTACCCATTTTCCACCCAGGGGGGGAAATTTTCCGGAAAATTGGTATGAAGTCATAAATTATTTTTTATATAGATACTTGAAATAAAGTTTGAAGCTGATCAGATGATAAGCAAAAAAGTTGCATACAACGGTTTTCCGCGAATTTTCCACGTTTTCCGACCGAATTTTCCAAGCTCCGGTCTTAGTGCTCACTTTCGGTATATGAATAAGCTATTGTGAAAATTTCAGCCATCTAGATTTTATGGTTTGGGCCCTGCGTTGATTGCCAATCGCCAATTACCAATCGCCAGTGAGGACAAACTCGTTTATATACATACTAGCATTTCCCGGCGTGCGGTGCTACGCCCCGTATAAAATCATATTCGCACAAAAATGTAACTTCCTTCAACCTTTACCAACAGTTTTCTACCCAACAGGGTAAATTTTCCAGTAGCAGTTTTAACCTACTTTTTACCTACTTTCCACCCGGGAATGTAAATGGTATGCAGTTTTTAATGAATTTTCATATTGATCTTTGCAAATGAGTAAGGAATAAATCGTAAATGAACTCAACTTTCGCCTTTTTACCACCCACTTTCCACCCGCGAGTGCGAATTTTCCGGAAAATTGGTATGCAGTCTTAAATGCATTTTCATATTGATCTTTGAAAATGAGTTTGCAGCAAATCGCATAAGAACTCAACTTTGGCCTTTTAACCACCCACTATCCAGCCGGGAATGTGAATTTTCCGGAAAATTGGTATGCAGTTTGAAATGAATTTTCATATAGATCTTTGAAAATGAGTTTGAAGCAAAAGTGCACAAAAACTCAACTTTCGCCCTACTTACCACCCACTTTCCACCCGGGAATGTGAATTTTCCGGAAAATTGGTATGCAGTTTTAAATGAATTTTCAAATAGATCTTTGAAAATGAGTTTGAAGCAAATCGCATGAAAACTCAACTTTCGCCCTATTTACCACCCACTTTCCACCCAGGGGGGTGAATTTTCCGGAAAATTGGTATGCAGTTTTAAATGAATTTTCATGAAGATCTTTGAAAATGAGTTTGAAGCAAATCGCATAAGAACTCAACTTTGGCCTTTTAACCACCCACTATCCAGCCGGGAATGTGAATTTTCCGGAAAATTGGTATGCAGTTTGAAATGAATTTTCATATAGATCTTTGAAAATGAGTTTGAAGCAAAAGTGCACAAAAACTCAACTTTCGCCCTACTTACCACCCACTTTCCACCCGGGAATGTGAATTTTCCGGAAAATTGGTATGCAGTTTTAAATGAATTTTCAAATAGATCTTTGAAAATGAGTTTGAAGCAAATCGCATGAAAACTCAATTTTGGCCTTTTAACCACCCACTTTCAACCCAGGGGGGTGAATTTTCCGGAAAATTGATATGCAGTCTTAAACGAATTTTCATATAGATCTTTGAAAATGAGTTTGAAGCAAATCGCATAAAAACTCAACTTTCGCCCACACAACCTTGACTAGCCATTTTCCACCCAGGGGGGAAATTATCCGGAAAATTGGTATGCAGTCATAAATTATTTTTTATATAGACTACTAAAAAATTACGCTGCTGTTGTGCTGTTAAAGAATATATCAGCTGTTTACAGAAGCCAGAAGAAGAAAACATAAACAAAACAAAAGTGAAATTATATTTATAATGGATACGCAGTAAGTACATAAATAGATATGCATATGAATATAGATCAATATAGTGAAATTTATTTAATTAATAACATTAAAGGGAACTTGTATTGTTTCAACTGAATGTTGCAAAAAATGGCAACCACCTGCTTGGAACACCAAACTCTCGATTATTTTATTATTGTCTTATCTCTTCATTTGAAAAGGCAAGCAGGCGCCGCTTTTGTATATTTTGCTCACTCATTTTGCTCATCTTCTTATTGTTTTACGAACTCAACTCTAAACAAGTAAGAACGTTACAGTCGGATGCACCCGACTGCGATATACTCTTTTTTTCGCCTCTTTGCGGAGTCAGTGGATGTGGCAATTGAGTTTCTGCTCAAATCTTTCAAGTTTTGCCATCAATTAAAATTTGGTTGGGCCAGTTCTACAGGTTTGGGAGAAACAAACATTGCTTGATTGCAAGGGCGGGGGTGGGCGTTGCAAAAATATTTTTATCCACTCTATTAAATAGGGCAACAGAATTCAATTTGCAAAATTTTGTGATTCTTGCTAAAGGGGTGGGGGAGATACAGACTTTGCTTGTTTGCCAGATCAATGAAGCATGAGATAAGTAGCCCTTGTGCCAAATTTGGTTACTCTAGCTATAAAACTGTCGAAGATATAGGTTTTTGCGGTTTTGTGGGAAAGGGTGAGGGTGGCGGGGAGATCTTGACACTTTGTCTGCCTATGGTATATATCAACATGTATACCAAGTTTGGTTGCTCCAGCTTCAAAACTGTGGAAAAAACCTGCGTTCATACAGACGAACAGACGGACATTTCACAAACCCAATATATTCTTTTTTCCTTTTTTTTTTTTTAAAAACTATAAAAAGAGTATAAACATGATTTCTGCGTGAAATGTTATCTTAACAGCTCTGTTAAGCATAACGTAATTGACAACATAACGTATTGATTACGCGCCCTTTGTACGCGTCGAGTAAAAACCACTTATGGAATGAATTCCGCGCACAAATTACACAGCTGTTTATACTCTGTTTTCAAAAATGGAAAAAAAGAGTATATTGCGCTTGTGAAATGTCCGTCTGTATACCATAGGCAGACAAAGTGTCAAGATTTCCCCCCCCCACCCCTTCCTCCACAAACCGCAAAAATTTATATCTTCTGCAGTTTTGCAGCTAGACTCACCAAATTTGGCATAAAGACTACTGATGACATCCTCGACCGATCTGTAAAAAAAAAATGCCACGCCCACTATCGCCCCTGCAAATGACCAAAATCTGTATCTCCTCCACCCTTATAGCTAGAAACTAAACTAGTATTAAATTTTGCAGTATGAATACTTTTGATCTCATCGATAGTTTGGAGAAAAAAAATTTTGACACGCCCACCCCCGCCCCAGTAAATTTAAAAATTAAATTTTATAGTTCGTAGCATATATATATAAGTAGTCTTTAAAATAATTTAATTTAATATACTTACAGAAAGGATATTTAATTATAAGAAATTCGTCGTCGTTGTTTCACTGTCGCGTCTTCACCGTCGTCTTGTTGTCGCTCTCTCAGCCACACAGGCAGAACACACAACTTGCACCTTCAACGAGCAAACACCAACTCTGCCGCCGTCGTGCAGCAATTCGCTCGCGTTGACCGTCGTCTTTGCGAATTCGCCATCCTTTTTATCGTCGTTATCATCGTTTGTCATCGTTATCGTCGTCTAGGGATCAGCTGTTTCAAACTAGTGGGATTTGGGTAAATAGCCAAAAACCAAACCCACATTCGGCCATTCTGACTAAGCATTCGGCCCGAATGCTTCTTCGTCATCGTTGCCAACCAACCATGGCTTCATGTGCTCTGCGCACGTTGCAGAATTCTTCGCTCCATCGCCGTTGCCTACTTTTTGGACATCATAGGCGTTGTTGTATTTCACCTTTACAAGTTTGTAGGGCCCTAAAAACTTAGGCTTCAGCTTTAGGCCACTACCAAACTGTCTGCGTTGAATGGCGATTAGGTCGCCAACATCATATCGCCTCGGTTGTTTGCGTCGAAGATTGTACGCCTTCTTGTTCTCGTTCTGCAGTTTCAGTATCTGCGTCTTTGCCTTCGCTCGTAACTCGCTGCGTCCATCGTTGAAAACTGCCACCGCTTCTTCGTTTATCAAATCTCGTGTTTGATGATCGTCTCTGGTTCTCATTTCGACACCAACCAGTAGCTCAAAAGGCGTCGTGTCAATGCTTCAGGTAACGTGGAGTTGATCGCCTGCTGCACACTGTTGACATGGCGATACCATTTTGTGGGGTCATCGACACTTAGCTTTGAGAGCACTGAAATGATAATAGAATTTAGTCGCTCAACTTGTTCATTTACCCTTGGTTAGCCAGTAGTCGTCTTCACTAGCTTTATTCCCTCGTCGTCGCAATATTTTTTAGAAAGTCCTGCGATGTAAAAGCCGATCCTCTATCCGAAACTATGTAAGCTTCATAATCACCTCGTTTTTAGTGGTCGACATCGTTGGATAGAGCCAACAGAATTTCGTAAACGAATCGACTACATCCCAAATATGTTTGTAGTCCTTCTGAGCCGACTCGAGCGGACCCAAATGGAATGCAGCACTCGATATATTTTTTAATCTTATCTTCAACATGTGGAATAAAAAATTCTCGGCAAATTAACTTTTTAGTCTTCTTAGCAGCGAAATGACCTCTGTCATGGGCACTGCTGATGATTCGTTTTTGCACTTCGTTCGGAACTACTACTAGCACTTCGTCGTCTACAAGTTTGTACAGCTACCTTAAAAAGTAGTCTTCGTATGCTTTGTTTTCATAGCTTAAAACTTCTCTTATGGCTCTCATCTTCTCGTCGCGTGCCTGCGCATCTTTCAGAGCAATACTTATTCTATCTTTTATTAGCATCACTGGATACCGACTGAGAGCATCAACATGCTTCATTCATACGCCAGACCGATGTTCGACTGTATAGTTGTAGTCCTGCAGAAAAAGAATCCAGCGAGCCACCCTGGTGCATAAACTTTGTTTTTCTAAAGTTTTCGTAAAAGCGTTGCGGTCAGTTACCAGTTTAAAATGAATGCCTAGCAAATACACCCAAAACTTAGTTAAAGCTTCGATGACTAGCTTTTATGGTTTGGGCCCTGCGTTGATTGCCAATCGCCAATTACCAATCGCCAGTGAGGACAAACTCTTTTATATATATAGATATACTACCATTTCCCGGCGTGCGGTGCTACGCTCCGTAAATATTTAAATTATGTTACCACTTCATGGTATGATAAAATTGATTCAATTTTATTTAAAACAGTTTCTCCTTTAAGCTGGCCTGGTCGTCCGATTAAAAAAATATGGTTTTATTTTAAAAATGTAATATATTTGTTATTTTATTTAATTTAACTTAATGTTGTCTAATAACAGTAGACGCGGGTAAAAATTAAAATGTACAGCAAGTAAAACTAAAATTAAAAATAGCTATAAATATTTAAAGTAGAAAACAAATTTTTTTATTAGGTTACAGGCGGAAATAACTTTAGATCAAAATCTGAGTTTGTCCTATTTAAAAACTTCTTGATATACAATATTATCATTAGGTTGCTCGGAGAACTCACTCTCGAACAGGTAACATAAAACATAAAACTGTCCATGAGAGAAGCAATCTTCTCTAACATCTAAACCTGCAAGTTTTAATGTTTGACCCTGTGATTTATTAATTGTTATGGCAAAACAAATTTGTATTGGAAACTGTATTCTTTTGAACTGGAATGGAAGATTGGGAGGTATTAATGGTACTTTGGGTATAAATACTGTCTCGCCTTTAGCACAGCCAGTAAATATTGTTGCTTCAATAACATGCTTGTGAAGAGCTTTAATTAGCAATCTTGTGCCATTGCATAGTTTGGGTGGACATACATTTCGCAGTAACATTACTGGTGTACCAATTTTAAGAGTTAAATTATGCTTTGATAATCCCGCTGGATTCATCGAATTTAAAAATTCGACACGATAGTGAACTGCGCCCTCAAGTTCTAAAACGGAATCGATTGATTTAAATGTTTCTGATTCACCAATTAATGATTAGCTATTAGCTATTTATAATAGTTGCTCTCTCATTTTTGGAGGTTAAAATTGCTCTCTCTGATAACCAATCTATTGATTTTGATGAGATATTTGAAATATCAGGAAATACATTAGAAGTAAGCTCTTCGAGATTTTTAGCAACTTTACCCAAACATGAAGGTATAGTTATGTTGCTTTCAATTTCTGGGTACACTCCGTCTCCTATATTGAGAAGAGTTTTAGCAAAATCACCAGCAGAAATATCATTGTTTAAATGTACTCGTATATTTTTTGTTAGTGCAAGGATTTGAATTTGGGGCCATAAAATTGAGGATTTCAAGCATGCATTTAATAAATCTGCTCTTGTGCCTTTCGGTACAACTGGAAGAGTTTGTCGGAAATCTCCTGCTAAAAGAAAAGTTATGCCTCCCATTAAGATGTTGTTATCACGAAAATCCTGTAGTGTTCTGTTTAAGGCCTCAAAAGCATTTTTATGGGCCATAGTGCATTCATCCCAAACAATTAACTTGCAATCTTTGAGAACTTTAGCCATATTGCATTGTTTTGAAATAGAGCAATTTGGTGTTTCTATATTTATTAAATCAAATGGAATTTCGAACGCAGAGTGCGCTGTTCGTCCTCCACTGAGTAATGTAGCCGCTATGTCAGAAGATTCCACAGCCAAAGCTATTTTCTGATTTTGTCGAACTTTTGCCAGCAACACATTCAATAAAAATGTTTTACCTGTACCACCAGGCGCATCTAAAAAGAATATATCCCTTTTTTCCGTTTCAACGCTTTTTAATACTTTATTGTACACATCATTTTGCTCATCAGTGAGCAAATGTTCATTATTATCAGCAACGATATCGTTGTTTTCATAATTCATTTCTCTAAGGTAATCTGCTTTTTGCAGTACTTCTGCAGATCTACATGGCTTAGGTAGTCCATAAGCTGTTAAACTTTGTCCGCCTATAGTTAATACTATGTCTTCAATAGAAATAAGACATTTATTAAATACTGGATCCAAAATATTTAAGTTAATGTTACTATCTGGTGGTAAATTTAATGCGTTTAGCATGTCTTCCGAAAAATTTATTTTGTATTTATTCCAAAGACTTAATGCATCGGCTATTTGACAAAACACTAACATTACTGCGAAAAGCTCTCGTAATTTTGTAGCAACTTGACATAGCGCAGCTTCTGCCAAAGTTAAGTCCCAGTGATTATCATCGTCGAGTAAGCCCCAGGCTTGGCATGCCAATTGGAATGTTTTATATCAAACACCATTAGCAGTTTTGAGATTCAAAAAGGAGGTAGGACCTCGTACCTCGTGTAGTAAAAGTCGCAAGTAATAACCCTCAATGTTATTTGGATGAATGGTGTAAACTCTACCGAAAGCTTGTTCTTTTTTCACACCGAGATAATTTGGTACATTGCAGCCACGTTTTCTTCTTTGAAACTGCTTATTGTCCCAAGTATAATAAGAAGGAATTTCAACATATAGTAGAGTTTTTGCAAATTCATCATGTTGACATAACTCAAAAAAGGCTAAGAGTGTTGTTTTTGGTGGGTTTTTCAGTTTTGTAGTCAAATGGTTGGGATCATTTGGTTTAAAATATATCCTCTGACCATTTTCTAAATGCACAGCCAAGTGTGTGATAGCCGGGAGTCGTTCATGTATAGGAAATGCAAGGATTCGCCAAACGGCTTCTGAACAATTTTCATACATTTGAACTTCATTTTTTTGGTCTTCAAAGGCAAATGACGCTTGATCACTTCCTTTAACATATTTGCAAATATATTTTATAGACTTCACTTAACTGCAGTACTCAACATTTATATGACCTTCAAATGTTCGTAAGAGTACACAATTATATGGCATAACCCAACGATTATCAATGGTGTGGCCATTTATTTTAATTGATATTCCACCATCATTTAAAGCTCTTCGCCTGTATTGAGGGTAACCGTCAATTCCTGTTATAGTTTCCTTCACTAATTGTCGAGGAAATCTTTTGGTACATTTGCCTGCTGTCATACATGGTGATTAAGAGTTACAACTACCGCAAGGACCATGAATCATATTAGTTTTTACGATTTCATATAGCAATGGATCCTTTACAGGATCTGGTATCTCTGCACATATAATTTTGTCTATTTGATCAGGGTTAATATGATTTTCTAACCAAAGTAATATATGAACATGCGGTAAACCGCGCTTTTGCCACTCTACGGTGTACATGAAACATTGAAGATTGCCAAATAAAGCACCCTTTGTTAATAATGACATTAATACTTTTACTTTCAAGTGGAAAACTCGAGCTATAATGTAATGACGGTCGTAAGATTTTTGACCTGGCAGTAAAGCGTTTTCCAAATCTTTCCATTTGGGATTGCATGTAAATGTTATAAACAGATTGTGACGAACGTGATGCCGAACATATGTCAGCTTGTGAATGAAGACGGTAGAATAACCATTTGAACAAGTTGACCAGCTTGAATATCTTGCTTTCCTATAGCATCTTGAAGGTGTAAATAATTATCTGCTCTACGCTTTGCTTGATTGTTTCGAATAAAATTAAGTCTTTCTGTTTCAATTTTAGCTTACATATCAACCAAGAACTGACTGAAAAGCGATTTGCAAGAAAGCAAATGATTAGCTTTAGGTTGCCGAACCATTATTCTATGACTATAAAAGCTTAATGCTGACACTGTCTTTGTTTACTGTTTCTTTGTGGTAGGGTCTCTCTGAGGTACATTCACAGAATAACCATCTCCACCATGGGGAAAAAGAAGTGGATATTGCAAAGCATCGTATGAACGGTGAGTTTTACAAATACGTTACCGTTCATCATTATGGCTTTCAAGAATAATATCTCTCGATTTAAATTGTTGACCAACTATTAGCAATGCAACTTCGCTAACTCGTGGTGCATTAAAACGACCAATATGAGCACCAGCTGTTGCTGTATCAGCATGTATAATCATTTTATAGTCAGTATTTTTGGGCATTTTTTCAAGGTTTATTTTTAGGTCTTTAATATAAGGTTAACGATATGTAACATTGACTGTAGCGCTTTTATTAAATCAAGTTTCACATCAGTGGCATTCTTGTACCTTAGTTTCGCTTCTCTGTCATCTTCCCCAACAAAATATATTTAAAGAAATTGTTCTTCCTTCTGTGGGAATGGCCAAAGACTACCAACTAAGTGATAAACTTGACCCAGCACTTTAAAGGTTGGCATAAAGCCATCATGTATAATTTTAGAACTACCAACTGAGGTCATTTGGAAACAATTATTATATTTTTTTATACGGCCCATGAAATGATTATGATTCGGATGACCACCTAATATAAGGCTTTTAAGTGGATCCGGTGAAATTTTAAGTGGAGAAAGTTGAACTTTTCCAGCTTTACAACACATGCCTAGAAGTTCATCTTTCCATTTGAAAGCATTGCAAAATTTGCATTTTATATTCATAGGACCAAGTTGCACAACTTTATCAGTGCAATATTCTATGCCGCAATCATACATTATGCCTGAATTTGCTTTTACTTTCCATGGAAGCAAACGTCTTTCGTTTCGTACTCCAGGATTTTTAAGATCATAAGATCTAGCTGCTTTTGTGTTTATTTCAGGCTTATTAGCTCGATATAATGTGTCGGAAATTTTGACATTTTTGTATACGATGCTCAGAGCGATATTTTTGCAATGCTTTAATATGAACATCTTGATTTTGGCTTTGGTACAGGATTGCTGCATCTCTGAGTTCTTCACGATGCTCAGAGCGATATGTTTGCATTGCTTTCATATTAACATCTTGATTTTGGCTTTGGTACAGGATTGCTGCATCTCTGAGTTCTTCACGATGCTCAGAGCGATATTTTTGCAATGCTTTACTATGAACATCTTGATTTTGGCTATGGTACAGGATTGCTGCATCTCTGAGTTCTTCACGATGCTCAGAGCGATATTTTTGCAATGCTTTAATATGAACATCTTGATTTTGGCTTTGGTACAGGATTGCTGCATCTCTGAGTTCTTCACGATGCTCAGAGCGATATGTTTGCATTGCTTTCATATTAACATCTTGATTCTGTGTCTGGTATATTTGTGCTGCAACTTTACGATCTTCACGATGTTCAGTTCGAAATTGTTGAGATGCAACTTTCATTTGCTTTTCTCTTGTTTTGTCAGAAAATCAAGCCCGTCATTTGATAGCTCTTTTTTTACTGACTGCTTCGGAATTATTATTTTGGGAAGCAGTGTCTAGAAGAGGCGATGTTGCGAAAGGGATGTATGCATCAAAGTGGCCATTTGTAAAATTTCCAGAAAAGCGTAGTCTTTTTACAGGGTTTGTTTCCATTCCATGTTTTGTAATTAAAATTCTATTTTGATATACTTCAAATCAAAATGGAAATAATTCAGCAGCTGCCATCAATTCACATGTGGCTCCGTAGGTGTCGTGCTTTATCATTTCACATTCATATTGTCTCATATCATTGTAAGTATTTCCTTCTGAATTGAAGGTATATATAGAAAAATCATGCCAATTATTAATAACATGAGCTACTATTTGCTGACGTAATATATTAGCAAAGTCTTCTTATCCTCTTAATAAAAACGAAATAGCTCTGAAGAGGCAAGACCCATCGCCTATTATATAAACAACTGAGTGAGGCACTATTACGCCATTAATTGTTAAATCTTCCATTGTCATTGCGGTCATAGGAAAGTTGAATTAGCTTTTTAGTCTTATTAATTAATACAGTCTATACACAATTTGTATATAACAAAGAAATATTGTTTTATGTGTCAAATAAGTAAAAGACTTCTCTATGTAACGTGTTATAAGCAACAACGTTAATAGGATCTATGCACTATTTGCACAGAATATAAACATATATTATTTTATATCTCAAATAAGTCAAGACAGACTTCTCTATATAACGTTTTGCAACGTCAATAGGATCTATGCACTATTTGCACAGAATATAAAGATATATTATATCTCAAATAAGTTAAGAAAGACTTCTCTATATAACGTATGTCTCAAACAAGTCAAATATGACTTCTCTATATAACGTTTTGTACGTAACAACGATATTAAGGATTATGAACAGTTTGTATGAAAAATACTTAATACTTCTTGCAAATTTTCTGTTTGTTTGTGTTTTACTCACTGTTCTGTTTCTTATTTTCTTATTTTAAATTTTTGTACTAAGCACATAGTCGTCACTTGGCTTATTTATTTATTAAATAAACCCAATTTCACTATTTCAAATACTGAAATAAAAACCTCAAATTTTATTTGTCCCGTAAAAGATTGCTACAGTTAAGCGAATGCGTCTTCGAAAAGTTTGCTTCTATTTGTAAGCAAAGCAAACACCGAAATAAATCAAAAATGCATATCGAAAGAAAAACAACAAATGCTAATGTTTCTGCCAAATTTATATTTGAAAATTTTTTCTGAAAGGGTATATATCATCGGTACTTAAAATAATATTAATAACAAAAAGTTTGTTATACAATTGAATTTTCAACCGATGTTTCAATGACAGTTGTAAGATAGTATTCCGATTTTGACAAAATTTAGCTAACAATAATTCCACTGTTGATGCTGATCAAATATTAATATACTTTATGGGGTCAGAAACGCCTGTTTGAATGCGTTACATATTTTCAGACATAACTAATATACCATTTGAAATGTAATGAAAATAGAAACTGAGAGTAAAGCAGAAAACAATTAAAACAAGTAAGAACGTTGCAGTCGGGCTCACCCGACTGCGATATACTCTGTTTTCTGTACGTAAAAATTTTTTTCTCCAATCTATCGAAGAGTTCAAATGGAGTCATACTGCAAAATTTGGGGTTTCTAGCTATAAGGGTGTAGGAGATACAGGTTTAGCTCATTTGCGGGGGTGGTAGTGGGCGTGGCATATTTTTTTTTGGCAGGTCGGTCAAGGGTGTGGTCACTAGTCTTTATGTCAAATTTGGTTACTATAGCTGTAAAACTGTAGAAGATATAGGTTTTTGCGTTTTGTTGGGGAAAGGGTGGGGGTGGGGGGGAGATCTTGACACTTTGTCTGCCTATGGTATATACCAACATGTATACCAAGTTTGGTTGCTCTAGCTTCAAAATTGTGGAAAAAACCTGCGTTCATACAGACAGACGGACAGACAGACGGACAGACGGACATTTCACAAACCCAATATACTCTTTTTTTCCATTTTGGAAAACAGAGTATAAAAATGCATGCGAAGGAGAGCGCTTAATATCTCTATCTCTTTCGTACACAAACAAACCGTGAAACGCATCTTGTCGAATGCTTTCTTTGTTTGGCGCTAAGTAGAAATTTAACATATTTACATACATATGCATATGCTTGCATATGTACATTCATACGTAAACACGAAAACAAATGAGCATTTTTTATGAATTCTATTTTGTGTTCATTTACGTTGACAAAACAGATGTACAGTTTATGATTAAACTATTAATTTTTAAACTCTTTTTTCTAATTTTTTTGGTAAAAAAAAAAAAAAGAAAAAGGAGTATATTGGATTTTTGAAATGAAAATTTTGCAAGTTGAATTTTATTGCCCTATTTAATAGATTGGATAAAAATAATTTTGCCACGCCCACCCCCGACCTTGCAATAGAACATATTTGTTTCTCCCAAACCTGTACAACGGGCCCAATTAAACTTTAATTGTTGGCAAAACTTGAAAGAATTGTTTTAACCAGTTTGCTCCCAATAACGGACTTACAATGCACTGACAATTAATTTATCCTTTTACCTCCAATTTTTAGGCTCAAACGAGCAATTGCAGCTGGTGCAACCAAACTTGGTATACATGTTTATATATACTACTAGCATTTCCCGGCGTGCGGTGCTACGCCCCGTATAAAATCATATTCGCACGAAAATTTAACAAAAACTCAACTTTTTGCTACCCACTTTCCACCCGGAAATGTGAATTTTTTCGGAAAATTGGTATGCAGTTATTAATGAATTTTTATATTGATCTTTGAAAATGAGTTTGAAGCAAATCGCACAAAAACTCAACTTTGGCATTTTTGTCGTCCACTTTCCACCCGGAAATGTGAATTTTCCGGAAAATTGGTATGCAGCTTTTAATGAATTTTCATATTGATCTTTGCAAATGAGTTTGGAACAAATCGCATAAGAACTCAACTTTAGCCCTGCTTACCACCCACTTTAAACCCGGGAATGTGAATTTTCCGAAAAGTTGGTATGCAGTTTTAAATGAATTTTCATATAGATCTTTGAAAATGAGTTTGTAGCAAATCGCATAAGAAGTCAACTTTCGCCCTATTTACCACCCACTTTCCACCCAGGGGGGTGAATTTTCCGGAAAATTGGTATGCAGTTTTAAATGAATTTTCATATAGATCTTCGAAAATGAGTTTGAAGCAAATCGCATAAAAACTCAACTTTCGCCTTATTTACCACCCACTTTCCACCCAGGTGAGTGAATTTTCTGGAAAATCGGTATGCAGTTTAAGTGAATTTTCATATAGATCTTGAAAATGAGTTTGCAGCAAATCGCATAAAAACTCAACTTTCGCCTTATTTACCACCCACTTTCCACCCAGGTGGGTGAATTTTCCGGAAAATTGGTATGCAGTTTTAAATGAATTTTCATATAGATCTTTGAAAATGAAATTGAAGCAAATCGCATGAAAACTCAACTTTCGCCCTATTTACCACCCACTTTCCACCCAGGGGGTGAACTTTCCGGAAAATTGCTATGCAGTTTTAAATGAATTTTCATATAGATCTTCGAAAATGAGTTTGAAGCAAATCGCATAAAAACTCAACTTTCGCCTTATTTACCACCCACTTTCCACCCAGGTGAGTGAATTTTCTGGAAAATCGGTATGCAGTTTAAGTGAATTTTCATATAGATCTTGAAAATGAGTTTGCAGCAAATCGCATAAAAACTCAACTTTCGCCTTATTTACCACCCACTTTCCACCCAGGTGGGTGAATTTTCCGGAAAATTGGTATGCAGTTTTAAATGAATTTTCAAATAGATCTTTGAAAATGAGTTTGAAGCAAATCGCATAGGAACTCAACTTTCGCCCTATTTGCCACCCACTTTCCCCCATACAACCTTGACTACCCATTTTCCACCCAGGGGGGGAAATTTTCCGGAAAATTGGTATGAAGTCATAAATTATTTTTTATATAGATACTTGAAATAAAGTTTGAAGCTGATCAGATGATAAGCAAAAAAGTTGCATACAACGGTTTTCCGCGAATTTTCCACGTTTTCCGACCGAATTTTCCAAGCTCCGGTCTTAGTGCTCACTTTCGGTATATGAATAAGCTATTGTGAAAATTTCAGCCATCTAGATTTTATGGTTTGGGCCCTGCGTTGATTGCCAATCGCCAATTACCAATCGCCAGTGAGGACAAACTCGTTTATATACATACTAGCATTTCCCGGCGTGCGGTGCTACGCCCCGTATAAAATCATATTCGCACAAAAATGTAACTTCCTTCAACCTTTACCAACAGTTTTCTACCCAACAGGGTAAATTTTCCAGTAGCAGTTTTAACCTACTTTTTACCTACTTTCCACCCGGGAATGTAAATGGTATGCAGTTTTTAATGAATTTTCATATTGATCTTTGCAAATGAGTAAGGAATAAATCGTAAATGAACTCAACTTTCGCCTTTTTACCACCCACTTTCCACCCGCGAGTGCGAATTTTCCGGAAAATTGGTATGCAGTCTTAAATGCATTTTCATATTGATCTTTGAAAATGAGTTTGCAGCAAATCGCATAAGAACTCAACTTTGGCCTTTTAACCACCCACTATCCAGCCGGGAATGTGAATTTTCCGGAAAATTGGTATGCAGTTTGAAATGAATTTTCATATAGATCTTTGAAAATGAGTTTGAAGCAAAAGTGCACAAAAACTCAACTTTCGCCCTACTTACCACCCACTTTCCACCCGGGAATGTGAATTTTCCGGAAAATTGGTATGCAGTTTTAAATGAATTTTCAAATAGATCTTTGAAAATGAGTTTGAAGCAAATCGCATGAAAACTCAACTTTCGCCCTATTTACCACCCACTTTCCACCCAGGGGGGTGAATTTTCCGGAAAATTGGTATGCAGTTTTAAATGAATTTTCATGAAGATCTTTGAAAATGAGTTTGAAGCAAATCGCATAAGAACTCAACTTTGGCCTTTTAACCACCCACTATCCAGCCGGGAATGTGAATTTTCCGGAAAATTGGTATGCAGTTTGAAATGAATTTTCATATAGATCTTTGAAAATGAGTTTGAAGCAAAAGTGCACAAAAACTCAACTTTCGCCCTACTTACCACCCACTTTCCACCCGGGAATGTGAATTTTCCGGAAAATTGGTATGCAGTTTTAAATGAATTTTCAAATAGATCTTTGAAAATGAGTTTGAAGCAAATCGCATGAAAACTCAATTTTGGCCTTTTAACCACCCACTTTCAACCCAGGGGGGTGAATTTTCCGGAAAATTGATATGCAGTCTTAAACGAATTTTCATATAGATCTTTGAAAATGAGTTTGAAGCAAATCGCATAAAAACTCAACTTTCGCCCACACAACCTTGACTAGCCATTTTCCACCCAGGGGGGAAATTATCCGGAAAATTGGTATGCAGTCATAAATTATTTTTTATATAGACTACTAAAAAATTACGCTGCTGTTGTGCTGTTAAAGAATATATCAGCTGTTTACAGAAGCCAGAAGAAGAAAACATAAACAAAACAAAAGTGAAATTATATTTATAATGGATACGCAGTAAGTACATAAATAGATATGCATATGAATATAGATCAATATAGTGAAATTTATTTAATTAATAACATTAAAGGGAACTTGTATTGTTTCAACTGAATGTTGCAAAAAATGGCAACCACCTGCTTGGAACACCAAACTCTCGATTATTTTATTATTGTCTTATCTCTTCATTTGAAAAGGCAAGCAGGCGCCGCTTTTGTATATTTTGCTCACTCATTTTGCTCATCTTCTTATTGTTTTACGAACTCAACTCTAAACAAGTAAGAACGTTACAGTCGGATGCACCCGACTGCGATATACTCTTTTTTTCGCCTCTTTGCGGAGTCAGTGGATGTGGCAATTGAGTTTCTGCTCAAATCTTTCAAGTTTTGCCATCAATTAAAATTTGGTTGGGCCAGTTCTACAGGTTTGGGAGAAACAAACATTGCTTGATTGCAAGGGCGGGGGTGGGCGTTGCAAAAATATTTTTATCCACTCTATTAAATAGGGCAACAGAATTCAATTTGCAAAATTTTGTGATTCTTGCTAAAGGGGTGGGGGAGATACAGACTTTGCTTGTTTGCCAGATCAATGAAGCATGAGATAAGTAGCCCTTGTGCCAAATTTGGTTACTCTAGCTATAAAACTGTCGAAGATATAGGTTTTTGCGGTTTTGTGGGAAAGGGTGAGGGTGGCGGGGAGATCTTGACACTTTGTCTGCCTATGGTATATATCAACATGTATACCAAGTTTGGTTGCTCCAGCTTCAAAACTGTGGAAAAAACCTGCGTTCATACAGACGAACAGACGGACATTTCACAAACCCAATATATTCTTTTTTCCTTTTTTTTTTTTTAAAAACTATAAAAAGAGTATAAACATGATTTCTGCGTGAAATGTTATCTTAACAGCTCTGTTAAGCATAACGTAATTGACAACATAACGTATTGATTACGCGCCCTTTGTACGCGTCGAGTAAAAACCACTTATGGAATGAATTCCGCGCACAAATTACACAGCTGTTTATACTCTGTTTTCAAAAATGGAAAAAAAGAGTATATTGCGCTTGTGAAATGTCCGTCTGTATACCATAGGCAGACAAAGTGTCAAGATTTCCCCCCCCACCCCTTCCTCCACAAACCGCAAAAATTTATATCTTCTGCAGTTTTGCAGCTAGACTCACCAAATTTGGCATAAAGACTACTGATGACATCCTCGACCGATCTGTAAAAAAAAAATGCCACGCCCACTATCGCCCCTGCAAATGACCAAAATCTGTATCTCCTCCACCCTTATAGCTAGAAACTAAACTAGTATTAAATTTTGCAGTATGAATACTTTTGATCTCATCGATAGTTTGGAGAAAAAAAATTTTGACACGCCCACCCCCGCCCCAGTAAATTTAAAAATTAAATTTTATAGTTCGTAGCATATATATATAAGTAGTCTTTAAAATAATTTAATTTAATATACTTACAGAAAGGATATTTAATTATAAGAAATTCGTCGTCGTTGTTTCACTGTCGCGTCTTCACCGTCGTCTTGTTGTCGCTCTCTCAGCCACACAGGCAGAACACACAACTTGCACCTTCAACGAGCAAACACCAACTCTGCCGCCGTCGTGCAGCAATTCGCTCGCGTTGACCGTCGTCTTTGCGAATTCGCCATCCTTTTTATCGTCGTTATCATCGTTTGTCATCGTTATCGTCGTCTAGGGATCAGCTGTTTCAAACTAGTGGGATTTGGGTAAATAGCCAAAAACCAAACCCACATTCGGCCATTCTGACTAAGCATTCGGCCCGAATGCTTCTTCGTCATCGTTGCCAACCAACCATGGCTTCATGTGCTCTGCGCACGTTGCAGAATTCTTCGCTCCATCGCCGTTGCCTACTTTTTGGACATCATAGGCGTTGTTGTATTTCACCTTTACAAGTTTGTAGGGCCCTAAAAACTTAGGCTTCAGCTTTAGGCCACTACCAAACTGTCTGCGTTGAATGGCGATTAGGTCGCCAACATCATATCGCCTCGGTTGTTTGCGTCGAAGATTGTACGCCTTCTTGTTCTCGTTCTGCAGTTTCAGTATCTGCGTCTTTGCCTTCGCTCGTAACTCGCTGCGTCCATCGTTGAAAACTGCCACCGCTTCTTCGTTTATCAAATCTCGTGTTTGATGATCGTCTCTGGTTCTCATTTCGACACCAACCAGTAGCTCAAAAGGCGTCGTGTCAATGCTTCAGGTAACGTGGAGTTGATCGCCCCTGCTGCACACTGTTGACATGGCGATACCATTTTGTGGGGTCATCGACACTTAGCTTTGAGAGCACTGAAATGATAATAGAATTTAGTCGCTCAACTTGTTCATTTACCCTTGGTTAGCCAGTAGTCGTCTTCACTAGCTTTATTCCCTCGTCGTCGCAATATTTTTTAGAAAGTCCTGCGATGTAAAAGCCGATCCTCTATCCGAAACTATGTAAGCTTCATAATCACCTCGTTTTTAGTGGTCGACATCGTTGGATAGAGCCAACAGAATTTCGTAAACGAATCGACTACATCCCAAATATGTTTGTAGTCCTTCTGAGCCGACTCGAGCGGACCCAAATGGAATGCAGCACTCGATATATTTTTTAATCTTATCTTCAACATGTGGAATAAAAAATTCTCGGCAAATTAACTTTTTAGTCTTCTTAGCAGCGAAATGACCTCTGTCATGGGCACTGCTGATGATTCGTTTTTGCACTTCGTTCGGAACTACTACTAGCACTTCGTCGTCTACAAGTTTGTACAGCTACCTTAAAAAGTAGTCTTCGTATGCTTTGTTTTCATAGCTTAAAACTTCTCTTATCTTCTCGTCGCGTGCCTGCGCATCTTTCAGAGCAATACTTATTCTATCTTTTATTAGCATCACTGGATACCGACTGAGAGCATCAACATGCTTCATTCATACGCCAGACCGATGTTCGACTGTATAGTTGTAGTCCTGCAGAAAAAGAATCCAGCGAGCCACCCTGGTGCATAAACTTTGTTTTTCTAAAGTTTTCGTAAAAGCGTTGCGGTCAGTTACCAGTTTAAAATGAATGCCTAGCAAATACACCCAAAACTTAGTTAAAGCTTCGATGACTAGCTTTTATGGTTTGGGCCCTGCGTTGATTGCCAATCGCCAATTACCAATCGCCAGTGAGGACAAACTCTTTTATATATATAGATATACTACCATTTCCCGGCGTGCGGTGCTACGCTCCGTAAATATTTAAATTATGTTACCACTTCATGGTATGATAAAATTGATTCAATTTTATTTAAAACAGTTTCTCCTTTAAGCTGGCCTGGTCGTCCGATTAAAAAAATATGGTTTTATTTTAAAAATGTAATATATTTGTTATTTTATTTAATTTAACTTAATGTTGTCTAATAACAGTAGACGCGGGTAAAAATTAAAATGTACAGCAAGTAAAACTAAAATTAAAAATAGCTATAAATATTTAAAGTAGAAAACAAATTTTTTTATTAGGTTACAGGCGGAAATAACTTTAGATCAAAATCTGAGTTTGTCCTATTTAAAAACTTCTTGATATACAATATTATCATTAGGTTGCTCGGAGAACTCACTCTCGAACAGGTAACATAAAACATAAAACTGTCCATGAGAGAAGCAATCTTCTCTAACATCTAAACCTGCAAGTTTTAATGTTTGACCCTGTGATTTATTAATTGTTATGGCAAAACAAATTTGTATTGGAAACTGTATTCTTTTGAACTGGAATGGAAGATTGGGAGGTATTAATGGTACTTTGGGTATAAATACTGTCTCGCCTTTAGCACAGCCAGTAAATATTGTTGCTTCAATAACATGCTTGTGAAGAGCTTTAATTAGCAATCTTGTGCCATTGCATAGTTTGGGTGGACATACATTTCGCAGTAACATTACTGGTGTACCAATTTTAAGAGTTAAATTATGCTTTGATAATCCCGCTGGATTCATCGAATTTAAAAATTCGACACGATAGTGAACTGCGCCCTCAAGTTCTAAAACGGAATCGATTGATTTAAATGTTTCTGATTCACCAATTAATGATTAGCTATTAGCTATTTATAATAGTTGCTCTCTCATTTTTGGAGGTTAAAATTGCTCTCTCTGATAACCAATCTATTGATTTTGATGAGATATTTGAAATATCAGGAAATACATTAGAAGTAAGCTCTTCGAGATTTTTAGCAACTTTACCCAAACATGAAGGTATAGTTATGTTGCTTTCAATTTCTGGGTACACTCCGTCTCCTATATTGAGAAGAGTTTTAGCAAAATCACCAGCAGAAATATCATTGTTTAAATGTACTCGTATATTTTTTGTTAGTGCAAGGATTTGAATTTGGGGCCATAAAATTGAGGATTTCAAGCATGCATTTAATAAATCAGCTCTTGTGCCTTTCGGTACAACTGGAAGAGTTTGTCGGAAATCTCCTGCTAAAAGAAAAGTTATGCCTCCCATTAAGATGTTGTTATCACGAAAATCCTGTAGTGTTCTGTTTAAGGCCTCAAAAGCATTTTTATGGGCCATAGTGCATTCATCCCAAACAATTAACTTGCAATCTTTGAGAACTTTAGCCATATTGCATTGTTTTGAAATAGAGCAATTTGGTGTTTCTATATTTATTAAATCAAATGGAATTTCGAACGCAGAGTGCGCTGTTCGTCCTCCACTGAGTAATGTAGCCGCTATGTCAGAAAATTCCACAGCCAAAGCTATTTTCTGATTTTGTCGAACTTTTGCCAGCAACACATTCAATAAAAATGTTTTACCTGTACCACCAGGCGCATCTAAAAAGAATATATCCCTTTTTTCCGTTTCAACGCTTTTTAATACTTTATTGTACACATCATTTTGCTCATCAGTGAGCAAATGTTCATTATTATCAGCAACGATATCGTTGTTTTCATAATTCATTTCTCTAAGGTAATCTGCTTTTTGCAGTACTTCTGCAGATCTACATGGCTTAGGTAGTCCATAAGCTGTTAAACTTTGTCCGCCTATAGTTAATACTATGTCTTCAATAGAAATAAGACATTTATTAAATACTGGATCCAAAATATTTAAGTTAATGTTACTATCTGGTGGTAAATTTAATGCGTTTAGCATGTCTTCCGAAAAATTTATTTTGTATTTATTCCAAAGACTTAATGCATCGGCTATTTGACAAAACACTAACATTACTGCGAAAAGCTCTCGTAATTTTGTAGCAACTTGACATAGCGCAGCTTCTGCCAAAGTTAAGTCCCAGTGATTATCATCGTCGAGTAAGCCCCAGGCTTGGCATGCCAATTGGAATGTTTTATATCAAACACCATTAGCAGTTTTGAGATTCAAAAAGGAGGTAGGACCTCGTACCTCGTGTAGTAAAAGTCGCAAGTAATAACCCTCAATGTTATTTGGATGAATGGTGTAAACTCTACCGAAAGCTTGTTCTTTTTTCACACCGAGATAATTTGGTACATTGCAGCCACGTTTTCTTCTTTGAAACTGCTTATTGTCCCAAGTATAATAAGAAGGAATTTCAACATATAGTAGAGTTTTTGCAAATTCATCATGTTGACATAACTCAAAAAAGGCTAAGAGTGTTGTTTTTGGTGGGTTTTTCAGTTTTGTAGTCAAATGGTTGGGATCATTTGGTTTAAAATATATCCTCTGACCATTTTCTAAATGCACAGCCAAGTGTGTGATAGCCGGGAGTCGTTCATGTATAGGAAATGCAAGGATTCGCCAAACGGCTTCTGAACAATTTTCATACATTTGAACTTCATTTTTTTGGTCTTCAAAGGCAAATGACGCTTGATCACTTCCTTTAACATATTTGCAAATATATTTTATAGACTTCACTTAACTGCAGTACTCAACATTTATATGACCTTCAAATGTTCGTAAGAGTACACAATTATATGGCATAACCCAACGATTATCAATGGTGTGGCCATTTATTTTAATTGATATTCCACCATCATTTAAAGCTCTTCGCCTGTATTGAGGGTAACCGTCAATTCCTGTTATAGTTTCCTTCACTAATTGTCGAGGAAATCTTTTGGTACATTTGCCTGCTGTCATACATGGTGATTAAGAGTTACAACTACCGCAAGGACCATGAATCATATTAGTTTTTACGATTTCATATAGCAATGGATCCTTTACAGGATCTGGTATCTCTGCACATATAATTTTGTCTATTTGATCAGGGTTAATATGATTTTCTAACCAAAGTAATATATGAACATGCGGTAAACCGCGCTTTTGCCACTCTACGGTGTACATGAAACATTGAAGATTGCCAAATAAAGCACCCTTTGTTAATAATGACATTAATACTTTTACTTTCAAGTGGAAAACTCGAGCTATAATGTAATGACGGTCGTAAGATTTTTGACCTGGCAGTAAAGCGTTTTCCAAATCTTTCCATTTGGGATTGCATGTAAATGTTATAAACAGATTGTGACGAACGTGATGCCGAACATATGTCAGCTTGTGAATGAAGACGGTAGAATAACCATTTGAACAAGTTGACCAGCTTGAATATCTTGCTTTCCTATAGCATCTTGAAGGTGTAAATAATTATCTGCTCTAAGCTTTGCTTGATTGTTTCGAATAAAATTAAGTCTTTCTGTTTCAATTTTAGCTTACATATCAACCAAGAACTGACTGAAAAGCGATTTGCAAGAAAGCAAATGATTAGCTTTAGGTTGCCGAACCATTATTCTATGACTATAAAAGCTTAATGCTGACACTGTCTTTGTTTACTGTTTCTTTGTGGTAGGGTCTCTCTGAGGTACATTCACAGAATAACCATCTCCACCATGGGAAAAAAGAAGTGGATATTGCAAAGTATCGTAAGAACGGTGAGTTTTACAAATACGTTACCGTTCATCATTATGGCTTTCAAGAATAATATCTCTCGATTTAAATTGTTGACCAACTATTAGCAATGCAACTTCGCTAACTCGTGGTGCATTAAAACGACCAATATGAGCACCAGCTGTTGCTGTATCAGCATGTATAATCATTTTATAGTCAGTATTTTTGGGCATTTTTTCAAGGTTTATTTTTAGGTCTTTAATATAAGGTTAACGATATGTAACATTGACTGTAGCGCTTTTATTAAATCAAGTTTCACATCAGTGGCATTCTTGTACCTTAGTTTCGCTTCTCTGTCATCTTCCCCAACAAAATATATTTAAAGAAATTGTTCTTCCTTCTGTGGGAATGGCCAAAGACTACCAACTAAGTGATAAACTTGACCCAGCACTTTAAAGGTTGGCATAAAGCCATCATGTATAATTTTAGAACTACCAACTGAGGTCATTTGGAAACAATTATTATATTTTTTTATACGGCCCATGAAATGATTATGATTCGGATGACCACCTAATATAAGGCTTTTAAGTGGATCCGGTGAAATTTTAAGTGGAGAAAGTTGAACTTTTCCAGCTTTACAACACATGCCTAGAAGTTCATCTTTCCATTTGAAAGCATTGCAAAATTTGCATTTTATATTCATAGGACCAAGTTGCACAACTTTATCAGTGCAATATTCTATGCCGCAATCATACATTATGCCTGAATTTGCTTTTACTTTCCATGGAAGCAAACGTCTTTCGTTTCGTACTCCAGGATTTTTAAGATCATAAGATCTAGCTGCTTTTGTGTTTATTTCAGGCTTATTAGCTCGATATAATGTGTCGGAAATTTTGACATTTTTGTATACGATGCTCAGAGCGATATTTTTGCAATGCTTTAATATGAACATCTTGATTTTGGCTTTGGTACAGGATTGCTGCATCTCTGAGTTCTTCACGATGCTCAGAGCGATATGTTTGCATTGCTTTCATATTAACATCTTGATTTTGGCTTTGGTACAGGATTGCTGCATCTCTGAGTTCTTCACGATGCTCAGAGCGATATTTTTGCAATGCTTTACTATGAACATCTTGATTTTGGCTATGGTACAGGATTGCTGCATCTCTGAGTTCTTCACGATGCTCAGAGCGATATTTTTGCAATGCTTTAATATGAACATCTTGATTTTGGCTTTGGTACAGGATTGCTGCATCTCTGAGTTCTTCACGATGCTCAGAGCGATATGTTTGCATTGCTTTCATATTAACATCTTGATTCTGTGTCTGGTATATTTGTGCTGCAACTTTACGATCTTCACGATGTTCAGTTCGAAATTGTTGAGATGCAACTTTCATTTGCTTTTCTCTTGTTTTGTCAGAAAATCAAGCCCGTCATTTGATAGCTCTTTTTTTACTGACTGCTTCGGAATTATTATTTTGGGAAGCAGTGTCTAGAAGAGGCGATGTTGCGAAAGGGATGTATGCATCAAAGTGGCCATTTGTAAAATTTCCAGAAAAGCGTAGTCTTTTTACAGGGTTTGTTTCCATTCCATGTTTTGTAATTAAAATTCTATTTTGATATACTTCAAATCAAAATGGAAATAATTCAGCAGCTGCCATCAATTCACATGTGGCTCCGTAGGTGTCGTGCTTTATCATTTCACATTCATATTGTCTCATATCATTGTAAGTATTTCCTTCTGAATTGAAGGTATATATAGAAAAATCATGCCAATTATTAATAACATGAGCTACTATTTGCTGACGTAATATATTAGCAAAGTCTTCTTATCCTCTTAATAAAAACGAAATAGCTCTGAAGAGGCAAGACCCATCGCCTATTATATAAACAACTGAGTGAGGCACTATTACGCCATTAATTGTTAAATCTTCCATTGTCATTGCGGTCATAGGAAAGTTGAATTAGCTTTTTAGTCTTATTAATTAATACAGTCTATACACAATTTGTATATAACAAAGAAATATTGTTTTATGTGTCAAATAAGTAAAAGACTTCTCTATGTAACGTGTTATAAGCAACAACGTTAATAGGATCTATGCACTATTTGCACAGAATATAAACATATATTATTTTATATCTCAAATAAGTCAAGACAGACTTCTCTATATAACGTTTTGCAACGTCAATAGGATCTATGCACTATTTGCACAGAATATAAAGATATATTATATCTCAAATAAGTTAAGAAAGACTTCTCTATATAACGTATGTCTCAAACAAGTCAAATATGACTTCTCTATATAACGTTTTGTACGTAACAACGATATTAAGGATTATGAACAGTTTGTATGAAAAATACTTAATACTTCTTGCAAATTTTCTGTTTGTTTGTGTTTTACTCACTGTTCTGTTTCTTATTTTCTTATTTTAAATTTTTGTACTAAGCACATAGTCGTCACTTGTGCTTATTTATTTATTAAATAAACCCAATTTCACTATTTCAAATACTGAAATAAAAACCTCAAATTTTATTTGTCCCGTAAAAGATTGCTACAGTTAAGCGAATGCGTCTTCGAAAAGTTTGCTTCTATTTGTAAGCAAAGCAAACACCGAAATAAATCAAAAATGCATATCGAAAGAAAAACAACAAATGCTAATGTTTCTGCCAAATTTATATTTGAAAATTTTTTCTGAAAGGGTATATATCATCGGTACTTAAAATAATATTAATAACAAAAAGTTTGTTATACAATTGAATTTTCAACCGATGTTTCAATGACAGTTGTAAGATATAGTATTCCGATTTTGACAAAATTTAGCTAACAATAATTCCACTGTTGATGCTGATCAAATATTAATATACTTTATGGGGTCAGAAACGCCTGTTTGAATGCGTTACATATTTTCAGACATAACTAATATACCATTTGAAATGTAATGAAAATAGAAACTGAGAGTAAAGCAGAAAACAATTAAAACAAGTAAGAACGTTGCAGTCGGGCTCACCCGACTGCGATATACTCTGTTTTCTGTACGTAAAAATTTTTTTCTCCAATCTATCGAAGAGTTCAAATGGAGTCATACTGCAAAATTTGGGGTTTCTAGCTATAAGGGTGTAGGAGATACAGGTTTAGCTCATTTGCGGGGGTGGTAGTGGGCGTGGCATATTTTTTTTTGGCAGGTCGGTCAAGGGTGTGGTCACTAGTCTTTATGTCAAATTTGGTTACTATAGCTGTAAAACTGTAGAAGATATAGGTTTTTGCGTTTTGTTGGGGAAAGGGTGGGGGTGGGGGGGAGATCTTGACACTTTGTCTGCCTATGGTATATACCAACATGTATACCAAGTTTGGTTGCTCTAGCTTCAAAATTGTGGAAAAAACCTGCGTTCATACAGACAGACGGACAGACAGACGGACAGACGGACATTTCACAAACCCAATATACTCTTTTTTTCCATTTTGGAAAACAGAGTATAAAAATGCATGCGAAGGAGAGCGCTTAATATCTCTATCTCTTTCGTACACAAACAAACCGTGAAACGCATCTTGTCGAATGCTTTCTTTGTTTGGCGCTAAGTAGAAATTTAACATATTTACATACATATGCATATGCTTGCATATGTACATTCATACGTAAACACGAAAACAAATGAGCATTTTTTATGAATTCTATTTTGTTTTCATTTACGTTGACAAAACAGATGTACAGTTTATGATTAAACTATTAATTTTTAAACTCTTTTTTCTAATTTTTTTGGTAAAAAAAAAAAAAAGAAAAAGGAGTATATTGGATTTTTGAAATGAAAATTTTGCAAGTTGAATTTTATTGCCCTATTTAATAGATTGGATAAAAATAATTTTGCCACGCCCACCCCCGACCTTGCAATAGAACATATTTGTTTCTCCCAAACCTGTACAACGGGCCCAATTAAACTTTAATTGTTGGCAAAACTTGAAAGAATTGAGCAAAAATACAATTACCACGCTCACTTCTGACTCTGCAAAAAATCGAAAAAAGGAGTATATTGCAGTCGGGTGCATCCGACTGCAACGTTCTTACTGGCTTTCTTTAAATCCAAGCAATTATTTCATTATTTCATAAAAAATGCTGTTATCTATTTGCAAATTGTCTGTAATTAATTGAAATAAAAAAATAAAATTTTTTTTATAAAATTAAATATTATTTTTTATTTATTTTAGTTATAACTTAAAACTAAAAATTGAAAAAAAAAATGCAAATAATAATTAAACAAAATTATATCATTCATTATCCTTAGTACTTATTCTTAACTCGCCAAGTAGGCTCGACGGTGTTTGCTGCTGTTGTTGTTGCATCTGCGACTGTTGTTGTTGCAGCGGCTGTTGTTGTAGCAGCAGTTGTTGTTGTTGCAGCGGCTGTTGTAGCTGCGGCTGTTGTTGTTGCTGCCACTGTTGTTGTTGCTGCGGCTGGAGCATCACAAAGCGCTGTTGCAGCGGCTGTTCTTGTATTGGCTGTTGTTGTTGCTGCGGCTGGAGCAGTGGCTATTGTAGCTGCGGCTGTTGTTGTTGCTGCGGCTGAAGGAAGGCAAAGCCCTGCTCAAAAAATGGGCGCTGAATTTGTTGTTGTTGTTGTTGCTGCACCTCTTGATCCTGCCGCTTTGTCGTTGCCAATTCACACTCACTCTTTTATTTAAAAAGTGTTTTGTGGATGCTCTGTTCATCATTGTTCAGTATCAACAATCGAATCTTAGTTAGCTAAATTTGAACAAAATTGGAACACTTTATCTTGCTACTGTCATTGGAACAATGGGCTTAAAATTTAATTCTTTGAACAAAATTTATTATATTTGAAGATTTAATTATAATAACTCATTTTCTGATCTTGCAAGCAAATCTTCTAATTTTTTTTAAATTTTTTAAATAAATTAATATTTTTATTTATCTTTTATGTAAATCTTTGAAACTTATTACTTAGCTAATAGAAAAAGGGATGGATGCTCCGGAAAAAGTAAACATCACTTATTGTTTTATAAATATAGCAATAGCAACAAAAATGATTTTGAATCGAATCGAATGGAATAGTAAAAATACTTTTTTTGATTTGTACAATAGAAATTATGATAGGATTTATATATATAGATTTTTAATTTTAAAAAATCAACTGTTATAATTATTTACTGATTCTTTAAATGAAAATCAGTAAAGTTTCATATATATTTCAACACATAAAAACTCAACTTTCGCCCTATTTACCACCCACTTTCCACCCAGGGGGGTGAATTTTCCGGAAAATTGGTATGCAGTTTTAGATGAATTTTCATATTGATCTTTGAAAATGAGTTTGAAGCAAATCGCATGAAAACTCAACTTTCGCCCTATTTACCACCCACTTTCCACCCAGGGGTGTGAATTTTCAGGAAAATTGGTATGCAGTTTTTAATGAATTTTCATATTGATCTTTCAAAATGAGTTTGAAGCAAATCGCATAAAAACTTAACTTTCGCCCATACAACCTTGACTCCCCATTTTCTACCCAGGGGGGTGAATTTTCCGGAAAATTGGTATGCAGTTTTAAATGAATTTTCCTGAAGATCTTTGAAAATGAGTTTGAAGCAAATCGCATAAAAACTCAATTTTTGCCCTGCTTACCAAACACTTTTCACCCAGGGGGGTGAATTTTCCGGAAAATTGGTTTGCAGTTTTAAATGAATTTTCCTGAAGATCTTTGAAAATGAGTTTGAAGCAAATCGCATAAAAACTCAACTTTCGCCCTATTTACCACCCACTTTCCACCCAGAGGAGTGAATTTTCCGAAAAATTGGTATGCAGTTTTTAATGAATTTTCATGAAGATCTTTGAAAATGAGTTTGAAGCAAATCGCATAAGAACTCAACTTTCGCCCTATTTACCACCCACTTTCCACCCAGGGGTGTGAATTTTCAGGAAAATTGGTATGCAGTTTTTAATGAATTTTCATATTGATCTTTCAAAATGAGTTTGAAGCAAATCGCATAAAAACTTAACTTTCGCCCATACAACCTTGACTCCCCATTTTCTACCCAGGGGGGTGAATTTTCCGGAAAATTGGTATGCAGTCATAAATTATTTTTTATATAGATCATTGAAACTAAGTTTGAAGCTGATCGGATGATAAACAAAAAAGGTGCATACAACGGTTTTCCGCTAATTTTCCACATTTCCCGACCGAATTTTCCAAAATCCGCTCTTAGTGCTTTTTCTTCTTCTTTTTCGGTACATGCCTTAGCTAATGAAAAAATTTCAGCCATCTAGCTCTTATGGTTTTGGCCCTGCGTTGATTGCCAATCACCAATCGCCAGTGAGGACAAACTCTTTTATATACAACTAGCATTTCCCGGCGTGCGGTGCTACGCCCCGTATAAAATCATATTCGCACAAAAATTTAACTTCCTTCAACCTTAACCAACAGTTTTCTACCCAACAGGGTAAATTTTCCAGTTGCAGTTTTAACCTAATTTTTACCTTCTTTCTACCCGGGAATGTAAATGGTATGCAGTTTTTAATGAATTTTCATATTGATCTTTGCAAATGAGTTAGGAATAAATCGCAAATGAACTCAACTTTCACCCTATTTACCACCCACTTTCCACCCAGGGGGGTGAATTTTCCGGAAAATTGGTATGCAGTTTTAAATGAATTTTCATGAAGATCTTTGAATATGAGTTTGAAGCAAATCGCATAAGAACTCAACTTTGGCCTTTTTACCACCCACTTCCACCCAGGGGGGTGAATTTTCCGGAAAATTGCAATGCTGTTTTTAATGAATTTTCATATAGATCTTTGAAAATGAGTTTGAACCAAATCGCATAAAAACTCAACTTTCGCCAATAGAACCTTGACCATTTTCCATCCAGGGGGGTGAATTTTCCGGAAAATTGGTATGCAGTCATAAATAATTTTTTATATAGATCATTGAAATTAAGTTTGAATCTGATCGGATGATAAACAAAAAAGTTGCATACAACGGTTTTCCGCGAATTTTCAACATTTCCCGACTGAATTTTCCAAAATCCGGTCTTAGTGCTCACTTTCGGTATATGCCTAAGATACTGTGAAAATTTCAGCCATCTAGCTCTTATGGTTTGTTCCCTGCGTTGATTGCCAATCACCAATCGCCAATTACCAATCACCAGGGAGGACAAACTCTTTTATATATATAGATAATATAAAAATACTTAATAAATATGAAAACTTAAATATGTATTGTGTTTTGATTTTTCCCTTCTTCGTTTTCTTTAAGCACGACAAAACAAAAAAATCCTGTTTGGCATTTGAATGCAATCAATCGGCATTCAACCATTCTCGCTCATTCAATTCGTCTATTTTCGGTTGAATGTTGTGCGGCCGAGTCTGTCGCGAGCGCATTTATTCACTCAAATTCATGCCGTTTCGCATTCAATTCAACTCAACCCATTTTGAGCGTTGTTAATTCGAATGTGCCTTTTTTGCCATTCATGCAGCTCTCTAAGGTGAACCCAGATGACAGTCAACTGCATCCAGTATATTTCATGTCAAAAAAGACTACAGATGCGCAACGTAAATACAGCAGCTATCAGCTAGAAATTTTGGCAGTCATCGAAGCTTTAACTAAGTTTTGGGGGTATTTGCTAGGCATTCATTTTAAACTGGTAACTGACCGCAACGCTTTTACGAAAACTTTAGAAAAACAAAGTTTATGCACCAGGGTGGCTCGCTGGATTCTTTTTCTGCAGGACTACAACTATACAGTCGAACATCGGTCTGGCGTATGAATGAAGCATGTTGATGCTCTCAGTCGGTATCCAGTGATGCTAATAAAAGATAGAATAAGTATTGCTCTGAAAGATGCGCAGGCACGCGACGAGAAGATGAGAGCCATAAGAGAAGTTTTAAGCTATGAAAACAAAGCATACGAAGACTACTTTTTAAGGTAGCTGTACAAACTTGTAGACGACGAAGTGCTAGTAGTAGTTCCGAACGAAGTGCAAAAACGAATCATCAGCAGTGCCCATGACAGAGGTCATTTCGCTGCTAAGAAGACTAAAAAGTTAATTTGCCGAGAATTTTTTATTCCACATGTTGAAGATAAGATTAAAAAATATATCGAGTGCTGCATTCCATTTGGGTCCGCTCGAGTCGGCTCAGAAGGACTACAAACATATTTGGGATGTAGTCGATTCGTTTACGAAATTCTGTTGGCTCTATCCAACGATGTCGACCACTAAAAACGAGGTGATTATGAAGCTTACATAGTTTCGGATAGAGGATCGGCTTTTACATCGCAGGACTTTCTAAAAAATATTGCGACGACGAGGGAATAAAGCTAGTGAAGACGACTACTGGCTAACCAAGGGTAAATGAACAAGTTGAGCGACTAAATTCTATTATCATTTCAGTGCTCTCAAAGCTAAGTGTCGATGACCCCACAAAATGGTATCGCCATGTCAACAGTGTGCAGCAGGGGCGATCAACTCCACGTTACCTGAAGCATTGACACGACGCCTTTTGAGCTACTGGTTGGTGTCGAAATGAGAACCAGAGACGATCATCAAACACGAGATTTGATAAACGAAGAAGCGGTGGCAGTTTTCAACGATGGACGCAGCGAGTTACGAGCGAAGGCAAAGACGCAGATACTGAAACTGCAGAACGAGAACAAGAAGGCGTACAATCTTCGACGCAAACAACCGAGGCGATATGATGTTGGCGACCTAATCGCCATTCAACGCAGACAGTTTGGTAGTGGCCTAAAGCTGAAGCCTAAGTTTTTAGGGCCCTACAAACTTGTAAAGGTGAAATACAACAACGCCTATGATGTCCAAAAAGTAGGCAACGGCGATGGAGCGAAGAATTCTGCAACGTGCGCAGAGCACATGAAGCCATGGTTGGTTGGCAACGATGACGAAGAAGCATTCGGGCCGAATGCTTAGTCAGAATGGCCGAATGTGGGTTTGGTTTTTGGCTATTTACCCAAATCCAACTAGTTTGAAACAGCTGATCCCTAGACGACGATAACGATGACAAACGATGATAACGACGATAAAAAGGATGGCGAATTCGCAAAGACGACGGTCAACGCGAGCGAATTGCTGCACGACGGCGGCAGAGTTGGTGTTTGCTCGTTGAAGGTGCAAGTTGTGTGTTCTGCCTGTGTGGCTGAGAGAGCGACAACAAGACGACGGTGAAGACGCGACAGTGAAACAACGACGACGAATTTCTGATAATTAAATATTCTTAACATTAAACATTAGTTATTTATTCTTAAGCGTGGTGTTCACTTGACGCGAAATGGCACGAAAATGTAAAACTCCATATAAAAAACAAGTAAGAACGGGATCACCCGACTGCGATATACTCTGTTTTCTGTAAGTATATTAAATTAAATTATTTTAAAGACTACTTATATATATATGCTACGAACTATAAAATTTAATTTTTAAATTTACTGGGGCGGGGGTGGGCGTGTCAAAATTTTTTTTCTCCAAACTATCGATGAGATCAAAAGTATTCATACTGCAAAATTTAATACTAGTTTAGTTTCTAGCTATAAGGGTGGAGGAGATACAGATTCTGGTCATTTGCAGGGGCGATAGTGGGCGTGGCATTTTTTTTTTACAGATCGGTCGAGGATGTCATCAGTAGTCTTTATGCCAAATTTGGTGAGTCTAGCTGCAAAACTGCAGAAGATATAAATTTTTGCGGTTTGCGGAAGAAGGGGTGGGGGAAATCTTGACACTTTGTCTGCCTATGGTATACAGACGGACATTTCACAAGCGCAATATACTCTTTTTTTTCCATTTTTGAAAACAGAGTATAAACAGCTGTGTAATTTGTGCGCGGAATTCATTCCATAAGTGGTTTTTACTCGACGCGTACAAAGGGCGCGTAATCAATACGTTATGTTGTCAATTACGTTATGCTTAACAGAGCTGTTAAGATAACATTTCACGCAGAAATCATGTTTATACTCTTTTTATAGTTTTTAAAAAAAAAAAAAAGGAAAAAAGAATATATTGGGTTTGTGAAATGTCCGTCTGTTCGTCTGTATGAACGCAGGTTTTTTCCACAGTTTTGAAGCTGGAGCAACCAAACTTGGTATACATGTTGATATATACCATAGGCAGACAAAGTGTCAAGATCTCCCCGCCACCCTCACCCTTTCCCACAAAACCGCAAAAACCTATATCTTCGACAGTTTTATAGCTAGAGTAACCAAATTTGGCACAAGGGCTACTTATCTCATGCTTCATTGATCTGGCAAACAAGCAAAGTCTGTATCTCCCCCACCCCTTTAGCAAGAATCACAAAATTTTGCAAATTGAATTCTGTTGCCCTATTTAATAGAGTGGATAAAAATATTTTTGCAACGCCCACCCCCGCCCTTGCAATCAAGCAATGTTTGTTTCTCCCAAACCTGTAGAACTGGCCCAACCAAATTTTAATTGATGGCAAAACTTGAAAGATTTGAGCAGAAACTCAATTGCCACATCCACTGACTCCGCAAAGAGGCGAAAAAAAGAGTATATCGCAGTCGGGTGCATCCGACTGTAACGTTCTTACTTGTTTAGAGTTGAGTTCGCAAAACAATAAGAAGATGAGCAAAATGAGTGAGCAAAATATACAAAAGCGGCGCCTGCTTGCCTTTTAAGACAATAATAAAATAATCGAGAGTTTGGTGTTCCAAGCAGGTGGTTGCCATTTTTTGCAACATTCAATACAAGTTCCCTTTAATGTTATTAATTAAATAAATTTCACTATATTGATCTATATTCATATGCATATCTATTTATGTACTTACTGCGTATCCATTATAAATATAATTTCACTTTTGTTTTGTTTATGTTTTCTTCTTCTGGCTTCTGTAAACAGCTGATATATTCTTTAACAGCACAACAGCAGCGTAATTTTTTAATTAACAGCAACTGATTAGAATGTTATTTTTTCAGAAGAAATTCCGTGCTGTAATTACACGCCGAGGGAACACCTCATTATCTATATAGTAGCATAATAAGCATATTCTGTAAAACTCGCTGACCACAAATTAAAATCATACAATGCATATTCTGCTACTGTAACTGTAACTGTAACTGTAACTGTAACCGCTGATTAAACAAACTTTACTTCGCGCTGCTCACCCTGTAATATGAAACGCGTGCATGATCGCTGCCAAGTAAAATTTGTCAATCTTCACTTCAAACTTTTCTGTACAATTTAGTCTTAAGCTGATAATCTAAATAAACAGTCGAGTTCTTGCAAAATCCTCGTGTTTTATATTTTTTTTAGCGTTGACCTTAGGCTATCAAGTCTGGTCATTTGTTCGACTCAACCTTATAAATACGTCAGTGGCGCAGCCGGTAGGATAATAATTATTGATGCGATAGCCAGACTATTCAATTCTTTAATTTATTATCCGCAAAAGAACTTTCGCAAAACCTAAGCGGTAATCGGTTCAAGAACAAAGTTCAACAGTGAACTGTGACCGTGAAAGTGAAACTTAAACAAAGTTTAAGAAGACGCCTTAGAATTCGCCAGAGTAATAAATCCCTGAAGGTTGCTCTAACACAGGCGAAAACGCTAAGTGTGCAAACAAACAAAATATATTTAGACGAATAATTAAGTGAAGTAAAACTAAAATAAGCGAACAAAAAATATAATTGAATAAATCAGTGAAATAAACTTAAATAAACTAACATAAAAATCATAAGTGAATAAATAAGTGAAGTAAACCTAAACTACTTAACACACCGCAAATCGTAAATACACACAATGGCAGTAGTACTCACTGACCCGAGTATGACTCAGATCGAAAGGCAAATATCTACCGTAGAGAGTTTCCAAGGTGACCCGACTACGTTATACACCTTCATAAGTCGTATCGACTTCATTTTGGCTTTATATCAAACTACGGATGAACGACAAAAACTCATCATCTTTGGACACATAGAACGGAACATTAGTGGCGACGTCATCCGAACCCTCGGAGTAACCAACCTTACCAGCTGGAGCGAACTCAGGACACAGCTCATCCTTAACTACAAGCCGCAGGTACAAAACCATCAACTATTGGAAGAATTCAGGAATACACCATACAAAGGTAACATCCGCCAGTTTCTAGAGGAAGCCGAAAAAAGAAGGCAAATACTAACTTCTAAATTAGAATTGGAAAATGATGCGACAGAAACCATTTTGTACAATAGACTAATCCAGTCAAGCATCGAAACTTTAATTCAAAGATTGCCCACTAACATTTATCTTAGAATTATTAACTGTAATATCCCAAACTTAAAATCACTTATAAATATCTTACAAGAAAAGGGACTTTACGAAACACCAACCCCAAATAAAATCAATTTAAAACCAATCTCGAATCAAAATAATTCTCAAATTAATTTACATAACAGACAAATAAATAATCAAGGTAAACCAATTACTCCTTTCCAACCGTCATACAACCCAAGTTATCAACCATACTACCGACCATTTATTCAACCACCGCCACCGATACCCGGAAATATTCCCATGCCTTTCCCCCAACATCGACCTTCTTATACTTACTCACAGCCACCAATGATGCAACCACCCAGATCAAACCCACCATTTAATAGACATAGTTTATTTGACCAGAATCGCTTTGGACCCAATTACGTAGGTGTACCGACTAATTTCCAACCAAGGGGAAATATGACAACTAATAATGCTACTAAGAGGCAGAGACCATCGGATAGCGGACAGTCAAGAATGAGCGTAGAAGAATTGAGATACCAAGAAGAAACACCATATCCGTCTGACCAAGCTTGCCCCTATTATCCTTATTATCCATATTATCCTCAAGAGGATCCTTATCATTATCAAGCTTACTACATTCCTAACCCATCCTATAATACTCCAGAACAAGCACCCGATAACACAAACCAAATTGAAGAAATAAAATCAGAATCAAACGATAACGAATCGCATGACATAGAGCAATCGGAAAATTTTCAGTTAGTAGTCCAGGATCAAGCCAGTACATAGTAATTAAAAACAATAATAAAAATCTAAAGTGCCTTATTGACACCGGTTCCACAATAAATATACTGACCAAAAATATTTTCGAAACCCCTATCCATCAAACTTAACACTTAATTCACACTAGTAATGGCCCTTTAATAATAAATGAAACTACAACCCTACCACCGAACAACTATTTCCCCATTGCCCAAGAATTTTTAATTCACCAGTTCTCAGACCAATATGACATGTTGATAGGACGTAAACTGTTATCAAAAGCAAACGCGATAATAGACTACCAGAAAAAAACAGTTAACCTATTTAACAAAGAATACAAGTTAATCAGTACAAGCAACAACATAGAACAAAATCACATACAAGAATATCCTTTACCCTACGAAAACCCCATATCTTTAGAAAACTCGACCTTTCAAGAAAATCTCTTTCGATTAGACCATTTAAATAAAGAAGAAATATATAAACTAACTAATTTGCTAAAAAAATTCCAAAATATTCAATATCGCGAGGGCGATAAACTGACTTTTACCAATCAAGAAAAACACACTATCAACACTACACATAACGCCCCCATCTATTCAAAACTTTATAGCTACCAACAGATCTACGAAAAAGAAGTAGAACAACAAATCCAAGACATGTTAGAACAAGGAATTATACGAGAGAGTAACTCACCATATTGTAGCCCCATCTGGGTTGTACCAAAAAAGACAGACGCTTCGGGACAGAAAAAATTCCGTATTGTAATTGACTATAGAAAACTAAATGAAATCACTATAACTGACAGATATCCTATACCGAACATGAACGAAATATTAGGCAAACTTGGCCAATGTAACTACTTCACGACAATAGATCTTGCAAAAGGCTTCCATCAAATAGAAATGGACTCAGAATCAATACCCAAGACCGCGTTTTCAACCAAGCATGGCCCTTTATGAATACACACGAATGCCATTTGGTCTTAAAAACGCCCCCGCTACATTTCAAAGATGTATGAACAACCTACTTCGTCCCCTTCTATATAAAAATTGCTTAGTTTACTTAGATGACATTATAATTTTCTCCACTTCATTAGAAGAACACTTAAAGTCCATACAGGCAGTTTTCGAAAAACTTTCGCAAGCTAATCTAAAAATACAGCTGGACAAATGCGAATTTTTAAAACAGGAAACAACCTTTTTGGGACATATCATAACTAAAGACGGAATTAAACCAAACCCCGAAAAAATAAGAGCCATAGTACAATATCCACTGCCAAGTAAAACAAAAGAAATTAAAGCTTTCTTAGGACTCACAGGATACTACAGAAAATTCATACCCAACTTTGCCGACATAGCTAAACCCATGACCAATTGTCTGAAAAAAAATTCTAAAATAGATACCAAACAAAAGGATTACATAGAAGCATTCGAAAAATTAAAATTATTGATTTCCGAAGATCCAATTTTAAAAATACCAAATTTCGAAAGAAAATTCATATTAACTACAGACGCAAGCAACGTAGCCTTGGGAGCTGCTCTCTCACAAGATGGACACCCCCTTAGTTACATCAGTAGAACTCTAAATGAACACGAAGTAAATTACAGTGCCATAGAAAAAGAATTATTAGCTATAGTCTGGGCAACTAAAACCTTTCGACATTACCTATTAGGACGACATTTTGAAATAGCATCCGATCACCAACCATTATGTTGGTTACACAAATTGAAAGAACCCAATTCCAAATTAATGAGATGGAAAGTAAGGCTTTCAGAATACGATTTCGATATAAAATATATAAAAGGGAAAGAAAACTATGTCGCCAACGCCCTATCTAGAATAAAAATAGAACAAGTATATTTCGGAGAATCCACACAACATAGCGCAGAAGAAGATAATAGTAATCTAATAAGTTTGTCCGAGAAACCCATAAATTGTTATAAGCGACAAGTCATATTTTCTAAAGGCCTTACAAATATACAAAATGAGAATTATTTCAAAAACAGATCATACACATTACTTATAAAGAGATGAATAAAGAATTAGCTAAACAATATCTACTTGACCATTTTTGTTCCAAAACCGGCGCTCTATTCATAGATAGTGATGCAGATTTTGAAATAATTCAAAATGCATATAAAGAAACTATCAATCCGAAATACACTAAAATTGTTCGAAGTCTCGTTTTATTAAAAAATATATCTACCTATGCAGAACTAAAAGAATTAGTATTAAATACTCACGAAAAACTTCTACACCCAGGAATCCAAAAAACTACTAAACTTTTCGGCGAAACGTATTACTTTCCCAACAGCCAACTTCTTATCCAAAATATAATTAACGAATGCCAAATATGTAACCTAGCAAAAACAGAACATCGTAACACAAAAATGCCCATGAAAATCACACCCAAACCAGAACACTGCCGTGATAAATTCGTAATAGACATCTATTCTTCCGAAGGCAATCACTACTTAAGTTGCATAGATATCTACTCTAAATTTGCTACCCTTGAACCGATAAAAACAAAAGATTGGTTAGAATGTAAAAATGCACTTATGCGCATATTTAATCAATTAGGAAAACCCGAAATTCTAAAAGCAGACAGAGATGGCGCATTCTCTAGTTTAGCCCTCAAACGATGGCTCGAAAGTGAAGACATAGAACTACAACTTAATACAACAAAGACAGGCGTAGCTGACATAGAAAGACTCCATAAAACCATAAACGAAAAGATCCGTATTATCAAAAACTCAGACGACAATGAAGCTAAATTAAGTAAGATAGAAACAATACTCTATATTTACAACCACAAAACTAAACACGACACAACCGGACAAACTCCTGCTCATATATTTCTTTACGCTGGACAACCAACCTTAGATACACAACAGAACAAAGAGGCTAAAATTAACGAGATAAACAAAAATAGAAAGGAATACGAAGTCGACACCAGATACAGAAAAGGACCGTTACAAAAAGGCAAATTAGAAAACCCATTTAAATTAACAAAAAATGTCGAACAAACTGACGAAGATCACTACAAAATCACTAACAGAAATAGAGAAACACACTATTACAAGACCCAATTCAAACAGAAAAAAAAGACTAATGAAACTCCCATCCCACAGGCTTCTGGTTCATCATAATACTCTTCCTTACCTGCATAAATTCATGCCAAGGCCAACTGATCCAAATCAACAACATCGATACTGATCACGGTTACCTATTATTCACCGATAAACCAATTAAAATTCCATCAGAACATGAACACCATTGTCTCCGCATCAACGTTACTGATATAGAAAACCTTACCCAATATTTCAATACTAAAGCAGAAAGTTATACTAAAATCCCACAAATTAAGCTTTTACACAATAAAATGTTAACGGAACTTAACGGAATAAACCTCCACCATACAAATAGACAGAAACGGGGACTGATTAACATAGTAGGATCCGCATTTAAATACTTATTTGGAACATTAGATAACAACGACCGAATGAAAATTCAAAACCAACTAGACTCAGTAGCAACAAGCTCAATCAGTATACATGAAATAGACGAAGTAATCCAGTTAATCAACAACAATATTCAGAAGATTAAAGACTTTGAAGACGAACATAGTAACAGAGAGCAGTTTATATACGAATTAATGCAATTTACCGAATACATAGAAGATATTGCAATGTGAATGCAACTTTCTCGACTAGGAATCTTCAACCCAAAATTACTTAATTATGACAAGTTAGAAAACGTAGATAGTAGTAATATTTTGCTAATTAAAACATCCACTTGGATTAATACTAATCAAATACTTATTATATCGCATATCCCTATCAAACAAAAAACTGTTAATACTATTAACATAATACCTTACCCAGATAGTAATGGTTACCAACTTGATTATTTAGGAAAAGATACATATTTCGAAGAAGAAAACAAAGTCTACAACCAAGATTACAAAGAAATTAACGATGAATGTATTAAGAATATTATAAAAAGAGCCAATCCGATATGTAATTTCGTTCCTATAACGGTCAAACAAGTAATTAAATATGTAGAACCAAACAATGTTCTAACTTGGAATGTAAATGATACTATTATAAAACAAGATTGCCAAGAACTAAATAAAAACTTAACGATTAGAGGCAATAAAATAATAACAATAAAACAATGTAAAATTAAAATAGGAACAATAGTATTAAGTGAAAACTATCTAAACCCCGAAATTAATCTGACTCCATTGTATGCACCCTTAGAATTAACAAAAATAAAATCAATAGAACATAAAGACATTGTAAAATTAATATCAAATAACAATATCACAGTCGGCACAATCATAGTGATCATAAGTCTTATAATCTGTATTGTATTCATATACTTAAAGGTTAAATCTAAAGCAACTATAGAAATTCAAGACACAAACCCGATTGCATTACCCAGATTATACCCGATAAGCTCAGAAGAAGCCTAAGCTTCCCTTTTAAGGGGAGGGAAGTAGCATAATAAGCATATTCTGTAAAACTCGCTGACCACAAATTAAAATCATACAATGCATATTCTGCTACTGTAACTGTAACTGTAACTGTAACTGTAACTGTAACTGTAACTGTAACTGTAACTGTAACTGTAACTGTAACTGTAACTGTAACTGTAACTGTAACTGTAACTGTAACTGTAACTGTAACTGTAACTGTAACTGTAACTGTAACTGTAACTGTAACTGTAACTTTAACTGTAACTGTAACTGTAACTGTAACTGTAACTGTAACTGTAACTGTAACTGTAACTGTAACTGTAACTGTAACTGTAACTGTAACTGTAACTGTAACTGTAACTGTAACTGTAACTGTAACTGTAACTGTAACTGTAACTGTAACTGTAACTGTAACTGTAACTGTAACTGTAACTGTAACTGTAACTGTAACTGTAACTGTAACTGTAACTGTAACTGTAACTGTAACTGTAACTGTAACTGTAACTGTAACTGTAACTGTAACTGTAACTGTAACTGTAACTGTAACTGTAACTGTAACTGTAACTGTAACTGTAACTGTAACTGTAACTGTAACTGTAACTGTAACTGTAACTGTAACTGTAACTGTAACTGTAACTGTAACTGTAACTGTAACTGTAACTGTAACTGTAACTGTAACTGTAACTGTAACTGTAACTGTAACTGTAACTGTAACTGTAACTGTAACTGTAACTGTAACTGTAACTGTAACTGTAACTGTAACTGTAACTGTAACTGTAACTGTAACTGTAACTGTAACTGTAACTGTAACTGTAACTGTAACTGTAACTGTAACTGTAACTGTAACTGTAACTGTAACTGTAACTGTAACTGTAACTGTAACTGTAACTGTAACTGTAACTGTAACTGTAACTGTAACTGTAACTGTAACTGTAACTGTAACTGTAACTGTAACTGTAACTGTAACTGTAACTGTAACTGTAACTGTAACTGTAACTGTAACTGTAACTGTAACTGTAACTGTAACTGTAACTGTAACTGTAACTGTAACTGTAACTGTAACTGTAACTGTAACTGTAACTGTAACTGTAACTGTAACTGTAACTGTAACTGTAACTGTAACTGTAACTGTAACTGTAACTGTAACTGTAACTGTAACTGTAACTGTAACTGTAACCGCTGATTAAACAAACTTTACTTCGCGCTGCTCACGCTGTAATATGAAACGCGTGCATGATCGCTGCCAAGTAAAATTTGTCAATCTTCACTTCAAACTTTTCTGTACAATTTAGTCTTAAGCTGATAATCTAAATAAACAGTCGAGTTCTTGCAAAATCCTCGTGTTTTATATTTTTTTTAGCGTTGACCTTAGGCTATCAAGTCTGGTCATTTGTTCGACTCAACCTTATAAATACGTCAGTATATATATATAAAAGAGTTTGTCCTCACTGGCGATTGGCGATTGGCAATCAACGCAGGGCCCAAACCATAAGAGCTAGATGGCTGAAATTTTCACAGTAGCTAAGGCATGTACCGAAAAAGAGCACTAAGACAGGATTTTGGAAAATTCGGTCGGGAAATGTGGAAAATTAGCGGAAAACTGTTGTATGCAACTTTTTTGTTTATCATCCGATCAGCTTCAAACTTACTTTCAATGATCTATATAAAAAATAATTTATGACTGCATACCAATTTTCCGGAAAATTCACCCCCCTGGGTGGAAAATGGGTAGTCAAGGTTCTATTGGCGAAAGTTGAGTTTTTATGCGATTTGGTTCAAACTCATTTTCAAAGATCTATATGAAAATTCATTAAAAACAGCATTGCAATTTTCCGGAAAATTCACCCCCCTGGGTGGAAGTGGGTGGTAAAAAGGCCAAAGTTGAGTTCTTATGCGATTTGCTTCAAACTCATATTCAAAGATCTTCATGAAAATTCATTTAAAACTGCATACCAATTTTCCGGAAAATTCACCCCCCTGGGTGGAAAGTGGGTGGTAAATAGGGCGAAAGTTGAGTTCATTTGCGATTTATTCCTAACTCATTTGCAAAGATCAATATGAAAATTCATTAACAACTGCATACCATTTACATTCCCGGGTAGAAAGAAGGTAAAAATTAGGTTAAAACTGCAACTGGAAAATTTACCCTGTTGGGTAGAAAACTGTTGGTTAAGGTTGAAGGAAGTTAAATTTTTGTACGAATATGATTTTATACGGGGCGTAGCACCGCACGCCGGGAAATGCTAGTTGTATATAAAAGATTTTGTCCTCACTGGCGATTGGTGACTGGCAATCAACGCAGGGCCAAAACCATAAGAGCTAGATCGCTGAAATTTTTTCAGTAGCTAAGGCATGTACCGAAAAAGAGCACTAAGAGCGGATTTTGGAAAATTCGGTCGGGAAATGTGGAAAATTAGCGGAAAACCGTTGTATGCACCTTTTTTGTTTATCATCCGATCAGCTTCAAACTTAATTTCAATGATCTATATAAAAAACAAGTTAGAACGTTGCAGTCGGATGCACCCGACTGCGATATACTCTTTTTTTCGCCTCTTTGCGGAGTCAGTGGGCGTGGCAATTGAATTTCTGCTCAAATCTTTAAAGTTTTGCCATCAATTAAAATTTGGTTGGGCCTGTTCTACAGGTTTGGGAGAAACAAACATTGCTTGATTGCAAGGGCGGGGGTGGGCGTGGCAAAAATATTTTTATCCAATCTATTAAATAGGGCAACAGAATTCAACCTGCAAAATTTGGTGATTCTAGCTAAAGGGGTGGGGGAGATACAGACTTTGCCTATTTGTGGGGGCGGGGGTGGGCGTGGCCGAATTTTTTTTTGCCAGATCAATGAAGGATGTGATAAGTAGCCCTTGTGCCAAATTTGGTTACTCTAGCTATAAAACTGTGGAAGATATAGGTTTTTGCGGTTTTTGGGGGAAGGGGTGGGGGTGGGGGGGAGATCTTGACACTTTGTCTGCCTATGGTATATACCAACATGTATACCAAGTTTGGTTGCTCTAGCTTCAAAACTGTGGAAAAAACCTGCGTTCATACAGACGGACAGACGGACGGACAGACGGACGGACGGACATTTCACAAACCCAATATACTCTTTTTTCCTTTTTTTTCAAAAAAGTTAAAAAAAGAGTATAATAATTTATGACTGCATACCAATTTCCCGGAAAATTCACCCCCCTGGGTGGAAAATGGGTAGTCAAGGTTGTATGGGCGAAAGTTGAGTTCTTATGCGATTTGCTTCAAACTCATTTTCAAAGATCTATATGAAAATTCATTTAAAACTGCAAACCAATTTTCCGGAAAATTCAACCCCCTGGGTGGAAAAAGGGTGGTAAATAAGGCGAAAGTTGAGTTCTTGTGCGGTTTGCTGCAAACTCATTTTCAAAGATCTATATGAAAATTCATTTTAAACTGCATACCAATTTTCCGGAAAATTCACCCCCCTGGGTGGAAAGTGTTTGGTAAGCAGGGCAAAAGTTGAGTTCTTATGCGATTTGCTTCAAACTCATTTTCAAAGATCTATATGGAAACTCATTTAAAACTTCATACCAATTTTCCAGAAAATTCGCATTCCTGGGTGGAAAGTGGGTGGTAAAAAGGCCAAAGTTGAGTTCTTATGCGATTTGCTTCATTCTCATTTTCAAAGATCTATATGAAAATTCATTAAAAACTGCATACCAATTTTCCGGAAAATTCACCCCCCTGGGTGGAAAGTGTTTGGTAAGCAGGGCAAAAGTTGAGTTCTTATGCGATTTGCTTCAAACTCATTTTCAAAGATCTATATGAAAATTCATTTAAAACTTCATACCAATTTTCCGGAAAATTCGCATTCCTGGGTGGAATGTGGGTGGTTAAAAAGCCAAAATTGAGTTCTTATGCGATTTGCTTCAAACTCATTTTCAAAGATCAATATGAAAATTAATTTAAAACTGCATACCAATTTTCCGAAAAATTCACATTCCCGTGTGGAAAGTGGGTGGTAAATAAGGCGAAAATTGAGTTTATATGCGATTTGCTTGCAAACTCATTTTCGAAGATCTATATGAAAATTCATTTTAAACTGCATACCAATTTTCCCGAAAATTCACATTCCCGGGTGGAGAGTGGGTGGTTAAAAGGCCAAAGTTGAGTTCTTATGCGATTTGCTGCAAACTCATTTTCAAAGATCTATATGAAAATTCATTTAAGACTGCATACCAATTTTCCGGAAATTCACCCCCCTGGGTGGAAAGTGTTTGGTAAGCAGGGCAAAAGTTGAGTTCTTATGCGATTATCTTCAAACTCATTTTCAAAGATCTATATGAAAATTCATTTAAAACTTCATACCAATTTTCCGGAAAATTCGCATTCCTGGGTGGAAAGTGGGTGGTTAAAAGGCCAAAGTTGAGTTCTTATGCGATTTGCTTCATTCTCATTTTCAAAGATCTATATGAAAATTCATTTAAAACTGCGTACCAATTTTCCGGAAAAATGCAACCCCCTGGGTGGAAAGTGTGTGGTAAATAGGGCGAAAGTTGAGTTTTCATGCGATTTGCTTCAAACTCATTTTCAAAGATCTATATGAAAATTCATTTTAAACTGCATACCAATTTTCCGAAAAATTCACATTCCCGTGTGGAAAGTGTTTGGTAAACAGGGCAAAAGTTGAGTTCTTATGCGATTTGCTTCAAACTTATTCCCAAAGATCAATATGAAAATCCATTAAAAACTGCTTACCAAGTTTCCGGAAAATTCGCACTCCCGGGTGGAGAGTGGGTGGTTAAAAGGCCAAAGTTGAGTTCTTATGCGATTTGCTGCAAACGCATTTTCAAAGATCTATATGAAAGTTCATTTAAAACTGCATACCAATTTTCCGGAAAATTCACCCCCCTGGGTGGAAAGTGTTTGGTAAGCAGGGCAAAAGTTGAGTTGTTATGCGATTTGCTTCAAACTCATTTTCAAAGATCAATATGAAAATTTATTTAAAACTGCATACCAATTTTCCGGAAAATTCACATTCCCGTGTGAAAAGTGGGTGGTAAAAAGGCCAAAGTTGAGTTCATATGCGATTTATTCCTAACTCATTTGCAAAGATCAATGTGAAAATTCATTTTAAACTGCATACCAATTTTCCGGAAAATTCGCATTCCCGGGTGGAAAGTGGGTGGTAAAAAGGTCAAAGTTGAGTTCTTATGCGATTTGCTTCAAACTCATTCTCAAAGATCAATATGAAAATTCATTAAAAACTGCATACCAATTTCCGGAAAATTCACCCCCCTGGGTGGAAAGTGGGTGGTAAATAGGGCGAAAGTAGAGTTCATTTGCGATTTATTCCTAACTCATTTGCAAAGATCAATATGAAAATTCATTAAAAACTACATACCATTTACATTCCCGGGTAGAAAGTAGGTAAAAATTAGGTTAAAACTGCAACTGGAAAATTTACCCTGTTGGGTAGAAAACTGTTGGTTAAGGTTGAAGAAAGTTAAATTTTTGTGCGAATATGATTTTATACGGGGTGTAGCACCGCACGCCGGGAAATGCTAGTTGTATATAAAAGAGTTTGTCCTCACTGGCGATTGGTGATTGGCAATCAACGCAGGGCCAAAACCATAAGAGCTAGATGGCTGAAATTTTTTCAGTAGCTAAGGCATGTACCGAAAAAGAGCACTAAGAGCGGATTTTGGAAAATTCGGTCGGGAAATGTGGAAAATTAGCAGAAAACCGTTGTATGCACCTTTTTTGTTTATCATCCGATCAGCTTCAAACTTAGTTTCAATGATCTATATAAAAAATAATTTATGACTGCATACCAATTTCCTGGAAAATTCACCCCCCTGGGTGGAAAATGGGTAGTCAAGGTTGTATGGGCGAAAGTTGAGCTCTTATGCGATTTGCTTCAAACTCATTTTCAAAGATCTATATGAAAATTCATTTAAAACTGCATACCAATTTTCCGGAAAATTAAACCCCCTGGGTGGAAAGTGGGTGGTAAATAGGGCGAAAGTTGAGTTCTTGTGCGGTTTGCTTCAAACTCATTTTCAAAGATCTATATGAAAACTCATTTTAAGCTGCATACCAATTTTCCGGAAAATTCACATTCCCGGGTGGAGAGTGGGTGGTTAAAAGGCCAAAGTTGAGTTCTTATGCGATTTGCTGCAAACGCATTTTCAAAGATCTATATGAAAATTCATTTAAAACTGCATACCAATTTTCCGGAAAATTCACCCCCCTGGGTGGAAAGTGTTTGGTAAGCAGGGCAAAAGTTGAGTTGTTATGCGATTTGCTTCAAACTCATTTTCAAAGATCAATATGAAAATTTATTTAAAACTGCATACCAATTTTCCGGAAAATTCACATTCCCGTGTGAAAAGTGGGTGGTAAAAAGGCCAAAGTTGAGTTCATATGCGATTTATTCCTAACTCATTTGCAAAGATCAATGTGAAAATTCATTTTAAACTGCATACCAATTTTCCGGAAAATTCGCATTCCCGGGTGGAAAGTGGGTGGTAAAAAGGTCAAAGTTGAGTTCTTATGCGATTTGCTTCAAACTCATTCTCAAAGATCAATATGAAAATTCATTAAAAACTGCATACCAATTTCCGGAAAATTCACCCCCCTGGGTGGAAAGTGGGTGGTAGATAGGGCGAAAGTAGAGTTCATTTGCGATTTATTCCTAACTCATTTGCAAAGATCAATATGAAAATTCATTAAAAACTACATACCATTTACATTCCCGGGTAGAAAGTAGGTAAAAATTAGGTTAAAACTGCAACTGGAAAATTTACCCTGTTGGGTAGAAAACTGTTGGTTAAGGTTGAAGGAAGTTAAATTTTTGTGCGAATATGATTTTATACGGGGTGTAGCACCGCACGCCGGGAAATGCTAGTTGTATATAAAAGAGTTTGTCCTCACTGGCGATTGGTGATTGGCAATCAACGCAGGGCCAAAACCATAAGAGCTAGATGGCTGAAATTTTTTCAGTAGCTAAGGCATGTACCGAAAAAGAGCACTAAGAGCGGATTTTGGAAAATTCGGTCGGGAAATGTGGAAAATTAGCGGAAAACCGTTGTATGCACCTTTTTTGTTTATCATCCGATCAGCTTCAAACTTAGTTTCAATGATCTATATAAAAAATAATTTATGTCTGCATACCAATTTCCTGGAAAATTCACCCCCCTGGGTGGAAAATGGGTAGTCAAGGTTGTATGGGCGAAAGTTGAGCTCTTATGCGATTTGCTTCAAACTCATTTTCAAAGATCTATATGAAAATTCATTTAAAACTGCATACCAATTTTCCGGAAAATTAAACCCCCTGGGTGGAAAGTGGGTGGTAAATAGGGCGAAAGTTGAGTTCTTGTGCGGTTTGCTTCAAACTCATTTTCAAAGATCTATATGAAAACTCATTTTAAGCTGCATACCAATTTTCCGGAAAATTCACATTCCCGGGTGGAGAGTGGGTGGTTAAAAGGCCAAAGTTGAGTTCTTATGCGATTAACTGCAAACTCATTTTCAAAGATCTATATGAAAATTCATTTAAAACTGCATACCAATTTTCCGGAAATTCACCCCCCTGGGTGGAAAGTGTTTGGTAAGCAGGGCAAAAGTTGAGTTCTTATGCGATTATCTTCAAACTCATTTTCAAAGATCTATATGAAAATTCATTTAAAAATTCATACCAATTTTCCGGAAAATTCGCATTCCTGGGTGGAAAGTGGGTGGTTAAAAGGCCAAAGTTGAGTTCTTATGCGATTTGCTTCATTCTCATTTTCAAAGATCTATATGAAAATTCATTTAAAACTGCATACCAATTTTCCGGAAAAATGCAACCCCCTGGGTGGAAAGTGTGTGGTAAATAGGGCGAAAGTTGAGTTTTCATGCGATTTGCTTCAAACTCATTTTCAAAGATCTATATGAAAATTCATTTTAAACTGCATACCAATTTTCCGAAAAATTCACATTCCCGTGTGGAAAGTGTTCGGTAAACAGGGCAAAAGTTGAGTTCTTATGCGATTTGCTTCAAACTTATTCCCAAAGATCAATATGAAAATCCATTAAAAACTGCTTACCAAGTTTCCGGAAAATTCGCACTCCCGGGTGGAGAGTGGGTGGTTAAAAGGCCAAAGTTGAGTTCTTATGCGATTTGCTGCAAACGCATTTTCAAAGATCTATATGAAAATTCATTTAAAACTGCATACCAATTTTCCGGAAAATTCACCCCCCTGGGTGGAAAGTGTTTGGTAAGCAGGGCAAAAGTTGAGTTGTTATGCGATTTGCTTCAAACTCATTTTCAAAGATCAATATGAAAATTCATTAAAAACTGCATACCAATTTCCGGAAAATTCACCCCCCTGGGTGGAAAGTGGGTGGTAAATAGGGCGAAAGTAGAGTTCATTTGCGATTTATTCCTAACTCATTTGCAAAGATCAATATGAAAATTCATTAAAAACTACATACCATTTACATTCCCGGGTAGAAAGTAGGTAAAAATTAGGTTAAAACTGCAACTGGAAAATTTACCCTGTTGGGTAGAAAACTGTTGGTTAAGGTTGAAGAAAGTTAAATTTTTGTGCGAATATGATTTTATACGGGGTGTAGCACCGCACGCCGGGAAATGCTAGTTGTATATAAAAGAGTTTGTCCTCACTGGCGATTGGTGATTGGCAATCAACGCAGGGCCAAAACCATAAGAGCTAGATGGCTGAAATTTTTTCAGTAGCTAAGGCATGTACCGAAAAAGAGCACTAAGAGCGGATTTTGGAAAATTCGGTCGGGAAATGTGGAAAATTAGCGGAAAACCGTTGTATGCACCTTTTTTGTTTATCATCCGATCAGCTTCAAACTTAGTTTCAATGATCTATATAAAAAATAATTTATGACTGCATACCAATTTCCTGGAAAATTCACCCCCCTGGGTGGAAAATGGGTAGTCAAGGTTGTATGGGCGAAAGTTGAGCTCTTATGCGATTTGCTTCAAACTCATTTTCAAAGATCTATATGAAAATTCATTTAAAACTGCATACCAATTTTCCGGAAAATTAAACCCCCTGGGTGGAAAGTGGGTGGTAAATAGGGCGAAAGTTGAGTTCTTGTGCGGTTTGCTTCAAACTCATTTTCAAAGATCTATATGAAAACTCATTTTAAGCTGCATACCAATTTTCCGGAAAATTCACATTCCCGGGTGGAGAGTGGGTGGTTAAAAGGCCAAAGTTGAGTTCTTATGCGATTAACTGCAAACTCATTTTCAAAGATCTATATGAAAATTCATTTTAAACTGCATACCAATTTTCCGGAAAATTCAAATTCCCGGGTGGAGAAAGGCCAAAGTTGAGTTCTTATGCGATTTGCTGCAAACTCATTTTCAAAGATCTATATGAAAATTCATTTAAAACTGCATACCAATTTTCCAGAAAATTCGCACTCCCGGGTGGAGAGTGGGTGGTTAAAAGGCCAAAGTTGAGTTCTTATGCGATTTGCTGCAAACGCATTTTCAAAGATCTATATGAAATTTCATTTAAAACTGCATACCAATTTTCCGGAAAATTCACCCCCCTGGGTGGAAAGTGTTTGGTAAGCAGGGCAAAAGTTGAGTTGTTATGCGATTTGCTTCAAACTCATTTTCAAAGATCAATATGAAAATTTATTTAAAACTGCATACCAATTTTCCGGAAAATTCACATTCCCGTGTGAAAAGTGGGTGGTAAAAAGGACAAAGTTGAGTTCATATGCGATTTATTCCTAACTCATTTGCAAAGATCAATGTGAAAATTCATTTTAAACTGCATACCAATTTTCCGGAAAATTCGCATTCCAGGGTGGAAAGTGGGTGGTAAAAAGGTCAAAGTTGAGTTCTTATGCGATTTGCTTCAAACTCATTCTCAAAGATCAATATGAAAATTCATTAAAAACTGCATACCAATTTCCGGAAAATTCACCCCCCTGGGTGGAAAGTGGGTGGTAAATAGGGCGAAAGTAGAGTTCATTTGCGATTTATTCCTAACTCATTTGCAAAGATCAATATGAAAATTCATTAAAAACTACATACCATTTACATTCCCGGGTAGAAAGTAGGTAAAAATTAGGTTAAAACTGCAACTGGAAAATTTACCCTGTTGGGTAGAAAACTGTTGGTTAAGGTTGAAGGAAGTTAAATTTTTGTGCGAATATGATTTTATACGGGGTGTAGCACCGCACGCCGGGAAATGCTAGTTGTATATAAAAGAGTTTGTCCTCACTGGCGATTGGTGATTGGCAATCAACGCAGGGCCAAAACCATAAGAGCTAGATGGCTGAAATTTTTTCAGTAGCTAAGGCATGTACCGAAAAAGAGCACTAAGAGCGGATTTTGGAAAATTCGGTCGGGAAATGTGGAAAATTAGCGGAAAACCGTTGTATGCACCTTTTTTGTTTATCATCCGATCAGCTTCAAACTTAGTTTCAATGATCTATATAAAAAATAATTTATGACTGCATACCAATTTCCTGGAAAATTCACCCCCCTGGGTGGAAAATGGGTAGTCAAGGTTGTATGGGCGAAAGTTGAGCTCTTATGCGATTTGCTTCAAACTCATTTTCAAAGATCTATATGAAAATTCATTTAAAACTGCATACCAATTTTCCGGAAAATTAAACCCCCTGGGTGGAAAGTGGGTGGTAAATAGGGCGAAAGTTGAGTTCTTGTGCGGTTTGCTTCAAACTCATTTTCAAAGATCTATATGAAAACTCATTTTAAGCTGCATACCAATTTTCCGGAAAATTCACATTCCCGGGTGGAGAGTGGGTGGTTAAAAGGCCAAAGTTGAGTTCTTATGCGATTAACTGCAAACTCATTTTCAAAGATCTATATGAAAATTCATTTTAAACTGCATACCAATTTTCCGGAAAATTCAAATTCCCGGGTGGAGAAAGGCCAAAGTTGAGTTCTTATGCGATTTGCTGCAAACTCATTTTCAAAGATCTATATGAAAATTCATTTAAAACTGCATACCAATTTTCCAGAAAATTCGCACTCCCGGGTGGAGAGTGGGTGGTTAAAAGGCCAAAGTTGAGTTCTTATGCGATTTGCTGCAAACGCATTTTCAAAGATCTATATGAAAATTCATTTAAAACTGCATACCAATTTTCCGGAAAATTCACCCCCCTGGGTGGAAAGTGTTTGGTAAGCAGGGCAAAAGTTGAGTTGTTATGCGATTTGCTTCAAACTCATTTTCAAAGATCAATATGAAAATTTATTTAAAACTGCATACCAATTTTCCGGAAAATTCACATTCCCGTGTGAAAAGTGGGTGGTAAAAAGGACAAAGTTGAGTTCATATGCGATTTATTCCTAACTCATTTGCAAAGATCAATGTGAAAATTCATTTTAAACTGCATACCAATTTTCCGGAAAATTCGCATTCCCGGGTGGAAAGTGGGTGGTAAAAAGGTCAAAGTTGAGTTCTTATGCGATTTGCTTCAAACTCATTCTCAAAGATCAATATGAAAATTCATTAAAAACTGCATACCAATTTCCGGAAAATTCACCCCCCTGGGTGGAAAGTGGGTGGTAGATAGGGCGAAAGTAGAGTTCATTTGCGATTTATTCCTAACTCATTTGCAAAGATCAATATGAAAATTCATTAAAAACTACATACCATTTACATTCCCGGGTAGAAAGTAGGTAAAAATTAGGTTAAAACTGCAACTGGAAAATTTACCCTGTTGGGTAGAAAACTGTTGGTTAAGGTTGAAGGAAGTTAAATTTTTGTGCGAATATGATTTTATACGGGGTGTAGCACCGCACGCCGGGAAATGCTAGTTGTATATAAAAGAGTTTGTCCTCACTGGCGATTGGTGATTGGCAATCAACGCAGGGCCAAAACCATAAGAGCTAGATGGCTGAAATTTTTTCAGTAGCTAAGGCATGTACCGAAAAAGAGCACTAAGAGCGGATTTTGGAAAATTCGGTCGGGAAATGTGGAAAATTAGCGGAAAACCGTTGTATGCACCTTTTTTGTTTATCATCCGATCAGCTTCAAACTTAGTTTCAATGATCTATATAAAAAATAATTTATGACTGCATACCAATTTCTTGTGCGGTTTGCTTCAAACTCATTTTCAAAGATCTATATGAAAACTCATTTTAAGCTGCATACCAATTTTCCGGAAAATTCACATTCCCGGGTGGAGAGTGGGTGGTTAAAAGGCCAAAGTTGAGTTCTTATGCGATTAACTGCAAACTCATTTTCAAAGATCTATATGAAAATTCATTTTAAACTGCATACCAATTTTCCGGAAAATTCACATTCCCGGGTGGAGAAAGGCCAAAGTTGAGTTCTTATGCGATTTGCTGCAAACTCATTTTCAAAGATCTATATGAAAATTCATTTAAAACTTCATACCAATTTTCCGGAAAATTCGCATTCCTGGGTGGAAAGTGGGTGGTTAAAAGGCCAAAGTTGAGTTCTTATGCGATTTGCTTCAAACTCATTTTCAAAGATCTATATGAAAATTCATTTAAAACTGCATACCAATTTTCCGAAAAATTCACATTCCAGTGTGGAAAGTGGGTGGTAAATAGGGCGAAAATTGAGTTTTTATGCGATTTGCTTGCAAACTCATTTTCGAAGATCTATATGAAAATTCATTTTAAACTGCATACCAATTTTCCCGAAAATTCACATTCCCGGGTGGAGAGTGGGTGGTTAAAAGGCCAAAGTTGAGTTCTTATGCGATTTGCTGCAAACTCATTTTCAAAGATCTATATGAAAATTCATTTAAAACTGCATACCAATTTTCCGGAAATTCACCCCCCTGGGTGGAAAGTGTTTGGTAAGCAGGGCAAAAGTTGAGTTCTTATGCGATTATCTTCAAACTCATTTTCAAAGATCTATATGAAAATTCATTTAAAACTTCATACCAATTTTCCGGAAAATTCGCATTCCTGGGTGGAAAGTGTTTGGTAAGCAGGGCAAAAGTTGAGTTGTTATGCCATTTGCTTCAAACTCATTTTCAAAGATCAATATGAAAATTTATTTAAAACTGCATACCAATTTTCCGGAAAATTCACATTCCCGTGTGAAAAGTGGGTGGTAAAAAGGCGAAAGTTGAGTTCATATGGGATTTATGCCTAGCTCATTTGCAAAGATCAAAATGAAAATTCAATAAAAACTGCATACCATTTACATTCCGCGGTGGAAAGTAGGTAAAAAGTAGGTTAAAGCTGCAACTGGAAAATTTACCCTGTTAGGTAGAAAACTGTTGGTTAAGGTTGAAGGAAGTTAAATTTTTGTGCGAATATGATTTTATACGGGGCGTAGCGCCGTACGCCGGGAAATGCTAGTACTATATATATATATACTGTACACAACATTTTTAAGTGATTATTTCTATTACTGTTGTTTTTGAACTCACACGCATCACAACAAAACACACACACACACCCACCCACATACAAACAAACTGTCCCATGACTTTTTATTTATTCGCCCACTTCGAGTTATTCTATTTTATTTATTTGAATAACATAACCATTTGAATGAAAGCCGCAAAGTAACTGAAGTCTAATAAACATCGGTTAAAGGGAAATTGATCAAGTCCACGTGAGCAGAAGCAGAGGCAGCAAAAGTAGTTGCTCTGACGGCAGTTGACGTTTGCGGAATTTGCGCAAATAATTCAAAACGAATTTAACACTTCAGTGGTGCTCAATGCTTCAGATTAGACTTTACTTCTCAAACTTAAACTTTGTAAAAATAACCCAGTGGTTGGTTCAGGCCTGAAAAAATGTTTTGTAAGTAGTGTTGAGGACTTAGCGTATACAATACTGATTGCTTTCCTTTTTGTTTGGGGTGTCCTACTTACAGAAGGCCTTATTTCGAAAGGTTTATTTTCTTGCTCAAATATAATATAATCAAAAAGGCAATCTGGTGGCAAGTGGAATTCGAACGCTAGGCCTCCTGACCCTTGCAAACAAGGGTATTACACACTGAGCTAGCGACTATATTAAATCGAAAGCGACTATTGTAATTTCACTGTTTTCTATTTAATAAAAAGTCGGTTTTAGTTTTTGTTATAATTCACTTTTGATTTAATTCTTTTATTTTACGCACGCACAACCAGCCACTTTAACAATCACAAAATAATGAGCAAGATAGTTATCGATAAACATAAATCAAGACAGAGCTGGACAGTGTGACCATGTTAGTTTTGGTAACATATTCCAACACGCCCCCTCAAAATTAACATTTCAAATATTTATTCGTTTAGAATATGCTGGTGTGCCTTCTGGGGAGTTACAATATAATGATCCAGCATTTCGCTGCGTGGATTGGGGAAACCCCAGGAAAAAACCCAATCAAATCATTCTTAATATATAAGACTTCTTAACTTAAAAATGTTTTACTTCATGTAAATTATTAATTATTTTTTGGTAATATTTCATATTTCATTATCAGTCATTTATGTTAGGTTAAATTAAAAATATAGGACTTCATTTAAATTTCTTAACGTTTCAGATTACTTCATAATTTCAAAATTATTTTAGTTAACTTAATAAACAAAATTCATATTAAGCCCATTTGGCTTCGTAGGGCGATGAATCTTCCTGTTGGCAACGGCTTGGTAAGGATGTCAGCGAGTTGACTTTCTGTGGGTATATACTCAATAGAAACAACATTATTCTCGACCTGTTTTCTAGAAAAGTGGTATTTTATATCAATATGCTTAGATCTTTTATAGCATGAGGGATTTCTAGCAATGCTTATGCAACCTTGATTATCTTCGAATATTTTTATAGGTTTTTCAAGTTGAATATTAACACTTTCTAAAAGAGACTTTAACCATAAGGCTTCTCTAACAGCTTCGAACAAAGCCATATATTCTGCTTCAGTTGATGAAGCAGCTACTGAAACTTGCCTTTTTGTATTCCAACAAATTAAGTTGGAGTTAAACATTTTAAATATATAACCTGTGGTACTCTTTCTATCATTTTCGTTCCCTCCCCAATCAGAGTCAACATAGCCTGTAAATATATTTTCATAATTTGTATTTTTCTTGAAAACTAATTTCATTTCAATGGTTCCTTTAAGGTATCTTAGAATCCTTTTTAAACATTGCCATAATTCGGCATTATTTTTATTAGTGTAGCGACTTAAAATATTGACTGCAGTAGTAATGTCTGGTCGTGTACAGAACAAAATGTACATTAAACAACCAATTAAATTTCGACAAGGTGCATCATATTTTTCTTCAGAATTCAATAGTTCATAATTAAGTTTAATTGGGAGCGGTGTACTTACTGCTTTACAATCCGCCATTTTATTAAATTAAATTTTATTAAATTTACTTAAAACCTTTTTTATATATACAGATTGACTTAAATATATTTTATCTTCACAGATCTCTATCTCCATTCCAATAAAATACTTAATTTGGTCTATATCAGTCATTCTGAATTTTTCCATTAAATACATTTTAAAACTATTCATTCTTTCTAAATCTGAAGTAGCTATCATCAAGTCATCTACATATATATATATATATATATATATATATATATATTCTTCTTAATATCGTTTTTATCTACAATGTATATACAGCGGTGTACAGGTGAATTTACAAATCCACTTTCTTTTAATGCTTTCTCGAACACTTCAAACCAGCATCTTGCTGCTTGTTTAAGTCCGTAAATTGCTTTATTTAGTTTATATACTTTGTCTTCACTACATGACACTCCTTCAGGAATTTTCATGTAAATTTCTTCTTTTAATGTCCCATTCAGGAAGGCATTTTTGACATCCATATGATGTATTTTGAAACCATATTGATTTGATATCGACATTATGAAGCGAAAACTGGAAATTCGCGCAACTGGTGCAAATGTTTCTTCATAATCTATTTGATATTTTTGGGTAAACCCACGTGCAACTAATCTTGCCTTATATTTTACAGGGTTTCCCAATTCATCGAATTTAAAAGTAAACACCCATTTGCTGTCAACAATATTTTTGTTTTCAGGCCTTTTAACAATACACCAGGTATTATTTAATTCATGGGCATTTAATTCTACTTTGATAGCTTCTTCCCAAGAACGCCTATCACTTCTACTTTGTATTTCTTCGAAGGAACTGGGAATATCATTAAGAATGGTAGAAGCATTTAATACATAATTATTAAGATCGGTGTCATCTTCATTATAAGAAGAGTTTGGTAAGTTCTTCAATCTGTTACTTCGTCTAGTCGTTACTTCAATGAGTTGTTCATTACTTTCATTTTCAGTTGTATTAAGAGGACTTTGCTGTTTTTGTCTGGAGACCGTACTCTCATTCCGGTTTATTTCGTTGTATTTCTCCTTACTGTCATTCAGAAGTTTTACGTGATCACCATCCTTACTCTCATTCAGGACATCTGTTTGGTAATTTTCCTTACTATCATTCGGGAAGTTTAATTTATCAGATTCATAATTTTCCTTAATCTCATTCAGGATTTCATTATGTTCATTTTCCTTACTCTCATTCAGGCAATTAAATTGATCACTTTCCTTACTCTCATTCAGGAATTCCAGATCATTTACAACAGCTCTAGAATTGACCATATTTGATTCATCTATAATTACATCTCTTGCAACAAAAAATTTATCATTACTTGAATCCCATAATTTAAAACCATTTGGTTCATAGGCAACAAGTATGGTTTTAAATGATTTTTCATCAAATTTCCTCTTTCTATTTTTATTATGAACATAAGCTGTTGACCCAAATATTCTTAGATGTTTTAAATATGGCTTTCTATCATGCCACATCTCATATGGTGTTTTTGTGCAATTACCAAGTGCTCTACTTGGAATTCTGTTGGTTATATATGTGGCTGTTAACACAGCTGCACCCCAGAAGGTTTTATCTAGTTTGGCACCATTTACCATAGCACGCGCTTTTTCGGTGAGTGTTCTTATCATCCTCTCCGAAACTCCATTTAACTGCGGTGTAAATGGTACAGTTAAATGGTAACTAATACCTCTCTGGACACAGTATTCTCTCATATCAGTTGACAAATATTCCCTTCCATTGTCTATATATACCTTTAAGTTAAAATGCGCCTCACTTTTTGCTACAAAATCTTTAAACATGTTAAATACATCAGACTTATGCTTTATTAAATAAGTTACACAATAGTGTGTAAATTGATCCACAAAAATTACATAATAATTTTTGTCACCAATTGAAGTAGGTGTTATGGGGCCACAAACATCTGAATGTATTACGAAGAGTGCTCTTTTAATATAATCTTTATTTTTTTGTTTTGAAAAAGGTAATCTAGCTTGCTTTCCATTAAGACAAGCTTCACATATTTCATTTACAGGTTGAACTTTGTCTAGTAGTTTATTATCATTAAAGAAATTTTTCCTTTTATATCTAACATTTTCCCTCGGCTTATATGACCTAGCCTCTCATGCCATAATTGATTAATATTTTTATTTTGCATATTTAATGTGAAAGCTGTGAATTTTATAATAGGTATATTATACATACCAGTATTCTCAGCAACCATCAAACCATTTTTGGATATTTTCATTCCATTTTGGTTAAACTCGACTGTCATACCAGCCTCTTGCAGTCGCTTCACAGAAATTAAATTGTCGGGAACTTCTTGACAATATAGAACATCTTCCAGTGTTATTTGATTTTCATTATACAGACGCACAATTCGTCGCATCGTTGCATATATGAATTCTCCTTGCTTAGCCACCGCAATCTTAATAGGAGGCTCCAATTGGACTGAATCCATAAACAGATTTTTGTCATTCACAATATGATCACTTGCACCAGAGTCCAATATGAAGCTGACATTCTTATTCGAATGTGTAAGGTTCTTATTCGCGCGCTTAAGCATAAATGCGAATCCGGGCTGGGTTGTGGCGACTTGTGCTTGTTTTTCATTTTCTTTATTTTTATCAGAATTTAAACGTTTATAACTGTAGCAGTCCTTCTTTATGTGTCCCTCTTTTCCACAATGGCGACATTTAATATTAATTTTATTTTTTCCTTTAAACTGCTTGCGTCCAAAATTATTATTTCCTCTCTTGTAATTATTTCTATACTGTCCATTTCTAACATTCTTTCCACTGTTGTAACTAACTGCATTCATGCTAGTGTCACTTGAATCATTCCTATCAGCACCTGAGCCCAATAATTCATTAATTATTTCATCAAATATTATGAAATGATTCGAAAGAGTCATCTCACTTTTAAGTTTTAGGGATAATAATTTTTTTCGAAGCGACAACTGCGATGCAAGACTTTTACGCTCATAGGTGGCGTCTAAGTTCTGAAAAATTTGTCGCGTAGTTTTGTCGCTTGTCGGGAAGTTCAAAATCGAGTCGCTTAAAAATTGTATCAACGTGCTCTTCGCACGTCTCTCTGCCCGTTTCGTCGTCAATTATGTCCGGCAAATTGTTGTCAATTACTTTTAGCACATCAAGTTCTTCCAGGAGTGCTCTAACCCGTAATTTCCAAACACCATACTTTTGTCCGTCAAACGCTTTTATATTATGCTTTACTTTTTCCATATTATTTTATTGTATGTATACTGTCGCTTGATCTATGTATGTATGTGTGAATTTCACAATATGATCTGTGTGTGTATTTGTGAATTTCACAAGATGATCTATGTGTGTATGTGTGAATTTCACAAGAACTTTTTTATTTTGTTTTTAAAATGTATGCGTTGAGTCTGGGTCCATAACCTATTGTAATTTCAGTGTTTTCTATTTAATAACAAGTAAGAACGTTGCAGTCGGGCTCACCCGAGATCTTGACACTTTGTCTTACTATGGTATATACCAACATGTATACCAAGTTTGGTTGCTCTAGCTTCAAAATAGTGGAAAAAACCTGCGTTCATACAGACAGACAGACGGACAGACAGACGGACATTTCACAAACCCAATATACTCTTTTTTTCCATTTTGGAAAACAGAGTATAAAAAGTCGGTTTTAGTTTTTGTTATAATTCACTTTTGATTTAATTCTTTTATTTTACGCACGCACAACCAGCCACTTTAACAATCGCAAAATAATGAGCAAGATAGTTATCGATAAACATAAATCAAGACAGAGCTGGACAGTGTGACCATGTTAGTTTTGGTAACATATTCCAACAGCTACAGTTACACACATATGTATGTCTAAACTATGAATATTTCCTTTTTAACTTTAAATTTCCAACTAGAAATTTTCGGGAAAGTTCTTTTACGCTCGTAGGCATTACCTTCTCGCTTCTAAAGTGAGGGCTATCTTTCGGCATAGCTTCCGGTTTCGCGTCTATATTCAGAGGTTTCTCAGGCCTACAAATTTTCAATGCAATTTTGAGGAATCAGGTATGAACTCAGCGGTGATGTAGTCAGGCATTCTAATTTCCACCGCTAGGAAAGCAAGTTAAAAAATATAAGATTCATTTAATTAAACCTACGTATTTATTTATTTACATTAAAATTTCTACTGTCGTAACATTTTGATCTATGGATAGTTTTCATTTTTGTAAATTATTTTATTATTTCTAGCCCAGAAAATAGACTTAACCATTAAACGAACTTACATAATTGATCTCAGGGGAATTCATGTCAAATGCAGAGCCAAACATTGGTGTTTCAACCAGCTAAAAAGTGCAACCAAAGAATGTAAAGAAAAAATTTGATAGTCTTTAATGCAAATTATATATTTCCATGCAGCTTTTATTTGTATTTGTGACAATTTGTTAACATATTTGATTTAAAAGGCGTCCTCGCCACATTCCACTTATTTTATATATTTTGCAATCCTGCTGTGCACTCGACTATTTGACACGCTGACAAACACGTTTCGTTTCCTGCGGTTGTCTACTTCACATGTGGCACCAACTTCAAAGAAAGAGGACAAGTGCTACTCGGCGTGACATACTATGTCAGCGTTGATATGGCCACAGAACTGCGCTGAAAATGTCAAGTTGGCCAAGTAGATGGCACCTTTTGCTGTCGTCATCATCATTAACAACAGCCTGGCTAAGTGTGTCCCATGCAACGAACCTGATTTAGCTGATAGTTTAACAGTGAAATATGCTACGCCATTTTGTGGTTCAATCGCATCCATCAGACAAAAAGTGAACACTGCACACTGGTCCAAATGCCAAAAACTTTGGCAGAAATTCAAATTTTTTTTTAATAGTTTTGCAAAAATAGTATTTTATTCCAATAGAATATTAACTAGGGCAGTTAAAAAGCATAGTAGTATATTTGAAATCGAAGCCCTCCGAATTTGTGCAGCCCTGGAAGTCAGCTGATCATTTATCGCAAACTTTGATTGTGTATGCTTTGCAAATAAGAGCACATTTGAAACTGGTGTATTTTGTGTTATTCTTCGAATATTTAATCAATTTAAAATGGAAAACGAAGTTGAAGGTATTTATAATATAAGTGTTATCACGCAATACTTGTTTTATGTTGTGTGTCTTTGTTTATATGTGTTTTTGTAAAATGATCTTGACACTTTGTCTGCCTATGGTATAACCAACATGTATACCAAGTTTGGTTGCTCTAGCTTCAAAACTGTGGAAAAAACCTGCGTTCATACAGACAGACAGACGGACGGACGGACGGACGGACGGACATTTCACAAAATTTCAAGAAAATTAAAAAAAGAGTATAACCACACTTATCCAGCAGAAGTTATAGTGCTTTTAAGACCTCCAAATGTAAATTTCTTATTTGATCATGTCAATGCAGATGATGACGATAAGGAAGGTTAACAAAATAATAAAAAAATCATGTTCAAAAAATGCCTTACTAAAAGAAATAACATGTATATTAATTGATGTTTTACATATTTTTTTCGTTTGGGAAGCTAAATATTGTTAGGGGGTGGGAGAGTGGTAAGGGGTGGGAGAGATGAATTGTCAGATTGTTTATTCAACAAGTAAGAATGCTCTAGTCGAGTGTGCCCGACTACGAGACTCCCTGCTCCCACTTTGCATTTCAAGCAATTCAGCGGCAACTCAAGCAAGCAGTGCACTTAACTCGTAAAGTGCCTGTCAAACTGTTGTTTCTGCCAGCTGAGACGGGGGTAATGGATTCTTCCATAACTTTGGTGCTATTTATCCGATCGTGTTGAAATTTTCACAGCATATCAACATTGATGAAACATATATGTGTACCAAAACTCTATCTTTTAAATTGTGGCTGTGGGAGTCTTTTGCGGTTTGCAGGGGTGCTGGGGGGGGGGGGGGGGTGCATCCGAAATTTGAAATAAAAGAAAGACATGGCTAGTTCGTCTTGGCTGTTGATCCTGATCAAGAATATATATATAGTTTATATAGTCGGAAATGTCTCCTTCTGCCTGTTACACACATTTGCAGTACTTTATAACTCCCTTTTTCCCATTTTTAATGGGATATATATATTCAAGTTTTGTAGGATATATGTACCGGATTTAAATATACTCGAATTTATAGTTTTCAAGGACATTAACTTATATGGGGCGGCCTAGAGGGCGTGGTCCAATCGGACTAAACTTTTTCTCAGGCTTAAAACATACTACGACAATATTGCCTACCAAGTTTCAGGTCTGTAACTACATTTTCGAGAATTTCTGCCAAAATTTTTGGCATTTGGACCAGTGTGCATCGCCTCTTCTAGACTCTGCTTCCCAAAACAATAATTCCGAAGCAGTCAGTAAAAAAAGAGCTATCAAAGGACGGGCTCGATTTTCTGACAAAACAAGAAAAATGCAAATGAACGTTGTATCTCAACAATTTCGAACTGAACATTGTGAAGATCGGAAAGTTGCAGCACAAATATACCAGACACAAAATCAAGATGTACACATAAAAGCATTGCAAAAATATCGCTCAAAGCGTCGTGATGAACTCAGAGATGCAGCAAAAATTTATCAAACACAAAATCAAAATGTACATATGAAAGCAATGCAAAAATATCGCTCTGAGCATCGTGAAGAACTCAGAGATGCAGCAATCCTGTATCAGACTCTAAATCAAGATGTTCATATTAAAGCATTGCAAAAATATCGCTCTGAGCATCGTATACAACTCAAAATTTCCGACACATTATATCGAGTTAATAATCCTGAAATTAACACACATTATACCTGATGGCCTTAAAAGTGCTGGGTCAAGTTTATTACTTAGTTGGTAGTCTTTGGCCATGCCCACAGAAGGAAGAACAATTTCTTCAAATATATTTTGTTGGGGAAGATGACAGAGAAGCGAAACTAAGGTACAAGAATGCCACTGATGTGAAACTTGATTTAATAAAAGCGCTACAGTCAATGTTACATATCGTTAACCTTATATTAAAGACCTAAAAATAAACCTTGAAACAGCTTGTGCTCATATTGGTCGTTTTAATGCACCACGAGTTATCGAAGTTGCATTGCTCATAGTTGGTCAACAATTTAAATCGAGAGATATTATTCTTGAAAGCCATAATGATAAACGGCAACGTATTTGTGAAACTCACCGTTCATACGATGCTTTGCAATATCCACTTCTTTTTCCCCATGGTGAGGATGGTTATTCTGTGAATATACCTCAGAGAGATCCTACCACAAAGAAACAGTTAACAAAGACAGTGTCAGCATTAAGCTTTTATAGTCATAGAATAATGGTTCGGCAGCTTGACTACAGATAATGCTGTAAATATGCTGTCAGCGTCGCGTTCCTTTCTAGGGGATAGCCATCATATATCGTGCATGGCTCACACGATCAATCTTTTAGTTGATGATGCCCTTACAAGCATATGCTTGTTTTGTCCCATCGTTGACAGGATAAAATGCATCGTTACGTTTTTTAAGCATTTTTATAGCACGTCTGCAATGGACGAACTCCGTTGGCTTCAAATGGAGATTGGTACACCGGGAGGTCGTGTAAGCAGCTTGAAGCAAAATTTTGATACCCGATGGAATTCATGTTTAGGAATGATGGAATCCTTCGTAAAAGTGGCGAGCGTTGTGTCAGCAGTGCTAATGAAGCGCAATGAAGATATGCGATCGGGAAGCTGCCCTGAGATGCTTACAACCACAGAGCTTAACATAACTCGGGATTTTATAAATATTCTGCGGCCCTTAAAGGAAGCCACTGAGAATATAAGCGGGGAAACGTACGTGACAGTGAGCCTTATTATTCCTTTGGCAACATTTATAAAAAGACTTCTGGAAGGCATTAAAACAAAAACCACTGAAGGCGAAGACGCTAGACAGCTGTTTATTTCAAGTGCTAAGAAGCGCCTTGATCGTATGGAAAATTTTAAATTTCTTGCCATATCTACAATTTTGGATCCTCGCTTCAAAAAAATACATTTTGAGTCCGCATTGGCTGTTTCTCAAGCAGTGGCACAAATAGTTGAGCAGATGGGCCAAAAAAAACAGGCAAGTGTAGTTCATTTAACACATACAGCAAAAAGCTAACTAAGAATCTCTTTTCAGTCGTCTGGAAATGCAACCGTAACGACATGCTCTGCAGCTCTTGCAGGTCATTCGCTTTGGGATGCGCATGAAGTTGCCTTCAAAGCTCAAGGATCGCCTGAAAATTCAGAATCAAAAGAACTGAGACATTATTTGAATATGCCAGTTATTAGCAGGGAGCGAAACCCAATACTTTTTTGGCATTCTCAAGGTGATGCAATGACAAATTTGGCAAAGATTGCACTTCGCTATTTGATAGCACCTGGGAGCTCTGTGCCGTCGGAGCGTTTGGCGTCCGCCATTAAAGTTGTGGTGTGCGATTCTAGGAGCACACATTAAGCATCGAGTATTTTTAAAGTCTCTAAATCCATAGCTGTGGTAACATACATATAAGCAAACAAAAAAATATGTACGTGAAATAAAACATGAAAAATAAATTCATTTTTATAAAAAATTAAAATGTTATTATGTTTTAGAGATGGGTGGGTATCTCTGTCGCTGTTATTTGTCACTAGTATTTCAAAGTAATTGTCATCACAGTGACAAAATATCAAAAGTATTAGCGACAAAATCGCTACCAATTATTTAAATAAAAAAAATTTTTTATATTTTATAAATTAAATGGATTAAAAGCGCCAAACATAGATTTTTACATAATACAATATACAAGTGATATTTTGTCACTGCCCGATATACTTGTCGCCAAGGGATATTTTGTCACTGCCCGATATACTTGTTGCCATGGGATATTTTGTCACTGCCCGATATACTTGTCGCCAAGTGATATTTTTGCCTTCGAATGATACATGTTTATTGCGCGATGACCAAGCACATCTCAAGAAAACATCCAACTAGTGTTTTGCCAAAAAAAGTATGTATATATAAATGTAAATATTAATATGCATATATACATATAAATGCATGGTCTCCAGAAAATTAATTTTAAAAATATTTTATTGATAAGGTTCAAACGGCGCTAAGGTCCATTGCTCCTTCGCATGTGACTATTGGTACTGAGGCAAATAGCCAGGCTCCAACAACACAGGAAGAAAGGGAAGAAGTAGAGCGAGCACAGCCAGTCGAAGCTGTTAGGCGCCAAGCAACTGTTTCGAGTTTGTTTGGTGCTCAAGGACTTTCCGTGAAGCAGAAGCAGAAGATTGACAGTGCTATCTGCGAAATGTTTTTTTAAAGATTTGCAGTCCTTTGTGTTTTGAAGGATGAAGGCTTTCGTAAGGTAGTTCCAGCGGTGAACCCATTGTACGAGATACCCGACCGTCATAGAGTATCCAGAACCATGATACCAGCTCTCTATGAGGAATGCCGGATTAAAGTTCAAGCAGTTATTGAGCAAGAAGAGTATTTCTGCTTAGCGACGGACTGTTGGACATCACGAAGCACTCAGAGCTTTGTAGGGGTTACTGTTCACTTCGTGACTAAGAAGATTGAGCTCCATTCAGTGCTCCTTGAATGTTCTGCGCTAACAGGACCTCATACAGCCGTAAACTTGGCTGAGGCACTCAAAGAAATATCGAATAAGCGGAACATTGCAGACAAGATAGAGTTGGCTGTGCCCGACAACACCAGCAACATAAAATGTGCCATAACTGAGCACATAAAGTGGAGGCATTTTGGATGTTTAGTGCATTCAATCAATTTGATTGTGAAGGATGCGTTGAAAAAGGAGAAAGCTCATTTTAAAAAAAGCACAACAGCAAGCAACCGATTCTTGGCATACCAGCGTAAAGAGGGAAAAGAGCTCTGCGTTAGTGGCCAAAAATATTGCTCGGGATACATGATAATCCCAATTGTGAACGAACTCAACGCTGTTGTTATTAAGCTTACAAAGCTAGTAGTCCCAGCAATCATTGGCAGAGTACTTACATTTGTAAAGTACATTTATTTCTATGTATTTATAAAATTTACCTTTGTTTATAATTCCTATAGGTAATTGAATGCTTACAAGATGGTATGGGCAGAAGATTTGCCACTATAGAATGCAGCAACACATTGGCCACGGCTACATTTCTGGATCCCAGATATAAAACAATGTACTACCAAGATCCGCAGACAGCTGAACGGACTAAGTCGTTCCTGGAAAAGGTCTTGAGTAGCTATAACAAAAATACAGTACTGGCTGCCCCTGCGCCACCTGTCTTTGATAAGTGCTCAAGCTTTCCCGACGCTGAGAAAGTCGACCTCAGCCTCTTTAGCACAATCAAACAGCCACCAAAATCAAAAGGAACACCCCTATCTAAAGCCATTATTGAAATCGATCGATATCTTGAGGAGGACTATCTTAGCCATGACTCGGATCCGATTTCATGGTGGAAAGAGAATGAATATCTTTTCCCTCATCTTAAGGAGTTAGCACGCCAAAAGCTTTGCTGCTTGGGATCGTCAGTGCCTTGTGAGCGACTTTTTTCTAAGACTGGACTCATCTTCACAGATCGCAGAATGCGCTTAAGCGATGAAAAAGTAGAGATGCTACTTTTTTTTAAACTCTAATAAAGAATTTCTTTAAACATAGCAGATTTAATACTTTAATTATTTTTTTTAGAATGGGACATAAATTAAAAAGAGAGACTCCGCAAAGAAGCTTATAAAGAGTATATGGCAGTCGAGTGCATCCGACTGCAAAAGTCTTACTTGTTTTTTACTTGAGGTCCTCCATGCCAAAATTATCCAAAAACAAGTAAGAATGCTCTAGTCGAGTGTGCCCGACTACGAGACTCCCTGCTCCCAACTTGCATTTCAAGCAGTTCAGCGGCAACACAAGCAAGCAGTGCACTTAACTCGTAAACTGCTTGTCAAACTGTTGTTGCTGCCAGCTGAGACGGGCGTAATAGATTCTTCTATAACTTTGGTGCTATTTATCCGATCGTGTTGAAATTTACACATACATGTGCACCAAAAATTAAAGCTTTATCTTTAAAATTGTGGCTGTGGGAGTCTTTTGCAATTTGCGGGGGTGCGGGGGGGGTGCATCCGAAATTTGAAATAAACTTCATCTGCGTATGAAACCTGCATGCCAAGTTTGGTGTCTCTAGCTCTTATAGTCTCTGAGATCGACGCGTTCATACAGACGGACAGACGGACAGACGGACAGACAGACAGACAGACGGACATGGCTAGATCGTCATGGCTGTTGATGCTGATCAAGAATATATATAGTTTATATAGTCGGAAATGCTTCCTTCTGCCTGTTACACACATTTGCAGTACTTTATAACTCCCTTTTTCCCATTTTTAATGGGAGCAGGGAGTAATTATGGTTTTGGCTTAAAAAAATGCGAAGCTCGACCTTTTTGCGTAAATAATTATTAAAACTTCGTTTTAAAGTTGTCAAATACCTTACAAACCGAGCCCTGTTATCGTTAACAGTGCTATAAACGTTACCAGAGTAGTAGGGTTGGTGCATTTTTTCGCTGATGGTGAAAATGTTAACAAAAAACAAGTAAGAAAGTTGCAGTCAGGCTCACCCGACTGCGGTATACTCTGTTTTCTGTTTACTGGGGCGGACGTGGGCGTGTCAAAATTTTTTTCTCCAAACTATCGATCAGATCTTGACACTTTGTCTGCCTATGGTATTTACCAACTTGTATACCAAGTTTGGTTGCTCTAGCTTCAAAACTGTGGAAAAAAACTGCGTTCATACGGACAGACGGACATTTCACAAACCCAATATACTCTTTTTTTCCATTTTGGAAAACAGAGTATAATCAGTGAAACTATTTAAAGAAAAATTCGAGTGATAAATACAGGAATAATGCTAGTACCAGAGTGGTAATTAGTACGTTAACAGTACTTTGAAAGACCTTTTAATTGTTCCTGTAAAAAAAAAGTCAACGTCTGCTATCGTAAATCGCATTTTGAAAACTTTTGAGCCCAAGACTATAATTTATGAATCGTTTTTGGAATGGAGGACTTCAAGTTACCAACTTTTTTGTAGAAACTCAATGTTATGTCTGAGATATTGTTTGAGTTTGTAATATGTCTTAAAGCAAAATTCTGTAAACAAATTTAAACTTTGGATAGAGCTTTCAAATTTTGTTTGAACTTGTTTGCGATTTTGCTACCTTATCTGCATAGGATCGTCAATTATCTTTCGAAGCTGTTGCAATTTTTGACTCACGAGTCATGTTAGCTTTTCACTAGAAAAACAATCAAAAGAATTGCACAGAGTCAAAATTCAGCTTGGTGATGCATCTCTGTTGCTTTGTTGTTGTATAAGCTTCAAATTCAACAAGCGAAGCTAAAAAAAAGAAAAGGTAAAAATGCGGGACAAAGAAATGGAAGTGTTTCTGATGCTGAAGGAACGGAAGGGATGTCACTTAGGGAAAGGATGGAAATGGCGTGTGTATGCAGCTGCTACTCGCGCATTTGGCGAGTACTCGATTACTTCTTTACTTTTCCCTTTCCCGTTTTACATTCATTGGTTTCCAGCTAGACTTATAGATGGCGTGCAAAATGGTTCGTTTCGATATTGCAAGTAAATCTAATTTTGGTGTACCATACACCAACACACTGATTGTCCTGTATAAGAATTTGCATATGATGCACTTCATACATTGTAAGATTTCCAAACGCGAATGAATATGAAATTCAATTTTTCAATACAGCTTAAGAGATTTGTTGTTCGTTTTGCTGGTTGTTTTTACCATGGTTCTGTATCCACTTACCTCTTACTTTCCGATCGATCAAATGCCACAGAGTCCCTCCTAGCACAAAACACACATGCCTGCTTCACACACATACAGCTTTCCCGCACTGCAGTTGCAAGGGTCTATTGTAAACTCTGCTTTTTCAGCACTTGTCGCTTTGTTTGATTTGTTTTTCAGGCACCTAATTGTGCGTGTCAGCGACAACAAAATGTCATCGACTAACCCACTGAATAGCAATCATAGCCCACTGCCCGCAGTCTATAAGTAGCCACAACAGACCCTATTGAAACTTTACTCTTTTGCAGGTGATTTCAGATTTTGACTGCATCTTTTCATGGACGGTGTGTACAAACTTGCAACCGTTTTGATGGCAGTCAGAATTTGAAGCGTGTTGGACTTAAAAAACTTTTAGTAGCCAATCTAATAGTTTATCTGAGAGTTTGTCAATCAGACAGCTTCGATTTGAAAATTTCCTTGAATAACTTGTATGTTCTTAAAATCAAGGACTGAGTTTGTTATAAAAAATTTGAAATTTTATAATTATTTGTCAACTCTTATAAAATATATTAATTTTTGATTTGTATTGATTTGTAGAAAAGTAGAAATTAAATTCTAATTTTATATCAACTAATTTAATTTTAAATTAACTATTATATTAATTAATAATGGTTCAGTGCAAAAAAAATCGATTTGAAATTTCTTCTAAGCCACATAGTTTTATTTTACTACTTCAAACTAACCACAGCTGCCTTTTTCTCAGTCAACCCCATTAATACTGCTCAACCAGAAATGAATAACTATATTGAATGGCAACAGACTGAAACTTGATTGTCGAAAAAATTAAAATAAACATTTAAAACTACAAAAAGCCACACATTGTTGTGACTGCTTGTGATTTTGAAAGAACCTTTATTTTGGGTACATGTCAGAACGCACGGTGTCATAACGCCCCAGGGCATTTTTGTGTCATAAGGCCCTCGGGCGCTATGCACCCTCTATTTTACCGCTTTTTAGCTAGGTTTGAGCGCAATTTTTGCATTTTTTAATGGTTAACTATTTCCTCATGTATTGTTAGATGTTCGTTAAAGCCAACTGCAACAATGATTCATTTTCACTTATCCTTTGCACCCCTTCTTGTCTCTGCTGCATCTCGTTTTAAGTTTCCTCGCACTGCCCGATTACAACAGCTGCTAGATTTTTGTTTATATTCTGTTGTGTTGCACTTTTCATATTGTTTGCTTATGTTCCTTGTTGTATTTATAGTATACTGACTATTGCTTTAATTTTCTCTTTAGCTGCGCATTTAATCCGTATACGGTCAAATAGATAAATGAGTATGTTGTCTTGACTTTTTGAGCTCTTTTTATACTCTTTTTTTAATTTTGTTGAAAAAAAAAAGAAAAAAGAGTATATTGGGTTTGTGAAATGTCCGTCTGTCTGTCCGTCCGTCTGTATGAACGCAGGTTTTTTCCACAATTTTGAAGCTAGAGCAGTTTGGTTTGGTATACAATGTGGTATAGGCAGACAAAGTGTCAAGATCAAAAAAGTAGAAAAAAAATGAAGGGAAAGAAACAGAATATGTTAGTTCACGTCGTAATCCAAGTCAGTTTGCCCGAAGCGGATATAAAGCGATTTCTTTTGGTGACAACATCATTTCCTCAGGGTGTTCCAGTGTGAAATGCTTGGCGAGGACAATGAATAATGAGAATTCATTAATAAGGCGACAAACAGAGTTAAACTGTTTCAAGTCATTTTGATAAACTGTTTGACATTGCCATCATATTACTGAGAAGCGCAGAGAGAGGCGGATAATCAACTTCAGTTTGTATTGTGTCCAGGTGAAAATACATCGGAACAAGCTCCTGAAAAAGGCAAATGGAGATATTAAAGAGAAGATGAACTAAAAAAGGATGAAATTAAAGAGGATGAAAGAGTCACAATGACACAACAAAGTAGAGTAAATCAGCTTTAATAGACTTTGTTATATTCAAAGCGGCTAAAGGGTTTATGGGACGTTAAAAACCGCCTTCTCATATTTTTGTCTGTTGATAAATGAAAATTGGCTAAGAAAGCAGCTGCAGGAAGTGCTCAACTTGATAAACAAATTTGCATGGTGTGAATTGCTTCCGTTGTTGTTTCACGTTCAAGCAATGTTGGGGGATGCGCTGAATCTTGAAAAACGTTGAGACAAATCTTAAAAAAAGCTTCTCTTATACTATATGTATGTTAGCCCGACAGCATTAGTCAGTTTCAGTCAGACACCATCCTTTTTCGAATGATGAGGCATATGTTGTATTTTCCAGCTGTGGGCTGCCTTTGTGGGTGTGCAGCAATGCTTGTTCAATAAATAATAGTCTGACAGTGCATTTGAATTGCATTAAATCTTCTGTATCAGCAAAAAACTGTCAACGGTCGACAGGAAAACCAACAACAAGCTGACGAAGCCGCAACATTTCCCCGACCTCGCCTCAAAAGTTGGTTATCTCCGCAGGCGACGTCCTGCAAATGCATGTTTAATGCAGTTTTCATTAGGAAAAGAGGCAAACATGGCTATCAATTTAATGAATTTGTCGCTTAGCTGCTGTTTCTACAAATTTGTGAGAGAATTCGTATGTATCTACTCAAATAAGTTCAACCAAAATAATTTCTATCATTTGTTAAAGTTCATTTAGTTTGCCACTTGATTATGGATTTTATATTCGCATTCGCCAACGGACGTGTTTTTTTCTTGCTCCTCGCATTTGTTTATTTTTCCTCGTTTTAAACGTTTTATTTTGCGTATTTTTTTGCTTATTAATAATCAGTGACTTGTGTTAAACATCGGTTGTGTGAAACACAGTCATTATAGTCTTTAACAGACTATTTTCTTAAATTAATTTTTATACTCTTTTTTTAACTTTTTTGAAAAAAAAGGAAAAAAGAGTATATTGGGTTTGTGAAATGTCCGTCTGTCCGTCTGTCCGTCTGTCTGTCCGTCTGTCTGTATGAACGCAGGTTTTTTCCACAATTTTGAAGCTAGAGCAACCAAACTTGGTATACATGTTGGTATATACCATAGGCAGACAAAGTGTCAAGATCTCCCCCCCACCCCCACCCCTTCCCCCACAAACCGCAAAAACCTATATCTTCCACAGTTTTATAGCTAGAGTAACCAAATTTGGCACAAGGGCTACTTATCACATCCTTCATAGATCTGGCAAAAAAAAATTTGGCCACGCCCACCCCCGCCCCCACAAATAGGCAAAGTCTGTATCTCCCCCACCCCTTTAGCTGGAATCACCAAATTTTGCAGGTTGAATTCTGTTGCCCTATTTAATAGATTGGATAAAAATATTTTTGCCACGCCCACCCCCGCCCTTGCAATCAAGCAATGTGTGTTTCTCCCAAACCTGTAGAACAGGCCCAACCAAATTTTAATTGATGGCAAAACTTTAAAGATTTGAGCAGAAATTCAATTGCCACGCCCACTGACTCCGCAAAGAGGCGAAAAAAAGAGTATATCGCAGTCGGGTGCATCCGACTGCAACGTTCTTACTTGTTTAATTTGTGTTTAAACACAACAACAAACGTTTGTGCAGTTGCACTGTTTTGTTTTTGTGTTTTTACTCTCGCTAAGTCTCTCAACGCGCTCTATCCATAATCTCTCTCTCCCGCGCTTTCATTAAATTGAACACAACAACAAACGTTTGTGCAATTGCACTGTTTTGTTTTTGTGTTTTTACTCTCGCTAAGTCTCTCAACGCGCTCTATCCATAAACTCTCTCTCCCGCGCTTTCATTAATTTTAGTGGTGGCTGTGGTTTAGTTTGCTCTTTTCCCTCTCTAAACCTATTCCGCTCGCGCAGTTGTTGTTGTGTGTAAGTAACTAACAGCAGTACTTGCGATTAACCCTAGTGTGCCTATTTATTTTTTATTTTTTTTTTTACTTTTTTTGTTTGCTTCTAATTTAATTATTTTCTCAGTGCTTTTATATTTTTTTTACGTTTATTCTTTCATAATCAATTTAAGTAGCTTTGCCTTATAAAAATGTATGCCTGCTACAATAAAAATTGCCAGGTTCGAGCAAACGTGAAGATGGGTTTTGTTTGTTGCTGGCTTTGTGATAATGTCTCACACGAAAAATGTGCTGGCCTTAACAGCCGTATTATTGACCTGATTGAGTCCAAATCAGGCTTAAAATGGACATGTGAATCTTGTAGGGATATTGAAAGGGATATGATGGGATTCATGAGGCAGACTAAGATGGGATTTGGAGATATTTTCGGGCGGTTTAAAAAACTGTTCGATGGTTTCTCGGCTTTCGACAGGGAATTCAAAGGTGTGAAACTTTTGAATGAGTCTCCAAAGCGTAAAAAGGCCAATCTTAGGTTGTCAATTGGCCCTAATGAACTTTCTGTCCCAACACATTTGTCCATACCATCCGCTCCATCATTAATAAATTTTTCATCCCCATCTCCTCACACCACTGTCAGTATGAACGAAAACATATCTGCGGGATCAAATAGTCCATCAATCGAGGCTGTAGCTTCACCTGAAGTTACTGCTGCGGTTGATAATAAGACTCTTGTAGGTGTTCCACCAAACAAATTTTTGTTTCTAGGCTTGCCCCTGGTACCACATCTGATGATGTCAAGGCCTTTATTCAGGCCAAAACTTTATTCAGGCCAAATATCAAGCCATTATTACGGTGGAAAAATTCAAATTTTCATATATTCGGGAAATTTTTTCATTTAAAATAAGTGTTCCTGCCGAACATATCAATAAAATTTGTTGCAAAGAGTTTTGGCCTGACCACTTTATTAACAAAAGAATATACTGCAAAAAAGAAAAATCGCATCCCGGTTGCACTTCCTTCATTACCTGGTAGTAGTAGTAGAACGAACACTCAACCTCAGGTAGTTTCTGATAGCACAAAAAACTAAAATCATTCCTCTCACTACTCTATCAGAATGTAAGAGGTATTTGTACTAAACTTACTAATCTTTATTCAAATAGTCTTTCCTTTAATTTTAATGTCATTGCCTTTCCCGAAACTTGGCTAAGGCCTGATATTCTTAACTCTGAAATTTTCATGAACAAATTCTCCATCTATCGAAAAGATCGCCGATTAAATTGTGTATTTGTGGTGTATCGCTGTTTATTACTTGTTCTTACATTCCTCCTTCTTCTGATAATTCTGTTTATTTAGATCATTCTTCTGCTATTAGTTCTGTTATATCTATGCTTTCCGATCGCGACTTTCTTGTAGTTCTTGGTGATTTCAATATTACTGGAACTACTTGGATTTCTAGTTCCAATACTAATGTTTTGACTGCCACGGGTCAAAATGATTTTCTGGACAATTTATTTGGGATGTCATTGTGTCAAATCAATAATATCCCGAATTCTTTGAACAGATTTCTTGATTTGATTTTTGCTTTAGATCCCTCTTTCTTATCTATCTCCCGTACAGAAGCTATATCCTATCCTGAAGATCCTTATCATCCAACTTTGGAGGTGCTGATGGATTTGCCATCCCGGGTGTTAAGTCCTTGTAACAACCCTACGGGTCGAGTTCGCCTTTTTCGGAAAAAACGATTTTCATAAACTGTCTCAGCTTTTATCGCAGACTGATTGGTCTCAGCTATATAGGTACAGAGACATGGGTGCAACTTTAAACTCTTTACTTGACATACAAACCTAGTCAAAAGTATTTACACAAGGTACCGTTTTATGCATGCTACACATTCGGCGGCTTGTGCAGCGAGGGGGGCGAGAGGAAATGAAAAAAAGTTTTTCTTTTTGCAAAGTCTGACCTACGCAAAGCCAGATGAAAGAAGAATTGAAAAAATAACTGTTCTTGTGCTAGAAATAGACGTGTTTGAACTGATCCTTATCAGTTGTCAAAAGTATTTACACACGTTTTCTTTGCGTCAAAATTATTTACACAATGCAAGTTTGCCATTAGTATTTGGTTTGCAGAGACAAGTGCAGGTTCTAGTTGTTCAAGTTATCTGAATTAATTTACAGATAATTTAATTTAATCATTTAACTATTGAAATTAATTACCAAAATGCCAAAAACAAAGGAGTTTACCGTTGAGCGCCGTGCTGAAATTGTTACTAGATTTAAAACAGGTGCCACTGCAGTCGAATTAGCTGAATTGTATCAGATTTCGCGGAAAACGGTGTACAATTTAGTAAAAAAGAACGATACAGTTGGACATTTAAAAAATCTAAAAAAACAGGCCGAAAACATGTGTTGGACCAAAGACAATGCAGGCACCTACTAGGTGTTGTGATGAATAATCCAAGTGCAAGTCCTATTAAAATTGCTGCAGAGTCGAAAAAGATAATTGGCAAAAAGATTAGTGATTCCACACTGCGCCGCAGGCTTAAAGAAGCTGATTTTAATACCTATGTTGTCCGTAAACTGATTGACATCACACCAATAAACCAGTCAAAACGTCTTGAATTTGCATTGGAATACATTAAGAAGCCTCTTGACTTCTGGTTCGATGTTTTATGGACAGATGAGGCTGCCTTTCAGTTCCAGGGATCATACAGCAAGCACTTTATGCATTTGAAAAAAAATCAAAAGCATTTGGCAACCCAGCCAATCAATAGGTTTGGTGGAGGTAAAGTGATGTTCTGGGGATGCCTTTCCTACTATGGATTCGGAGATTTGGTACCGATAGAAGGGACATTAAACCAAAACGGATACCTCCATATATTAAATGACCATGCTTTCACATCAGGAAACAGACTTTTTCCAACCTATGATTGGATTCTACAGCACGACAATGCTCCATGCCACAAGGGTAGAGTCCCAACCACCTTTCTGAATGACCTAAATCAGGCGGTTCTTCCCTGGCCCCCACAAAGCCCTGACCTGAATGTCATTGAAAACGTTTGGGCTTTTGTTAAAAACAACAGGACTATTGACAAAAGTCGAAAACGCGAAGGAACCATCGCTGAAATTGAGGACATTTGGTCCAAATTGACTGTAGAATTTGCACAAACTTTGGTGGCATCAATACCCGACAGGCTGCAAGCTGTCATTGATGCAAAAGGTGGAATAACTAAATATTAGTTATGTTTTTTAATATAATTATGAAAATATTTTGTAACCATTAAAAATAAAACTTGAATAAATGAAATTGAGTTGTGTGTAAATAATTTTGACGCAAAGAAAACGTGTGTAAATACTTTTGACAACTGATAAGGATCAGTTCAAACACGTCTATTTCTAGCACAAGAACAGTTATTTTTTCAATTCTTCTTTCATCTGGCTTTGCGTAGGTCAGACTATGCAAAAACAAAAACTTTTTTTCATTACGTCTCGCCCCCCTCGCTGCACAAGCCGCCGAATGTGTAGCATGCATAAAACGGTACGTTGTGTAAATACTTTTGACTACCTTTGTATGTGTCCCAATGTGTAATCCACGTAGGTCTAACAAACCTTTTCGGCTGACACGGGATTTAACATACTTGAAAAATAGAAAGTCAAGATTATATAAAAAATTTCAAGGAAACTGGCTCCTCTTTTGATTTCTCACAATTTCTGATTGCTCGATCCAGCTTCTCTGCCCTGAATAGCCAGTGTTATAAGGATTACCTTAGAAAATGTAGGCTGCAGTTTCAACAGGACCCTTAACAGTTTTATACCTTTGTTAATGCGAAGCGTAATTCATCAGCACTTCCATCAACCGTATATTTTGAAAAAATGACTGCAGACACAAATCAGGTTATCGCCGATTTGTTTGCTGATTTTTTTTCAAACGACTTATAGTTCTTATACTAACCAATTAGATTTGTCTTATCCATATCATGTAAATGTCTCTAATTGCATTTTTGAACCTTTGATCACAGAAGGTTCGCTACTGAGCGATCTAAAAGCCATTAAACCCGTATTTTCACCGGGGCCTGATGGAATACCAGGCTGTATACTTAAGTACTGAAGGTCTTTTGAGACCCCTTTATAACTTATTTAATCTTTCCGTGGAGTTGTGCACTTTTCCAATGATTTGGAAAGAATCATTCATAATTCCTCTCCTCAAAAAAGGAAACAAGTCTAATGTTCAAAACTATAGAGGTATCTCTAAGTTGTCCGCTATCCCTAAAATTTTTGAGAAATTAATAACTTTTCAATTACAAAACCCAGCCAGCATGGGTTTGTGAAATATAGATCTACTATCACTAACTTATTGGAATTCACCTCTTTTGTTATAAGGGGCTTTCAAAATAAAATGCAAACAGATGTCATTTACACTGATTTCAGTAAAGCTTTTGACTCCGTTAATCATTCCCTTTTAATTCATAAGCTTAATCTTTTTGGATTACCAAATAACTTAATTCTTTGGATCTCTAGTTATCTAAATTTAAGAACCCAAAAAGTTAATTTTAAAGGCTTAGCTTCTAAGTCTGTTCAAGTTACTTCTGGAGTACCACAAGGAAGCCATCTCGGCCCTTTATTATTTGCTCTTTTTATTAATGACCTGCCTTCTGTAATAAATCACTCTGGGGTTCTAATGTACGCCGACGATGTAAAGCTCTGTTTGTCTGCTAATAACTCTCTATCTGGTCAGAATTTGGAAACTGATCTTGATAGTTTTCAAAATTGGTGTCGAGTAAATTTATTAAATCTTAATTGCAGTAAGTGTAACGTAATGTCCTTTTATAGGCGAATGCCATATTTTAATAACTATGTTCTTAATGGTAAACCACTTGAACGTATTGAGTCGGTTGTTGATTTGGGTATTCTTTTAGATTCAAAGCTTAAGTTTGACAATCATATTTTATCGATGGCAAATCGTGCCTATGGAGTCCTTGGTTTTTTGAAGCGTTGGTCAAAGGAATTTGACGATCCCTACGTTACTAAAACTCTTTATACCTCACTTGTTCGACCAATTCTGGAATATGGATCATGTATATGGTGTCCCCAGTACAAGATTCATCAGGACAGAATAGAGTCTATACAAAAACAATTTATTCTCTTTGCCCTCCGGGGCTTTAATTGGATTCCTAACATTCGCATGCCTCCTTACCGTAGTAGACTCTACCTAATAAATCTCCCCTCTCTTTCTGATAGTAGAACCTTGGTATAATATTTTTACATAAACTAATTAACGGCGAAATTGATTCTTCTGAATTAATCAGCCAAATTAGTTTAGCTATTCCTATTAGAAGTACAAGAAACTTTCTCCCTCTTTCTCTTCAAACCTGCATTACTAACTATGCTATCCATAACCCTTTTCGTATTTTATGTTCTGATTAAAACAATATTTTTCATGTTGTAAGTAATGCTACATCTATTCCTACACTTAGAACTTCACTCCTTTCTCACCTATCTAATTTGTAGGTCTTGTATTTCATATTTTTGCATTTTTTTTTTACTCCCTGTTCCCATTAAAAATGGGAAAAAGGGAGTTATAAAGTACTGAAAATGTGTGTAACAGGCAGAAGGAGCCATTTCCGACTATATAAACTATATATATATTCTCGATCAGCATCAACAGCCGAGACGAACTAGCCAAGTCCGTCTGTCTGTCCGTCTGTCCGTATGAACACACAGATCTTAGAGACTATAAGAGCTAGAGACACCAAACTTGGCATGCAGGATGCACCGCACATTCGCCGGCAATTTGCAATAATCCTCTTTCTCTTTCATTCTCGTTCTATGTTCATTTTGGAACTTCTGTTTGGCTGGTAAATAAAGTCGAATGCTTCCCTCTTTGTTTGCCCTCCTGTGGCGAACATACGATGCAAATTATAATTATATTACGTCCAAAGACTGCTTGAGCTTCTTTTTGGCCTGAGTTTACAATTTCTCACATTTTTGAAAATCGGTTCAATCAAAATTCTAGAGTTGGCATCATTCCTTCGCTGACTGTTCCGTCTATTCCAAAAAACTAATTCGCTCTCTTCGCATCCTATATCAGAATGTGCGTGGCTTGTGCAGTAAGCTGCGCAAGTTATACACTGATAGTGCATCTTTTGAAGCTGACGTTATTGCCTTCTCTGAGACCAGGCTCAGTTCCTCTGTTTCTAACTTCGAAATCCTTACGGACAATTTCAGTCTATTTAGACTTGATCGTCCCCTTCGTCGTGGTGGTGGTGTCTTAATTGCCGTTAGAGCGGACTTGTCATCTGAACTTATCTCATGTGAGTTTCAGGATGACTCCGACATTGAGTTTATTGTCGTTAAAGTTCGTATTGATTCGGAATGTGTCTTTATATATTGCTCGTATATCCCTCCTTCATCTGAAATTTCTACTTCCGTCTTCAATATGTTGCATCCCTTCATTGTAATACCGACCGTTTAGTTTGACTTTAAGCTGCTTTTTATTTCTTGGACATCTTCTGATGATTCTTATCAATTATTTCCAGCAGAACAACATGATTTTCTAGATCAGCTGGCCGAATTATCTCTGGGGCAGATTAACCATGTTTGTAATAGTATGGGTAGATTGCTTGACTTAGTTTTCGTTGCTGATATTTCTAGCTCTTATCTAAGTAGAACTGACCTGTTGACCCTTCCCGAAGATCCATATCATCCCCCCTTACAATGTGAACTTAGTTTCTCATGCCCTTTCAACGAAAAGCCTTCCTTACCACCACCTAAAAGCTATTGCTTTCGTAAAGCAAATTTTCTCTCCCTAAACCTTACGTTATCTCGGATTGAGTGGTCTTTCCTTGATAATTAAGAAGATATAAACTTAGCAACAAGAGCATTTTATGTTGCTCTTTTTGCAGTTTTCGATGATTATGTCCCCTTAACCTCTCCTACTGCCTTTCGCCAGGGTCCACTTTGGCTTACCCCTAGATTATCTAATCTAAAAAATATAAGGTCTCGCCTTTATAAAAAGTTTAAAAGATCTGGATCACCGTCTGATATTTCTAAATACACTATTGCTCGTTCTAAATTTTCTCTTTTGAATACTTCTTTCTATAACAATTACTTGTCTAAATGCAAAAACAACTTCTATCGTGACCTCAAGCAATTCTACCGCTTTGCTAATTTTAAGCGTATCTACCCAATTTCCCTCATCTTTATTTTTTGATTCAATAAGCGCCGATTCTGACTCCGAGATTGCCGATTTAATTGCCTCATTTTTTCATCTTTGCTACTCCACGTCTTCTAATGATTCTCTTTCGAATTTGTCATATCCCTTTGATTTAAGTGCTTTTCATTGTGTCTATCCCCCTATAATTGATTTAGATTGTGTTTTATTTCATTTGAAATCTTGTAAATTTTAATTCTCGGTTGGTCCTGACAAATTTCCTAGCGCCGTTCTTAAACTTTGTGCCGATTCCCTGTGCCTGCCCCTATAAAAACTTTTTAATCTTTCACTCGAGCTTGATGAGTTTCCCTCTGACTGGAAAGAATCGTTTATTATTCCCATTCATAAAAAGTGGTCTAAGGCCGACGTCTCTAATTAAACTTTTACTTTGGATTAGTGCCTATCTTCGAAATCGGTCCCAGCGTGTTCGGTTTAATTCGTCTCTCTCCAAACCAGTTCTTGTCACGTCAGGGGTTCCTCAGTGGAGCCATTTAGGACCATTACTCCTTAACTTATTTATCAATGATCTACAACAGGTTTTATCTCATTGCCGTGCCCTTATGTATGCTGATGATGTAAAGCTTTGTTTGTCCTTGAATGATGAATTTTGCCTACTTATCTTTAGCATTATTGGTTGAATTGGGTTTTCCTGGGTTTCCCCAATTCTTGCATGCAACTAATTGTTGGACCAATATTTTTATTTCTTTTTTAATATTTTTTATTTTTGTGCACTCCTAGTTAATTCTTAATAATTAATTTTAATTTACTTAATTTTAATTTTTAATCTTAAACTTTAATGTCAAATAACTTTAAATTTTTTCACATGCTGATTGCTCTTTGTCAACATTTTTCGAATAAATAAATAAAATAAATAAAAAAAAAAAGGGCACACAGTCAGCTGAAATTCCAGACTCAGGAGAAACTGTGTGAAAGGTGACAGGGGGTTGAACAGCAGCGCTGACTGCACATTTGATGTAAAAAATTGTTGTCATGGTTTCATATGCAAAGCACATTAGGTACATACATATGAACACATGCATGTGGAAATGTCAATCATACGCAACGTAGTTCCTTCCTACTTAGTCGCTAACGACGCCATTCTTAATTCTTTTATCCATTCCATTCATCTTTTATCCTTATTATGATTATCTTTAGTGTTGTCACAATTTCTTCGGTCTGATTACCAATCGCATTTTTCTCCAACCGCAAAATTCAACAAAGTTCATTGCACCCATCACATGTGTAATGTGGCTGCACTTAAAGCCTGCCTTTCTTTAATGTATTTCAATTATATTTCTTGGCGTAGCTTACATTTTGATGACCTTAGGCCACGACAACATATTTTGCTGCCTGCCACTTTCGGAATATCACTTTACTCTCGATTTCATTATAACATTTTCATAGTAAGGTAGTTTTTCTTTGTTTTTTCTTGGCTTGCTGTGGAACACATGTGGAAGCTTATTTTTGGAATTGCTACTTATAGAAAAAGTTTTCTTTTAAGTAATATTTTGTTCTTCCACTATTTTATATTTTCATGTCTGGTTGAACTTTATAGCATACTTTATTTGTACCAAATTCGATTTAATTAAATTTGAATGGCTTCAGTTTTAACTTCTTTTCATTTGCTTTTAAATTGTTAAGTATTATGCAAGTTACATGAAATTTAGGTATCTGTACAGCGATACGTTTTCTAAAGTGCATTTTCAGGATTCTAGAGAAATTGGATATTCTAAGTTCATACTGTTCATTTTATCATATCATTAAACAAGCCATTAAACTTCGTTCAAATTATTCAAAAGCTCTCGTATTTGCTCATTGTATTCATACACCCCTTTCCTTATTCCTATTCATTATTCATTCATTCGAATTCAACGCAGTTCCCAGTTGTACTCTCCTCATTTAACACGCCGTATTGCATCCGCGACTCATTTATACAATTTTCTGCAATTTTAATAATCACGCCATCCTCATCATCGTAATGATTGTTGCAGTTGCTAAATTGTGGAAACTGCACCGCAAATACAATTTCTGAACAAAATATTTGCAAAAAGGCAAAAAAAACCTTTTCTCTGTGGTTGGATAAATACTCGAAGTTTGTGAGTAACAAACAAGTAAAAGAAAAGGCAAAAGTTTCCCCTGAGAGAACGAGTATTGAGCTTTGCAAAAAACGCATTTCATTTCGCAATTCTACTCCATGAACTATATAAAGTTCAGAGCTGCGCTTACAACTTTTAACATTTTCTTCTCGCGTGGCATATTTTGCAGAGTTTTGCGCACTTTGCAAATCAAACAAGTAAGAATACTCTAGTCGAGTGTGCCCGACTACGAGACTCCCTGCTCCCAACTTTCATTTCAAGCAGTTCAGCGGCAACACAAGCAAGCAGCGTACTCAACTTGCACAGTGCATGTCAAACTGTTGTTTCTGCCTGCTGAGACAGTGGAAATAAGTTTTTCCATAACTTTGGTGCTATTTATCCGATCGTGTTGAAATTCACACATCCGAAAGACATTGATTAAACATACATGTGGACCAAAAATTAAAGCTCTATCTTTAAAATTGTGGCTGTGGGAGTCTTTTGCGATTTGCGGGGGTGCGGGGGGAGTGCATCCGAAATTTGAAATAAACTTGAGCTGCGTACGGTATACAGGAATCTACATGCCAAGTTTGGTGCCTCTAGCTCTTATAGTCTCTAAGATATGTGTGTTTATACGGACAGACTGTTGATGCTGATCAAGAATATATATAGTTTATATAGTCGGAAATGCTTCCTTCTGCCTGTTACACACATTTGCAGTACTTTATAACTCCCTTTTTCCCATTTTTAATGGGAACAGGGAGTAAAATGTAGAAGGAATTTGTTAAGTGCTGCCTTGATGGCTAAAATTAAAATTTCCTTGGCCAACTTTGGCCATGTCTGGCATTTGGTAATTAAAGACATGTAAATATATAAAAACCTGGGCAGTCATAGCCCCAGCTCTAAAGAATACAATAGCCATAAAAAATATATTCAAAATTACATTTTCTGCTTAAATTTAATTAAAACTTGCAATTTATTTGAATCTTTGTTAAATAAAGACAATTTAATTAACATTTCATATATGTGGGGATACTGGTTTTCGAAAATTTAGTAATTTAGTAAAATATTTTTTAAGATATTCAAATGAGAGTATACTTCAGTTAATGTTATTAATCTTTAAAACTAAGAATATTATGTATGAATATTTTTTTTCCTGCTGGCCCGTTTTTTTCTGAATCTCTCAATGTTCCTACTCATCACAGGATATTAATGGCTAATCGTCGATATTTGCGTTGCAGATGACTATGTATACTCCCTCCTCTAAATAAAACCTTATAAATAGCAACAAATTTGCATAGTTTGCCAATTATTTACTACACAGAAAGTTAACATACGATTCTGCTTTCACAAAATTATGGTTGAAATTTTCAACCAAAGCGCAAAGTGAAAGTTTTTTTTATCATCTCGTGTGACTTAAGTATTGCAGGCTAAACATTGTGGTAACATTAAGTGAAATTATTACAGAAAACAAATCTACCTCAAATCATTTTCTATGATATTTATACTCTTTTTTAATTTTTTTGAAAAAACAAGTAAGAATGCTTTATTCGAGTGTGCCCGACTATGAGACTCCCTGCTCCCAACATGCATTTCAAGCAGTTCAGCAGCAACACAAGCAAGCAGTGTACTCAACTTGCACAGTGCATGTCAAACTGTTGTTTCTGCCTGCTTAGACAGGGGAAATAGATTCTTCCATAACTATGGTGCTATTTATCCGATCGTGTTGAAATTTACACATCCGAAAGACATTGAACAAACATACATGTGTACCAAAAATCCTTTATCTTTAAAATTGTGGCTGTGAGAGTCTTTTGCGATTTGCGGGGGTGCGGGGGATGCATCCGAAATTTGAAATAAACTTGATCTGCGTATGGTGTACAGGAACCTACATGCCAAGTTTGGTGTCTCTAGCTTTTACAGTCTCCGAGATCTGTGTGTTCATACGGACAGACGGACAGACAGACGGACATGGCTAGTTCGTCTCGGCTGTTGATGCTGATCGAGAATATATATATAGTTTATATAGTTGGAAATGGCTCCTTCTGCCTGTTACACACATTTGCAGTACTTTATAACTCCCTTTTTCCCATTTTTAATGGGTACAGGGAGTAAAAAGAAAAAAGTGTATATTGTATGAACGCAAGTTTTTTCCACATTTTTGAAGATAGAGCAACCAAACTTGGTATACATGTTGGTATATACCATAGGCAGACAAAGTGTCAAGATCTTAAATTAATTAATTAATAAATTAATAATTAAAAAACCTCGATTGTCCATTGCGTAAAAAGCAGAGGTAGAGAAGCATTTGGAATAAGAGGATTACACACGACGTTTTGTAGGAAATATAAGTTGTTGTATGAAAAATTGTTTTGTTTTAACAAATATCTTAATTAAACTTAGCCATTGTAGGGTATATTACACATTATAAAGGTTTCATAAAAATCTTGCTACTATATCCTATAGCTGTCGTTCGAAAATAAATATTTTGTGTGCAAAATGCAACTGCAACATGTACTTTTTATAGAAAAATGGCAAAAAGCATTAAGACTATTTAAATCTATATGAATTTGTTTAAAACATTAAACTTTAAGCTTGCTGATTCAGAATTATCAACAAAAATAATATTCCACAGAACACATATACATTTCTTGGTTAGGACCTAAAAGTATACATCAACAGCATAATGGTCAAAAAAAACAACTTCCTAAAAATCTGAGTTAACAGTTAATTTTACATATCTTGACAAATGTTTTCCATATTTTCACTTTTTCGCTAGTCCCACAATTAAAAGTTTACAAACCCTGAAAGTTGGAATAAATTTCACGTGCTTTTTCAATTCAAAAAGTGGTCAGTAAAAACTTAAAAGTTATATAAATATTTACAATTACAAAATAATTAATAATTAAATACAAATATAACCTAAACCAATTTAGAATCTTCTTACGGTTTTAGGGTGTAGTTGGTGGTCATAGTGCTGCAGTAAATTTTGGTTTTTATGGTCACGCCATGGCGATATGCCACAATGTTTCCGTACAAATAACGCAACAAATTGGAAAATGCGTTGTTGCTCTAACGGTTACAAAACGAGAGCACCGGAAAACTTGACTTGAACGTAGAAATAAATAAATAAAAATCAAATAAGATAGATATAGAATTAAGAAAATATAAACCCTAAACGGCTTCAGACGAGCACTACACCAAATGATTGATTTAACTGTTTGAGAATTATAAGCGAAAATAAAAAAAAATGTTGACTTTTTTGCAAAGGATTCACATTGTAACGAACCTTCGGTTGACCCGAGTTTAAGCTGGGCTAAGCTCAAGCGGTCTACTGACGATAAGTAAGAAAACGTTTCAGGTTAAGTTTCAATCGTTTATTTACTTAAGAACCCTGCTTATCCGGCACACTCGCCATTAATGAACTATTAAAGGTTATGTTGCTCCTTGCTGGGATGTCCTTCGATGAATCCCTGAGACGAGAACACCTCTCAGGTACTCTTTGCTTTCATCGTCTATGGCACTCCTGTCTTTCACAAGGACTCGCCAGACTCTCCGAACGATGCAAGGACTCCATCAGAGTACGTGTCCTTTGTCGTAAGATCGACAAGGATTTATACAGGCACCTTTCTACACCTGTTTGGTATGCCTAGCACTCTGGTATACGCAAGGACTCGCTTCAGGCACTCTTGTTATTGTCAGAATTCGTCAATGACACTCCTGTCTTTCACAAGGACTCGCCAGACTCTCCGAACTACACAATGACTCGCACTGAAGCACTCCTGTCAGCACTCAGACTCGCTAGGGCTTGTATTTGGGTGTTTAAGGATTGCACTGTACTACTTGTACGTAGCAAAGTGAGTCCTTTGTCAGACTGTGATTTATGATTGATGTTGTTTGTTTGACGTCTCCACGTTAATTGCCTTTGTCTCACGCTGCTTTCTCCTTTTATAGTGCACCGGTGGTGTTTGATAATAACGGTTACTGCGCTTTACCATAATTATCGTTGGCATAGTTTTCTGATCGTGTTCAGTATGCCTGTTGCGATGATCCATATCTATGAAGCCTCACATCATAATTTAGCATCAATAGCCGAGTCGATCTAGTTACATGTTTTATGAGTTTCTGTGTATTTGTGTGTGTAATTGAATACAAATATATTGTTGGAATTTTCAGCGTAGAGTGTAGGCTGTCTCATAGTCGCACTTAAAACACAAAGAACACCACATCTATTAAACGAAGAGAACGAAGGAGACTTTTGTCTGACCCATTTCCCTGGATTTTTTACACTGTCCTTAGATTAACTTTGTTGTCGCCTCTGACATTGAAAACCTTTATCAATTGTTCAAGATGCTAAAGAAGAGGGGTACCACCTTTACTACGCCGATAATTTCGAGCTTCAATTGTGCTAAATCAAAGGACTCGAACACAGGACAGTTTGCGCTTACAGAATAGTTAGCACAAATTCAAGGCGAAATCTTCTTATATGCAGGCTTCATTTTAAATTACCTGGAAAATATTAAACAAACCATTTAACTGTGTTGCTTTCTTTGTGGTCGGCAAATGAGGCAAACAAGCATACGTCCCACGGATCAGAAATTGTAAAGCTTGAATAACGAATATAAAAATAAACAAATTTAATAAACGATAAGATTTAGTTTGTTTTGGTTACAGATATTCTACTATTCATATTTTATTATGGGCTGCAATGTTGAAATCCGTTCAAGTTATCTCAATTGCTCCTAAGCAAATTGAAACAAGTAAGAACGTTGCAGTCGGATGCACCCGTCTCCGTTATACTCTTTTTTTCGCCTCATTGTGGAGTCTGAATCAAATGTTTCAAGTTTTGCCATCAATTTAAATTTGGTTCGTTCTACAGGTTTGGGAGAAACAAACATTGCTCGATTGCAAGGGCGGGGGTGGGCGTGGCAAAATTATCTGATCTTGACACTTTGTCTGCCTATGGTATATACCAACATGTACACCAAGTTTGGTTGCTCTAGCTTCAAAGCAGTGGAAATTACTCATTGACTTTTATTTAAAAAGCAAAAATATGAAAATCAGACAATGATTTTTATTTTCGTTTTTGAAAATAAAAGTCTTTGTTGCATATCTCAATGATATTAAAAGATAGAAGCACTAAATTGAATATACGTCATCTAAACACGCATACAAATATTTTGACATAATTCCCAACCGGCTAGTGCATGGGGACACTGAAGAAGATAACTTAAATTAAACAAGTGTAAAGTGATTTAAGTGGTTCAAGTGCATCAAGTGATAACGTCATCAACAGTGAAACATCATCGAAATTTGACGCAAGCAAAATCCTGTAGTTCGCAACTGGTTTAACACTGTACCCGATACAGAACAAATGCAGTGTACTTATTGCAAAACTTTACTGCAAGGCAACTATATTACAAATATGGTACACCATTTAAAGTCAAAGCATGAGAAACAGTGGAGAGAACTGGATTTTAATGCGGAAGTATCTGACAAGAAATTAAAAATTACAGTGCATATTGGCAAGGAAGAAGTTAAAAAGGCCTGTGTGTATTTGATTACAACAGAAAAAGTCCCACTTGCACTTTTGGATTCCAAGGCCTTTGTTGTTTTGACGGAACAAATTTTTAAAGGGTTAAGTATGCACCCAATTTATTCCAGAAATGTGATGGAAATTATTACGGAAGAGTTCCAAATAAAAGGAATTAGTTCATTCTTCGATGAAAAATAAAATGCTTTGCTTAAAAATTGATGCCTCTACTAGACTCAACCGCAGTATACTCGGAGTCAATGCACAGTATTACAGTGGCAATAAACTGCAAATTGTGACACTCGCTATGATTCAGTTGACAAAACGGCATACAGCAGCAAACTTGTGTAAGGAAATAGAAGCTGTGCTATCTGACTTTGATATAAGCAAAAAGCAAATTATTGTGTCACAACAGACAACGGAACGAACATGATTAAAGCTGTTGATGCTCTTAACCAGGAGGACGAATCTACGCAGACAGGTTCTGACTCTGCCGACATTCATAGATACTGACAACATCTTGTACGAAATGAATATCTTTGAAATCAAATCAATCAGATGTGCTGCTCACACTCTACAACTTGCTGTCAAAGATTTTTTAAAAAATTGCAATTTAAGCGCAGTTTTTGACAAGGCACGAAGCTTGGCAAAATCACTTAGATGCCCAACAAACAGGTATGCATAGTTTTAAAATAATAAACTAAGCACAGCCATAATAATAATAAACTTCTCGTTTTTTAGATATTTGCTATCGAGTCAGAACCATCGGAATGCTGAGGTTGACACTATAACAAGATAGAGCTCAACATATATGATGCTCAAAAGGCTATATAAATTGCAATCGTTTTGTGATTTGCATTTGCCAAAGCAAAACATGACAGCAGAAGATTGGGACGAAATACGCTCATTAGTGACCGTGCTGCAGCCTGTGCATATAGCAACTAAAAAACAAGTAAGAACGTTGCAGTCGAATACACCCGACTGCGATATACTGTTTTTTTTTCGCCTCTTTGCGGAGTCAGTGGGCTTGGCATTGTATTTCTGCTCAAATCTTTCAAGTTTTGCCATTAATTAAAATTTGGTTGGACCTGTTCTACAGGTTTAAGAGAAACAAACATTGCTTGACTGCAAGGGCGAGGGTGGGCGTGGCAAAATTATTTTTATCCAATCTATTAAATAGGGCAACAGAATTCAACCTGCAAAATTTGGTGATTCTAGCTAAAGGAGTGTGGGAGATACAGACTTTGCTTATTTGTGGGGGCGGGGGTGGGAGTGGTCAAAATTTTTTTAGTCAGATCGATCAAGGAAGTGATAAGCCCTTGTGCTAAATTTGGTTAATCTAGCTATAAAACTGTGGAAGATACAGGTTTTTGCGGTTTGTGGGGGAAGGGGTGGGGGTGGGGGGGAGATCTTGACACTTTGTCCGCCTATGGTATATACCAACATGTAAACCAAGTTTGGTTGCTCTAGCTTCAAAATTGTGGAAAAAACCTGCGTTCATACAGACGAACAGACAGACGGACATTTCACAAACCTAATATACTCTTTTTTCTTTTTAATCCCTGTTCCCATTAAAAATGGGAAATAAAGTACTGCAAATGTGAGTAACAGACAGAAGGAGGCATTTCCGACTATACAGACCATATATATTCTTGATCAGAACTAGGCATGTCCGTCTGTCTGTATGAACGCGTCGATCTCAGAGCCTATAAGAGCTAGAGACACCAAACTTGGCATGCAGGATCCTGTATACCACACGCAGATCCAGTTTATTTCAAATTTCGGGTGCAACCCCCGCAAATCGCAAAAGACTCTCACAGCCACAATTTTAAAGATAAAGCTTTAATACACATGTATGTTTAATCAATGTCTTTCGGATGTGTAAATTTCAATACGATCGGATAAATAGCACCAAAGTTATGGAAGAATCTATTTCCCCTGTCTCAGCAGGCAGAAACAACAGTTTGACATGCACTGTGCAAGTTGAGTACGCTGCTTGCTTGTGTTGCCGCTGAACTGCTTGAAATGCAAGTTGGGAGCAGGGAGTCTCGTAGTCGGGCACACTCGAATAAAGCATTCTTACTTGTTTTTTCAAAAAAATTAAAAAGTATAATTACAGGAAGATCAATTATATTTTTCCGACTTCTATGAATTGTGGCTGGAAATGAAGCTGGAAATAAAGACTATGACGTGTTCTGCGAGCAAAATGCTTTAACAATTCCTAGACAATCGGGAGAAAGACTTACTTGACAATGAAGTAATGATATCTGCGCTTTAGTTGGAACCGAGGCTTCGTATAATTTTATTGTCAAATTTAATCCAGCTAATGATGGCACGAAACCATCTAAAGCAGTTATATCGTCAAATATATGACATTAATGAAAAGGTATTTTTATTGAAATTAATATATGTAATATATTCATCTTAATACTTTAAATTTACAGAAATCCAACTCACCAGTTGCTACCCATACTGCTACTTCATCAAGTGATTCAATCTTATCACAAGAAGAAGGTACTTGCACTTTGTTGTTGCGCAATTATTTAAATACATTTGCGGTGGGCTCAAATGATGAAGAGGAAGATGATGACGAGCTAAAGAGTGCCATGACTCAAATAGTTGACTACAACCCGTTGATCTCATGAGTTACTGGGAGGAAAAAAGGCATGTATATCCTTTATATATATATATATATATTTTCAAAAACGAAAATAAAAGTCATTGGCTGATTTTTATATTTTTGCTTTTTAAATAAAAGTCAATGACTGATTTTTATTTAAAAGACTTTTTCATAACAGTTATTTTTTGAATTTTGTAGTAAAAATCAACAATAACAATTATTTTTGTGAGCAAAAAATAAAAATCAAAAAATTACTCTTATTTGTGATTTTAATTTAAAAAAATCAAAAAATAACTGTTTTTATGGAGCGAACAAGTATTAATCATAGATAATTGGTATTTAAATATTTTTATACTAAAATTACCGTTAATAATCATTTTTATAATAAAAATTGAAAAATATAGGTTTATTGCAGAATCATAGACGGGAAGTTAATACAAGTCATTTGGTGTTTTCAAAAGTATCCTAACACGTCTCCTTATCTATGCTTTTTTTGGTTAAAAATTTAACGATAACAGTTATTTGCGGTCCCTGGTTTGCAGAGCTCCATTAAAAATGTATTTAACGTTGTCATTGATTGTGTCTTCTAGTCATTGTTATATGTACATACAGTATGTCAAGAAACTCTTTACACACTGAAAAAATTAATCATTTTTTGACTTTAGATAGGAAAATAGTAGCTATATATTCAAAAAAATTCAATTTTTTAAATGCATTACTATGTATTGATAAGTTCTAAGTTTAAGTGAGAAAAAAAATATCAAAATTATAAAAAGATAACTTAAAAAATAACAAAAAACAATTATTACTCATTTTTGACACTGTCAAGAAACTCTTTACACACTTCGTTTTTGAGCTCTGTTTTGTTCTCGTTCTTAGAAAAAACGGTGTTTTACCGTTAACTATGCGTTTTGCATTGCTTTATGATGCGCATATTTTGCATTGCTTTTTATTTGACTTGGAAATTTTGCTCAACGGACAGCTAAAAAGTAATTTACTTTAATTTTTAAAATGACTGGGAAAAGATTAAGCTTTGACGTAGTCCAGCTGATTTACTATAACCACCAGTTGGGCAAATCTGTTGCGGACTTAGTGGAAATGTTTTCAGTATCGAGGAAAACCATTTACAATGTTCTAAGTCGCGCGGAAAACCAGGGAACCCTTGAATCAAAAAGTGGAGGTGGGCGTAAAAAGAAGATTAGCAAACGGGCAGATCGCTTAATGATGAGAAAGATCGACCAAAATCCACAAATATCATTGAGGACTCTTGCCAAGGAGCTTGAAGAAGAATGTGGCGTAGTTGTTTCACATGAAACAGTGCGGCAGGCCATTCTACGGCATAAGTACTCTTCAAGAGTTGCCAGAAAGAAACCGCTGCTTTCGTCGGTCAATGTGGAGAAGCGCTTAACTTTTGCTGTTAACATGATCCACCACCCAGAAGAATATTGGGATGATGTCATATTTTGCGATGAGACAAAAATGATGCTCTACTACAATGATGGTCCATCCAGAGTATGGCGCAAGCCGCTAACAGCACTAGAAAGTCGAAACATCATACCGACTGTAAAGTTTGGAAAACTTTCGGTTATGATTTGGGGCTGCATTTCTAGCCGAGGAGTCGGAGATCTGGCATTCATTGAGAACACCATGAATGCGCAGCAGTACCTTCAAATTTTGAAAACGAATTTGAAGAGTAGTGCGTCAAAATTTGGTCTCATTGCTGACAATAAACCAAAGTTTAAATTTTATCAGGACAATGATCCTTAACATAAAGAGCTAAATGTGCGGACTTGGCTTCTTTATAACTGTGAAAAGGTCATTGATACACCACCCCAGAGTCCCGATCTCAACACTATAAAAAATTTGTGGGCCTACTTGAAGAAAAAAGTGGGAAAAAGGTCGCCTAAAAACCGAATTGAACTAAAATCAATTATACTGGAAGAGTGGCAGAAGATTCCCCTTGAATATGACCTACCACACTTGATTCATTCGATGAAAAAAAGACTTCAACTTGTAGTTAACGCTGAGGGAGGGCATACTAAATACTAAAAAAGGCTAATATATTATATAATCGCTCAAAATTTGGATTTTATATGAATGAAAAAATGTTGTGTAAAGAGTTTCTTGACAGTATCAAAATTGAGTAAAAATTGTTTTTTGTTATTTTTTAAGTTATCTTTTTATAATTTTGTTATTTTTTTTTTAGTTAAACTAAGAACTTATCATTACATAGTAATGCATTTAAAAAATTAAGTTATTTTAAATAAAAGTCTATTATTTTAATATCTGAAGTCAAAAAATTAATTTTTTTTTCAGTGTGTAAAGAGTTTCTTGACATACTGTATATATTTTACTGTCAAGTTCTTTGAATGGAATTGCCTATTGACTATGATGCAATAACAAATATACCACTGCAAATACGCAACAGGAAACACTCGAAAAACTGGATATACAATAGTCGTTGTTCCGTTTGAAACGGTGAAACGTTTCTTTAAATTGTATCCAAGTTAACAGATCAGCACAGCATTCAGGCCCGTTTGTTCTTAAACTACAATTATTTCAATTATTGCCTGGGGACTCGTTGTTTGTTCAAATATCCAAAGAATTGCGGACAGATAGCTGACTGTCAAAAAGAATGCAAATAACACATAACACATTTGTGTGATCTTGAAATTTTGTCTGTCTACGGTCTATACCAACATGTATACCAAGTTTGGTTGCTCTAGCTTCTAAACTGTGGAAAAAACCTGCGTTCAAAAAAATTAAAACAGAGTATAAAAACAATAACAATAGCAATACTGAATAAAACAAAATTGCTTTCAATTTTACATGGTTCAAGCGTTCTGTGGAGGCAAATATTACAAAGTCCTGGTTTGCTTTGCTGCTTAAACAGAAATTATTCGCTGTCTGTTGACCAAAAAAAAATTAATTAAAACTATTTGTATGCCTATAGAATAAATTCATTTGAAATCATATAAAATGCAAAAGTCACCAAAAATCGAACTGTGTGTTATTTAATTTTTCAGGCGTTCCCACTTACAGCGTTCTTGAATTAAATTTATATTAATCGTTAAGTAAAATTTGTATAATTTAATAGTATATTGAAATTTGTTTATACTTTCAATACTATTAATCTTTTTCACTATGTTTTGCATTGTTTGTTCACTGAGTTGGCTCACACCAAGATAATCCCAAGTAGCTTTGATGATATGTACTTATATCGTGCTGAATTCGCTGCACACGCTTTCGCCTCCTGCAATTGTCTATCTCCTTTTCTTTTTACATAGTGACATCGTTGATGTGGCAACACACTTCCGATTAAAGTGTCAAGTTGGGCAAAGAGCAAACACCTCTTGCTGTCATCATCATTAAATGCAATTTGACTTAATACCTGCCCAACAAAGAAGCTGATTTTTTGGAACAATCGTTCCCTCCAAAAAAAATTAAATGAACAAATAGGCTAACCTCAATCACAGCTGATCTTGCTGTGGGCTCTTAAAATACTGCTCTTAACCCAAGTGATTTAATAATGATGTCATTTACTTAAGAACATAGGAGGCAGAAAGCACCTCACGCAAAGGATGGAGAACATCATGTTGCGACTGACGCACATTGCTCAGTGTCAGCCTTGGAATGGAGCATTGGGGTGGGAAAATTTTCAGTCGGTGAGTCGGTGGGAGACTTCTTAGAATCTAGGCTATGCCATTGTGCATACAATGGCTTAAAGGTAAAATTAAAATGTCTATCTCTGCCTTGAACTTGCTTAGCTTCAGTTGCATTAAAGCCGCACAAGAACACATATCAATTAAACCAAAGTTTCTGTTTTTGGCAAAGTTCAACAAACAGCAAACATATATATAAACAGCCCACAGCACTTGATAACAAGTGACATTTTGATTTTCATTTTGTTGTTGCAACAACGCAAATAATCATACAATTGAAAAGTGATTGAAAAGACAATTTCCAGTAAAAATTGAGGAACGCATTTTCAAACTAATACATATTCTTGTAGAATTACAAAATGGATTGGCTATCTTGTTGATGTTTTCGATTGACTTTTTGCAATATTAAAGCTTGAATAACTTAATCAATTTAAAAGTAATGAAAACCAAAGATCACAATTTTTCTGATTTCCACCCGCATCCACATAATATTCAATAAAACCATTAAAATCACGGTTGCACAACAAAATACCTTTCAAAACCAGAAACACTGAATACAAGTTTTTATCAGCTTATCAACCGGCCATTAGGGAATTGATATCAAGTGACAAATTGTTGTGTACTTTAAATAATGTCATAATTTTTCTGCCCCTTTTTCAATAACACAATAAGAAACGGCTCACAAATATAATATTTCCATTGCCACACCAAGCAGCATTAGGCCAAAATCAAATAAAACATTTTTAAAATTTGACACACCTTAAAGTAACTGAAACAGAGAGTAACAAATTTTGCGAAGAATGTCGGATGCACCCGACTGCGATATACTCTTTTTTTCGCCTCTTTGCGGAGTCAGTGGGCGTGGCAATTGAATTTCTGCTCAAATCTTTCAAGTTTTGCCATCAATTAAAATTTGGTTGGGCCTGTTCTACAGGTTTGGGAGAAACAAACATTGCTTGATTGCAAGGGCGGGGGTGGGCGTGGCAAAAATATTTTTATCCAATCTATTAAATAGGGCAACAGAATTCAACCTGCAAAATTTGGTGATTCTAGCTAAAGGGGTGGGGGAGATACAGACTTTGCCTATTTGTGTGGGCGGGGGTGGGCGTGGCCGAATTTTTTTTTGTCCGATCAATGAAGGATGTGATAAGTAGCCCTTGTGCCAAATTTGGTTACTCTAGCTATAAAACTGTGGAAGATATAGGTTTTTGCGGTTTGTGGGGGAAGGGGTGGGGGTGGGGGGGAGATCTTGACACTTTGTCTGCCTATGGTATATAACAACATGTATACCAAGTTTGGTTGCTCTAGCTTCAAAACTGTAGAAAAAACCTGCGTTCATACGGACAGACGGACATTTCACAAACCCAATATACTCGTTTTTCCTTTTTTAAAAAAAAAAAAATTAAAAAAAAGAGTATAAAAAAAGAAATTGCTTGAGTCAACAATTTACATAACAAATTCATGTGATTCGATTTTATTGCTCAGTTAAGCTTGGACATTTTAATGTAACGTTTAATATTTTGCAATCTTATACCAAACTTATCCACTTAAACCTCCATTTCACGGGGAGTCTTGGAATTAAAAAACTCATGCGTTTCATTTGGTTTTCTGCCAATCTTTTTATTCAATTTATCCGGTTATAATGCATTTCATCAGAACATTTACAGCAACAAATAACTGGCGGACAGGGCATATCTGTGAGTTTATCCTTTACCACAACAGTTGGTTGGTTGGTTACAATGTCGACAATGTAAATTTAAATCACGCACAAATACTGCACACCCATGCACACATTTTTTGTAACAAATAGGTGTTAAAGATTGATAAGAATGTTTAGATACTTCAGGGCGCTTCGAGCTTGAAGATCGTGAACTCACATGGAATAACATTAATTTGCTCGTTTAATGCCACATTGTTTTATCTCCTTTCGCTTATTTACATCCTGCCAATGTCAACTCTTCTTGGGTGTGGGTTTTAGAAGATTTTCACTTGCCAAGCACTTAGGACAAGGAAGCTGCTGATGCTCGGCAAGGCAAATCCCAACTTTTGTTCATTCTGGTCATAAGATTTGGACTGCGCTATTTTCGCTTTCTAAATAATATTTGAAATATTTAAAACGGTTCGATGCTAATGTTGACTGGAGCTGAAATGTTGGCTTGAGCCTAAATTACAGTCACAAATACACCTACAACTATTACAATGCGCCAACTGAGGGGCTCATTTGGAAGAGCGCCAACTGCCATCCCATTTTGTTCCAATTACGAGCCCATTGTGGTGGTCCTTATCGGCTGATGTAGCAATAAAAGTCTGGGGCAGACTGTCCTCTCATTCTAGTGAAACATCAGTTTCTTGGAGCACAATTTCTTACAATGATTTTGGGTTGTGGCTTATTGGATTCTAGGAGCACAATTGTTGTCGGAGCGAAGGAGGGTAAGGTTAATATTTTTCTGACGCTTCATTTGTTTGCAAGAGATGAGCTTTATAATTTTACAGCGTGCTGCTGCTATGATTATAGCTGTTTTCAGTGTTTTTTTTCCATCGAACATTTAAAGACGCAAATTTCTGCACAATTTGTGCATTCAACAAATTGAAATATATTCTAAGCTATATTTTCCTTTATTGCAATTGTATTTTGTGACTTCCATATTTAAATCGGAATGAAGCTATAAATTATATTGGTTTCAAAATTTGTTGAGATTTGTTTAGGCGATTGAGTTGTTTGAACTGTTCGCCTGCTAATTCGTTTGACGTTTTTTTTTGGTCCTTGCAAATTTCCTCTATCAGCAGCCCAACATATCTGATTGTGTGTGTGTGCCTGTGTCTATGCGACATATTCTGTGGATACATTTTTTATCCTTGTTTTTGTTTGCTTTGTGCATAGTTTCTGACTTCGTTGTTGCTTATATTCTTCTACTTCATTCTAAGACATTATCCTCTCTCGATCAATTTCAATTTGATACGTGTTGCTTGGTTCAAACATTTACTTGGTACAGTAACATGACCGCATTTCTCTATTTTATCTATCTCAATACACTTACGTACGTGTTTTCACACTCAACAAATTGCATATAAAACAAAAGCTAAAAATAAGTGTCTTAGAACTTGTTGCAATATTTAGATAAATATAATTATAATTTTCTCCCAGCTCTCAGATTCGGACGTATAATTGCATGTGAGTAACTTTGCATTTGACCTTTTAGACCTTTTAAGCAACAGTCAGAATGTAACAAAAAGCCACCGCTGGAAATGTGTTGCTGTTTGTTAGTTCGTTAGCACAGACCAGGAAATAGAAAAGCATACATGAAAGGCTTCAATTTATCAAAGAAATATAGTGATGAAGTTCGTTAGGAACTAAAACACATGGAAACAGCCAATAAAATAGACAAATCGAAATTAAAATGTTATAAAAAGTGTTCAGAAAGATAAGAGAAGCAAGTTGGTCAGCAATCGTAACCAATTATCGAGTAGCATCAATTCTTAAAATAAGAAATATACAGGTGACTTTTATATGACGCTTAAGCTAAAAATTCAAAATTTGACTTTTTAAAAGTTCCGAATAATTTCTTGAAAGACACAATGCTGTCAAATCTGTTGCAACATTTAATGTTTACAGTCCACTACAAAAAAAAAAGCAACAAACAAATGCATTGCAATGAATATAACTTGAATTTGAACATGCTTCTCTGTTACTATGTATTTGTAAACTTTGCAATTTTAACAAACATAGCTGGAAAACAAACAGCACAAAATCCAGCCAAACAAATGGAACGAGTGGAAGAGATGTTAGGGGGGAAAGCAAGAAAATATCGTATACATGATGTATCTCGATAAGGATACTCGGGCGTAAGGCGAATACGCTGCATCCCATTCTTCTTTTTTTAAATCACTTTACTCCTTCTTTACTCCATGACATAATGCTATGCAAAATGCAGATGCTTCGCTGCAAGTGAAATTAATTGAAGAGAGTCACAATATAAAAATGTGTCTCTTGAATGTGTTTATAATATTCAAACACTGCATTTTAGCATGACAAGTAAACCAAGTAAGAACGTTGCACTCGGATGCATCCGACTGCGATATACTCTTTTTAAGCCTCTTTGCGGAATCGGAAGTGGGCGTGGCAATTGTATTTTTGATTACATTTTGGTTTGCCATCAATTTAAGTATGGTTGTGCCCGTTGTACAGGTTTGGGAGAAACAAACTTTGCTCGATTGCAAGGGCGGGGATGGGCGTGGCACTATTATTTTTATCAATCTATTTAATTAGGCAACAGAATTCAATCTGCAAAATTTGGTGACTCTAGCTAAAGGGGTGTGGGAGATACAAAGTTTGCTTATTTGTGGTGGCGGGGGTGGGCGTGGCCAAATATTTTTTAGTCAGATCAATCAAGGAAGTGATTAGTAGCCCTTGTGTGGAAGATATGGTTTTGTGCCGTTTGTGTGGGAAAGGATGGGGGTGGGGGGTGATCTTCACACTTTGTCTGGCTATGGTATAGGTATATCAACATGTACACCAAGTTTGGTTGCTCTAGCTTCAAAACTGAGGAAAAAAAACTGCGTTCTTACAGTCGGACATTTCACTAACCCATAGCGTACACTCACGCTATCTGTAAATATTAACTGTGTGTGTGGGTGTGCTGGTCCATTGCACTTTTCCGCATTTCCCGCGCTCATCGCTTTGTTTAATCTGCTTTTCAGACGCCTAATTGCGCGTGCCAGCGACAACATAGAACCACCGACTAACCCGCTGAATAGCAATCACAGTTCACAACGAACAGCCATTGCCACTTCAGCTGAGTGCTCTTCGCTCTATTGTAGTCCACTTCAGTTTTTGTTTTCAGCTTTTCATGGAAATAGCATACAAATGTGCCCTGTAATTGACTTTCAGAACGTGAATCGTGTTGGCTTGAAGATAGAACCAATCTGATTGAATTGCATGTATGGGGATTAGTTGAGGAATAAATATTTAATAACATTAAGTCGACGGTCCCATTTAGCACTTAATAAAACTGGTTGAATAAAAACAATAACACGGCGTTACCCGGCTATGTAGTTGTGCTCATTTCTGGGGGCGGTTGTGGGCGTCGCAAAATTTTTTAAGTCAGATCAATCAAGGAAGTGATTAGTAGCCCTTGTGCAAAATTTGGTTGCTCTAGCTGAAAAACTGTGGAAGATATCATTTTTTTCCGTTTGTTTGGGAAGGGGTGGGGGTGAGGGTGGTGGGAGATATCTTGACACTTTGTCTTACTTTGGTATATATCAACATGCATACCAAGTTTGGTTGCTCTAGCTTCAAAACTGTGGAAAAAAAACTGCGCTTATACGGACGGACGGACTGACGGACGGACGAACGTTTCCCTTTTTTTTTTTTTAAATTTAAAAGAGAGTATATTGTGTTTGTGAAATGTGCGTCTGTCTGTCTGTCTGTATGAACGCAGCTTTTTTCCACAGCTTTGAAGCTTGAGCAACCAAACTTGGTATACTACATGTTGGTATATACCATAGGCAGACAAAGTGTCAAGATCTCAAGCAAAAATACAATTGGCACGCCCACTTCTGACTCCGCAAAGAAGCTAAAAAAGAGTATATCGCAGTCGGGTGCATCCAACTGCAACATTCTTACTTGTTTAGTTATAAAGTACTGCAAATGTGTGTAACAGACAGAAGGAGGCATTTCCGACTATATAAACTATATATATTCTTGATCAGGATCAACAGCCGAGACGAACTAGCCATGTCCGTCTTTCTGTCCGTCTGTATGAACGCGTCGATCTCAGAGACTATAAGACCTAGAGACAGCAAACTTGGCATGCAGGTTCCTGTATACCATACGCAGATCAAGTTTATTTAAAATTTCGGATGCACCCCAACGCACCCCCGCAAATCGCAAAAGACTCCCACAGCCACAATTTTGAAGACATTTCTTTGATTTTTGTACACATATATCTTATGTCAATGTTGATCAGCTGTGTAAATTTCAACACGATCGGATAAATAGCACCAAAGTTATAGAAGAATCTATTTCCCCTGTCTAAGCAGGCAGAAACAACAGTTTGACATGCACTGTGCAAGTTGAGTACGCTCCTTTCTTGTGCTGCCGCTGAACTGCTTGAAATGCAAGTTGGGAGCAGGACTAGAGTTTTCTTACTTGTTTCTTTTTGTTTAAGTATTTAGCATAGTTAAACTTTTTGTGGTCAATGGGGATGTCCCTACCTTAAAGTAATTCTTCTTCTTATATTATGAACTTTATCGTGTTGCCGCTTGAACTGGTTTTGTAACAGTTGTGTGTTCGTGACTGTTATCGTGGTAGGGCCAACTTCAGTAGCCCTGAAGTTGATTTTTATACTCTTTTTTTAACTTTTTTGAAAAAAAAGGAAAAAAGAGTATATTGGGTTTGTGAAATGTCCGTCCGTCCGTCTGTCTGTCCGTCTGTCCGTCTGTATGAACGCAGGTTTTTTCCACAGTTTTGAAGCTAGAGCAACCAAACTTGGTATACATGTTGGTATATACCATAGTAAGACAAAGTGTCAAGATCTCCCCCCCACCCCCACCCCTTCCCCCACAAACCGCAAAAACCTATATCTTCCACAGTTTTATAGCTAGAGTAACCAAATTTGGCACAAGGGCTACTTATCACATCCTTCATTGATCTGGCAAAAAAAAATTCGGCCACGCCCACCCCCGCCCCCACAAATAGGCAAAGTCTGTATCTCCCCCACCCCTTTAGCTAGAATCACCAAATTTTGCAGGTTGAATTCTGTTGCCCTATTTAATAGATTGGATAAAAATATTTTTGCCACGCCCACCCCCGCCCTTGCAATCAAGCAATGTTTGTTTCTCCCAAACCTGTAGAACAGGCCCAACCAAATTTTAATTGATGGCAAAACTTTAAAGATTTGAGCAGAAATTCAATTGCCACGCCCACTGACTCCGCAAAGAGGCGAAAAAAAGAGTATATCGCAGTCGGGTGCATCCGACTGCAACGTTCTTACTTGTTTGAATAAGGGACAAAAAAATCAGAATGACATTCATATTTTTTTCATTTATAAAAACTCCCTGTTTCCTTATGAAGCACATCAGGAAACCATCTTGATTGGTGCACAGTTCAACTTCCACTAACTCGATAGTTAATCTTTTGAACATTCTGCTCTCAACACTCTACAGCCAACTAATGGCAGCCATTCCGTTTGTGGCCAATTCCACTCACTTCCTGGTCGCACTTGGTGACAACATCATTTCCTCAAACAAGTTTTCAGGTGAGTCAAATCGAAGCAAGCTTAATAAAAATATAAAATCTGTATCTATAAATCATTTTTAAAACCCTGTGCTTATATGGAAAACGTCTGAAGGGTTTATGAAAAATTACATTCCGTCTTCTCATTTTTTGTCTGTAGTTCGAAAAGCACAGCAGCTGCAGGAAATGCTCAATTTGACTAACAAATTTGCATTGTGTGAATAGCTTCCAATGTTTTCTTCATGTTTTACCAGCCGTGTTAGGGGGTTTGCTGAATCTTATGAAATGACAGCAAGACAATAAAGGAAAAACACATAGCAAACATCGAAGGGCTTTCTGCCCAACAGATTTCTCTAGTCATTTCTTTTCAGTTTTAACGAGTTGTTTTGAATATCTTTAAACAGAAATAGGAAGCATTTCAATAAAGAATCGGGACATCATCCATAGAAGAAATTGTCAATAGAAGTTTAATCTTTTATAAATGTAACCGTTTTTAATATTTTATTGCGGAAAACTGAAAGTGTTAAAATCTGCCTGAAATTGCTTCATTTCAAATAAAATTTTCGTTGCACTAAAATTTCCTTTAATATTGTCCGACTGAGCCCCACAATTGAAGGGTGGTCATTCGGATGTAAATTGATACACTGTATCTACATAACCACTAAAAAACAAACCAAAGAAATAACCTCTTGAATCTGTGTCAAGCTGACAATTGGATTTATATTTTAAAACAAGTTAGAACGTTGCAGTCGGATGCACCCGACTACGATATACTCTTGACACTTTGTCTGCCTATGGTATATATCAACATGTATACCAAGTTTGGTTGCTCTAGCTTCAAAACTGTGGAAAAAACCTGCGTTCATACGGACAGACAGACGGACGGACGGACAGACGGACGGACGGACATTTCACAAACCCAATATACTCTTTTTTTTTCAAAAAAATTAAAAAAAGAGCACATTGGCAAACTGGGTTCTGTATGAAAAAAAAAACAAGTGGATACATTGAACATGGCATTAAAATATTTTAAGCAACCCTTAACCCTGAATTTAGTTTCGATTTTATTAAGTTTTCATTAGTCAGGGGCGTATTTAAGGCGTGTGTGTGTGCGTGTGATGTGGTCCCAGCCCACACAATAAAGAACCTTAATTAAATATTCACCAGGTCAATATTTATTCAGCCACAAAATATGCAACTGCAGACCCCAAATGTTAAAATAAAACACAACTTTAACAAAAGGCGTCACAAAAGAAAGTGAAAAGTTTTTTATCATGACCGATATTTGGTTTCTAGTTTCAAGCCATTGAGTAACGCCCAACTTTAATAAAAAAGAGTTTGAAAACCTTTACACAAGTTAACAAGCTAGTGACGAAAGCCCCAAACTTTCTGAGATATATGATAAATATGATTTAGCAAATTATAAAAGGACAATAGAGTTTCGTAGAGTGATTATCTAGGAAACGTAAACATTACCAACAAACAGAGAATGCGAATGAATTTGCTGTCCACTGCAAAGAGTCAAATATAGTAAATGATATAATCTTTTATTCGTTTACTCTACAGATTGTAAACTGTGCACTTCCTTTCTAAACCTAGTAGACATATATTATAGACCCAGGGCCGCACATTATTTAAATTTACCATTGCAACAAATGGGTAGCATGTACAACTGCTGCAGATAGACAAAATCCTTCAAGTCATATATGAAATTTGGCAACTACAGTCCGCCCTTTCAATCTTTGAAGCAATGCGATTCAATAAATTAAAGCCGAACATTTTCATTGAAATTGGATTGAATTTACACCATCAGCAGAAAACAGACAACAGACGGACAAACCAACAACAAGCAACAGCCGCAACATTTCCCCTGGCTCCTTCCAAAAATGTTGCATGTCCGCTGGGACTGTCCAGGCAAATGCATGTTTTATTCAGATTTTCTCTGTGCAGGAGTCGAGTCTGGCCACCAATTCAATGAATTGGTCACTTGGCTGCTGTTGTTGATAATTGGCTGAAAAATTACATGAAGAATTCACTCAATATAATGTGTTATGTGATTTTCTATTCCCCAACTATAATAATTGTCATCTTTTGTAAATGTTTAAATATTTCGGCACTTGTTTCAGGAATTAACCATCCCCGCTCACATTAATATTTTAAAATGCCTCAAGGCATACTTCGGACATGCAACCCTATCACATTACTTAACAGAGTGAATAAAAAGCGCCATTAAAAGCATTTCAATTTATGAGAGCAGAATAAACAAATTAACCACAATTTTTTGAGAATTTATCTTTTCCCTTTATCAGCAAATTGCAGCTCGACTTCTGTTCACTAAAAAGTTTTGAAAAACCTTCAAATTTTGCTGATGCATTACAAAATAAAAAATTATCTCTGAAACGGTTGCAACTTTGCTGTAACAAAGTTAAGCAGAATAACGAATTGATGTGAGATTCCTTAGTAAAGAATACCTATGAGAGATATTTCTATCTCCTTTCATCCTATGTGACTTTTATTGATTTTTGTGTTTGGCTCAGATACTCAAGTCTCCAAAATGTCACCGTAGCCTTTTAATTTAAGACTCTGTTCGACTCCAAGGACCGCCCTTTGTTGTGGTTGTTGGAACAAATTTTTTGACACAATTTGCCAATTTTTCCCTCCCGTTTGCTCTACCAATTCCTTGGACATTTTGAAATTTCCGTTTGGCTGACAAATAAAGTCGATTACTCCTCTTAGTTCTCCGCTTAGGATGGCCATAATACACGCTCCAAAGCGCATAGTTAGCTAAAAATGACAGGATTTCATTGCAGCTGCTGACCCTGTTGGTTGTTGATTCTTCTGTTTATATTGCTTATGCTAGCAATGTGACAGCTGTCAGTTGGTTGAAGCAGCATTACGCGACAGCACACATTGAAAAACCATCAAAATTGTCGTCTTGGTCATGTATGTAAATCACATTGCAAAGAACAAACCAGCATGTTAAAATGTCAATCATACGCCCCGTGGCTTCTCCTAATTCGCTGTTAAATATGACACCCACCGTTGTTGTTGTTATTATGATTATCGTTGTTGTTTTCACAGTTTCCTGCGCGTGGACAACGGCTTTCTTCCTTTGTTGCTTTATGCCTCACATAATGAAATGAAAATATTGTGATGCTGTCGCTTTTGTTGTTGTCCCTGGCATTTTATGTAAAGCAGACACATAATAAAAATAACTTGCCTACTGAAGCCCACAAAAGAGCAGCAAATTGATGTTGAATGAAATTTATTAATTTGATGATGTGAAAAATATTCAAACTGAGCACAAAGTGGTTAATTTTGTGTGGCTTTTGTGAACTCAATCTTTTGTTGCAAATTCAATATTAAACAATTGAAATTGCAATTGGAAATAAAACACGCGGTAAATTTTTCAAAGCTGTTTTTTCATGCGGAGCAAACTGCCAGCGATTCGCCAATATTTGCCAAAGTACGTTAAGAACTTCAAAAGTCAAGCCAAAGCTTTGGAAGCAAAGAACTTAAGGCTTAGATGGTAGGTAAATTCCTTCTGTATTTATGATAAACAACCAGTCAGTAAGTGAAAATGATGAAATTATGAAAATGTTGACTAGAATTGAGTTTCCTTGTCTGAGGCCTGTGTCTTAAATTAATCATTTCAGTGTTGATTTTTATGCCTTACTAACAATTAACATGCTTTAGAAATATTCTCGTAACCCCAGTAGGATCTTTCTCTTTTCTTTCTTTTAAATCAGGAGTCGATGGAGTTTTTCCATCACATGTAATATGCGGCTGCCATTGAATACATCCTCCTTTATGTAATAAAATTCAACTTAACTTTCACTTGTTTCATAACATTTTCACAGTTTTGAATTTGCTTTATTCTTTCGTCCCTTCGTCCTCTCCTTTTTTTCATCGTGGCAGGGTCTTGAACATACGTTGAGCCTTGTTTTTGGCATTGCTGCTTATTGAAAAACTTTGGATGGCTTTGCCTTCGTGGTGAAAACTTTGAGTTAAGTGCTAACAACTTTTTATTTGTGCAGCATTATGTTATTTCATGGCATTTCTTTTTTCGCTTTTGCATGTTTAATATAGCTAGTAAAACTTTACCCTGCCAAATGCGCCTTAATTAATTTTGCATTTGCTACTGAGATCAACTAAATTGTTTCTTTACGGTTGTCGTTTTTGTTTTGAATGTCTTAACTGGAGTTTTAACTGCATCAACTTTGTATTCATTTTGTTGAGAATTTTGCAAATGACAGAATGTTAAGAGCCCTATTCAGCGATTTTTAACTTGGAATGTAGGTTGGATTCAGTTCAAAGCAGTTTGGATTTAATACAATTAAAGTGTTTTTATTTTTTTCCATCCATCTATTCTTCAAGTAAGTACACAGAAAAAAGAAATTGTCGGGATATTTTAAGTTTTTTAAACTTGTTTTTAACCCGGCGTCGTACTTAAAATGTCAAGTACGATTCGTACTTCGTTTTCCTAGAATCAAATGAAAATTACTACAAATGAGTACATAATTCTTGAATTAAGTATACAAATTTTATATGGAGTACAAAAACATACTTGAATCACGTTTTTAAGAAATGTGTACTTAGTATAAGTCTAACAACTAAGAATACGCTAGTCGAGTGTGCCCGACTACGAGACTCCCTGCTCCCAACTTGCATTTCAAGCAGTTCAGCGGCAACCCAAGCAAGCAGTGCACTTAACTTGTGCAGTGCCCGTCAAACTGTTGTTTCTGTCTGCTGAGACGGGGGTAAAAGCTTCTTAAATAACTTTGGTGTTATTTATATAATAAAATATATGTGTACCAAAAAATCAAAGCTTTATCTTTAAAATTGTGGCTGTGGGAGTTTTTTTTTCAATTTCTGTGGGGCGGGGGTGTGCATCCGAAATTTGAAATAAACTTGAGCTGCGTACGGTATACAGGAATCTACATGCCAAGTTTGGTGCCTCTAGCTCTTATAGTCTCTGAGATATGTGTGTTTATACGGACAGACTGTTGATGCTGATCAAGAATATATAAAGTTTATATAGTCGGAAATGTCTCCTTCTGCCTGTTACACACATTTGCAGTACCTTATAATTCCCTTTTTCCCATTTTTAATGGGAACAGGGAGTAAAAACGAACACGTTGCATGGCCATCGCATCTCTCCAACCATTTTGATGGAGACAACGGTCTTTCAATCAATTCCCTAAATATGTATTCGATTTGGATAGCAGAGATTGGCATAGCTTTAATACTTCAACAGATTTCAATTTCATAGCCAATATAAAACATACGACAGTTGTTTTTGAAGCTACCAGAGCAGCCAAATAATAATTGTATTCATTTTGAAAACTTTAAATCTAATGAAAATCTAAGCATTTATAGCTTAATTAGTACACTTTTTTAAGTAAAAGCCTATATAACTAGGCTAAGTTAACTGTGCCATCCATAAGACATTTCTCCAGCCTATTTTCATGTTAAGAAACAAATTCCATTTTCAGACTATTAATTACAACCTAAAATATTCTCTTACTATCCATATCTTTGCCAGCAGGCATAGTAACAAGCTATAATTAAATTTGCAAAGTTGTTCACCTGCTCAGCTCAACTCCCCTTAATTCTATTTGCAAATTAGCCACTAAGCAGACCAACGGGCAGACTGATTGTCATTTTGGCTGACTGGCATAGCAAACGTCACAGGAAACGGTAGTCAGCCATCCCTCAACTCTCATTATTTTCAACTGTTTATTCTTCTTTTGCTTGCCCAAATAAAGTTTAGCTTTTGTGTTGTTGTTGCTATGACTTGTATTGTTGTTGTCTTGTCTGTGGCTCATAAGTATATAAAATGTTGCCACTGTCTTTCGTATTCTTGTAACTGCCAACCATTGTCATTGTCCTCTTTTAACGACTCTCAATGTGCTTGTTTGTTGCAGAACCAAAGAAGATAATCCTACGTTTGTGTGTGTGGCAGATCTTATTTAATTTCGTGGCTACCTTTATGGCCAGACAACGGTTGAGCTGACCTATTCAGTTTATGACAAACCCTTATTTCTTGGCAAATCTCACAGCCACAAAGAAAGGCAACTCAATTAATTGTTCTGTTTGATGATTTTTCAGGCAATTCTAATTAGACTTTCACATTTTGCTTGGCAAACAGTTAATCTAGTCTACTTAAGAGATTCCTTGGCGCACAATAAAAATGAGAAATGATAAAAAAATTGAAAAGCCAAAACTCTACTAAACAAAATACCCCTACAATGCAGCTACTTTAAAGGTAAATCATTAAGTTCCTAATCTGCTTGGAATAAAGAGAAATGTTGGACGACTTTGGAGCTTAAGCCGGTTTAATTTATTTAATTCGGATTCTAATTTTGGCTGCTTATTATGTTCAGGGTCTGTTTCTATCTGCAGGACAATGAGGCAAATATTAAGGGTAATATTGCTGTTGGAACAACAATTGGAGAAATTGAAATTTTAGAAATATTTTAGCATGTGTCGAGTGTTCCCCGTAAACTTTTCAAAGCTAACAGAGTGTTTATTTTTGACCGCTGCTGTTGCTACCAAATGATTTATTATGATTTCAGATTTGACAACGATAATCTGGATATAAGAAGGCTTTGCCTTAGATTCGTTCAGGCTGACCCATAAGCTATGGCTGTTTTCTTTTTATTATTCAATATTATCGTCGTTGTCATCAATATCCCCGTCCCTTCTCATCTCAACTGACAAGGGTTCAGAATGTCAGAGGCGGCAAAAAGTCAATACAAGGGCCACACAAGCAAATTCAGGCCCAAAGCTTAGACAAAGGCCTCATTCTGTTCTTTTAACAGTCGCGTGTGATTTTCTGGCGTGTGCCTTAATGACCTGGAAGTGAATTCCACAAAGCGTCCATTTTGCTGCTCAGTTTCGAATTTCAATCAGTTACAAAGTTTTTTGCCATTTTTAAATGTCGTCCACCGTAAAGGACGTAAAGGCTGAATTTTTATTTCTTTCAATTTAGTTTTAAACAAATCGAAGTTTAACAAGTTATATAAGCCGCTTATAAAAACGTAATGAAATGTTAACCGTCAAAATAATTAGTTAAATTAAATAAATTTATTTGGTCTTCTCTCGAAATTGTACTTACTTTCTTCTGTGTACTACGAACAATAAAAACTATATTTTCTTGTTTGTTTTCCATTTAATTTCGGTTGACAATTTTCGTTGCATATTTTTCACCACCCTCGGAACGCATAGAAAAACAATCTCGCACATAACCTTTATAACTCTGCAGGGGAAAAACTAATTTCACACAGACACACACACACAGACAAATTGATTTACATATTTGCCGTGTTGATGGCAACCTTTTGCAGTCACCCGAAAATGGGGAAAACTGCGGAATGCATTTGCATTTTATATCTGAAATTTGCAGTTAGCTTCTAAAGTGTGTGTGTGCGTGTATGTAATACTATAAGTTGTTATTCCCTTAAGTACAGTAAGATTTGTAGACGTTGCAATCGGATGCTCTCGACTGTTCAATTCTCTCTTGTCTGACTCTTTGCGATGTCGCACTGGTCGTGGCAATAGTATATTTGTAATATAGAAAAGTCGCTTTCATACGGAAGGCCAACTAGTCAGATGGAAAGACTGACGAGTATTTCACAAATCCAATATTTTATTTTAATCAATTTAGAAAAACAGAGTATAATAAGATAGTCATGAGTAAAAAGCTTAACTAGTCAGCATTTTACGATTTTCGTATAATTTAAAATTCTTTTAATTGCCTTTCATTTTAAATGGAATCAAACTTAAGCCACTAAAAATGCCAATGAAAATAATAATTTGCATAGTTGACAAATTCATTTTATTTATATATTGTGTCTTTGATGCTTTAAAATCAATTTATTTCTATTTACAAAATAAAATTGAGAAAATTGTTTTTCTTCTTCCCCAAAATACCACATGTGAATTTGAATATGTGCCTGTCCGATTTGGGGCCGTTAAATCAGCATAATCCCCAATCGGAGTTTCCATTCAGTGAGTGAAATATTTCTGTGAGTGTTGTGACGCCCCATACGGCGATACAATTATGTAGTGTTAATATTTAGTATGAGTTTCATTTGAACCTCACGAAGAAGAGATAGAAAACATTAGGAAGGGTATTCATAATGGGCATAGAATTTAAAACTGCAACCGAGCATCACTGACAGCAGTAACCGCATCGAGAAAACGAACAACAAAAATTGCAAAGGCGGGCTACGTGACCAGAAAAGGTCAGAGGTCGAAAACTCGGCGCGTGTCAAAGTCGACCAAGAGAAGAGCGACAGGCAAAATGAACAGCCAAAAGTACAAGCTTGAGCAGCGACGCACCGAGGTGATCATAGTTAGTTACTTGCTGAGTTTGGAGACGAGCAGTGCTTCGAAATCTACGCTGATACAGGAATAATTCTACGCAACGCACGTGCAAACAAATGGTGAGCTGGCTATTGTGTAATTATACTCTTTTTTTAATATATTTTTTAAAAAAAGAAAAAAGAGCATATTGGGTTTGTGAAACGTCCGTCCGTCCGTATGAACGCAGGTTTTTACCACAGTTTTGAAGCTAGAGCAACCAAACTTGGTATACATGTTGGTATATACCATAGGCAGACAAAGTGTCAAGATCGCCCCATTCCCCCCACCCCTTCCCGCACAAACCACAAAAACCTATATCTCCCACAGTTTTATAGCTAGAGTAACCAAATTTAGCACAAGGGCTACTTATCACATCCATGATTGATCTAACTCAAAAAAATTTTGCCACGCCAACCCCCGCCCTTACAATCAAGCAATGTTTGTTTCTCCCAAACCTGTAGAACAGACCCAACCAAATTGAAATTGAAGACAAAACTTGAAAGATTTGAAAATACAATTGCCACGCCCACTGACTGACTCCGCAAAGAGGCGAAAAAAAGAGTATATCGCAGTCGGGTGCATCCGACTGCAACGTTCTTTCTTGTTTACTTTGGAACATTCAATTTAAAATACGTGTTATAACGTTGGTAACTGAAGTGAATTAGTATTATTTGCGAGTTGTTAGATTTAACGGTGAAGTCAGCCAATACCCAAGAGTAAATTTTACAACGTCGAAAGTGCCTCACTTATTTCCTCCCCCACTCCCCTCTGATCTTGTGCACGCGTTTGCACACGGCATTTCCTGTTATAGCCTACGATAGTTTTGGCAGGGTCTGTTAACAATTCTGTCATTGTTGGCTGTTATAGCCTGCGATAGTTGTCAGTGCTGGATGCTGTAGCCTGCGAGAAGGGCTAACCGTACTAGATTGAAATCGTTTGGCATATCATGTACACAGATTTCCTGATTCCTTGCTTCTCTGTTTCCCTGTGCTGCTGGCCGTTGGGGCCATAATAAGTCTATGGAAATCGATCCGCCAGTGTCGGCAAGTTGGCATTATATCGCCGTGACATGATTCATTCCATTTGGCCGTTGTATCTATATCATTTTCACTCTACAAGTGTCAACATCGTAGCGCTTTTACTTCTAAACTTCATTGTTAAAACGCTAATTCTAACCAGCCAGCAATTTATACACAGAAAGAAAAGATTTGCGAAGTTACCCATAGAATTGGTCAAACTTAGCTAAAGCAGTTGCTTAATTTTTGGAGAAATCACCCAATATTTTTTCTCGATAATAAATATTTAATTAGTCAAGGTAGCATAGTGTTTTTAGGTGATAATGCATGTAGAAATTAGTCAATTTGGTTAGCACAATCAACGAATTTGAATATTCTAAAGAAGCCATGTGATTTAAAAAGTTACAAATTTATTTATTCAATAGTATCACTCAAGATTGGGTAATTTAGCAACGAGTTTAGCTAAATTCCCACTTTTTTAGTCAATTCTGACACTTGAAATAAGTCATTTTAGCTCACAAGTTATCAAAAATTTAATTTTTTTAAGCAATATATCGCTGATAACTAAGCAAATTTCGTCGACTACGCACTCTTTTTTTAAGCATAAGCAATAATATACATATTTGTAAGTACATATTTATTCATATACCATACTTATTCTAACATACATACATAAATACATACATACATGGACACATATCTATATACATACTTCCATAAGTAATTTATAAGATTTTTATTAATTTTGCACATAACTACCAATAAATTCCAGCATTATATCTTCTAATTTTCATTCTGTTAGAAGTCAACATCTGGCAATAACATTGACTGATCAATTTTTTACAACGTCAGAACTTCAATGTGTACGCCAATACCTTGCAAAATAGAACCAGCAAAGAACGATACAAAAATACAAGTAAGAACGTTGCAGTCGGATGCACCCGACTGCGATATACTCTTTTTTAGCCGCTTTGCGGACTCAGAAGTGGACGTGGCAATTGTATTTTTGATTACATTTTTCAAGGTTTGCCATCAATTTAAGTTTGGTTGGGCCTGTTCAACTGGCTTGGAAGAAAAAAACTTTGCTTGATTGCAAGGGCGGGGGTGGGCGGTGCAAAATTATTTTTATTCAATCCATTTAATAAGGCAACAGAATTCAACCTGCAAAATTAGGTGATTCTAGCTAACGGGGTGGAGGAGATAAAGACTTTGCTTATTTGTGGGGGCGGAGGTGAGCGTGGCCACATTTTTTTTAGTCATATCAATCAAGGATGTGATAAGTAGGCCTTCTGCTAAATTTGGTTAATCTATCTGAAAAACTGAGGAAGACATATTTTTTTGCCGTTTGTGTGGGAAGGGGTGGGGATGAGGAGGAGATCTTGACACTTTGTCTGACTATGGTATAGGTATATCAGCATGTACACCAAGTTTGGTTGCTCTAGCTTAAAAGACTGTGGAAAAAAACTGCGTTCATACAGACGGACGGACAGACGGACATTTCACAAACCCAATATACTCTTTTTTCTTTTTTTTTTCAAAAAAATTAAACAAGTGTAAAAATATGCACCAATGTATACACGTCAATTAAAAAGAGGTGTGTACTAGAGCCTAGCACAAATACATTTGAAATGTCAAACGAGACATTCATACACTTGTTTGTACCGATATTTGAAATTTCTCGTTTAACCCAACAGCATTTACAGAAATGTCAGTTTAGAATAAAAACAAGAAAGAAAAGCTATCTTCGGAACGCCGAAGATTAAATACCCTTGCAGATTAGATTTAGATCAGACTAAATTTGTAAAAATAGTATTTCAGTGTATTTATTAATTGTTCAGCTTACATATACATAGACATTTAAAAATACAGTAAATATATAAATAGCTTAAATTGAAGACACACTAACATAGTGCTATCCATTCCATTGACATTAAAATTACTGGCTTTTTCCTCTCCAGATCCGCTATACTTCGTGTAATTCAGGGCCTACACGTATAAAAACACAGAGTCCGACTTCAGAACTATGCCAAAAGTATCCCATGCCTTACTCCGCCCTCTTTTTCGCTCAATTTGATAATCATTTGCTAATAGCTTGGTCTTGATAGTTTCGAACTGCTATTAATTTTTTATTCAAATACTTACATTTTCTGCAGTTGCATGTCCACTAGAAACGTCCATTTTCACTAACACACACAACAAATGTTGATCAAAGTAATAATTTCAATTTTTATTTTGAACAAATGTCAAACGATTGAAATACAAACAATACAAAGTACTCTGATGCTTACAAGTTTTACGTTAGTTTGGATAACTTACTTGTACTCCCATATTCGATTTTAACTTGTCACATTTGGTTTTGCCCACTAGATCTACTACTTGGTTTTGTTTGCCTTGTTGCTAGAAACGAAACGGTACCGAAGCATTCTATGAATTTGAACTTAGTTTTGTTCGATTTTCAAAAAATTTTCGGTATCAAACGAAATAAGATTTAGAGTATTTCAGTTGAAGTTTAAAACAAATGTATTTGTGCTTGGCTCTAGTAGATAGAAATTTAAAAAAATTAGCTGAAATTCCTAAAGAATTCGATAAGCAACATCGCTTCAACAAAAGTTTGACTCAACCAATTTGAGTAGTCTTTTTGTTTAAATTGAATTTTGTCTTTTTATTTACATATATGAATCAACCAAAGTTCACTTCACCAGAATTGAATTAGGTGAAAAGGCTACTTTATTTTTTTCTGTGTATATTTTGTTGTATGCGACCTTGGCCGGACTGAGATATGTACCGAGAAATTCCTTACAGTTTTAAAATGAATGCTAACAGCAGGTAACCACCCTATGCAACCGCCAACACCACAATTACCACTATAACATAGATGCGATGCAATTGCTGTTCCTTTGTATCATGCACTCTCTTTTCTGTATGTCTAACTGTCTCCTGTTCGCCTGTAGCCATATTTCAACAATGCGACATTTGGACAGATGTTAATTCCTCGATCTAAACCACAACTGCTACAAGTGTTGTAAAAAAATGGTATGGGCTTATATAAAACTTCCGGCGTTGCCCAGTAAAGTATTTGACCTTAACCACCATTTCCCGCCGAAGGTCGACGATTTTCTGAAGTTCGAAGTGTGGATGAGAGCCGGTCAGTGGCACACAGGTATAAAAAAACAAGGCGGCAAATTAATAGCTGCTTTAGGAAGAAAAAGTGAAGGGGTTTAGCAGCTTAAGACAATTGCTTGCTGCTTGAATTACATACACATACTTATGTAATGCACTTCATCATTCATCTTCTCCGTTTCTCATCAAAAATGGCAACTGTTGGCAGAGCTAATTATGAACTTAAGAAAGTGACAACTGGCAGCAAATGCCCCAAAAAAAGGCAGCTAAACTTGCCTTACTGATACTGAGTGTTTGTGCCACTCAGTGGCACTCGGTGACTGCCTTCTATAGAATCCTTTTGCTCAGCATCCTTCTCTGCCTCTGCTGCTTACACAGCACACTGGGCAAACGATGCAGCTGACTTTTTGTATTCCAAGCAACAAAAAGATATCGAAAATTCAATCTAATGATGTCAATGCGACGACCCGTCAACAAAGGTAACCCAAGTAGATGGCGTAATTTTACAATGTTTGGGTGTCTCTCGGCTTACAGTTCATCTAATTGTATGGTTTTACTGTTGCCTCAGTTCGTTGGTCAGCTAAATTAGTGAATTGGCTTCTCATTCTAGTTTTATCGCGTTGTTAATATTGAGGGTAGGCAGAAACGGGCACCTTAAGAAACGTCCTTGGCAAGCCAGGATATCATAATGTACCTACTTAAGGTTTTATTTAAGTGACCCAAGCTGTGGCCTTCAACTAATTGACAAAATACACAGTACAAAAGCAACTGCGAATAAGAATGAGGACGAACGAGGATTTGGGGTTCTGTTTATTAATTAACAAAATTATGCCTGAAAATACTTTGTTGTTACTTTGGTGTTCTCATTACTCCCTGTGCTCATTAAAATGGGAAAAAAGAAGTTACAAAGTACTGCAAATGTATGTGGAATTCATAGAACCAGAGGAGACAGCAAAAGCTACACTCAGAACTAAACGCAGTGGTCGGCAGTTTTAGAGTTCTCTACATTACATGTTGTTTTGTAGCAATGCAGTTTTGTGTCATGTAGGAAGGGTCATACGACAAGCATTGTGAACTTCTAAAACAGTTGGTAGAGGAATTTCGTCTCATAGTATCTTTGTGTTCACATTAACCTAAAAGTTGTTAATCGTTTAAATAAATAGCGTTATCCATCCTAATAATATAAAAACACTGTACTTTATGCTAATCGTGTAAAAGAACTATGTATATATTTGTCATTTATCGAATAAAATAATAAAAGAGTTTAATAAAGAAATTGGTAACCTCACAAATGGGGGCTCAACCGGGATTGCATTAGACATTAAAGCAATAACAACTTAATAACTATTGATGTGAAGGTGAAGCTGCAAAATAAATATTGTTTAATTTTTGAAACAATAGTGTGAGTAGCAAGCACAGACTGCAGTTGAAGTGCGAACGAGATAGAAATAAATGCGACGAAAAGCGTGGCGTTTATGTGTGCTGAGAAGAACCGTTGCTTTTGTTTCAGACAGAAGGCGGCGGCAACAAGGCGAGCGAAGAGCGTAACATTCAACATTCTGTGTGTATGCTGAGAAGCACCGTCATTCCTGTCGTAAAGAATATCGTTTGCTGAGAAGCGGCAAGCGACAAAACAACAAAGCGTCAGACGGAAGGCGCTGGCAACAAGACGGCTGCTAGAATATCGTTTGCTAAGAAGAAGCACACTACAAAACAACTAGGCGACAGACGGAAGGCGGTGGCAACAAGGCGAATATCGTTTGCTAAGAATAGGCAGGCGACAAAACAACAAGGCGACTGGTGGGCAGAGCATACACAAACGAAGAGTTGGGGTTCGACGCAATTTAGCAAGCCAGACGGCAAGTACGCATCGACGCAAGCGTAGAAACTTTTGGTGAGTTGCAGCTGCGTTGCTGATTGTTAGAGCAACGCGCAAATTCGTGTTGGCGGCGGGGATTCGATGATCGTAGCGATTGTTTTCTAATATTAAAGTTGCATTTGAATAATTTTAAGTTATAATAATATTGTAAGATGGAACGAGGAGACAGCAAAAGCTACACTCAGAACTAAACGCAATGGTCGGCAGTTTTAGAGTTCTCTATCATATGCTGCTTTGTAGCAATGCAGTTTTGCGTCATGTAGGTAGGGTCATACGACAAGCATTGTGAAATTCTAAAACAGTTGGTAGAGGAATTTCGTCTCGATTGTATCGTTGTGTTCACATTACCCTAAAAGTTGTTAATCATTTAAATAAAGAGCGTAACCCATCCTAATAATATAATAAAACCTTACTTTATGCTTATCGTGTAAAAGAACTGTATATTTGTCATTTATCAAATAAAATAATAAAAGAGTTTAATAAAGAAATTCTTAACATCACATAGATTTAGTTTGTTTTGGTTCCAGATATTCAATAATTATATCTACCACTCATGTTTTATTATTGGCTGCAAAGTTGAAGTTCATCGAAGTTAGGTGAATTTCTGCTAAGCAAATTGGAAATATGTATTTTGAAGTAATTTGGGTGCCATCTTTATCATCGTTTATTCATATTTTGCTTTACATTTTGCAAATGTTTATCCATAGTTTGTTTTCAGAGCTTCATTAAAAATGTATTTTACGTTTACATAGATTGTGTCTTCTTAAGATACATAAATTTGACTGTCAAGTTCTTTGAATGGAATTATTGACTATGATCAAAGATTACAAAATACCAATGTATTGCATGAGGCGTATGGTGGGTCCTCATATCAGGACCCATCTATTTGTATATTTCTATGAGCTACACAGAACATGTACTGGTTTAGTCGCTGGTTTAAGATGGCTGTGGCAATGCAACAGGGACTCAGACGCTGGTGCACGGGGTCCGAGGTTCAATTCACACTCCAGTTCCAATATCTTATTTTTTTGTTAATGTTTTTTTCTTACTTTTAATTAATTTTTTTTTATTTTCTTTTTTTTTTGTTTTGTTTCTATTTTTTTTTTTGTTTTATTGTTTTTTTTTTTTTTGTTTTTTTAATTTTTTTTTTTTTTTTTTTTTTAATTTTTGTATGGTTATAGTTAATAGTGTTATTGGACAATAATTTTCAATTTTTGTGATTTTTTTTGGCGTTCAGCTAAGTATGTATTTGTTTTTTCACAACGCGTGCATTCGGCTGAAGCTAGAAATAACCACACACTGCAAAAATGCATTGCGCATACAAGCACACTGTTTGATAGTATTTATTTTTTATTTTATTTTATTTAATTTAGTTTAATGTTGACTAATAACAGTCGACACAGAAAAAGTTAAAATTTACAAAAATGAAATAAAATTATTATTAAGATTATTATTAAATTTATTATTAAAATTTAAAAAATTTAAAATTAAAAAAAGCATAAAATAAAAAAAATATATCTGGGTAATAAGCCTCTAAAAAATTGATCCAACATTAGTTGCCTGGATTGGGGATTAAGAAGGTAGTATGTAAGAAATACACTAAAGATACAAACAAATAAATACAGGCAAAAACAAAGTAAGAATACTCTAGTCGAGTGTGCCCGACTACGAGACTCCCTGCTCCCAACTTGCATTTCAAGCAGTTCAGCGGCAACACAAGCAAGCAGTGCACTTAACTCGTAAACTGCTTGTCAAACTGTTGTTGCTGCCAGCTGAGACGGGCGTAATAGATTCTTCTATAACTTTTGTGCTATTTATCCGATCGTGTTGAAATTTACACATCCGAAAGACATTGATTAAACATACATGTTTACCAAAAATTAAAGCTTTATCTTTAAAATTGTGGCTGTGGGAGTCTTTTGCGATTTGCGGGGGTGCGGGGGGGTGCATCCGAAATTTGAAATAAACTTGATCTGCGTATGGTATACAGGAACCTGCATGCCAAGTTTGGTGTCTCTAGCTCTTATAGTCTCTGAGATCTGTGTGTTCATACGGACAGACGGACAGACAGACGGACATGGCTAGTTCGTCTCGGCTGTTGATCCTGATCAAGAATATATATAGTTTATATAGTCGGAAATGCCTCCTTCTGTCTGTTACACACATTTGCAGTACTTTATAACTCCCTTCTTCCCATTTTTAATGGGAACAGGGAGTAAAAATAAGTGTCTTTGAACTTGTTGCAATATTTAGATAAATATAATTATAATTTTCTGTCAGCTTTCAGATTCGGACGTATACTTTTGACCTTTCTGACCTTTTAAGCAACAGTCAGAATGTAACAAAGAGCCACCTCTGGCAATGTTGTTGCTGTTTGTTAGTTCGATAGTCCACCCGGGAATGTAAAAGAAAACACACACTAGGAAATAGAAAAGCATACATGAAAGGCTTCAGCTCAATTTATCAAAGAAATATAGTGATGAAGTTCGTTAGGAACTAAAACACATGGAAACAGCCAATAAAATAGACAAATCGAAATTAAAATGTTATAAAAAGTGTTTAGAGAAATAAGAGAAGCAAGTTGGTTAGCACTCGGGCTTAAAAATTTAAAAATTGAAGAACTTTTTAAAATTTCCTGATATTTTCTTGAAAGATACAATGGTGTCAAAGCACTAAAAAAAAAACGAGTAAGAAAGTTGCAGTCGGAAGTACCCGACTGCGATATGCTGGGAGATCTTGACACTTTGTCTGCCTATGATATATTCCAACATGTGTTCCAAGTTTGGTTGCTCACAAATCCAATACACTCGTTTTTCTATTTTAAAAAAAAAATTAAAAGAAAACAGTATAAACAAACAGAAAACAAGTAAGAACGTTGCAGTCGGATGCACCCGACTGCGATATACTCTTTTTTCACCTCTTTATGGAGTCAGAAGGCGTGGCAATTGTAATTGCGCTCGAATCTTTCAAGTTTTGCCATCAATTTAAATTTGTTTGGGTCAGTTCTACAGGTTTGGGAGAAAAAAACATTGCTCGATTGCCAGGGCGGGGGTGGGCGTTGCCAAATTATTTTTATCCAATCCATTTAATATGGCAAAGGAATTCAACCTGCAAAGTTTCGTAATTCTAGCTAAAGGGGTGTGGGAGATACAGACTTTGCTCATTTGTGCGGGCGGGAGTGGGCGTGGTAAGATCGATCAAGAAAGTGATAAGTAGCCCTTGTGCAAAATTTGGTTACTCTAGCTCTAAAACTCTGGAAGATACATTTCACAAACCCAATATACTCTTTTTTTTCTTTTTTTTTGTTTCAAAAAAATTAAAAAAAAAAGAGTATAAAAAGCCAGCCAAACACGTGGAAGGGCTTTGTCTGCTCCTAGAGAAGGGATGTGAGGAGGGAAAGCAAGAAAATATCGTGTACTTATATGATGTATGTATCTCGATAAGGTTACTCAGGTGTAATTGCATCCCATTCTTTTTATTAAAATCACTTTACTCCTTCTTTAGTCTATGACAAAATGCCATGCAAATTTGTTTTTGCTTATTACAGTTGTCTTAATAACGGCAAAAATGTGTCAAGTATACATGTTTTATCTCTTATGCTCTGATGTTTTTCCATGCATATGTTTCTTATCTGCTTTTAATCTATAGTCCCGTTAGGATTTTAAAAGAGACAAAGTCATGACTTTAATAGAAAGTTGATATTTGTGCAAAACTCTTCATATCCATTTTGAGTGCGACACATTTATTATCTCGCTGCAAAAATTCATTGAGTGCATTTAAATATTGTTAACTAGTTGACTATAATTAGTATTGTTACAAGTTTGTAACGAACACGTTGTCTGCGACGTATCGGGAGCATACTCTGTCTTTTAAATCGACTGTACTCAGGGCAAGTGGGATGGGTCTTTTACTCCCTAATGCGTACGCGTTACCTAAAGTAAACCAAGACAGAGCATAGACAGGAACAGGACAGGATATCCCTAGCCAATAGTACCGAGTGAATTTAGATGACTTATAGATGTGGTGGAAGAATTGAGGTGAAAATGTTCTTCCTTTTTGACCCGCCCAACCTGTAAAAGCATTGTATTTTGTTGCTTTTAGCCTTTTGCATACCGATGCGGTATGTAGTACCGAAGTCGCCCCAAAAAACAAGGAATTAGTTCATTTTCATTATATAATTAATTTCATAAATTGTTAAATTAACAATACGAATTAGCAGAAGGCATTTTATAATATAGAAGAGTATCATGAAATTCTAATAGGTCGGAAAAAGCATACTAGATTGTATGCGCAAATGGTAATTCTTGTGTTCCAATATTAACGCTCTTATTGCCTACGCTTACTGTAGTCGGGGCATCTGGTTTTTATTCGGCTATGCCGTACTTACTGCAGTATCCATCGGAGTCAGCATGCCTGTTGATCGATGAAGCTGTAGAAGGATGCAGAAAATACAGACTCACAAGCAAGAAGAGCGGCACATGCAAAAATGAAATTATAAGTAGATAAAGAATTTCATGATGTTTATATTATGAAAATTAATCCTTATAAATACGTGTATATGTGTTCAAAAACACATATTTGGCTTAAGCCAGGTTAAGGAACGATCAGTGGTTGCCTCTCGAGAGGAGGGGCAACGTTAATCCAATGCGCAGCGTGTACGTTGAAAAATGCCGGGCGGGATCGTTAGCAACGTGTTGGTTGTCCAACCAGATGCTATGACCGACCCACCGAGACACGATATCGGTGGCGTTGCCAGCACCAGGCCCTGCTTGAAATGTGAGTTGTTGCACGCAATGCGGAGCCGCACTGTAAAATGTGCGTTGTTGCACGCAATGCGGACCCGCTGTTGGTGCGCGTGCACGCGGCGATGCCGCACGGTGGTCGCAGTCACGAAAATGCACCGTGCGCGCTCCCTGCAGTGCCACAGAATCACTGGATCGCTTCGATTTTGTCACTGTTTTATCAAATCTATATATTAGCATTTGATTGCTCACATATTACAAAACGCACCTTAATTTGGGGTTAGAGCCGACAAAGTGGAGATTAATTACCAGCCGGTAATCAATATCTTCGCCAGACGAGGCCTGGCTGCGTGTTTGTACGCCAAAAGTGTCCTTAATGCTGGATGGCAAGATTAAACGGCTTTTAGCACGTTTATAATCCGCTTTTGCGATGAGAGAAAAATGTGTGTGCGTGCACAGATCAAGGCGATCAAACAAGTAAGAACGTTGCAGTCGGATGCACCCGACTGCGATATACTCTTTTTTTCGCCTCTTTGCGGAGTCAGTGGGCGTGGCAATTGAATTTCTGCTCAAATCTTTAAAGTTTTGCCATCAATTAAAATTTGGTTGGGCCTGTTCTACAGGTTTGGGAGAAACAAACATTGCTTGATTGCAAGGGCGGGGGTGGGCGTGGCAAAAATATTTTTATCCAATCTATTAAATAGGGCAACAGAATTCAACCTGCAAAATTTGGTGATTCTAGCTAAAGGGGTGGGGGAGATACAGACTTTGCCTATTTGTGGGGGCGGGGGTGGGCGTGGCCGAATTTTTTTTTGCCAGATCAATGAAGGATGTGATAAGTAGCCCTTGTGCCAAATTTGGTTACTCTAGCTATAAAACTGTGGAAGATATAGGTTTTTGCGGTTTGTGGGGGAAGGGGTGGGGGTGGGGGGGAGATCTTGACACTTTGTCTTACTATGGTATATACCAACATGTATACCAAGTTTGGTTGCTCTAGCTTCAAAACTGTGGAAAAAACCTGCGTTCATACAGACGGACAGACGGACAGACAGACGGACGGACGGACGGACATTTCACAAACCCAATATACTCTTTTTTCCTTTTTTTTCAAAAAAGTTGAAAAAAGAGTATAAAAAATAAGGCCGGAAATCAAGATGACAGGTAGCATCCATCCTGCTTATTGACACACAGGGCTGGACATGCCTGCCAGACGATGTTTTGCCATTCCCCAAATACGCGGATGCGATATATGGCCAATTATTACAAAGTTGGTGTTTGCCAACACTGATCAATGATCGATATCTTATCGTTAAATTCAAATTTAAGCAAAAGTTAAATTCAAATTTAAACAAACGTTGAAATTTAAATTCAAACAGACTTTAAAATTTAAATCGAAACAATTAAATTCTGCGCACACTTACAAGTTTTTGAGTTTGTTTTTATAAATTTTGACTATTTTTGGTTAAAAATGCCTCTCGCAGCCGAATTAAATGAAAAAGAAAAAACGCAAATTGAAACTTTGGCTGAATGTGTCATTAAAATATAAGAAATCGCCAAAAGATTAAGTCGACATCGAAAGACTTTCGCGAATCATTTGATGAATCCCTAGAAATATGCCCGAAACAACAGAAGTGGGGCATTGCCAAAAGTTGATGCGCTTACTAAACGGCACATAAAGGCGCTAGCAACGGCTAAAAATATGAGTTGCGCTCAAATAAAGGCTGAATTGAAGTTGCCAATAAGTAGGCAGAGGGTGCAACAGATTTGTCGAAAGGAGTTGCACCTCAAATATGACTCAAAGGTACGGACACCAAAACTGTTACCCCGGCATAAGAAGGCCCGGCTTACCTTCTATGAAAAATATAAGTTAGTGATTTTCAGTGATGAAAAGAAGTTTAACCTAGACGGGCCAGATGGAAATAAAAAGTACTGGCGGGACCCAAGTCATACCAGGAAGAGGAGCTATAGGCGGAACCATGGTAGGGGCTCTCTGATGGTATGGGCGGCATTTAGCTCTGCTTGAAAATTTCAACAGAATAACGCTGCTATACACGTTGCAAGGCATACGATGTCGTTTTTCTGTTCCAATAGTATTCCCTTATTACAGTGGCCAGCTATAAGTCTGGACTTAAATCCAATTGAGGATCTTTGGGGCATCCTTTCCGCAAAGGTTTATGAGGGTGGAAGGCAATTTGGGTCTTTGAAGGAACTAAAGGCGGCCATTGTCGAGAAATGGGCAACTATTGACGTAAACACTTCAAATAACTTGGTAAACTCGATGCCACGCCGCTTGCAATTGGTTGCACAGCAAAGAGGCGACTCTATTTCATATTAATTAAATCATTTATGTTCATTTAATAACTTTATCTCCTTAATTTTTGTGGTATTTAAGTTTTTGCACAATTATCAACTTTACATGAAGATTTCTTCAAAAGCCAAGTGAAATTTTCGAAAAATATTTATAAAACATATTGCACAAATATAAATTTTACTGAGGTATAATACTCAAACATTTCATTTTATCATGACGTTTCGATTCAACATCATTGGATATTGTGGTTTATGTAGCATGATGTATTACCTGTTTCTTTCCTCCGCTGTACATACCGCTCAGTCGATTAAATGCCCCCTCAGCTAACAAACGCTTGAACTAGGTTAGATAAAGCGACTGCAGATTTTCCACAGATATGAAATTGACATTACTGTTAAAAGGATAGTTTAAAAAGAGCACCAAAAACTACGCATACACTTGAGTAATTCGTGAATAATTTTTGTGTGTGTGCTCGTCTATTGCAATTCTCCGCTTTTCCCGCTCTCATCGCTTTGTTTGATGTGCTTTTCAGACGCCTAATTGTGCGTGCCAGCAACAACATAGAACCACCGACTAACCCGCTGAATATCAATCACAGTATACAAAGAACAACCACTTCAGCTGCGAGCCCTTCGCTCTATTGTAGGCCATCCATTTCAGTTTCTGTTTTCAGCTTTTCATGAAAATATCATACAAATGGACCATGTAATTGACTTTCAGAATGTGTGAATCGTGTTGGCTTGAAGATAAAACCAATCTGATTGAATTGCATGTGTGGGGATTATTTGAAGAGCTTGCTTGGATTTGGCAACATAAAATATTTACTCGTGAAAGTATATTTTCATTAATGACCCCCGAGCTTAATACATTTGTGTGTTCATTTAAGGCATACGTAGTTCCAAAATAAGCCATAATTCATGTCAAAACGACAACTCAATACCATAGTTAAACACTCTTCTTAAGGATTTTATGCAGGACATTTATATGGTTGATCAATGTATTTTTGACTAGGCGTTTATTCCATTGTTGTTTTCTTTGGTTTTAAAAGTTCTGCAACTTTTTCAATTTGTTGGTGTATGTTGATCTAGTCAAGAATCAAAATAAACCCATTTTTACTTAATATTTGCATCTCTTTGTGTCTCTGCTGCTCTTTGCTTTATTGCGCTTCCCAATTACAAAAGTTTGTAGCATTTTATTCATTCTCTTTTTTAATTTTTTTTGAAAAAAAAAGAAAAAAGAGTATATTGGGTTTGTGAAATGTCCTTCTATCCGTATGAACGCAGGTTTTTTCCACAGTTTTGAAGCTAGAGCAACCAAACTTGGTATACATGTTGGTATATACCATAGAAAGAAAAAGTGTCTAGATTTTGAACTTTACCCTTTGCCAATTAAACTACTGTTGTTTAGTTTTTTTAACTCTTTTATTGGGCCCATTATAAAAAAAAACGTGTATGTTGTGTATTGGCTACAGATATCGTGGTACCGAAATCCATGGTGGCCCACAAGTTGAATTTTCGATTAAGGGGCAGTATTTAATGTATTTAGTGAAAATGTAATTGTAGCAGCGGTTGCACACTGTTCAAGCTCTTGTAATTGAGTTTGAATTACCGGCGGTTTTATCACCCATAAGCAGAAATACAATATTATAAACTTAAGGGCGGTGTTCACTTGATATGTAAAAAGTCCAGTAATGTCAGTACGTTATGTTGTCAATTACGTTATGCTTAACCGAGCTGTTAAGATAACAATTCGCGCCGAAATCATGTTTTAGAGTTGAGATTGTAAAACAATAAGAAGAGCAAAATGAGTGAGCAAAAAAAAAAAAAAATCGAAAGCGGCGGATTCTTGCCTTTTCAAATGAAGAAATAAAACGATTAATAAAATGAATTAATAAAATAAAATATATATTTATTTTTTAACAGCACAATAGCAGAGTAAGGTTGCCAGAATATTCGGGTTTCTCTTAATTAACAGAAACTTAGCAGAATGTTATTTTTTTAGAGGAAATTACACTTGCGTCAAAGTAGCAACGATTGCTAGCACGGAATTTTATACAAGCTTATACCTATTTTATTTTTGATATTTTAGTAATAAAAATTAACATTTTTGAAAAATGATAGATGCAGCATTGTTAAGAAAAGATCAAGCTATTGTTTTATTTGGGTTTTGGTTAAACATATATATATTAGAAATATTAGAAAATAGCAAATAAAAAATATTTTATTGAATATCTCTCCTAAAAAAACTCCTCGAAGAAATGCACGAGGCACCAGTTTAAAGGATATACTTTTAAGAGTATTTCTAAAAAAATTCAAAATATTCGTCATACTGTGAGCTTAGAAAAATTGTTAACAGTGAAAACTTTAACATTTCTTCATAGTTCATAGGTTTAAGATTAAACATCTGTTCAGCAAGATATTTAACGAAAAATGATTACAAGGTGCGAATGGTATGCACAAGGATGAGTTATTTTCGCCCCAACAATTTCCTTTCTATTTCAATCATTTTCAAAATGCCATTTTTCATATATTTCCATTATTCAAATATGCAATCAGAGACCAACTTCACGTCTTCAAAGAATATCGGCGACCAAGTTCAAGTCGACATATTTAATCCATAATACATATATATGTACACACTAAATAAAATCGTTGCTAGATATTAAAAACTCCTCCAAGTCTTGCACGGTACAAAAAACGTTTTGTTTTTTCTTCCCCTTCATTCAATCTTTACTTCATCTAAATTCTCCTACTAGGAGTGAAGAAAAAGTCATTGAAATTGAATTTCTTGTTCATTTTCTATTTTGCAAAGAATTAGTGGACAAACTGTATGTACATACAGTACCGATACATACATACCGATACATACAATCGGAAGAAGGACGAACCCAAACAGAGAAGAAGGAGGAACAGGGCAAAGATAGTAGGCAGTAACCATCCAGCAATCTTGTAAGTATTTATTAATCAACAATTATATATTTTGATTGTATGTTTGAACTATATTTCCTTTTTGAAGTAGACGAAAAAAAGGAAGAAGTACGAATCCAAATAGGACGACCATGGAAGAATTTACAAGGAAAAACAAATACGCCCCAAAAAAGTAAGTGATGGCTAATGTGCCCATCCGTCCATCCGTTTGTATGAACGCGCCGATCTCAGAGACTATAATAGCTAGAGACACCAAACTTGGAATGTAGGTTCCTGTATACCATATGCAGATCAATTTCAAATTATTTCAAATTTCGAATCCACCCCTCCGCACCCCCGCAAATCGGAAAAAACACCCACATCTACAATTTTTAAGAAAAAGCTTTGGTTTTAGTACAGAAATTTATTTAGTCAATGTTAATCAGTTGCGTAAATTTCATTACAATCGGATAAATAGCACCAAAGTTAAAGAAGAATCTATTATCCCCGTCTCAGCAGGCAGAAATGTGGCGCAGGTAAACATTTATGAGACGGGCCAGCAGCAACGCAACTTGAGCCAGCAGCTGCGTAGATCGGGCCAGGAGCCGCGTAACTCGGGCCAGCCGCTCAAGATTGGCCAAGAGCCCGAAAAAGCGGAGAAAAAGGGCGGAATATTGCCGAGACTGACGCCGCCGGAAAGGCGCGTGTGTTAATTAAAAAGGCGCGCAAGGTACGGCAAGCTTACAACAAAAAGAAGCCGGCGAAATAGGCGACACCGACAATAATAAATAATTAAATGTATAAAATAATGTTGCAAATAAAAATTTCAATTAAAGTTTCAACCATATTAGAATAGAATTTTAATGGAAAAAGTCAATTATTAATATTTAAAGTTTCAGTGGAATCCAGACAGCGGGAGCACGCACATTCCATGTGGCCAGTGAGACGCAGCTGATGCTGTCGCTGACTGGTGCCCATCAGCATATCTGGCGTTAGCTGTTGGCCTGCACTAAGCCGCTGGCCATTAAGGGACGCACCACCTGCTCATGTTACTGCCACATGCCATTCTCATTGCGATAATCCTCCAACTAAATTGGCCTCTCTTTGACAATGCATGCGGATTTTCGGATCCTCCAGCAGAACGTTTCGCCGTTGGCAAACTCATAGTCATCGTCATCGCTGAGTCTTCAAGCTGTTTATCACAAGGATCCTCCAGTTTTGTGATTGTTGCAGCCGCTCGGTCGGTTATTGGCTGTTTTTGCTGCTGTTTCAGCAATTTCGTTCCTAGTTATACCGCTAGTTCTCAAGTTTATTATTAATATTTTCAGATTTAACATCAGGTTGACATTAGGCGCAGCAGTCAACGAATGTCTCGATAGTGGAGTGGTGAGCACATCGGGGGTGTTAGTAGATGAGGATTATGGGGCGATTGCAAAAGCTTAAAACAGAATTGCATTATCTTATCAACACATTTTCAAGCGGGTCGATACTTTATGCAAAAAATGCCGCTATTTAGCTTTAAAAAGTTATAAGCGAGCAATTGTGAAATACATCTCTAAAGAGTGTTTTGACAGTGAGTTCTCAGGAACTCCTCTCAATGGTATTGAAACCCCAACAGCTCGCTCTTCATTTTCAGAAATGTGAAGTAATGCAAAGTGTTTTTCAAGCTACTGCCTGTAGCTTATTAGAAAAGTCCTCCTCTACCCCCGCAGACGAAAGTCTAATAGAAGCCACCCTTAAATGCTTAAGAAAAGAATGCCGTCAGGGAAATGAGAGCTTTAACGTTGACGCTATAATGGTTGATAATAAGGAACGCTTATGTAGCAAAGCATTCAATTGCAATCATTATAATGAAAACATGTTCATTTCCAATTTATCTGATCTGCTTAAAACTCTCTCAGGAAAGTTTTCGATTTTAAAAAGTTTAGAGCACATAATTAGAGACAAATTCTATGAATCTAATAATGTATGTGCTCTGTACTTTAGATCAATACGTGTTAATAAACACTCGTTTATTGCTTATGGATATTGCAAAGATCCATCTTGCAACAAATTTAAATTTATAGTGTCACTGAATGGAAATGTTGAAATCTTTTCGAGCAGCCAATATATAAGTCATACAATAGATTTTAATAAAAATATTCAATGTGGTGCCATAAACCGCTTTTGTGAAAAGCGTGATATACAAGGCAAAACAGCATTCGAATATAGGAAAAACAAATTAAATAAAGTCAATTTGAAACTATCCAGATGTGGTAATAACCAAATGGTTAATAATAATTTGTCATTTTACAGAAATTTCATTTCGGAGGAAAAATTAAAAAAACGATAATAATAAATACGCGTTTGTTGATATCTACGAAATGATTTTAAATGGATATTCAGATTTTGTACAAAATTTGTCCACTGAGCTGGAAGTATATTTGTGGAAAACGGATTACATTATCCTACTCTAACAATTATTAAATATCCATACTTTGCATTTGGATGCAACTGGAAATGTTGTGCAACCACTAAAATTTTCCACTAAAAGAATATATTTATATTCATTGGTTACACATATTCCAGAGCATCAAATAACGTTTCCAGTAGCGCATGCGATTCTTTCGAATCATACAACGAATGATATTGGTCTCTTTTTGAGACAACTTATTCAGTTCTGCGAGAAACATAAATTAAAATTCCCAATTTGCAAAAGAATCATTACTGATGTTAGTTTTGCAATAATTGGAGCAATTTTAAAAGAATTTAATAATTTGGACATTGTAGCGTACAACGAAGTTTGCTATAATTTTGTATACAACTACAGTAAGGAGTTTCCAAGAGTATGTGTTCAATTTTGCTCAAGCCATTACACCAAAATTATGTGTCGTGATATCGACAACTGTGTTGCCTATGACAAAATTGAGCTAAGAACATTTTAAAGAAATGTTATGGGCTTGGCATATAATATATGCACAATTGTGGAATTAGAAGAATGGTTTACAAATCTGGTTATCATTCTTCTGTCTCCCAATATGAATAACTTGGTTAGCAATGCCATTTCCTATTTGGCAGTGAGAAATCCTAGCCATCCTATTGATAATAAAGAGTTTGTTTTCATAGATTATGAAAAGTTTTGTGATACCACAAATTTTGAATTCAATTCAGTACGTTTGTTGATGAAATCAATAAACGTATTGCAGCACAAACAAAAAATGACCGCAAGAATGATTACTTTCATCCTGAAATAGTCGACATTATTTTGGGAGAATATATTGTTTTTGCGGCATTTTAGAGCAATATATCTTGTATTGATAAAAGCAATAAAAGGCCTAACAATGATGTTGTAGAGTCCTTTTTTGGTACACTTAAACATAGTGTTATCAAATCAAAACAAGGACTTAAGCTGGGAAGATTCATTCGTGCAATGGACGATCTTTCAAAATCTGTCGTTAAACAAGTTGAATTGGTTTTTCCAGAGATAAATAATTCTCTCATTACTCATGGTACAATAATTAAGGCTAGATCGAAACAGCAAACAAAAACTGTTTTAAAGGAAATGTGTGATACCAAAAGAATATCTATGCACAAAGAATGTTGGCTAAAAGGGGGCCCTAAAAAACTTAAGGTGGGCTTCTTTAAGAACGATTTCTCTGGACCAATAAAAATCCAGCAGGAATATGAAGCGTCACTTCCAAAAGAAAGGAATGACTTTCATGATATCTCCAATAACAATGTGGAATTATCAACAATTTCTGAGGAACTGCAAATTCAAAATGCAGTTCTTTAAGAACATTCATACGCATCCTATACGGAAAAATGTACAATGGAAGAAAGTTTCAAAAGTATTCTTCAAAATCATAAATTTGATAATTGTATAGATGACAGCAATGAGTTTTACATGTTAAGCTGTAAAACGCTTTTTAAAGCTGTACATGGAGAAGACAGCAATCTTTTCAAGTATCAAATAACAATACGTGATCTTGTCACATTGCATGTTTTAAAGTGGCTGTCAAATTTTAAGGTTGACGCTATTTTAACTGTTCTTATATATGAACAGAAAGGTGAAAAAAAACTTTATTAAAAGTATTGCCTGTCAACTTGACAATAATTATTTTCAAAATGAGGAATTGTTAAAAAACGCTCTAAATGATGATGATAAGTTGTAACATTTTAATTGTACCTCATTGCATTCAAAACCATTGTTATATTTTATTTATAGATAAAATAAAACAAGAATTTTCAGTCTTAGATCCTTTTGCGAAGACCCAAAAGCTAAGTAGTATTCAATCCCATTATAGCGTAGTTTTGCTTCGTATTACACAACAACTGTTTAAATGCAATAAGATGAAACATGACGTGCAAAGTGATGCGTATAATCGTGGAATCATTATTTTGCAATTCGCAAAATGTTGTATGGAAAAAATTTCTATGACAAATTTACTTTCAGCCGATTTGTTTAGATTAGATATGTTTGAAAAACTTATCAATCACGGCGATTCTTTAAAGAATATATGTCTTCATTGCTGCAAAAAAACAGATGTAAAGAATGAACAAAGTGTAATAATTGTTATCGTTATACATGCTCATTATGCAAAGATAAATTGTAAATATTTTGTTTGTCAGCTGTGTGCCCACCTTGATTCATAATGTAGAGTTGGCCCTGAACACGTATAAGTAAATGTGCAAGCACTAAATAAATAATTTTTTATATAGATTTGCACGAGAGCACACTGGTTCACATTGCACTATAGGTTAAATGACAAGTTTTCTGTTATAAATTAATAGCTCGAAGGTTTAGCAAGCTTTCTGTGAAAAGTTTTTTGGATACCATTCTTAATCACGTTTGGAAATGGTTTTTTGAAAAAATGGGCGCGGTACTGCCCATCACCGCCCATTAAGAAATACATAAACAAAATTTTTTTTGTCTTAATTTTTTTTGTAAATTACAATTAAAATAATGTTTTTTTTCTACTTTTTTTAAGTATACTTAATATTTAATATTTTTTTAAAGCATGCACATGAACTTAATTTGGGTATTTTCTTCGGTAAATTGATAGTTAGAAACGGTAAAATTCTTTTTTGTTTTTGTTGGTTGTGTCGTAATATTACGAAACTTACGTTACTCGAGATAAAAAAACACTGTTCTTTTCAAGTAAATATTGATCAATTTTGTCTGAAACATTAACATTGATGTGCGTTTTAATATAACATAAGGCAGCATCCACTCCATCAAATTTTACCTTATGTTTCCGCCATGCTTCAAGCAAACCGGCATCGCTTACATGTAGGTTATGTGCTAGAAAGAGAAATTTTGGGAGAAGTGGGAAACGAGTTGAAATAAACTTGACTGTTCTGAGTTCACAAGGAATTACTCTACAACATGTATATAGTCACTTGGCTGACACAAACAATTACAGCAACACAGATCTACCACCATAAAGTACAAACCACACTGATCACTATTCATCATAAATTATATTTAAAAATGTAAATTTAAGAAAGTTTGAGACACTTGAACTTGCACCCTTGCAAATATTTGCACAATTTATGAGCACGTGGTTGTCGATTGAAGCAGCTGTCTTAGCAGCTGTTAACTTAACAGCAGAACACAAAGTTAATATTTCTGGTATGCAACATTGTGGTTTGAAGTGTTCCTAATGGGTCTGTAACAAAATTTAGTTAATTTAAATACTTTTAAGAAATGACTTTATACCAGAAAATGTGCTCATTTAACCTATGCCTTTGGAAGCGATAAGACAACGAAAAACAGGTAAGAACGTTGCAGTCGGATGCACCCGACTGCGATATACTCTTGTTTAGCCTCTTTGCGGAGCCAGAAGTGGGCGTGGCAATAGTATTTTTGCTCAAATCTTTCAAGTTTTGAAATCAATTTCCGTTTGGTTGGGCCTGTTCTACAGGTTTCGGATAAACAAACATTGCTCGATTGCAAGGGCGGGGGTGGGCGTGGCAAAATTATTTTTATACAATTTATTTAATAGGACAATAGAATTCAACCTGCAAAATTTGGGGACTCTAGATAAAGGGGTGGGGGAGAAACTGACTGCTCATTTTTGAGCAATCAAGGATGTGATAAGAAGCCCTTGTGCCAAATTTGGTTACTCCAGCTATAAATCTGTGGAAGATATAGGTTTGTGGGAGAAGGGGTGGGGGGAGATCTTGACACTTTGCCTGCCTATGGTATATACCAACATGTATACCAAGTTTGGTTGCTCTAGCTTCAAAACTGTGGAAAAATCTTGCGTTCATACAGACAGACGGACAGACGAACATTTCACAAACCCAATATACTCTCTTTTCTTTTTTTTCAAAAAAATTAATAAAGAGTATTAAAATGACGGCAACAAAAACCAAATAGACAACAACAATGATCAAAGTAGCGGCTGGCTATAAAATTAGAAACCTTCTTTTTGGCATACAAATGAAGCGTCTAAATTGTTGCCACACGGAAATAGTTGGACTAGTACCAAGAAATGAGATGGCAGTTGGCGCCTTTCCAAACTTCCATCGAAAACAAAAGCGCAGCACAAGTCATACTTGGAATGCATGATTGCGCGCTCGCATAACCGAACATTATTGATTTATGAATCATATTTGTATAAGTGCACAGTCAGCTGGCTTAACAATATAATATATCCATCTTGTGTTAATTGTGGACAAGAGAGCTGCATTGAGTATGATCGAGCCGTCTCGATCAGCCTTGCTTGAATTGCATCACAAGTCAACACTGCGCTTCGCAACAACATGTATGATCGAGTTTCGTTCAACAAATGAAACGAGCTCGTTCAGTTGGCATGATTGATCTGCTTACGAAGCAGAGATTCGCAAATTTCTTGCTTCGGGTATGATGATGCATAAATTATCGTTTTGAAGCAAACAATCGAACCGAACGAACAAGAAAACTCAGGTTTCGTTCATGTTGCGAATGAATAGATTGTGAGTAAAGCAAATCAGATCAAGCAATGCTTTGTGCAATATTAACACACATCCTTAGATATGTGTGTATGCAAGCACCCAGGGCATGTATGTGAATATTTGCATGTTTTATACATACATACTTGTCTTTGTAAATAACGAAATAAATTGCTAGGTATAGAACTAACAAAAACATTATTTCATTTATTTTCTAATCATATAATTAACAAAAAATATATTATTTCAATTGCATGTTTCTTTTTCCAACAATGTCTCTTAACCATATACATACAGTCTGTCAAATAATTGATTGCAAAATGTAAAAAGCCACACAAATTCAACTTTCACTTAAAAATTTTTTAACAATAGCGCATTTTTCAATTTTTTTTTTTCTTACAAATATATGTTTTGTTTTATTAATGATAGATTAAACTAAAAAATAATAACATAAATATTTCCAAAAACAAAAATAAAACAAGAAAAAACAAAAAATGACAAATTTCATAGTGTCAAGTAATTGTTTGCAAAATGCAAACAAATGTCGAGCAGCGACTTGAAACTGACCAACGGGACTTCTAGCGGGACTTTTTCCGAGAATTTGAATGAGCTTCTGCATTTTTGGAATGTACTGTGTGACTTCGACAGTGTGCATAATTAGCTGGAAAGAACGTTTTTGACAATGCCAGGAAAACGTACAGATGATAGTTTAGTTTAGCTCCGTTTGGCAACTCTTTTCTTTCAAAATGCCCACAAATTTTCGATGGGGTTAAGGTCAGGGCTCTGGGCAGGGGTATCTATGACCGTGCTGCAGTTGTAGAGTGCCCAGATCCGACACAGCAGGGATTTGTGCTTAGGATCTTTGTCCTGGTACAATTTGTATTTTAGCTTGTTGGAGTTTTGGGGGTCGAAGAAGCCAAAGTTTGTGCGCTTGTCGTCAATTCGTTTTTAAGGATATCCATGTAAAACTCCTTGGTCATGACATCGTTAAAAATTCGCAGCACTCCAACTCCTTTCGACGAAAAAAACATCCCCACACCATAACAGACAGCTTGCTAAATTTCACCGTTGGCACTATGTGCTTTTCCTGCATTGCTGTTTGGGTTTGCGCCATACACTGTTTGGTCCATCGTGACAATATAACATTATTTTTGTTTCATCACAAAAAATAACGTCATCCCAGTAGTCCGCTGGCTGATTAACGTTATTAATTGCAAATGTTAAGCGGTTCGCTACATTATCTGTTATGGCACATACAGCCCATAAGACCCAAACTAGCGGCATTTAATGTTCTGCATAGGGAAGCATGACAGAATCCAATATATTTACATAAACGTGTTGACCCATTATGGTTTTGATCCAATGTATTGGGCCTAAACCATAATATGAAAAACAAGCCCACACCATTACGCTTGCCCCTCCATGTTTAATGGTCTTTATAGTGTACTTAGGATTATACTCTAAGTTTTTAGGACGTCTGACGTACGATCGAGAGCCTTTTCGGTCCATAAAATATTCCTCCATTTTTGAACCGGCCACTTTTGATGATCCTTTGCGAACTTCATGCGCTTGGTAATATGTGTCGCGTTTAAAAGAGGAACCTTTCTTGGGCTGCAGGCTTTTAAATTATGCTGTCTGAGACATGATCGAACTGTTTGGACGGTCGCCGTTATATTCAAGTCAGTTTTCAGCTCAGTTACAGCCTTGAAAGGGTCCTTCTTGCTCTCGCGGATCAATCTATTGACGTGAAGTTGCGTCAGGGAACGTTTTCGGCCACGTGTTTCAGCCTTTTCTTTGAAGCTTATGGCGTTTCGAATCATTTTATTGGAGCAACCAACCAATCGGCCAACTTCTCTAAAAGATTTACCATCGGAGATCAATTTCTTAATGATTTCACGTTTTTCCGCGCTGCAATGTTTTCCACGTCCCATTGTATGGATTGTTATGGTTTTTTTTTTAATTTAATAGTAGAAATATTAAAATCAAAATCAAAACTGTATAACATGTGCTTTTCATCAAAGCAACTCTGCGAAACATACCGCTTTCTATGAAAAATGACTAAGTGGTGCTATTATTTTTTTCGGTATATTTTAGCACTTTTTTATGTAAAAAAAAAAACAATATCGATAATCATTCCAAAAGCTTTGGTTATTTTTACATATAGGGGAAGTACTAAGCAATATATTAAAGAAGAACAGTTGAAAAAACTAGAACTTTATTCGGTTGTTTTTTGATCAATAAGAAAAAGTCTCATGGTGATATTTGTTATTTATTTTTTTCGCAACTGTATAAGTGGATCCGATGAAACAAGTAAACCATTATAACATCTTCCATTGTATTACTCCTCTTATCCTTACGGGAATGGTTTAAGCGTATATTCCTGAAATCCTTATTCCTGGCTTCAAGTGCTTCTTCGGACATTATACCAATAGGAACTGCTACATTGTTGATGATGTCCGCTCCATGTATTAAAACTTTGTGTACAGATGACGGCATATAATACCATGAATATTTGTCGACATACATTTCAGCTGTTTCCATGGCATATGAGCTGAATGAATCAGTATTGACTTGATATCCACAAGCCATTACCCTTAATATAACACTAAACCTATATATTAGAGCTTCGCTAATTCCGGCTACCAAACTTGGTTGGCTAAAAACCGTCTGGCAGTGTTTCCATTGTTGGTATTGCCACTACTACCCACTGGAATATCCACCAATAAGCCCATCTGCTTTCTTATTGCAATTGGATTTCATATTTTCTAGCTTCTACCTTTGCCTTATCTTCACCTCGAGCTTGCCATTTTTTATTGGAAGTCTGTAAGCAATATAAAGAACACATTCAAAAAATCGAATCCACGCATGCAGAGTTGAAAAGCCATTTTTTAGGAGATCTGTATTAATTCTATAACTTTTTACCAAACTAATATTATTCATATTCTTTGGTACGGCTCTACAAATTCCACATATCATAGTAGGTTCTTCTGCAAGGAAGCTAAATGTTTCCCATCCAGCTTGGTCATTTGAAATTCGTGCGTAATTGTATATAAGTTGGTAGTTGTTGGTTGAATTTTGTCTATTTGGTTTTTTACAGGATGGCTCTCTGATGTAATTAATTCGTTTGTTTCCTTTTCGCAAATAAGTTTTAAAGGCCGACAATAGCGAGTTGAGGAAGGTCGTATGTTTTTCCACAAAACTTTTGCAAAAAGGTGTTGGTCGAGCATATTGGTTTCACCATTTTGAAACTTTTGCCGGTAGTTGCGTGTCCACTGCTCCATTTATGAACTGCAGTTAAAATTATTTTATTATTTTTTTCCAAAAACTGATTATCAAAAACCGGGGAGTTCGCCTGTATAATTCGACTAACTGTATGGTCGACTAAGCTTTGCAAAGTTGTTTCAGCTGAATAGTCTGAATATTTCAAATTGCCCGGATAGCACATAACCTTAGCTAAATGCAACCTTTGGTAGCTCGAATATATATTAGCATTCCTCTCCTTAGCACTACATCGCATTAGCTTGTATGTGTGCTTCGTATAGCCTACCAGTGTTGCCAGATTTTGGGAGACACCATAAGCTAGATTGAAAAAAAAAGCTAGAATAAGCTAAAAATAAAAATAAAAAGGCTTAAAAATATGTCAATCATAAAAACATCAAAATAAATGCTTTTAGAATTTTATTTGTATTTATATATTATAGTAAAGAAATGATTTCATCAACTTCATCATTGGATTCCGTGTATTTGGCGGATGATTTAACTAATGCTAGGTATTTGTTGGGAAGTTTATAATAATGGCAACATTTGCCATGACGTCGTAGTCCATATCTATAAAATTCAAAAGAATATACTTAGTATATATTAAATTATTAAACATTTTAAAACCCAACCTAATGCTTAATATTGCGTTCAAACTTTTTAAGCTCATTTTATTGCGCAAATTGGTTTTCACAATATTCATTTGGCTGAATACCCTCTCAACCGCAGCGTTTGACCATGGTATTGATAATATATGCAGAGCAAATAACGCTAGTTGCTCAAAAACTTTGTTTTGGCCAGCATCCCTGTAATTTAAAACTTCAGACCAAAACTCAATACTCTGTTCCTTTTTTTCCCAATTTATGAGGTGTATTTTACCAAATTGGGATACAATATCATCAATGTTTGTGTATTTAAAATGTTCCAACAAAGAAATAATTTTTTCTGGACTTTTGTTGGCGTGTAGCATATTGCTAACGGCAAAAACATCCATTTTTTTCAAAACTTAAATATTATTAGGAAGTCTGAAATTACGCATCAGATTAATATACATATATCATTTTATTAAAATTCAATTGAAGCTTACCTCTCCCTCAGCTGAATTATTAACGCCTTGATGAAATTTTTGCAGTCTTCTCTAATTTTATTTTGTTCATCAAAATATTTTTGGCTTCTTTAATTTCTTTTTCAAAGGCATACCCCATAAATAAATCGCTAACTGCACATCATCCTTCAAAATATCTATATTCGCTTCCGGAGGAATTATTATATTTCTCAGCGCATTGATTGCCGTTATTATTTCATTAAGAAGCTTTGACGAATCCACCTTCTCGCTTTGAAACAAATTGTTAAGGTCTGGAATGTTTTTTAAAATAGGCTTTAAAAATATTAAATAAAGTCTATTTTTGTCTTCCTCATAAAGCATATTTATTTTATACATCATTTGTCTGTAAGAGCTTTTGGCAAACCAAGAGTAGGTGTCGGCAACTATATATTCCAATTGATCTGGAAAATTTTTCTTTGAGGATTGGCTTATAGCCAATTGAATTGAGTGGCACACACATTTTATTAATATTAAAGAGGGCACACTCTTCCTCAACTCTGTGTAAACGCTTTGCCTACCGCCAGTCATTACACTAGCATTATCGGTGCCGATTCCTATCAAGTTTAATATATCTAGATTTAAATTACTAAGTTCCATTTTTACAGCTCTGCGTCGCCGGACTGAATGAGAATTAAACTTAAAAATATTGTAGCCATACTTTGTTTATTTAAGCTGTAGTAAATTATAACGACGCCTAAAAATTAAAAAGGACACAAACACATTTATGTAATAACCACCAATAAAAACGTACTCAAATGTTCACAACTTATTTAATTCTTACCCAGCAACTTTGTTACACCTATATCAGTGGACTCATCCAACAACAAGCTAAATTTGGACGTTCCTATGTCCATCCGCAAATCGTCATAAAAGTGGACTCCCAATACATTGTTTATTATTTGCGTGCACTTTGTCCTCTTTAACTTAATGTCAATAGTGGCGTTGCACGCTTTAAACTGTTCGACACACAGTTGGGATAAATGATCGATTGGTGCTATGGCCGAGGGTTCAGCAATGTACAAACAAAGTGCAGCGTCCTGCTCCTCTGCTTTTGTGGACTTTCTAACAAAAGGTATTTTGTTGGTTTGTGCCACGCTTGCCATGGACGCAATATGTTTTTTTGTTTCAGCATGCTGCCGTAAATCGCACAACTTGGCCCCAATCAATGCCTTACAAAAGCAGCAGAACGCTTTTGTGGAGTCAGTTGGCACTTTACGTAGCCACGCCTTAAATTCATCAAAATTTAACCACAAATTGCGGAAATTTTGCTTGTAAGTCATTTTCGGCATTATTTCTAATTTGTGCAAACATGTGCAAAATTGTTTTGCTCTAATTTTTTATAATCCGAAATAAGCGAAATGAAATTTAAAACAAGCCAGATTTCAAGCTATAAGCATTTCAACTATTTTGTAAGCTATTTGATTTTAAAATAAGCTAAATCTAGCTTAAAATAAGCTATAATGGCAACACTGTAGCCTACATCCATATATAGAGCCAGAGCTTCTTCAGGTGAGTACGGATTTGGCAATTTTACATGTGCGTCCAATGATCTTTTAATTTTTTGTCCTCTAGTCTCGTTTGTATTAAGTACTGTAAGGTTTTTTGATGCTGTTCGCATTCCAGATTTATACAGGCTGGAGCTTGTTGCCACCATTAATTCATCGCACGTGGTTTCGTTTACCAGACTAGACACTTTTCTGGTCTGTGCTTTATGGCAGAGATCACCGAAATCCTTCTTGGGTCGACCCATGTCTGAATTTGACGTAATATTATACAAAACAAGTAAGAATACTCTAGTCGAGTGTGCCCGACTACGAGACACCCTGCTCCCAACTTGCATTTCAAGCAGTTCAGCGGCAACACAAGCAAGCAGAGTACTCAGCTTGCACAGTGCATGTCAAACTGTTGTTTCTGCCTGCTGGGACAGGGGAAATAAGTTTTTCCATAAATTTGATGCTATTTATCCGATCGTGTTAAAATTTACACATCCGAAAGACATTGATTAAACATACATGTGTACCAAAAATTAAAGCTCTATCTTTAAAATTGTGGCTGTGGGAGTCTTTTGCGATTTGCGGGGGTGCGGGGGGGGGGGGGGGGGGGGGGTGCATCCGAAATTTGAAATAAACTTGATCTGCGTATGGTATACAGGAACCTACATGCCAAGTTTGGTGTCTCTAGCTTTTGTAGTCTCCGAGACCTGTGTGCTCATACGGACAGACGGACAGACAGACAGACAGACGGACATGGCTAGATCGTCACGGCTGTTGATGCTGATCAAGAATATATATAGTTTATATAGTCGGAAATGCTTCCTTCTGCCTGTTACACACATTTGCAGTACTTTATAACTCCCTTTTTCCCATTTTTAATGGGAACAGGGAGTAAAGAGCGCATCATCAAGCCATTTCTGATTTTTTTTGTTCGAAAAGTGATTTGTTGTAATGGAATGCCTTCCATTTTTCTGTAAGCCTGCTCACAAAGTTAGTCAATTTCTTGGTAATTTCCTAGATTTCCTTTATTGATAGGTTGCTGTTTTTTAAAATTGTACTAAATATAAGTTCTTTTACAACTATAACTTTCTTTGCGGCAATATTTTCGCCAAGCCAAGTGGTATACAGTAAGCGCTTTGGGACCGACATATCGCCGAAAAAGTTTTATAGACTTAACTGATGGTCGTAGATGGCTATCATTTTGAACACGTTAACACAACAATGACTCACACGATACATAAATGCTATTATGGCTTGAATAAGATTGAATAACGTAAGTTATTGTGCAGAGATGTTAGTATAAGGCCCAAAACCATACTTGATAAAACAACATACTTCAAACATATTTTTTTTGCTACACATGAAAAGACAGGTCACAAACATATTTTTTTTTTTATTTAATACATACCTTTTCTAAAAGAAAACAAAAGTAATTGGATATGTTTGTTTTAATTTGTTTTAGTTGAAGATCAATCAACAAACATGAAAAAGTGCAACCTAATATTTGCATGCCACGTGCTAAACATATGTTTCGTTTGAAAGCTCGCAGCTGATCAGGAAAACGTTTGAAAGCTCTTATACGAGCTTTTACGCTAGAAAAATCACTTGGCCCACTGTGCCCTGCCCAGAGCCCTGACCTTAACCCCATCGAAAATTTTTGGGCATTTTTAAAGAAAAGGGTTGCCAAACGGAGCTTTACCAAACTATCATGTTCCTGGCATTGCCAAAAACGTTCTTTCCAGCTAATTATGCACACTGCCGAAGTCACACAGTACATTCCAAAAGTGCAGAAAATCATTCAAATTCCCGGAAAAAGTCCCGCTAGAAGTCCCGTTGGTCAGTTTCAAGTCGCTGCTCGACATTTGTTTGCATTTTGCAAACAATTACTTGACACTATGAAATTTGTCATTTTTTGTTTTTCTTGTTTTATTTTTGTTTTTGGAAATATTTGTTTTATTTTTTAGTTTAATCTATCATTAATACAACAAAACATATATTTGTAAGAAAAAAAAAAATTGAAAAATGCGCTATTTTTCATAAAATTTTAAGTTTAAGTTGAATTCGTGTGGCTTTTTTCATTTTGCAAGCAATTATTTGACAGACTGTATGTAATACTTAAAATTAAAAATATAAAGGAACAAAAGTTTCAAATTAAAAGTTTTCTAATTCTAAAAAAACAAAATAAATAAAACAAAATTTAAAAATTAATATATATTATTGCAAGTGCATATTTCTTTGATCGAACCTCATTGTAAGCAGCCTGATTGCGATCGGTCTGATTGCGTGCAGAATTCTCGAACATTCTTTGCTGTTCAACCAAAATGTTCGATCAAAAACAATCATGTAAGAATGAGGCGAGAGTGATTCGAACTGAATGTTCACCTTGAGCACACACTGTCACGAACATTCCCTGTTGCTGAAGCAAAGTTACTGCGTCATAAAAAATCCGAGTAAATGATCGAGTATACTCAAAAAATTATTGCCCGTTGCAGCTCTCTGTTGTGGACTAGGCCTACAGGGGACACCACAATGAAAAAAACGCGCTATAAACTCTATCTCAATGGTGGTGTGGACCACGTCGACTCATAGTATTTTCAGATACGATCGATCATGGCAGCAGCAACAACAGTTACAGGCACAGATGCAGGACGTTGTGCAAATGTGGCAGTATTCCTTCATGCGTCAAGCGCACAGTACCAAATTCGTCAATGAGGTAAGATCATCAAATCCATTGAAGATGCATAAAGTAATTCACTGAGTTGTTCGCAACGAGCACGTGCTGGCGCAGCTTGCAATCAAAATATTTACCATTTGTCTTTGCATACTTTTCATTGCTGCATAATGAGCATATTAGAACGATAACAATTATTAAACTGTTGTTCATTCTTTACATTTGTTTTTTTGCAGCAATGAAGACATATATTCTTTAAAGAATCGCCGTGATTGACAATTTTTTCAAACATATCTAATCTAAACAAATCGGCTGAAAGTAAATTTGTCATAGGAATTTTTTCCATATAACATTTTGCGAACTGCAAAATAATGATTCCACAATTATACGCATCACTTTGCACGTCATGTTTCATCTTATTGCATTTAAACAGTTGTTGTGTAATACGAAGCAAAACTACGCTATAATGGGATTGAATACTACTTAGCTTTTGGGTCTTCGCAAAAGGATCTAAGAATGAAAATTCTTGTTTTATTTTATCTATAAATAAAATATAACAATGGTTTTGAATGCAATGAGGTACAATTAAAATGTTACAACTTATCATCATCATTTAGAGCGTTTTTTAACAATTCCTCATTTTGAAAATAATTATTGTCAAGTTGACAGGCAATACTTTTAATAAAGTTTTTTTTCACCTTTCTGTTCATATATAAGAACAGTTAAAATAGCGTCAACCTTAAAATTTGACAGCCACTTTAAAACATACAATGTGACAAGATCACGTATTGTTATTTGATACTTGAAAAGATTGCTGTCTTCTCCATGTACAGCTTTAAAATGCGTTTTACAGCTTAACATGTAAAACTCATTGCTGTCATCTATACAATTATCAAATTTATGATTTTGAAGAATATTTTTGAAACTTTCTTCCATTGTACATTTTTCCGTATAGGATGCGTATGAATGTTCTTAAAGAACTGCATTTTGAATTTGCAGTTCCTCAGAAATTGTTGATAATTCCACATTGTTATTGGAGATATCATGAAAGTCATTCCTTTCTTTTGGAAGTGACGCTTCATATTCCTGCTGGATTTTTATTGGTCCAGAGAAATCGTTCTTAAAGAAGCCCACCTTAAGTTTTTTAGGGCCCCCTTTTAGCCAACATTCTTTGTGCATAGATATTCTTTTGGCATCACACATTTCCTTTAAAACAGTTTTTGTTTGCTGTTTCGATCTAGCCTTAATTATTGTACCATGAGTAATGAGAGAATTATTTATCTCTGGAAAAACCAATTCAACTTGTTTAACGACAGATTTTGAAAGATCGTCCATTGCACGAATGAATCTTCCCAGCTTAAGTCCTTGTTTTGATTTGATAACACTATGTTTAAGTGTACCAAAAAAGGACTCTACAACACCATTGTTAGGCCTTTTATTGCTTTTATCAATACAAGACATATTGGTCCAAAATGTCGACTATTTCAGGATGAAAGTAATCATTCTTGCGGTCATTTTTTGTTTGTGCTGCAACACGTTTATTGATTTCATCAACAAACGTACTGAATTGAATTCAAAATTTGTTATTTCTCGCGATAGTTTGCACTGTGGTATCACAAAACTTTTCATAATCTATGAAAACAAACTCTTTATTATCAATAGGATGGCTAGGATTGCTCACTGCCAAATAGGAAATGGCATTGCTAACCAAGTTATTCATATTGGGAGACAGAAGAATGATAACCAGATTTGTAAACCATTCTTCTTATTCCACAATTGTGCATATATTATATGCCAAGCCCATAACATTTCTTAAAAATGTTCTTAGCTCAATTTTGTCATAGCCAACACAGTTGTCGATATCACGACACATAATTTTGGTGTAATGGCTTGAGCAAAATTGAACACATACTCTTGGAAACTCCTTACTGTAGTTGTATACAAAATTATAGCAAACTTCGTTGTACGCTACAATGTCCAAATTATTAAATTCTTTTAAAATTGCTCCAATTATTGCAAAACTAACATCAGTAATGATTCTTTTGCAAATTGGGAATTTTAATTTATGTTTCTCGCAGAACTGAATAAGTTGTCTCAAAAAGAGACCAATATCATTCGTTGTATGATTCGAAAGAATCGCATGCGCTACGGGAAACGTTATTTGATTTGGAATATGTGTAAGCAATGAATATAAATATATTCTTTTAGTGGAAAATTTTAGTGGTTGCACAACATTTCCAGTTGCATCCAAATGCAAAGTATGGAAATTTAATAATTGTTGTAGTAGGATAATGTAATCCTTTTTCCACAAATATACTTCCAGCTCAGTTTACGAATTTTGTATAAAATCTGAATATCCATTTAAAATCATTTCGTAGGTATCAACAAACGCATCTTTATTATGATCGTTTTTTGAATTTTCCTCCGAAATGAAATTTCTGTAAAATGACAAATTATTATTCACCATTTGGTTATTACCACATCTGGATAGTTTCCAGTTGACTTTATTTAATTTGTCTTTCCTACATTCGAATGCTGTTTTGCCTTGTATATCCCGCTTTTCACAAAAGCAGTTTATGGCACGACATTGATTATTTTGCAATCAACACGAAATTTTTGAAATTTCAACACGATCGGATAAATAGCACCAAAGATATGGAAGAATAAATTTCCCCTGTATCAGCAGGCAGAAACAACAGTTTGACATGCACTGTGCAAGTTGAGTACGCTGCTTGCTTGTGTTGCCGCTGAACTGCTTGAAATGCAAGTTGGGAGCAGGGAGTCTCGTAGTCGGACACACTCGACTAGAGTATTCTTACTTGTTAAAACCGAAAACTTTCCTGAGAGAGTTTTAAGCAGATCAGATAAATTGGAAATGAACATGTTTTGCATTATAATGATTGCAATCGAATGCTTTGCTACATAAGCGTTCCTTATTATCAACCATTATAACGTCAACGTTAAAGCTCTCATTTCCCTGACGGCATTCTTTTCTAAAGCATTTAAGAGTGGCTTCTATTAGACTTTCGTCTGCGGGGCTAGAGAAGGACTTTTCTAATAAGCTACAGTCAGTAGCTTGAAAAACACTTTGCATTACTTCACATTTCTGAAAATGAAGAGCGAGCTGTTGGGGTTTCAATACCATTGAGAGGAGTTCCTGAGAACTCACTGTCAAAACACTCTTTAGAGATGTATTTCACAATTGCTCGCTTATAACTTTTTAAAGCTAAACAGCGCCATTTTTTGCATAAAGTATCGACCCGCTTGAAAATGTGTTGATAAGATAATGCAATTCTGTTTTAAGCTTTTGCAATCGCCCCATAATCCTCATCTACTAACACCCCCGATGTGCTCACCACTCCACTATCGAGACATTCGTTGACTGCTGCGCCTAATGTCAACCTGATGTTAAATCTGAAAATATTAATAATAAAATTGAGAACTAGCGGTATAACTAGGAACGAAATTGCTGAAACAGCAGCAAAAACAGCCAATAACCGACCGAGCGGCTGCAACAATCACAAAACTGGAGGATCCTTGTGATAAACAGCTTGAAGACTCAGCGATGACGATGACTATGAGTTTGCCAACGGCGAAACGTTCTGCTGGAGGATCCGAAAATCCGCATGCATTGTCAAAGAGAGGCCAATTTAGTTGGAGGATTATCGCAATGAGAATGGCATGTGGCAGTAACATGAGCAGGTGGTGCGTCCCTTAATGGCCAGCGGCTTAGTGCAGGCCAACAGCTAACGCCAGATATGCTGATGGGCACCAGTCAGCGACAGCATCAGCTGCGTCTCACTGGCCACATGGAATGTGCGTGCTCCCGCTGTCTGGATTCCACTGAAACTTTAAATATTAATAATTGACTTTTTCCATTAAAATTCTATTCTAATATGGTTGAAACTTTAATTGAAATTTTTATTTGCAACATTATTTTATACATTTAATTATTTATTATTGTCGGTGTCGCCTATTTTGCCGGCTTCTTTTTGTTGTAAGCTTGCCGTACCTTGTGCGCCTTTTTAATTAACACACGCGCCTTTCCGGCGGCGTCAGTCTCGGCAATAGTCCGCTTCCCTGCCGCCCTTTTGTCAGCTTTTTCGGGCACTTTGCCCATCTTGAGCGGCTGGCCCGAGTTACGCGGCTGCTGGCTCGAGTTGCGTTGCTGCTGGCCCGTCTCATAAATGTTTACCTGAGCCGCATTTTTGCGTTTCTTTAAAATTGTGGCTGTGGGTGTTTTTTTCGATTTGCGTGGGTGCGTAGGGGTGGATTCGTAATTTGAAATAAACTTGATCTGCGTATGGTATACAGGAACCTACATTCCAAGTTTGGTGTCTCTAGCTATTATAGTCTCTGAGATCGACGCGTTCATACAAACGGACAGACGGATGGACACATAAGTTATCACTTACTTTTTTGGATCGTATTTGTTTTTCCTTTTAAATCCTTCCATGGCCGTCCTGTTTGGGTTTGTCCTTTCGGATAATTTCTTCATATATATTAGTATTTTTCACAGACGGTCTATCGCTTACAATAAAAATACCATTTATTGAATTATGGAAATATAGTAAAAATAGCATTTTCTCCACTCATAGTAGGAGAATTTAGATGAAATAAAGAGTTAAATGAAGGGCAAGAGAAAACAAATCGTTTTTTGTACCGTGCAAGACTTAGAGGAGTTTTTTAATTTTTAAGTTCTATGGCTGAGGTTTCGCTGAGTCGTCCCCAGGGTCAATTTACAGCATTCGGTGCCAATGGGTGAAGGGGGAGACAAGGAGGGAATGCGGCGGACACGCAGCACACTCCCTGGACTCTCCTGGCGACCCGACAGACCGAAATCCCGCCGAGCGCATTGTCGAGCGCTTTTCTGTGCGTTCGGTGGGATCCCGGCCGATCGGGTCATCCGAGAGCCCCAAGGGGTGTGCAGTGAGTTACACGGCACCTCTGGGATCATCAAAGATGTCGCTCCCTTTGCCTCCTTAAATCTCGGAGTCTCGGTAATTTATAAATTTTGCTGTAAATTGACCATGGGGACGACTCAGCGCAACCTCAGCCATAGAACTACGATGAATTCTAAGAATATTTCACCAAGAAACTATGGGTCTAAACTGAATTCCTAGCTCCCGCTGAGTAGCATAAAGATTTCAGTATGAGATACATATATTAGGGCGGTTGAATTTTTTTTCACCAACCGTCAACCAGAATCGGAAACTACCATGAATCCTAAGAATATTTCACCAATAAACTATGGTATTAATATACAATATATGAAAATTATTACATTTTTCAATGACATTAAAATATTAAAAAAAATTAACATCATAGAAGGCGCAAATTGAGACGCCAGTTAATTAATTTTGAGAAAAAATCATTATTTCTGATACGTGCTCTCTGCTGCTTAATGAATTGATTAGTTACCTAACTGCTCATCAAAGTGCCTTCAAAACATTCGAACAGGAGGATTATGTAAGTGTGGACCATATATTTTTAAATTTAACTTGACAATAAATGTATAGTATTATTGTGTTAAAGATTGTTATTATGGCATCATCCGCGATGTCCATTGACTCATATAATTCAAAATAAATAATGCAAAATGGCTTTAATTTATTAAAGTCGCGTAAATGTAATTCATTTGCCTGTTTTCTGTTTGTTGTTAATGTTTACCCTGCCCAGATAAGCACTTCTCGAATGTCTTTTCTCCCTTAATAATTTGCTATATTATATTTACCTAGTCTTTTGAATTGCGCGTCTAATGCATTATCCCAGTGGTGCCTGTAAAGAGAACGCAAAAGAAATGTCAAATAAGTAGGTTATTTAACAGGCATCCAAAATATATATATAATAAAAACGTATTGGCGTTATTTTTATATATAATATAACATGTTTGAAAGCTACTTTTGGCTGGTAGTGGAAATTTGAACGCAAGGGATATGAAAATGTATACTGTTAGTTGCTAATTTAAGGAATTGCTTTCTTTATCATAAAACTAGTAACAAAATGGTACAAAAAGGAGGCAATCTTCTGTTTAATCTAATATTTTGTTTGGTCTGGAAGCCGTGAACCTGAGAACCCAAGCAGTTGTCACGTTAAAAGGGTTTTAACTTTGCTGTGCCCGTTGTTTGCAGAAAATTTAATTTTCACTTCGCAGTTAGGGACTGCGGCTGCTTGTTTACGACTAAATAAATATTTACGTGCCGAATTTTTAATTTAAGGATTTTTTTGATCACATCACACACACACCAATAACCATTTCCCCTCCTGGCCAAGAAAAAGTAAATGAAAACAAACAATATTACATTAGCCGACTTGGCTAACTCCACCCAAGTCTCAAGTAGAAAAACTCATCCAAAATGTGATCTGAATTTTACCTGTAAACGGAAAAGAAGAATCAATATAACGAATAATATCGCGGAAATCGATGAGTTTATTCGAACAACCAGAGTAATGGAAGATGACAAGTAGATGGACATGGCTTGAAGGATTCGTTTGTTGATGCTTACTAACAAACAGAGCTCGTAAAATATGTTCAATGAAATTTTTCAAAGCACTCTGCTCTCTCAAAAAACCGAAGAAAATGAGACTGAATCACTCAGTTTCTGAACAGCAACCCTTTTTTTCGTTTCGTTTGTGCTCTCGCTCTCGGGGTTCGGGTTGAGCGTAGTTACCGAATCTGTCATTTACAGACCGCTCGATACGAACACAACCTTTCGTCGCACAGCTACTGAGAGTCAGTAAGTGAGCAACGCAAGCCCTGAGTCAGCAAAAAAAGGTCTTTATTATTTTTTTTTGTGTTTGCCTATGTTGTTGCCTTTGATATTTCGTCATAGGCAAAGGAATGGAGAAAAGGAGGTTGAAAAATTCGGTCAGGAAATGTGGAAAATTCGCGAAAAACCGTTGTATGCAACTTTTTTATTTATCATACGATCAGCTTCAAACTTATTTTCAAAAATTTATATAAAAAATAATTAATGACTGCATACCAATTTTCCGAAAAAGCTGGGTGGAAAGTGGGTGGTAAATAGGGCGAAAGTTGAGTTCTTATGCGATTTGCTTCAAACTCAATTTCAAAGATCAATATGAAAATTCATTTAAAACTGCATACCAATTTTCCGGAAAATTTACATTCCCGGGTGGAAAGTGAGTAATAAAAAGGCCAAAGTTGAGTTTTTTGCGATTAAGTTCAAGCTCATTTGCAAAGATCAATACGAAAATTCGTTAAAAACTGCATTCAATTTCTCATTTGTTTTACGGGGCGTAACACCGCACGCCGGAAAATGCTAGTGTAAATATAAAAAAAAAAAATAAAAGACAAATATGTGTACACATCAAACAGAATTAATCTTCATGTATTTTATTCAACAATCCTTAAAAAATATAATAATAAAAACATTAAAACCATCTCCATGTCATATATATGTATTTAATAACAAACAAATTAGGAATTAAGTTTAACAATTAATTATGAACTCATGTTCTCGGGACTTAAAGAGGACCTCTCCACTTTTGCAACTTCAGTCAAGTGAGGTGACTTAAACTTCATGTTGAATTTTTACAAAGTAAAAGGTCTCGAGTTAACACAGGACCCGAGCGAGCAAACAAAAACGTTCGTCGGTTGAGCAAAAAGCAAGCCCAACAAGTAAGAATACTCTATACTCTTGGGGGGTGCATCCCAAATATGAAATAAACTTGATCTGCGTATGGTATACAGGAACCTGCATGCCAAGTTTGGTGTCTCTAGCTTTTGTAGTCTCCGAGATCTGTGTGTTCATACGGACAGACGGACAGACAGACAGACAGACGGACATGGCTAGATCGTCATGGCTGTTGATGCTGATCAAGAATATATATAGTTTATATGGTCGGAAATGCCTCCTTCTGCCTGTTACACACATTTGCAGTACTTTATAACTCCCTTTTTCCCATTTTTAATGGGAACAGGGAGTAAAAATATCGAAAACTGAATGTTTTTCGAGACTGTTTCGAATCTGTTAGTTCACGAGTTGTTTTTTTCTGACAACAAACTCGAGTGAGACTAATTATTACGAGCTCTGCTAACAATATATTTACTATTTAGGATCTTAGATGCTTTTTTAAGAATTATCAATACATTTTCAGTAATTTATTATTTATTTTTTGCCCTTTTTTGATTAAAAAACGTTTTACGGCTTCTAAACCATTTTCTAAGCCAAGTTTACTTTTTACCTGTTACTTTTTAATAATTTTCACGAGCAGGTGCAAAAGTTTGTATCCCAATTGAATTCTTTCATCAGCATGAAAGGTCTGATGACATTTGTGGATTTTATAGAACAATAGACTACCCTAACTTCGAATTATAAACAAAATCCAATTCACTTCACTGGCACTGCTTGAAAATTTTTTTTCGCTCTTTTACTTGTTTTCACGCACTGCATTGTTGAAATCAGATTAAGTGTTAATGGTTATGTTGATGCAGTGCCTTAATTTGCATTCGATAAACTACCTCCCACTTTAATGGGGCCAGTTGGCCGTCAGATTCATCAAGGTTAGCTCATTGCCAAGTAAACAACCTGAAAAGATGTTCACGGAAATGTGCTTACATCGGGTAGAGAACAAAATTCAGGCAGCTTCCATTACTTTCTGTTGCCCCGAATCCCCTTAAAATAGCAAAAATTTAATTGAGAATTAATGGCATATTTTTAGCAGCTGCTTTTCGAATTAAGTCAGCAACTTTTCAGAAATAAAGTAAATAATTAGTTGGCTATAAACGGAAGCCACTTGCAGAGTGGCAAAACTTTTGAGTATTTTGGGCAACCAAACATCTCTACGAATTTGAGTATGAAACAGTTAACTTGTTAAATGGCAAGTAACTTTTTTCCGGAACGTTACGTCTATTCTGCGCTGTATGTTATTAAAATTAAAAATAAAATGCACCCGTATAATATATATAATATATATAATATCGTGTATACATCATAGTGTGTACTATATTTAAAAAAAAAATAACTAAATTTTTTAATTATAACCTCCTGTGCTACCAGCGCTCAAAATGAACTCTAGAGAAACTATTAATTATTTAAACAAAAGTCAAATGAGCTAGAAAGGAAAAAAGTCGTTCAAAGTGGGGAAATCAACACCAATAAGTATTGTCCAAACAAAACAACGAAAGGCGAAACCATTCAAACAAAGGCAAGCTCATAAAAAGAGCAAAGATTTAAATAATTATTCAACCCAAAATTCATTAACTTCAAGAAAAGTCTGCATTTTAGGACTCTCTCTAATTGTGCGACTGTTTGAGCAGAGTTTTAACGCCACAAAAGGTTGACAGTGCTATAACTTTGAATATTTTTTTGCAGAATATAGAACAATGCATATCTTATGAATGGTAAGGGTTATGCTGAAAATAAATCAGTAAAGAAATGCTGCTTAAGCAGCACAACCTTCCATCGTGACTGGTGAAACATTGAAAACAGTAGCGAAAGCACTTTACACCATGCAAATTTGTTTGTCAAATTTTTATTCATATGAAGATAAAATATAAGATGGCACTTGGTAAATTCTTATCAGCTCTTTAACCGTTTTGCATATGAACAAAATCTACTAAATGTAATTTATATGGGTAATATATGTTCCCTGGCTGCTGTAAAAATAACTTTCCCCAGCAATCTTGTACATTTTGAAATGTGGTACACAAATCATCACCAGCTTTCCAGATTTTATTTTTCACTTTTTCATATTTGGAGTTTGTGCGTAGGATTGGCAACAAACGGAAGTGGCTACAATCAATTGGCTGTACTAAGTGCAAAAAGTGTACCAAACGACAAGTTAATGGAAGTTGAACAGACCACTAATCACATAAAATTTTTTCTTGTCTTTCTCAATCATTCCATTAAATATAAGTACAAAAGAACCAAACACATAATTAATACAGTATCTTTATGGCGATTGATATTTGCCTAACGACTATGCCAACTTTATTGAAATATAACTTGCTTCATTTTATGGGCCCATTAAAAGAGTTTTGTAGTGGCTATCCAGGAAACCACAACTAAGGCAGGTCAAGCGGCAAATAGCAAACGAAACTTAAACGGAAAAAACATATAGAAAAGAAGCCCTCAAACAGCCGGGACAACACACTCATATCCCTAGTTGACCGTAAAAAGTTTAAGTACGCTGAAGTGGCAGCTGAATACAGAAACAAAAAAATATATAAAATACAGCACAGAGCGTAAAGAAACAATATGAAAACTGCAACACAACAAATTGTAAAAACTTTTGTAATTGGGCAGTGCGAGAAAACAAATGTCTTTGCTGTAGAGTAAAGAATACGGATAAAAGGCAAGTCAAAAACAAGCAAGAACGTTGCAGTAGGATACACCTGATTGCGATATACTCTTTTTTCGCCTCTTTGTGGAGTCAGAAGAGAGCGCGGCAAACTTTGTCTGCCTATGGTATTTGTGGGGGAAGGGGTGAGGGTGGTGGGGGACACCTTGACACTTTGTCTTATTTTGGTATATATCAATATGTATACCAAGTTTGGTTGCTCTAGCTTTAAACCGAATATACTCTTTTTTTTTTTAAATACAAAAAAGAGCATAATAACATTTGCTACAGTTTGTTAATGTTTTTGTTTTTGGATTGAGCGACGTGCAAACAACAAATGGGAAAACTAGCTGAACATCCAACACCCAGGAAAGGCTACAGACCCAGGCAAGAATACACATTAAACAGCCGGATAAATGTCCTGCCACAACTATGTGTAGCTTGATGTTGATTTTAAATATAGATTTTAAGCTTCATCATACACAAATTTTGGTCTCCTCTTACTTGAACTGTCTGGTTAGTCGACTCTGCTTAATTCTAAAGTTGCACAAATGGCACATAAATGTTGTGGATTAAGTATAATTTATGTGAAATTAAGAAGAGGTAATGTTTGTTTCATATGTGAAGGCAAAGAGCTTCTTCCTCAACTGAAGTGCAATCAAAAGGTGAAAACAGTAGGGAGTAATCAAACAATATTGGGAGACATTATAACAAGCTATCAATTTCAGTTAAACTATAAGCTATAAGGATAATGGAAACAGCAAGAAACTAAGAAGGGTAAAATGTATTCAATTGGGTCGCACTTGCTTTAACGATTGCGCAAAAATTTAAGGGCAAAGGAACCGACTGACAAATGGGCATCGAAAATTGCTGTTTGTACTTTAAGAAGGAGATGCAAATATATATGTAAACATTTTAGCGTAGGTACATATTTTGTAATATATTTATAGCAAATATCTTATTGCAAACAATAATATTTAACGAAAGCTATCAGCTATATGCTCATGCGGGTTGCTCTAGTTTTATATTTTATATATTCAATTACATGGGTTTTCAAAAGTCACACGATTCAGATTTGAGAGCCAACAAATTTGCTTGCAATTTTCATAAAAATCTCAAGACAATAGAAAGGAATTCACGATGAAAAGAGTAAAGTGCACGTTGGTGAAGTGTCAAAGGGATCAGTTGTGGGCTTTGATGGGGTTTTTGTTGTGTATTGTGATGGCAATTCAGTGGAAATTCGAAATAAGTATATGAGTATTCAAAACACACATTCAAGAGTTTCTTCCCTATAGTCGAACTCACCAACAGTTCGATCATGCCATACGGGGTACCGTTAGAAAGCTCAAGAAATTCTGCTTTGTTTGCGTTTTCTCTTTTCACTATTCGTCTTTCAGTTTCAACGATGCCTCGAATAAAAGAGCAAGTTCGCAAAAATATTGTGCACAATTACTGCACAGAAAAAAGTGTGTCGTACATTAGCTAAACGCTATAAAGATAGTGTTAATAGCGTAAAAAATATTCTAATTAAGTTTGGAGAGACATGTTCTTTCAAGGATTTGCCAAAAACTGGAAGAACAAGTCTCTTTGCGGAGTCAGAAGTGGGCGTGGCAATTATATTTTTGCTCAAATCTTTCAAGTTTTGCCATCAATTTAAGTTTGGTTGGGCCCGTTCTACAAGTTTGGGAGAAACAAACTTTGGTCGATTGCAAGGGCGGAGGTGGGCGTGGCAAAATTATTTTTATCCAATCCATTTAATAAGGCAACAGAATTCAACCTGCAAAATTAGGTGATTCTAGCTAAAGGGGTGTGGGAGATACAGACTTTGCTCATTTGTGGGGGCAGAGGTGGGCGTGGCCAAATTTTTTTTTACCAGATCGATCAAGGAAGTGATTAGTAGCCCTTGTGCAAAATTTGGTTACTCTAACTCTAAAACTGTGGAAGATATAGTTTTTTTGTGGTTTGTGTGGGAAGGGGTGGGGGTGGGGGGAGATCTTGACACTTTGTCTGCCTATGGTATATACCAACATGTATACCAAGTTTGGTTGCTCTACCTTCAAAACTGTGGAAAAAACCTGCGTTCATACAGACGGACAGACAGACGGACGGACGGACATTTCACAAACCCAATATACTCTTTTTTCCTTTTTTTTCAAAAAAGTTAAAAAAAGAATATAAAACAAGTAAGAACGTTGCAGTCGGATGGACCCGACTGCGATATACTCTTTTTTTCGTCTCTTTGCGGAGTCAGAAGTGGGCGTGGCAATTATATTTTTGCTCAAATCTTTCAAGTTTTGCCATCAATTTAAGTTTGGTTGGGCCCGTTCTACAAGTTTGGGAGAAACAAACTTTGGTCGATTGCAAGGGCGGAGGTGGGCGTGGCAAAATTATTTTTATCCAATCCATTTAATAAGGCAACAGAATTCAACCTGCAAAATTTGGTGATTCTAGCTAAAGGGGTGTGGGAGATACAGACTTTGCTCATTTGTGGGGGCGGAGGTGGGCGTGGCCAAATTTTTACCAGATCGATCAAGGAAGTGATTAGTAGCCCTTGTGCAAAATTTGGTTACTCTAGCTCTAAAACTGTGGAAGATATAGTTTTTTGCGGTTTGTGGGGGAAGGGGTGGGGGTGGGGGGAGATCTTGACACTTTGTCTGCCTATGGTATATACCAACATGTATACCAAGTTTGGTTGCTCTAGCTTCAAAGCTGTGGAAAAAACCTGCGTTCATACAGACGGACAGACGGACGGACGGACATTTCACAAACCCAATATACTCTTTTTTCCTTTTTTTTCAAAAAAGTTAAAAAAAGAGTATAAACAGGTCCAAGGGACCAAACTATTGATAAAAAGGTATTGGCCTTAATCCATAAACATAGCACGATGTCCGTTCGAGAATTGGCAAAAAAGGCGCAAACAAGTATACGTATGGTTCAAAGAATAAAGCAGCGGCATAAGTTAAAGACATACAAAAAACAAAAAGTTCCGAAAAATAGTCTGCGACAACTAGAAGTCGGCAAAAGGAGAGTGCGAAAGCTTTATGATCGCTTGCTCAATGATGCAGTTCAATGCATTATTATGGACGACGAAACGTATGTTAAATTAGACTCTAACACTTTACCCGGCCCACAGTTTTATACAAAAGTTAAAGGTGGGACTGTTGACGACTCGTTGTCTACAATTAAAGTAGATAAATTTGGCGAGAAAGTGCTGATATGGCAGGCCATTTGCACCTGTGGCCTAAGAACCGGTGCTTTTTTCACCGAAGGAACAATAAAAGCTGATGTTTACATGAAGGAGTGTTTGAAAAAACGTCTTATACCATTTTATCAAAAACACAACGTGTCCAAAATATTTTGGCCAGATTTCGCGTCCGCGCACTATGCCCGTTGAACTTTAGGGTTGCTTGACTCAAAATACATTAATTTCGTATCAAAAGAGGAGAACCCACCAAATTGTCCAGACCTCCGGCCAATTGAGCGATATTGGGCCATGGTCAAACGAAATTTAAAGAAGGATGCTCGTTGCTCCGAAAACATGGAAGAAATGAAAAAAAACTGGATGCGTGCTACCCGTAGGGTTACCAAGGAGTGTGTGCAAAACTTGATGAGCGGGGTTAAGTGAAAGATTCGTTCAAAAATAAGAGGCTAAACAATTCATTTAATTTGTTAATAATTTTTTCTTAAATAAAAAAAAAATTGAAATCGGAACAAAAGCATCGAAGTTATAAGAAAAACAGAGTGTGCAGTTTCTTTTCGGTACATTCCTTATTATGCACACGACCTTTCTTCTATTTCCATCCATTCGCTTGCAGCATCAAAAACCCTTCCGTTTGTTTACCCCGCCTTTTCTTTCTGTTTATTTTTCACCTTTACCTTTATATCTATCTATCTTATATATATAAAAGAATTTGTCCTCACTAGCGATTGGTGATTGGAGATTGGCAATCAATGCAGGGCTCAAACCATAAGAGCTAGATGGCTGAAATTTTCACAGTAGCTTAGGCATGTACTGAAAGTGAGCACTAAGAGCGGATTTTGGAAAATTCGGTCGGGAAGTGTGGAAAATTCGCGGAAAACCGTTGTATGCAATTTTTTTGTTTATCATCCGATCAGCTTCAAACTTAGTTTCAATGATCTATATAAAAAATCATTTATGACTGCATACCAATTTTCCGGAAAATTCACCCCCTGGGTGAAAAATGGGTAGTCAAAGTTGTATGGGCGAAAGTTGAGTTCTTATGCGATTTGCTTCAAACTCATTTTCAAAGATCTATATGAAAATTCATTAAAAACTGCATACCAATTTTCCGGAAAATTCACCCCCCTGGGTGGAAAGTGGGTGCTAAAAAGGCCAAAATTGAGTTCTTATGCGATTTGCTTCAAACTCATTTTCAAAGATCTATATGAAAATTAATTTAAAACTGCATACCAAATTTCCGGAAAATTCACACCGCTGGGTGGAAAGTGGGTGGTAAATAGGGCGAAAGTTGAGTTCTTATGCGATTTGTTCCAAAGTCATTTTCAAAGATCTATATGAAAATTCATTCAAAACTGCATACCAATTTTCCGGAAACTCAACCAGTTGGGTGAGAAGCATGTGTTAAAAAGGGCATATGAGCGAAAGTTTACTTTTCGTGCGATATGCTTCAACTCATTGTCAAAGCTTTACTTACAAAAATATAAGCAACGTCATTAACAAATCTCGGAAAATCCCCTTGAAAAGTCTGAAAATTGGCGGAATGTTGTTGTACGCGATGCAATTTATTTGTTTTGCAACCGATTACTTATAAATTTATTTTCAATTGCGAAAAATTGTTAAAATAAAAAAAAAGCTTTTGTTATTTACCACAGGGACCGTAAATAACGGTTATGAAATAAAATCGTGAAACAAAAATTATTAGGAAGGAATGGCCGTACACATTATTGAAATACAGTATGTCAAGAAACTCTTTACACACTGAAAAAATTAATCATTTTTTGACTTTAGATAGGAAAATAGTAGCTATATATTCAAAAAAAACTCAATTTTTTAAATGCATTACTATGTATTGATAAGTTCTAAGTTTAAGTGAGAAAAAAAATATCAAAATTATAAAAAGATAACTTAAAAAATAACAAAAAACAATTATTACTCATTTTTGACACTGTCAAGAAACTCTTTACACACTTCGTTTTTGAGCTCTGTTTTGTTCTCGTTCTTAGAAAAAACGGTGTTTTACCGTTAACTATGCGTTTTGCATTGCTTTATGATGCGCATATTTTGCATTGCTTTTTATTTGACTTGGAAATTTTGCTCAACGGACAGCTAAAAAGTAATTTACTTTAATTTTTAAAATGACTGGGAAAAGATTAAGCTTTGACGTAGTCCAGCTGATTTACTATAACCACCAGTTGGGCAAATCTGTTGCGGACTTAGTGGAAATGTTTTCAGTATCGAGGAAAACCATTTACAATGTTCTAAGTCGCGCGGAAAACCAGGGAACCCTTGAATCAAAAAGTGGAGGTGGGCGTAAAAAGAAGATTAGCAAACGGGCAGATCGCTTAATGATGAGAAAGATCGACCAAAATCCACTCTTGCCAAGGAGCTTGAAGAAGAATGTGGCGTAGTTGTTTCACATGAAACAGTGCGGCAGGCCATTCTACGGCATAAGTACTCTTCAAGAGTTGCCAGAAAGAAACCGCTGCTTTCGTCGGTCAATGTGGAGAAGCGCTTAACTTTTGCTGTTAACATGATCCACCACCCAGAAGAATATTGGGATGATGTCATATTTTGCGATGAGACAAAAATGATGCTCTACTACAATGATGGTCCATCCAGAGTATGGCGCAAGCCGCTAACAGCACTAGAAAGTCGAAACATCATACCGACTGTAAAGTTTGGAAAACTTTCGGTTATGATTTGGGGCTGCAATTCTAGCCGAGGAGTCGGAGATCTGGCATTCATTGAGAACACCATGAATGCGCAGCAGTACCTTCAAATTTTGAAAACGAATTTGAAGAGTAGTGCGTCAAAATTTGGTCTCATTGCTGACAATAAACCAAAGTTTAAATTTTATCAGGACAATGATCCTAAACATAAAGAGCTAAATGTGCGGACTTGGCTGCTTTATAACTGTGGAAAGGTCATTGATACACCACCCCAGAGTCCCGATCTCAACCCTATAGAAAATTTGTGGGCCTACTTGAAGAAAAAAGTGGGAAAAAGGTCGCCTAAAAACCGAATTGAACTAAAATCAATTATACTGGAAGAGTGGCAGAAGATTCCCCTTGAATATGACCTACCACACTTGATTCATTCGATGAAAAAAAGACTTCAACTTGTAGTTAACGCTGAGGGAGGGCATACTAAATACTAAAAAAGGCTAATATATTATATAATCGCTCAAAATTTGGATTTTATATGAATGAAAAAATGTTGTGTAAAGAGTTTCTTGACAGTATCAAAATTGAGAAAAAATTGTTTTTTGTTATTTTTTAAGTTATATTTTTATAATTTTGTTATTTTTTTTTTAATTAAACTTAGAACTTATCATTACATAGTAATGCATTTAAAAAATTAAGTTATTTTAAATAAAAGTCTATTATTTTAATATCTGAAGTCAAAAAATTAATTTTTTTTTCAGTGTGTAAAGAGTTTCTTGACATACTGTATATATGAAACTTTATTGCTTTTCATTTATAGAGATTTTGAGAGCGAGAGTAACATCTGCAATAAATTAACAACAACACTTAGGGAAAGACATGAAAAGAAACACGAGAAACTGAGGAACGAACGAAACAATATCTTTGCAGACAACAACAAACAGACGAATTGGTTTGTAAACAAAACAAACATAGAGTTCCCGCCAAAAATTCAAGCGTTGCTTGCGAGAGGCCCAAAATTTGCAATACCGGTGCCAAGAAAGAAATTTCCTCTCTTTAAGTACATTGCAGACGGAGAGGAATTAGTACAAACAATCAAGAACAAAGAGCAACAAGAGTCAGCACGAACGAAATTCTCTCTATTTCTCAAAGACTGTAAAGCAAACACCAAAGAAGACGCAATGGATCGTGCAATAACTGATACAGTGGAGCAAACACGGAAATTTCTACGACAAAATGACAACATATTAATTTTAACGGCTGACAAGGGAAACATAACAGTAGCAATGGAATCTGACGACTATAAGAGAAAAATGAGGAATATATTAGAAGATTTGACAACATATAGACATCTACGACAAGACCCAACATTAAGGCTACAAACTAAAAATAATACATTGGTTGACAAATTATTTAAACTGGAGCTTATTTCAAGGACCGAAAGGAATAAACTTACAACGAACACAGCTTTACCGCCAAGGATTTATGGACTGCCCAAAATACATAAAGAGGGAACACCCCTCCGACCAATATGCTCTTCTATTAACTCACCTTCATACAATCTATGCAAATTTATTGTTCAAATTTTAAATAACTTCACACAAGATTCGCAGTATAATATAAAAAACTCAATGGAATTCAAAAATAGGACCAACGACACGTATATTGACGATGACGAAAGACTAGTTTCATTTGACGTAGTGTCACTATTTCCGAGCATACCAACGGACTTAGCTGTAGAAATAATTAGCAAGAAATGGACCGAGATCTCAAATTTCACAAATATTCCCAGACAATTATTTTTAAATATTGTCCGTTTCTGCATAGAAGAAAACAGATATTGCAAATTTGAAGACAAAATCTATACACAATTAAAAGGAATGCCAATGGGATCACCGGCATCTCCAGTTATCGCGGATATTGTGATGGAAGAACTATTAAACAATACTATTAAGAAGTTAAGACACCCTCCCCGATTGATGACAAAATATGTAGACGATTTATTTGCGATAACAAGAAAAGACGAAGTACAAAATACACTTGAAATGTTGAACTCATACCACAAAAACATTAAATTTACTATTGAACTGGAAACGGTAGGAAAATTACCATACCTAGATTCAATACTACACAAACAAGGGAACAAATTAAAAATAAAATGGTACAAAAAACCGACGGCATCAGGACGAATACTCAACATTTACTCTAGACACCCAAAAACAAAAATAATGAACACAGCCCTTAACACTATAACAAGAATGCTCAACATAAGTGACAACATATACCACGAAGAAATAAAATGCAATATAAAAGAAATATTAACAAACAACGACTACCCAATAAATATAATAAATACATTAATTCACAAATACACCTCAACCGAACCAAAAACTAACGACAAAGAAGAGCAAAAACAATATAGATCTTTAATATATGTACCACACCTATCCGAGAGATTTAAAAACTCAGATTGCTACGACAAAGACGAAATAAAAATAGCACATAAGCCCACAAATACATTGGGTACATTTTTCAACAACACAAAAAGTAAAATACCGACAACTAACAAAAACAACGTAATATACAGAGTTCCTTGTGAAGGAGACGGACAGAATGAGTGCAACAAAATATATGTAGGTACCACAAAATCCAAATTAAAAACAAGACTATCACAACATAAATCTAATATAAAACTAAGACATCAAACAGAAATACAAAAAACTGGACTTGCGACACACTGCGTAGAAAGTGGTCACTCACCAAACTTTGACGCAACGACGATATTACAACAAGAACAACACTACGGAAAACGCTACACTCTTGAAATGCTACATATAATAGACACACCAGCTGACAACAGACTAAACTACAAGACAGACACCGATAACTGCGCTCACATATACAGACACCTCCTTACACATAAATAATTAGTTGACAACTCCACGCCACACAGAGCGGACGTGTAAAAATCTGTACGTATAGTTATTAAATGTAAATGTAAAATTAAGTTTTGTAAAAATGTTTTTTAAAAATTGTTGTAGATGCCCTGAAGACGGCTATCGAAGATTGCCGAAATATATTGGTGGAAAAAACAAAAACTATTGTTTTTCTTTTTTTAACAAAACAGTGACCTTAAGCCAGCTAAACTACTCTATTTATAACAGTTGATTTTTTAAAATTAAAAATCTATATATATAAATCCTATCATAATTATACTCTGTTTTCCAAAATGGAAAAAAAGAGTATATTGGGTTTGTGAAATGTCCGTCCGTCCGTCTGTCTGTCTGTCCGTCTGTATGAACGCAGGTTTTTTCCACAGCTTTGAAGCTAGAGCAACCAAACTTGGTATACATGTTGGTATATACCATAGTAAGACAAAGTGTCAAGATCTCCCCCCCACCCCCACCCCTTCCCCCAGAAACCGCAAAAACCTATATCTTCCACAGTTTTACAGCTAGAGTAACCAAATTTGACATACAGACTACTGACCACATCCTTGACCGACCTGCCAAAAAAAAATATGCCACGCCCACTACCGCCCCCGCAAATGAGCTAAACCTGTATCTCCTACACCCTTATAGCTAGAGACCCCAAATTTTGCAGTATGACTCCATTTGAACTCTTCGATAGATTGGAGAAAAAAAATTTTGCCACGCCCAACCCCGCCCCAGTAAACGAGCGATCATCTTGACAAGTACGCGTCTCGCTCTGCACCTAGTAGAAAGAATTTTATAGTTTGTAGCATATATATACAAGTAGTCTTTAAAAGAATTTAATTTAATAAACGTACAGAAAACAGAGTATATCGCAGTTGGGTGAGCCCGACTGCAACGTTCTTACTTGTTCTATATATACCTTCAATTCAGAAGGAAATACTTACAATGATGTGAGACAATATGAATGCGAAATGACAAAGCACCACACCTACGGAACCACATGTGAATTGATAGCAGCTGCTGAATTATTTCCATTTTGTTTTGAAGTATATCAAAATAGAATTTTAATTACAAAACATGGAATAGGAGCAAACCCTGTAAAAAGACTACGCTTTACTGGAAATTTTACAAATGGCCACTTTGATGCATACATCCCTTTTGCAACATCGCCTCTTCTAGACACTGCTTCCCAAAATAATAATTCCGAAGCAGTCAGTAAAAAAAGAGCTATCAAATGACGGGCTTGATTTTCTGACAAAACAAGAGAAAAGCAAATGAAAGTTGCATCTCAACAATTTCGAACTGAACATCGTGAAGATCGTAAAGTTGCAGCACAAATATACCAGACACAGAATCAAGATGTTAATATGAAAGCAATGCAAACATATCGCTCTGAGCATCGTTAAGAACTCAGAGATGCAGCAATCCTGTACCAGGCTCTAAATCAAGATGTTCATTGCAAAAATATCGCTCTGAGCATCGTATACAACTCAAAATTTCCGACACATTATATCGAGCTAATAAGCCTGAAATAAACACAAAAGCAGCTAGATCTTATGATCTTAAAAATCCTGGAGTACGAAACGAAAGACGTTTGCTTCCATGGAATGTAAAAGCAAATTCAGGCTTAATGTATGATTGCGGCATCGAATATTGCACTGATAAAGTTGTGCAACTTGGTCCTTTGAATAAAAAATTCAAATTTTGCAATGCTTTCAAATGGAAAGATGAACCTCTAGGTATGTGTTGTAAAGCTGGAAAAGTTCAACTTCCTCCACTTAAAATTTTACCGGATCCACTTAAAAGCCTTATATTAGGTGGTCATCCGAATCATAATCATTTTAATGGGCCGCATAAGAAAATACAATAATTGTTTCCAAATGACCTCATTTGGTAGTTCTAAAATTATACATGATGGCTTTATGCCAACCTTTAAAGTGCTGGGTCAAGTTTATCACTTAGTTGGTAGTCTTTGGCCATGCCCACAGAAGGAAGAACAATTTCTTCAAATATATTTTGTTGGGGAAGATGACACAGAAGCGAAACTAAGGTACAAGAATGCCACTGATGTGAAACTTGATTTAATAAAAGCGCTACAATCAATGTTACATATTGTTAATCCTTATATTAAAGACCTAAAAATAAACCTTGAAAAAATGCCTAAAAATAGTACTGACTATAAAATGATTATACATGCTGATAGAGCAACAGCTGGTGCTCATATTGGTCGTTTTAATGCACCACGAGTTAGCGAATTTGCATTGCTCATAGTTGGTCAACAATTTAAATTGAGAGATATTATTCTTGAAAGCCATAATGATAAACGGTAACGTATTTGTGAAACTCACCGTTCATACGATGCTTTGCAATATCCACTTCTTTTTCCCCATGGTGAGGATGGTTATTCTGTGAATATACCTCAGAGAGACCCTACCACAAAGAAACAGTAAACAAAGACAGTGTCAGCATTAAGCTTTTATAGTCATAGAATAATGGTTCGGCAACCTAAAGCTAATCATTTGCTTTGTTGCAAATCGCTTTTCAGTCAGTTCTTATTGCTAAAATTGAAACAGAAAGGCTTAATTTTATTCGAAGATAGTTATATTCCCATTAAAAATGGGAAAAAGGGAGTTATAAAGTACTGCAAATGTGTGTAACAGGCAGAAGGAAGCATTTCCGACTATATAAACTGTATATATTCTTGATCAGCATCAACAGCTGTGACGATCTAGCCATGTCCGTCTGTCTGTCTGTCTGTCCGTCTGTCCGTATGAACACACAGATCTCGGAGACTACAAAAGCTAGAGACATCAAACTTGGCATGTAGGTTCCTGTATACCATACGCAGATCAAGTTTATTTCAAATTTCGGATGCACCCCCCCGCACCCTCGCAAATCGCAAAAGACTCCCACAGCCACAATTTTAAAGATAGAGCTTTAATTTTTGGTACACATGTATGTTTAATTAATGTCTTTCGGATGTGTAAATTTCAACACGATCGGAAAAATAGCACCAAAGTTATGGAAAAACTTATTTCCCCTGTCTCAGCAGGCAGAAACAACAGTTTGACATTCACTGTGCAAGTTGAGTACGCTGCTTGCTTGTGTTGCCGCTGAACTGCTTGAAGTGCAAGTTGGGAGCAGGGAGTCTCGTGGTCGGGCAAACTCGACTAGAGTATTCTTACTTGTTTAAGTTATACTCTACTATATGTTGAAATTCCTTCTTATTATACTTGGGACAATAAGCAGTTTCAAAGAAGAAAACGTGGCTGCAATGTACCAAATTATCCCGGTGTGAAAAAAGAACAAGCTTTGGGTAGAGCTTACACCATTCATCCAAATAACATTGAGTGTTATTACTTGCGACTTTTACTACACGAGGTACGGGGTCCAACCTCCTTTTTGAATCTCAAAACTGTTAATGGTGTTTGATATAAAACATTCCAATTGGCATGCCAAGCCTTGGGCTTACTCGACGATGATAATCACTGGGACTTAACTTTGGCAGAAGCTGCGCTATGTCAAGTTGCTACAAAATTACGAGAGCTTTTCGCAGTAATGTTAGTGTTTTGTCAAATAGCCGATGCATTAAGTCTTTGGAATAAATACAAAATAAGTTTTTCGGAAGACATGCTAAACGCTTTAAATTTACCACCAGATAGTAACATTAACTCAAATATTTTGGATCCAGTATTTAATAAATGTCTTATTTCTGTTGAATGCATAGTATTAACTATAGGCGGACAAAGTTTAACAGCTTATGGACTACCTAAGCCATGTAGATCTGCAGAAGTACTGCAAAAAGCAGATTATCTTAGAGAAATGAATTATGAAAACAACGATATCGTTGCTGATAATAAAGAACATTTGCTCACTGATGAGCAAAATGATGTGTACAATAAAGTATTAAAAAGCGTTGAAACGGAAAAAAGGGATATATTCTTTTTAGATGCGCCTGGTGGTACAGGTAAAACATTTTTATTGAATGTGTTGCTGGCAAAAGTTCGACAAAATCAGAAAATAGCTTTGGCTGTAGCATCTTCTGGCTAGCTACTACATTACTCAGAGGAGGACGAACAGCGCACTCTACGTTCGAAATTCCGTTTGATTTAATAAATATAGAAACACCAAATTGCTCTTATTCAAAACAATGCAATAAAAAACTCTTCCAGTTGTACCGAAAGGCACAAGAGCTGATTTAACAAGTAAGATTACTCTAGTCGAGTGTGCACGACTACGAGACTCCCTGCTGCCAACTTGCATTTCAAGCAGTTCAGCGGCGACACAAGCAAGCAGTGGCCCCTATGCCATACTCCAGATCTAGTCCAGCTGCCTAACCATATATTAGAACACGTGCCTAAGTTTCTGTCATGGCCGTTGAGTAATTTTAAATTAAATTTACTGATTCCTTTTTAAATTGAATTCGAATCGGGCGGCAATAACGGGTAGAGGATGGTCTTGGGTTTTTCCAAATAATTTTCTGTTCGTTGTCATTATCATTATCAGTCATTTTCGATAAGTCTTCTAAATTATTATTTTCAAATTTTTGCTTATATTGGCTGTGTCCAGAACTGCCGTCGAAGCCCCATTTCCCTATAAATGTGAGGTAATTAGAGGACTTATCAAGTTTATCTGTTACATCGCATTGTAACTTTAAAATGCGCAACGCAGTGTGATCCAATAAGCTTTGTAGCAAAACTTCAATCTTAGATTCTGTAACGCTTGTTAGCTCAGAATAGCTTTTCTGTTTTTCCCTTAAAATATTATTATAGCAGGGAAAAAGGTTAGCATATAATTTTACTGTTAAGGAAGCTTCTGATGGGTTCATATTGATGTTTTTGTTAAATTTGCTTCAGTTATTAGAGCTACTACTTCACATTCCTTTGCTGGAAAAATCAAAGAATTCGGTTGGCTGCAAGCCCAGCGTAAATCATCCACTGCTGACTCATCGAGTTCTGCTAAGTCTGCTATCCGTCGCCGCTTCGTTCTTTCTGAGCACTCTGCGAGACTTAATTTTGGAAGTCCTCGATCAGATGATTTACTGGATTTACTTAAAAATATATCTTCAAATTGTGCTAACCAGCCCGAATTTAGTTGAATAGCTTTTGCTTTTATTCTATCTCATTTATTCCACATTTCAGCAAATTTTTTGAATAAGTAATCAATAATTTCGTAACCGTCAGACTGAAATATATGATTTAGGTCATCGTATACCGTTTTAGCTGTATCAGCGAATGAACCTACTACTGAGCACCACATCTGAAAAATATTTAAGTGTGACAGTTTGCACTGATATGAATTGCCTATATATTAAAAAAAAAGTTTAATCAAATAAAAAAGTTCAATTTAAAAATTCACAGTTGAGCAATTGAGATTTCAAAGCACAAACGAATACGACGAACACAACACAGCACAAAATATGCACGAAAACAAAGAAACACAAAATATGGACGAACACAAAAAAGCGAATAAGTCAGAAAGTTGCAAAAAGTTGCAGCTCAAATTTAAAACATAGACTAAGAAAACATGTACAAGTATAAATAAATAAGTTTCATTAAAGGGTAAGCCAGGTATCACAGCTTTTTCTTTCTCTGAAATCTATGTATACACAAAAATACACCACTCGGCAGGTCACTGGTGAAACACTAACTTTAAAACAATAACACAACACATAATGACATAAAAAATACTCAGTTTTATAGTACATACCTTTATTTTCAATATTAATTTTAATTGACGATGATTAGACACGATTTAATATTAAAATTTAATTTTTTTGAGAAAGCTAATTTTCAACCGATCGTTCCAATGGCAGCTTTATGTTATAGTTGTCCGATTTTATACAAATTTTTTTTCTGAGACGTCTCCTTCAATGCGTTACACATTTCGTGACAAAATTAAAATACCCTCTGCGAAGGTATAAAAATAAACAAAAACAAGTAAGAACGTTGCAGTCGGGCTCACCCAACTGCGATATACTCTGTTTTCTGTACGTATATTAAATTAAATTCTTTTAAAGACTACTTATATATATATGCTACAAACTATAAAATTTTTTCTACTAAGTGCAGAACGCTGCAAACTCCCAAAGCAGAGCGAGACGCGTACTTGTCAAAATTATCGCTCGTTTACTGGGGCGGGGGTGGGCGTGGCAAAATTTTTTTCTCCAATCTATCGAAGAGTTCAAATGGAGTCATACTGCAAAATTTGGGGTTTCTAGCTATAAGGGTGTAGGAGATACAGGCTTAGCTCATTTGCGGGGGCGGTAGTGGGCGTGGCATATTTTTTTTTTGGCAGGTCGGTCTAGGATGTGGTCAGTAGTCTGTATGTCAAATTTGGTTACTCTAGCTGTAAAACTGTGGAAGATATAGGTTTTTGCGGTTTCTGGGGGAAGGGGTGGGAGTGGGGGGGAGATCTTGACACTTTGTCTTACTATGGTATATACCAACATGTATACCAAGTTTGGTTGCTTTAGCTTCAAAACTGTGGAAAAAACCTGCGTTCATACAGACGGACAGACGGACATTTCACAAACCCAATATACTCTTTTTTTCCATTTTGGAAAACAGAGTATAAAAAACAAACAGAGGCATTGCAAAAAGTCATCGTAGAGGTTGAAGATGTTTCTCTGTTGCTTTGTTTCTGTATCTGCTGCAATTTCAAGAAGTAAGAACGTTGCAGTCGGATGGACCCGACTCCGATATACTCTTTTATCGCCTCTTTGCGGAGTCAGAAGTGAGCGTGCCAATTGAATTTCTGCTCAAATCTTTCAAGTTTTGCAATCAATTTAAGTTTCGTTGGGCCCGTTCTACAGGTTTGGGAGAAACAAACATTGCTTGATTGCAAGGGCGGGGTGGGCGTGGCTAAATTATTTTTATCCAATCTTTTAACTAGGGCAACAGAATTAAACCTGCAAAATTTGGTGACTCTAGCTAAAGGGGTGTGGGAGATACAGACTTTGCTTATTTGTGGGGACGGAGGTGGGCGTGGCCACATTTTTTTTAATCAGATCAATTAAGGATGTGATAAGTTGCCTTTGTGCTAAATTTGGTTACTCAAGCTATAAAATTGTGGGAGATATAGGTTTTAGCAGTTTGTGGGGGAAGTGGTGGGGGTGGGAGGGAGATCTTGACACCTTTTGTTACTATGGTGTATACACCAAGTTTAATTGCTCTAGCTTCCAAACTGTGTAAAAAAAACTGCGTTCATACAGACGGTCGGACAGAGGAACAATTCACAAGCCCAATATACTCATTTTTTTTTTTTTCAATAAAATTAAAAAAAGAGTATAACAAGTTAAAATCGAATATAGGAGTACAAGTAAGTTATCCAAACTAACTTAAAACTTCCAAGCATCAGAGTACCTTGTCGGTATTGTTTATATTTCAATCGTTTGACATCTGTTCAAAATAACAATTAAAATTATTCCTTAGATCAACATTTGTTGTTATTTCTGTGTGTTAGTGAAAATGGACGTTTCTAGTGTAAGTATTCGAATAAAAAATAATATATTAATAAAATTAAGAGCAGTACGAAACAATCAAGACCAAGCTATTAGCCAATGAATATTAAATTGATCAAAAAAGAGGGCGGAGTAAGGCATGGGATACATTTGGCATAGTTCTGAAGTCTGATGGTGCGAAAATTGCAGATATAGTGGCAAGCAGAACCTGTTTCGCAGTGCTGAAGTATACAAATTGCACTTCGAACTTCGTTAAGCACAAATGCTACATAGAAGCAAAACATACAGCAAACACAATGGAAGTACCAAGCCAATAAGTGGATGCTAAACCAAACAAAAATAACCGAAGCTGCAACAGCGTGGACAGTTCAAAACCGGGTAAATATTGATAGTGTTGTGCCCCACCCGTCAACTTTATCGCGGAAGGTTAAAGACCTATATGAGCTGGAGAGCAAGATAGTAAAAGTCGTGGGTCGAACATGATCGCTCTTTCCGCAACACTCCCCACATTCACTGCGTCAACCACCTACTCAATAATGTGGTGGAAAAATCGTTTGGAGGAAATGCAGAGCTAACTGAGCTCGTAAGTAGCAGCAAGAAGTTGGTAAAATACTTTAAGAAGTCAGGAATAAATTCGAACCTCCATGTGTCCCTCAAAAGTTTTTGACAAACGCGGTGGAATACTGTATTTTATACACTATCCTCAATAGGGACAAACTGGGACGGCATTGTCTCCATTTTGAGGGAAAAAAATGAAAGTGACCGACTCGCAAATTCAAATATGAGCACAATTAATGCAATTGCAAGCATTTTATCTCATTTTGAAAAAGCGTCAAAGGAACTGGAAGGGGAGGAGTATCCAACAATTCATCTAGTCATACCGCACGTACTCAATTTAAAACGTAAAATGAATATTGACTTAAACTTACTTAAACGACACTCGGCTAGCGGTCCAACTTAAGCAGTCGTTATCAGCGCTATTAGAGTCAGTTGTGGAACCCTTAATAACTGATTTCCACAAAGTTGCGTTTTTCTTGTTTCCGCCAACAAACAGATTGCTTCATTTACAGGTTGCAGAAAAAGAAGTCCTGTTACAACAGTGTAAGAATTTCATGAAGAAATATTGGTCTGAAAACACGAACAATATGATGCCACGGCCATTAGCTCAGAAAAGCTCGGCAGATTCGATGGTTTAGTTCCAACATACACTGCTGGTCTTAGGTTAGACGCAAGTTTACTTGCATTAAAATTTGTTGAATATTTATTATTTTAATGATGATTGAAACAAAGTTAATGATACTTTAAATATAATATTTAAATGATTATACAAATGTAACAAAATTGTGTTTTTCAAACATTTTCTTAAAGCTACTCAAAATAAGGTGCATTTTTCTTGGTCACTAGAATAGACGCACTTAGGCTTTTTAATTTTTTATAAGAAAAGTATTTTTTTTTTTTAAATTAAATTTGTAGTTGGTGGTATTATTTGATTTATTAGAAATAAAAAAAAAACATTTCAGTAATGAGTAGTGCCTCCTTTGTTCGTAATAACTTCATATATCCGGTCCTTCATAGAATGGTACAGGGAATCTATGTAGCTCAGAGAAATCTCGCTCCAAGCACGTTTAATAGCTGCAGTTAATGTTTCCATATCTTCGTATTGCTTTCCTCCTTCGTACACCTTCCGTGTTAGCCAGCCCCAAACATTTTCAATTTCGTTAAGATCCGGAGAATATGGTGGCCAGGTCATGATATTAACGTTTTGAATCGAAATAAACGACTTTACTACTCGAGCGTTATGAATAGGAGCATTGTCTTGTTAAATAGTCCAAGGAATTGGTCCAAAGAGATCATTTAATTTTGGAAATACGGACTCCAACAATGTTTTGAAGCGATCGCCGTTCGTCTTCTGATCAATGCAAATCAAGTCAATTGTTCCATAAAACGTGATGGCACCCCACACCATTACTCCACCTTCTCGGCTGTAGTGGCGACTTAAATATAGCTCATCTTTCCGCAAATCGTGATAATAATATTGAAAGCCATCGGGGCCATCTAAATTAAAACGTTTTACATCAGTAAAAACATCTGAACACCAATCATTAAGCTGAGTGTCAGATTGAACAGTCCACGTCATGTATTCTTTCGCTAATCGAAGCCGTTTTTCTTTGCGTATTGCATTCAGAGGGGTTTTTTTCTTGATTTTCAGACGTTTTAGGTGTTCTGCATTTCTGATTGTACGCTGAACAGTTGAAAGGCTTGCTTTTATTCCGGCTAATTCCTTAATCTTAGCTGCGGACTTAGTCGAATTTGATGCAATTCTAACAATTTTGCGTACTGCTCGTTCAAATAGTGCTCTTTTTTTTCCTTTAAAGTTTTTTCCATATGCCTCTGGATCCTTTAAATATCTATCAACAGTTCTGAAGCTGCGATTCATCTGTTTGGCAATGTTTCGATTGGACAGTCCTTGCGAGTGAAAAAAGTCTACTTTTTGACGTTCTAATAAGCTCATAACACCAGCTTTTCCCATTTTTACTTTAAATGTAGCACTAAAACAATTTATTTGTTTATTTTTAATATTTTCTCAATACAAAAAACTGCACTTGTTTACGCAAGACAAAGAAATCTAAAGTGCGTCTATTTCAATGACCAACCGAAAACCCGCGTGATTGCCATATTATTTTCTAAAATCTTCGAATCAACAGTTATTTTTTCGCAAATTAACCAGCTGTGAGCACATATTTTTCGAACCAGATTCGAGATCTGATATGAAAAGCTTTTTGGACAATTAGAATAAGCATGATTATAAATATAGCATTTTATTTAAAACAAAAGTTGGTGCGTCTAACCTAAGACCAGCAGTGTATATATATGGGCATTTCCGCGGTCACTCACACGACTTTCGTGAGCAAAATAAAATTTTAAATGTTAAATAAATCAAACACTATTCATTTTTTTACAATTTACCACTAATAATTTTTTGTAGTATTTTGAGACTACTATAATTGGTAAAAAAATTGAGAGCCTCCGGTTTTTATCTTTTGAGATAAAAGCCACAAAAGAGCGGTCACTCACGCGACTTCAAATAGACATGACTTTAGACATCATTGCTAATAATCGGCAAACTCTGCGAATTGTGTGAAAATTTTAAACTTTAAATATTTTTGACATAAATAAGAAATATCAAGCTTTATTATTAGACTTATGATTTTTCAATATTTGGTCTGTCCTTTTTTTGCGAAGGATTCTTCTAGGTCACTCACGCGAAGTCACTCACGCGACATTTTTGCCACTGCAGTTTTGTTTGCAGTTATATATACAATTATAGTCATTAAATTAGTATTTAAGCTAAGAAGATGAAAAAAAAATTAAAAAATTTCTGGCTATAGCGTTACATCCGATGTGTGGACTGACACATATTTAAAACAAGCATATCTTTCATGCACAGTCCACTATATCCACGGAGGGACAATGGTTACCCGCTTGCTTGCAGTTAAATCTATGGGCAATGAATCGAAAATCCTCAGTGATTTTAATTGCAAAATGGACGAGGACGAAGCAATTGTCGTGACCGATCGTGGGTCGAACATGATCGCTCTTTCCGCAACACTCCCCACATTCACTGCGTCAACCACCTACTCAATAATGTGGTGGAAAAATCGTTTGGAGGAAATGCAGAGCTAACTGAGCTCGTAAGTAGCAGCAAGAAGTTGGTAAAATACTTTAAGAAGTCAGGAATAAATTCGAACCTCCATGTGTCCCTCAAAAGTTTTTGACAAACGCGGTGGAATACTGTATTTTATACACTATCCTCAATAGGGACAAACTGGGACGGCATTGTCTCCATTTTGAGGGAAAAAAATGAAAGTGACCGACTCGCAAATTCAAATATGAGCACAATTAATGCAATTGCAAGCATTTTATCTCATTTTGAAAAAGCGTCAAAGGAACTGGAAGGGGAGGAGTATCCAACAATTCATCTAGTCATACCGCACGTACTCAATTTAAAACGTAAAATGAATATTGACTTAAACTTACTTAAACGACACTCGGCTAGCGGTCCAACTTAAGCAGTCGTTATCAGCGCTATTAGAGTCAGTTGTGGAACCCTTAATAACTGATTTCCACAAAGTTGCGTTTTTCTTGTTTCCGCCAACAAACAGATTGCTTCATTTACAGGTTGCAGAAAAAGAAGTCCTGTTACAACAGTGTAAGAATTTCATGAAGAAATATTGGTCTGAAAACACGAACAATATGATGCCACGGCCATTAGCTCAGAAAAGCTCGGCAGATTCGATGGTTTAGTTCCAACATACACTGCTGGTCTTAGGTTAGACGCAAGTTTACTTGCATTAAAATTTGTTGAATATTTATTATTTTAATGATGATTGAAACAAAGTTAATGATACTTTAAATATAATATTTAAATGATTATACAAATGTAACAAAATTGTGTTTTTCAAACATTTTCTTAAAGCTACTCAAAATAAGGTGCATTTTTCTTGGTCACTAGAATAGACGCACTTAGGCTTTTTAATTTTTTATAAGAAAAGTATTTTTTTTTTTTAAATTAAATTTGTAGTTGGTGGTATTATTTGATTTATTAGAAATAAAAAAAAAACATTTCAGTAATGAGTAGTGCCTCCTTTGTTCGTAATAACTTCATATATCCGGTCCTTCATAGAATGGTACAGGGAATCTATGTAGCTCAGAGAAATCTCGCTCCAAGCACGTTTAATAGCTGCAGTTAATGTTTCCATATCTTCGTATTGCTTTCCTCCTTCGTACACCTTCCGTGTTAGCCAGCCCCAAACATTTTCAATTTCGTTAAGATCCGGAGAATATGGTGGCCAGGTCATGATATTAACGTTTTGAATCGAAATAAACGACTTTACTACTCGAGCGTTATGAATAGGAGCATTGTCTTGTTAAATAGTCCAAGGAATTGGTCCAAAGAGATCATTTAATTTTGGAAATACGGACTCCAACAATGTTTTGAAGCGATCGCCGTTCGTCTTCTGATCAATGCAAATCAAGTCAATTGTTCCATAAAACGTGATGGCACCCCACACCATTACTCCACCTTCTCGGCTGTAGTGGCGACTTAAATATAGCTCATCTTTCCGCAAATCGTGATAATAATATTGAAAGCCATCGGGGCCATCTAAATTAAAACGTTTTACATCAGTAAAAACATCTGAACACCAATCATTAAGCTGAGTGTCAGATTGAACAGTCCACGTCATGTATTCTTTCGCTAATCGAAGCCGTTTTTCTTTGCGTATTGCATTCAGAGGGGTTTTTTTCTTGATTTTCAGACGTTTTAGGTGTTCTGCATTTCTGATTGTACGCTGAACAGTTGAAAGGCTTGCTTTTATTCCGGCTAATTCCTTAATCTTAGCTGCGGACTTAGTCGAATTTGATGCAATTCTAACAATTTTGCGTACTGCTCGTTCAAATAGTGCTCTTTTTTTTCCTTTAAAGTTTTTTCCATATGCCTCTGGATCCTTTAAATATCTATCAACAGTTCTGAAGCTGCGATTCATCTGTTTGGCAATGTTTCGATTGGACAGTCCTTGCGAGTGAAAAAAGTCTACTTTTTGACGTTCTAATAAGCTCATAACACCAGCTTTTCCCATTTTTACTTTAAATGTAGCACTAAAACAATTTATTTGTTTATTTTTAATATTTTCTCAATACAAAAAACTGCACTTGTTTACGCAAGACAAAGAAATCTAAAGTGCGTCTATTTCAATGACCAACCGAAAACCCGCGTGATTGCCATATTATTTTCTAAAATCTTCGAATCAACAGTTATTTTTTCGCAAATTAACCAGCTGTGAGCACATATTTTTCGAACCAGATTCGAGATCTGATATGAAAAGCTTTTTGGACAATTAGAATAAGCATGATTATAAATATAGCATTTTATTTAAAACAAAAGTTGGTGCGTCTAACCTAAGACCAGCAGTGTATATATATGGGCATTTCCGCGGTCACTCACACGACTTTCGTGAGCAAAATAAAATTTTAAATGTTAAATAAATCAAACACTATTCATTTTTTTACAATTTACCACTAATAATTTTTTGTAGTATTTTGAGACTACTATAATTGGTAAAAAAATTGAGAGCCTCCGGTTTTTATCTTTTGAGATAAAAGCCACAAAAGAGCGGTCACTCACGCGACTTCAAATAGACATGACTTTAGACATCATTGCTAATAATCGGCAAACTCTGCGAATTGTGTGAAAATTTTAAACTTTAAATATTTTTGACATAAATAAGAAATATCAAGCTTTATTATTAGACTTATGATTTTTCAATATTTGGTCTGTCCTTTTTTTGCGAAGGATTCTTCTAGGTCACTCACGCGAAGTCACTCACGCGACATTTTTGCCACTGCAGTTTTGTTTGCAGTTATATATACAATTATAGTCATTAAATTAGTATTTAAGCTAAGAAGATGAAAAAAAAATTAAAAAAGAGTTATCCATGAGCTGCAAACGACTAAAAAAACTCTATGTTACAGAAGAAATGAAATTAATTTATTTTAAATTCGTTTTTGCTTAACATTTATATACATAATTAATTAATATGACATTTTTGAGAATAAGCGGTGCGCGCTATTTTTATTTTCATTTCAGTGTTGCATGAAGTAAAATGCTTTCGTTTGATGCCACTGATATTTTTGGCTGTTTCCCATTTTGCGTTCATTTTTTCAGAGACTTTTGCTATGTCATCTGTCGAAATGAAACATAGGTTAACCCCACTAATATTGTGTCGTGCACATTCATAAAACGAAAAGGCATTTTGGAGAGCATCCTTTTTATACTCTGTTTTCCAAAATGGAAAAAAAGAGTATATTGGGTTTGTGAAATGTCCGTCTGTCTGTCCGTCTGTCTGTCCGTCTGTCTGTATGAACGCAGGTTTTTTCCACAATTTTGAAGCTAGAGCAACCAAACTTGGTATACATGTTGGTATATACCAAAGGCAGACAAAGTCTCCCCCCCACCCCCACCCCTTCCCCCACAAACCGCAAAAACCTATATCTTCCACAGTTTTACAGCTAGAGTAACCAAATTTGACATAAAGACTAGTGACCACACCCTTGACCGACCTGCCAAAAAAAAATATGCCACGCCCACTACCACCCCCGCAAATGAGCTAAACCTGTATCTCCTACACCCTTATAGCTAGAAACCCCAAATTTTGCAGTATGACTCCATTTGAACTCTTCGATAGATTGGAGAAAAAAATTTTTACGTACAGAAAACAGAGTATATCGCAGTCGGGTGAGCCCGACTGCAACGTTCTTACTTGTTACTTTTTTGAATCTGCCACACTTTCCTTTTTACAACTGCACCCACTACATCAACTGCACCCTTGCCATGAGAGGTTGCGAAATAGTTCCATTCTAATTCTTCGCATCCAAAATGCACCAAAAAGTCAGGTAGGCTCCACGTTGTATACTTGTTTTTAAATTGACTGGAACTGCCATCAGAAAATATATAAACTTTTTTAAAAAGCTCGTGTTCCATTTTCATCATGTCCATAATTTTGGAGATAAAAGTGAAGACCGCATTTTTGTCGTGATTTAAATTTTCGCTTATTAAAGCATATGACTTCGTACTACCTTGCAACCATGCCACACATGTAAAAATGGTAACTTGTTTATAACTAAAATGTGCACTTTGAATTTCATTTTGGCATTGCAGGCGGTAGTTTTCCGCGAAATCTATTTGCAATACAATTCACACATTCTTCCAAGAATTTCCAATATATTAAGGGAACAAATTCATGTTTAATGTCATGAACACAATTTTGACAATTGCCTGTCATGCATTCTTCACCCTCAATATTGCAGCACACTGTTCTTAGAAAGCTTTCAAAATCGCTTGAAAAATATTTAAAGACAGTAGCGCAACTTGCTAGCAGAAATGCAAAATTAGCATGATACATGCATACGCACATATTATAAGGCATCTTACTTGAGAGCTCGATATGCCTTGGACGCTGTTGGTAGAATATGGTTTTGCCTATGGCACTTGTACCAATCTCTGTTTTATATAATTCAAAAGCTTCTGCTATTGTCATAAGCATGTATCGTCTGGCAACTATTTGGCCATCGACAATAATTGTTTTTTTCCTCTCAGCAGCTTGGACGGATATTTCATCTTTTAAATAAAACTTTTTGGCAACATCCAATTGATTTTGATTACATCTTGTCTCTTGTGCAGCAATGATATTTTTGTCTTCGTAGTATTTTTTATTTAATACATCAAGAACAATTTTTCGCCCTTCCTGCATTTTTTGGCAGTGCCCTTTCTGCCTTCTTTACGGCCTTTCCAAGAGATTGCTTGCTCCAATGCTTATCACTTTTTTTGTTTTCCACTTGCCGATTAGCTCGAATCAATTTTACTCTCGATCTATCATATTCTCTCTTTCTTTTTAACTTGCTATCGACTTCTATTGGATTCTCTCGCAATTTTATTCTGTACTTTCGGGACAATTCTCTTTGTTTTTCTCTATATTCCAACAGTTTTTGAGGGTTATTTTTTATTTTGCCCATGTACCGCATTTGCTTTTCATTTTTTTTATTAATTTGTTGTTGGTCCATCTAAATTTTAATTATTAAAAGCTAACAATAACTAAGCAAAAATAATTTTTTTAGAAGGGATTTCACTTACGGTCACTCACGCGACAAACTTTCGCAATGAATAAAAAATAAATTATTTGAAAAATATTTTATTTACTTTTTTTTTAATGATTGTTGAACCAATCTCACATAAACTACAAATTTGCGTCCACTCTTATCAATAAATGCAAAAGTTTTGACGACTTATGCTGTTTTTCGGTCACTCACGCGACAAAAGAAGATCAGATTAAAGATTAGCACAAATACCGTTAATTCGTGCTCTGTTGTCTCTCTTTGTTCTTTTTACCATAACTTCACTTATCTAAGTACAATTAAAGAAGAGAAGCTCTACGGTAAGAGGACTCTAAATGTAGTAAATATTTTAACGAAATAAGCCTATAAAACGTACCCAGTGCAAGATACTTACAAACTCAACTTCGCTTACAATTATTTTTTACATATGAACTTTTATTCACTATTTTAACCCAAAAATACAAAATTTCAATATTTCTAAATAATATATTATGAAAAACAGCAAATCTTCGGTACTTTTTTTTGGACTCTTGGTTGACCTTTTCGCGGAAATGCCCATATACCAACATGTATACCAAGTTTGGTTGCTCTAGCTTCAAAACTGTGGAAAAAACCTGCGTTCATACAGACGGACAGACGCACGGACAGACCTTTCACAAACCCTAAATACTTTTCTTTTTTTTCAAAAAATTTAAAGAGCATATGTTTGCTTGACCCACAAACTTTCTATAAACTTTTGCTTTTGGCCAAAACCAGGGCTTTATTTTTCAATTTCTCTAACATGATTATATTTGCTTATGCGTGTTGTATACTCAGCTTTAACTTGAGTTCTAAAAATTAACTTAGAATAACAAACGTTTGTGACGCTCCATGCTGCATTATTTTTTTTTCGTATTTTTTGAGTTTTTCCTAGTTTTATTATTAAGTTAAAAGAACAAAAGAGAGTCACCGAACAACGTAAAAGTGCACTACAGATCAACGACGCAACAGAAACAGACAACAACAATGACCCCAGCCACAAAGAAGCGGTGCCTGCGACCGATCATATGCAGCTGCGTAGCCCAGCGTCAGTGTAAGCAACAGAATAGCAGTGCCGGCGACCGAGAAATATCAACTTGTGCACAGCCGCACGGCCCAGCATAAGCGCAAGCGAAGCAGTTAACGGTTGTTGCGCCCGACAAAATTGCAACTGGAGCACAGCCGCACGGCCCAGCATAAGCGCAAGCGAAGCAGTTAACGGTTGTTGCGCCCGACAAAATAGCAACTGGAGCACAGCCGCACGGCCCAGCATAAGCGCAAGCGAAGGAGCTAACGGTTGTTGCGCCCGAAAAAATAGCAGCACGAGCCCAGCACAGGCGCAAGCCAGGAGTTAACGGTTGTTGCGCTCGACAAATGAAAATGAACAGATGCCAGCGCGAGGCATGGCGCCTGTTGCTAATGAGAAATGAGCTAATGAGTTTTGGCACGTAGACGATCGACGCAGTCAGCGCCGACTCACACTCGTTAGTGGATCGCAGCGAGGAACAGTTGGAGAAACCAACCAGGGAAAATCATAAGTGTTAAGTTTGTACAAATCAGATTGAAAAGAATTAAACACGGTATAAATTCACATACTTCAATAACCTTTCTTTATTTTATTTACAACCTGCGGGGTCCAACGAATATACTATTACAATAAAAATTCATATCTTGTACGAAGAACTTAATCCATTTTTCGCATACTTTGAAAGTAACGTGCGTGTGTTTTGGCAAAACGGCCAACTTGTGAATTCAGTTCCCTATGTAGATTAAATAGACCGTCCGGCAGTTTCGTTGTTCGTAGTGTTGGGTTTCCGTCTTTTCTTAGATGAACTCTAGTAAATGTGGTTTATACCCGATATATACGGTTTCTAAACCTATGCATATGGTTTTGTTCCCCTACTGCATGTTAAGTCGGTCCGCGTGCTTTGAGGCTAACTGTAGTTTGAGGCAAGACAGCGAATCCTAGTTCTGGGTCCAAGTATCTCCATACCCTTTAATATCTCGTATGGTCAATGATCTGCCGTTATGGCGTTGAGTTACTCGCTCTGATCCCATAATGACACAGCACTTACAAATGTTCTGTAATTAGCCCTGGGAAGACTGAGAACTGTACCCCGGGCAAAGAAACATCCTTTCACGTTGATTTATATTTATTTTATGTCAACAGAATTTAAAATAAAATATTCCATGGAAATTGCTGCAATGTATGGCTCAATTCAATTTTACGTGTTGTACCTTCAGTTCTATTGGCACACTTATTTTGATCAGGAACGAAAGGAAAACAAAAGCAAAAACCATACGTTAAAGCCCGAAAATATTATAAAATAACATTAAAAAACTTAAATTCAATTGCAAACTTTCAGGGTAAGGAAATCCCTTAACTTTGGTTTTCTACTGATTCGTAGTACCGTTATCCTATATATTGCTGGCTGCGAGCCATTTTCATAGGAAATAAGTATATGTGCAATCCGTGATCTTTTTAGTTTCTGACCTTTAGGAGCGCAAGCATCGTGGTTTTTTCCTCTGTTTTTTATTATTTGGATTCATAGTTTTAATTGAATTATAGTTAGAAATGCCACGTGCCACGGGCATGATTAAGGGAATGTCCGAAACTGGCGTTAAAATAAGTCAAATTGCCTGTAGGCTTAATCGTCATAGAAGGACATTTAAATTTAAATGTATCGAGGAGACGGATCAACCAAATTTTGGAAGAAAATAAAAACGCTCAAAATGCTTCCAAGGAGCATGTTCCTAAATTAATGCAACGCCATATAACCGCCCGTTTGGCCTTTGCAGAAAAATATAAATTTTGCGAGTTAGAATTCCGGAAAGTTATTTTTTCTGACGAAAAAAGTTCAACTTGGATGGCCCTGACCACTGCCAGAAATATTGGAGGGATATGAGGCAACCACGCGAAACATGCCACAAGCGGAATCACGGTGGAGGATCGCTTATGGTTTGGGCAGCATTTGGGTATGATGGAAGATCGCCACTATGATTTATTCCTACCAGAACTAATGCGGAAGTCTACGTGGACCTTTTAGACAGTGTCCTAATTAGTTTCGCTGAGGAGCACTATGGGGATAACTGGATTTTTCAACAGTACAATGCTCCGATCCATACAGCCCATAAGACAAAGGCCTTTTTTTCGTCCAGGAACATACCATTATTGGAGTGGCCAGCAGTCAGTCCCGACTTAAACCCCATCGAGGACCTAGTGGGAATACTTTCCAACAAAGTCTATAGGAGGGGACGTCAATTTGAGACCATGGCTGGCCTCAAGAGGACTTTGCTCGCAGAATGGGCAGAAATAGAACACGCTGCATAATCTAATAGATTCCATGCCAACGCGAATAAAAGATGTGTTAGGCAATGGCGAAAACAAATAAATTACTAAAATAAAACAAGAACCTTGCAGTCTCTTGACACTTTGTCTGCCTATGGTATATACCAACATGTATACCAAGCTTGGTTGCTCTAGCTTCAAAACTGTGGAAAAAACCTGCGTTCATACGGACAGACGGACATTTCACAAACCCAATATACTCTTTTTTAAAAAAAAAATTTAAAAAGAGTATAAAAAAAATCATGCATAGCTTTTAAGCACAAATATAGATTTTCGCACATATACTTATTTCCTATGAATTTAAACTATTTTATTTTTTATTTTGGTAATACTAAAAGAATTACTTTATAATTTTTTATTTTCATATTATTTAGTGAAATATCTGTTTATAAAAAAAAATTTTGGAAAAAAAAATTAATAACTTTAATCATTAACTGAATATATTTGTATGCACATATACTTATTTCCTTGAGGTATATACAAAATAAAATAAAAATAGGATGTTCAAATATATAGTAGCTTTTGTAATACATTATACTATATTAAATAAAATAATGCAAAAAAATATATTATACAAAAAATTATTCTAACAAATCTAAAACACGTTTCGAAAGAATCGTTTTACACTTGTTGGGTAAATTTCGCTGCCCGGTTATGAAAGGATCGGAAGTTAATAACAACCGATTTATAAGGTTTTTATTTGTGGCTAAACGTGAGACTTTACGTGTATGATTGAGTCGGAATTTCTTAACGTCCTTGTTCCTTGACTCCGCAGATTCTTCCGTAAGTTCTCCAATTGAAACTAATGCATATTGAATAACATCTGGGGCATGTAGTAATATTTTATGAACTGAGGAAGGCAAATAATACCAGGAATACCTTGATGCTAGTTCTTTTGCAGTATCTAGCGCTAATTCTCGAAATTTTTCTATATTAATATTTTTCTATATTATATTATATTCAGAAGACAAGGCTTGCAGTAATGTTGCACAGCTTTCAATTAAATGTTGTTCTATGCCAGGTTTTTCTGCAGATAAATTAGAGTTATTGAAAAATGTTCTTGCAGTGTTGCCATCATTTGAATTTCCACTTCCACCTGGTTTTGGATTATGGACAATAAGACCCATTTTTTCACGAAATTCGGACTGAATATTTTTTTTCTTCTCTGAAATAGTTCTTTATTTTCTTCGCCTCTTATTTGTCATTGTCTGATTTCAAGTTTACATAAAACGTGAAGAAAATATTCAAAGAAACGAATACAGTGAAAGCTCTACTCGCGGACAGCTCCCGCAGGCGGACAGCTCCCTTAGCCGGACGAATTTTATAGTCCCAAGTTTTTATACTCTTTTTTTAACTTTTTTGAAAAAAAAGGAAAAAAGAGTATATTGGGTTTGTGAAATGTCCGTCTGTCCGTCTGTATGAACGCAGGTTTTTTCCACAGTTTTGAAGCTAGAGCAACCAAACTTGGTATACATGTTGGCATATACCATAGTAAGACAAAGTGTCAAGATCTCCCCCCCACCCCCACCCCTTCCCCACAAACCGCAAAAACCTATATCTTCCACAGTTTTAGAGCTAGAGTAACCAAATTTTGCACAAGGGCTACTAATCACTTCCTTGATCGATCTGGTAAAAAAAAATATGGCCACGCCCACCCCCGCCCCCATAAATGAGCAAAGTCTGTATCTCCCCCACCCCAGTAGCTAGAGTCCCCAAATTTTGCAGATTGAATTCTATTGCCCTATTTAATAGATTGGATAAAAATAATTTTGCCACGCCCACCTCCGCCCTTGCAATCGACCAAAGTTTGTTTCTCCCAAACTTCTAGAACGGGCCCAAGCAAACTTAAATTGATGGCAAAACTTGAAAGAATTGAGCAAAAATATAATTGCCACGCCCACTTCTGACTCCGCAAAGAGGCGAAAAAAAGAGTACATCGCAGTCGGGTCCATCCGACTGCAACGTTCGTACTTGTTTAGCATGATTTTCATACAAATTCCGTTCTATTGAGCGGACGCTCCCTTGGCCGGACGCGGACACTATTTTTATTACATTTTTATACAAACCGTCTCTCTCAGGCGGACAACGATTTGTCGCGACGCTGCAAAATGAACAACGACGACGATGCTATTGGCGCCGATGCGGTTGGCGCCGTTGTTCGTTTTGCAGCGTCGCAATAAGTACACTCAGCACAACAATTATTCGTACTCACACTTCTTGTTAACCGCCTTTCAGTACATACATAATATTAACAACTTAATAAGAAGTGTGTGTACGAATAAATATTGGGCTGAGTGTATATGTCGCTGCTTTCTGAACATTGCTTTAGTCCTATGTAGCAGCAAATGCAAACACTGGTGCTGAATGGATTTTTTCTATGAAAAATATTTAAAACGGGACTTTTATTTTTGTAAAAAATTTTGGTGTCTAACGCTAGCTTGCAAAAAGCAAGTCGAGTCATTTGTTAGGTGGTTTTTGAATGCATCGCAATGGCACCGCGAATATCACTTTCATGCAAAGAAAAAATGGAAATTATTAACGCCAACGAAAGTGAAAAATTTTCAGTGCGCAAATTAGCAGAAAGGTAAAGAATAAAAGTGTAGGAACATTTCAATAGCTAACCTACATTTACATATTATTAAAAAGATTTAAGATTGGCAAAACACAAGCTGCCGAAATTTTGAAAAATAAAGAAGCCATTAAAACGCAATGGCAATCTGGATCCAACAACAATATGAAAAGGATTAGTCTTACTTCGCAAGGCGCACAAGTAGACAAGCTGTGCTACGAGTGGTTCGTAAAGGCCAGAGCCAAGAATATTCCCATTTCTGGTCCAATTGTCAAGGCCAAGGCAATGGAAATCGGACACCAAGTGGGATATTCAGGGTTTGCAGCTTCAGATGGATGGTTGCAGAAGTGGCGCAAGCGACACAACATTACCTTCAAGACGATATGTGGTGAAGCTTCCGATGTTTGTCCAGTAGATGTTAGCCAGTTTAAACAAAAGCTACCATCCATTTTAAGGGGCTATAAGCCGGAAGATGTTTTCAATGCGGACGAAAGTGGCCTTTTTTTTCGAGCCTTGCCTGACAAGTCGTTAGCTTTGAAATCAGAAAGGTGCAGTGGCGGTAAAATGTCGAAAAATGAGTCTATAGCTGCTGAAGATTTTTGTGCTGAGGATGATCTACCACTATCCACATTTTTGAACAAAACTTTTATTTCAAAATTTGGGAAAGACAATCTTGAAAATTTTTTTTAATGTAGACAGCTCCTTGACTTTAGAAGACGACAATATTGAAATTAATATAACTGATCAAAGTGACGTTGATTTAAGCGATTCAGATGATGAGATTATTGTACAGCCAATTGACTCAATAAAATCGTACGATGAGGCATTGGTACAAATGGAGAGGTTTAAGGAATTAGCGAGCCTTGATTTAATATCTTATCAAATTTTCAACAATTTTAAAAGTCGCATTGAACACTTACATCTTAACCATAAACAAGAGAACTCTAAACAGTCTACAATAGACCAATTTTTTAAAACTCAAAATTGTTAAAAACAACATTTCAAAAAAAATAAAATATATATGTATGTATATTAGTAAGGAAAAATAAATGAATTTAAAAAACATATTAATTTTGTCTACATATTAGTTTTGTTAGCAAACATCAATAGCCATAAAAATTCTTAATTTCTTTCACATCTCCCTAAGGCGGACATCTCCCTTGGGCGGACAAAAGTGCTGGAACCGTGGGTGTCCGGCCAAGGGAGCTTTCACTGTATAAGCATGTAATGGAGACAATCCATATTCTGCTCTGACTTCTTTTTGTAGGCATATGCCAATGTCGTTCATTTCCGTAGGCTTGGCTTGACATATGTAGCACTTCGAAGATGATGTTTCACCTTAGGCATTGCACACTTTGCCATCCACCATGTGAGTTGGAGTACATGTTCGATACAGATTTTCCGGTTGGTAGCGGTGTTAAATTCAGTGGGAGTCAATTGTTGAATTTTGTTTTTAAAATATAGTTCTTCATTTTAAATTAAATTTACTGATCAAGTTTATCTGTTACATCGCATTGTAACTTTAAAATGCGCAACGCAGTGTGATCCAATAAGCTTTGTAGCAAAACTTCAATCTTAGATTCTGTAACGCTTGTTAGCTCAGAATAGCTTTTCTGTTTTTCCCTTAAAATATTATTATAGCAGGGAAAAAGGTTAGCATATAATTTTACTGTTAAGGAAGCTTCTGATGGGTTCATATTGATGTTTTTGTTAAATTTGCTTCAGTTATTAGAGCTACTACTTCACATTCCTTTGCTGGAAAAATCGAAGAATTCGGTTGGCTGCAAGCCCAGCGTAAATCATCCACTGCTGACTCATCGAGTTCTGCTAAGTCTGCTATCCGTCGCCGCTTCGTTCTTTCTGAGCACTCTGCGAGACTTAATTTTGGAAGTCCTCGATCAGATGATTTACTGGATTTACTTAAAAATATATCTTCAAATTGTGCTAACCAGCCCGAATTTAGTTGAATAGCTTTTGCTTTTATTCTATCTCATTTATTCCACATTTCAGCAAATTTTTTGAATAAGTAATCAATAATTTCGTAACCGTCAGACTGAAATATATGATTTAGGTCATCGTATACCGTTTTAGCTGTATCAGCGAATGAACCTACTACTGAGCACCACATCTGAAAAATATTTAAGTGTGACAGTTTGCACTGATATGAATTGCCTATATATTAAAAAAAAAGTTTAATCAAATAAAAAAGTTCAATTTAAAAATTCACAGTTGAGCAATTGAGATTTCAAAGCACAAACGAATACGACGAACACAACACAGCACAAAATATGCACGAAAACAAAGAAACACAAAATATGGACGAACACAAAAAAGCGAATAAGTCAGAAAGTTGCAAAAAGTTGCAGCTCAAATTTAAAACATAGACTAAGAAAACATGTACAAGTATAAATAAATAAGTTTCATTAAAGGGTAAGCCAGGTATCACAGCTTTTTCTTTCTCTGAAATCTATGTATACACAAAAATACACCACTCGGCAGGTCACTGGTGAAACACTAACTTTAAAACAATAACACAACACATAATGACATAAAAAATACTCAGTTTTATAGTACATACCTTTATTTTCAATATTAATTTTAATTGACGATGATTAGACACGATTTAATATTAAAATTTAATTTTTTTGTGAAAGCTAATTTTCAACCGATCGTTCCAATGGCAGCTTTATGTTATAGTTGTCCGATTTTATACAAATTTTTTTTCTGAGACGTCTCCTTCAATGCGTTACACATTTCGTGACAAAATTAAAATACCCTCTGCGAAGGTATAAAAATAAACAAAAACAAGTAAGAACGTTGCAGTCGGGCTCACCCAACTGCGATATACTCTGTTTTCTGTACGTATATTAAATTAAATTCTTTTAAAGACTACTTATATATATATGCTACAAACTATAAAATTGACACTTTGTCTTACTATGGTATATACCAACATGTATACCAAGTTTGGTTGCTTTAGCTTCAAAACTGTGGAAAAAACCTGCGTTCATACAGACGGACAGACGGACATTTCACAAACCCAATATACTCTTTTTTTCCATTTTGGAAAACAGAGTATAAAAAACAAACAGAGGCATTGCAAAAAGTCATCGTAGAGGTTGAAGATGTTTCTCTGTTGCTTTGTTTCTGTATCTGCTGCAATTTCAAGAAGTAAGAACGTTGCAGTCGGATGGACCCGACTCCGATATACTCTTTTATCGCCTCTTTGCGGAGTCAGAAGTGAGCGTGCCAATTGAATTTCTGCTCAAATCTTTCAAGTTTTGCAATCAATTTAAGTTTCGTTGGGCCCGTTCTACAGGTTTGGGAGAAACAAACATTGCTCGATTGCAAGGGCGGGGGTGGGCGTGTCAAAATTATTTTTATCCAATCTATTAAATAGGGCAACAGAATTCAACCTGCAAAATTTGGTGATTCTAGCTAAAGGGATGGGGGAGATACAGACTTTGCTTATTTGTGGGGGCGAGGTTGGGCGTGGCCAAATTTTTTTTTTGTCAGATCAATGAAGGATGTGATAAGTAGCCCTTGTGCCAAATTGGTTACTCTAGCTATAAAACTGTGGAAGATATAGGTTTTTGCGGTTTGTGTGGGAAGGGGTGGGGGGAGATCTTGACACTATGTCTGCCTATGGTATATACCAACATGTATGCCAAGTTTGGTTGCTCTAGCTTCAAAACTGTGGAAAACACCTGCGTTCATACAGACGGACATTTCACAAACCCAATATACTCTTTTTTCCTTTTTTTTAAAAAAAATAAAAAAAAGAGTATTAAAAGAAGACAGAGTATTTACAAAGAGGCCACAAGTTTGCGAAGGGGAAACAAATAATATATAATAATTTCCCTATTCCATTTTGTTTTGTAACTTATTAAAGTCTAATTAATGTATTGTTAATTTGATACGAATTGAAATTCAGCGTTTTAAACTTTAATTACAATTTTAAGCTGAGCAACATTTTTGTCTCTGCTTTGAACATGAATTTTGTTTCGTCCCCGATGGATTAACTTTATCGTCGTCTCTGACATTGTGAACCCTTATGAATTCTTCGAAATTGCAAAATAATATGGGTACTGTTGATTTTAACACAGTTTATCCTTCGATTAAAGACTGAACGAACGAAATTGTTCTTGTCACAGCTAAAATTTAAAAATTCTTTAGATGTATCTATCACTCCAAATTGAATCAAATGTTAGCTACAGGTGATAGTTTTGTAAGCTTATTAATGAGAAACGTAAATTATAAATTGAATGCTATAAATATATCTGACAAAAGCTTCTCTGTCATCTTCTTTCTCAGTTCTTTCCTGAGGCAATTAAAAAGCAGCTTTAGGAATTTATGGTCTACCATTAAAAAGTCAGCGTTGTGAGGTTAATTTTTGGTGGAGTTTGTTGGGCTGACTTTTTGTTCTTCGAGTGCTTTGTCATTTTTAATGGAAAGCATTAAACCATTTACTTTTTTTTCTGTGAGACAGGAAAATAAGACAAAACGTTGACACTAAAGGTAAGAGTAAACCGTTTCACACACTAAAATACAAAAAACTACACATTGAAAGTCGATTAAAAATGGATATTACAATAGAAGACAATCAGGTTGAGAGTCGCCATGAGGCAAAGACAGGAATACAACAATGCGAGTAACATAAATGTTTTTAGGTGGACAGACACCACAGCTACTAATCGATGAACTATCATTGGTGGGGCAATTTAAATTTGTTCAATTTTTGTCAATCGGTGCAACGCAAAACAGAAATTGATTAATTGAAGTGAGTGATATCAAAGACTATAAAATACCAAGATATTGCATGAGGCGCACAAAACCTGTTGTATGGTGTGTCCTCATATCAGGACCCATCTATTTGTATATTTCTGTGAGCTACACAGAACATGTACTGGTTTAGTCGCTGGCATTTTTAAGATGGTTGTGGCGTTGCAATATGGTCCAATTTAATTTTTTTTTTTGTTAATTTTTTTTTTTCTTAATCATTAATGATTTTTTTTAAATTTTTTTTTAAATTTTTGTATGGTTATAGTTTATAGTGTTATTGGACAATAATTTTAATTTTTTGTGATTTTTTTTTGGCGTGCAGCTATGCATTTATTGGTTTTTTCACAACGCGTGCATTCGACTGATGCTCGAAATAACGACACACTGCAAAAATGCTTTGCACATACAAGCACACTGTTTGATAGTATTAGTGTGGCAACACTGCTCTATGTACATGGACAACCACATACCAACACAACAATGCTGATGCATACATGTATGTGTGTTCGTGTCGGAAAAATAAATAAACACGTATGCGCTTCGAAAGTTAAACACCCTAATGAGCATGGCATAGCGTCATACCTCCGCCGACATATCTCCGCCGTCCTACAAACGGAGATATGTCGCTTGAGAGACGGCGGAGATATGTCCTTTCAAAACGTCATATCTCCGCGCGGAGATATGTCGTTTGTAAAACGGCGGATATATGACGTTTTCAAGCGACGTATCTCCCCCGTTTGCATTCTTGCACATTGGGACAAATTTTAATAATTTTAATCTAAATTAAATTGGGTTTAAAAGCATTTTGAAGAAAAAGACCAAAGCCAAACATTTTTCTTTGTGTTTTGGGTGTATTTTAGCTATACCCTTGCAGACGGTATTATAATTTTGTCACAAAATGTGTAACGCATTGAAGGATTCTTTAATATCTCCTTTGTTTATGGGTCGATCGGTATGAAACTTGCAGCAAATTACTCAACGTGAGTTATATTTCAACTATTAGGCTGAGTTATCTTCAAGTTAAAGGCTGTGATAGTTTGCTTCCATGTGCGTGGGCGGGTGTCATACGATTTTATAAATTTTAAAGTGTATGAAAGGTTAGAAATGGCAGAACTTTGATTTGGCTGCAACTTGACAAACTCAATGTTCGAGAAAACGACGTCGGCGAAAGCAATAACCGAAGACGCAAGCCGACAGCAGACAACAGTCGTGAAACGTTTGTTCTATTTATAGATTTTCGTTTACAACCCGCCCCCCCTTGCCAATAAGCGTCAAACGAAAACGAAAAATGGTTTTGTATGCAATGCAATGTCTTATACCACTTGCCTCATTCAATTGCATGGGTGGCCACATGTCATTGTCTGCAGCGTGTTTGCTTGATTCATATTTGATTTTGCACGTGCCACATTTCACATTGATATTGATCGTGTTTGCTAGTCAGGAATATGGCAGGCTGTAGTAATTGACTGCAAAGTGCATACAATGTTTGGATTAATTGAATTTCTTATAGTCCATATAAAGTGAAACATAATCTTATAGTATTTTTAATAGTTATTAAACCAGTTAACTTGTCCGTAACTTAGCCTTCAAACTAATCCACTATTAAACTGCAATTTTTTCATTAGGGCAGACAATTGACTTTCCAAGTCGGTCCCTTTTCTTTTAGAATAAAACTTTAAAAATAGAACAATTAACAGAACAGCGCCATTTACTAGAAGGGATTTCCAGCTTCCTCTGGGTATATTGTGAATTATTGGCTGCTCTACTTGTCTACTGACACAGTTATTTACAAAAAGGATGGAAATAAATGCACTTTAAAGTGAAGTTATGCCATAAGTTTAAGTGCCTAGAAAAACTGTTGAAGTGTTTAATATAAGTATAATGATTCGACTAAAGCGAATCCATTTCTCAATAGACTATGCTTCAACTACAACAATGTAAATGATGTACTTAATAATTTGTAAACAACTGCATATGAATAAGGCCTTTATGCTTAAATCGTTTGTCATTTGTTACATAACTGGCTTACCAGATATAAGAAACTTAATCTGTGTATTGATGTGATCATAAAAGCAAATATTTTTGTATATTCAAAGAATAATAAATAATAAATAATAAAAGGGTTGTATATTCGTGATCGGCATCAACAGACGAGTTCGTCTGTCTGTTTATATGAGAACTGGTCCTTCAGTTTAAGAGCTATCGTGATGAAATTTGACACAGATGTTTCTTCTTTCTGCAAGCAGTACAATGTTTGAATCGGCTAGATCGGACCACTTTAACATATTGCTGCCATCGATCGGTTGAAAAATAAGTTCTTGTATGAAGAAATGTTTTTGGTTTTTAAATAAACTGACTTAATTTCATCAAAATCGGACGACTCTATCTTATAGCTGCCATAGGAACAATCTGTTGAAAATTAGGTTTTCCTATGCAAATCTTTTCTGCAAGGGTACATAAGTATCTTCGGCACGCCGTGGATAACATTTCTTTCTTATTGTTATTTCTGTGTGTTTTAAGTAATGTTTTATACTACATCTATGTTAATGTTATATTTATGGCCATTAAATTGCAGTGTAATTATGCCTCGGACTATGTGCCTTGGGCAACATTTCAACTGTCCAAAATGAATGGTTGGCTGACCAAATCGTTGCTTGTTGATTGATATACATGTAATCGCCTGTACATTCGAATATCGTGAGTTTAAGGCCACAGAATTGTCCCAAAAATTATTATGATGGCTGCTAAGCGACACAAATATACATACACACACACATACATAAGCACAGCACACGTATGCCACGCACACACTAAAACAACATTTCCTTTGCTACGTGACTGCTGGAAATATTCTTGTAGAAACAGTGCGTATACGCAATATGAGCTATCGGGTTAACATAATGTGGGACGTATACGTAATGGAACCTGCTTCAAAGCTCTGCTACTATTAAGATAGCATGCAATGCGAGCACATAATATTTGTACTCACATTTGTTACCTCATCTCTCACTCAATGGACAAGCACTTTGCTATCCATATGTATGTGTGTGTGAAGCATGTCTAGTACACCTTGCATATGTGTGAAAGACAACTGTGTCTGCTCTCATTGTCATTTCACTTGGTAAAGTTTCGTGCCTTTCAGGTTTATTTTCTTCATTGTTTATTCGTTTTCTATTATTATCGCAGCTGTACAAGTTTTTTTGCATTTCTATCTTTATATGGGAACCATTATTACAGTTCCGCCTGCTGCAAATTAAAGACAAAGCATACACAAAACACACTGATGAATTGGCTGGTAATTAAATATGAAAAAGGGAAAGGACTGCGTGAAGAACAGGTGGAAAGAAAAACAGTTAGACAGACTGGCAGATAAACAGACAGGTCAAAAATGTGTTAAGCCATTCATTAGAACAAAGTACTTATTACGTATTTACAAAGCATCTGTCAAGAGCTCAATAAAGTTCAAGCAAACCTCTTTAAACAGTAATTATATGGCAATGGCACAATAGCAGATTTAAAACAAGTAATAACGTTGCAGTCGTATGCACCCGACAGCGATATACTCTTTTTTTCGCCCCTTTGCGGAGTCAGAAATGGGCGTGGCAATTGTATTTTTGCTCAAATCTTTCAAGTTTTGTCATTAATTTCAATTTGGTTTGGCCTGTTCTACAGGTTTGGGAAAAACAAACATTGCTTGAATGCAAGGGCGGTGGTGGGCGTGTCAAAAATATTTTAATCCAATCTATTAAATAGGGCAACAGAATTCAACCTGCAAAATTTGGTGATTCTAGATAAAGGGGTGGGGGAGATGCAGACTTTGCTTATTTGTGGGGGCGGAGGTAGGCGTGGCCTACCAATGAATGATGTGATAAGTAGCCCTTGTGCTAAATGGGTGTGGGTGTGGGAGAGATCTTGACACTATGTCTGCATATGGTACACACAAACATGTATACCAAGTTTGGTTGCACTAGCTTCGAAACTATGGAAAAAACCTGCGTTCATACGGACGGACGGACGGACTGACGGACGGACTTGTCACAAGCCCAATATACTCTTTTTTTCTCAAAAAAAATTTGAAAAAAGAATATAATTACACAAAGAAACAAATATTCATTTGCCTACTGCTTATGGCGATTACATCATAAGTTTGATGTACCATATAAAGCTTTAATCTAAACCACTTGACGTCGCTTTCTGGTGCGTATGAAGAACTTGTTGCCACTCGGAAGCATAAATGGAGCATAATTGAAAGTTCCTGCAGCAGCTGCAACTGTTATCCAAGTTATTTCAACATTTAGCTGAAAATATTGCTCATACGCCACATGTCTAAGTGGCAAAGTAGGTTAAAATGATATAAAAGTTATTCTGGGTTAAAAACCCTCTAAAACCCTTTTTTAGACGAGGCCTTGGTCTTTCGTATGCTTTAACAAGAGAAGGGCATTCATGAAAATCCATAACAAAACAAGCAATGGTGTCTGCACATGAAGACTGTGTGTTTGTGTGTGAAAAACAGTTAATTGCACTAATAAAGTTTGTGTTTTGTTTTGCGCCTTTTATGCCACACGCAAACAACAACCTGCAAACAACTACATAAACAGACCACAAATAGAGTATAATCTATACAAAATCTGTCTTTAGCCTTAATTAAACATTAAAAGACAAGTTATTTCATGAAAATCAAAATTAACGGGAAAATTAAAATGTTATTTGAACTATGAACTCGAGAATAATAAGAATATTACACTTGTTAAGACATCGAGGCTGAAATACTTACTTGTCCGTTTCGTGCATAGATTGAGCCAAATATTTGACGTCGATGCTTTAATCTTTAGCCAGCTGATCTTATTTATCCATATCTAATTGTTAAGTTGATTATAAAATAAGTCACTAAAATTGGGCTCAATTTAACTAGAATACTTTTATATATTTTATATGTTATTTTACCAAATTATGCCATGTGGTACAAACCCTAAATTCAAAGTGGAAAGTGGGTTTAATTTGCAAGCGCTGTGGGTCAGAAGCCTTTTAATGCTCAACCGTCTGGAAACCGGCTCGATGTTGGGCGACAATTTATAATTTTAAATGTGAGAGAGTCACCACAGTCGCAACAGCTTGAACAATAGCAACAATGCATGCAAAGTGTGCTTATGTGTGTAAAGTTTTAAACAGTTTGCTCCCAATAGCGAACTTACAATGATCTGACAATTAATATATCCTTTTACCTCCAATTTTTTGGGTCAAAAGAGCCTTTGCACTGCGATTATGTTGCTGCTTTTTGTATTTGGGCTATATGAATACGAACATGGTAGTTCAAATTGACTTAGTTTATTTATAGAAAACTACTTCTTTAATTTTTCAAATTATTATAAATTTAAAAAAACATTCAGTTGAATTGTTATACTCTGTTTTCCAAAATGGAAAAAAAGAGTATATTGGGTTTGTGAAATGTCCGTCCGTCCGTCTGTCTGTCCGTCTGTCTGTCCGTCTGTCCGTTTGTATGAACGCAGGTTTTTTCCACAGTTTTGAAGCTAGAGCAACCAAACTTGGTATACATGTTGGTATATACCATAGTAAGACAAAGTGTCAAGATTTCCCCCCCACCCCCACCCCTTCCCCCACAAACCGCAAAAACCTATATCTTCCACAGTTTTACAGCTAGAGTAACTGACCACATCCTTGACCAACCAGCCAAAAAAAAATATGCCACGCCCACAACCGCCCCCGCAAATGAGCTAAACCTGTATCTCCTACACCATTATAGCTAGAAACCCCAAATTTTGCAGTATGACTCCATTTGAACTCTACGATAGATTGGAGAAAAAAAATTTTGCCACGCCCACCCTCGCCCCAGTAAACGAGCGATCATTTTGACAAGTACGCGTCTCGCTTTGCTTTGGGCGTTTGCAGCGTTCTGCACTTAGTAGAAAGAATTTTATAGTTTGTAGCATATATATATAAGTAGTCTTTAAAAGAATTTAATTTAATATACGTACAGAAAACAGAGTATATCGCAGTTGGGTGAGCCCGACTGCAACGTTTTTACTTGTTTTTCAATATTTTAATAACGATATTTTTGTTGGCATATTCAAAAGTTTCTTTCCATTTGGACTCTTATTATATGCAATTTACAATTGTATAAAACTGAAAAAATTTATTATTTAAAGAATTGTTGCTGCTGCATTCAACACAGCCGCTCATCTCAGAACAAGCACACTAACACACGTTCCAACGATGTCACTTTATTTATTTGTTCACATCGATTTTTTATATTGTAACGCGCCTTTCAAAAATGACAACACATATTGCCGAATAATTGTTACTGTTTTTCCTACGCTTACGTAACAAGCGCTTTTCGTTACGTAAAGCAATTCGATTACGTTTTCTTTCATTCCGTTACGTTCCATTTCGTTGCGTTGTGCACAAAAGTCGCAAGAAAACTGAAGTTACGCACGAACCGGTTAACGGGAAAATGCACGAGTCCATGTCAGCAGAGGCAGAAACTCAATCAGAGGCAGTGAGAGAAGCAGCGCTGCGGTCACGTTTGACATTTGCGGAGCTTGTGCAGTTAAATCAAAACAAATTTAACTCTTATGTTGTGCTTAGGGCTGTCGAGTGGAGTTCACTGAAAGTAAAAATAAAAATTTAATTCCATATTCATTTAGTAAAAAATTTAAGTAGTAAATGGCTTAAAATAAGTTCGGAATTTTAGTAAGTTTACAAAAAGAAATATGCTTACATTTGAACATTCCAATAATGAAATGAAACATGTAAGAATACTCTAGTCGAGTGTGCCCGACTACGAGACTCCCTGCTCCCAACTTGCATTTCAAGCAGTTCAGCGGCAACACAAGCAAGCAGTGCACTTAACTCGTAAACTGCTTGTCAAACTGTTGGGGGGGGGGGGGGGGGGTGCATCCGAAATTTGAAATAAACTTGATCTGCGTATGGTATACAGGAACCTGCATGCCAAGTTTGGTGTCTCTAGCTCTTATAGTCTCTGAGATCGACGCGTTCATACAGACGGACAGACAGACGGACATGGCTAGTTCGTCTCGGCTGTTGATCCTGATCAAGAATATATGTAGTTTATATAGTCGGAAATGCCTCCTTCTGTCTGTTACACACATTTGCAGTACTTTATAACTCCCTTTTTCCCATTTTTAATGGGAACAGGGAGTAAAAATGTACAAATGCGGGAGCCTAAATCACAGCCACAACTGATGCAGGTCCTTAAAAAACTGCCTGCATGCCATGTGTTTGAGTCTTCTGCGTAATGATGATGTTGCCGTTCGCCCAAGGAGATACCAGCGAGAGGGCATATTCGTCAGAAGATATAGAATGAGTCATGTTGGCTCGTCTCAGGCGCATGTTGCTCAGTGGCAGCCTCGGAACGGAACTGAAGGAGGTTTCCCTGCAAGCAATTGAACATTGGGTGACTGTTAAAGTGTCAACTTGTCCTTCCACAAGTCAGTTGCATTCTATGTGGTACAAACTTGGAAATCTTAGCACTGCCTGCGAACTTCTTTGCATTGCAAGATTTAAGGATAAAGTCAAAGGTTCATATATAATAGATATGATGCTGGGAACTTTATTTTGTCTTTGGTTTAATTCTTTTTCAAGTGTGTTTCAAAAAACAAAAATAAGATAGTTATTAACTGTTATTCTTGATTAAATTAAACAAATGAGTTGACAGAAATCAAAACCACCCATAGCAGTTAGACATTTTCAGTCTCATTTTGTTACTGTTGGCAAACAAAATCAGATTGTTGACAGAGAAAGCTATTTTTCAGCCTTGCTTCAGTGGTCTTTTAATCGGATAGTAATAAGGTGAATCGATATTTACTTCTGCACAAATGAAACTTAAAATGGATTTCTTAACTGACTTGTAAGGCATCGAAGAAGGAAATGAACAAGATGTAATGGGATGTCATAAAAATAGATATTTCAGAACTTATGTGTGTTGACTATGTTTAAGCTTTAGCGGTGTCCAAAACTTAGCTTAACTTCCAAGCCAGAAATCGTGTTCAATAAACCCATTACATGCGACTGCGATTCAAATAGCCACCAAACAAGGTCCTACACCGCAACCACTTAGGTGTTACGGATTAAATAGAAGTAATTTAACTCAACAAAACATTAATTATTTTAACAGCCGTCTAATTGGGGATTGATAGCAAGCGATTTTAATTGCAAAACAATTTTCCACTCCCATTCTATTTTCTACCAATGAGCAACCGTTCAGAAACATGTTATTTCTATTGCCAAAATCAAGCAGTCACCTAGAACAAGGATGGAAAACAATATAGAGAGAAAAAAACTGTGAAATTTCTTTTGAAGCACAAATTTTAATCGAAAGGAGAATGTTAGAATATTCTCCGCGAAAAGTAAAAGGTGAATATTTTACATTATTGCTCAGTATCAAATTGAATATGAAAATCTTTTGATAACGCTTTTCGAATTGACATAACAGATTCTATACCATCAATGCTTATTATGTGAAGGACTCTGATTGTGATTACAAATTGACTCACATAGGCTAACAAAAAAGTAAAGGAAATTGAAATTTTAGAACAGATTAGCCAGGTTATTTTCACACTTGGGCCTTGAACATCCTGCTTTATGTTAAATAATTATCTAATTAATGTCCGAACAAAATACGTATATTTTTTAAGAGTTGCTAAAAATCGTATTCGAGTTTTAAAACTCACTAACGTCCACAACTCATTTGCTTGTGAATATACTGAAATTCATAAGGTAAAGCGGATAATTTAGATATTATAATTAAATATAACAAGTAAGAACGTTGCAGTCAAGCTCACCCGACTGCGATATACTCTGTTTTCTGTTTACTGGGGCGGGGGTGGGCGTGTCAAAATTTTTTTCTCCAAACTATCGATGAGATCAAAAGTATTCATACTGCAAAATTTGGGGTTTCTAGCTATAAGGGTGTAGGAGATACAGATTTTGCTCATTTGCAGGGGCGGTAGTGGGCGTGGCATTTTTTTTTTTTTACAGATCGGTCGAGAATGTCATCAGTAGTCTTCATGCCAAATTTGGTGACTCTAGCTGCAAAACTGCAGAAGATATAGATTTTTGCGGTTTGTGGGGGAAGGGTTGGGGGTGGGGGGGAAATCTTGACACTTTGTCTGCCTATGGTATATACCAACATGTACACCAAGTTTGGTTGCTCTAGCTTTAAAACTGTGGAAAAAACCTGCGTTCATACGGACAGACGGACAGACGGACAGACGGACATTTCACAAACCCAATATACTCTTTTTTTCCATTTTGGAAAACAGAGTATAAAAATTTATAGCCTAAACCAATTTTGTAAGTACTTTTTTAACAAAAAATTGTGTAACATTTGACTGAGCTAAATTTTCTTCACCCCAGCTTAGAATTTATTTGCGATTCTTTTAGTTCGATTCATTATTATATTCAATACTTCACTACTTACCATAAATAAAAAAAAATTTGATGACCCATTGTCTAAAACCAACATTATTTTACAAAATCTTCACTCTAAAACAAAACTTTTGAACTTCGGATTTCATGTCTTATGAATGAACACCTCATGCATATCATTTATTCTTTTGCCCGGTTTTTATGTCGTGTTTATTATTATTTTTTCGTTTCTCTGCTATTTGTGCAAATCCATTTAAGCTTTCTGTTTAGAAATTTGCATTTCATCAAACAAGCAACAAGCAACAGCCGGCTGGGAAATGTTTGCGGTCTCTATCCTTCATCCTTTGCTCACGAAAGTCATATACCACGAATCATTTCTATGCCAAGAAAATAAATTTGAATTTCCACATGCCAAAAGTCAGCAATATTTGTTACTTTGCATACGTGGCGTATGCGGAACAATCGGCAAATGTGAGTTCAATTTGTAGCTTGGATATTTCTGGACGCCCTAAAGTTGAGCTCTCATTCTTGCACTTTTATTTGCATTTTTAGTTCCGCCTCGCAAGGATACCCTCGTTCTGACTAAACCCTTTTGCAACCCTGCCAAGGCTGTGAGGTTCGTGAGCAAGTCGTGCGTTCAACTGTTCCAAATCAATTCTTATTTGAAAAAAGTAGTGGTATTGTTTGAGTATAAATGCAAATGATTATTGTGACTCTTAATTATTAGAAAGTGACAAATGGCTAAGTATTAAGCTTGATTGCCTTAATATTATGATGATTTTATTGACATATTTTCATTATAAATTCAACCGATTAATAAAGCTTTTTTACAAAATGCGCAATATAGTAAGTAGGTACTTAGTGGTGTTAGCATTTAGTTATCAAAATTTCGGCAAACGCATTCTTGATTTATGTATAATTTGATTCATTTTTTAATGTCACTTAATTAAACGTGGCAAGTAACATTTTGATCCCGTTTATTATACTAAAATATGCTTGAATTTTTTACTTTGCTGGATAATCAGGAATTAGAGAAAGAAAACTCATCAGGGGCCCAGGGAATGCGTTTTCCTTTAAGGTCATCCATAAAATGCTTATAAATTCTTTCAGCTTCTCACTTGGAGTTCATTGTCTGTAAACATCTTGGCATCTGCGCTAGCCATTACTCAGTGGCCTGGACACAGACTTGGGCACGTTTTCTAACACAGCTGGACTGTGTCTCGAGAAGCATTGTTAATGATGCAATTGACATGCTCCAGGCGGAGTCGGTGATCCCACAAGAGTTATGGCTTCACTTGAGGTTGCCACAGATAGAAACAACAGCAATTGAACAACATTTCAACAAAATGTTGCAGTTTTGCAATACTATCCGATGGGGTGTACACCAGTTGCTGTTAAAATACCCTCACGAAATTGAAGGAAATAGTCTGTGTTAGTATACATTAGAGTAGCCAAAATGTGTTTAGTGTGTATTTATAGGCGTACGTGAGTTCGAAGATGTTTTTGGAGATTTCCAAGCTCGATACAGGGTGCTCCATAGTCGTGCACACTTGACTAGAGCATTATTGTTTGTTTTCATTTTCATTTCCATGTGGTTTTTGGCATTTTCTCTACACAGCTTTTGTAGAGCTTTTATTGAATTTTACTTGTGTTTAGTTTCTGTCTGTCTTGTAATCTCTTTCTTCTTTCATCCTTAGACTTTTTTCCCCCGCGTCCAATCTAATAAAAGTTTAGTTCGTGCTGCTCCCACAAACTTTCTTGAGACATTTATTTAGGCCAGGGATAGTGCAGCCATATTGTATTACTCCAATGTGTCTAGATTGGCTTAAGTATGTAGAATAATCCAGAAGTAGACTTTACAAAAAAAAGAAAAGATTTGCATATAGTTTTAGTCATGAAAATGTGAAAAAGTGGAAATTAAAATGAAACACAATTCCTCTATTTGTCACAGAGAAAGGTCGAGAAAAATTTAAACACTTCAGAAAAGGAACTAAATTTCCTTCTTAAACTTTCAAGCATTGCAAGGAATAGTATTATATATCTATTCTTTAATTAAGAAAATAATAAGAATGGACATCCGAGTTGTAATCACTATAACACTGGACTGTTGCGAAGGAATTGATTACAAAAATCTTAAAATTAATCAAGCCAGCCCTGAACATTGCAACATTCTATGTCAGCATATATTTTTCTTGTAAATGGCAATGGTGTCAAAGCTGTTCCAATTTTCTAACACGAAAACAATTAAAAAGCATTGCAAAAAGTAGTAGTTGAAACTGAAGATGTTTTCCACTTGTTTTGTTTTTATATCTGCTGCAGTCTTAACAAGCAAAGCTGAAAAACACACAGAAGCAAAAGTCATACTAAGCAAATAGAATGATTTTTCTGTTGGGGAGAACGGATGTGAAAGAGGAAAGTGATTGAAATGTCGTGTACACGATGTGTCACGATAAGCAGCTGCTACCCGCACATGAGGCGAATAAGTACGTGAATCAGCTCCTTTCCTTCAAATTTAAAGAGAAGATACCCTAAAAGACAGGCGCACTTATATAAACTCTTATTAATTTATAAAAAACAAGTAAGAACGTTGCAGGGCTCACCCGACTGCGATATACTCTGTTTTCTGAACGTATATTAAATTAAATTCTTTTAAAGACTACTTATATATATATGCTACGAACTATTTAATTTAATTTTTAAATTACCTGGGGCGGGGGTGGGTATGTCAAAGTTGAGATCAAAAGTATTCATACTGCAAAATTTGGGGTTTCTAGCTATAAGGGTGTAGGAGATACAGATTTTGGTCTTTTGCAGGGGCGGTAGTGGGCGTGGCATTTTTTTTTTTCTTACAGATCGGTCGAGGTTGTCATAAGTAGTCTTTATGCCAAATTTTTTGATTCTAGATGCAAAACTGCAGAAGATATAGATTTTTGCGGTTTGTTGGGGAAGGGGTGGGGGGGGGGGGGGGGGGGGTATATATCGACACTTTGTCTTACTATGCTATATACCAACATGTATACCAAGTTTGGTTGCTCTAGCTTCAAAACTGTGGAAAAAGCCTGCGTTCATATAGACAGACGGACAGACAGACGGACAGACTGACGGACATTTCACAAATCCAATATACTCTTGTTTTCCACTTTGGAAAACAGTGTAAAAATCATGCATCAAGACAACAATAGCGTTGCTAGCTTTTGCACAATACATGAGGAGTATACTGCAATTTAAATATCACAACTATTTATAAGAAGAAATACATGTTATCTTCGGCGTGCCGAAGATATATACCCTTGCAGTAAAGATTTGCATAAAAAAACTTATTCTTCAATGGATTGTTCCTATGGCAGGTATAAGATTTAGTGCTCCGATGTTGGTAAAATTTGGTGAACATGTGTAGAACGTGCTTTAATTTAGACATAGTGCATTTGGTCGAGTTATTTTGAAAACCAAAAAAGTTTTTCATAAAAATAATTATTTCTCAACCGATCGTTCCTATGGCAGCTATATGTTATAGTGGTCCGATCTGGCCAATTCAACTATGCAAAAAGAATAAGCAACTGTGCCAAGTTGCATCAAGAAAGCTCCAGAAACAAGTAAGAATACTCTAGTCGAGTGTGCCCGACTACGAGACTCCCTGCTCCCAACTTGCATTTCAAGCAGTTCAGCGGCAACACAAGCAAGCAGTGCACTTAACTCGTAAACTGCTTGTCAAACTGTTGTTGCTGCCAGCTGAGACGGGCGTAACACAAGCAAGCAGTGCACTTAACTCGTAAACTACTTGTCAAACTGTTGTTGCTGCCAGCTGAGACGTAATAGATTCTTCTATAACTTTTGTGCTATTTATCCGATCGTGTTGAAATTTACACATCCGAAAGACATTGATTAAACATACATGTGTACCAAAAATTAAAGCTTTATCTTTAAAATTGTGGCTGATGGAGTCTTTTGCGATTTGCGGGGGGGTGCATCCGAAATTTGAAATAAACTTGATCTGCGTATGGTTTACAGGAACCTTCATGCCAAGTTTGGTGTCTCTAGCTCTTATAGTCTCTGAGATCTGTGTGTTCATACGGACAGACGGACAGACAGACGGACATGGCTAGTTCGTCTCGGCTGTTGATCCTGATCAAGAATATATGTAGTTTATATAGTCGGAAATGCCTACTTCTGCCTGTTACACACATTTGCAGTACCTTATAACTCCCTTTTTCCCATTTTTAATGGGAACAGGGAAAGAAATGTCTTGAAAAACGCATATAAACAGACAGACAGACGGACATGAAGGACATTACTCGGCTGTTGATGCAGATCACAAATAAACAATATTTTTTTTTCTGAGTCGTGTCCTTCATTGCGTTACACATTTTATAATACCCACTACAAGGGTACAACAATTCTTGATCCAATATACCAAATTTTGTTTTGCTCTTAAATTCTTTGAAATCGATGCACTCATACGATAGATAGACAAGCAGAAGGGCATACCTAAATCTAGCTATTGATGATCAAGCATATAAAAATTTCAAAGTGCGATTTCAATAACAATAAAGTTTATTATTATAAGTTATTGAAGATAAGTGGAGTTATTTTCGAGCTCTGAAATAATCTTATGTTTCTTAAAAATACATGTTCAATGAGAGAGAGAGAATGGGTGTTAATTCTGTATACCTTATGCTGAACACTGCACTTTATCAAATCTGTTAATACGCCGACACTCGAATGTATACGTTATTTAATTTTTTAGTGCAATTTCAGTGTCAGAAAGGAACGTGTTGTCGTTATTGTATGTCGATTCAGCATGCATATATATGCGGATATAGCATTAGTATTTCTGTTGAAAGGGTCGGAAAAGGTACTAACGCACTTGTGATTCTGGAGTGCTCATCTATTGCCATGTTTGATGTGTTGTTCAGGCGCTTAATTGTGCGTGCCAGCGACAACATAGATCTACCTAATAACCCACAGAAGAGCAATCAGAGCACACAATGAACAAACATTGTCACTTCAGCCATTTTAGTTTTTGTCGTCAGCTTTCATGAAAATTGCATACAAATTAGCCAGCGCTTTGCTGGGTCTGAGAATTTGTATCCTGTTGGCGTTAACCGACATGTTGATTAGATTGTGGAATGGGTTACTTAGATAAGGGAAAAAGGCTCAAAACATGTTAGATTGAAATAGCCTTCTTATAACTTGTAACTACATTTTGGGAATCTCATTTGAAAGCTCTCTTTGTATCATCAATATCCATGCATAAATTGTTGTTACTCGTTTTTCAACCAATTTTTTGATGCATTTATCACATTTGATGCTTTTTATTTAAATGTCGTTTTCTTTCTCTTCATACAAAATGAACGAAAACAAGGATATTTATTTAAATTCTCAGTCTGTTTGTTCAACTGCTGATGGTTTTCAATATCTCGCTTCACTTTTCTCCTATTGATTTGACTTTATGGCTTAGAACAAAGTTCCTCTCTTACTGATATGAAGCAAACATAATTTTCACACAAATTATGCAGGATCCACAAGCATTTATGTGCCATTTGTTCCAGTTTACGAGTTTGCATAGTCAACTTAACTAAAAATCTCTAACAAGTTCATTTCGACAGACCACTTCAAACAAGCCACAGAAGCAGCTGCCTCTGTTCATGCCGAGCTCATTAATTTTGCTTGGGCAGAAATGAATAATAATATGGCCAGGGAGAGGAGTCGCAAATTTGTATGTCATAAAACTTCAAATGTACGTTAAAATTTTTAACAACCAAAAACATTAGACCAGGTAAACTTGTATGGATTGAAAAAAAACTAAAAAATTGTAGGAGAGGAAAATGTTCTAAAGACAATTTTAACATTTCAATATTTTTATAGCGAAGATACAAACTTGTTTTTTGCTCCGATATATGAAAAATATTGGCACAATCAGCCAAAAAAACTATAATTTTGATATGTTTCTCATAATATGTTTGCCTGTCACCGCAAATCACTGCTTTTTATTGCATAAAATTAAATAAATTTTTGTTCAACATTGCAAATGAATTGTAAGAAATATTTATTCTTTGTTATTTCAATGCAATAATTTAAAGTTAACAGTTTCAAAAGAAATGAAGAAGTCTTCTTATGCAATAATATTACAGTTGCAATATTACACTTGCAAACTATCTCAGAATTGTCAATCGAACATTTTCCGCACCTACGATTTTCCCAAAAAACGATTGACCCGGTCTACTTCACATAGTTATGAGGACTTAATTTGTCAGGGCATTTTTCCTGCTCTTATATAAATTCAGTTGCGTGTGTCGGAGTCATTAAATGTATTTTCTGTACTAGTTCAGCTAGTTGTTTCATTTCTTGTTCAATATTGTTGAAACAAAAACAAACCACAAACTGTTCCTGCTTTCCTAAATAGACATCCTGTCTTCAAATTTGACGCACTGTAAAATTGCAAAAGTTTGTGACATTTTCACAGTTTGCAGTGCTGCAGTTTTGTTTGCAAGGTTTTCTTCTGCTCTTGCTATTTATACTCTTTTTTAATTATATTGAAAAAAAAAAGAAAAAAGAGTATATTGGGCTTGTGAAATGTCCGTCTGTTTGTCTGTCCGTCCGTCTGTCCGTATGAACGCAGGTTTTTTCCACAGTTTTGAAGCTAGAGCAACCAAACTTTGTATACATGTTGGTATATACAATAGGCAGACAAAGTGTCAAGATCACCACGCTAAGTTTACTGTTTTAATTTCAATTATACTCACAAAAAATCGGGAAATTCGCTTTCCATGCTCAAATTTCTAAGGTTTCTTCTGTTGCTACAAAAAAACAATGGTTGTGTTGGTTCCCAATTAGCTTTACTTAATGGTCAACTAATAATTAGCCTATTTTATGAATGGCTATAAAGTTCCTTATTTAACCAGCAAATGAAATGGGCCATTTATTTTCAATTGTTACGTTGCTGTTTAATGGGGCAACGTTAACTAATAATAAAAACTGGTCTTATTTTTATTCTTTTGAGTGCAGCTTCCACCGGAGGGAAACAACATTTTTGAGGAAATAAAGATTTCTTTTCATGTTGTATGTTTGTTAATTAATTTTATAATTTTAAATTAAGGTTGTATCATATAAACTTGCACACTGTAGAGCGGAGTTCTATAAAATCGACAAAATTAAACATTTGAAAGGATTCAATTAGGATCAAAAGCGAAATGAAACTCTTTAATAAGGCATCCAAATAGTCTTGGCCTTAACCATGAACTTGGCTTATGATTTCTTAAGTTTTATTTATTCAGAAAATGATGTCTGGAAGTGTCAGTGAGTGTATTATGTGATTAGAGCACGAATTGTATTAAAGTTTCCTCTCTTTGCAAGTACTGCAATGATAACGAAAATATATGATTAATAATTTATTAAAGCAGAATAAGGATTCCAGGAGTTTCATTTACAGATGATATACGCTTTTGTTTCAGCCTGTCGTCAAAAGAAACCATGCTAACTGCACGCCGAAGCCATATAAGCTCACTTCGAAAGGTTCGATTTCCAACATAGTAAACATTTGTAGCCCACACTTTGTGTGAATTTAACTTTGATACAAATTGATTAAATGAAATCCGGATAATTTAATTTAAATTACATGAAGTTTACAACAGCAGCATAAAGCGGACAGGGAAACTGACCACATGCAACAGCAGCCGCAACATATTCCCTGCATTCCTCCCAAAGTGTTGCATTTCCGCAGGGCTTCTCCTGGCCAATGCATATTTGATGCACTTTTACTCTGAGCAGAGGACAAACTTGGCTATCAATGCATTGAATTGATCGCTTGAAAGCTGTTGCAGCGCATTGGGGGAAAAATTGGTATTTGAATTCGCTTAGTGTAATGTTTTATGGGATATCAAAACAAATCAACTATAATAATTCATATCATTTGCTGATGTTCACTTAATTCGACACTTGTTTAAGGCATTAACGATCCCCACTCACATAAACAATTCAAAATGAATACGGATACATTCTGGGCACGCAGCCTAATCACGCTATTTAACAGAGTTAATAAAATGCATAAAAGCATTTCAAGAATGCGAAGGTACTCCTCATCTTAAAAGGATTTTGTGTAAGGATTTGCTGCAGAGTATTTTGATTGCTCTCCCCCGAACAATAAAAAGGACAATAATAAAAATTGATGAGCCTTGATTTATGTCCCACACCTAAAGGCCTTCATCAGCATGCGGTGCGTATACGTGATATTTTCAACGTCAATTTGGAGTGTCTGCCAGCGTAACTGAAAACATGCCATGTAGAAAACAAAATAAGCCACAGTCTAATTTTGTGGTAGAAGAAATTTTCTTTGGCTTCATATTTTACATTAAATTAACAAATTTCAGATCCTTGGGTATGGCTGTTGTTGGTTGTGGCTAACAGTTTTTGCATTAACTCAGAATTTTGCTGATGTAAAAAAAAAAACAAGTAAGAACGTTGCAGTCGGATGCACCCGACTGCGATATACTCATTTTTCTCCTCTTCGCGGAGTCCGAAGTGGGTGTGGCAATTGGCTGAAATCTTTCAAGTTTTGCTATAAGCTTTAATTTGGTTGGGCCCGTTCTACAAGTTTGGGAGAAACAAACTTTGCTCGATTGCAAGGGCGGGAGTGGGCGTGACCAAATATTTTTTTCAATCAGTCAGATCAATCAAGGAAGTGGTTAGTAGCCCTTGGGCCCGTTCTACTGCCTATGGTATATACCAACATGTATACCAAGTTTGGTTGCTCTAGCTTCAAAACTGTGGAAAAAACCTGCGTTCATACAGACGGACAGACGGACATTTCACAAACCCAATATACTCTTTTTTCTTTTTTTTTCAAAAGAATTAAAAAAGAGTATAAAAATGAAGATCCACCGAATTTTGATTTCAATTGTTCACAATATTCTGCGCAATATTCTCCCATTCGGATTCAATAGCAATCTCAATATCTTAGGGCCTGACTCGCAACTTTTATATTCCGTAATCGGTTTCTATGTCTCGTCTTATATTGAATGTCATTACGTCGTGACTCCACTTTGATATTCGTCTTTACACAATGATTGATGGATCCATAAGCAGGGAGTTTTTTTTTTTTTTGACTTGATTGGCTTTGTTGTACCCAAGGATGTGCGGCAGCTACCAGCCGTATTTCAATTATTTGTATTGGATTATACCAAATTATACGGCCCTGTCCAGAGTTTCTTTTTTTTTTTTCGTATTTCACTTAAATTTCACTTGACTCACAAAACTCACTCAGCTATTTAGCTCCCTCTTCTTATCCTCTACTGTCGTAATATTTTTACTTGGCCAGATCTAAAACACATGTTGAGCCTTGTTTTTGGTATTACGGCTTATTGCAAAACTTTGAATCACTTTGTTTTTGTAAGAAAATACTTTCAGTTAAATGCTACCAACTTTTCATTCTTCCATTAATTTAAAATTTCATGGCATTTATTTTTTTTGCTGTTTGTATATTTTATGTAGCTAGTAAAACTTTTGAGTTCATTACTTGTGAGATGTCGTTTTTTTTTATTTGAGTATTTTCTTTAGTTTCAACTGCTTGGAAATTGTTTTCATATTGCTGGTCTCTTTGCCTGCGAAAGGTTTTTATTTTCATTTATGTGACAACTTTTAGGTGGCGGAAGAAATTATGGGCCAACACCTGCCCCAGAGGCCACTTCGCTGGTTTGTCACCTTTGTGTGTCACCCTTGTGGATTCACACACATTCAGTCTCATTTTGAACTTCACATGCCTGCATATTCCGCCTCAATTCTTCAATCGGTAAATCACTCTTGTATGCGCAGTTTGACAAGCTCAACTTTAAATTATGTTTCAATGAAGAACTTAGTTTTTAATTTTTATCAACAAAACATTCTGGTAATATAATTGCTTCCTTGATGCAAGATAAAGACTTGACCTACGTCGACAGATAGCTGAATATTATCTTCATCTTCTACTTGTGTTACTTTTGTTGAGTTGAGGTCAACTTTTCAACATTGACATCATGAAATTGAATTTTCGATATATCTTTGTCGCTTAGACAACAAAAAGTGAGCTACCTCGTTTGGCCACTGAGTTGTGTAAGCAACGGAATCAGAGAAGAATGCAGAGGAACAGGATTCAATTAAAGGCAATCACCGAGTGCCATTCAGTGGCAAGAAGACTCAGAGACCAGGTTTCAGGAAAAGGGTCAATTTGTGGTTGTTGCTCTCGGTTTGGCAATTGTGGTCGAGTATCATCGAACATAGAACAAGTGACAACTGACACATTAAGTAATTGGTCTCAGCGATGCAAAATAAGCTGCCCCATTTTGAGGCATTTGCAACAAGTTTTTCACATCATTAAGTTCGTAATTATCTTCGCGACCAGATGTCATTTCTGAGTGCACTTTGGAGAAAGAAGAGGAGAGATGCTGAGATGCTTTGCTTAAACATAATTTTACCAGCAAGCAGATGTCCTTAATCCGCTTAACCCCTCATTTTGTTTACTTCCCAAATCAACTACTAAGTGCAGTCTTACACTTCCTTCTATCTTGTCGTATTTTAATTGAGCGATTTCGACCAAGACAAGCGGAGAAGTCTTAAGCGCCCCTTGAGTGCAAATGTGCCTTGCAAATCAGCTCATAGGAGAAAATATTGAAAAATATCTAGGTTTGCCAGTTTAGGTCAACGAAAAGCATCAAAAGACTTTCAATATCTGAAATTCAAAATATGTTTCTCATTGTAATCTACATATAGTATAAAACCAATATTAAAAGAACTAATACTTTTACTGCAATCCCATACCATAAATGAGCCGACGTTTTGTACTTAGTGCTTCACCTAGTAATTTTTGAGTATTGCAGTGAGCGTGTTCACTCTTTAATAGGAATGTTTAGCGGGTGCATCGAGGAATTTACATCTTTCCAATTGTCGCATTGTAGATATACAAACATATGTCTACAGGCGAACAGGAGACAGTTAGACAGACAGACAAGAGGATGCATCTATGTGAGTTCGAAAGAATTCACTTTGAACAGTTTGTTAGTAGTATATTCTTTATTTTATTGTAGTGTAGTTCTGTGGTTCTATTGTTCCTACATCTATGTTGCAGTGGTAATTGTGGTGGTTTTTGTTGTAGAACGTTAAGAAATATTTCATTAACTGCCTTTGGGAATTATGCTGATTTAAGGGCTCCGAATTGCTTAGAGGCGTATTTAAATTGACATCTGGCATTTTGGACCCAATTCAGAGGGCTTTAATGATTGAAAAAATAGGTTTAAGGGCTTTACTAATGGTAAACATGGCAATAAGCCCAGTACCCATAAATCCTTCCAGACACACACGCCCACTATCGGAGTGTGGCTCCATTAAATGTTTTCCGATGAAAGCCTACAAAATGCTAGTTGTGGGTAAGTAATAGTAATTAGTAACCTGGATACAGTTAAGTGGTATTCAAAGCGTGATACAAAAGGACAAATAGTAAGAAAGGGAGTAGTTAATTACATTCAACAGAAGATTATTAAGTGAACTAGAAATCACCTTATGCTGTTAACGCCTCGTTGAAGCTTCATTACATATCAGATTTTCCACTTACTTTCTTTTATGTCATTAATATTGATTTTTATTCATTAAAGTTGCAAAATACATATATGTTAATAGAAAAACAATTTCTGTTATTTTCTTTTCATTTTTACTCCCTGTTCCCATTAAAAATGGGAAAAAGGGAGTTATAAAGTACTGCAAATGTGTGTAACAGACAGAAGTAGGCATTTCCGACTATATAAACTATATATCAGGATCAACAGCCGAGACGAACTAGCCATGTCTGTCCTTCTGTCCGTTTGTCTGTATGATCGCGTCGATCTCAGAGACCATTAGAACTAGAGCCACCAAACTTGGCATGCAGGTTCCTGCACCCCCCCCCCGCACCACCACAAATCGCAAAAGACTCCACCAGCCACAATTTTAAAGATAAAGCTTTGAATTTTGGTACACATATATGTTGTATGAATGTTGATCAGCTGTGTAAATTTCTTCACGATCAGATGAATAACAGCAAAGTTATGGAAGAAACTATTACCACCGTCTCGAAAGTCAGAAACAACAGTTTGACAGGAACTGGAGTTAAGTGCGCTGATTGCTTGTGTTGCCACTGAACTGCTTGAAATGCAAGTTGGGAGCAGGGAGTCTCGTAGTCGGGCCGACTCTACTAGAGTATTCTTACTTGTTAGTAGTTGTTTTCTTGCTTTTATTAAAAATTAGAATAATTAAATTTTTTGTTAGCATTTTGACAAAACACACCCATTAACTGATTCAAAATGTACCTTCAGGCTGTTGTAGTTAATGCTGTTGCTGCGTCATTTAAAAACTCAACTGAACTGAAGGGAATGATAACAAAAACTCACACACACACACATTCAACCAGAGTAGCTCATAAGTGCAAATTAGCTTTATAAATTTCAATTGCAATTTGCACTTTTCCACATTTCCCAGCGAAAACAAATATTGCCCTTAACGTTGTAAATATGCAAATCTATTTTTCTGTTTGCGTAAAGGTATGAGTGTGTGTAATACACACAGTTTATATGTATGTATGGGTAATCTGCACAGCTAATAAAGTTTACGTGCTTTATGCTTTCAAGTGTTTGATGCACTTTCAGAGGGTGCTACGAATATTGTCAACTAAAAATAATGTAAATTATCTAACAAAGTTTAAAACAATGTGTTGATCTAATTGGTGGCAGTACATAAAATCAGATAACATAATATTAACTAACAAAGTCAGTTGCAAACTTGTACTCGCATAAAGTTATTACAATATCACTGTGGAAGCAGCACGAAGTGCGCAAACGTCGACTAGCATTATATACAGCAAGAATGAAAGATTTGCTGTGAGTGTCCGATCAGATCAAGCTATATACCGATTGAAAGGTATTACTTTAAGTAAGAAATGTGCAATGTAAAATTTTTGGTAACGCACCTGGCTCATGAGATATAGGCGAGCAGGTGAGAAGAAAACAATTTTAAAAATTTGAGCTATTGGGGCCGTTGGGGCTTTATGGTATTTTTTTTAAGCGCAAAAATGTTCTAATTCTGAATAAGCGTCGAATGACACCACCTTCATCACCATCTGAAAATTCATTCAAAAATACTAAACATTTTGTTTGTGTTTGTTGTTGTTTGTTTGTTTGTTTATATCAACGCAATGAGGTAGCTGTCTAAAACTTTGTGGACTTGTTCCCCATCATAACCTAAGAAACGTTTGTTCTGCCACTAACTACAGACTCGTTCTACATTTCATAGGAAAGGGATTTTTAAGAGCTTTTAAGCTTACCTTGGCAGTTTTTTCTTAAAACACTCAGGTGAAAAACTACAGATGAAATAACGGTTTTTTTTTGTACATTTTGGCAATTTAAAAAATATTGGCCTAACCTATTTTAATAAAATTTATAAATGTTGTAGGCATTGAAGTTCCGCAATTTTTAATGTATAACACATATCTGACATAATTCGTTTTCGCAAGATATTGAATGTTTAGTGTTCCTACTCCTTAACGAGTAGTGTTTCTTTTTGAAAAATAACCAGGGTTCAAGTCCTAGTGCAGGAGTCGATTTTTAATTCCTTTTTCCATTAAAAATGGGAAAAAGGGAGTTATAAGGTACTGCAAATGTGTGTAACAGGCAGAAGGATTCTTCTTGATCAGGATCAACAGCCGAGACGAACTAGCCATGTCCGTCTGGCCGTCTGTCCGTATGAACACACAGACTAGAGACACCAAACTTGGCATGCAGGTTCCTGTATACCATACGCAGATCAAGTTTATTTCAAATTTCGGATGCACCCCCCCGCACCCCCGCAAATCGCAAAAGACTCCCACAGCCACAATTTTAAAGATAAAGCTTTAATTTTTGGTACACATGTATGTTTAATCAATGTCTTTCGGATGTGTAAATTTCAACACGATCGGATAAATAGCACAAAAGTTATAGAAGAATCTATTACGCCCGTCTCAGCTGGCAGCAACAACAGTTTGACAAGTTGTGTTGCCGCTGAACTGCTTGAAATGCAAGTTGGGAGCAGAGAGTCTCGTAGTCGGGCACACTCGACTAGAGTATACTTACTTGTTTTTTTGGCAAATCTAGACTACATATTACTGGCAAATAAAATAAATACTTCGTCACAAAATTAGATTGAATATTACACTTAACCTTTTTCATTATCGGTCATCCCATATTCATGAAGGGCCCTAACTGTGTGCCGGCTCACACTTTACCGGAGCTATCAGCCAATACGGATACAGGTGAGAGTAACTGTCTATTATAAATTAAAATGTATAATAATTCTATTGCACAACAGTGCAGCATGAATATGATACGCGTCTGGGGCGGTGGTCTTTATGAGTAGGATACATTTTATAGCCTAGCAGATGCGTATGGCATATTGATATAGCAGGATATGACATTTACAAAAGCCGCTTATCCCATTGATGATGAGTTGATGGCTTCTTTGCGTCAAGAGGCAGCACAACGCCTCTCATATCATGCCAGCCTGGCCATGATTGTGACCAACAATGAGATTCAACTGTATTTGGTTAAAAAGAGAACTGATTTTGGACCAGAGACGAAACGTCTTGATTACGATTACGGTATGTAAATAAATAGTTCAAATGAATTATTATAATGTTTAATCTTTACTTCATTTCCATATTCAGTTCATTTTTATGAGATTGATGCGGTGGACATTTATCCGCCGGCCCGATTCGTATCTGAATTCGGTTATGCCAGTCTACCCATGCGTTCGTCCTGGAATCGTGTGATGGGAGAGGATCAGAGTGAGGAGAACTTAGCGGCACTTATACGACAGCGTCAGCATGATCCAAAGGGTTTTGTTAAAACCTACCTTAACAACGACCAAACTTGACACACTCAATATAATTAAGGTTATTAATACATATATCATAACGTCAACATGACACATGGAATAATATGTAGGTAATAAAAACAATGTAAGAACAATAACCACCAAAACTGCTGACCATTATTGTTTATACTGCAAGTTAATGTCACATACTCAATTTCGCTTACTACACATAATTACACAATACTCTCACACTGCACTTATTATTGAGCACTTTATACCAATTGATTAATCAGTCTTGACAGAACCCCACCAGTTTTAATTCTTCTTTACTCAATCTCTCCGTTGTCTAACTAGTTAAAGTGCTAGTTACGACGCCTTACAAGAATACAGTTTATGTGCTGATATTCACGCTACGTTTAATCCGACAAATCCATCAAGGATTCGGAACGTATCCTATTTGGATAAACAGGTTTTATACCCATTTACCCTACACAATTGAGAGGGAAATATCCGTGAGTTTATATACTTTAGTCAGGTGTCATAGGCAATGACCACCAAAAGGGCTGTCGATCTGTTTCGTAGCAGACGCAGGGATTATCAGAATATGGGTGCTCTTATGTGGCAGGTAAATGATGTTTGGATAGCGCCTACATGGTCATGCATTGATTTTTATGGCAACTATAAGCTGGTGTATTATTGGGCAAAGGATTTTCTAGCATCCACCAATATCATATACAATGAATCTAGAGATCAGATAAATATAACCGTCACACGCGAGGACTACAACGAGGATACTGATATGCAGCTTAATAAAGTTTTTATCTACACACTTCTTTGGAACGATATATTTTCTAAAAAGGCTATCGATCGAATTATTGGCCTGGTAAGAGCATAAAGATATATTTAAAGTTTTAGAAGCTATAATTCAATTTTTGTAAACTTTTTCGTAGCGCGCTAGTTCGATAGATCAACTTAATATACCTCTGGAGTCCGTGTTATATGAAGATCATTCAAAGGATGAAATTATCTTGGAAATTCTTTTGAAGGATCCCAACAATCGCATTGTCGAACAAACCTACTTCTATCTGGTGCCTATTAAAACAAGTGAGAACGTTGCAGTCGGATGGACCCGACTGCGATATACTCTTTTTTTCGTCTCTTTGCGGAGTCAGAAGTGGTCGTGGCAATTATATTTTTGCTCAAATCTTTCAAGTTTTGCCATCAATTAAAGTTTGGTTGGGCCAGTTCTACAAGTTTGGGGGAAACAAACTTTGGTCGATTGCAAGGGCGGAGGTGGGCGTGGCAAAATTATTTTTATCCAATCTATTAAATAGGGCAACAGAATTCAACCTGCAAAATTTGGTGATTCTAGCTAAAGGGGTGTGGGAGATACAGACTTTGCTCATTTGTGGGGGCGGAGGTGGGCGTGGCCAAATTTTTTTTTACCAGATCGATCAAGGAAGTGATTAGTAGCCCTTGTGCAAAATTTGGTTACTCTAGCTCTAAAACTGTGGAAAATATAGTTTTTTGCGGTTTGTTGGGGAAGGGGTGGGGGTGGGGGGGAGATCTTGACACTTTGTCTGCCTATGGTATATACCAACATGTATACCAAGTTTGGTTGCTCTAGCTTCAAAACTGTGGAAAAAACCTGCGTTCATACAGACGGACAGACGGACAGACAGACGGACAGACGGACGGACGGACATTTCACAAACCCAATATACTCTTTTTTCCTTTTTTTTCAAAAAAGTTAAAAAAAGAGTATAAACATTATCGGCAGCAAAGATCCCGAACTGAAGGTAAGAGTACATATGCTTCTTTAAGGCCTGACTAATATGTGCTTTCTAACAAATAGATCGATATGATGGGTCCTGATTGCTCTGGTCAATACTGCAATAGTTTCAGTTTGCGAATTACAGTTAAATATCCTGCTCCATTTGTTTACTTGGAACTAACCAATCCAAAATATGAGTATTTAAAACACTCATTCTCCAGAAATGGTTTTACACAGACGGTGGCACGGCAAAATATATATTTGGAATTTGAAGATGGTTCGGAATGCTCAAAACAAACAGCTCAGGACATCAGTGTCACTGAATCAGTATCTTATATGAGTATTATAAATGAATGCAATAGCATATATACAGCTGCGAAAAAAATAATAGCACCACCATCACAAAATATGTTTCCAAAGCTGTCATGGTTACATTTTTAGGTTTAAGAAACTAATGAATACGTTTTTAGAAGTAGAAAACTCTTAAAAGCTAAAAATGTTAAAAAATTCATAATTTTAAATACAGTTTTTATCATATTTAAGAAATTTGATGAAAAACTAAGAAAATCAGCGAAAACAAAAATAGCACCACTTTTCAAATATGCACTTAAAATTATAAATGTGAGGAATATATAATTACTTTCTAACATAAAGATAGTTGTCTATTAAAACTAAGATAATCCTATAAATTTTATGAATAGTTGCGTTGCCTTTATTGCCAAAATGGCTGCGCAACCTCTCTTGGAATCGTTCAACCAAGTCCTGATATCCTTTTAGAAGAATATTGATCCAGGACACATGAATGGCTTCCCAAAGTGATGCAATACTGATTGGCATAAAAGCAGAAATTACCTTATTAACATCAGACCACGAATTATCGATCGAAATGAGTTCTGGTCACTCCTCAGGTCACACCAAAAGGTTCACCGAATATTTTCCGAACCTTTTTTTTGTGTTTTTGCTACTGTCCTTGGGGTTATGGTCTTGTTGGAAGAACCATACTAGCGGAATCTGATGTTCTACGTAAGATAGCATCACAGTATCCAAAAAAATTAACGTAAACGTGTTGTTTTAATATGGTTTTCATCCAATGTATTGCATCTACCCAATAGTAAGATAAACATGCCCATAGTACTACGCTTGACCCTCCATGTTTAGAGTTTTGAGCATATTTGGAGTTTTGAGAGCACCTAACGTACGAATAAGAACCTTTTCAAGCAAATATAACATTTTACTCTCATCTGTCCATAAAAAATACCTCCTTTTTCGAGGTGGCCAATTTTAATGTTTCTTTGCTAACGTCATGCGCTTAGTAATATGTTCAGTGTTTAAATTGAGAGACCTTTCTTGGGCTGTAGGCTTTTAATTTATATTCTCTGTGGCATACGCGAACTATTTGCACCATCAAAGTTATATTAGGGTAATTTTTTTGCTCAGTACCAGCCTTGAAAGGAGCCTTCCTGCTCTTTCAGATCAACATATTGCCGAAAAGCGGGGCCAGAGCTCGTTGTCATCCACCTGTTTCATCATTATACTCTTTTTTTAATTTTTTTTTTTTTAAAACGAAAAAAGAGTATATTGGGTTTGTGAAATGTCCGTCTGTCCGTATGAACGCAGGTTTTTTCCACAGTTTTGAAGCTAGAGTAACCAAACTTGGTATACATGTTGGTATATACCATAGGCAGACAAAGTGTCAAGATCTCCCCCCCACCCCCACCCCTTCCCCCACAAACCGCAAAAACCTATATCTTCCACAGTTTTATAGCTAGAGTAACCAAATTTGGCACAAGGGCTACTTATCACATCCTTCATTGATCGGACAAAAAAAAATTCGGCCACGCCCACCCCCGCCCCCACAAATAGGCAAAGTCTGTATCTCCCCCACCCCTTTAGCTAGAATCACCAAATTTTGCAGGTTGAATTCTGTTGCCCTATTTAATAGATTGGATAAAAATATTTTTGCCACGCCCACCCCTGCCCTTGCAATCAAGCAATGTTTGTTTCTCCCAAACCTGTAGAACAGGCCCAACCAAATTTTAATTGATGGCAAAACTTGAAAGATTTAAGCAGAAATTCAATTGCCACGCCCACTGACTCCGCAAAGAGGCGAAAAAAGGAGTATATCGCAGTCGGGTGCATCCTACTGCAACGTTCTTACTTGCTTAAATTAAAACTTTTAAGTAAATGAAAGCTGAAAAAATGTCAAGGGTTAAAGACAAATACTTTAAGCTCATTTTACACATAATTTGCTTAAACTAAACATCAGTCAATCATCCCAACTATCAATCAGATGTTCGTATTGGCTGTGAAATTGCTATCAATGTTATTTCAATCGCTGCTACCCAAATATTAAACATATTTATTGAACTGAGTGGTTGGCTATATTCAATTATAGGGGATATATAGCCATAAATGGAACTGCACGAGGCTGGCCTTGCGCATATTTAATTTTGTCTGTTACAAATGTTTAACCTACTACGTCGTTTTTTGATTCATGAACTCACAAACAATGTTTTTCCAATGCACTTTTTCTAGTCAGATTTGATTTAAAAGTGTTTATTACCATCGAAAAATATTAGTTAAATTTATCAGTGCTTTTTAAAGTTATGCCCAAATACAGCATAGAAGCTAAAGTAGAAGCATAGTAACTTTAAGTCAGTCGTCATATCCGATTTCGCAGTTCAGTTAAGCATCGAAACTAGTCCACATTTAAAATACCATTTTGTTGTGACTGTATTCTTTTATTATTGAACTTTTCGGGCTCGTTGCCTGTTCAAATAGAGCAGATGAATGACAGTCAAAATATGTTGCCTTTCCTTGAATATGACATAAAAACTACACCAAGAGCAAATAATACAACTGCAACATTTTTCCAGTTACTTTCGCAAATATTACAAAGAGGCTATGGCTACTACTTTAGTTATTTACAGAAAGGCATAGTTATTAGTGCTCTATAACAAATATTAGCTTGTAATTAAAGTAAGCAACTAATTAAATAAATAAGTAGATAAAAAAATGTATTTTGAAGAGCTGTGCAACTAAGTATAACCGTCTTAGGAAACCTCTAATACATTATGCTTTGTTGAATTTTATATGACTGAAGAGAATCCCACTTTCAAAAAAAGTGAGCTCAAAGTTATTTAAAGACTAAGCTTTTGATTAAAGTATAATCCAAGCAAATTTTCGACTTAAACCAATCATTCGATTTAGGCAATTGTTAATTAAACTGATTGAATTAAAGTGAAAAACTATTATTTGAGACAAATTTTAAAAATTTGATAACAATCTTATTACATTGTTTTTTTTTGGCTCCGCACGATCCAATTACAGAAATGCTCAGTTTTTCAAAGAGTTACAAATCAATTTTGTTGGCTGTGCAACTGTTCAACTTTCATTTGCCCGCATTAATGTGGGAATGATTGGGCACACTTGCTCGATAACTCTCACGCAACATCCCTAGACAATAACGATAACACATAACGATCAAGAGCGAACATCGATAGACGAGAAGAGGAAGACGACACAGTTGAATAAAGACGAGCTAGTTTCAAGACTTGCTAATAAAAAAATTCAATTGCAACGACGAGTATGTGGACAGCCGACGGACACGCTTATAACGACGCTGAGCCGACGGACGGTCGTGCCAGAACTAATATTTTAACAGTTTATAATTAATCCCAGCGAACTTTATAATCTTAAAGTTAAGCAAACCTAATTTTCATTAACGTTTCATTACATTAAAACCAGGGACCGAAAATAACTGTTATCGTAAAATCTTTTGAACCAAAAAAAAAGCATAGATAAGGAGACGTGTTAGGATACTTTTGAAAACACCAAATGACTTGTATTTACTTTCCGTCTATTATTCTTCAATAAACCTGTATTTTTCAATTTTTATTATAAAAATAATTTCTAACGGTTATTTTTTAATTTTTAGTATAAAAATATTTAAATAACAATTATCTATGATTAATACTTTTTTGCTCCATAAATAAAAGTTATTTTTTGATTTTTTTAATTAAAATCACAAATAAGAGTAATTTTTTTTTATTTTTATTTTTTGCTTACCAAAAATAATTGTTATTGTTGATTTTTATCAGGTATGAACTCAGTGCTGATGTAGTCATTCAATCTAATTTCAACCGCTAGGAAAGGAAGATAAAAAATATAAGATTCATATAATTTCACCTATGTACGTATTTATTTATTTAGATTAAAATTTTTACTGTGGTGTAACATTTTATTCTATGACAAGTTTTAATTTTTAAAAACTATTTTATTATTTATAGCCAAGAAAATAGACTTAACCATTAAACGAACTTACATAATTGATCTCAGGAGAATTCATGTCAAATGAAGAGTCAAACATTGGTGTTTCAACAAGCTGGAAAGTGCAACCAAAGAATGTACAGCAAAAATTTGATAGTCTTTAATGCAATTATATATTTCCATGCAGCTTATCTAAAATAACTACCTACAGTAATAAATCTCTAACTAGCCACTTGGAACATTGTGTATCATATAAGATGAGATCAAAGCCACATTAAGACAGCCAAGCACGCACACGAATGAACTTGTGACAATTTGTTAACATATTTGATTTAAGGGGCTTATATTCCACTTATATTTTGCAATCCTGTTGTGCACTCGACTCCTTGACATGTGGGAGATTCAATCACAGCTACTGTTGCTGCGGGTCCTTGCAATGCTGACTGCATACCAAGTGTCTAAGTCTGCTGCGGAATGATGATGTTGTCGCTCAACCAAGAAGATAGGAGCGAGCAAACATTGCATACCCCAGAAGACGTGGATCGAGAAATCTTGGCCAGTCACTGGCGCACATTCATTTTTATAGAGTTAGCCCTATCTTGTGCTGCTGGCATTTGTCATTCGGTCAGTCTTTTAAATCCTATGTATTTCGTTATTTTGGTATACCATTTAAAATGTATCTAATCTTTCACTCCAAATTTAACTCACTTAAATACATTCATTGGCATTGCAGCCACACAAAAGAAAACATGAATTAGCCATTGGTTGGTGTTGTTGGCCAAATAAAATCTACAATTAAGCATAAGCAATTGATGACAAGACTTTTCATTGACAAAAAGACTGACTTTTCTACTATCACTTATTTGATGCAAGCAATGAGAAACAATTCATGCAGAATTAAAAGATAAATTTTCAAAAACAATATACTGTATCGTTTGACTTCAAAACACATTATTGCTACACTAAATAAAGATGCAATCCATTTGAAATTATCTGAGCCTTAAAATCAAGAAACTCTGAATCGAGAATCGATGGTTCTAAGTGAAAACAAGATAACACTGTTTAATTGAGTGTGAATAATCGGTTCTAAACGTATGCTCTTTTCTTTATTACTCATTTCAGCTTAACAACAATTAAAGTTAGATTTAAGGCATTCTGAAACTTCATGCATATAAATTGTTATTTTGTCCGCATATTATGCAAGGCTGTATTTATTGTTATATTTCGTCTGCAGCTCAATTCGAGTTTTCTGCCCATAAATTTTCAAGAACGAAAATAAAAATCATTGACTGATTTTTATATTTTTGCTTTTTAAATAAAAGTCAATGACTGATTTATATATAAAAGACTTTTTCATAACAGTTATTTTTTTAATTCATTTTTTTTAATTTTTTATTAAAAATCAACAATAACAATTATTTTTGTGAGCAAAAAATAAATATCAAAAAAAATTACTCTTATTTGTGATTTTAATTAAAACAAGTAAGAATACTCTAGTCGAGTGCGCCCGACTACGAGACTGCCTGCTCCCAACAGTTCAGCGGCAGCGCAAGCAAGCAGCGTACTCAACTTGCACAGTGCATGTCAAACTGTTGATTCTGCCTGCTGAGACAGGGGAAATAAGTTCTTCCATAACTTTGGTGCTATTTATCCGATCGTAATGAAATTTACGCATCCGAAAGACATTGATTAAACATACATGTGTACCAAAAATCAAAGCTTTGTCTTTAAAATCGTGGCTGTGGGAGTCTTCTGCGATTTGCGGGGGTGCGGGGGGGTGCATCCGAAATTGGAAATAAACTTGATCTGCGTATGGTATACAGGAACCTGCATGGCAAGTTTGGTGTCTCTAGCTCTTATAGTCTCTGAGAACGACGCGTTGATACAGACGGACAGACTGACAGACGGACAGACGGACCGTGGACTAAAGTTAGAAAATGGATCTGAGTCTCAACTTAAACTAAAACTATAACCATGTGCCATTTCTTGATTCCAACCCAACCATTCCCGTTACAATTACGAGCCCATTGAATTAGCCTCACCGGCTGGTGTGGCAATCTCAGGCCGCAATAAAAGTCTGTGGCAAACTTTTCTCCCATCATAATGAAACAGAAGTTTCTTGGTGCACACTTTCTCGCAATGGTTTTGTCTGCTAAGAAGACAAATGATGCGATGGAGCGGCCAGGTGGTGTAGTAAAAATGGAGATGATTTTTATTTATTTTATAGTCATATGCTGTTTGTTACATTTAAATGTGGAAAGTTGCGAACAAGGCATATGCTAAAATGATTTAAAAGAATGCATTTGAAACATGAATAAAATGGAGCAGGGAAGGCCAATTTCCTTCATTCTGGGACAGTGCCAGTTGCTATGGCATTGAAAAGTATTTCAAAATTTCAGGAATATCTCTTTTTGGCAATTTAATTCGTTAACTTTTGGCCATTAAAACTGTTCAAATTCCCCATACTCCGTTTTTTCCTTGCGTCCAATTCAATAACAATTGTCTACCTGTTGCTTGGATTTACCACCCACAAACTTTCTAAAAAAAAATGTTGGTAATTTTATTTTTTCTAGCTATTTTGTAGAGTTACCAGGGTATCTATAAGACAACAAACCAGATAATTGAAAAGAAAACCTGATAGACAACTGCTCAATTAACAAAGACATCCAAAAATAGAATTTGTGGGAATTATAAAAACATGAAAGATAACCGTGCAAATTATTTGGGATAATAAAAAAGAGTTCAAAAGGTTAAAAAACCGATCCGCTTATCAAGCTTAGCATGGAATAGAGTATATATTATAAGGATAGGTCTTTGGGATTACAATGATAACTAAAACACATTTCCTGCATTTTCTCATATTTTTCTTGTGAATGACAAAGGTGTCAAAGTAGAATAAAAAAACAAAAGCATTGCACAGAATAACAATTCAAATGCAAATTCAACAAGCGAAGGTGAAAAACAAACAAAGGAAAAATGCCGGACAAACAAAAGGAAGTGTTTCTGATGCTGAAGGAACGGAAGGGATGTCAAGGAGAGAAAGGAAGGAAATGACGTGTACATGATAAGCAGCTGCTACTCGCGCATATGGCGAACACTCGATTACTTCCCTTTCCCGTTCTTCATTCATTGTTTTCCAGCCATGACTTATAGATGGCGTGCAAAATGGTTCGTTTCGTTGTTGCAACTTAATCTAATTTTGGTGTGGCCCACTATGGGGTAGCGACTCTTGGATGTGTGTATAATACTCATACACAACATGTCCTGTATGAGAATTTGCATATGATGCACTTTATGCATGGTAAGATTTCCATATGAAATTCAATTTTTCACTGCAGTTTAAGAGACTTGTTCGTTTTCCTTGCTGTTTTAACCAATGGTTCTGTATCCACCTACCTCTTACTTTACGGTCGATCAAATGCCATAGAGTCTCCTAGCACAAAACACACATGCCTGCTTCAATCAGTTTTGTTTGAGTGACTGCAGCTTTCTCGCATTGCAGTTGCAAGGGTCTATTGTAAACTCCGCTTTTTCAGCACTTGTCGCTTTGTTTGACTTGCTTTTCAGGCACCAGCGACAACAAAGAGTCACTAACTAACCCACTGAATAGCAATCACAGCCCACTGCCCGCAGCCTATGAGTAGCCACAACAGACCCTATTGACACTTCACTCATTTGCAGGTGATTTTAGATTTTGTCTGCAGCTTTTCATGGAAGTTGCATATAAACTTTCAACCGTTTTGATGGCTTTCAGAATAACAAACGTGTTGGACTTAAAACTTATCAGCCAAACTGATAGTTTATCTGAGAATTTGTCAATCAGACCGTTTTGATCTGAGAATTTCCTCGAATGACTTGAAAATACTTAATATAAAGGACTGAGTTTGTTATTGTAAATTTGAAAATATATATATATATTTTTTACTTGGATTGATTTATCGTAAAGTAGAAATTAAATATTAATTTGTAAGCTATAACACGAAAATTATTATCTATATTGATTAAAGAAATCGATTTGAAATTTCTTCTAAGCCACATAGTTTTACCATGTTGTTATAATATATACATGATATATACCACAGTAATCTAAATTATTTTTTTTGTGTAACTTGTATACATCTTATTCAAACACATTACTTTAGGTCCACTAAAATTAATGTTGTTATATTTTACTAGTTTGAAGAGTCAACTAATCGTAAAATCTCGATCAAGTTCACTTTACTACTTCAAACTAACCACAGCTGCCTTTTTCTCAGTCAAGTCCATTAATATTGCTCAACCAGAAATGAATAACGAATTCAATAGCAACAGAAAAAGTAATGGACAAAAATTAGATTGTCTTAAAACTTAAAATGAACATTTAAAACTACAAAAAGCCACACATTGTTGTGACTACTTGTGATTTTTAAACTACCTTTATTTTATTGCTCTATTTTTTAATTGTTGCCTGTTTTCTCATTGTAATATGTTCTTCAAGCCAACTGCAACAATAATTCATTTTCACTTATCCTTTGCACCCCTTCTTGTCTCTGCCGCGCACTGCCCAATTACAACAGCTGCTAGTTTTTTTTTAACAATTTGTTGTGTTGCACTGTTTATATTGTTTGTTTATGTTCCTTGTTGTATTTCAATCTTATTCAACGTTTGGACACTCCCGACTATTACTTTGATTTTCTCTTTACCTGCAGATTTAATCTTTATACGGTCAAATAGAGAAATGTGTATGTTGTCTTGACTTTTTGAGCTGTTTTTACTCCTTGTAAGTTATAAAGTACTGCAAATGTGTGTAACAGGCAGAAGGAGGCATTTCCGGCCATATAAACTATATATATTCTTGATCAGCATCAACAGCCGAGTCAATTTAGACCTGTTCGTCTTTCTGTCCGTCTGTTCGTATGAACACACAGATCTCGAATACAATAAGAGCTAGAGGCAGCAAACATTGGCATGCATGTTCCTATATACCGTACGCAGATCAAGCTTATTTCAAATTTTAGATACACCCCCCCGAACTCCCGCCAATCGCAAAAAACTCTCACAGCCACAATTTCTAAGATAAAGCTTTGATTTTTGGTACACATATTTCTTTTTTCAATGTTAATCAGTTGCGTTAATTTCGTTACGATCAGATAAATAGCACAAAAGTTATAGAAGAATCATATACCCCCGTCTCAGCAGGCAGAAACAACAGTTTGACAAGCAGTTTACGAGTTAAGTGCACTGCTTGCTTGTGTTGCCGCTGAACTGCTTGAAATTCAAGTTGGGAGCAGGGAGTCTCGTAGTCGGGCACACTCGACTGGAGCATTCTTACTTGTTATCCTTGTTGTGGTGTGACTTTTCTCTCTTCGTGTTTTGTGTGCAATTTCATGCTTGACCGGCTTTTGGTTTGATTTCTTGATATGTCACCATCCTTTCCTTTGAATTTGACCTTAGACTGACCTAAGTAATTATTCAATGAACTTTTATGCCGTGGGTTGGTTTTGATGCTAGCCCATTGAAACAAACTTAATTGGCCATACATTTTCTAGTTTTATTATGTGGTTGGTTCCTTTATATTTCATATTCTGGTTGAAAATAAAAAGACATTCAGAACAGTGTATCATCATCAAATACCTGAATAAACGATTGACATTAAAATTTGTTGAGACTTAAAAAAGTCCCGTCAGATATCAAATTTAATAGATGCACACTTCTACTTCCATTAACTTAGCAGTCAATCTATGGAACATCCACTTTTAGTTCACACTTTTTACACTCCAGAACAAACTGTTTGCTGCCACTTCGGTTAGTTCCCAATTTAACTCTTAGGCGAGTAAGTTCCTCATAAATCAGCTATAATAGACTTTGTCATATGAAATCGGCTAATAGGTTTAAAGTACGTAACAAGCCGCCTTCTCATATTTTTGGCTGTTGATAAATGAAAATTGGCTAAGAAAGCATCTGCAGAAATTGTTCAACTTGACTAACAAATTTGCATGGTGTGAATTACTTCCGTTTTTGTTTCATGTTCAAGCCATGTTGGGGGATGCGCTGAATCTTGAAAAAAGTTGAGACAAATCTAAAAACAAAAGCTCTGTAAATAGTCAGAAAGTGGGCTGAACGTTCTGAAGAATGCATTTCACAAGACATTTCAATTTATAGTGTTCTCTAAGACCATGTGGCGCACTATACTAATTTGATTGTTCTTATTTATCTGATAAAAGTGTTTTTAAGAAATTCTTTTATACTATATATATGTAAGCCCGACAGCAACATTGGTTATGCATTATTTTAAGCGCTGCAGGAGGCTTTGAAAGTATTGATTCCCTACTAAGTATACACATTTATACTTAGTGGCACACAATATTCTACACATGTGTCCTGATGTTTCAGTCAGACACAATCCTTTATCGAATGATGAGGCTTATGTTGCATTTTCCAGCTGAAGGCTGCCTATGTATGTGTAAGGCAATGCTTGTTCAATAAATAATATTCTGATATTTTACTTAAAATGCAGTCAAAATTCAGTAGCAGCAAAAAACTGCCATCGGTCGACAGGAAAACCGACAACAAGCAGAAGAAGCCGCAACATTTCCCCGGCCTCTCCTTAAAAGTTGGTTATCTCCGCAGTCGTCGTCCGGCGAATGAGTTTTTAATGCAGTTTTTCTTTGGGCAGGAGGCAAAGTTGGTTATCAATTTAATGAATTTGTCGCTCAGCTGCTGTTTCTGACAATTGTCTGCAAAATTGGTGACAGAAGTGGTATGTATCTACTCAAATACGTGATATTTTTAAGCCAATTGAAAGCTTGTCATCCAGGCACATTAAAAGGCTGCGGAATCTGACGAAATAAATTAAGCACAGTCCTTATAATTTGTAAAAAATCTTATCCTTTTATTAAATTTTTCATCAGCTAATTGATGCTGATAAGGTTTAGCGGTTGGTTTCTTTTTACTCCCTGTTCCCATTAAAAATGGGAGTTATAAAGTTCTGCAAATGCGTGTAACAGGCAGAAGGAGACATTTCCGAGTATATAAACTATATATTTCAACAGCCGAGACGAACTGTCCGCCTGGCCGTCTGTCCGTACGAACACACAGATCTCAGAGACTCTAAGAGCTAGAGACAGCAAACTTGGCATGCATGTTCCTATATACCGTACGCAGATCAAGTTTATTTCAAATTTCGGATGCACCACCCCGCACCCCCGCAAATCGAAAAACACTCCCACAGCCACAATTTTAAAGATAAAGCTTGAATTTTTAGTACATCAATGTTGATCAGTTGTGAAAATTTCAACACGATCGAATAAATAACACCAAAGTTACGGAAGAATCTTTAACCCCCGTCTCAGCTGGCAGAAACAACAGTTTGACAGGCACTTTACGAGTTAAGTGCACTGTTTGCTTGTGTTGCCGCTGAACTCCTTGAAATGCAAGTTGGGAGCAGCGAGTCTCGTAGTCGGGCACACTCGACTAGAGCATTCTTACTTGTTTTTTGCTGCTAAAAGTATTTTTCTGGTTAAGTATAAAATTGTATCACATTCTTAATGAGCGGAAGCTTTGATGTGCGACGCTTAACATTCTGGAATTTTTTAAGGTTACATTACGGAACAAATTTCAACGAGCATTTCTATATACCACTTATATTTTTAAGGATAATTTCTTCGAATTCTTTTAGTCCACATTTATATGATGATTTAGCGTCATGACGTTATCTCATGAGGTTCGTGTTTGTAATGATAAGTAGAAAAGGCGCATATAACATCACGATGATGTTTTTCTACATTTTGCTTTGTGTCTTTGGATTACTTTTCAAAACATCAGAAAATCAATATTGCTGTGTGATGCAAAAATCTCCGTCTAAATGGTATATAAGTGATATTACAATTTAATTAGTAAATTGCTGCTTGAATGGTTTGAATCCTATTGGCTTAGGGTTGCAATGCATTGCTGTGCTGCTTTTTTTCATTTTGATGATTTCATATAAAAGAATAACGAACTTTTCAAGATTTGCAGCCTTTAAATGACCAATATTGAATTTTCCAACCCGAATAGAATGCATCACCAATCTGTTTGATATAGGACAGCAACTGCATACTTCCAATTTTATCTATTGCTACTTTCTTGATCCTTTGTGCCAAACACCTATGATTTTAATCTGTTTCCACTTTCAGCTCATCTGGTCTTTTAATCAGACTCTGCTTGGCTCCAAGCATCGCAGTTTGTTGTGTTTGTGGGTAGACTTTTGGCTGCAAATTGCAATCATCTTTCTCTTTCATTCTCATTCCCTGGACATTTTGGAACTTCTGTTTGGCTGGTAAATTAAGTCGAATAGTCCGCTCTTTGTTTGCTCTCCTGCGCACACAGTCATCTGAAATTCCAGACTCTTATTACAGCTCCTGACTCGGTTGCTTGTCCTGTTTCAAATGCTAGGACTGAAGTTAAGGACAGGCAGCAGAAGAAACAGTTTGAAAGGTGTCAGGGGGTTGAATAGCGGCGCTGATTAACTGATTAATTTGATTAACTGTCAAAAATGGTTGTCATGGTTATATATGAACACATGTGGGTTTGCTTTGTCTGTTTACCCAAATCCCACTAGTTTGAAACAGCTGATCCATAGACAACGACAACGATAACGATAACCAGCTTTCAACTTAATTATTTTTGTGCGTTAAAGTTGCGTAAAATTAAATTTTTTTGCACCTATATGCAGTTTAACCGATTGTGTTTTCAATAACATTGAAGTTTTTAGCTACTAATAAAGATTTTGCCTTAATTATTTACTAATTGCAAATTATTATTGAATTGTGGACTTTGCTCCTTGGCTTTGTTTGTTTGTGATCAACAGAGTCTCAGTTCTTCTATCTCTGTTTCGCGTGTGCGTGTTGTTGTTGCTTGTTCTAAAGCAATACTCTTTGCGTCGCCCGTTTTTACATTTCGGCTGTAGCTGTGTTGTTGTTTTTTTTTTTTGGCTCATCTTCTTTGTGGTTTCGTTTGTTTACATTTTACAATATAGGCTGCAGCTGTGTTGTTGATTTCTCATTGTGCAAGTTGTTCTTGTTGTTTCTAGTTTGCAAAAAACCTTGCTCATTTAAGCGTTCTGATGATGCTGCACCACCGCATTATGTTTTTTGTTGGTTGGCTCTGCCATAAGGGTGGCTTCTGGTCGTAAAGAAGCATCTGTGAGTATCTCAACTCCTTCTGTTTCGACTGTACCAGTCTCAACTCTTTCTGTTGTTGCCCCGCGCAAGCAAGTGTTTGTGTCTAGGCTATCGCCAGACACCACTTGTGAATCTATAGATTCGTTTATAGCTAGTAAATTTTCAGCTAGCGTTTCAATTTCTAAATTTAATTTTTCTAGTCCCCGTGATTAGATTCATTTGCAATCATTTGTGATCAAAAATTTTGGCCACCTCATATGATTGTTCATGAACTTAAGCCTAGAAACCGTGTTCAGCGTTTGCCAATATCTATCCCACCTGTTTCCCATTCCTTACAAGCTTCCTCATCTTCTAATGCATCGTCAAAAAACTGATATTTTCCCTTCTACTAACCTATCAGAATGTAAGAGGGCTTAACACTAAAGTTTCTAAATTGTTTGTGGACAGTCTCGCTTTTGAAATCAATATTCTTGTTTTCACGGAGACTTGGTTAAAACCCGATATTCCTGATTCCTCAATTTTCGCTAATAGGTTTTCCTGGGTTTAGATGTGATCGTTTATCGCGACTAGGTGGTGGTGTCCTTATCGCTGTAGATTCTGATATCTCATCGGAACAAATTTCAATTCCTTGCCTTCTAGACATTGAGTTTCTGTGTGTCAAAATCCTGATGAAAAACTTTTCAATTTTTATTACTTGTTCGTATATTCCTCCTCAATCTGATTTATCTATCTACCAGTCTCATCTTTCTTCTATTCAATCAGTTTCCACTATGCTTTCTGATAGGGATTTCTTTATTGTTTGTGGTGATTTTAATTTGCCTGATTTTGTTTGGTCCACTAGCCCAAGTGTTTTGGTGCCATCTAGTTCGCACGAATTTATTGATAGCCTGCACGAGTTGTCTTTTTCTCAATTAAATCATGTGCGAAACTGTAACGACCGCATTCTTGATTTAATTTTCTTATCTGATCCATCCTTTAGTTTAATTTCTCGTACTGATCCCCTTGTATTTCCCGAATATCCTTATCACCCTACCTTAGATCTTTCCATAGAACTCTCTAACTTTGAGCCTATTGCTGCTCATCCAACAGCAAAATTACGATGTTTTCGTAAAGCAGACTTTGTAAAACTTAATTATTTAATATTTCGAACTGACTGGTCCCAATTGTACTCTTGTGCAAATATGGATATTGCCATTTTAATCTTTTATAGTACACTGAATTCGCTTTTGGATGCTTGCGTTCCTCTTGCGTATCCTGTGAGGCTTAACAGGCCTCCCTGGTTTTCTCGAGAATTAACGAGGCTTAAAAATGTGAAATCAAGATATTACAAAAAGTTTAAGGGATCCGGTAATCCTTCTGATTTTTCTCATTATATGGTCGCTAGATCAAATTTTATGATGCATAATTCGCTATGCTATAAAGATTATCTGCTACGCTGTAAGCAGCAGTTCGCTTAGGATCCTAGACAGTTCTATAACTTTGTGAATGCGAAACGCAAATCTTCTTTGTTGCTATTCTCTGTATTTTATGAAAATACTAAATCAAACTCAGCTCAGCATGCAACCGATTTGTTTACAAAGTTTTTTCAATCCACTTACACTTTTACTAACTACCCATCTAACACACCTTATTCTTATCCTTTACAATGGTCTAATTGTATTTTTGGTCCTGCGATCACGGAAAGTTCACTACTTAGTGAAATTCATTCAATTAAACCTGGGTATTCACCTGGTCCTGATGGAGTACCAGGATGTGTACTAAGATATTGTGCTGGATCTCTTTGTAAGCCTTTACTTAAATTATTTTCACTATCTGTTGACTCCTACTCTTTTCCCGTTTTTTGGAAGGAATCCTTTATCATTCCCCTTCATAAGCATGTTTCAAAGTCAGATGTTAAAAATTATAGAAGTATTTGCAAATTGTCTGCAATTCCTAAGTTGTTAGAGAAAATTATAACACCTCAGTCGCAGCATTCATGTAGCTCTATCATTTGTCCTTCCCAGCATGGTTTTGTTAAGCGTCGTTCTACCACTACTAACCTACTTGAATTCACTTCTTTTGTTATTAAAGGATTTCAGAGGAAAATGCAAACTGATGCAATTTACACTGACTTCAGTAAGGCTTTTGATTCTATTAACCACTATCTCTTGCTTCATAAACTCCACCTTATCGGATTTCCTCCCAACCTTCTTTCTTGGATTTCTAACTATTTAAATAATAGGACCCAAAAAGTTGATTTCAAAACTTCTCTATCTACTCCTGTCCTGGTCACTTCTGGCGTTCCCCAAGGTAGTCATCTAGGTCCTTTGCTTTTTAATCTTTTTATTAATGACCTTCCCTCCATCATATCACACTCTCATATACTGATGTATGCTGATGATGTGAAGCTATACTTAACGTATAATGACTTGTCCTCTTGTTTTTTACTACAGATCTTGATTCTTTTTTCTCTTGGTGTGAAGTTAATTTGCTTCAGCTGAACAGCTCTAAGTGTAAGATAATGTCGTTTTATCGAAGCTTACCGCTTGAAAGGTCAACTGAAGTGAAGGATTTAGGTTTACTTCTTGACCATTAGTTAAAATTCGATTCTCATATTAAAGTGACAGTTAATAAGGCTATTCAAGTTCTTGGGTTTATCAAACGGAGGGCCAAAGAATTTGATGATCCTTATACAACTAAAACACTCTATACCGCCTCTGTTCTTCCAATTCTAGAATATGGGTCTTGTGTTTGGGCTCCTCAATAGCCAATTCACCAGATCAGAGTATAATCTGTTCAAAAGAAGTTTTTGCTATTCGCTTTGCGGGGTTTCAACTGGGTTTCAGGCATTGACCTACCTCCTTACGCTAGCAGACTCCTATTGATTAACCTCCCCTCTTTAACTAATCGCCGTATTATGCTTGGTGTAATGTCTGTAGTTAGATTACTAAATGGTGAAATCGACTCCTCTATGTTGATGAGCCAAATAAATTTTTCAGTTCCTTCTCGACCTACCCGTAACTTTGTTCCACTTAATCTTTCTCGTTGTACTAGTAAATATGCCTTGCATGAACCTTTTCGAGTACTTTGTGTTGATTATAACAGACTTTTTCGTGTTTTCAATTCTGAATCCTGTCTTCTTATTATTAAAAACTCTATTTTAACTTTTTTACCTCGTAGTTAACAACTTTTGCCAACTAATTTTTAATAACTTTTTTCTTTTATTATTTTTGGTCTGATTGGGTTTTGCTGGGGTTTCCCAATCAATTTTTTGACCTATTTTTACTATAAGTATCCCAGTTAACTTTTTTGAAAAAATAGGAAAAAAGAGTATATTGGGTTTGTGAAATGTCCGTCCGTCCGTCTGTCCGTCTGTCTGTCCGTCATACCGTTCATACGCAGGTTTTTTCCACAGTTTTGAAGCTAGAGCAACCAAACTTGGTATGCATGTTGGTATATACCATAGGCAGACAAAGTGTCAAGATTGGATAAAAATATTTTTGCCACGCCCACCCCCGCCCTTGCAATCGACCAAAGTTTTTTTCTCCCAAACTTGTAGAACGGGCCCAACCAAACTTAAATTGATGGCAAAACTTGAAAGATTTGAGCAAAAACATAATTGCCATTCTGACTCCGCAAAGAGGAGAAAAAAAGAGTATATCGCAGTCGGGTTCATCCGACTGCAACGTTCTTACTTGTTTTAATTTAAACTATAATTTTTTTTAATTTTAATTTAAAGAACAAATTTATTTTTAATTTCTTATATTTAAAATTATTAATTTTGTCGACTGTTTTTAGTTGACAATAAATAAATAAATAACAAACGACGATAAAAAGGATGGCGAATTCGCAAAGACGACGATCAACGACAGCGATAATTAACTAAACTAAACATTAAACATAACCTAATTGTTCTTATATACAAATAACCCTCATTATAATAATATCACACACATGTATGTAAAAATATCAATCTTCATGATTATATTATTATTATTATTATTAGATTATCATTAGTGTTGTCACGATTTCCTAGGTCTGATCACAGTTCACCTATTTCTCCGCATGCAACAACAGAAGAAAACAAAAATTTATAAGAGTAATCTTCGGCATGCCGATACTCTGCAGAAAATGGATCCGTGAAATAAGGTCAGGATATTTTAACCCGTAAACGTTAAACAAAGTTAATTGTACCCATCGCATGTGTAATGTCGCTGCACTTAGGGCTTGCCTTTCTTAAGTGTACTTCAATTATAAATTTTTTTTTTTAAACAGGTAAGAATGCTCTAGTCGAGTGTGCCCGACTACGAGACTCCCTGCTCCCAACTTGCATTTCAAGCAGTTCAGCGGCAACACAAGCAAGCAGCGCACTTAAAGTGTCCAGTTCCTGTCAAACTATTGTTTCTGCCTGCTGAGACGGGGGTAATAGATTCTTTCATAACTTTGGTGTTATTTATCCGATCGTGAAAATTTACACAACTGATAAATATTGATACAACATATATGTGTACCAAAAAACTGTGGGGGTTTTGATCGATTTGAAATGTACGTCTGTCCGTATGAACGCAGGTTTTTTCCACAATTTTAAAGATAGTGCAACCAACATTGGTTTACATGTTGGTATATAATATCTATATATAAAAGAGTTTGTCCTCACTGGCGATTGGTGATTGGCGATTGGTGATTGGCGATTGGCAATTGGCAATCAACGCAGGGCCCAAACCATAAGAGCTAGATGGCTGAAATTTTCACAGTAGCTTAGGCATGTACCGAAAGTAAGCACTAAGAGCGGATTTTGGAAAATTCGGTGGGGAAATGTGGAAAATTCGCGGAAAACCGTTGTATGCAACTTTTTTGTTTATCATCCAATCAGCTTCAAACTTAGTTTCAATGATCTATATAAAAAATAATTTATGACTGCATACCAATTTTCCGGAAAATTCACCCCCCTGGGTGGAAAATGGGTAGTCAAGGGTATGGGCGAAAGTTGAGTTTTTATGCGATTTGCTTCAAACTCATTTTCAAAGATCTATATGAAAATTCATTAAAAACTTCATACCAATTTTCCAAAAAATTCACCCCCCCCTGGGTGGAAAGTGGGTGGTAAATAAGGCGAAAGTTGAGTTTTCATGCGATTTGCTTCAAACTCCTTTTCAAACATCTATATAAAAATTCATCTAAAACTACATATCAATTTTCCGGAAAATTCACCCCCCTGGGTGGAAAGTGGGTGGTAAATAAGGCGAAAGTTGACTTTTCAAGCGATTTGCTTCAAACTCATTTTCAAAGATCTATATGAAAATTCATTTAAAACTGCATACCAATTTTCCGGAAAAATTCAACCCCCTGGGTGGAAAGTGGGTGGTAAAAAGGCCAAAGTTGAGTTCTTATGCGATTTGCTTCAAACTCATTCTCAAAGATCAATATGAAAATCCATTAAAAACTGCATACCAATTTTCCGGAAAATTCACATTCCCGGGTGGAAAGTGGGTGGTTAAAAGGCCAAAGTTGAGTTCTTATGCGATTTGCTTCAAATTCATTTTCAAAGATCAATATGAAAGTTAATTAAAAACTGCATACCAATTTTCCGGAAAATTCGCATTCCCGGGTGGAAAGTGGGTGGTAAAAAGGCCAAAGTTGAGTTTTTATGCGATTTGCTTCAAACTCATTTTCAAAGATCATTATGAAAACTCATTTAAGACTGCATACCAATTTTCCGGAAAATTCGCATTCCCGGGTGGAAAGTGGGTGGTAAAAAGGCCAAAGTTGAGTTTTTATGCGATTTGCTTCAAACTCATTTTCAAAGATCAATATGAAAACTCATTTAAGACTGCATACCAATTTTCCGGAAAATTCATCCCCCTGGGTGGAAAGTGGGTGGTAAAAAGGCCAAAGTTGAGTTTTTGTGCGATTTGCTTCAATCTCATTTTCAAAGATCAATATGAAAATTCATTTAAGACTGCATACCAATTTTCCGGAAAATTCACATTCCCGGGTGGTAAATAGGGCGAAAGTTGAGTTCATTTGCGATTTATTCCTAACTCATTTGCAAAGATCAATATGAAAATTCATTAAAAACTGCATACCATTTACATTCCCGGGTGGAAAGTAGGTAAAAATTAAGTTAAAACTGCAACTGGAAAATGTACCCTGTTGGGTAGGAAACTGTTGGTTAAGGTTGAAGGAAGTTACATTTTTGTGCGAATATGATTTTATACGGGGCGTAGCACTGCACCCCAGGAAATGCTACTATACTATATACCATAGGCAGACAAAGTGTCAAGATCTCCCCCCACTCCCACCCCTTCCCCAACAAACCGCAAAAACCTATATCTTCCACAATTTTATAGCTAGAGTAACCAAATTTAGCAAAAGGGCTACTTATCACATGATTGATTGATCTGACAAAAAAAAATTTGTCCAGGCCCATCCCCGCCCCCACAAATAAGCAAAGTTTGTATCTCCCACACTCCCTTAGCTAGAGTCCTTAAATTTTGTAGGTTGAATTCTGTTGACCTATTAAATAGATTGGATGAAATTAATTTTGACACCCACCCCCACCCTTGCAATCGAGCAATGTTTGTTTCTTCCAAACCTGTAGAACGGGCCCAACCAAACTGAAATTGATGGTAAAACTTGAAAGATTTGTGCAAAAATACAATTGCCACGCCCACGTCTGACTCCGCAAAGAGGCTAAAAAAGAGTGTATCACAGTCGGGTGCATCCGACTGCAACTTTCTCACTTGTTTTGTTTTGGCTTGCTATGGAACACATGTTGAAGCTTGTTTTTGGCATTGCGGCTAATGGAAAAATTTTGAATCGCTTTACTTTCTTGGGGAAAACTTTCTATTAAGTATTTTTTTGTTCTTCCACTATTTGATATTTTTCATGTATGGTTGAACTTTATAGTGTACTTTATTTTTACCAAATTCGATTTAATTAAATTTGAATAGCTTCAGTTTTAACTGTTTTCCATTTGCTTTTAAATTGTTAAGTATTATGCAAATGAAATGATATTTAAGTCTGTGTACAGCGATACGTTTTCTAAAGTGCAATTTCAGAATTCTTGAAGGAATTGGATATTCTGAGTTCATATTGTTCATTTCATCATTAACCAAACCATAAGACTCCACGCAAATTATTCAATAGCTCCCATATTTGCTCATTGTATTCATGCACCCCCTTCCTTATTCCTTTTCATTATTCATTCATTGGAATTTGACACAGTTCCCTGTTGTACTCTCCACATTTAACACGCAATATTTAACACGCCGCATTGCATCCGCGACTTATATATCCAACTTTCTCTTAGTTTGTGTGCAATTTTAATCACCTCGCCATCCTCATCATCGTAATGATTGTTGCAATTGCTAAATTTTGCAAACAGCACCGCAAACGCAATTTCTGATTAAAATATTTGCAAAAAGGCACAAACCTTCTCTCTATAGTTGGGTAAATACTTTCATTCTTGCTGTATATAATGCTAGTTGCCGTTTTCGCACTTCGTGCTACTTCGTCCCTAGTGATACAAATATAGCATAAAACAATTTCGAATCTTCTTACGGTGCTAAGGTGTTGTTGGTGGGCGTAGTGTTGAAGTAAATTTCAGTTTTTGTAGCCCATAACGTATATATATTCTTGAGCAAAATCAACAAAGCGTTGTTGCTCTAACGGTTAATAAACGAGAGCACCGGAAAAGTTGACTTGAAAGTAAAAATGAATAAATAAAAATTAAATAAGATAGATATAGAAATAAGAAAATATAGACCCTAAAAAGGCTTCAGTCGGGCACTACACCAAATATTTGCTTTAACTGTTTGAGAATTATAAGCGAAAAAAATAAAAAAAATTGACTTTTTATACCCTTGCAAAGGATTTTATAATTGTGTTAACGCATTGAAGAAGGCGTTTCCGACCCTATAAAGAATATATGCATATATAATCTTAGAACAGCATCAATAGCCGAGTCGATCTAATCAATTGTTTTATGGGTTTCTGTGTATTTGTGTGTGTAATTGAATTCAAAGATATTATTGGAATTTTCAGCGTAGAGTGCAGGGTATCTCATAGTCGCACTTAAAACACAAAGAACAGACGCATCCATTAAACGACGAGGACGAAGGAGACTTCTGTCTAACCCATTTCCTTGCATTTTTTCACTGTCCTTAGATTAACTTTGTTGTCGCCTCTGACATTGAGAACCTTTTTCAACTGTTCAAAATGATAAAAAAAAGGGGTTGCACAATTACTACGCCGATAATTTCGAGTTTTATTTGTGCTCAATCAAAGGACTCGAACACAGGACAGTTTTTGCTTACAGAATAGTCAGAACAAATTCAAGACGAAAAATTCTTTTCTGCAGGCTTTAGTTGCAAGAGCTAAAATCATAATTAAGCAAATTCTTCTACTACTTCTACTCCACAGATGGTTCTTTTAAAAGTTACCTTATGAGCACCCACAATTCTAAGCCGAATATAACTAATATGTCTGGCATTAGCTCCAATATCTTCTTCACTCTCTACTTATTCCTGGGGCCATTTACAAGCAGATTAGGAAATTAATGACCAGCCATATATAGGGCGGCATTGTTATGGCATTTTTGGATGCGATTCGTGTGGATGACTTTTTGTTTTTCGATGCTTTGTCATTTTTAATGAATGCCACGGGGCAGCTCATCAAAAGCACATTACACAAAAAAAAGTTTATTTAAATTAACTGGAAAACATTAAACAAACCATTTAACTGAGATGCTTTCTGTATGGCCGCAAATGCAGCAAACAAGCATACGTCCCACGGACCATAAATTGTAAAGCTTGAGTAACGAATATAAAAATAAACAAGTAAGAATGCTCTAGTCGAGTGTGCCCGACTGCGAGACTATCTGCTCCCACTTGGCATTTCAAGCAGTTCTGCGGCAACTCAAGCAAGCAGCGCACTTTACTTGTAAAGTGCATGTCAAACTGTTGTTTCTGCCAGCTGAGACGAGCGTAACAGATTCTTCCATAACTTTGGTGCTATTTATCCGATCGTGTTGAAATTTCACAGCTGATACAACATTGATACAACAAATATGTGTACCAAAAATCAAAGCTTTATCTTTAAAATTGTGGCTGTTGGAGTCTTTTGCGATTTGCGGGGAGGTGCATCCGAAATTTGAAATAAACTTGATCTGCGTATGGTATATAGGAACCTGCATGCCAAGTTTGGTGTCTCTAGCTCTTATAGTCTCTGAGATCGACGCGTTCATACAGACAGACAGACGGACAGACAGACGGACATGGCTAGTTCGTCTCGGCTGTTGATCCTGATCAAGAATATATATAGTTTATATGGTCGGAAATGCCTCCTTCTGTCTGTTACACACATTTGCAGTACTTTATAACTCCCTTTTTCCCATTTTTAATGGGAACAGGGAGTAAAAAATTTAATAAATGTGGGATTCATAGACCCAGAGGAGACAAAACTACACGCAGTGGTCGGCAGTTTTAGAGTTCTCTACATCACATGTTGCTTTGGAGCAATGCAGTTTTGCGTCAAGTAGGAAGGGTCATACTGCAAGCATTGTGAAATACTAAAACAGTTGGTAGAGGAATTTCGTCTCGATCGTATCGTTGTGTTCACATTAACCTAAAAGTTGTTAATCGTTTAAATAAAGAGCGTAATCCATTCTAATAATATAATAATACTTTACTTTATGCTAATCGTGTAAAATAACTATATATTTGTCATTTATCAAATAAAATAATAAAAGAGTTTAATAAAGAAATCGTTAACCTCACATAAATGATAAGATTTAGTTTGTTTTGGCTACAGATATTCGATCATTATATCTACCATTCATATTTTATTATTGACTGCAAAGTTGAAGTCTATGGAAGTTAGGCGAATTGCTGCTGAGCAAATTGGAAATATGTATTTTTAAAATATGTATTTTGAAGTGATTTGGGCGCCATCTTTAACATCGTTTATTCATATTTTGCTTTACATTTTGCAAATGTTTATCCATAGTTTGTTTTCAGAGCTTCATTTAAAAACGCAATAGGAAACACTCGAAAAACTGGATATACGGATAAACGGTTAAACGTTTCTTTAAATTGTATCCAAGTTAATAGTTCAGTAAACCATTCAGGTCAGTTTGTTCTTAATCTACAATTATTTCAGTTATTACTGTTTCGGTGCCTGGGGACTCGTTGTCTGTTCAAATATCCAAAGAATTGCGGGCAGATAGCTGACTGTCAAAGAATATGCAAACATGCAAACACATTTTCAACAGGGAAATTCGAGTGTCTTCTGGTTATATTGTTAACTGCTGCTCCACTTTGGCCAACTTACTCAGTTATTTACACGAAGGCATGAAAATAATTTCATTTTAAGGCTACGCTATATTTTAAATTTAAGTTCCCAGGAAAATGTTAAAACATTTATCATTATTGATTACCATAAGCTTAAAAACGGATATGTTTTTGTAACGAACCCAAATTTACAATAAGAAAAATAGTTAATTTTCTGAAAGCAATAACAACAACAATAACAATAGGAATACTGAATAAAACAAAATTGCTTTTAATTTTACATGGTTCAATCGACCTGTGGAGCCAAATATAACAAAGTTCTTATTTGCTTTGCTGCTTAAACAGAAATTATTCGCTGTCTGTTGACCAAAAAAAAATTAATTAAAACTATTTGTATGCCTATAGAATAAATTCATTTGAAATCATATAAAATGCAAAAGTCACCAAAAATCGAACTGTGTGTTATTTAATTTTTCAGGCGTTCCCACTTACAGCGTTCTTGAATTAAATTTATATTAATCGTTAAGTAAAATTTGTATAATTTAATAGTATATTGAAATTTGTTTATACTTTCAATACTATTAATCTTTTTCACTATGTTTTGCATTGTTTGTTCACTGAGTTGGCTCACACCAAGATAATCCCAAGTAGCTTTGATGATATGTACTTATATCGTGCTGAATTCGCTGCACACGCTTTCGCCTCCTGCAATTGTCTATCTCCTTTTCTTTTTACATAGTGACATCGTTGATGTGGCAACACACTTCCGATTAAAGTGTCAAGTTGGGCAAAGAGCAAACACCTCTTGCTGTCATCATCATTAAATGCAATTTGACTTAATACCTGCCCAACAAAGAAGCTGATTTTTTGGAACAATCGTTCCCTCCAAAAAAAATTAAATGAACAAATAGGCTAACCTCAATCACAGCTGATCTTGCTGCGGGCTCTTAGAATACTGCTCTCAACCCAAGTGTTTTAACACAGGACGAGCCATGTTGCGGCTGACGCACATTGCTCAGTGTCAGCCTTGGAATTTAGCATTGGGATGTGGTAATTTTCAGTCGGTGAGTCAGTGGCATTCTATGTGGGAGAGTCCTAACAATCTAGGCAATGCCTTTGTACATGCCATGGCTTAAATATAAAATTAAAATGTCTAACTTTTCCTTGAACTTGCATAGCTTCAGTTGCATTAAAGCCGCACAAGAACACACATCAAATTAACAAAAGTTTCTGTTTTTGGCAAAGTTCAACAAACAAGCAAACATATATAAAAACAACCCACCCAGCACTTGATAACCAACATTTAAACAACAAGTGACATTTTGATTTTCATTTTGTTGTTGCAACAACGCAAATTATCATATAATTGAAAAGTGATTGAAAAGACAATTTGCAGTAAAAATTGAGGAATGCATTTTCAAACTAATACATATTCTTGTTGAATTGCAATATGGCTTGGCTACCTTGTTGATGTTTTCGATTGACTTTTTGCAATATTAAAGCTTGAATAACTTAAATCAATTTAAAAGTAATGAATACCAAAGATCACAATTTTTCTGATTTTCACCCGCATCCTCATGAAATTCAATAAAACCATTAAAATCACGGTTGCAGAACAAAATACCGTTTAAAGGAAGAAACACTGAATACAAGTTCTTATCAGCATAACAGCCGGCCATTAGGTAATTTGTATCAAGTGACAAATTGTTCTGTACTTTAAATAATATATTAATTTGTCAGCCCCTTTTTCATTAACACAATAAAACACGGCTCACAAATATATTATTTCCATTGCCCCACCAAGCAGCATTAAGCCAAAATCAACAAAACATTTTTAACATTTGACAGACACCTTAAAGTAACTGAAAATGGTACATACGCAATAGAGACATTGAAAATGAGCTCCAGATACCGAAAATCGAAGATATCATCAACCATCAAGTTGGCGCAAAGGCTCCTCAGAGCGAGACGTATTAACGGAGAAAGGACGAGATGAAGACTCCGGAGGGTTCACCCAACTGACTGGGAGATCTTGACACTTTGTCTGCCTATGGTATATACTAACAGACGGACAGACGGACGGACGGACATTTCACAAGCACAGTAAAAAAAAAGAGTAAAAAAAAAATTGATTAAGTCAACAATTTACTTTACAAATTCATGTGATTTGATTTAATTGGTCAGTTAAGATTGCACAGTTTAATGTAACGTTTAATATTTTCCTATTTTGCAATCTTATACCAAACTTATCCACTTAAGACTCCATTTCACGCGGAGTCTTGGAATTAAAAAACTCATTAAAGATTGATAAGAATGTTAAGATACTTCAAGCTTCAAGCTTGAGGCTGACAGTTAAAATTCGTGGGCTACTCAGCTGATTCTGAGTCCAAGTTCGATGCCAACTCACATGGAATTACTTAAATTTGCACGTTTAATTTATCTCGTTTCCCTTATTTACATCCTGCCAATGTCAACTCTTCTTGGGTGTGGGTTTTTTCAAGATTTTCACTTGCCAAGCACTTAGGTCAAGGAGGCTTCTGATGTTCGGGAAGGCAAATTCCAACTTTTGTTCATTCTGGTCAGAAAATTTGGACTAGGCTATTTTTGCTTTTTAAAAATATGTAATATATTTAAAATGGTTCGATGGTAATGTTGACTGGAGCTGAAAAGCGGGCTTGAGCCTCAATTACAGTCACAACTACAACTACGACAATTATAATGCGCCAGCTGAGGGCCCCATTTGGAAATGTGCCAACTACCATCCCATTTCTTGATTCCGTTTCAACTATTTCCGTTCCAATTACGAGCCCATTGCGGTGGTCCTTACCGGCTGATGTTGCAATAAAAGTCAGGGGCAGACTGTCATCTCATTCTAGTGAAACATCAGTTTCTTTGAGCACAATTTCTTACAATGATTTTGGGTTGTGGCGAGGGGTGCTAAAAGGACAATTGTTGTCGGAGCGAAGAGGGTAAGGTGAATGTATTTTTAACGCTTCATTTGTTTGCCATAGATATGCAATACAATTTTACAGCCTGCTGCTGCTTTGATTATAGCTTTTTTCAGTTTTGTTGTGCACTTATTGTAAATTCAACAGATTGAAATAAATGTATTTTGTGCCTTCCTTCTTTAAATCGGAATGAAGCAATGTTAGATATGTATATTATATTGGCTTCAAAATTTGTTGAGATTTGCTTAGGCGTTTGAGTTGTTTGAACCATTTGCCTGCTAATTCGTTTGACGTTTTTTTTGGTCCTTGCACATTTCCTCTACCAGCAGCCCAACATATCTGATTTTGTTTGTATGCTACACATTCTGTGGATTCATTTTTGATACTTGTTTTTGTTTGTTTGCTTTGTGCATAGTTTCTGACTTCGTTGTTGCTTATATTCTTCTAATTCATTCTAAGACATTGTCCTCTCTCGTTCAATTTCAATTTGATATGTGTTGCTTGGTTCAAACATTTATTTGGTACAGTAACATGACCGCATTTCTCCATTTTATCTATCTCAATACACTTGCGCATGTGTTTTCACACTCAACAAATTGCATAAAAAAAATTGCATAAATATAAAAAACAAAAGTTAAAAATAAGTGTCTTTGAACTTCTTGCAATATTTAGATAAATATAATTATAATTTTCTCTCAGCTCTCAGATTCGGACGTATACTTGCATGTGAATAACTTTACATTTGACCTTTCTGACCTTTTAAGCAACAGTCAGAATGTAACAAAAAGCCACCTCTGGCAATGTTGTTGCTGTTTGTTAGTTCGATAGTCCCCCGGGAATGTTAAAGAAAACACACACCAGGAAATAGAAAAGCAGCTCAATTTATCAAAGAAATATAGTGGTGAAGTTCGTTAGGAACTAAAACACATGCAAACACCCAAAAAAATAGATAAATCGAAATTAAAATGTTATAAAAAGTGTTCAGAGAAATAAGAGAAGCAAGTTGGTTAGAATAATAGTTGGTTAAAATAATAAAACTTAAGATGACTTTTTGGGTTGATGATAATGCTCTTTAAAATAATCAACGCTTAAGATAAGACTTAAAAATTAAACAACTTTTAAAAATTTCTTGATATTTTCTTGAAAGATACAATGGTGTCAAAACACTAAAAAAAACAAGTAAGAATACTCGAATGCCCGACTACGAGATTCGCTGCTCCCAACTTGCATTTCAAGCAGTTCAGCGACAACACAAGCAAGCAGCGCACTTAACGTGTCCAGTTCCTGTCAAACTGTTGTTTCTGCCTGCTGAGACGGTAGTAATAGATTCTTCCATAACTTTAGTGTTATTTATACGATCGTGATGAAATTTACACAGCTGATCAACATTCATACAACATATATGTGTACCAAAAATCAAAGCTTTATCTTTAACAGACAGACGGACATGGCTAGTTCGTCTCGGCTGTTGATCTTGATCAAGAATATATATAGTTTTTATTATTATTATTATATACAATTAAGTTAAAGTTATAAACTTACGGCCTAACTTAGATTTATAGCATGGCTCTGGAATGGCCTTCAGCTAATTAATTGCAGTTGTTGCTACAAACTATGCTATATTTACAAATGTGATAAATGATTAACAATTATTAATTATAGGTGGTGTAGCAGATTTGAAGCTTTTAAATATTTTTCCAGAACTTCTAAATTTTTAAGTGTCGGATTGGCTAACATTTCAATGGGGTCTTTTTGTTGAAAAATTTTTAGTCGGTGATTTGTGAAGGTTGGGCATTCGGTTAGTATGTGTGTAATAGATGTGTTTGTGTTCGTTTTGCAGAAGTGGCATATGCTTGATGGGTAATTGTTGATGTAGATTTGGTGGGTGAGTTTGGTATGTCCAAGGCGGAATCGTGTAATTTTCGTTTGTGTATATCTTGATATTTTGTCTTTTGATATTGATTTTGTAAAGTTATCTGTAGCTTGATGAGTGGTGTTTAAATGTTGGTACCATGTTGAGGCTTGATTAAAGCGGTTACTTCTTTGTTGGAGTAACTTATTACTCCCTGTTCCCATTAAAAAAATAGGAAAAAGGGAGTTATAAAGTACTGCAAATGTGTGTAACAGACAGAAGGAGGCATTTCCGACTATATAAACTATATATATATTCTTGATCAGGATCAACAGCCGAGACGAACTAGCCATGTCCGTCTGTCTGTCTGTCCGTCTGTCCGTCTGTCCGTATGAACACACGGATCTCAGAGACTATAAGAGCTAGAGACACCAAACTTGGCATGCAAATTAACCAACTCGCGAAAGCGTAATTGAAAAATATATTTTTTTAGGGTGAAGCTGAGATGCTTCCGTTTTATTCAATGTCAAATTAAGAACTGAAGTACAATATTGATCTTATGCTGCAAGTCAGCTAATGTTTATGCTAAAGCTTCTTAAAGCTCAAAAGCTCGCGAAGGCGGCTCTTGTAGGCAACGCTGAGTCAATTGTGTTTACGTTAAGCAAAAGCTCGCGAAGGCGGCTCTTGTAGGCAAGCGCTGAGTTAATTGTATTTACGTTAAGTAATGCGCAAAATACGTTAAGTGATTTCGTTGTTATGTTTATGTTGAGGCTGAACTGTTAATGTTACGAAGCAATGCGCAAAATACGTTAAGTGGCTTGAAGCTGATATTGAGAGTTTACGTTAAATAAGCTGCAGCTGCGCATTAGTCAAAAGTGATGATTGATAAGGGTGAATAAGCTAGGCTATTGGGATTGGAATCTTATTCCGAATATTGTTTATAGAATAGGCTAGGCTATTGGAATTGGAATCTTATTCCGAATATTGTTTATATTTCTTATTAGAATTGCTTGGCAAGCCGGGTGATAACTCCTCCCTTTCTTAAAAAGAATCGTCCTCGATTCTTAATGGTTTCTTGATAAAAATTCAATTTGATTATTTATTCTATTTAATATATCGAGTTCAATTTCTGGGGGCTGTGAATTATTTGAGGAACTTGACCTCTGTAAATTAATGGGGAGTAAATTTGATATTGGAAAATGTTTAAGAAGCTTTATCATTATATAAGTAAATATGATTAAGAATAATACAAAAGTAATTTTTGAATGATTATTTTCTAATTTAATTACAATTTTAGATAAAATATTTGTATTTTCGAGCTGAAGGTCGGTATTATTGGTAAATTGGTATTCGGTAACTAAGTAATTTGTGAATCTATTGTGTTTTACATAGTTTAAGATTTTTTCTCGTTCATTATTGTATGTAATGTTATTTATGATTACAATATTTTTGAAAGTTATAAGGAATGTGCCCGTAAGCCATGTTTCATTAATACAATTTGTTCCTGAAACTAATATAGCGCCATCTGTTATGATTTCTATTGGCTTATTTTTTTCTGATATTTTTGTACAATTTGTAAATTGTTTATTTAAAAGATTTACAAAGCAATTTGGATTAAGATTTATGTGAGCAAAACTGTTATAAATCTCTTTTCTATAATTTTCAATAATGTAAAATGTATTATTACATTTAGCGACTTTGTTGTTTACAATTAGTTTCCCATCTGTTTGGGCAACGGCTTTAGCATAGTGTAGTTTACAGTTGTATTTTATTTTTGGGTATTTTATGAAAACAATAATTAATCCTTTAAATGAAACTATTGAAAAAGGAGACACATCTAAGAGGTCAATTAAAGCAATATTTAAAATTTCATGCTTGAATATACTTAACATATCTTGTTTATTTAAAATTTTTGGATTCAGTATTTTGGCTTTTGAAAACGTGATAGTGTCCAGCAGATTTTGTAAATCAAGTGACAACAATTTGAGTCTCTATTTTTTTAATAATATTTCTTGATTGAATTTTAGATCTTTTAAAAGATTTGTAATTTTAGTAACTTCTTTAAAAATTGCAGAATTAATGTGATTTTGTTTATTGTTATTTTCTACAAGTTCGTTAATTTTGGTTTGAATAGATAACATGTCGTCATGATCTGGTGTGCCTGTGATCCATTTAAAAATGGTACCTAATTCGTTAATACTGCGTTTAAAAATATTATGTGGTGTCAGTTGTGAAAGAAGTGTTTTGATTAAGTTTAGTTCCATGGTTATTTCCCAATCAATAGTGCTATTTTTGGTTTTAAAAAAATTCAGGTCTTTTTCGAAAATATCATTATAAAAACTTAAGTTAGTAACATGAAAAACTTCTCCAAACGTTTCATATAGAAACAGATTATCGATATCCTCAAGTAAGACGTACTCATCATTTGAGTAATTAATAATATCGGAACAACAAAATGGTAGTAAGCCAAATAAGACGTATAAAGTCTTCATGCTATATATAAAAAAAACAAAAAAAATAATATATATATAAATTGACAAAAGTAAAAAAAAAAATGAATTAAAATTTTATATTATCTTTATGAATAATACGATCTTTTTTATTAATTTTTACCTTATATCCTAAATCTTCCTTAACTACTTGTTTTTTATATCTTGGTTTAAGTTTATTACGCTCGCCATGTATTTTTTCATATATTATTTCGCCTACATGGTAATTTTTATGCTGACGATCTTTATTTTGATATGCAAGCATTTTTTCTTGTGCTGTTTTCAAAATTTCTGGTAAATCTCTATGTACTATTTTATTGAAAAGAATTTCGCATGGTTTTTGTTGTGTTGTAGATTGTATGGTTTGGTTATATTCTTTGACTGCTTTTAGTATGATTTCTGAATAATCTAATAAACTGTATTCTTCTTGAATACATCGTGAAATTTCTATTAGGGTAGAGTGTACTCTTTCAACCTGACCATTGGAAAGACTGTGTCTGGGATCTGCAAAAAATAATTGCAAATTTGCTCGGTTCATTGCCGATTTGAAATGTGCTGATGTAAAACTAGGTTCGTTGTCTAACATTAGAGATTTTGCAAAAGGAAAAGTTTGGATTAAATCGAGGATTTTATGTTCCATATTAGATTTATCGTTGATTTCTTTAATAACCAAATATTTTGAATAAGAATCTATACAAGTTAAAAAAGTTAATTTTTGAGCATAAAATATGTCTATATGTAATTGCTCGCCTTCACTTTGAGGAATAGGTGCGCTAGAAATTGGAATTTGCATTGGATCACGATTGTATTTGTTTTTGTTGCAGATTTCACAATTTTTAATATGTAGTTTTAATTTTTTATATAAATCGGGCCAGTAATATAATCGTGTGATTTGTTTTAAATTTTCATCAAAACCTCTATGAGCTCTATTATGAGTTTGTTCAATAATTATTGCTTGGTCATCTTTATTTGTTATGTCAAGTACAAATCTTCTAGTGAAGAGAAATTTATTAGAAAATGTAGTTTTAATAGCCGATTGTATTTCATATAAATCTTCTATTGTGCAATGGATAGCTGTTGTAAGTTTGGGTTGCAAGAATTCTTTTAAAAGTGTGATAAGACTATCAACAGTATTATATTCAATAATGTGTCTTTTACGATTAAAAACTTCTAAAACTTCATGAATGGCAAATTTGTTTTTGGAAATTAAAAGTTGCTGTTTAAATTGGTTTAGTGGTTTTTTAGTTTCTTCTATAATTGTTTCGTAACTACTTTCGGCAGAATGAATTGTTTCATTATCTGAGGAGGATTCTTTGTCAGAAACGTCTTCAATGGAAATATTGTTAATTATTATTCTTGATAAAGCGTCGGCGACAACATTGGTGGATCCTGGCTTATAAATAATTTTTGGGAAAAATTCTTCAATAAAGGCATGCCATCTTTTCATTTTAGAATTTGGGTTTCTTGCTGATACAGTAAATGAAAGTGGTTGATGATCTGTTTGGATTTCAATATTAGTTACGCCATATAAATAATTTCTAAGATTTTTTAATGCCCATACTATGGCATACAATTCTCTTTCATTTGTAGCGTAATTTCTTTCTGTCTTGTTTAATGTTTTTGAAACGAATGTGATTGGTTTGTTTTCTTGAGAAAGTACGGCGCCTATGGCAAAATCAGAAGCGTCTGTTGTAAGAACAAATTTCTTTGAGTAGTCTGGTTGAGTTAATTCTATTTTTTCTATTAAATGCATTTTTAGATTTTTAAAAGCTAAAAAAGCTTCATCGTCCAATGAAATTTCTGTTTTCTTAGACATGTGTTTTGAAACCATGCCGTTATGTCCTTGTAAAAGTTTTGTAAGTGGTTTAGCTATTGTCGCATAATTTTTTACAAATTTTCTGTAATAACCGGTTAAACCAAGGAATCCTCGTAACACTCTTAAATTGTTTGGAGGTGGGTAATTCATTATAGTTTCTATTTTTTGTGGGTCTGTCTTGATTGTTTTGTACGATACAATATAGCCTAAAAACTCGATTTCTTTTCTAAAGAATTTTGATTTTTCTAAGGAAATTTTCATGTTTGCGTTAAATAAGATTTCGATTATTTCTTGTAGATCAATGAAATGTTGTTCCGAAGATTCGGAGAAAACTATAATATCATCCATGTAGATGTGACAAATTTTACCTATTTTTTCCCGTAATATATTATCCATGGCTCTTTGAAATATACTAGGGGCATTGGCCAAACCAAACGGTAATCGGAGAAATTCGTATTTACTTATTAATGGAAAATGCTGTTTTTTCAATATCTTTATTTTTCATCAATATTTGATGAAAACCTGATTCTAGATCAATTGTTGAAAAGAAACGTGCCTTGCCCAAGTTAGATAAAATAACTGATGGATCAGGCATGGGGTATCGATCGGGTACTGTATTGTTATTTAATTTTTTAAAATCAATTACTAATCTATTTTTGGGTGTTCCATCATCATTGAACCCCTTTTTGCCTACTACCCAAACTGGAGAGTTGTAAGGGCTGTTACTAGGTCTTATTATGTTTTCGTTTAACATCCGTTTTATTTCCTGATTAACAAAATTGTTAACCGAATGTGGATAAGGATATTGTTTACTGTAAATTGCGTCATCGTTTATTGTGCGTATTTCTCCCCTGACGTCTGTTCTAAAGGGCAAAATTGTTTGTATTTGAGAATGTTTAGTTTTGATTGCTTGAACAACTTGCTCTTCAAGCATACTTAAATTGTCATTATTGTCGATAACCTTGTTTAATAATGATTTGCATAATGAAGAATTTGTTGAAGAGGATACCGACACCTTCCGGCGTCTGCTCTTTTTGACGTTCTTCTTCTTTTGCATGACATTATTATCTGTGATACGGGGGCGCTCAGCGTCACTTAATGACGATGAATCCGTATCTGAAACATGAAGTAAAGACAAATCTTTGCCACTTTCATGTTGATTATTTAAACACGAGACAACTGTTAAAGCTTCATTTGAACTATACAAGTTGCCTATTGTTTCTGGATTATTTTTTACGAAATTAATTTTTTCCGTTTTATCATTATATTGCAGGATTCCCTGCGAGAGATTAATTATAGCTCTTATTTCTTTCAGTAAATTATAACCGATTAATAAATCTGACTCCAGATTATCGACTTCATAAAATCTGTGGCGTTTGCCAAATATATTTATATGATGAAAATGAGTTATAATGCTATACCCATTTACTGTTTTTATTCTTTTTCTTATGACTAATTCTTCAGCGTTATTATAAATACCTTTCTTTATATAACAGGAGGTAGCACCTGTATCTATTAAAATTTTTAAGTTTTTATTTATTCTCTTATCTAATCTGTAGATGAAGGGGAGTCCTCCCCCTGATCCTCTAAAAAATGATCTTCTTGGAGATTGTTAACTCGCATTATTTTATTTGGCTGCTGACCTGAAAAAGGAGGTGACTGTCTTTTCTGAGGAGCGTTTTGATTTTGGAAATTTTGAGGACTATTAAGCATTTGTATGGATTTGTCAATGTCCATAGGCACTGATGGTGGTTGTGGCTTATTATAGTTTTGGCCAAAATTTTGATTTTGACCGAAATTTGGATTTTGACCAAAATTTTGATTTTGGTTTGTGTTTTGATTTTGATTGGTATTTTGATTTTGACTAAAACGTAAATTGTTGTCAAACTTTTTATTAAATTGGGTTGAGTTCTCAGCTTTTACTGTTTTTTGTTGATTTCTTTGATTTGGATTGTTTTGATGTGAATTTGAGTAATGGTTATACGCAAAATATGCTCTTTGATAGTTTGCTTCAAGCTCATGGGCTTTTGCCATTGGTGTTTTCTACATATATGTAGATGTTTACATTTGTTGGTAGATAAGGAAGCTCCCGAGAAGGAGCACCAGTCATTTATTTGGGAGAAAAGTAGATCTAAATTAAGTTGCGTGTTTTTTTGTTATTTGTGGAATTTTATGATAATGTGGAAGTCATCAGCGTAGGCTATGAAATTTAGGTTTTTATTTAGGTGGATGATGTGGGCTAGCTTATCGTAGGCAATGAGAAATAGTACGACTGAAATTGGTGATCCTTGTGGAATACCGTTATCGAATGGAAATGTTGCAGAGTGGGAGTTTTATATACGGCATCTAATCTTTCTATTGGTCATGAAGTTGGCTATGTACTTTAGGATTTTTGGGCCTATGTTCCATTGGACGGTAGGAATTAATATCGGTTTTGTTTGAATTTGGTTTCAAGATTGGAATAGTGAGGCTGGTTTTGTAAGTCTGTGGGATGTATGAGTTGAAAATTTGGTTGCAATGTTTGAGAATTCTATTTTGGAATGCGGGTGGTGCCTTTTGAATCATAGGGTATGATATTCTATCTATTCCAGGAGTTTGGCCTTTCAGTGTCCTAAGGGCTGATTGCAGCTCGATAATACTGATTTCTTTTTCGATTTGTTGGGCTGATTTGGATGGGGCTGATATGTTGAGAGATAAGGAATTTTTCGATTCGACGAAGTTTTGGTCAAAGTTACTGTTGTCAGCTTGTTTACTCCAGTGTTTTGTAAAGGAAATCGCTATTGTGAGTTGGTCAGTTACTGGTAGGCTATTTTCTGGATTTATTATTGTGTGAATATGTTTTAAGTTGTTTAAGCCACAGAAGCGTCTAATGTTTGTCCATATTTTGTTAGTTGTGGTGCTGGGTTGAATTTCGGATGTAAATGTAGAAATAGAATCTCGTTTGGCAGTTTTTAATTCTTTTCTAAAGAAGGCATTTGCTCTTCTGTATTTTATAATGTTTTCGGTGGTTATTGCTTTTTTAAGTGTTTGCCAGGTTTGCATCTTGTTTTTTCTTAGATTATCAAGGGTTTTATTCCACCATGGAGCTGTTTTAGTTAGGTTCTGTGGGTGGGTTTTAGGAATAGAGAGGTGCGCACTTGTACTAATTATTTTTTTAATATTGGCAGCTTCTTTGTTTATGTGTTCAGTAGTTGGTATCGAATTGTTGATCTGGTGTACGTGTTCGTTGTATCTGTTCCAGTCGGCGAGGTGTAGTTTAAATATTGGTTTGTTGTAATTGTTTTGGTTGCAGTTAGTATGAAAAAGAGTATTCCATTTAGCATTGATTGTCAATTCGGGTGAGCCAAAGGAAAGGTCAATGTGTGTGTATGTGTTATGCGTAGAGAAATGTGTGGGTGATTTGTCGTTGAGTTGTATTAAGTTTGTATTGTTTAAAAATGATTGAAATATAGTTCCTCTACTATTGTTTGCTGGTGAGCCCCAATTTGTGCCCCAGCTGTTAAAGTCGCCTAAAATCGCCTTGGGTAGGGGTATTTCTTTTGATTGAATTGATATATGTATGAGAATGGCGGTGCCTCCGAAAGTTGGAGTAGTTACTTGAGAGTAGTGTGAAGTTAACTGGGGAAGGTATGTTGTTTGGGTTTTTTATGTGTATTTCCTGTAGGGCAATTATGTGTGGTTCGTATTTTTACTCCCTGTTCCCATTAAAAATGGGAAAAAAGGACTCATAAAGTACTGCAAATGTGTGTAACAGACGGAAGGAGGCATTTCCGACTAAATAAACTATATATATTCTTTATCAGGATCAACAGCCGAGACGACTTGGCATGCAGGTTCCTGTATACCATACGCAGATCAAGTTTTTTTTTCAAATTTTGGATGCACCCCCCCGCACCCACACAAATCGCAAAAGACTCCCACAGCCACAATTTTTAAGATAAAGCTTTAATTTTTGATACACATGTATGTATAATCAATGTTTTTCGGATGTGTAAATTTCAACACGGTCGGATAAATAGCACCAAAGTTATGGAAGAACTTATTTCCCCTGTCTCAGCAGGCAGAAACAACAGTTTGACATGCACTGTGCAAGTTGAGTACGCTGCTTGCTTGTGTTGCCACTGAACTGCTTGAAATGCAAGTTGGGAGCAGGGAGTCTCGTAGTCGGGCACACTCGACTAGAGTATTCTTACTTGTTTTTAATTAGTTATTGTAGTTCACTGTAGTTGGATGTATATCCGCGTATGTTCCATTGGATAATTTTAAGATACTATTTTGGATGTAATTTTTGAGGAGTAGGCTTTGTCTGTTATAAATATGTGGGTTAAAACAGTGAATGTTTTTTTATAGCGTCTGGCAAAAACTGGGCAGGAAGTGAAGGCCATACGTTACATAATATTTAGAGTTTGGCCACGATGTATTGGGGATGTCCCTTTCAGACCCAGAAAAACGCAGAGTCCCTCCTGCCAATGGACTCTGCGTTATGGGTAAGTCAAGAGTTCAGTCCCCAATAGATCGCGGGCACAAACTGTTTATATTTTTACTCCCTGTTCCCATTAAAAATGGCAAAAAGGAAGTTATAAAGTACTGCAAATGTGTGTAACAGGCAGAAGGAGGCATTTCCGACTATATAAACTATATATATTCTTTATCAGGATCAACAGCCGAGACGAACTAGCCATGTCCGTCTGTCTGTCCGTCTGTCCGTATGAGCACACAGATCTCAGAGACTATAAGAGCTAGAGACACCAAACTTGGCATGCAGGTTCCTGTATACCATACGCAGATCAAGTTTATTTCAAATTTCGGATGCACCCCCCCGCACCAACGTAAATCGCAAAAGACTCCCACAGCCACAATTTTAAAGATAGAGCTTTAATTTTTGGTACACATGTATGTTTAATCAATGTCTTTCGGATGTGTAAATTTCAACAAGATCGGATTAATAGCACAAAAGTTATGGAAGAACTTATTTCCCCTGTCTCAGCAGGCAGAAACAACAGTTTGACATGCACTGTGCAAGTTGAGTACGCTGCTTGCTTGAAAAAAAAAATCGATTAAAAAAAAAAGACAAAATTATTATATTATTATGCCTTAAACATTTCGCGAAAAAATTATAGGGTATATAAATATAACATATTAATATATAATAATATAATATAATAAAATGAACAAATGTGTTTTTGACGATATAATAATATATAATAATTTATAATTTATCGATATGTCCGGTTTTCTTAATTTCCGTTGGTATCACTGTTTAACAGTAAAAACTTTTATATGTGATGTACTATGTATGTGTATTTGTATGTATGTGCACACACACATATGTATATGATTTATAGCTTTACAATTTTTTACAAGCGGTGATATCGTACGATTTTTTCCAAAATGAGCTCAAATATAACAAAGTGTGGAGATTGCCAATTGAGTGCTGACCAGTTTGAAGAAATTTTATCAAAGGATGACACGATGATAAAGTTTCTTGCAGAACATGGGGTCATACTAACAGAAAAGCCTTGTACAACTTGTGGCCAGATTTGCCAATTGACCAAAGTCAAACAATATTTATGTTTTCCGTTGCCGCAAAACAACAGCAGTGAAAAAAAGCAAAACCAAAAGAAAATGTAATTTCTTTGAGAGTCAAAAGACAAACACTTATTTTGAAGAGTCACGCATGACCATGCGCCAAATGTGCAAGTTGGTACACTATGAGATGCTTCAACTAAAATCAACAACAAAATTTTTAATAAACGAATTTCAACTGTCTTCAGAGACAGTGGTAAATTATGGAAATTTTTTGCGAGAAGTGCTGGAAGAATGGGCAACCGATCTAAATCACGGTCAACTTGGAGGACCCGGTAAAACCGTCCAAATCGACGAATCGATGGTGGGAAAGCGGAAGAACAATTGCGGTCGCATTGTTCGAGGCCAATGGGTGTTCGGCATATATGAGCCAGAAGGAGATAAGCTCTATATGGTCCCGGTAGCCGACCGTAAAAAAGATACGCTGCTGAATATTATCAAAGAAAAAGTGCACCCAGACACTTTGATTATTTCAGAATGCTGGAAATCGTACCATGGCCTGACTGCTGCTGGGTACAGGCACCTTACAGTGAACCATTCCAAAAATTTTGTTGACCCAGGGACTGGCGCGCACACCCAAGCGATGGAACGGCAGTGGCGTAATCTGAAGGACACCATTCCAAAGTATGGTCGGAGCCGCAACCATTTTATGGGGTACTTGGCGCTGTTCTACTTTTGCAGGCAGCAAATAACAACATTAATGATTCTGTGCAGTACAGTGATGTAAGTATAAAAAAATGTACACTACCTTTTATTTGTGTTTCTATACATAAATTCAACATAAAAATTTATTTATATTTGCCAGGACGAAGAAGACGAAGGAGACGAAACCGAATACGTCACCAGAAGACGCAGGCAGAAGCGCAAGCAACTGCATCCAAAAGCAGCACCAGTTGCAGAAACAGCACTTCCACATGTCGAAACAGCAATCGAAGCAGCAGTCGCAGTCGCTGAAGCTGCACCATCAGCAGCAGTCGCAGCAGCAGTCGCAACATCAGTACCAGCCGCAGCTGCAACAGAAGTTTTAGCTGCAGGTGCGGCAAAAGCAGCCCCAGATGAAGGAGCAGTCTTGTCGGCACATGATGGAGATACAGTCAAAGCTGCAGTTGCAGCAGCAGTCTTAGCTGCAGAAGGATTAGAAACAGCCGGAGCTGCTTCAGTAGTTTTACTTGGAGAATCTGCTGAAGCAGCTAAGGCGGCAGTCTTAGCTGCAGAAGAACTCGAAGCAGTCTCAGCAGCAGTCGCAGCAGCATTTATTTGAGGCCCTATGTCTGCTTCCGTTTTTTTTTTTTTTTTTTATTTTCTTCACTATTTATATTTACTCAAGAGTCAAGTAAGTATTCGGATGCAACCTAAAATTTTGTTTTTTATTTTACACCTATTTATGTTCACAGCAACCACTGCGTATTATTAATTTTATGATACGCAGATGAAGATTGGAATGCAATTTATGGAATTAACAGTTAAAATGTAATTGATGAGATTAACAGTTGAAGTGCAACTGATTTTTTCATTGTTTACTCCCTGTTCCCATTAAAAATGGGAAAAAGGGAGTTATAAAGTACTGCAAATGTGTGTAACAGACAGAAGGAGGCATTTCCGACTATATAAACTATATATATTCTTGATCAGCATCAACAGCCGAGACGAACTAGCCATGTCCGTCTGTCTGTCTGTATGAACGCGTCGATCTCAGAGACTATAAGAGCTAGAGACACCAAACTTGGCATGCAGGTTCCTGTATACCATACGCAGATCAAGTTTATTTCAAATTTTTGATGCACCCCCCCGCACCCACACAAATCGCAAAAGACTCCCACAGCCACAATTTTAAAGATAAAGCTTTGATTTTTGGTACACATGTATGTTTAATCAATGTCTTTCGGATGTGTAAATTTCAACACGATCGGATAAATAGTACCAAAGTTATGGAAAAACTTATTTCCCCTGTCTCAGCAGGCAGAAACAACAGTTTGACATACACGATATTCCAAATGCTGGCTGGGCATAAACTAGCAAAGATTTTGTATGAAAATAGCGATCACGTATGTATATGTGTTCATGCATGCATGTATGTATGTACACCCATCAAGCATTGTGGCGACAAATATGTCGCCAAGTCTCGCCTGCGAGACTCTCTGTACGCTAGTTTGGAAATAGACAAAAACACAATACATTGATACGGCGTGAGCATCTTCTATAAGACACTTCTGAGTGACTTCATGAAGATAGTTTGGACATAGCTGTGAGTTTACAAAATCAAAATGCATTGATGTGGGATCCGATAGGGTTACTAGGAGCGGCCGGACTTACAATCCGACCCGTTAATTTAAATCGTAGCATAGTGGAAACGCTACACATTTAATTTCGTTTCGTATATCGTTTACTACATTATTATCGCAACACATATATCGTTTATCGATCGACTCGGCAACTAAAAATGAAGAAGAAGAAGAAACAGAGTCAGTTCGTGTGTATCGCTATTGCTTGTTGCTCGTGTCCAAATTTGTGTAACTATTTTTTATAATTTTCAACTATATATATTTGTTAAATAAACAACTAAACTTATCAAATCAAGTCTTCAAACATTATTTGAGAACATTTAGCCGGCCATCCTACAAATTGGTGTCAGAAGTGGGATTGACTTGCGAGATTGACTTGTGAAAATGTGTTACAAATTATGGTGAAATACGAGAGCAAAAGTGAAATGACAAAATAGCGAAGATACGAACTAAGTGGTTGCATTATAATTCATCAAAATTTATATGCAAGGAAAAGATGACGTAATTTTCTTATTGCATCACTAAATGCAAAGAAATTTCTGGAATCGGCTTGAGGCAGCAGCAGAAAAAACCTGCATGCATCGTGAATGTCAGAGCGAGACGACTAGTTGTGCGTAGCAGAGGCTGTAAAGTGCAAGAGAGAAGGAGTTGTTGCAACTTTTGCGTGGCATGGGCTGGATAGCGCAAAATTTTGTACACAACGAAGCTGAGAGGAATTTGCAGATCTACGTGGCGGTGGCTGTATAGCGGAGATCTGTAAAAGGTGCATATTCATCGGAGGAATAGTATCAGCGGCAGAGCAGAGTGGCAGCGGACAGACAGCGCGGATTCAGGCGGGAATTGGATCTTGGATTGCATTGGTGACGGCAGCGCGGAGCACAGGGTGTGTCGAACTGCACATTAACAGAGCGGTAACAGAGCAGTAACAGAGCACATAAAAATTGAATTTTTATTATATTCTGGTAAAGTTTGCATATGTTGTAATTTTAAGTAACAACGAATTTTTGGATTTCAAGTTTATAGTACTAAATTGTAAGTTAAGTTCATAAAGCTGTTTCTAAAATTACTTTTAAAATTTCAGTATATGTAAAGAGCGAGTAACAGCGAACACAAAATGAACAGAGACGAGATTTTAGCGTTAACAGTTGGCTTGTTAAAGGAAAAGTTGTCGGTACTGAACCTGTCCACGACCGGCAGAAAACCAACGTTGCAAGACCGACTGTTGGAACATTTTGGGTTGCAAGTTGAGAAAGATTTGGAAGACGAATCCCAGTATGATGAGGCTCAGACAATTTGTTCTGATCGAATTGAAGCAGGGCGTACAACATTCACATTACGGGATATTGTTGAATCACTTTCACAGTTTACCGGGTCAGGTCAGCCGTCGATTGAACAATGGATTCAGGAGTTTGAAGATAATGCTGACGCGGTGCAGTGGAATGATCTTCAGAAGTTCATATACTCCAAGCATTTGTTAAAAGGGGCTGCGAAGATGTTCGTGCGTAGTCATAGTGGCATTTCTGATTGGAAGGTTTTAAAGCAAAAGTTGTTGAATGAATTTGGGATTGAAGTTTCATCAATCGAAGTACATCGAATGTTACGGAACAGACGCAAGCGTCAAGGCGAGGACTACCGAGAATATCTTTATAGTCTTATGGAAATTGAAAAGCCAGTTAAATTAGATGACACAAGTTTGATTGAATACTTTATTGAAGGAATACCTGACATGAGAAGCAATAAATCGAATTTGTATCAAGCCAAAAATATTCAGGAACTTAAGGAGCAAATTAAGATTTATGAGAAAGTTCGCAGCAATCGTCCTCCAGTGACTAGTTCAGATAAAGTAAATGAAAAGAAGGAAAATAAACCGGATTTAAATAAGGGGCAAACTAGAAAATGTTTTAAATGTGGTGACCCATCGCATTTGGCAAAAGCATGCAAGCAGCCCATGAAATGTTACAAGTGTGATCAACCAGGGCATAAAGCAGTTGATTGTATAGGCTCGAAGACAGTAGTGAAGATAGAAGGAAAGAACGCTAACACCATGACAAACAAAGTTAACAGTAGCGGAAAATGTGTTTTTAAAGTTTTGACCTGCAAAAACATAAGTTTCTCTGCACTGATTGATACGGGCTGTGACCTTTGTCTGATACGTGAAGATGTAGTCGAAAAGCTAGGGAATATTGAGATGAATGACGAGACACACTGTCTTGTTGGCATCTGTAATAGTGAGCTCAATACACTAGGTAGTTTTGTAACTCAAGGTGAGGTAGATGGTAGTCAATTGGAAATACCCTTTCACGTTATTGGTAAAAATGACATTAAATATTCAGCTGTTATCGGAAATAGTGTATTAAAGATAGTCGACCTGGTCGTAAGTGAGAATTCTGTAGAGTTTCGGTCTAGGGCAAATGACAGCAAGGAAATTTCAGACCCTGGTACAGAAAATTCAAGTAAGACTGTCAAAGAGAGTGAACCATTACAGCTCTTACAAGAATTTAAAGATTTGTGTTTATTCGCAGCTACAGATGAGTCTGAGATCGACTTGTCTCATCTAGAAAGTCCGATAGCCGAGGAAGTGAAAGCATTAGTTAACAACTATGCACCTGAAATGAAAAGAAAAAGCCCAATAGAAATGAAAATATTGTTAAACGATGAGTATCCAGTTTTCGAACGCCCAAGGCGCATGTCACATGCCGATAAATGTATTGTTGACTCTCAGATTGAAAAGTGGTTAGCAGATGGGATCATACAAGCGAGTACATCCGAGTATGCGTCTCCCATTGTCCTTGTTTCAAAAAAAGATGGCAGTAAGAGACTATGTTGTGACTATAGACGTTTAAACGCAAAAATTGTGAGAGACAATTTTCCTATGCCGTTGCTGGATGACGTAGTTGAGAGATTGCAGGGCCATAACGTGTTCACAACACTTGACCTTGCCAATGGATTCTTTCACGTTCCAGTTGAGCCTGATTCGAGAAAATATACATCTTTCGTGACTCATGGAGGTCAATTTGAATTTCTTTATGTTCCATTTGGAATATCGAATTCTCCAGCTGTATTTTCTCGGTACATTTATGCGATTCTGTTGGATATGGTACAGGATGGTACAGTCGTAACTTATATGGATGACCTAATTATTCCCTCCAAGGATATAAAGGATGGCATTCAAAAGTTAAATCGGGTACTTGACAGAGCAGCAGAGTTTAATTTGCGTATTAAATGGAGTAAGTGCCAGTTTCTTATGAAAAAAGTTGACTTTTTGGGGTACGTTGTAGAAAGAGGCACAATAAGACCATCGGTGACAAAAACACAAGCTGTTCAGAATTTCCCTATACCACATGATCGTAAGAGCTTGCAGCGTTTTCTCGGATTAGCATCTTACTTTAGGCGATTCATCGAATCATTCGCGTTGGTAGCCAAACCACTTTCCGACTTGCTTCGTAAGGATGCACAGTTTAAGTTTGCCGAAGAGCAACTTGCCGCGTTCAGGAAATTGCAAGCAGCACTCATTAGCGCTCCAGTGTTATGTTTATACAACCCGAAAGCTCAGACTGAGGTACATACGGACGCTTCTATGCATGGCTATGGGGGTGTGCTCTTGCAAAAAAGTCTTGACGATCAACTTTTTCACCCAGTTCAGTATTTAAGCCGAAAGACGAAGCCAGCAGAAGAAAAATACCACTCTTATGAGCTCGAGGTGTTGGCTATTGTCGAAGCTCTAAAAAAATGGCGTGTGTACCTACTCGGTACAAAATTTAAGATAATTACTGATTGTAATGCATTCGCGATGACCATGAAACAGCGTGGTGACATTCCGTTAAGAGTTTCGCGTTGGGCATTATTTCTCCAGGATTTTGACTATGAAATTGAACATCGAAGTGGTAGCAAAATGAAGCATGTAGATGCGTTGAGTCGCGTTTCGTGTCTCACGTTAGAAGATTCACTGCTTCACAGATTGCAGCAAGCACAAGATAGAGATGATTGGGTTCGAGCAGTGATGGCTGCCTTGGATAGTGGCACGTACGATGATTTTTTCGTAAAGCACGGTATTTTGTATAAGGATCCCATTAAGGAACTTATAGTCATACCATCACTTATGGAAGATGAGATTATAAGAACCGCTCATAAACAAGGACATTTCTCAGCCAAACGAACTCAAGATGCAATTGAAAAAACTTTCTATATTCCTCAGCTGTCAGCAAAAGTGCCCAAAATTGTCAAAAGTTGCATTGAATGCATAATATCTGAGTGTAAGGCAGGTAGAAAGGAAGGATTTTTAGCTCCGATCGACAAAGAGGACATACCTTTAGGGACATACCATGTGGATCATGTTGGTCCAATGGAACAGACAAACAAAAGCTATAACTATATTCTCGTGATAGTGGATGCCTTTTCAAAGTTTGTTTGGCTTTATCCGACCAGAAATACCACGGCAGAAGGAGTTGTAGATCGACTTAAATGGCAGGCTGCAGTGTTTGGTAACCCAAAACGCATTATTTCGGACAGAGGCGCTGCATTTGTTGCAAACATGTTTAGGGAATACTGCGAAGGGCAGGGTATACAGCATTTAATGATAGCTACCGGAGTTCCTCGCGGTAACGGGCAAGTGGAACGCATCCACAAAATCGTTATACCAATGCTATCGAAGCTGTGTCATGAAAATCCATGTAGCTGGTATAGGCATGTCGATATCGTACAGCAAACAATTAACAGCACACCGCCGAGAAGCACTAAAGTTTCACCGTTTAGATTGCTAACTGGGGTTGAGATGAGGTTGAATAAAATATCAGATTTGCAGGAATTATTAGAAGATGCTTTCATTAAAGAACTAGATTATGAAAGGGAAGTAGCCCGCAAAGAAGCTCTAAGGAATATTTCTAAGATTCAGCAAGAAAATCGTAAATCGTTCAATAAAACTCGTAAGAAAGAGCTGAAAAACAAAATTAATGAATTAGTAGCCATTAAGCGAACTCAATACGGCACTGGTTTAAAGTTGAAGCCTAAATTCTTTGGTCCGTATAAAATTATAAAAGTTCAAGCCCACGGTAGATATGATGTAGAAAAAGTAGGTGACCACGAAGGTCCGGGGAAAACTACAACCGTAGCCGAGTACATGAAAAAGTGGGAGTATCAACCTGAGTCAGTAAAAAATGCTTCATTCGAGTCGAATGAAGAGTCAGGACGGCCGAATGTGGGATCCGATAGGGTTACTAGGAGCGGCCGGACTTACAATCCGACCCGTTAATTTAATCGTAGCATAGTGGAAACGCTACACATTTAATTTCGTTTCGTATATCGTTTACTACATTATTATCGCAACATATATATCGTTTATCGATCGACTCGGCAACTAAAAATGAAGAAGAAGAAGAAACAGAGTCAGTTCGTGTGTATCGCTATTGCTCGTTGCTCGTGTCCAAATTTGTGTAACTATTTTGTATAATTTTCAACTATATATATTTGTTAAATAAACAACTAAACTTATCAAATCAAGTCTTCAAACATTATTTGAGAACATTTAGCCGGCCATCCTACATTGATATCGCTCTTTTGAAATTGTCGTCTGAGACTCTCTTTAGAAAACTGGTTTGTGACACTTCTGGACGTGTCACAGACGTTGGACAAGTCCATCACAAGTTGGTAAGTTCTAAGTTACTCCGGCGATATCGCGGGCGATAAACAAATCGTTTTAAAGTGTTGCAGAAATGTTTGCTGGGTATCAGAGATGGGAAATACACATGCTGTGAAAAGTCTCACATAATTTACATGTATGTATGTATGTACTGTATGTACATATGTATGTGTAAGCCGCACAATTTCATTGCGGATGGCCTGTCGCGACAAAATTACGCCATTAAAACGATTACTTTTTTTCATGTAAACTTAGATGCACAAGAAAGTATATGTATGTGTCGGATCTTAAATTATGGTAGTCAGTGTAAAAGAATAAAATCAAATGCGTGTACCAAGTGACAATTCTCGTCTCTGCACTCTAACGGTTGTTTGTTAGTACGCTTTGTTCCGTCTATTCGCCAGATGGTCAGGATAGTTCGATGCGAACATGAGAGAGAGATGTTGCGTGAGGTTAGAGGCTTGAGAGAGAGATGCGCACTACGATTGTTGTGCGTGTATGCTTGAGCCGCTGCGAGAGACAGAGATACAAGTATGTTCGTTGCAGCATTTTCTGGAGAGCATTTTCGGTATGCTAGAATGCTAGCAGAAGTCTCTAGTTGACAGTGGCGTGATCAAGTGTATTCGCCGTATACAATCTGCGCAATTAAATATGGAAAATCTTAATGATATCCCGACATCAGAAGTGGGATCAGTGCCAACTCCTGCATTTTCTGAAGATCAGTGGCGTAATATTATGGAACTGCTGAATCGCAATTTCGTCGAAATGTGTAAAGCTATGCAAGCGTCTGTGCGTCCACAAAATCAAGTGTTTTTGCCAAAATTTAACCCAGATGTAACTGAAGCTGATGCGACTCAATGGTGTGCAACGGCAAGCATTATTATGGACGAACAGCAGATTGATGGCAGCGCACTTATCATGATGTTGAGTAGTTGCATGCAGGGCAGTGCTTCAGCGTGGCTTGCACAGATCTGCTATCCCGGCATTAATTGGGAGCAGTTTAAAGAACTATTTATACAGCGCTTCGAGATTAAGGAAACGCCGGCAGCTATGTTCCTGAATCTGCTGAGTAGCCGTCCAGCCCACAACGAGTGCCCTGCAGTGTACGCAAGCCGTATGGTGACGTCATTGACCACAAAATGGCGCAATATGAACACCGAGGAAATAGCTGAATCCACGGTACTTGCGCATATGGCCAATTTTGACAACCGTTTGCAGCGTGTGGTGTTTTCGTCAAATGTACAAACTAGAAGTCAACTCCAGATGGAACTGAAAGCATTTACATTTGACAAAAAGCGGAGTGCTGGAAGTACTGATGGTAATAGCGGCGACTACAAGCGAGCCAAAATCGTGTGCCACTTATGCAAGAAACCAGGACATAAAATGGCGGAGTGTAAATTAAAGCGGTCTGGATCGGAGAATAAACAGCATCGCGATTTGCAGAATGTGACCTGTTACCGGTGTGGACAGCTTGGGCATCTTGCGAATCGGTGCACGAACAATGCAGTTAAATCTGGAGCAGTTACTGAGAAGAAATGTAATCAATGTTTTGTGGCTGAGCCAAAAGGAGTTTTGACACACCTGGGTGAGATCTTTCCTATTTGTTTTGACTCTGGAGCAGAATGCTCGCTTATTCGAAGTAGTGTTGCCGATAACTTTGATGGCAAACTTATTAATTATATTGTCATAATACGAGGTATTGGCGACGCTGGCATTTCCAGTAAGCTACAAAAACTATCTAAATGCATTATTAATGGAAATATTGTAGAAATACTGTTTCAGCAGATAAGTATCTCACAAATGATATTGTAATTGGTAGAGAAATCCTTAGTCAAGGATACCAAATCATCTTGACACCTGATAAATTTGAATTTGTTAAGTCTAAATCTGTAAATGTCTGTAAAGTATCTGAGCCATCTGCCTTGTTACTTAATGTTGATACTGAAATGATTGGTAATGACAAGGAAAACTTAATTAAATTACTTAAAGACTATTCAGCTGCATTTATCGATGGAATCCCTTGCACAAGGGTTAATACGGGTGAAATGACTGTTAGATTATTTAATGCAAACAAAACTGTGCAGCGGCGTCCATATCGTTTGAGTCCAAATGAAAAAGAAATTGTACGTGAAAGGATAACAGAATTGTTAAACCGTAACACTATTCGACCTAGTTGTTCTCCCTATGCTAGTCCTATACTCTTGGTTAAAAAGAAGAACGGATCCGATCGACTTTGCGTTGACTATCGTGAACTGAACAGCAATACTGTCTCTGACAGATATCCCTTACCACTTATCAACGATCAGATTGCTAGACTTGCGGGTGCAAAATATTTTACTTGTCTGGATATGGCTAGTGGATACCATCAGATACCCATTCATCCCGATTCTGTTGAATATACCGCGTTTGTTACACCTGATGGGCACTATGAGTATCTGACAATGCCATTTGGTCTCAAGAACGCCCCGTCTGTTTTCCAGCGAGCCATTATAAACGCATTGGGAAATCTTGCATATTCTTATGTAATAGTCTATATGGACGATATAATGGTGGTGTCATCTACCATAGAATTAGGTATGGAAAGATTGAGGATTGTGTTGGATGTATTGACTGCAGCGGGATTCTTTTTTAACATAGCAAAATGTGGATTCTTAAAAACTACTGTACAATACTTGGGGTATGAGGTACGAGCTGGAGAGTTAAGGCCTAATCCGCGAAAAATTCTTGCGTTAAATTCCTTGCCACCACCGCAAACAGTTCGTGGCGTAAGACAGTTTATAGGATTGGCGTCTTATTTTCGAAAATTCGTGCCTCGGTTCTCACAGATTATGAAACCGATATATTCCTTAACTTCGAGTAAAAGTGTGTTTAATTGGAAGAGTTGGAAGATATTAGAAAAAATATTATTGCTATCCTTATAAATGAGCCTGTACTTGTTATTTTTGATCCACAACATCCAATAGAGTTACACAGAGATGCAAGCTCTTACGGTTATGGTGCAATGTTAATGCATCGAATCAATGGTAGTCCTCATGTACTAGAGTATTTTAGTAAAACTACTTCCCCTGCAGAGTCTAGATACCATTCATACGAATTAGAAACCTTGGCAGTGGTAGAATCCGTTAAACAGTTCCGTCATTATTTAGTTGGTCGTACGTTTGTAGTGTATACCGATTGTAATTCTCTTAAATTATCGCGGACAAAGATTGATCTCACACCAAGTGTGCATCGTTGGTGGACGTATTTGCAGTCGTTTGATTTCAAAATTGAATATAGAGAATGAAAACGCATGGCGCATGTGGATTTTTTTATCGAGAAATCACATTCAGGAAGCCACAAAAGTTGAAAAGTCTTTAGTCCCTGAAAAGCGTGTTAACTTGGCAGAAATCTCAAGTGACTGGCTTGCTGCTGAACAGCGCCAGGATTCTGAAATTACTGATATCATTAACAAACTTAACTCTAAAGAGTTGACAGATGATGTTGCACAGACTTATGAGTTGAGAAAAGGTGTCTTGTTTCGTAAAGTTCAGAGAAATGGAAGAACCCGTTGTTTGCCAGTAGTGCCCCATGCATATCGATGGTCAGTAATAAATCAAGTGCACGAGTCCATCATGCATTTGGGATGGAAAAAGACTCTTGACAAAACTTACCAATATTATTGGTTTGCTAAGATGAATAAATATGTTAGGAAGTTTGTCGATAGCTGCATTACATGTAAAACTGTTAAGGGTTCATCTGGGAAGATACAAGCCGAGTTACATCCAATTCCAAAAGTGAATGTGCCATGGCACACGGTGCATATCGACATTACTGGAAAATTAAGTGGGAAGAATGATCTTAAGGAATACGTGATAGTACAAATTGATGCCTTAACAAAATTTGTTTATTTGTTTCATACTTTAAGATTAGATTCTGACAGTTGTATTTAGGCAATGAAATCATCTATTTCTTTGTTCGGAATACCGCAGCGTATAATAGCTGATCAGGGTAGATGTTTTACTAGTGGGAAATTTTCAGAATTTTGTACATCACAGAAGATTAAGCTTCATCTTATAGCTACAGGAGGAAGCCGTGCAAACGGTCAAGTTGAACATGTCTGTCAGCGGTTGAATCAAGTCACCGATCTTGGCAAGATGCTTTAGGTGAGATACAACTTGCCTTGAATTGCACAGTTAGTAGTGCAACCAAAGCAAGTCCCCTAGAGTTACTTGTCGGCAAGGAGGCTCGTCCTTTGGGTTTGATTCCACCGTATGAAACAGAGATGGAGGTAGATAAAGTTAATGCTAGAGATAGGGTAATTGAAAATATGAACAATCAAGCTAGTTTATTAAATGAGCAGAGGTAAAGGTGTCGTCATCGGAGCGACAAATCGGCTGCTATTCCAGACCCGCACGCGTGCAAGCATCGCCGGAGACCTTAGCCGCTTTATCAAGATCCGTGCAGGGTCCAAAATGCGTCAGATTAACGTCGCGTTTGTCATTCCGCTTCGACCTAAAAATGGAGCCAAAGAGACTGTTAATGTCCTTGCAGGGCGGGAGTTGCTTGCAGCGAGTCAATTGGTTCTTGCACTTGTCTATGCTCATCTTGCGCTGTGGTCTACGAAGCAAGATTAAAATTAACAAACTATTTAAAATGATAAATTTTTTAACTTTTAATTGGTTTTTTAAGTAAAGTTGTTTTTTATGCTCTCCATTACAATTAAGTTCGCTGAAAGCTGAATACTTATGATTTGTGTTTAATGTTCTTGTATGTGCATACTCATTGGAAACATATTAGAAACGAATATTCGAAAATAAGTTCCCAAGTATGGTAACACTAATTTTTTAAAGACTTTACCAGCACTTTACTGTTAACACTGACCAACAGTACTCGATGAGCATGTGTTTTTAACAACTTTAAATTAAGTTTTCTTAATAAATTAGGCAAAAAGGTCAACTTCTGTCACCGGAAATCGCATTCTTAAATTTTTTCTGATTTTATGAGATTAAGACCAGATTGTTTTGTACGATTTTCAGAGGAAATTACACTTGCGTCAAATTAGCAACGATCGCTAGCACGGAATTTTATACAAGCTATAATATATTTTATTTTTGATATTTTAGTAATTTTAAGAAAAGATCACGCTATTGTTTTTTTTGGGTTTTGGTTAAACATATATATTACAAACATTAGAAAATAGCAAATTAAAAATATTTTATTGAATATCTCTCCTAAAAAAACTCCTCCAAGATATGCACGATGCACCAGTTTAAAGGATATACTATTAAGAGTATTTCTAAAAAAATAATAGTGAAAACTTTAACATTTCTTCATAGTTCATAGGCAAAAGCTGTTTAAGATTAAACAGCTGTTTAACAAGATATTTAACGAAAAATGATTACAAGCTACGAATGGTATGCACAAGGATGAGTTGTTTTCGCCACAACATTTTTCTTTCTGTTTCAAGCATTTTCATATTTTTTCATTTTTATTTATTTTTTTTCCTTTTTTCATATATTTCCATAATTCAAAAATGCAATCAGCGACCAACTTCACGTCTTCAATTTTGCTTTTTCTTCCCCTTCACTTAACTTTTTATTTCATCTAGGATTGGAGAAAATGCTATTTTTCATATATTTCCATAATTGAATAAATGCAACAAAATATTACCGACCACCTTCATGTCGTTATGTTTAATCCATAATACATATATATGTACACACTAAATAAAATCGTTGCTAGATATTAAAAAACTCCTCCAAGTCTTGCACGGTACAAAAATCGGTTTGTTTTTTCTTCCCCTTCATTTAACTCTCTATTTCATCTAAATTCTCCTACTAGGAGTAGAGAAAATGCCATTTTTCATATATTTCCATAATTCAATAAATGGTATTTTATTGTAAGCGATAGATCGTGTATGAAAAATACTAATATATATGAAGAAATTATCATATGTACACACTGGAAAAAATAAGTGATTTTTTTCAAATTTCGAATCCTCCCCTCCGCACCATCGAAAATCGAAAAAAACACCCACAGCCACAATTTTAAAGAAAAAGCTTTGGTTTTTAGTACACAAATTTATTTAGTCAATGTCAATCAGTTGCGTAAATTTCATTACAATCGGATAAATAGCCACCAAAGTTATAGAAGAATCTATTAACCCCGTCTCAGCAGACAGAAATGCGGCGCAGGTAAACATTTCTGAGACTGGCCAGCAGCAACGCAACTCGAGCTAGCAGCCGCGTAGATCGGGCCAGCAGCCGCGTAACTCGGGCCAGACGCTCAAGATGGGCCAAGAGCCCGAAAAAGCGGAGAAAAGAGCGGCAGGGAAGCGGAATATTGCCGAGACTGACGCCGCCGGAAAGGCGCGTGTGTTAATTAAAAAGGCACGCAACGTACGGCAAGCTGACCACAACAAGAAGCCGGAAACAACTGCAAAATCCGGCGAAGTAATAAATATATAATAATAATAATGAATAAATAAATGTATAAAATAATGTTGCAAATAAAAATTTCAATTAAAGTTTCAACCATATTAGAATAGAATTTTAATGGAAAAAGTCAATTATTAATATTTAAAGTTTCAGTGGAATCCAGACAGCGGGAGCACGCACATTCCATGTGGTGAGTGAGACGCAGCTGATGCTGTCGCTGACTGGTGCCCATCAGCATATCTGGGACGCACCACCTGCTCATGTAACTGCTACATGCCATCCTCATTGCGATAATCCTCCAGCTGAATTGGCCTCTCTTTGACAATGCATGCGGATTTTCGGATCCTCCAGCAAAACTTTTCGCCATTGGCAAACTCATGGTCATCGTCATCGCTGAGTCTTCAAGCTGTTTATCACAAGGATCCTCCAGTTTTGTGATTGTTGCAGCCGCTCGGTCGGTTATTGGCTGTTTTCGCTGCTGTTTCAGCAATTTCGTTCCTAGTTATACCGCTAGTTCTCAAGTTTATTATTAATATTTTCAGATTTAACATCAGGTTGACATTAGGCGCAGCAGTCAACGAATGTCTCGATAGTGGAGTGGTGAGCACATCGGGGGTGTTAGTAGATGAGGATTATGGGGCGAATGCAAAAGCTTAAAACAGAATTGCATTATCTTATCAACACATTTTCAAGCGGGTCGATACTTTATGCAAAAAATGGCGCTATTTCGCTTAAAAAGTTATAAGCGAGCAATTGTGAAATACATCTCTAAAGAGTGTTTTGACAGTGAGTTCTCAGGAACTCCTCTCAATGGTATTGAAACCTCAACAGCTCGCTCTTCATTTTCAGAAATGTGAAGTAATGCAAAGTGTGAAAAGTCCTCCTCTACCCCCGCAGACGAAAGTCTAATAGAAGCCACCCTTAAATGCTTAAGAAAAGAATGCCGTCAGGGAAATGAGAGCTTTAACGTTGACGCTATAATGGTTGATAATAAGGAACGCTTATGTAGCAAAGCATTCAATTGCAATCATTATAATGAAAACATGTTCATTTCCAATTTATCTGATCTGCTTAAAACTCTCTCAGGAAAGTTTTCGGTTTTAACAAGTAAGAATACTCTAGTCGAGTGTGTCCGACTACGAGACTCCCTGCTCCCAACTTGCATTTCAAGCAGTTCAGCGGCAACACAAGCAAGCAGCGTACTCAACTTGCACAGTGCATGTCAAACTGTTGTTTCTGCCTGCTGATACAGAGGAAATTTATTCTTCCATAACTTTGGTGCTATTTATCCGATCGTGTTGAAATTTCAAAAATTTCGTGTTGATTGCAAAATAATCAATGTCGTGCCATAAACCGCTTTTGTGAAAAGCGGGATATACAAGGCAAAACAGCATTCGAATGTAGGAAAGACAAATTAAATAAAGTCAACTGGAAACTATCCAGATGTGGTAATAACCAAATGGTGAATAATAATTTGTCATTTTACAGAAATTTCATTTCGGAGGAAAATTCAAAAAACGATCATAATAAAGATGCGTTTGTTGATACCTACGAATTGATTTTATTTGGATATTCAGATTTTATACAAAATTTGTAAACTGAGCTGGAAGTATATTTGTGGAAAAAGGATTACATTATCCTACTACAACAATTATTAAATTTCCATACTTTGCATTTGGATGCAACTGGGAATGTTGTGCAACCACTAAAATTTTCCACTAAAAGAATATATTTATATTCATTGCTTACACATATTCCAAATCAAATAACGTTTCCCGTAGCGCATGCGATTCTTTCGAATCATACAACGAATGATATTGGTCTCTTTTTGAGACAACTTATTCAGTTCTGCGAGAAACATAAATTAAAATTCCCAATTTGCAAAAGAATCATTACTGATGTTAGTTTTGCAATAATTGGAGCAATTTTAAAAGAATTTAATAATTTGGACATTGTAGCGTACAACGAAGTTTGCTATAATTTTGTATACAACTACAGTAAAGAGTTTGCAAGAGTATGTGTTCAATTTTGTTCAAGCCATTACACCAAAATTATGTGTCGTGATATCGACAACTATGTTGGCTATGACAAAATTGAGCTAAGAACATTTTAAAGAAATGTTATGGGCTTGGCATATAATATATGCACAATTGTGGAATTAGAAGAATGGTTTACAAATCTGGTTATCATTCTTCTGTCTCCCAATATGAATAACTTGGTTAGCAATGCCATTTCCTATTTGGCAGTGAGCAATCCTAGCCATCCTATTGATTATAACGAGTTTGTTTTCATAGATAGCGAAAAGTTTTGTGATACCACAGTGCAAACTATCGCGAGAAATAACAAATTTTGAATTCAATTCAGTACGTTTGTTATTTAGCACAAACAAAAAATGACCGCAAGAATGATTACTTTCATCCTGAAACATCGACATTATTTTGGGAAAATATATTGTTTTTGCGGCATTTTGGACCAATATAATAGGCTCTTGTATTGATAAAAGCAATGAAAGGCCTAACAATGGTGTTGTGTCCTTTTTTGGTACACTAAAACATAGTGTTATCAAATCAAAACAAGGACTTAAGCTGGGAAGATCCATTCGTGCAATGGACGATCTTTCAAAATCTGTGGTTAAACAATTTGAAATGGTTTTTCCAGAGATAAATAATTCTCCCATTTCTCATGGTACAATAATTAAGGCTAGATCAAAACAGCGAACAAAAACAAAAACTTTTTTAAAGGAAATGTGTGATACCAAAAGAATATCTAAGCACAAAGAATGTTGGCTTAAAAGGGGCCCTAAGAAACTTAAGGTGGGCTTCTTTAAGAACGATTTCTTTGGACCAATAAAAATCCAGCAGGAATATGAAGCGTCACTTCCAAAAGAAAGTAATGACTTTCATGATATTTCCAATAACAATGTGGAATTATCAACAATTTCTGAGGAACTGCAATTCAAAATGCAGTTCTTTAAGAACATTCATACGCGTCCTATACGGAAAAATGTACAATGGAAGAAAGCTTCAAAAATATTCTTCAAAATCATAAATTTGATAATTGTATAGATGACAGCAATGAGTTTTACATGTTAAGCTGTAAAACGCTTTTTAAAGCTGTACATGGAGAAGACAGCAATCTTTTCAAGTATCAAATAACAATACGTGATCTTGTCACATTCTATGATGGAAAGTGGCTGTCAAATTTTAAGGTTGACGTTATTTTAACTGTTCTTATATATGAACAGAAAGGTGAAAAAAATTTTATTAAAAGAATTGCCTGTCAACTTGAAAATAATTATTTTCAAAATGAGGAATTGTTAAAAATCGGTCTAAATGATGATGATGAGTTGTAACATTTTAAGTGTACCTCATTGCATTCAAAACCATTTTTATATTTTATTTAAAGATAAAATAAAACAAGAATTTTCATTTTTAGATCCTTTTGCGAAGACTCAAAAGCTAAGTAGTATTCAATCCCATTATAGCGCAGTTTTGCTTCGTATTACACAAGAACTGTTTAAATGCAATAACATGAAACATGACGTGCAAAGTGATGCGTATAATCGTTGAATCATTATTTTGCAATTCGCAAAATGGTATATGGAAAAAATTCCTATGACAAATTTACTTTCAGCCGAATTGTTTAGATTAGATATGTTTGCAAAACTTATCAATCACGGCGATTCTTTAAAGAATCTATGTCTTCATTGCTGCAAAAATACAGATGTAAAGAATGAACAAAGTGTAATAATTGTTAGCGTTCTATATGCTCAATATGAATTAGAAAATTTTTAATTTGAAACTTTTGTTCCTTTATATTTTTAATTATAAGTATAACATATACATATTTATATCGTTCAGAGACATTGTTGGAAAAAGAAACATGCACTTGAAATAATATATTTTGTGTTAATTATATGTGTTGTAGCGATTTTAAGCATTTAAGTTAACATTTGAAATATTTAACGGATATATTGTTTGTTTACATTTGAGATTTTTGATGCCTGGTGGCAACCTTGTTAACGTGAAATATCGATGTATCGAACGAACTATTGAATTGTAAGATAACTATTGTACGATCGATTGACTTATAATCGAGATTGAGAACGAAAAATGAGGAAAGGGTAGAACGCAACGAAGCGTAAGTTAAGTGAACAATTTAAATTGAAGTTTATAATTTTGTATTTCTCCTTATAGGAGATAAAACCGCCGCCGGTAATTCAGATTGAATTACAAGTGCTTGCACAGTGTGCAACCGCTGCTACAATTACGTTACATTAAATACACATAGTTTTAATCATTTAGATGAGCGTGTATTTTTTGGGTGTGTTTGGCTGTTGGCGGTGTTTTACTCACATGTTCACCCCGAAACAATGAAATATCTTTTATCTCGCTTCGCTTGGCGTTCCCCGAAGGGAAAGGATCAAGGCTTGCACTAGATTTGTGCAAAGAAGCAAACGGAGGAACGATTGTCACATATACTCTGCAGTGACGCCGGGTCGACGCGTATGTACATACTTGTGTATGTGTGCGCACTGACGCCGATTTCATACAGTTGTGAAATTGTTCTGGAAGAAACTGGTGAGAACGAGATATCTTGGATCTCGTTTCTACTTGGCGTTCCCCGAAGGGAAAGGATCAAGGCTTGCACTAGAATTGTGCAAGTAAACAAACGGAGGAACGATTGTCACATATACTCTGCAGTGACGCCGGGTCGACGCGTATGTACATACTTGTGTATGTGTGCGCACTGACGCCGATTTCATACAGTTGTGAAATTGTTCTGGAAGAAACTGGTGAGAACGAAATATCTTGGATCCCGTTTCTACTTGGCGCTCCCCGACGGGAAAGGATCAAGGCTTGCACTAGATTTGTGCAAAGAAGCAAACGGAGGAACGATTGTCACATATACTCTGCAGTGACGCCGGGTCGACGCGTATGTACATAATTGTGTATGTGTGCGCACTGACGCCGATTTCATACAGTGGTGAAATTGTTGTGGAAGAAACTGGTGAGAACGAGATATCTTGGATCTCGTTTCTACTTGGCGTTCCCCGACGGGAAAGGATCAAGGCTTGCACTAGAATTGTGCAAGTAAACAAACGGAGGAACGACTGTCACATATACTCTGGAGTGACGCCGGGTCGACGCGTATGTACATACTTGTGTATGTGTGCGCACTGACGCCGATTTCATACAGTTGTGAAATTGTTCTGGAAGAAACTGGGGAGAACGAGATATCTTGGATCTCGTTTCTACTTGGCGTTCCCCGAAGGGAAAGGATCAAGGCTTGCACTAGAATTGTGCAAGTAAACAAACGGAGGAACGATTGTCACATATACTCTGCAGTGACGCCGGGTCGACGCGTATGTACATACTTGTATATGTGTGCGCACTGACGCCGATTTCATAGTTGTGAAATTGTTCTGGAAGAAACTGGTGAGAACGAAATATCTTGGATCTCGTTTCTACTTGGCGTTCCCCGACGGGAAAGGATCAAGGCTTGCACTAGATTTGTGCAAAGAAGCAAACGGAGGAACGATTGTCACATATACTCTGCAGTGACGCCGGGTCGACGCGTATGTACATACTTGTGAATGTGTGCGCACTGACGCCGATTTCATACAGTTGTGAAATTGTTCTGGAAGAAACTGGTGAGAACGAAATATCTTGGATCCCGTTTCTACTTGGCGCTCCCCGACGGGAAAGGATCAAGGCTTGCACTAGATTTGTGCAAAGAAGCAAACGGAGGAACGATTGTCACATATACTCTGCAGTGACGCCGGGTCGACGCGTATGTACATAATTGTGTATGTGTGCGCACTGACGCCGATTTCATACAGTGGTGAAATTGTTGTGGAAGAAACTGGTGAGAACGAGATATCTTGGATCTCGTTTCTACTTGGCGTTCCCCGACGGGAAAGGATCAAGGCTTGCACTAGAATTGTGCAAGTAAACAAACGGAGGAACGACTGTCACATATACTCTGGAGTGACGCCGGGTCGACGCGTATGTACATACTTGTGTATGTGTGCGCACTGACGCCGATTTCATACAGTTGTGAAATTGTTCTGGAAGAAACTGGGGAGAACGAGATATCTTGGATCTCGTTTCTACTTGGCGTTCCCCGAAGGGAAAGGATCAAGGCTTGCACTAGAATTGTGCAAGTAAACAAACGGAGGAACGATTGTCACATATACTCTGCAGTGACGCCGGGTCGACGCGTATGTACATACTTGTATATGTGTGCGCACTGACGCCGATTTCATAGTTGTGAAATTGTTCTGGAAGAAACTGGTGAGAACGAAATATCTTGGATCTCGTTTCTACTTGGCGCTCCCCGACGGGAAAGGATCAAGGCTTGCACTAGATTTGTGCAAAGAAGCAAACGGAGGAACGATTGTCACATATACTCTGCAGTGACGCCGGGTCGACGCGTATGTACATAATTGTGTATGTGTGCGCACTGACGCCGATTTCATACAGTGGTGAAATTGTTCTGGAAGAAACTGGTGAGAACGAGATATCTTGGATCTCGTTTCTACTTGGCGTTCCCCGACGGGAAAGGATCAAGGCTTGCACTAGAATTGTGCAAGTAAACAAACGGAGGAACGATTGTCACATATACTCTTCAGTGACGCCGGGTCGACGCGTATGTACATACTTGTATATGTGTGCGCACTGACGCCGATTTCATAGTTGTGAAATTGTTCTGGAAGAAACTGGTGAGAACGAAATATCTTGGATCTCGTTTCTACTTGGCGTTCCCCGACGGGAAAGGATCAAGGCTTGCACTAGATTTGTGCAAAGAAGCAAACGGAGGAACGATTGTCACATATACTCTGCAGTGACGCCGGGTCGACGCGTATGTACATACTTGTGAATGTGTGCGCACTGACGCCGATTTCATACAGTTGTGAAATTGTTCTGGAAGAAACTGGGGAGAACGAGATATCTTGGATCTCGTTTCTACTTGGCGTTCCCCGAAGGGAAAGGATCAAGGCTTGCACTAGAATTGTGCAAGTAAACAAACGGAGGAACGATTGTCACATACACTCTGCAGTGACGCCGGGTCGACGCGTATGTACATACTTGTATATGTGTGCGCACTGACGCCGATTTCATAGTTGTGAAATTGTTCTGGAAGAAACTGGTGAGAACGAAATATCTTGGATCTCGTTTCTACTTGGCGTTCCCCGACGGGAAAGGATCAAGGCTTGCACTAGATTTGTGCAAAGAAGCAAACGGAGGAACGATTGTCACATATACTCTGCAGTGACGCCGGGTCGACGCGTATGTACATAATTGTGTATGTGTGCGCACTGACGCCGATTTCATACAGTGGTGAAATTGTTCTGGAAGAAACTGGTGAGAACGAGATATCTTGGATCTCGTTTCTACTTGGCGTTCCCCGACGGGAAAGGATCAAGGCTTGCACTAGAATTGTGCAAGTAAACAAACGGAGGAACGATTGTCACATATACTCTGCAGTGACGCCGGGTCGACGCGTATGTACATACTTGTATATGTGTGCGCACTGACGCCGATTTCATAGTTGTGAAATTGTTCTGGAAGAAACTGGTGAGAACGAAATATCTTGGATCTCGTTTCTACTTGGCGTTCCCCGACGGGAAAGGATCAAGGCTTGCACTAGATTTGTGCAAAGAAGCAAACGGAGGAACGATTGTCACATATACTCTGCAGTGACGCCGGGTCGACGCGTATGTACATACTTGTGAATGTGTGCGCACTGACGCCGATTTCATACAGTTGTGAAATTGTTCTGGAAGAAACTGGTGAGAACGAAATATCTTGGATCCCGCTTCTACTTGGCGCTCCCCGACGGGAAAGGATCAAGGCTTGCACTAGATTTGTGCAAAGAAGCAAACGGAGGAACGATTGTCACATATACTCTGCAGTGACGCCGGGTCGACGCGTATGTACATAATTGTGTATGTGTGCGCACTGACGCCGATTTCATACAGTGGTGAAATTGTTGTGGAAGAAACTGGTGAGAACGAGATATCTTGGATCTCGTTTCTACTTGGCGTTCCCCGACGGGAAAGGATCAAGGCTTGCACTAGAATTGTGCAAGTAAACAAACGGAGGAACGACTGTCACATATACTCTGGAGTGACGCCGGGTCGACGCGTATGTACATACTTGTGTATGTGTGCGCACTGACGCCGATTTCATACAGTTGTGAAATTGTTCTGGAAGAAACTGGGGAGAACGAGATATCTTGGATCTCGTTTCTACTTGGCGTTCCCCGAAGGGAAAGGATCAAGGCTTGCACTAGAATTGTGCAAGTAAACAAACGGAGGAACGATTGTCACATATACTCTGCAGTGACGCCGGGTCGACGCGTATGTACATACTTGTATATGTGTGCGCACTGACGCCGATTTCATAGTTGTGAAATTGTTCTGGAAGAAACTGGTGAGAACGAAATATCTTGGATCTCGTTTCTACTTGGCGCTCCCCGACGGGAAAGGATCAAGGCTTGCACTAGATTTGTGCAAAGAAGCAAACGGAGGAACGATTGTCACATATACTCTGCAGTGACGCCGGGTCGACGCGTATGTACATAATTGTGTATGTGTGCGCACTGACGCCGATTTCATACAGTGGTGAAATTGTTCTGGAAGAAACTGGTGAGAACGAGATATCTTGGATCTCGTTTCTACTTGGCGTTCCCCGAAGGGAAAGGATCAAGGCTTGCACTAGAATTGTGCAAGTAAACAAACGGAGGAACGATTGTCACATATACTCTGCAGTGACGCCGGGTCGACGCGTATGTACATACTTGTATATGTGTGCGCACTGACGCCGATTTCATAGTTGTGAAATTGTTCTGGAAGAAACTGGTGAGAACGAAATATCTTGGATCTCGTTTCTACTTGGCGCTCCCCGACGGGAAAGGATCAAGGCTTGCACTAGATTTGTGCAAAGAAGCAAACGGAGGAACGATTGTCACATATACTCTGCAGTGACGCCGGGTCGACGCGTATGTACATACTTGTATATGTGTGCGCACTGACGCCGATTTCATAGTTGTGAAATTGTTCTGGAAGAAACTGGTGAGAACGAAATATCTTGGATCTCGTTTCTACTTGGCGCTCCCCGACGGGAAAGGATCAAGGCTTGCACTAGATTTGTGCAAAGAAGCAAACGGAGGAACGATTGTCACATATACTCTGCAGTGACGCCGGGTCGACGCGTATGTACATACTTGTATATGTGTGCGCACTGACGCCGATTTCATAGTTGTGAAATTGTTCTGGAAGAAACTGGTGAGAACGAAATATCTTGGATCTCGTTTCTACTTGGCGTTCCCCGACGGGAAAGGATCAAGGCTTGCACTAGATTTGTGCAAAGAAGCAAACGGAGGAACGATTGTCACATATACTCTGCAGTGACGCCGGGTCGACGCGTATGTACATAATTGTGTATGTGTGCGCACTGACGCCGATTTCATACAGTGGTGAAATTGTTCTGGAAGAAACTGGTGAGAACGAGATATCTTGGATCTCGTTTCTACTTGGCGTTCCCCGACGGGAAAGGATCAAGGCTTGCACTAGAATTGTGCAAGTAAACAAACGGAGGAACGATTGTCACATATACTCTGCAGTGACGCCGGGTCGACGCGTATGTACATACTTGTATATGTGTGCGCACTGACGCCGATTTCATAGTTGTGAAATTGTTCTGGAAGAAACTGGTGAGAACGAAATATCTTGGATCTCGTTTCTACTTGGCGTTCCCCGACGGGAAAGGATCAAGGCTTGCACTAGATTTGTGCAAAGAAGCAAACGGAGGAACGATTGTCACATATACTCTGCAGTGACGCCGGGTCGACGCGTATGTACATACTTGTGAATGTGTGCGCACTGACGCCGATTTCATACAGTTGTGAAATTGTTCTGGAAGAAACTGGTGAGAACGAAATATCTTGGATCTCGTTTCTACTTGGCGCTCCCCGACGGGAAAGGATCAAGGCTTGCACTAGATTTGTGCAAAGAAGCAAACGGAGGAACGATTGTCACATATACTCTGCAGTGACGCCGGGTCGACGCGTATGTACATAATTGTGTATGTGTGCGCACTGACGCCGATTTCATACAGTGGTGAAATTGTTCTGGAAGAAACTGGTGAGAACGAGATATCTTGGATCTCGTTTCTACTTGGCGTTCCCCGACGGGAAAGGATCAAGGCTTGCACTAGAATTGTGCAAGTAAACAAACGGAGGAACGATTGTCACATATACTCTGCAGTGACGCCGGGTCGACGCGTATGTACATACTTGTATATGTGTGCGCACTGACGCCGATTTCATAGTTGTGAAATTGTTCTGGAAGAAACTGGTGAGAACGAAATATCTTGGATCTCGTTTCTACTTGGCGTTCCCCGACGGGAAAGGATCAAGGCTTGCACTAGATTTGTGCAAAGAAGCAAACGGAGGAACGATTGTCACATATACTCTGCAGTGACGCCGGGTCGACGCGTATGTACATAATTGTGTATGTGTGCGCACTGACGCCGATTTCATACAGTGGTGAAATTGTTCTGGAAGAAACTGGTGAGAACGAGATATCTTGGATCTCGTTTCTACTTGGCGTTCCCCGACGGGAAAGGATCAAGGCTTGCACTAGAATTGTGCAAGTAAACAAACGGAGGAACGATTGTCACATATACTCTGCAGTGACGCCGGGTCGACGCGTATGTACATACTTGTATATGTGTGCGCACTGACGCCGATTTCATAGTTGTGAAATTGTTCTGGAAGAAACTGGTGAGAACGAAATATCTTGGATCTCGTTTCTACTTGGCGTTCCCCGACGGGAAAGGATCAAGGCTTGCACTAGATTTGTGCAAAGAAGCAAACGGAGGAACGATTGTCACATATACTCTGCAGTGACGCCGGGTCGACGCGTATGTACATACTTGTGAATGTGTGCGCACTGACGCCGATTTCATACAGTTGTGAAATTGTTCTGGAAGAAACTGGTGAGAACGAAATATCTTGGATCTCGTTTCTACTTGGCGCTCCCCGACGGGAAAGGATCAAGGCTTGCACTAGATTTGTGCAAAGAAGCAAACGGAGGAACGATTGTCACATATACTCTGCAGTGACGCCGGGTCGACGCGTATGTACATAATTGTGTATGTGTGCGCACTGACGCCGATTTCATACAGTGGTGAAATTGTTCTGGAAGAAACTGGTGAGAACGAGATATCTTGGATCTCGTTTCTACTTGGCGTTCCCCGACGGGAAAGGATCAAGGCTTGCACTAGAATTGTGCAAGTAAACAAACGGAGGAACGATTGTCACATATACTCTGCAGTGACGCCGGGTCGACGCGTATGTACATACTTGTATATGTGTGCGCACTGACGCCGATTTCATAGTTGTGAAATTGTTCTGGAAGAAACTGGTGAGAACGAAATATCTTGGATCTCGTTTCTACTTGGCGTTCCCCGACGGGAAAGGATCAAGGCTTGCACTAGATTTGTGCAAAGAAGCAAACGGAGGAACGATTGTCACATATACTCTGCAGTGACGCCGGGTCGACGCGTATGTACATACTTGTGAATGTGTGCGCACTGACGCCGATTTCATACAGTTGTGAAATTGTTCTGGAAGAAACTGGGGAGAACGAGATATCTTGGATCTCGTTTCTACTTGGCGTTCCCCGAAGGGAAAGGATCAAGGCTTGCACTAGAATTGTGCAAGTAAACAAACGGAGGAACGATTGTCACATATACTCTGCAGTGACGCCGGGTCGACGCGTATGTACATACTTGTATATGTGTGCGCACTGACGCCGATTTCATAGTTGTGAAATTGTTCTGGAAGAAACTGGTGAGAACGAAATATCTTGGATCTCGTTTCTACTTGGCGTTCCCCGACGGGAAAGGATCAAGGCTTGCACTAGATTTGTGCAAAGAAGCAAACGGAGGAACGATTGTCACATATACTCTGCAGTGACGCCGGGTCGACGCGTATGTACATAATTGTGTATGTGTGCGCACTGACGCCGATTTTATACAGTTGTGAAATTGTTCTGGAAGAAACTGGTGAGAACGAGATATCTTGGATCTCGTTTCTACTTGGCGTTCCCCGACGGGAAAGGATCAAGGCTTGCACTAGAATTGTGCAAGTAAACAAACGGAGGAACGACTGTCACATATACTCTGGAGTGACGCCGGGTCGACGCGTATGTATACTTGTGTATGTGTGCGCACCGACGCCGATTTCAAACAGTTGTGAAATTGTTCTGGAAAAAACTGGTAAGTGCCGTTAGTCTTTGGTTGGTGCGATTTTGGTTCTCGGTACGATAGGCCGAAGAAGAACAAGAGCTTTAGCGAACGAGCAGGCAGAAAATGAACACTTACAGGGTGCCGCTGTTGCGCCACTGCATGCAGACAGCAGTAACGGAAATTCTCAAACTTTGTTGGAAATTATGCAACTTATGCAGCAGCAACAAAACACAAACATGACACAAATGCAGGCTTTTCAAATGGAAATTGACCGCATGAATGAAATTCAGATGGAAAAGACGAATATATTGATCGAATCACTGTCACCGAAACTAATCAATGCTAATCGTGCATGTGAGAACGAGATCGGTGCATGCTCTTCGATGAATACGGACGAACACACAGCTGCGCTTTCAGGTGAAGCTCGGCAGTGCAATTCAGGCGCGAAACTTTATGATTTGCCTGAATTTGACGGAACTCCAGAAACATGGCCTATGTTCAAGGAAACTTTTGCGATGACGACCAGTGAATATGGCTACAGCGAGAGACAGAATTTGATACGACTGCAAAAGGCAGTGAAAGGCAAGGCACGTGAAATTGTGGAATGTTTGCTGATCCACAGTCGCAATGTTCCCGATATCATGCAGGCGCTTAAACAAAACTTTGGCAGACCAGAAAAACTCGTAAAAAGTCAAATTGCTCGTGTGCGTAAGTCACCGGCTATTAAGGAAGGAATGCTTGTAGACCTTTTAGATTACCGAAATAAAGTCCAAAATTTGACGTCCTTTCTAGAAGCAGCCGAGGGTGACAGATACCTTGAAAATCCGACGTTGATGGAAGAGCTGGTGTCCAAACTGCCACCGCAACAACGTTTGGAGTGGGCTCGCTACCGTCGAAATTGCAGAGGTCACGAAAATATCAAGGATTTTAGTAAATGGCTTCAAGTTATGGCTGAGGACATACAAGATGCCGGTCTGGTTGATGAATGTGAGGTAACTAAGTCGAAAAATCAGAAGTCGAGATTTTTCCATGCAAATGAAGTTGATATCAAGGAGAGATGCTGTGTCGGCTGCAGTGGTCGTCATAATTTGGAGAAATGCGACCAGTTCACGAAACTTGACATCGACAAGAAATGGAAGGCTGTTAGAGAGAGCAAGCTGTGCTTCAACTGTTTGAGGGCTGGCCACCGCGTTAATGAATGTAAATTTAAGCTTAAATGCGAAGCGGTGGGCTGCGCCAAGAAAATCAACAAGTTATTACACAAGCCTGTTGCAGTACCGGCAGTTGACAATGCACAGAGCTTTACAGGAACAGCTTCACAAGTAACCGGCTCCACAGTTTTGTTTAAAATTTTGCCGGTTAATCTTCATGCGGAAAAACCATTTCCTGCTTCGCATTTTTGGATGACGGTTCCGCGGTTTCGTTGATGAACGAAAGACTAGCGGAGGAACTGGGCTTGAGAGGCCCCAAAGAGAATCTCACCTTGCAGTGGTTCGGAAACAGAAAGGTTTCCGAGAGTACAAGCCGTTTCGACATTGGTATATCGGACGGTCGAAATGGAACAATACATACGTTGAAGGGAGTTCGTACAATAAAAAATCTCCAGTTGCCGAAGCAATCTGTTAACGTATCGGACTTGCATTCAAAATACCGAAACTTGGAAACGATACCGGTGCAAGGTTATGCCAACGCGGTTCCCGAACTCCTGATTGGTTTGGACAACGCGCATTTAGGAGTGCCACACTCAGCACGAGCAATCGTATATGATGGTCCGATTGTCGCCGCCACCAAGCTTGGGTGGGTGTGCTATGGAAAGTGTCCAACCAAAAATATACAGAAGACGAATAGAATTTTCTTGATAAACTCTGAAAATGATTTAATTTTTGATAAATTAATAGAGAATTTTATAGTAGATTCTGAAATGGGCGTGCAAAAGTTTGCAGTGGACCACAAGGGAAAAGAGGAAGAGCGATCGAACAAGATGCTTCAAGAAACAACGAGCTGTATTGGAAAACGATATGAAACAGGGTTGCTCTGGAGACGTGACGACATCGTTTTGCCAGGGAGCAAAGAAATGGCGTTCAAAAGGCAACTTTCATTGGAACGGAAATTTCAGCGCGAAACAGATTATCATAAGGAATACTGTCGAATTATGGCTGGATACGAAAGAAACGGATACATGGAGTTGGTGCCAGGAGATGCACTAAAGAACAAGTCCGATAAGGATTGGTTTCTGCCACACTTTGGAGTCGTTAATCCAAACAAGCCCGGAAGGCTGCGAATTGTTTTCGATGCGGCTGCAGAAATCGACGGAATTTCATTGAACTCGGCGTTGATGAATGGTCCAGATAACGTGCAACTGTTGACACACATACTGATGAAGTTTCGGCAAAGAAGATTTGGAATATACGCAGACATCAGAGAGATGTTTCATCAGGTTGAGATACGTAAAGCAGATCGTTGTGCACAAAGATTTCTCTGGCAAACCAACCCTGATGAAGAAATGAAGGTATTTGAAATGGCTGTTATGACTTTTGGAGCGAAGTGCTCACCTGCATCCGCGGAATACGTCAAGAATTTTAACGCGCTAAAATTCAAAGGGAAATATCCGGAAGCAGCCGAAGCAATTATTAACAACCATTACGTGGACGATTACGTCCACTGTTTTTCCAGCGAAGAAGAAGCAGTTAGGATTACTCAGCAAGTAACTATGATACACAAGGAGGGAGGTTTCGAGCTAAGACAATTCATCTCTAATTCCGGAATTTGTAATGAAACATTCGCCGATAACAAGTCTGATGGAATCGTTAACTTAGATAAGGACGTCGCTAAACATTTTCAAAAAGTGTTAGGCATGCATTGGCATACGCTAACTGATGAATTTGGGTTCACGTTATCATTTGCGAAAATTAATAAATCCTTGCTTACTCCCGATAGGACCCCAACGAAAAGAGAAGTTCTGAAAATTGTTATGTCCATATTCGACCCGTTTGGCATTTTGGCGGAGCATATAATTATGGCCAAACTACTTCTTCAATCTATATGGCGAAAGAAAACTGGATGGGATGAATACATTGACCGTGAAGACGATTTGGTATGGAAAAATTGGTTGCATAAATTGGACGAAATCTCGAACGTACGGATACCTCGGTGCTATGGTCCAAGTCTTTTTGATGACACTGTTGAGCTACATTTGTTTGCGGATGCAAGCGAAGTGGCATACGCGGCCGTAGGATACTGGCGCATGAAATCTGCAGGTCAATGGAAAACGGCTTTCATCATGGGGAAGACCAAGTGCGCACCGATGAAGCAGTCGTCTATTCCGACATTAGAGCTGCAAGCGGCAGTAATGGCGATCAGACTCCGAAAGCATATATTGGAGGGACATAATATCATTCCAAAGCAAATTAGAATGTGGTCTGACTCAAGTACGGTCCTGGCGTGGATCAAATCCGATCACAGGAGATACAAGCCATACGTTGCACACCGAGTTAACGAAATTTTAGAAACCAGCAGCGTTGATGAGTGGTCTTGGATTCCTGGAAAAGATAACCCAGCTGACTTCGGAACAAAAATTAATCGACGAAATAAACAATCTACTTGGCTGCAGGGAGCGCAAATCTTGCTAAATGATGAAAACGACTGGCCAAATCAAGGTTTAAACGACAAAAGCACTGATCTAGAATTGCGAACAAAATTTGTACTTGTTTTTCAACAAAATATGGACGATCTATTATCAAAGTTTCAATCTTTCAGGAAGCTGATCCGAATTATAGCCTGGATTTTGCGAGTGCGAACGAAATTGAATACGCACGATTGGTCGTGTGTCGAAACGTGCAAATGTCAGAGTACGCAGAAGAAATGGAGACATTGGCACGTGAATGTCCCATCAAGAAAAGCAGTTAAATATGGAAACTGTGTCCAATTCTTGACTCAAATGGTCTTCTTCGCATGAACGGCAGGATTGAGAAGGCTAACGCAGCACATGAAGACACCAAGCGACCCATAATTATGCCACAAGGACATTTCGTGACGAAACTAATAGTGGAGCAATATCATAAGGACTGGTTGCATCAGAACGAAAATACGATCCTCGCAGAAATTCGCCGTCGTTATTGGATACCACATTGCCGTGAGCAAGTACGACGAGTATCCCGACTCTGCCACACATGTATAACAAACAGAGCTCGCCCAAGTGAGCCATTAATGGGACAGCTACCCACTGATCGTTTGACACCGTATGTACGGCCGTCCACCTACGCTGGCGTCGATTACATGGGACCATTTTCGGTTACTAGAGGGAGATCGACTGAAAAACGTTGGATTTGCATCTTTACCTGCCTGACGGTGAGAGCTATTCACTTGGAAATTGCAAGGGATCTGAGTACTGATACCTGCATCAAAGTCGTCCGAAATTTCACGGCGCGGCGTGGAAAACCTAAAAGAATACGTTCGGACAACGGCACCAATTTTGTAGGTGCGAATCGAGAGCTGAGTGGCTTTTCAATTGCCCTATGAATCCACATGCTGGTGGCTGTTGGGAACGGCTCGTGCGCAGCGTCAAGAGAGCAATGGGCCATGCTATCTTGGGTCGAAGTTTGAGGGAAGATGTGTTGTATAGTTTGATGTGTGCTGCGGAGTATATAGTAAATGCAAGGCCGCTCACGCATATAGCTTTAGATTCAACCTCTGATGAACCATTAACCCCTAACCATTTTCTATTAGGCACTTCTAATTCCAGTCAGACACCACACCCAGAAGAAGAAGCGTACCAACCAACAATGAAGAACTGGAGAACATTGCAGCAGCTTGCGCATTGTTTTTGGAGAAAATGGCTGAACGAATATTTACCGGAGCTTTGTCGTCGTACTAAGTGGTATCAAGAAGTGAAGCCTCTAGCCGTGGGAGATTTAGTACTCATCTGCGATGGCACTGCTCACCGATCCACCTGGAAAAGGGGCAGACTAACTGAAGTGATTAGTGGAAAGGATGGACAAGTACGCACAGCCACTGTAAAGACTAATGCCGGAGTTTTTCGTCGCCCAGCGTGCGTTTTGGCTAAACTGGATTTTAAGTGAATCCAAGCCCTGTTAGATTCACGGTGGCGGGGATGTTGTAGCGATTTTAAGCATTTAAGTTAACATTTGAAATATTTAACGGATATATTGTTTGTTTACATTTGAGATTTTTGATGCCTGGTGGCAACCTTGTTAACGTGGAATATCGATGTATCGAATGAACTATTGAATTGTAAGATAACTATTGTACGATCGATTGACTTATAATCGAGATTGAGAACGAAAAATGAGGAAAGGGTAGAACGCAACGAAGCGTAAGTTAAGTGAACAATTTAAATTGAAGTTTATAATTTTGTATTTCTCCTTATAGGAGATAAAACCGCCGCCGGTAATTCAGATTGAATTACAAGTGCGTGCACAGTGTGCAACCGCTGCTACAATTACGTTACATTAAATAAACATAGTTTTAATCATTTAGTTGAGCGTGTATTTTTTGGGTGTGTTTGGCTGTTGGCGGTGTTTTACTCACATGTTCACCCCGAAACAATGAAATAATATGATTAGAAAATAAATGAAATAATATGATTTTGTTTATTCTATACCTAGCAATTTATTTCGTTATTTACAAAGACAAGTATGTATGTATAAAACATGCAAATATTCACATACATGCCCTGGGTGCTTGCATACACACATATCTAAGGATGTGTGTTAATATTGCACAAAGCATTGCTTGATCTATTCATTCGCAACATGAACGAAACCTGAGTTTTCTTGTTCGTTCGGTTCGATTGTTTGCTTCAAAACGATAATTTATGCATCATCATACCCGAAGCAAGAAATTTGCGAATCTCTGCTTCGTAAGCAGATCAATCATGCCAACTGAACGAGCTCGTTTCATTTGTTGAACGAAACTCGATCATACATGTTGTTGCGAAGCGCAGTGTTGACTTGTGATGCAATTCAAGCAAGGCTGATCGAGACGGCTCGATCATACTCAATGCAGCTCTCTTGTCCACAATTAACACAAGATGGATATATTATATTGTTAAGCCAGCTGACTGTGCACTTATACAAATATGATTCATAAATCAATAATGTTCGGTTATGCGAGCGAGCAATCATGCATTCCAAGTATGACTTGTGCTGCGCTTTCGTCTTTTCGGTGGAAGTTGCGGAGGAGTTTATATACTCTTTTTTAATTTTTTTAGAAAAAAAAAAATTGTATATTGGGTTTGTGAAATGTCCGTCTGTCTGTATGAACGCAAGTTTTTTGCACAGTTTTGAAGCTAGAGCAACCAAACTTGGTATACATGTTGGTATATACCATTGGCAGACAAAGTGCCAAGATCTCACCCCCCATCACCACCCCTTCTCCAAAAACCGCAAAAGCCTATATCTTCCACAGTTTTAAAGCTAGAGTAACCAAATTTGGCACAAGAGCTACTAACCACATCCTTGATTGATCTGACAAAAAAAAAAATTTGGCCACGCCCACCCCCGCCCATACAAATAAGCGAAGTCAGTATCTCCCCCACCCCTTTATCACGAGTCACCAAATTTTGCAGGTTGAATTCTATTGTCCTATTAAATAGATTTTGAAAGATCATCCATTGCACGAATGAATCTTCCCAGCTTAAGTCCTTGTTTTGAATTGATAACACTATGTTTAAGTGTACCAAAAAAGGACACAACACCATTGTTAGGCCTTTCATTGCTTTTATCAATACAAGAGCCTATTTTATTGGTCCAAAATGCCGCAAAAACAATATATTTTCCCAAAATAATGTCGACTATTTCAGGATGAAAGTAATCATTCTTGCGGTCATTTTTTGTTTGTGCTGCAATACGTTTATTGATTTCATCAACAAACGTACTGAATTGAATACAAAATTTGTTATTTCTCGCGATAGTTTGCACTGTGGCATCACAAAACTTTTCGCTATCTATGAAAACAAACTCTTTATAATCAATAGGATGGCTAGGATTGCTCACTGCCAAATAGGAAATGGCATTGCTAACCAAGTTATTCATATTGGGAGACAGAAGAATGATAACCAGATTTGTAAACCATTCTTCTAATTCCACAATTGTGAATATATTATATGCCAAGCCCATAACATTTCTTTAAAATGTTCTTAGCTCAATTTTGTCATAGCCAACACAGTTGTCGATATCACGACACATAATTTTGGTGTAATGGCTTGAGCAAAATTGAACACATACTCTTGGAAACTCCTTACTGTAGTTGTATACAAAATTATAGCAAACTTCGTTGTACGCTACAATGTCCAAATTATTAAATTCTTTTAAAATTGCTCCAATTATTGCAAAACTAACATCAGTAATGATTCTTTTGCAAATTGGGAATTTTAATTTATGTTTCTCGCAGAACTGAATAAGTTGTCTCAAAAAGAGACCAATATCATTCGTTGTATGATTCGAAAGAATCGCATGCGCTACGGGAAACGTTATTTGATTTGGAATATGTGTAAGCAATGAATATAAATATATTCTTTTAGTGGAAAATTTTAGTGGTTGCACAACATTCCCAGTTGCATCCAAATGCAAAGTATGGAAATTTAATAATTGTTGTAGTAGGATAATGTAATCCTTTTTCCACAAATATACTTCCAGCTCAGTTTACAAATTTTGTATAAAATCTGAATATCCAAATAAAATCAATTCGTAGGTATCAACAAACGCATCTTTATTATGATCGTTTTTTGAATTTTCCTCCGAAATGAAATTTCTGTAAAATGACAAATTATTATTCACCATTTGGTTATTACCACATCTGGATAGTTTCCAGTTGACTTTATTTAATTTGTCTTTCCTACATTCGAATGCTGTTTTGCCTTGTATATCCCGCTTTTCACAAAAGCGGTTTATGGCACGACATTGATTATTTTGCAATCAACACGAAATTTTTGAAATTTCAACACGATCGGATAAATAGCACCAAAGATATGGAAGAATAAATTTCCCCTGTATCAGCAGGCAGAAACAACAGTTTGACATGCACTGTGCAAGTTGAGTACGCTGCTTGCTTGTGTTGCCGCTGAACTGCTTGAAATGCAAGTTGGGAGCAGGGAGTCTCGTAGTCGGACACACTCGACTAGAGTATTCTTACTTGTTAAAACCGAAAACTTTCCTGAGAGAGTTTTAAGCAGATCAGATAAATTGGAAATGAACATGTTTTCATTATAATGATTGCAATTGAATGCTTTGCTACATAAGCGTTCCTTATTATCAACCATTATAGCGTCAACGTTAAAGCTCTCATTTCCCTGACGGCATTCTTTTCTTAAGCATTTAAGGGTGGCTTCTATTAGACTTTCGTCTGCGGGGGTAGAGGAGGACTTTTCTAATAAGCTACAGTCAGTAGCTTGAAAAACACTTTGCATTACTTCACATTTCTGAAATGAAGAGCGAGCTGTTGGGGTTTCAATACCATTGAGAGGAGTTCCTGAGAACTCACTGTCAAAACACTCTTTAGAGATGTATTTCACAATTGCTCGCTTATAACTTTTTAAAGCTAAACAGCGCCATTTTTTGCATAAAGTATCGACCCGCTTGAAAATGTGTTGATAAGATAATGCAATTCTGTTTTGAGCTTTTGCAATCCCCGATAATCCTCCTCTACTAACACCCCCGATGTGCTCACCACTCCACTATCGAGACATTCGTTGACTGCTGCGCCTAATGTCAACCTGATGTTAAATCTGAAAATATTAATAATAAACTTGAGAACTAGCGGTATAACTAGGAACGAAATTGCTGAAACAGCAGCGAAAACAGCCAATAACCGACCGAGCGGCTGCAACAATCACAAAACTGGAGGATCCTTGTGATAAACAGCTTGAAGACTCAGCGATGACGATGACCATGAGTTTGCCAATGGCGAAAAGTTTTGCTGGAGGATCCGAAAATCCGCATGCATTGTCAAAGAGAGGCCAATTCAGCTGGAGGATTATCGCAATGAGGATGGCATGTAGCAGTTACATGAGCAGGTGGTGCGTCCCAGATATGCTGATGGGCACCAGTCAGCGACAGCATCAGCTGCGTCTCACTGGCCACATGGAATGTGCGTGCTCCCGCTGTCTGGATTCCACTGAAACTTTAAATATTAATAATTGACTTTTTCCATTAAAATTCTATTCTAATATGGTTGAAACTTTAATTGAAATATTTATTTGCAACATTATTTTATACATTTAATTATTTATTATTGTCGGTGTAGTCTATTTCGCCGGATTTTGCAGTTGTTTCCGGCTTCTTTTTCTTGGCCCAGCTTGAGCGGCTGGCCCGAGTTACGCGGCTGCTAGCCTGATCTACGCGGCTGCTGGCTCGAGTTGCGTTGCTGCTGGCCCGTCTCATAACTGTTTACCTGCGCCGCATTTTTGTGTTTCTGTAAAATTGTGGCTGTGGGTGTTTTTTTCGATTTGCGGGGGTGCGGCGGGTGGATTCAAAATTTGAAATAAACTTGATATGCGTATGGTATACAGGAACCTACATTCCAAGTTTGGTGTCTCTAGCTATTATAGTCTCTGAGATCGACGCGTTCATACAAACGGACAGACGGACGGACACATTAGCTATCACTTACTTTTTTGGGGCGTATTTGTTTTTCCTTGTAAATCCTTCCATGGTCGTCCTATTTGGGTTCGTCCTTCTTCCTTTTTTTCGTCTATTTCAAAAAGGAAATATAATTAAAACATGCAATCAAAATATATAAATGTTGATTAATAAATACTTACAAGATTGCTGGATGGTTACTGCCTACTATCCTTGTCCTGTTCCGCCTTCTTCTTTGTATGGGTTCGTGCTTCTTCCGATTGTATGTATGTACATACAGTTTGTCCACTAATTCTTTGCAAAATAGAAAATGAACAAGAAATTCAATTTCAATTAGAAATTTTTTAGGCCAAAACGGGCTTGTTCAAAATATACATACATATATTAATATGCATGTATGTACATATTAGAGAGCTGCATTATATGCATACGCATATAACTGAATGTATTCGAATTGAATTGAGTTGACTGAGTATGAGGCACGCCATGAGTGAATGTGTATGAGTAGTAGTATATTTCGATACTCATACAATGCGAATTGAGTGGAAGTAAATACTGCGCAATACAGAATGAGTAATTCTGGGCAGCTGAAAATATTCGAATCACTCGAGTGATGATATACATATTTTGTGTGTTTATTTCGCTTAAATCGTCGAAACGCATCAATCGCAAAAATGGATGGAGGAAAAAATACACAAAACGAAAATGTATGTTATTTAATGCGTAGTTTGTTGTTTGTGTTTTCGTTTGTTTTGTTATTGTTGTAGTCAAATATAATATATAATTACTTTAATTAATAACATATTAACTTTATACATAGTTTAAAACTCCGTACTTGTGACCTGTCCATAAATGTCATTTGTGTATTTTTTTTCAGAATTAATTTAGTTAATTATTTGAATATACAGGTTGCACAAAGCGCAGAGAGCGTAAAAGATAATATTTCTCAGGAAATAAAGGAGAAGCTGCATAGTGGCATGTACAGCTTAATAGCAAAGAAGGGTAGAAGCGATGTGTGGCAATTTTTTTCAAAAATCAAAAATGAAAATGGAGAGGATTTAGCTGATCTTGTAGCCTGTAAAATGTGTTTGTCAGTTATGAAGTTCACAGGTAGCACATCAAATTTAACCAAACATAAATGCTACACAGTTAAAGGGATCAAAAATAAAAAAACATCCCCGATTGACGTAAGTTCAGAATCGAAGCACGAGGGCGTAGTTGTTGCTACTGAATGGGTTGTAAAGAACTGCCGCCCATTAAAAATTATAGCAGACTCGGGCCTCAAAAAATTTGCAGAATATTTAATTAATATAGGTGCAACATATGGGTCTAATGTTGATGTGGATAAATTGTTACCACATCCAACAACAGTTTCCTGGAACATAACTGCGATTTATGACTCGCATTTTGAGCCAATAAAGGAGGAAATTTTGAAATATAAAACTTTTGGATACGCAATCACCAGCGACATATGGACAGATAACTAGCTGAAAGCTTCATATTTGTCCTGCACAGTGCATTAATTGAAGGAAGGAGTACTCGTTGATCGTCTCATGGCCATGAAGTCGATGAAGGAAATGTCCTGCACAGGTTTGTTAACTAATCTACGAGTGTACAACTTGAATTTAAATAAATTTTCTATAAATAGGTGCAAATATTCGGGCAAAAATTGAGCAAATCCTAGAAAACTTTGGATGCGATCTGGAAGTGGACAATCCCATAATCGTAACAGATCGTGGGACCAATATGATTAAGGCATTCTTCATAATTCTTCATAAAATCAGGAATGAATTCGTCCTTGGGATTTTCACTAAAAAGCTTATGCCCCACTCGTTGGAATACAGTTTATTACCTCCTAAAATCTGTCGACGTCAATTGGATTGAGGTGACAACCATATTAAAGGATAAAAACCAAACATATAAAATTAGGGTATACACATCAACCACGTAGAATCTGTTGTCCAAATTTTAGAAAATTTTGAAATCGTTTCAAAAAAACTGGAGGCTAGCAGACGTCCCACAATTCATTTGGTAATTCCCAAAATTAATAAATTAAAGAAAATCTGTCAGTCCGATTCCAATGATATTGACATTATTCAAGCCCTTAAGTCCGCATTGCATAATCAAATTTTATCTACAATTGAACCAAACCTATCACAATATCACAAAATAGCCCTTTTTCTTATTCCACCCACAAACAAATTGCTACAATTTTCTCATATTGAAAAGGACACCGTAATAAACGACTGTAAAATAATGATGGAATGCTTTCTTAAGGGCAGTGTGTGTAATACTGCTGACATTTCAATAGTAAACGACGAATTTGCAGATTACATAGAGGTTCAACAAATTGACCCAAATAAAGACCAAGTGGATCAAGAAAAACAAGGTTACTCCAACATTAATGTTCCATACAGCACAAATTTTGATGCCCTGGCATGGTGGAACATGCACAAAACATTTTTCCCATTATTGTTTAAAATAAGTTGCAAAATTTTTTGTTTACCTGCGAGCAGCGCGGCATCAGAGAGAACGTTTTCAAACGCCAGAAATTTGATAACGGAAAGACGCTGTTTAATTTCAACAAATTCAGAAAACATTAATAAAATAATGTTTTTACATTCAAATATAAGTTAAATGTATAGTTACATATATTTATAAGAAATAGTTATAAGCAAAATAAATATTCAAGTGCAATATATGATATTCTATTTTCGTTTATTTCTTTTCTCTTTGCACAACGAAAGAACAACAACAACCGCTGTGCAACTCGAATACATTCGAAACTGTTGCTCTCATTCTCACTTATACTCATTCATACTCATCTTCTTTATTTTGTGCGTCGAGTGTAACGGGAGCCCTACTCACTCACTCATACTCATATCGCTTTGCACTCATATTCATTGAACTCAATTTAAGCGTTGTACACTCGATTGCGGTTTTTCTGCCACTCATGCAGATGTCTAGTACATATGCATGTGTGTACACTTGTATGTGCATACATATGTACATACTGCCGGCAAGAAAAGCTGGAGGGCTAAATCAAAAATCAATCGAACACATAAGGGTATATCGACTCGGCTGTTTATGCTGATCAAGAATATATATATACTTTATGGGGTTGATTTAGGGTTTACCTTTTCACAAAAAGCGCGTTGGTTGAAGAGTTCCTTTACTCTATTTAATGTCAAAAATCACTTATTTTTTCCAGTGTGTACATATGATAATTTCTTCATATATATTAGTATTTTTCATACACGATCTATCGCTTACAATAAAATACCATTTATTGAATTATGGAAATATATGAAAAATGGCATTTTCTCTACTCCTAGTAGGAGAATTTAGATGAAATAGAGAGTTAAATGAAGGGAAAGAAAAAACAAACCGTTTTTTGTACCGTGCAAGACTTGGAGGAGTTTTTAATATCTAGCAACGATTTTATTTAGTGTGTACATATATATGTATTATGGATTAAATATGACGACTTGAACTTGGTCGCTGATATTCTTTGAAGACGTCAAGTTGGTCTCTGATTGCATATTTGAATAATGGAAATATATGAAAAATGGCATTTTGAAAATCCTTGAAATAGAAAGGAAAATGTTGTAACGAAAACAACTCATCCTTGTGCATACCATTCGTAGCTTGTAATCATTTTTCGTTAAATATCTTGTTGAACAGCTGTTTAATCTTAAACCTATGAACTATGAAGAAATGTTAAAGTTTTCACATTTTGCTTATAAAAGTAAGTATATTAAATCAATTTATCCCATAATTTTTTTTAGTGAAAGTTATGTTTATTTACTATTAAAATAAAGTTACAGAACAGCAATTACATAAAAGATGTGCGTTTTAGCAACGAAATAGTGATAAGTGCCTTGAGACACTTTTGGAGCTCCACGCGAGCTTTTGTTGTTAGCTTCTATTTCACAACTGCTTGCAATTTTTGCGTTGTTTTTAGCTTATTGTGTGATTTTTCTAGAAATTTGGAAGAAATGACAGCGCGTATTCGTTTCAAGTTATCCGACTTGACTGATGAACAGTTGCTGGAACTGTTTGAGTCAGTCCCATCGGATGAGGAAGTCTCATGCCCATCAAGTGACGACGAAGGCGACGACTTTAATGTGGTAGATGCTCTGACCACTGCATTGGAGGATGCAGACACTGTATCATTTGTAGAAAGTAATGTTCAAAATGTACAAACTATAGTACCGGAGTCTGAGCCTAGCCGGAAAACTGTAAAAAGGGCTCGATCTCCATTGCCAGCTATTGAGAATTCTGCATGTATTTCTTCGCCATCTGCTAGTGGTTTTAAGCGTTTTGGTAAGTAAACGTAATTGCAATTGGTAAACAGGGACTAATAAGTTTATGCATGTAGGTATTGAATCAATATCAAAAGAGCCGAGTAAGATTATGTGGCGACAGCAATATATGCAGTTACATGTCAACAACATAGCTTTCCGAGGAGATTCTTCGCTGCCAGTCGAAATAAGGCAGCTCGAAACCCCATTACAGATATTCTGGTATTTTTTCAATACTGAAGCCATGAATATGATCGTCTAGGAAACCATGCGTTCAGCTTTAAACGATAATATTGCAAACCAGTTCAAAGTTAACAATGATGATATCTACCATTACATCGGTATTTTGATGTATATGTCCATTTATCGCTACCCGAATCTGAAAAGCTATTGGGGAAAACGAGCATAACTCGAGGAAAATTCAATGCAATTAAGCAGTACTTATCCCTGCGTGATGAGAGCAAGAGGATCAAAAAGGGTGATCCAGGCTACGATCCATTGTTTCGCACCCGAAAATTTTCCGATTGCCTCAACCAAAGATTTGACTCCGTGCCAAAGCAGGTCCGCCTTTGCGTTGATGAACAAATGTGTAGCACAAAAATGAAGCACCACTTGCGCCAGTATATGCCCAATAAGCCACACAAATGGGGGATCAAGTTATTTGTCTTGTGTGATTCTGTTGGTTATGCATACCGCTTTGAGATCTACAGCGGTGCAGGTGACAACGTGATCCTTCTTGGTTACCCCGATCTTGGTGCTGTTGCCAACATTGTTGTACGTTTAACAAAAACCGTACAAAGTTTCAAGCACCACATTGTTTAATTTTACAATTTTTATACGTCGCTGCCTTTAATGGTTTATTTGTGAGCAAAAGGTATTTATAGCCTTGGAACAGTGCGGGTAAATCGTATCCCCCATTGCAAGCTGCCTAACGATAGCACCATCAACAAAAAGCCAAGAGGTTATTCGACAGAGTACGTAGGCACCTCATATGGGGTCGAAATTAGAAATGTGCTGTGGAAAGACAACAAGGCTTATGTGGGTGTTAAACCATTTGAGATGGCAAATTCGCTTGAAGGAACACCTAAGGCTGCTCGGTATGACAGGAAATCGAAGCGACATATCCAAGTTGACTGCCCACAAATTATTCGGGAATACAACGCTTACATGGGCGGTGTAGACCTAATGGATGGTCTAATGGGACGGTACCATGTTCGAACTAAAACTCGAGATGCCGCAACTCGAATTTTTTACCACTTGATCGATATGGCAACCACAAATTTTTATAATTGATTCAGACGTATAGAAAAGGAGAACGGAAGCAAGGGTGAAATGCTCGAACTTCCAGATTTTCGCGAGTCAATTGCTGCAGGTTTGGTTGCATTTCACAGCACAAACTTTCGAGGTCGTCCAATCAGTGCTAACAATAATCGATCTTCTCCAGATCGGGCAATACAGTCACCATTCTCTCAGATACACCGGACAATACAGTCACCATCCTCTCAGATACACCGGACAATGCAGTCTCCAATCTCTCAGCGAACTTCACAGTTGAAGCTCAAACTTGGCCAAAAATCTAGGCATCCAATATCTGACCTGCGGTTTGACCAAGTAAACCATTTTCCGGAATGGTTGGATCGAAATAGTGGAAAAAGATGGTGTAAGCTCTGCCAAACTTCGCAAACGCAATGTTTTTGCCTAAAATGCAATCTGCATTTGTGCTGCACAGCCAACAAAAATTGTTTTTCACAATATCATACAAAAAAATAAAATTAAACTTAGATTTTTGAAAATGACTTTTTTATACTCAAAGCCCTCAAAGTGCCTTGAGGCACTTAACCACTTTTTCTCACCTTACAGGTAAACGAAAACTCCTACACTATTTCTGATTACATATTTGAGTTTCGGAGCCACAATTCACTATAAAAAAAAATTATTCTACGAATTTTCTTCAATTATTTTGGAAAATAGTCTAAGAGGGTTAACAATTTTTCTAAGCTCACAGTAGGACGAATATTTTGAATTTCTTTTAGAAATACTCTTAAAAGTATATCCTATAATTTGGTGTATCGTGCAAATCTTGGAGGAGTTTTTTAAGCATGTTTTTAAAGCATCGAAAAATTTTCGACCTATTGTGTATGGACAACTTTTGAGGTTGGTTAACATTTTAGAGAGATATTCAATAAAATACTTTTTATCTGCTATTTTCTAATATTTATAATATATATATTTAACCAAAACCCAAATAAAACAATAGCTTGATCTTTTCTTAACAATTCTGCATCTTTCATTTTTCAAAAATGTTAATTTTCATTACTAAAATATCAAAAATAAAATATGTATAAGCTTGTATAAAATTCGTTGCTGGCGATCGTTGCTAATTTGACGCACGTGGAAATTACTTGCCGTATTTACACGCCGAGTGAGCACCGCCCTTTAAAATTAAATTCTTTACTTTACTTACGATTCATTGCGTTCTGTCCTTTCGTTCGCAATGTCGATTATAAATCAATCGATCTTTCAATAGTTCTGTTACCATACGAATAGTTCACTCAATGTATTGATAATTCATGTTAAACAGGGCATCAAAATCTCAAATGTAAGGAAACAAAATAGTCACTCTATACATATGTAGGTTTTATTTATTAATTAATCCTTGTTGGGATTTAGTTTTTAACAATTTGTTCTTTAATTAAATTGTAAGTATAATATTATAAGGATAGCTCCAAAACATTTAGAGTACAAAACTGGATTCGGCAAAATACATTGTTTAGTGTAATGCGTCTGATGCGTAGCTGACGAGAGTAACGACTGCCTTCGTGACGCTCGCTGGCTCTTTTTCAATAGCACGAGCGGCCACTGTTAGTTAACATAGCACACGATCAAAACCGACGGCCACTGCGTGTTTGGCGCTGGCTATCATTTCCTACAATCGGCTGTCCTGACGGACCATTCGCCCCGGATAGGTCTACCCAGGGTTTCATAAACTCTGAAACTGTTGAAGTCTTGCAGGGGCCTTCAGATTGACCCATCTTTTCCACCTCGTACCTCCCATGATTACTAACTTTCACAACTTTGTAAGGTCCTAGATATTTTCCCTTAAGTTTTAAACCTGTCCCATACTGCGTGCGTTTTATAGCTACCATGTCATTGACCTGAAACTGCCGATCTGCCTTTCTATTTGAGTCGAAAGTCTTCTTGTTTTCATTCTGCATTAGCTTTATATTTTCGCATGCTTCTTTTCTAGTTTTCTCACGCTCCTCATCTAACTCTTCAATAAGTGATTGCTGAATCAGCTCCTTTAAACGATGATCGTCAGCTATACGCATGTCCATTCCAGTTAAAATCTTGAAAGGTGATACTCTAGTACTTCTCGGCTCTACACTATTGATTATCTGCTGAACTTTACTTAAATGCTTATACCATGTGCCTGCATCGCTCTGAGTTAGTTTCGACAGCATCGGAATCACAATTCTATGCATACGTTCTACCTGGCCATTCCCACGCGGAACTCCAGTAGCAATCATCAAATGTTGAATATTGCGAGTCTCACAATATTCACGGAAAAAGTTAGATGTGAATGCAGCGCCTCTGTCGGATATAATTCTTAAAGGATTCCCGAAATTAGTTGCCTGCACTTCTAAATATTTAACAACCTCCTCAGCCCCAGTGCTGCGAGTAGAATACAACCAAACGTATTTGGAAAATGCGTCGATTACCACAAAAATAAAGTTATACTGTTTTTTGGTAATTTCCATCGGTCCGACATGGTCAATGTGGTACGTCGATAACGGCCTATCTCCTTTGTCAATTGGCTGTAAGTAACCCTCTCGTTTCCCTGACTTTTCATTGACAATAATACACTCAACGCAGCTTTCTACAACTCGTGTTACTTTATCCTTCAGTTTAGGAATAAAATATGACCTCTCGACTAAATCCTGAGTCTTTTTAACAGAGAAGTGACCATTTTTATGTGCAATCAATATAATTTCATTCTCCATTTGAGCTGGCACAACAATAAGCTCACGGTTCGGGTCCTTAAACAAAATACCATTTGACATAAAGTAATCTTCATACGCCCGCTCCTCAACAATGCTTCGCAAAGCCTCAACCCAGTCATCTAACAACTGAGCCTCATTCAACCGATGGACGATACTTTCGGAAAGCATATAGCAATAAACACGACTTAAGGCATCAACATGCCTCATCTTTGACCCTGAGCGATGTTCAATGTCATAATTAAAATCTTGTAAGTACATTGCCCAACGCGCTACTCGTAATGGGACATCCTTCTTTTTCATAGTCATTGTAAAGGCGTTACAATCCGTAACGATTTTGAACTTGACTCCTAAAACATAGACACGCCACTTATGCAAAGCTTCAATAATCGCAAGCACCTCGAGATCGTAAGCTGGATATTTTTCTTCGCACGGTTTAGTTTTACGACTCATGTATTGTACTGGGTGAAATAAACTGTCCTCTGAATTCTTCTGCAGCAAAACAGCCCCGTATCCCCACTTTGACGCATCAGTGTGTATTTCAGTCTGCAAATTGGGATTATATAACTGTAGCACAGGTCTGCTAGTCAAAGCTACTTTTAGTTGCTCGAACGCAACCTGCTGAATATCCTTGAATTCACACTTCGAATCCTTCCTCAACATGTCCGATAATGGTTTCGCTATAACCGCGTATCCCTCAATAAACTTTCTAAAATAAGATGTCAGCCCAAGAAATCTTTGAATTGCTTTTTTATCTCTTGGCACTGGAAAATTAGCTACCGCCTTGGTCTTCTCGGCACTTGGTTTTATAGTATTGTCCTCAATTATGTAGCCTAGAAAATTTACTCTCATCTGCAAAAACTGATTATCGACAATCTCCTGCTCACAGAATGCTAGACGCCTTGGATGTTGAAAAACTGGAATTTCATCAGACAATATGATTTTCATTTTAACTGGCGAGTCTACATTTCTTTTTGGTTGATAGTTCTCTATCATGTCTCGAACTTTACTGACGTGGACCTCATTGAGATGAGATAAATCAATTTCGCTTTTAACTTCAGCAATATCCGAAACTAACATACAAATGCCCTTAAACTCATCAAACAGCTCTGCACATGAAGACTGTGACCTTTGCTCATTCTGTTGTTTAGAGGTTTTGCGTTCCTTATCACGATTGATAACACGTCGCACGAACTGAGTTCCATCTAAAGTGACCTGCATGTCGACCTGTTCCACAATAGTTCTTCCTAAAATGGCCTCAAAACTTATGTCTTCATCTGGAAGGACATGAAACTCTACTTGCATTTCAATATTGTCAATTTGCACCGGTATAATGAAACTACCGAAAGTTAACACTTGAGATTCACCTATGCCAGTTAAACATTTCTCGCGGCCACTCAATTTCAAATCGCCAAACTTCAAAAATACGCTTCTACGCAGTAAACACAAATCAGCCCCTGTGTCAACGAGGCCTTTGAAATCTACCCCTGCATACACAATGTTTTTTAGTTCGAGCCCTGAAGGAGTAAAAATGTTTTTCAGATTTACTGCAACTTGATTGTCCTGCACAACATGTGTGTTCGAGTTATTCTCCTTTTTAACTTCAACCTTAACTCTGCAATCTGCAGCACGATGCCCTGGCTGATCGCATTTAAAACAATTAAAGCTCTTCTTGGTGCAGTCTTTTTTCAAGTGAGACTCATCCCCGCACTTATAACACTTTCTGACCTTTGCTGTTGTCGGCTCTACTCCCAAACGACCAGTTTTTTCAGCCTGCGACCCATATTTGCTATTCTGCTCTGATCCACTGCGAGATTTCTTATATGCATCAGTTTGAAATTTCAACTGCTTTAAATTTTTAGCTTGGTAAAACATAGCTTTGTTTGCTCGTGTGTCTGGGATCCCTGCGACAAAATACTCTATCAGGCTGGCGTCATCCAACTCAATTGGCTTTGCAATCTCCATTAACGCGTACAAAAACTCTAACAACGGTTCTACTTTCTTTTGCTGACGTTTCTGCAGAGACCGATGTATTTCTGCTGAGGATAATTTAACCGTAAATTCCTCCAGCAATGCGGCTTTCAAAGTCTCCCAGGTTCTAACGTCACGCAAACTACGCACAAATGATTTAGCAGCTCCAACCAGTAACTGTTTGGCATATATAAAAAGTTGCAATTTGTTCCACTGTACTGTTGCTGCACATTCCTCAAGCTCTTCTACCCATTTCACGATATCAGCACTGTCAGAACCCGAAAACTCTGAGACACTTCCCTCTACATCTTTTAATGTAAACCAGGATCTATTGCTCATGGCTGCTTGATCAGGATCTGCATTTTGAACATCAACATCTAATGCCGTAACCACTGATTCGTCATCTTCGTCTTCCTCATCTTGGTGGCCATAATGGGCCAATAATCTATTTTGTAAATCGCGTTTGACACCGCTGGTTTGCAGACGAAGCTCTGTTAATTTTTGTCGCAAATCTACGACTCGCAGTACCATAATCTCGTCAACTTGCATCGTGAATAATTTTTAGATCATTTACTTATAACTAATAATATTATCTGCGTCTTAATACCCGATATTCGATAATATATCGCACTTATATCTAACCGTCTTACTTAACACTAGAAATATCGATAAGTTCAGTTAAATGTTTAAAGTAATAATCAAACCAACACTGCAATCGCCTCTGATAACAATCGTCTCTGTTAATACGCTTCTCTGTTAAGTCGGTCCTCAGTAATCACGCGTCTTTGTAAGCACGCGTCTCCTCTGCTGAGCTGTTAACAATCGTCTCTGTTAACACGCTTCTCTGTTATCGCGCGTCTCTGTTAGCACGCTTCTCTGTTATCGCGCGTTTTTGTTAGCACGCGTCTCCTCTGCTGAGCCTTTTTCCAGGTCCCCAAGCCAAACGCAATATCTAACACTCAGATCCCACACTCGTGCCTTCTTTGCCTGTGTTGCTACTGCCGTCTGCTTGCCTCTGCTTTGCTCTCGTCGAGTTAACTCCTTTGCGTGACACCTTTCCACGTTGTCCAGATCACCTTGCCCGGGCTGCTCTCTACTGTATTCCAAACTGCTCTTAGCCCGTTTGTCGTTGCCTCTTTCGTAGATTGCCCCTCTTGCTTGTGGATCTGACAAGCCCGCCGCTATGTATCGTACCAACACAATATTTTACTTTTCTTTGTGCTGTACTTTTCTGTCGCCTCTCCAGTCTGCTTTCGTTTGCTCTCGGTCTCTCTCTCTCTTCGCCGTTGTTCGTAGCTGCTGCTCTGCAAACTGCCGCGCAATACACACAGTTTTCTGATTGTCTTTGTGTTTTTCTGCGAACTACTGTATTCGTCTCGCTCGCATTTCCACTTTGTGTTTCTAGATTGTTCTTTTGTCTTGGGCTTATCCCGGTTGAGCCCCCAATTGTAGGTTTTATTTATTAATTAATCCTTGTTGGGATTTAGTTTTTAACAATTTGTTCTTTAATTAAATTGTAAGTATAATATTATAAGGATAGCTCCAAAACATTTAGAGTACAAAACTGGATTCGGCAAAATACATTGTTTAGTGTAATGCGTCTGATGCGTAGCTGACGAGAGTAACGACTGCCTTCGTGACGCTCGCTGGCTCTTTTTCAATAGCACGAGCGGCCACTGTTAGTTAACATAGCACACGATCAAAACCGACGGCCACTGCGTGTTTGGCGCTGGCTATCATTTCCTACATATATTGCAAATGTTAACTTAAATGCTTACGGGCAAAAAAATCAAAATGATTGACTTTCATATTTTGAATGCTTAGAAAATTAATTTTTGTTCGTAATTCATTTCAACTTCCACTAACTGGATAGTTAATCTTTTGAACATTCTGCTCTCTACTCTCTTCTCCCAACTGATGGCAGCCATTCCGTTTGTTGCCAATTTCACTCAATTCCTGGACACACTTGGTGACATCATTTCCTCACGGCGTCAACTGGGTCAAACATATATCGAGCACTTAAAATGCTCGCATTAAAAAGACGACAAACAGAGCTGAACAGCTTAAACTAATGTTGATAAACTGTTTGACATTGACAACGTGCTCCTAAGAGCACCGAGAATGACGAATAATGGACTTACAGCTTGCCAAGTATTCAGGTGAGTTCAGAAAGAATTGAATCAAATCGAAAATCAATAAAAATACAAAGTTACCTGGATTTGAGAAAGGGTTGAAGAAAAATTTCTTGCCGCCTTCTCATTTTTTGTCTGTAGTTGGAAAAGCATAGCAGCTGCAGGAAATGCTCAATTTGATTAACAAATATGCATTGTGTGAATTGCTTCCGTTGTTGTCTTGTTGTTTTACCAGCCATGTTTGGGGGTGTGCTGAATCTTATGAAATGGCGGCAAGACAATAAAAGAAAAACACATAGCAAACATCGAAGGGCTTTCCGCTCAACAGACGGCATTTCTCTGGTAACTTATTTTCAGCTTTAAGTATTCTCTGAGATACATTCCAAATGCACTTAACGAATATGAAACACATTGTTCTGAATATCATTAAACAGAAATTGGAAGCAATTCAGCAAAGAATCAGGAATCACAAAAACTCGTCAAATGATGTTTAAAATAAATTGTCAACAGAAAATTTCTGTCAGAAATTCAATAATTTTAAAAAAATTAAAGTTTTGGAATCTGGCTGAATTTGCTTCTTTTCAAACCAAATTTCCGTTGCATTAAAATTTCCTTTAATATTGTCCGACTGAACCCCACAAATGGAAGGTGGTTATTCAAAGTAAATTGATCCACTTTATCTACATAACCATTAAGAATAAACTAAAGAAATAACCTCTTAAATCTATGCCAAGCATGTCAACTGGATTAATATTTTAAAATTAATATTGCAGTCAATGGACCGGCACTAGGCGAATTAGGTTCTGTAAGTCCACAAATGTCAACAGATGAAAGGATTCATTGGGAACTAAAACTTCTGCGTCTGCATGTGAAAATTAATAAAAAAACAAGTAAGAATACTCTAGTCGAGTGTGCCCGACTACAAGACTCCCTGCTCCCAACTTGCATTTCAAGCAGTTCAGCGGCAACACAAGCAAGCAGCGCACTTAACGTGTCCAGTTCCTGTCAAACTGTTGTTTCTGCCTGCTGACACGGAAGAAATAAAATTCTTCCATAACTTTGGTGTTATATATCCGATCGTGATGAAATTTACACAGCTGATCAACATTGATACAACATATATGTGTACCAAAAATCAAAGCTTTATCTTTAAAATTGTGGCTGTGGGAGTCTTTTGCGATTTGTGTGGGTGCGAAATTTGAAATAAACTTGATCTGCGTATGGTATACAGGAACCTGCATGCCAAGTTTGGTGTCTCTAGCTCTTATAGTCTCTGAGATCGACGCGTTCATACAGACAGACGGACAGACAGACGGACATGGCAAAGTTCGTCTCGGCTGTTGATCCTGATCAAGAATATATACAGTTTATATATTCGGAAATGCCTCCTTCTGTCTGTTACACACATTTGCAGTACTTTATAACTCCCTTTTTCCCATTTTAATGGGAACAGGGAGTAAAAAAAAACCAACTGGGTACATTGGACAAGGCACTAAAATGTTTGAAGCAACTCTTATTTTGTTTAAATTTTATTAAGTTTTCCTTATCCAGGGGCGTTTTTAAGGCATGTATGTGCGTGTGGTGTGGTCGCAGCACACAATAAAAAACCTAAATTGAATATTTGCCAGATAAATATTTATTCAGACACAAAATGTGGAGCTGCAGACCCCACATGCTAAGATAATACACAAATTTAACAAAAGGCGAAACGAATGAAAGTGAAAAGTTTCTAATCATGACCAATATTTGGTTTCTAGTTTCAAGCCTTTGAGAAACGCCCAACTTTAATAAAAAATAGTTTTTAAAACATTTACACAAGTTAACAAGCTAGTGAGAAAGCCCCAAACTTTCTGACATCAAGTTTTCTGAGGAAGGTATGTAATATATATGCATTTCATAAGATCCATTCTAAACCTAGTAAACATGTGTAGACCCAAGGCCGCACATTGTTTAAATTCACCATTTTAACAAATGGGTAGCATGTACAACTGCTGCAAATAGACAAAATCCTTGTCCAAATAGTAAGTCAATTATGAACTTTGCCAACTACAGTCTGCCCTTTCAATCGATTTCAAGCCGGACATTTTCATGGAAATTGCATTAAATTTACACCATTAGCAGAAAACGGACAGACAAACCAACAACAAGCAACAGGAGCCGCAACATTTCCCCTGCTTCCTTTCAAAAATTTGGCATGTCCGCAGGGGCTGTCCAGGCAAATGCATGTTTCAATCAGCTTTTCTCTGTGCAGGAGTCCAACTTGGCTATCAATTCAATGAATTGGTCATTTGGCTGCTGTTGTTGCTAATTGTCCTGAATATTGCATGAAGAGTTCACTCAATGTAATGTATTATGCTGTTTTCTATTCCACAACTATAATAATTCTCATCTTTTGTTAATATTTACATAATTCGACACTTGTTTCAGGAATTAAACATTCCATTAGCAATTTAAAATGCCTCCAGGCATATTCCGGAGATGCAACTTTATCACATTATTTAAAAGAGCGAATAAAATGATCCTTTAAAAGCATTTCAAGTATGCGTATGTAGTCATCCTTTTTAAGGGATGTTGTCTCGCCCAGTTGGAGAGTTCATTTGCCTCTTTCTGATTTATATGCCAGTTCCAAAGGCCCCATCAGCATGTGGTGCGTATACGTGATATTTGAGAAGCCAATTTCGTGGGTTTGCCGCCACATAGACATAAAACAAAGCACAAAATAAAAGGTTTACTTTGCATTCAATTTATGAGAGCAGAATAAATGAATTAACCACAATTTATCTTTTCCCTTTATGCTTTTAATAAGCAAATTGCAGCTCGACCTTCAAATTTTGCTGATGCACGGTTGCAACTTTGCTGTAACAAAGTTAAGCAGAATAACAAATTCAATTGGCCCGAAAAGCAGAGCAGAAAACTAACGGTAACAACAAAAGAGGATCGACCGAAAAGGGCGCATGCTGGATACACTCAGAGCAGCGACCGTAAACTCGACGCGTGGCAGAGGCGACAGCAAGGCGACAGAGAAAAGATTGCAAAGTTTTGAACATCGACGTACTGAGGCGATCGCAGGGAGTCGTTAGCCGGGCGTGTAAGCGAGCAGTGCACGGATTCGTTGAGGAAAATTATCAACAGCAGCAGACAATATGTTACGCAGAAAAATACTACAAATAAACCACACAAGCCAGGAAAAACGGATAACAAAGACACCGGTGAGCTGGCCTGGGGCAAATGTTGAATCAGTTAGGAGTTTATGAAGTGCGGTATAGGTTAATTTTTAATCAATATACGTATTATAACGTTGACCACGTTGTTGGCTGCGTAAGCCTCAAGCTTTAACAGTGTTGGCTGTGATAGCTTACGATAGTTAAGCGAACATTTGTCTGTTAAAGCGTACGAGATTTTGTCAGCGTTGGCCGTTATAACCTGCGCGACGGGCCACCAGGGTTAGAATAATATGTCGCCGTGCCGTGGTCCACCTATTTGGCCGTTTTATCTGGAATAATACCTTTCTCTCTACAAATGATAACTTCGTAGCGCCTTTATGTTGCAAACTTTATTGCACCAGCGCTAGTTCTAACTAGCCAGTCCCGGCAAATTTATAAATTTTGTTGTAAGCAACCTAGGGCGGACTGAGATATGTACCCCGGCCTGAGAACTTCCTTTCAATTTTCACCATTCTACTCGATTCAGAAGGGCAGCTGCACTCAACTTGTTAATCCATCCAATGTCATGATTCCATCTTCTGGCATCATATGTGACTTTTATTGATTTTTGTGTTTGGCTCAGATACTCAAGTCTCCAAAATGTCACCGTAGCTTTTTAATCAGACTGCTCGGTTCCAAACACCGCACTTTGTTGTGGTTGTGGGAACAAACTTTCTGCCACACGACATACTCTGCCAATTTTTCCCTCGTTTCCATCGATTTCCCTACCCACTCCTTGGACATTTTGAAACTTCTGTTTGGCTGACAAATTTGGTTGTATATTCTTCTGCTTACATTGCTTATGCTGGCAATGTGACTGCTTAGCAACAAAAACTTTTGACAGCTGTCAGTCGGTCGGTTAAAGCAGCAGTACGCGACTGCAACCATCAAATTTTTTGGTCTTGGTCATGTATGTAAATCACATTGCAAAGAACAAACCAGCATGTTAAAATGTCAATCACACGCCCCGTGGCCTCTCCTAATTCGCTGTTAACAATGCCACCCGCCATTGTTGTTGTTATTATGATAATTGTTGTTGTTGTCACAGTTTCCTGTGCGTGGACAACGGCTTTCCTCCTTTGTTACATAATGAAATGAAAATATTGCGGTGCTGTCGCTTTTGTTGTTGTCCCTGGCATTTTTATGTAAAGCAGACACATAATAAGAATTACTTGCCTACTGAAGCCCACAAAAGAAACGCAAATTGATATTGAATGAAATTTATTAATTTGCTGCATATTTGATGATGTGAAAAATATTCAAACTGAGCACAAAGTGGTTAATTTTGTGTGGCTTTTGAAAACTCAATCTCTCGTTGCAAATTCAATATTAAATTTGAATTAAGTTAAAAGGCGTGTTAAATTTTACAAAGCTGCGCTTTCAAGCGGAGCTAACTGCCAGCGATTTGTCAATATTTTCCAAAGTACGCACAGAACTTCAAAGAGAAAGCCAAAGCCAAAGCTGTGAAATTCAACACTTCAAACTTTTGGAAGCAAAGGAGTTAAGGCTTAGATGGTAGGTAAATTCCTTCTCTATTTAAGATAAACAACCAGTCAGTAAGTGAAAACCAATTTGTAAGGATGATGAAAATTACGATTGAGTTTCCTTGTCTGAGGCCTGTGTCTTGGATTAAACTTTTCAGTGTCGTTTTTTATGCCTCACCTTTGATTGCAATTAAAATACTTTAGAAATATTCTTGTAACACCAGTTGGATATTTCTCTTTTCTTTTTTAAATCAGAAATCGTTGGAGTTTCTTCCATCAACTGTGATGTGCAGCTGCCATTGAATTCCGGCTCCTTTTAATATATTTCAATTATTTTGAGTGGCTTATTATTATTTGTAAGACCTCCTTGCTCTGGGTTGCATACATTTTTGAATGCCACTTTTGCAAATTTCACTTAAGTTTCACTTGTTTCACAGCATTTTCACAGTTTTTTCAAATGCCTTAATTAATTTTGCATTTGGTACTGAGATCAACTAAATTGTTTCTTTACTGTTGTCGTTCTTGTTTTGAGTGTCTTAACTGGAGTTTTAACTGCTTCAACTTTGTATTAACTTTGCTGAGTATTTTGCAAATGACAGGATATTAAGAGCCCCATTCAGCGACTTTCTGCTTGAAATGCATAAACAGAATTGTGAATTGGATTCTGTTCAAACCATTTTGGATTTAATACACTTGAAGTGCTTTTTTTGGCACAATAAATTAGTAATCTAGCAAAACTGAATAAATGCGTTGCTGGGCATTTACATAAAAAATGCCGTTCTTAATTAAAATATTAATATTTTGATTTATCAGAAACCCAGAAAGTTTAAATTTAATTAACTAAAACTGTTATTATTCACTATTATATTCTATTCTTCTATTTGGTAATAAAGAAATCAGACTTCACACAAATAAGTGAGTTCCCCCAAAGTTTATTCTATGTTTTCTTCCACTTCTTCGCTCACTTTTTACTCGTTATTAATTCATTACAATGTGGCACAGTTCTCCGTTGCACTCTCCACATTGCACCCTTGTTTCTTTTACAAAACTTTCTACTGTTTCAATTATCACGCCATCGTCATCATAGTTGTTGTTTTTGTTTCAGCTGTTTAAATTGTTGGTAAAAGCGCCGCTAATGCCATTTCATTTGTACAGTGGAACAAAAAGTTGGATAAATTCTCGAAGTTATGTTTGTGTGCACTACATACGTAAAAACAAAAGAATTGAGACATGCAAAAGACGCTCTTAACTAAACTGCAACTGCATGGAAAAAAAGTTCAGAGATGCGTTTAAAATGCATAATAGTTAAATTTCACATTGCATAAATAGTTCATTCGATATACATATCGATATTTCACGTTAAACAAGGTTGCCACCAGGCATCAAGAATCTCAAATGTAAACAAACAATATAATCGTTAAATATTTCAAATGTTAACTTAAGTACTTAAAATCGCTACAACAATAAGTAACTGATTCTATAGTGAATAAAAAGTTTCATCCAAATATATACAAAAGTACATGTTTCAGCCTAGATAATAGGGTGAATAAATGTTCTGCAAACTTTGTAAAATAAGTAAAATTAAGATAGAATTATTTTATGCCACTTTGCTGTTTGAAATTTAAAGAAGTGTTGTGAAATAATAGATAAAGCAGTGCTGGAAATGTTGTATGTAAAGTTAAGGAATGAAAAATTAGCAGTTATTGTTTTCCCAAATGCGGTTGTTGGTTGCCTGTCTGCTGTACAACGGCAAAATGCACTCTTCTGATTGACTAAATCTCTTGTCAGTCTCTTGGCTAATTTTGGCAATGACTGAAATATGCCATTGAGGGAAATATTCCAAACTTAATACAATACACAGTCGAAGATAATAGCAGTAATAACACCAAAAAACATCTTTTGTTTGCTTTGCCAAACACCTTTTGACCTGTCTTTTTTTGAAGACGAAATAGTGACGCATTATTCCATTCAGTGTGCTGTGAGTCCGAATCTTTATTTAATTGTTGTTGGTTGCTGGTAGAATAAAGTACATTTTGGTGCCTTTTTAAAACGAACGAAAGCTTTTTAATAACTGCACTGTTCCTTTAAAATACAAATGACAAGAAAAGAATTATTGTTGATGCGAAAAGATTTCTGATTTATTTTAAATTTTGAGCGCAGTTAAGTTGATCTTAACTTTTGTACCAATCTTTTGCGTACCAATTGTGTGTTGTATGCATCTAAGTTTATTAACTAGAAAAAAAGTAATCCTAACTTACATTGGTTTTTTTTATTATTCACCTCGTTTTTTTTTATAAACTACAACCCGAAACAGATCAGACCAACATTTACGTACGTATAGCGATTAACACACATACATGTGAAAATCCAACACTCGACATGTTTAAGACAAAGCCCCATCACATCCTGCCAGATAAGCAGACAGATACAAGCAAAAAGGTGAAGGAAAGATTTACAGAATGTTTAAATATTAAAAAAAAAAAGGGGAGACGCATCAAGTGACAGGAAACACACGACGATAAACCTTAACAAGGACGCACCCAGAGTAATGACCGTATTCAAAAACTCATCGAAACCCACAGCCGCAAGAAATGTCCCCGTCTCGGGATTACTTTGTTGTGCCTTTAACACACACTTAAGTGCTTTAACATAATATCCGTAAATTCTGTGTTGAGTTTGAATTTTCACACACACACGGTTCTTTTGACAAGCACTTTAATTAGCTTACATCTTTACATCGCCATTTTGTATTCCTCGTGAGTCCTTGTGTGGTTGCTGATTGAATACATCAAGACGATTATGGTATATTAAATTAAATTAACTTAGCTTTGAAATTGTCTATTTTCATTTTAATCCTAAAAAAACACATTAAATACAACAATTGCATCAAAATCCACTTCATAAGATTCACTGTCAGTTGATTTTTTAAACAACTCCTTAAGCCAGCTCTAAAAGAGAGTAGCTCATCCAACTTTATGAAAACTTACAAATACTTATGCCTAATGAAAAAAGTTACTCAAAATCGGATGCACCCAATTGCGATATACTCTTTTTTAGCCTCTTTGCGGAGTCAGAAGTGGGCGTGCGAATTGTATTGTTGCTCAAGAGATCTTGACACATTTCACAAACCCAATATTCTCTTCTTTTTTTTTTTTTTAAATTAAAAAAGAGTATAACGAAAGCCATTAAACAGCATAAGTATTTAAAAGCATAATTTAATTAACTAAAAGGGAGCCCTAAGCCCATCCCATACTCATTCTTATTCTCGGTTGCTTTTGTATTGTAATCCTTATGGCACGTCTTTCCTTATCCGTCCCATTTCTGCCCACTTTTAATGTTAAAAACGCAATGAAACTAGAAAGAGAAGCCAATTCATTAATTAAACTGCTCAACAAACTGAAGCAATAGTGAACCACACAATTGTATGTTATCTGTTGGCCAATTGCGGTCGAGTGTCATCGAACATATCACAACTGACACACACACACAAAGCAATTGGTGTTAATGGAGCAAGATAAGCTCACTCATTTTGCGGTATTTGCAGCCAGTTTGCCACATCATAACTTAATAATTAGCTCAGCCAGTAGCTGCCACTTTTGAGTGCACTTTGGCTCAAAGAGGGAATGGTAAAGTGCTTTGCATATAGTTCAAGTATGTAGTTTAAGATGCTTCCCCTTCCAAATAAATCTGTATAGTGAAATCTAAGCCTTTCTTTGGTCTTGTCTTGTTCCATTTGAGTGGTACTGACCAAGATAAGCGAAGGGGTTTCAAGTTCCTTTTAAGTGCAAATGAGCATTGGCCTAAGCATAAGCGTTAAAGTGGTAATCCAGTGCAAAAATACAAATACCATAAAGTGCCAAAGTTTAACTAGATGAAAAGAATTTAAAGATTTGAATTAACCGTCATTCAATAAATGACGATAAACAAGTAAGAATACTCTAGTCGAGTGTGCCCGACTACGAGACTCCCTGCTCCCAACTTGCATTTCAAGCAGTTCAGCGGCAACACAAGCAAGCAGTGCACTTAACTCGTAAACTGCTTGTCAAACTCTTGTTGCTGCCAGCTGATACGGGCGTAACACAAGCAAGCAGTGCACTTAACTCGTAAACTGCTTGTCAAACTGTTGTTGCTGCTAGCTAAGACGGGCGTAATAGATTCTTCCATAACTTTGGTGCTATTTATCCGATCGTGTTGAAATTTACACATCCGAAAGACATTGATTGAACATACATGTGTACCAAAAAAGCTTTATCTTTAAAATTGTGGCTGTAGGAGTCTTTTGCGATTTGCCAAGTTTGGTGTCTCTAGCTCTTATAGTCTCTGAGATCGACGCGTTCATACAGACGGACAGACAGACGGACATGGCTAGTTCGTCTCGGCTGTTGATCCTGATCAAGAATATATATAGTTTATATAGTCGGAAATGCCTTCTTCTGCCTGTTACACACATTTGCAGTACTTTATAACTCCCTTTTTACCATTTTTAATGGAAACAGGGAGTAAAAAGTGTTTATAATTAACCTATCATCGCACAAAATAAAGGAAAACTCAGTCTTTTCTCAGCAACATTATCCACAGCGTTTTCATTCCGGAATTGAAATATTTTGAAGTTTTTTTCAGGTTGATTTCAGGTTGGTCTCAGGTTGGACGTGCCAACTGTTCACATTTCGAATTATTGATTTGTTCGCAGAGGAGACAGATAGAGAAATGTATAATCGGCTGCAACACAGTAACATTGAATCTATGTTGCACTAGAATTTGTGGTTTTGGCGGTTGAACATCGATGTTACTTGCTTGCTGCATTCTTTTGACAGCCGCAGAAATATTTCACACTGAGAAAGGAACTGCGATTTGGTATGTTCACTCAATGGCCCTGTATCACATTGGAACATATTCAAATTGGCATATCGTATTTTGGAGCATGATCTTGGAGTTCGCAATGATTGAAAAAAGCGGCTTAAGCATTTAACCAATGGTGAGCATGGCAATAAGCCCATAAACAAACATGCTTCTCTAATTGACCCTGACAGTCTCGTAAATCTGCTGCCTTTTGAGGTGGACGATTACAAGAAATGAGTCGTTTGCTTGACCTTCCAACATAATTATATTGCGCCTTCAGTAAGCGTAAAGTCATAAGAGCAAGGGCCTTAAATTGTAAGTAATAACAAACCAGATAATTGGCTTTCAAAGTGGCAAACAAAACTTAACTTATAAAATATAAGAACTTTGTTAAGTGAAAATAATTTATAATTTAAGATCACAATTTTAATTTTTACCTTCATTACTTGTGTAGTATATATAAAATTTAAGTTTTCCGCAAACGAAAAATGGAAATGACAAGCTAAATAGATATATTTAATTGGTCAAACTAATACTTACTTCAAATTTTAATAATAACTAACAAAATCAATAACCAATTGTACCTGAAAGAAAGTAATTACAACTTTGTGGGTTCAACAATAAGTAAAAGTTACTGATGGTAAACTCAAATAATTGCCAATTTCCACTGGAAAATTTTCTTTTCCTTGTTCAAGTGTAACTTATTTTAATTTGATTTGACACTGTTGGAATATGTTACCAAAACTAACATGGTCACACTGTCCAGCTCTGTCTTGATTTATGTTTATCGATAACTATCTTGCTCATTCTTTTGCGATTGTTAAAGTGGCTGGTTCTGCGTGCGTAAACTAAAAGAATTAAATCAAAAGTGAATTATAACAAAAACTAAAACCGACTTTTTATTAAATAGAAAACAGTGAAATTACAATAGGTTATGGACCCAGACTCAACGAATACATTTTAAAAACAAAATAAAATAGTTCTTTTGAAATAAAATAGTTCTTGTGAAATTCACAAATACACACACAGATCATATTGTGAAATTCACAAATACACACACAGATCATATTGTGAAATTCACACATACATACATAGATCAAGCGCAGTATACATACAATAAAATAATATGGAACAAGTAAGAACGTTGCAGTCGGGCTCACCCGACTGCGATATACTCTGTTTTCTGTACGTAAAATTTTTTTTCTCCAATCTATCGAAGAGTTCAAATGGAGTCATACTGCAAAATTTGGGGTTTCTAGCTATAAGGGTGTAGGAGATACAGGCTTAGCTCATTTGCGGGGGTGGTAGTGGGCGTGGCATATTTTTTTTTGGCAGGTCGGTCAAGGGTGTGGTCACTAGTCTTTATGTCAAATTTGGTTACTCTAGCTGTAAAACTGTGGAAGATAATTCAATTTTTAAGCGACTCGTTTTTGAACTTCGCGACAAGCGACAAAACTGCGCGACAAAATTTTTCAGAACTTGGACGCCACCTATGAGCATAAAAGTCTTGCATCGCAGTTGTCGCTTCGAAAAAAATTATTATCCCTAAAACTTAAAAGTGAGATGACTCTTTCGAATCATTTCATAATATTTGATGAAATAATTAATGAATTATTGGCATCAGGTGCCCGAATAGATGAGATGGATAAAGTATCGCATTTATTGCTGACTCTGCCATCTTCATACAACGGAGTAATAACAGCAATTGAAACGTTGGCGGAAGAAAATCTAACACTAGCGTTTGTGAAAAACAGATTGTTAGATCACGAAATTAAAATTAGGAATGATTCAAGTGACACTAGCAAGAAAGTTATGAATGCAGTTAGTTACAACAGTGGAAAGAATGTTAGAAATGGACAGTATAGAAATAATTACAAGAGAGGAAATAATAATATTGGACGTAAGCAGTTTAAAGAAAAAAATAAAATTAATATTAAATGTCACCATTGTGGAAAAGAGGGACACATAAAGAAGGACTGCTACAAAGAAAGAAAATGAAAAACAAGCACAAGTCGCCACAACCCAGCCCGGATTCGCATTTATGCTTAAGCGCGCGAATAAGAATCTTACACATTCGAATAAGAATGTCAGCTTCATATTGGACTCTGGTGCAAGTGATCATATTGTGAATGACAAAAATCTGTTTAGGGATTCAGTCCAATTGGAGCCTCCTATTAAGATTGCGGTGGCTAAGCAAGGAGAATTCATATATGCAACGATGCGAGGAATTGTGCGTCTGCATAATGAAAATCAAATAACACTGGAAGATGTTTTATATTGTCAAGAAGTTCCCGACAATTTAATTTCTGTGAAGCGACTGCAAGAGGCTGGTATGACAGTCGAGTTTAACCAAAATGGAATGAAAATATCCAAAAATGGTTTGATGGTTGCTGAGAATACTGGTATGTATAATATACCTATTATTAAATTCACAGCTTTCACATTAAATATGCAAAATAAAAATATTAATCAATTATGGCATGAGAGGCTAGGTCATATAAGCCGAGGGAAAATGTTAGATATAAAAGGAAAAATTTCTTTAATGATAATAAACTACTAGACAAAGTTCAACCTGTTAATGAAATATGTGAAGCTTGTCTTAATGGAAAGCAAGCTAGATTACCCTTTTCAAAACAAAAAAAATAAAGATTATATTAAAAGAGCACTCTTCGTAATACATTCAGATGTTTATGGCCCCATAACACCTACTTCAATTGGTGACAAAAATTATTATGTAATTTTTGTGGATCAATTTACACACTATTGTGTAACTTATTTAATAAAGCATAAGTCGGATGTATTTAACATGTTTAAAGATTTTGTAGCAAAAAGTGAGGCGCATTTTAACTTAAAGGTAGTTAATTTATATATAGACAATGGAAGGGAATATTTGTCAACTGATATGAGAGAATACTGTGTCCAGAGAGGTATTAGTTACCATTTAACTGTACCATATACACCGCAGTTAAATGGAGTTTCGGAGAGGATGATAAGAACACTCACCGAAAAAGCGCGTGCTATGGTAAATGGTGCCAAACTAGATAAAACCTTCTGGGGTGAAGCTGTTTTAACAGCCACATATATAACCAACAGAATTCCAAGTAGAGCACTTGGTAATTGCACAAAAACACCATATGAGATGTGGCATGATAGAAAGCCATATTTAAAACATCTAAGAATATTTGGGTCAACAGCTTATGTTCATAATAAAAATAGAAAGAGGAAATTTGATGAAAAATCATTTAAAACCATACTTGTTGGTTATGAACCAAATGGTTATAAATTATGGGATTCAAGTAATGAAAAATTTATTGTTGCAAGAGATGTAATAATAGATGAATCAAATATGGTCAATTCTAGAGGTGTTGTAAATGATCTGGAATTCCTGAATGAGAGTAAGGAAAGTGATCAATTTAGTTGCCTGAATGAGAGTAAGGAAAATGAACACAATGAAATCCTGAATGAGAGTAAGGAAAATGATGAATCTGATAAATTAAACTTCCCGAATGATAGTAAGGAAAATTACCAAACAGATGTCCTGAATGAGAGTAAGGATGGTGATCACGTAAAACTTCTGAATGACAGTAAGGAGAAATACAACGAAATGAACCGGAATGAGAGTACGGTCTCCAGACAAAAACAGCAAAGTCCTCTTAACACTAATGAAAATGAAATTAATGAACAACTCATTGAAGTTACGACTAGACGAAGTAACAGATTGAAGAACTTACCAAAGTTTTCTTATAATGAAGGTGACACCAATCTTAATAATTATGTATTAAATGCTTGTACCATCCCCAGTTCCTTCGAAGAAATACAAAGTAGAAGTGATAAGCGTTCTTGGGAAGAAGCTATCAAAGTAGAATTAAATGCCCATGAATTAAATAATACCTGGTGTATTGTTAAAAGGCCTGAAAACAAAAATATTGTTGACAGCAAATGGGTGCTTACTTTAAAATTCGATGAATTGGGAAACCCTGTAAAATATAAGGCAGGATTAGTTGCACGTGGGTTTACCCAAAAATATCAAATAGATTATGAAGAAACATTTGCACCAGTTGCGCGAATTTCCAGTTTTCGCTTCATAATGTCGATATCAAATCAATATGGTTTCAAAGTACATCATATGGATGTCAAAACTGCCTTCCTGAATGGGACATTAAAAGAAGAAATTTACATGAAAATTCCTGAAGGAGTGTCATGTAGTGAAGACAAAGTATGTAAATTAAATTAAGCAATTTACGGACTTAAACAAGCAGCAAGAGGCTGGTTTGAAGTGTTCGAGAAAGCATTAAAAGAATGTGGATTTGTAAATTCACCTGTAGACCGCTGTATATATATTCTAGATAAAAACGATATTAAGAAGAATATATATGTACTACTATATGTAGATGACTTGGTGATAGCTACTTCAGATTTAGAAAGAATGAATAGTTTTAAAATGTATTTAATGGAAAAATTCAGAATGACTGATATGGACCAAATTAAGTATTTTATTGGAATGAGGATAGAGATCAGTGAAGATAAAATATATTTAAGTCAATCTGCATATATAAAAAAGGTTTTAAGTAAATTTAAAATGGAGGATTGTAAAGCAGTAAGTACACCGCTCCCAACTAAACTTAATTATAAAATATTGAATTCTGAAGAAAAATATGATGCACCTTGTCGAAATTTAATTGGTTGTTTAATGTACATTATGTTATGTACACGACCAGACATTACTACTGCAGTCAATATTTTAAGTCGCTACACTAACAAAAATAATGCCGAATTATGGCAATGCTTAAATAGGATTCTAAGATACCTTAAAGGAACCACTGAAATGAAATTAGTTTTCAAGAAAAACACAAATTATGAAAATATATTTACAGGCTATGTTGACTCTGATTGGGGTGGGAATGAAAATGATAGAAAGAGTACCACAGGCTGTATATTTAAAATGTTTAACTCCAACTTAATTTGTTGGAATACAAAAAGGCAAGTTTCAGTAGCTGCTTCATCAACTGAAGCAGAATATATGGCTTTGTTCGAAGCTGTTATGGTTAAAGTCTCTTTTAGAAAGTGTTAATATTCAACTTGAAAAACCTATAAAAATATTCGAAGATAATCAAGGTTGCATAAGCATTGCTAGTAATCCCTCATGTCATAAAAGATCTAAGCATATTGATATAAAATACCATTTTTCTAGAGAACAGGTCGAGAATAATGTTGTTTCTATTGAGTATATACCCACAGAAAGTCAACTCGCTGACATCCTTACCAAGCCGTTGCCAACAGGAAGATTCATCGCCCTACGAAGCCAAATGGGCTTAATATGAATTTTGTTTATTAAGTTAACTATAATAATTTTGAAATTATGAAGTAATCTGAAACGTTAAGAAATTTAAATGAAGTCCTATATTTTTAATTTAACCTAACTTAAATGACTGATAATGAAATATGAAATATTACCCAAAATTAATTTATAATTTACATGAAGTAAAAAACATTTTAAGTTAAGAAGTCTTATATATTAAGAATGATTTGATTGGGTTTTTTCCTGGGTTTTCCCCAATCCACGCAGCGAAATGCTGGATCATTATATTGTAACTCCCCAGAAGGCACACCAGCATATTATAAACTAATGATTATTTGAAATGTTAATTTTGAGGGGGCGTGTTGGAATATGTTACCAAAACTAACATGGTCACACTGTCCAGCTCTGTCTTGATTTATGTTTATCGATAACTATCTTGCTCATTCTTTTGCGATTGTTAAAGTGGCTGGTTGTGCGTGCGTAAAATAAAAGAATTAAATCAAAAGTGAATTATAACAAAAACTAAAACCGACTTTTTATTAAATAGAAAACAGTGAAATTACAATAGACACAAATTGAAATTCTGGCAATGAGCTGCTGTCTTTTACTGCAGACATTTTATAAATTAAAAAAAAAAAACTTTGCAACTTCGATTGAAATTTGAAACCAAGCAGGAATGGACGCTGTGTGGCATTTACTTTCAGGCTATTAATAAAAAAGATACAAAGAAGAAAATGGGTCGAGACCTTTATCGAAACTTGCCCTTGGATTGGCTTTTTTGTCGCCTCTGACGTTGTGAACCCATGTCACCTTAACGATGTTTAGCGATGACTACGTCGATAATATTCAGTTTGCATTGTGCTTAATCATTGCACTTAGGCAGAGGACAGTCTTCGCTTACAGGCCAGCAGAACGAATTTAAGCCTTAACTGATTGTCAGATCTGAAATCGTAATGAATCATTCGGATTTAGCAAAAATAGAGAAGACCAACGCTTTTTCAGCTATTAAGCTATTTTTGATTTGTCAGTCATTGTCTGATAATAAAGGAAGCCACAAAATTAAATTGGTTCAGAAACATGCACACATGGAGATCCATTGGATCTGCACCAAACAAGCACACTGAGATTCGTTAAAAGAAGGCACGAACAATGAATGAAACCAGGCAGTTGTCAGAATACGAAATATATTGACAGCGTTTTATATATTTATGATGGACAGGTCAGACATAGACAGGAAAACATAAAACTCCTCTTGCAACAACATAATGCACAAAAGGAAAACGTCATTTGACCAAAAGATAGAAGAAACTTTCGTTTCTTGCAACACTGTCGTTGAAGCTGTTTCCTGTGGAGTTAGCTTTTCCAGTCAGCTAAGAAGACCGTCCTGTTCGTCTGCTTAGTGGCCAATTTACAAATATAATCAAAATTAAGCAAATCAGGTGAACTTTGCGATATAATTCATTATGTTATTATTCATATTCATTGTTATTCAACATTATGAGAAAATAAAGCTGAATTATAAAAAATTAAAATAATTTTCTATCAAAACTTGTTAGTTTTTTTTTTTTTTTTTGTTTTCAACTTTAGCAAATATTTAATTAATTAAACCATTTATTTATAATACAAAATTTTCTTTTGATGGCCTACAATATTTGAATTTTCAACACTCGTGTGTGTGTGGTGTAGTTAAATTGTAGAGATGGCGTTCAGAATGGGATGTACTTCTCGACATTCTCTGTGTTTTTTTTGAGGTAGATGGCGTTAAAGGTGAACAGGCAATGTCACAAATTCAGATTACACGAGCGAACGAGTTTAGCTCCTCAAGGTCCTGGTAAAAACCTGTTGGTAAATAGGATAAGAAAGTCAAAAATTTAATCAATCAATAAGTGTTAATGCCTACTTCTGAAATTCTAAATTTACCCATATTTAATATAGATCATTAAATTAACTATCATTTATTTTGCTTTTTTTCGTGGGTGTACTGATGTATTAACACCTGCACAAACGTTCTTTTTATGACCACAAAATTAGAGTAATTATGACCTTGGGCAACATTCTAACTGGCTACAATACATGTCACTGGCTGACTAAATAGTTGGACGTTGACGGGTATGTTTGTATGTCGTAGTATGTAAAAATCTAAGGTTTTCCCCTCTCATCATCAGAATAAGCCATAAGAACTTCATCGACAAAGCCAAATTGCTAATCCTTTGAAGAAGACCATCAACCAGCCAAAAGCAAAAGGTAATAAATTTCACAAAGCCAATTTTTTTTGACTCCACTCTCAATGGGGAGTCCTTTGAAGCGGGCGGAGCGTGACGACAAAAATTATGACAAATGCTTTTGAGTTATGGGAAAAATGCGAAGAGATGTAGTTAAGCTATGAGAACATAATTTATGTGAAAATCGCGTTTAGCTTAAAAAAAGTTCAGAAAAGAGTTTTTATTTTAAGTACACCAAAGCTTAACATTTCCAGAATCTTCTATGCGTATTAATGAATCTTATTGCTATGAAGGAAATAAATAATTTCACTCCATTCATCATATTTTTCAATAATACCTGTTACAAGATAGATCCATGTCAAAAGGCAGAGGGTGTCTACATTCCACATGGAACTATGAAAACAAACGACGATGTAGAAAAAACATTTTCAAATAAAATATGTATAAAGCAAACACGCTTCATGCCCATCGCAGCTCTCCAACTATCCTGATGGAGAAAATGGTCACTCAATCAATTCCATATATATGTATTCGATTTGGATAGCAGAGATTGGCATAGCTTTAATACTTCAACAGATTTCTTAGCCAATAATAACATGCGACGGTTGATGTTGATGTTACCAGCGCGGCCAAGTAATATTTATATTCATTTTGAAAACATGAAAATCTAATGGTACCGTTTTCTAAGTAAAAGCCTTCAACTGGGCTAATATAATTTGGCTAGTTTAACTTCATTATCCATAAAACATTTGCCCTGCCTATTTTCATGGTAAGAAACGAATGCCATTGTCAGACTATTAATTACAAGCTTAAATATTCTCTTATAATCCATACCTTCGCCAGCAGGCATAGTAACAAGCTATAATTAAATTGCAAAGTTGTTCACCTGCTCAGCTCAACTCCCCTTCGATTGTCTCCTTCATTCTATTTGCAAATTAGCCACTAAGCAGACCAACGGGCTGCCTGACTGTCATTTTGCCTGACTGGCAAAGCAAACGTCACAGGAAACAGCATTCAACTACAGTGTTGGCGGAAACGTCAAGTCAGCCATCCCTTTACTCTAATTTTCTACTGCTTATTCTTTTTTTTCTTGGCCAAATGAAGTTTAGCTTTTGTATTGCTGTAGTCTTGTCTGTGGCTCATAAATATATAAAATGTAGCCACTGTCTCTCGTATCCTTGTAACTGCCAACCATTGTCATTGTCCTCTTTTAACGACTCTCAATGTGCTGGTTTCTTGAACCAAAGAAGATATACCTATGTTTGGGTATGTGGCAGGTCTTATTTAATTTCGTGGCTACCTTAATTGCCAGACAACGGTTGAGCTGACCTATTCAGTTTCTAAAAAGCATAATTTCCTGGCAAATCTCACAGCCACAAAGAAAGGCAACTCAATTAATTGCTTTGTTTAATGCTTTTCATGCAATTCTAATAAGACTTCTACGTTTTTCTTGGCAAACAGCTAATCTGGTCTGCTTAAGAGATTCCTTGGCGCACATTAAAAATGAGAAACGATAATGCGCTTGAAAAACCAAAACTCAACTAAACAAAATACCCCAACAATGCAGCTACTTCAAAGGTAAATCATTAAGTTCCTAATCTGCTTGAGAAATGTTGCACGACTTTGGAGCTTAATCCGGTCAAATTTATTTAATTCGGATTTTAACTTGGCTGCTTATTATGTTCAGGGTCAATTTCTATCTGCAGGACAATGAGGCAAATATTTCGGTTAATATAGCTGTTGGAACAACAATTGGAGAAATTGAAATTTTACAAATATTTGAGCAAATGTCGAGTGTTCCCCGGAAATTTTTCTAAGCTGAGAGAGTTTGATTTATTATGATTTCAATTTTGACATCGATAATCTGCATCATCTGGCAACGCCAATCTGACAAATAGCACGCGTTTGCAACTCGCTCCGTGAAAAATCGAAAATAATAAATTAAACGTATGGACAAGTCCACCAGTGGTGGCAAACTGAATCAGTGGGTCGTGCGCTACACTGTTCACACCAAGCAAAGTTAAACAGTGCTCAACGCAACACTGAAACAATGGAGTTCCTCTTCTATAACAAGCCGCCAAAGTGTGTGGACGTGCTGCACAGATTAAAAAAGTGACAAAATAAAGATTGTATTGAAGCTGTATTATATTAAAGTGCATGGTGTTCTTATTGTGACAAAATAACAAACAAATATAAAAAAGGTTCAACGACAGACAGCAGATAGACAATTGGTCGTTCGATCCGGATAATATATATTTCTATCGCCTCTACATCAGGTACGACAACATAAACAAAAAAGTGCACGTCACAGTGAGAAGGGCTGCCAGACCTGGCAAACCTGGCCGCTGCAAAAACATTGAACATGCCAAGTGAAATTCAATATTTGAGTGCCAAGAGGGTAATAGCTGGTGCGCATGCAAATCTACGTGCCAGCTTGGCACATGAGCTAAATAAGGTAATTGGAACTACAACATATAATAGTAGCATGATCGCAACAACTACAAGTACCATAACTACGAGCACGATAACTTTTTCAAGTGGAAGCAGTGCATCGAACTACTCATTAGCAAATACTATAACTGGCAGCATATGCTCTTTATCAAACTCCTCGAGCGCTGAAGTCGCTAAATCAAGCTTTGGCAAAAAATTACCGCAAACAAATAATTGTTCGTTTCAGATGCCGATGTTCTGTCTTCATAAAAAACAAAAAAGAGCTGATAAAGTTTCGAAAACAATTCAAAAAATTTCACATTCAGTTATTCATAAAAATCAGCCAACCAAAGGCCGTCAAAATAATGCAACTGCTACCACCTCTTCGGTAGCTCTGCAAAATAATCGCTTCGCAGCGCTATCTAAAGAAGCTGATTCTGTAATGGAACTGGACGAAGAAGATCACCCTTGCCAGCAGGCAAAATGAAGTTGGCAACGAGAACCAGGAAAGCATAATGCCAAAACCTCCAGCTGTCTGCGTGCCGCAAGTTAATAAAATGGCCGAACTTGAAGAAGCACTCAATTCAGTTATTCCAGCTGATGAATATGACATTCGCACATCCAGTTGAGAGAGGATATACCATTCAGGTTAGTCATACGAGATATTCATCCAAATGTAGCAAAACAATTAATTGAGCGCACGTTTTCTGATAAGGGCTTCACAGTCATAAACATCTATTGCCCCAGAATGCCAGACTGGCGCAATATTGAAATCAATAAAGGGGGTAATCAAGAAGTAAATGATACCATAACAAGACAGAGCATGTTTAACGTAAACCTAAAGAAGACACCAAATGTAACAGAGGCACTTAAGATTACTCACATTGGAAGGCACAGAGTAACAGTGATGAAGGCAAAGCACAGAACAGACTTGGTGCAATGCTTCAGATGCCAAGATTTCGGACGTACTCGAAACTACTGTCTTAAAAAGCCTGTGTGTGGCAAATGCTCAGGAGACCACTTTACAGGATCTAAATCGTGTGAACTTAGTCTTAGTGACACATCTATATGTGCCAACTGCGGCAATGACCACTTATCTAGCTATAAAAGCTGTTCAGTCAGAATAGAGCTGAGCAAGAAGCTCAAGCCACCAGCAAGGCTACCGGATAATGGACTGCCAACCAGTAGAAAAAATACAAATCCTCCAGCTAAAACACAATTTATTTCAAATGCTACTGTTAGAAGCGGCTTCTCATATGCAGACATGATAAGGCCACGTGAAGAGAAACGCTCTAACGTTAACACATTACAGGATAACTCCCGTTTGTTCGATGCTGCTGAGGATCAACATTTCAGTAGCACATTTAAAATATTGGAAAAAGCTATTAACGACTTAAATAATAGAATGGACCAAATGTTTAGGCTCATACAAGATACGATGGAGGCAAACAAAGCTTTTCGTGATCTGGTGCAGAAATTAATATCAAAATGATTAACATGCAATTAAAAATCGGATTATGGAATGCACGAGGGCTAGTCAAAAATATTGAAGAGCTTGGACTTTTCCTTAGTGCTAACTCAATTGACGTAATGTTGATAACAGACACCCTGGCCTGGCCTGAGTGCATACTTACCAGGATACGACCAATATTACGCTAATCACCCCAGTGAAACTTCGAAAAGTGGTTCTGCATTTTTATAAAATCTTTAATTTCTAATACTCAGAATAAGCCCACGTCAAGACTGAATATACAAGTTGCCAGTGTGAGTGTGCCGACCAATGGTGGATGCATCAAAATGTCCTCCATATATTTACCGCCCAACCAACCTTGGAGTAAAGCTGACTTTGAGCAGTTATTTCTGGATTTGGGCGACAGATTCATCGCAGGTGGTGATTTCAACGCAAAGCATCCATGGTGGGGCAACATAAGGTCGGGCTCTCGAGGAAAGCGATTGCAAGAGGCCATCACCAGTAGCACATGCGATATTCTTGCCACTGGCGAGCCAACGTTTTTCTCATACAACACTCGTCTTACACCTTCTGCTCTGGACTTTTTCATTGTAAATGGGATTGCTTCAAACAAGCTTTCAGTTGAAATTAAGTATGAGCTCTCCTCAGATCACATCCCAATTGTAGCGACACTGCATCATGCACCGCAACTTAAAGCCAAGAAGCAACATATTCTCCCACGGGGTTCTTGTGTTGACGTTTTTAAAGCTTTAGTAGCCCAGATGATAAAGAAGATGCAATCTCAATATTTATGAGAAACATACTACTGGCTGCATCTTATGCAACTCCGGTAAGTCAATGCTTACCAAGCCAACAACGACAAGCTGAACTTCCTTCAAGTGCCGTTGCGCTCCTACGCCTGAAAAGAAGAGTCAGAAAAGAATATGCAAGAACGGGTGATATTCGTATCCATCAAATCTATATAAGACTATCAAATCGAGTGCAGAAGGTTCTAGCAAAAGTCAAGCAAAGAAAAATTTATGACATTTTAGAGAGCGCTGGTCCGGATGCATCTTTCAAATACACTCTCTGGAAGCTTAAAAGAATTGTCATCCCGAAAACCCCAATTAAAGATTCAGCTGGCGGTTGGTGTTACTCCAATCAGGAAAAGGCTGACATCTTTGCAGATAGCTTAGAGGAAAGATTTAGACCGTGTAACCTTACATCTGCAGATACGCGTAGGGCTGTTGAGTTACGTCTGGAGATGCAATTTCAAATGTCCTTGCCAGCAAACCCAGTCACACTGCCAGAGGTGGTGCAGCAAATCAAGAAGCTGATTTTTAAGCTCTTCACAAAAGAGCCCTGCTGTTTATAGTTCTGCTCCTCAACAGCATACTTATTACAGGTCACTTCCCAAACAGTTGAAAGACCGCGCTAATTTCCATGATACCAAAGCCAAGTAATCAACACACGGTAGTCGATGACCATTAAGTCTGCTCTCTGCTCTAGGTAAGATGATGGAAAGGGTGATCCTAAACCGCAACTTTCAGCTTGAATCTGTGATACAAACTATCCCAAAGTGGCAGTTTGGATTTAGACAGGGTCATGGCACGCCGGAACAACTAGATCGTGTAGTCAACTTTGCCCTAGATTCAATGGAGAAAAAAAATTTACTCAGTAGCTGTCTTCATGGACATTAAACAAGCTTTTGACAGGGTGTGGCATGATGGCCTTCTCTTTAAACTGAAGAACATATTGACGCTGCAACTTTTCCAACTTGTTAGTAGTTTTCTCAAGGACAGAAGCTTCAAAGTTGTTGTCGACGGAGCAAATTCCTCGAAGCGCCCAATTCGCGCAGGTGTCCCACAAGGCAGCGTTCTTGGTCCTACGCTATTCAGTTTATATACAGCCGATATAAATAACTCAAGGATAATAACTGGACTGGTTGAGGACGATGTACTAATAGCAACATACGCGGACGACACTGCAGTGCTAACGAGAAGTCCAAGCATTAACCTACCTACGGAAGCCTTACAGCAATACGTGTGCAGCTTTGAGGACTGGGCTCTGAAATGGAACATAGGCATCAACAGCAGCAAGTGCGCAAATGTTACGTTTACCACCAGGACATTATCTTGCAGAGGTATTACAATGTTGGGCTCCACACTTGAGCACAAGAACTCACACAAATACTTAGGTGTCGTACTGGAAACGACTCTGAAGTTCAAAATCCATACAACCATGCTTCACAAGTCGGTGATGGCAAAAGCCGGAAAGATGGCGGGGCTACTTGCAGCCCGAAATAAGCTGTCCATACTAAGTCCCATATGGAAATATGCACTGCAAATCTATGGCATTACGGCAAAAACTAATTTAAATAAAATTCGAACAGCGCAATCAAAAATACTAAGGCGAATATGCAATGCACCATGGTACATTCGAAATAGGGACATCGAAAGGGATCTAAGGGTTCATAAAGTGGGTGATGTCATGCAACTACATGCATCTAAATATCTTCAACGCCTTGGTGGTCACCCTAACGCATTAGCCAGACGTCTAACCAAAAAGCCAAGAGAGAGAAGACTCAAAAGGTGTCATCGACTGGATCTTTCTACCAGATTCCTACAATAATAATAATTAAAATAAACTTGTAAATATTGTAAATAATAGTATGTAATATTATATTAATATAATTAATTATATTAATTCTTTCTTCCTTTCCCATGATTTAAAACTAGGTTAAGTTGCCGCTTAAGGTAACAGAAAACTTATTAAAACAAAATATACAAATTTTTACCAAAAAAAAAAAAAAAGAAGATAATCAGCATATAAGTAGGCTTTGCTTTAAATTCATTCAGGCTGACCCATGAGCTATGGCTGTCCTCTGGGCGAATCTGGTGACTGAACTCCATGCAAACTCAATATTATCGTCCTTGTCATCAATATCCCTGTCCGTTCTCATCTCTAGCAGCTGACAAGAGTTCAGTATGTCAAAGGCGACAAAAAGTCAATACAAGGGCCACACAAGCAAATTCGGGCCCAAAGTTTAGGCAAAGGTCTCATTCTGCTCTTTTAACAGCCGCGTGTGATTTTCTGGCGAGTGCCTTAATGGCCTGGAATTAAATTCCACAAAGCGTCCATTTTGTTGCTTAGTTTCGAATTTCAATCAAAGTTGCAAAGTTTTTTTTTTGCCACTTTGAAATGTTTGTCCACCGTTAAGGGCGATATTTTATAGGCTGAATTTCAATTAGTGTCAATTTAGTTTTAAAACAAATCGAACAAGTTATATACATAAGCAGCTTATCAAACCAAACGTCATGAAAACTTAATCATTGCAATAGCCAATAATTCAATTCATCGTGTCTTCACTCGAAATTTTTTAAGCTTAAATACTGTAAGTACTTTCTACCAGTGAAAATGGGCAGCTGACTTAATTAGTTATAATTTTTAAAGAGTTTCTGCGTACTACGAACCGTAAATACTATATTTTCTCGATTTCCATTAAATTTGGGTTCACATAGCATATTTAGTTCACGTAGCATATTTCACGTTCACGTAGCATATTTTTCAGCAGCCTCGAAACGCATAGGAAAACAATCTGGCACATAAACTCTGCAGGGGAAAAACTAATTTCACACATTCATACGCACACACACACACACACTGACAAATTGATTTACATATTTGCTGCGTTGACGGCAACTTTTTGCTGTCGCCCGGAAATGGGGAAAACTGCGGATTGCATTTCCACTTTATATCTGAAATTTGCAGTTGGCTTCTAAAGTGTGTGTGTGTGCGTCCAATATCCATCCAATATTTTGTTTTAATCAATTTAGACAAACAGACTATAATGAGACAGTCATGACAGTCATAAATAAAAAGCTTAACTAGTCAGCATTTTACGATTTTCGTATTTAATTTAATTTTTTTTTAATTACCTTTCATTTTAATTGAAATCAAACTAAAACCACTAAAACTGCAAATGAAAATAGTAATTTGCATAGTTGCCTAATTTATTTCATATATATATATATTGTCGCTTTAATGCTTTAAAATCAATCTAATTCTATTTACAAAATAAAATTGAGCATCTGATGTGGGAAGTTATGGGAAGAGACTTAAAAAGCATCAGGTGGATTCTACTACACTTAATAAGCTTATTTTTAATGGCATTAAATGCTCCAGTTCTTATTTGTTTTTGGAATTCGAAAGGCACTTAACTGTGTCCTGTTTACTATTTACTATTTCCACAACGAGTATTTATGGGCCATACTCTGTGGGCTTTCACCGGAAAACTCAAATAATGTTGGAAGCTCACAAAAGCGACTCATTTCTGGACATGACACCAGATTAACGAGTAAGTCCGGGTAATTTCAGGAACTTAACCATGTGTGTGTGTTTGTGTATGGGTGTATTTTTGTGTGTGTTTTTGCTGCCATGAATATTATTTGTTAAGCTCTGGAGTCAATTTTTTTCATTGATTGTTCCCTTCTTCCCGAAAATACCGAATGTCAATTTGAATATGTGCCTGTCCAATTCGGGGCCATTAAATCAGCATAATCCCCAAACGGAGTTTCCATTCAGTCAGTGAAATATTTCTGTGAGTGTTGTGATGCCCCATACCAATGATGCCATCAAAAACCAACATTTGTCAGCACAATTAACGAATTTTAATTTTCTAAAATGTCCATGTGATTTGACAAGTTACAAAATTATTTAGTCAATAGTGTCACTCAAGATTTGGTAATTTAGAAAGAGTTTAGCTAACTTTTCATTTTTTTAGTCAATTCTTACACCTAAAAAAAGTCAAATAGAGGAGTTTAGCTGGCTTGAGGTCAGTGCTTAGTTAAAATAATAATTGTTTTTGTTTTTTCACCAATATATTTCGGTTACACTTCGGTAACTGTCTTCAGTGCATCTACCGCAATTTTAAAACATGTTTACATAACTTAATTTTACATTTACATTTAATAACTATACATACAGATTTTTACACGTCCCCTCTGTGTGGCGTGGAGTTGTCACCTAGTTATTTATGTGTAAGGAGGTGTCTGTAGTAATAGTAATATTCTCGTTGCGTCAAAGTTTCGTGAGTGACCACTTTCTAGGTAATGTGTCGCCAATGCTGATTTTTGTATTTCTGTTTGATGTCTAAGTCTTATAAGCTTTTAAGTTTGTGTTGTGGAAAAATTTACCCAATATTGTTGTGGGCTTAAGTGCTATTTTGATTTCATCCTTGTAATAGTAATCTGAGTTTTTGAATCTCTCGGATAGGTGTGGTTCATACACTAAAGATCTATATTGTTTCTGCTCTTGTTTGTCTTGTTAGGTTCGGTTGAGGTGTATTTGTGTATTAATGTATTTATTATATTTATTGGAAAGTCGTTGTTTCTAAATATTTATTTTACAGTTGAGTATTCGTCCTGATGCCGTCGGTTTATGTTTTTGTTGTATGAGTTCAACATGTCAAGTGTATTTTGTACTTCGTCTTTTTTTGTTATTGCAAATAAGTCGTCTACATATTTTGTCATCAGTCGGGCAGGGTGTCCTAACTTCTTAATTGTATAGTTTAATAGTTCTTCTATCACAATGTCCGCGATAACTGGAGATGCCGGTGATCACATTGGCATTCCTTTTAATTGTGTATTGATTTTGTCCACAAATTTGCAATATCTGTTTTCTTCTATGCAAAAAAGGACAAAATTTAAAAATAATTGTCTGGGAATATTTGTGAAACTTGAGATCTCAGCCCATTTCTTGCTGATTATTTCTACAGCTAAGTCCGTTGGTATGCTCGGAAATAGTGACACTACGTCAAATGAGACTAATCTGTCGTCATTACCAATATACGTGTCGTTGGTCCTGTTTTTGAATTCAATGTAGCTACAAATTTATCAAAAATTCAATTTTCTTAGGCAATATTATCACTGATAACTAGGCAACTTTTGTTTTTTAACTTCCTTGATGCAACCTCTAAACATTCCAATTATAGAATGATCACCAGAACTGCGACAAGTGTTGTGGAAAATTTTAAGGGAATATTTGAAACTTCCGGATTTGCCCAGTAAAGTAATTGACATTGATCACCATTTCCCGGCAAAAGGTCGAAGATTTTTTGAAGTTTGAAGTGTGGATGAGAGCGGTCCGTGGTACTCAAGTAGAAAAAGACAGGGCGGCAGTTAATAGCTGCTTAAGGAAGAAAAATTAAGGGGCTTAGCAGCTTAAGACATACACATACTTAAGTAAAGCACTTCATCATACATCTTCTCCCTTTCTCACCAAAGTGCACTCAAAAATGGCAACTGCTGGCTGAGCTAATGATGAACTTAATAAAGTGACAACTGGCTGCAAATGCCACACAATGAGGCAGCTAAACTTGCCTCACTGACACCAAAAGCTTTTTGTGTGTATCAGTTGTCCTATGTTCGAGATACTCGACCGCAATTGGCAAACCGAGAGCAACAACCACAAGGCCTGCAACCTCAGCTCTGAGTGTTTGTGCCACTCAATGGCACTCGGTGACTGATTTCTATAGAATCCTTTTGGTCAGCGTCCTTCAATGCCTCTGCTGCTTACATAGCTCACTGGACAAACGAGGTAGCTCACTTTTTGTAGTCCAAGCAACAAAAAGATATCGAAAGTTCAATCTCATGATGGCAATGCGACGACAGGTCAACGAAGGTAACCCAAGTAGATGGCGTAATTTTACAATGTTTGGGTGTCTCTCAGCTTACTATTCATCTAATTTTATGGTTTTACTTTTGCCTCAGTTCGTTGGTCAGCTAAATTAATGAATTGGCTTCTCTTTCTAGTTTTATCGCGTTGTTAATTTTGAGGGTAGGCAGAAACGGGCACCTTTAGAAACGTGCCTGGCAAGCCAGGATATCATAATGTACCTACTTAAGGTTTCATTTAAGTGACTCAAGCTGTGGCCTTCAACTAATTGACAAAATACACAGTACAAAAGCAACTGCGGATAAGAATAATGACGAAAGAGGATTTGGGTTTCTTCTTATTAATTAACAAAATAATGCTTGAAAATACTTTGTTGTTACTTGGGTGCTCTCATTACTCCCTGTTCCCATTGAAAATGGGAAACAGGAAGTTGTAAAGTTCTGCAAACGTATGTAACAGGCAGAAGGGGGAGTTTGCTGTTATATAAAGTATATACATTCTTGACCGTCTGTCCGTATGAACACACAGATCTCCGAGCCAAATCAAAAAAAACTACCACTGCTACAATTTTTAAGATAAAGCTTTGATTTTTGGTACACATATATGTTTAATCAATGTTAATCAGTTGCGTAAATTTCATTTCGATCGCTGAACTGCTTGAACATCAACAACAACAGCAAGGGCAATTGACATTTGCAAGTTTTGCAGCAATCTAAATTTTTAATGAATTCCATGAATAAGAAAACAGCAATCAGCACATAAGAAACTCCACGCCAACAGAGCCCAGAGCAGCAAAGTTGTCTTTAAATTCCTCTATATACGAGTTTTCTGTTCACAAAGTTTTCCAAAGAAGCACAATTTAAAGTTGAGTTCTTTCAGGCTGAGCACGCATGATTGAATGACAGATTGAAGCTCTGAGGCAGCCATGTGAAGTTCACATTGTGTATGTATGTGTGTATGCATAAGTGTGTGTGTGTGTGTTTTTTTTTTTTTATTCTGTTTATTGCTTAATCTTAATTACACTACTAATTGTAATAGAATAAAGATAAGGACGAGTTTTGCTGGGGGCTGCGAAGCATTGCGTCACAATGACTACTGCCTCATCTATTCCTGTACTCCTCTTCTCGCGCGTTCAGCGTACCGCAGTTCGGTCATGATCGACCATGCAAAGTTGCTGACTGCATCCCAATGCTTGTTAGACTTAAGCAAATGTGGTACAAGGTTTTCCACCGTAATTGTACCACGCAGCGAAGCTTCCAAGCGCCGTCTCTGAGGTGCAAAGTTGGTGCACACAAAGATGACGTATTCTGCGTCTTCTTCAACTCCACAATGTTGACACGCCGCCGACGACTCATGGCGAAAGCGGTGCAGGTAGCTGCGGAAACATCCGTGGCCACTTAAGATTTGGGTCAGGAAGAAATTTAACAGCCCGTACTTGCGCCCTATCCACTCCTCCAAGCTCGGGATGAGCCTGTGGGTCACGACCTTTATTGGACGCGTCCCATTTCAGCTGCCAGCTCTGGAGGCACTGTTGATTGGCTGCCATACGGACAGACCTTTTTTCTTGAGGCGAAAAATCTCTGCCATGCGTCTCTCTGTATATTGTTGCTCTTTCCGTAGCTAGCTCTACCAAAGGTGCAACTCCGGCAAGCGGAGCGCTGCTTCGTCCGAGACCGTTCTAAACGCGCTGATAATTCTGATAGCGACCAGACGATGGGTTGCCTCCAGTTCTCGTGCGTAGCTCTTCGTCTGCAGCGCCTTGAACCATATAGGAGCCGCGTACAACATGACTGATCTAGTCACGCTAGTAAGAAGAATTCTTCTCCCCTGCCTCGGGCCCCGCGTATTAAGCATGATACGCGAGAGAGCCATATTCGTAGCCGCTGCCCTAGAGTTGGTGTATTGAAGGTACTCGCGAAAGCACAACCTGGTGTCCAGCATCACTTCTAGGTATTTAATCGCCCTCTTCGATGCCGCCGTAGAATTGCCAACAGTAATGTGGGCAGTTTCTATTTTTTTACGACTGCTAACCAGAACGGCTTCTGTCTTTTGGGGCGCTAGTTCAAGGACCACAGAGGCCAGCCACGGTTTGATGCTTGCAATGGCAGCATCACATGCCTCCTCCGCTTTATAAAGCTCCTTAGCAACCACAAGCACCGCCACGTCGCCCGCAAAGCCCACAACGTACACTTTGGATGGCAGGCTCAGACGTAGGATCCCATCATACATGGCGTTCCACAGTTGTGACCATAACACAGACCCTTGTGGAACACCGCCAATGATTTGGTGCTCCTCAGTCCGCTCGCGAGTGTCATATTTGAGCACTCTCTTCTTAAGGTAGCTGCTTATAATCCGGAGCAGGTACAGTGGTACACCGAACGCCGCCAGAGCGCGCAGAATGCTGCCCCATTCGGCCGTGTTGAACGCATTCTTGATGTCAAGCGTAACAATCAGGCAATACTCCTTCTGCCCGCGATCGCCGCCGATGCAATTCCAACTACTTTGTCGTGTAAGGAAGTTCTCAGGCCGGGGTACAGATCTCAGTCCACCCAAGGTTGCTTACAACAAAATTTATAAATTTGCCGGGACTGGCTAGTTAGAACTAGCGTTGGGGCAATAAAGTTTGCAACATAAAGGCGCTACGAAGTTAACATTTGTAGAGTGAAAGGTAGTGTTTCAGGTAAATAACTAGCTAACTCCAATGTAGGCTATAAAAGCAAGCATTGACTAACTCTAGTGTAGGCTACAACAGCAAACTCTAGCTAACTCCAGCGCAGGCTATAACAGCAAACACTGGCTAACTCTAGTGTAGGCTATAATAGCAAACACTAGCTAACTTTAGGGCAGGCTATAACAGCAAACTCTAACTAACTCCAGCGCAGGCTATAACAGCAAACACTGGCTAACTCTAGTGCAAACCATAACGGCAAACACTAGCTCGCTCGAACACAGGCTATAACAGCCAACACTGATTAACTCTAGTACAAGCCACAACGGTAAACACTGGCTAATTCTCGTACTATACCAACGATCTTCTGCACAGCCGCTACTGGACCAAAATTTGAGGGCTATGCCGCCAACAACGTGGGTCACCGCGTAAACAAGACAGAGGGGGGTGGGAATAACTACGGCACTTACTAATCACTGAAAATTATACTATAAATGAGCGGCTGATCACCGCAGCTTTATATGTCTCACGTTGTAAATAATTAGTTTGCATTTCAAGCAGTTCAGCGGCAACACAAGCAAGCAGCGTACTCAACTTGCACAGTGCATGTCAAACTGTTGTTTCTGCCTGCTGAGACAGGGAAAATAAGTTCTTCCATAACTTTGGTGCTATTTATCCGATCGTGTTGAAATTTACACATCCGAAAGACATTGATTAAACATACATGTGTACCAAAAATTAAAGCTCTATCTTTAAAATTGTGGCTGTGGGAGTCTTTTGCGATTTGCGGGGGTAGTGCATCCGAAATTTGAAATAAACTTGATCTGCGTATGGTATACAGGAACCTGCATGCCAAGTTTGGTGTCTCTAGCTTTTGTAGTCTCCGAGATCTGTGTGTTCATACGGACAGACGGACAGACAGACAGGCAGACGGACATGGCTAGATCGTCACGGCTGTTGATGCTGATCAAGAATATATATAGTTTATATAGTCGGAAATGCTTCCTTCTGCCTGTTACACACATTTGCAGTACTTTATAACTCCCTTTTTCCCATTTTTAATGGGAACAGGGAGTAAAAACCCATACCGCACTTCACCAATTCCTAACTGATAAAAAAAAAACATTTGCCGAGATCACCGGTATCTGCTTTATCCGCTGAGTCTTGTGTATATTCCGCTGTCCAAATCAATGCCGCTGTATATTTCATATTCTGCTGTCCAAATCAATGCCGCTGTTGTTGAAAAATCTCCGCTGTAAATCTGCGTTCTGCCCGTGAACACGCCCGGCTAACAACTGACCTCGATCGACTTCGCGCGTCGATCTTTAACACTTTGTAATCTTTTTCCTCTTTGTCGCCTCGCCACGCGCCGAGTTCTCGGCAGCTGCCCTTTTATTCTATCTGTCGAGCACGCGTCGGTTTTCGGCCGCCGCTCTTTGTGTATCCAGCATGCGTCGTTTTTGGTGCTTAGTCGGTTGATCCTCTTTTGTTGTTACCGTTTGTTATCGGTTTTGCTTTTCAGGTCACGTAGCCCGCATCTGCTATTTTGTTGTTGTGTTGTTTCCTTGTTGTCTCGGCTGATGTCAGTGATGCTCGAATGTAGTTGTCAGTGATGCTCGGCTGTAGTTGTCAATGATGTTAAGTTTAAATTATAAGTGATGCTTGACTGCGGTTCCTAAAATCCCTTATATCCTACCCTTTGTTATTAAATTTTCTATTGTTTTCTTGGTTCCTTCTTCTTGGGCTAAGTAGCTGTATTTTGCCCTTCTTGGGCGGAACTTTTATAAGATATATACAAACTTAAAATTTCAAACTTACTTATCTCCATACTTAAAACTACAAAATAAATGTGGCGCATTATGGTGCGTCACAGTCGATGGCGTCGATAGTGGATCGGGCCTTCCGGAACCCGTACTGGTGCGGAGAGAGGTCGCCAGCGGCTCGTATTGCTCGTTCCAGACGTGTGCTCACCAGCTTCTCAAGTATTTTGCCTGCCGAGTCGATAAGGCAGATTGGCCTGTAGGAAGATGAAAAACCAGGCGTTTTGTCCGGTTTTGGGATGAGCGCCAGCTTCTGTAGCTTCCATATTTCCGGAAAGGCACCATCCAAAAAGCACTGGTTAAATAGAGCAGCGAATAGCCTCAGCGCTGTGTTGGGAATGGCATCCGGCCCGGGAGCCTTGTGCAGGTGCAAACTGTGTGCCGTCGTCAAAACCTCTTCGGAGGATACTTCTTCGATGGGCGCGTCGCCTGTCAGCTCGAAAATAGTATCCGGATCAGCCACTTTATGCGGGAAAAGCTCAGAAACAATTGAGCTTACCTGGACTGGGTCTGTTGATGGGGCCTGCTTGCACACCTTTAGCTTCTTGAAAACTATTCTGTACGCTCTGCCTCAAGGATCCTGTTCCGCAGAGTCGCAGAGGTCAAGAAAGCACCTGCGTTTGCTCTCCTTGATGGCAGCTTTAAGCGCGTTCCTGCGCTGAAAAAGACGCCTTGCATGGATGCAGGCCCTTCGAGCTGTTGCAATTTCCTCGTTCCACCAGAAAACGGGCTCATGATGCAGCCTGTTATTTTTCTTCTGTTGCATTGTGTCATCGCACACGGACTCAAGTTGCGCCATAACCTGCTTTGCCATGGTTTCTGCGTTACCCGAGGCGAAAAGATTTCCCATCTTGTCCAGGATCTCGGCGCGGTAGCACTTCCAACGATAAATAATGGGGTCACTTCTCGCTATGCGCTCACCAACAGAGCAGAGGATCGCCATGTGGTCACTCGCTGTATATATGGCGCTTAAGCACCATGTAGCAGCATTGTGCAGTGAGTTGCTAACAAAAGTCAAGTCTACAACAGAGCCAACTCCTGCTCTGCTGAACGTATGCTGGCTGCCTTGGTTCAGCAGCGCGATGTTCAGCGACGCAAGAGACTCCAGCAGCGTTCGCCCTCTTGTGTTTGTTTGCGTGCTTCCCCAGTCCTCGGCCCACGCCTTGAAATCCCCAGCCATAAGCACCGGATGACGACCTCCCGCGTCGGCAGCCAGCGCATCCAGCACGGCTGTAAATTCGGGCAAAGATAGGCTTGGGGCAAGATAGACGCTGTAGGTCCAAATTCCGCCGACTTTGGCGCGAACAAAGCCATCCGCTGCATGGATGTTCGTCAGGTGGGATCCGTTGCCTCCGCACAGCCAAATTGCTGCTTTTCCAGTCATATCCGAGACCCAGTTCTCGCCCTCTCCTATTTTATACGGCTTGCTCAACATCGCAAGATCAATGGGCCTCTCACGCACTGTTTGTGAAAGCAGATCCTGCGCGGCTATGCAGTGATTCAAATTTAATTGAATTATTTGCATCTTGCATGTCTTGGGGGGCCACTGCTGCCAGTTTGAGGACTCGTCTCTTTTTTACCACTGCTACTGCAGATGAAGCACCTTGGTGGATTTACGCATGCTGCTGCTTTATGCCCCGTGACTCCGCATTTTATGCAGTAGTTGCTCCTACTGATCGGATTGCGACATCTGCTGGCCAGATGGCCGATCTCCAGACACCTGTAGCAACGCGTTTTGACTTCCCGCTGTGTGACAGGGTAGTAAGTCCAACCTATGCGTAACTTGCCCAGCTCCAACGCCTTCGTTGCCCAGTGGGCCGGCACCATGACAATGGCCATCAGGTTTTTGTCGTACGCAGAGTGTAGCCCTTTAACAAAGCACTCGCCCGATGGGATACCAGCCTGTGCAGATACCTCTGCAACAACCTTGGTGACCAGTTCGTCCAGATGTCTGATCAGGAGCTGCGTCTCTTGGGTCAGAGTGCGTACTCCTGCGCAATCACCCAGCACCTGCTTAATTTCTTTCTTGAGATTCGTAGTGCAGTCGAGCCCGTGGCCGCTCAGCTCCAGCAGCAGATCACCCTTGGCTGTTCGGCGTGTCTTAGTGACGTTATCACTGACGCTCTTCAGTTTGTCTTCACCCCTCCGTGTGACCATTGATAATATCTCGCTATAGCTTTGCTCCCCTGCGCTGATGACCAGCGTATCTGGTCTAGCTTTGGTCGTGACTCTCTGTTTTTTCTTGCTCTTCGGGTGCACATGATGCCACAGGTTGTTGTCATCTGCGTTGACGGGTGTCTTAGAAGCAGCTGGCTTGCGCTGATCGGGTTTATTCCGTTTGGGAGGGTTTATACGCTGGCTCGCATCTCGATCTCTAAGCCTTTTGGGAGTGCCATGGCAGTACCGCTGGTTGTTTGGGATGCGCTGATGCTTGGCGTCGTTTGGGTCACTCTTGACTCTGCGACTACGGTGGAAGCCGTACCTCCTCCTGCAGAGCGCTCCTCTTTTGCACGGCAAAGTCTGGCAGCAGCCTGCTGCAAATGGAAGTATGCAGAACTTATTTGTGCCCACAAGAGTAGGCAGCACTATTTATATCGGCAGGCTTCACTTGACTAGAGCTTTTAAGATGCTGGAGCCCTGTGGTCTGCAACCGGCTGAGTGAAAACAGCTGTGTGAGAAACAGCTCTGACTTCACAAGCAAGAAAGCGTGTCCCGCGAAAAACTAAACATAGTTAAGTATCCGAGTGAAACTGGAAAAACACTCGAACTGCAGCTCGAAGTGCGAATCCCCCTTCACCCTGAAGCTTGTGTCCAGCCTTGACACGTCAGGAACAATGCAGGAACGGAGGCTTCACGGGAATTCGGTATGTAAGGTCTTTGGTACCAAACTGTGCTGATGTGATTTGTTTGTTAACACAGGGAAACGTTGGAAAAACTTGGTGCAGCCGGAGCGGGTATGAAACGCGACCGACTAAGAACGTGTGTGTGTGTAACCACCAGGTTAACACATATTTGAGAAACCAAGCTGACTAGCTTCTGTGGCAGGTGTCGCATTTCCTCAAGGGACCAAAAACTTCTGACACAAATTAAAACGAAAAGTTTTCGACGCCAGAACAGATAAAGTGGATGCCAAGTTGAGAAAATGAATACACAAAACACACCCATTTGAGAAGAATCCAACCAACAAGGCAATTAAAATGATGTAGTCAGCTCTTCGGGGAACACAACGACTCAGGGGGAATACAAAAGAGCAACATAAAAACTTAAGCTAATTAAAGCGCTTATCAAAAATTCGTGGCAAATTAAAACTTTATATAGAATTTAAGGCGATTATGTTCAAGCACTTCAGTGTGTGTTAAAAGGACAACAATAAAATCCTAAGACTCTGACAGAATTTGTGGCTGTGGCTTTTTGCGGAATTATTATGTTAATCACCTCACGTTTGCCTCACAACATAAACGCTGTTCTAACAAATTATTGTTAAGAATTTAAAGTGGAAACGTGACAATACAGCGGTATTTAGTTGTAAAGTAAAGTAAAAGAAACACTCTCTGAAGCAGGCAATCTGCAGCACTTGACAATTGCATTATGCACTTGACTGCGTACACATTTGAAACCAGGTAGAAACCTGAGAGTTTCTTGCATCAATACCCACGTGAAACATGTCTTGCGAAGAAAATGCATGAATTCCTCAATAACAGCACATAAATTTGCACTATTTTGCCTAGAGAATTTATGCAGCATGAAATTATGCTATAAGTCACACGAATTTATGCTTTGGCTGTAAATTTAAGCCACAATGTTACAAAAAGTCGATTGTGGGTAATAAATAAGGCAGCAACTTCTAAACTGCCTTCTTTGCATAGTCGTTTGCACTTAAAACGAACTATGCAAATGCTTTGATTTACATTTTAAATGCAATTTATGTTTATGAAAATGAAACTAATTTAATTCAATATCATGTTGTGCAATTAAAGTGCACGGTTTTATTGGATTTAACAATGGAGTGCATTCTATACAGATGTATGTAATACAAACAATCCACAACCATCAGTAAATGGAAAATTTATTACGGTTTTACGAGCCACTGAAGGACGAATACGTTACTCATTTGTCTCGAGGCGCATTGCGCCAATAATTTCTCATTATTTTTTCAGAAATCTGATTTACAGCATTCGAAAGACGTGTGCCGAATGGAAACGAAAGCTGTCAATTGACAATATTTTCCCTGGCTGTGTTGTGGCACTCTCAAAAGTACGAGTTGTGTCTAACCAAGTTATATCTCTTTATTTGCCCCTTATTGGCATAAGGAAGCCGTGGCCAAAGTGGGCCAAGGGAATGACGAGAATGTCTGACCAAAAAGAATACAAGTATAAAGAGAAGTAAAGACAAACAATAATATGTCGTATGGCAGCTACTTTTAAGCAGCGCCCAAAAAAATTGACACGATGTCGCTGAAATGCCGAGCCGCCATCATGCATAGCCTGCATTCTAAAACAAGTAAGAATACTCTAGTCGAGTGTGCCCGACTACGAGACTCCCTGCTCCCAACTTGCATTTCAAGCAGTTCAGCGGCAACACAAGCAAGCAGCGTACTCTATTGCACAGTGCATGTCAAACTGTTGTTTCTGCCTGCTGAGACAGTGGAAATAAGTTCTTCCATAACTTTGGTGCTATTTATCCGATCGTGTTGAAATTTACACATCCGAAAGACATTTATTAAACATACATGTGTATTAAAGCTTTATCTTTAAAATTGTGGACGTGGGAGTCTTTTGGGATTTGCGGCGATGCGGGGGGTGCATCCGAAATTTGAAATAAACTTGATCTGCGTATGGTATACAGGAATCTGCATGCCAAGTTTGGTGTCTCTAGCTCTTATAGTCTCCGAGATCTGTGTGTTCATACGGACAGACAGACAGATGGACAGACAGATGGACATGGCTAGTTCGTCTTGGCTGTTGATCCTGATCAAGAATATATATAGTTTATATAGTCGGCAATGCCTCCTTCTGTCTGTTACACACATTTGCAGTACTTTATAACTCCCTTTTTCCCATTTGTAATGGGAACAGGGAGTAAAAAGAGAGAGTACGAGACCACATGCGCAGATTGTATTCAGTCGCCCGTGGCTGCCGATCTAAGCAAAAACTGAAAAGCCAAACGAAAAGACAGTCTCAAAATGTTGGCTCGTGTTGAAATGCGTGCAAGTTATACCTCTTACTTATTTATGCTCTTTGGTCTGACGTTGTTGCTCATCAAACAAAGTGCATTTTGTCGTTATGTAGCTGACAGGCAAAAAAACATCCACAGCTTGTACACAGTTCATTTTCCATTTTCCTTAGCTTACTTTTACTTTATTTTCCGCTATGAATTTTTACATTTGTGCTCTGCTTATTCCTATTAATTTGAAGTAGCGAAGTGGCACACAACACTCTTTTCACATTTTCTTTCGTTTACAATTTATTCACTTAAATAGATCGTAGATCGCAGCAACGGTTTTAAGCCTTACGCTTACACTTACACTCTATATAAGACAGCTTCACGAAAACCATCTTTTGCATACCTCAATTCTCTTTATCATGAGAAACTTTTATTACTATTTCTTACTTATGCAGTGCACACAAACTTTGAGTATTTGCCCAGCTACAGAGAAAAAGTTTTTGTTCCTTTGCGAAAATTATTTGCACGGAAATTGCATTTGCGGCGCTTTTAGCTATAATTTAAGCATGATGGTGATGGTGATTATGATGATGTGGCGTGATAATTAAAATCGCGCAAAAAGTAGCAGCAAGTTGTGATGCAATGCGGCGTGTTAAATGTGGAAAGTGCAACGGGGAACTGTGCCAAATTGTAATGAATGAATAATGGGTAGAAATAAAGAAAGGAGTGAATGAACAAGTGGAACAAATATAAGAGGAACTCAATTATTTGTGTAAGTGTTACTAGCTTGATAGCTAAATAATAAATTATCAAAAGAAACTGATTTTTCAAAATTTCTTCCGTGCTAAATTAATTTCGAAGTAAAATGGTATTAAGTATGTTGTATGCAAAATTAATTCGGGGGAAACCATTCTACCATTTTGAGTATAATATCCAAGCTCAAAATACTTAGCAGATCTTCTAAAACAATTGAAATTGCGTATTACTCAACAATACAATATTAATAAAAGTACATATAGTGCGAATAATTTAAACTGAGAATGTTTTGAATATAAAATATAAAAAGCTCACCATGTGTTTCAAAACCGGCTCAGGCGAAGCGGAACAAGAAAAAATAAAACTACACAGCTATGAAATTCTCAAAAGGCAAGTGAAAGTTAACTGAAATACGAAAAAGTGGCAGACGGCAAAATATGGAAGCCAAGGCTAGGGGGCATTATAATTTATGACGAGCCAATAAAAATAATTGAAATACATTAAAGCCAGACAGCGTTCAATGGCAGCCACACATCACATGAACTCCAAGGAAGTCAACATCGCTTTCCCATTTGGGGCCCTTTATCGATTGCTTAGGAAGAAAAGAAGAAAATCACACTGGAGGCACGAGAATGTTAAAGTAATGGCACTCAAGGCGAGGCATAAAAAACGGCACTGGAATGTCAAAGTTGAGACGCAGGCCTCAAGTTATTGTGATTTGAAATGCCATGTGAAGGTATAACTAAATAGTACATCCCACAAAAGATGCCACCAGTAAAATACGGGATTTGGTGGGTATATTTTTTCGCAAAGACGGATATTGACTAAGTGATTGCTGTTTGCACTTATGGTTTACCTTATAGAGGCTTGTAAATATGAACGCAACATACATGGAATTTGAAATAAATTGAGAAATTGCACACGTAATACACATTATTTTGATATGTTTTTGACATGTTCTAATTACGTGTCATTTTGGAAGTTTATGATTTGTCTTTTTTGAATAAAGCACAATAAATACAACCCACAAAAACTGTGCCAATAAAGTTTGTTTGCTTGTATTTGAAAATTCAACAATTTCATTATCTTCATAAACTTGACTTAACTCAATTTGTACTTGTTTATCTTTAATGCAAAAGAAACTTCAACAAAATTTTAACCCCCTAAGCCTCATCTGCTTGGCCACAAAACTTATTCGCGTTGAATTTCACAGCTCTGGCTTTGAATTTGTAAGGTCTTTGGATTATATGAACGTGTTCGTATCCACTAGACATCGCCGATTTATTTCATTTGATGCGTTTTTTGCATTCTATCTTTTTAGAATATTTAATATTGAATTATTCAACATGAATTATTAATTTGCTCCCTGTTGACTATTGTGTCTCATACAAAAGCCACACAAAATCAACTGCCAGCTGATCAATTTGAAGGTAACAACAAAATATTTATGATACATAGTCAAATATGCAGCATATTAATAAATTTCATTTAATATCAATTTGCTGCTCTTTTGTGGTTATTTTTATGACGTGTCTGCTTTACATAATGACAGTTAAAAGGTTAGGGACATCAACAATATCGAGAAAAAACACATAATCATAATAACAAAAACCATAGTGCTTGACGTCGATACCGGCCAGAAATGATAGAACCACGTGTCGTATGATTGACATTGTTACACACGAGCATACTGTTCAGTTGCCCTTGCTGATGAGGGTTTAAGCTTAAAAGTACTCTGCATATGCGACCACAACCACAATTTTTGATGCCTATTCCAATGTGCGAAGTCAGCACTGCAGTTCAACTGACACCTGTCAGAAAGTTGACCCTGCTACCTCATCTCATCCTCAGCCACAGCAATAACAAATACAGGTCAGTCAGAGAGAATGGCATTTATTGCTGACTTTGCGCTTTGGAGCGTGTCTTAAGGACATCCCAGGAGGACAACAACGATAGAAGTACACGTATTTAATTACCAGTCAAACAGAAGCTCCAATTGTATAGGGAATAAGATAGAGGTAGTTGAGTTCCAAATTGCCAGCGTGTGTTGTGAAGTAAAAAGTTTTTGCACACAAACACAACAATATGCGGTCAATTATCCGCTCCTAATTTGATTAAAAGGCTTCGACATCATGTTGAAGCCCTGACTCGTTTAAGTTCAGCGTCAATTTCAAAATAAATAGTCTCGAAACTTGTTATAGCCAATGCACTAGACTGAATGGATTGCCAATTAATAAAGAAATAAGAACAAAGAATATACATATGAAAGAATGTGTTAAAATTAAAAATTTAATTTGATCATCAAGTTGCAAAGTTTATAAAAAGCTTTATGTCAGTAAGCAAAAACGAACAAATCAAACACCGCAATTTTCTCATTATATATATATAATAAACAGGCAAAGATAAACTGTAACCAAAAAAACAAACTGTGACTGTTTTATATATTCTGCTCTGATAAATTCAACGCAAAATTAGCTTTTTTTTACTTCATCGGTCCGCAGTTTCGCTGCTATTAATGCGATTCGATGGTAAACCTACGAAATTGGCTTTTTGTATATCACGTATACGAACCGCATGCTGAGGCCATTATCTGATGCTGGCACATAAATCAAAACGCACATATTTTATTATCCTCCATTTAATATTGTCGAGGGGGCTTCAGCTTGGCGAACAAATTCCCAGACTAAGGTCTTCATTGAGGGATGAGTACATTCGCATAACATACTTCAAATGCTTTTAACGGCGCATTTTATTAACTCTGTTAAATAATGTGATTAGACTACCGGTCCGGAATCTGTCTGTAGGTATTTTGAATTATTAATCCGAGAGAGGATCATAAATGCCTGAAACAAGTGCCGAATTAGCTGAACAGCAATGTTATTAGTAGGAGATCTTTTCAATTGGCCAACCAATTAGCAACAACAGCAGCCAAGCTACCAATTTGATGAATTGATAGCCACGTTTGCCTTCTGAACAGAGGAAAACTGCATCAAACATGCACTCGTCAGGATGACCCCTGCGGACATGCAACACTTTTGAAGGGAGAGGGAAGGGCTACTGTTTATTGAATATGCATTGCTGCACACAGAAAGAATGAAAGGGCGGCCTGCAGCTGGAAAATTTCATGTCTGTCATATAATTTGGACTAGAATTATGTCTGTCTGAAGCAGTAGGACCTGGTTCCAATTTGGTACATAGTTAAATTGAACAATGTAAGTTACTAAGAATTCATAATTATTCTTCGCTTTTAATACCTCAAACTGACCCGGGTAGACATACAGAAGAACTCAGAGTAACACATGGCTGCTTTTACTGACATTCTTATATCTAAAGAGGAAACAGACAAAAGTTTATATCATCAAGCCTCGTTATTTTGGACACCTCCCATGCACACGCACACACACACACACAAAAACGCATAAACACATAAGTAAATTACATTAAATGTAAATGTAAATGTAAATGTAAATGTAATTCAATTGCCTTTTTATACTCTTTTTTTTAATTTTTTGTAAAAAAAAAGAAAAAAGAGTATATTGGGTTTGTGAAATGTACGTCTGTCCGTCTGTATGAACGCAGGTTTTTTCCAGTTTTGAAGCTAGAGCAACCAAACTTGGTATACATGTTGGTATATTCCATAGGCCGACAAAGTGTTAAGATCTCCCCCACCACCACCCCTTCCTCCACAAACAGCGAAAACCTATATCTCCCATAGTTTTAAAGCTAGAGTAAAAATTTAGCACAAGGGCTACTTATCACATTCATGATTGATTACGCCCACCCCCGCCCCCACAAATGAGCAAAGTCTGTATCTCCCACACCCCTTTAGATAGAGTCACCAAATTTTGCAGGTTGAATTCTATTGCCCTATTAAATAGATTGTATAAAAATGATTTTGTAACGCCCACCCCCGCCCTTGCAATCGAGCAATGTTTGCTTCTCCCAAACCTGTAGAACAGGCCCAACCAAACTTAAATTGATGGCTAAACTTGAAAGATTTGTACTAAAACACAATTGCCACGCCCACTTCTGACTCTGCAAAGAAGTAAAAAAAAGAGTATATCGCAGTCGGGTGCATCCGACTGCAACGTTCTTACTTGTTTCTCTATGTCGTTAGTGTTTTCCCTGCCCAGATTAGCACTTCTCGGATGTCTTTTCTCCCTTAATAATTTGCTATATTATATTTACCTAGTCTTTTGAATTGCGTGCCTAATGCATTATCCAAGTGGTGCCTGCAAAGAGAACGCAAAAGAAATGTCAAATATGTAGGTTATTTAATAGGCATCCAAAATATATATATAATAACAATGTATTGGCGATATTTTTATATATAATATAACATATTTGAAAGCTACTCTTGGCTGGTAATGGAAAGTTGAACGCAAGGGATATGAAAGTGTATACTGTTAGTTGCCAATTTATGGAATTGCATTCTTCATCATCAAACTAGTCACAAAATGGTACAAAAAGGAGGCAATCTTCTGTTTAATCTAATATTTTGTTTGGTCTGGAAGCCGTGAACCTGAGAACCCAAGCAGTTGTCACGTTAAAAGGGTTTTAACTTTTCTGTGCCCGTTGTTTGCAGAAAATTTAATTTCACTTCGCAGTTAGGGATTTTTTTGATCACATCACACACACATCAATAAACATTTTCCCCCCTGGCCAAGAAAAAGTAAATGAAAACAAAAAATATTACATTAGCCGACTTGGAGATACTCCACCCAAGAGTCAAGTAGAAAAACTCATCCAAAATGTGATCTGAATTTTATCTGTAAATGGAAAAGAAGAATCAATATAACAAATAATATCGCGGAAATCGATGAGTTTATTCGAACAAACAGAGTAATGGAAGATGACAAGTAGATGGACATGGCTTGAAGGATTCGTTTGTTGATGCTTACTAACAAACAGAGCTCGTAAAATATGTTCAATGAAATTTTTCAAAGCACTCTGCTCTCTCAAAAAACCGAAGAAAATGAGACTGAATCACTCAGTTTCTGAACAGCAACCCTTTTTTTCGTTTCGTTTGTGCTCTCGCTCTCGGGGTTCGGGTTGAGCGTAGTTACCGAATCTGTCATTTACAGACCGCTCGATACGAACACAACCTTTCGTCGCACAGCTACTGAGAGTCAGTAAGTGAGCAACGCAAGCCCTGAGTCAGCAAAAAAAAAGTCATTATTTATTTATTTTTTTTTTGTGTTTGCCTATGTTGTTGCCTTTGATATTTCGTCATAGGCAAAGGAATGGAGAAAAGGAGGTTGAAAAATTCGGTCAGGAAATGTGGAAAATTCGCGAAAAACCGTTGTATGCAACTTTTTTATTTATCATACGATCAGCTTCAAACTTATTTTCAAAAATTTATATAAAAAATAATTAATGACTGCATACCAATTTTCCGAAAAAGCTGGGTGGAAAGTGGGTGGTAAATAAGGCGAAAGTTGAGTTCTTATGCGATTTGCTTCAAACTCAATTTCAAAGATCTATATGAAAATTCATTTAAAACTGCATACCAATTTTCCGGAAAATTTACATTCCCGGGTAATAAAAGTGTAAAAATGAGTAATAAAAAGGCCAAAGTTGAGTTTTTTTGCGATTAAGTTCAAGCTCATTTGCAAAGATCAATACGAAAATTCGTTAAAAACTGCATTCAATTTCTCATTTGTTTTACGGGGCGTAACACCGCACTCCGGAAAATGCTAGTGTTAATATAAAAAAAAAAATAAAAGACAAATATGTGTACACACCAAACAGAATTAATCTTCATGTATTTTATTCAACAATCCTTAAAAAATATAATAATAAAAACATTTAAACCATCTCCATGTCATATATATGTATTTAATAACAAACAAATTAGGAATTAAGTTGAACAATTAATAATGAACTTATGTTCTCGGGACTTAAAGAGGTGCGTCTTTCATTTAAAATGAAATTAAGGGCCGAGAATGACCTCTCCACCGATACTTGTGTTGCTGGTGTGGCTATCACCACTTTTGCAACTTCAGTCAAGTGAGGTGACTTAAACTTCATGTCATTGTAATAATCTTTTATATTTGACCTTATGCTTTGCATTTAAAAGCCGCTTTAAATTGGTAAGATGGTGGCCAGCTAGTTTAACACCACATATGTTGCATGACTGTTGTTTTGTGAAATTTAAAAAAAAAAAACAAGTAAGAACGTTGCAGTCGGGCTCACCCGACTGCGATATACTCTGTTTTCTGTACGTATATTAAATTAAATTCTTTTAAAGACTACTTATATATATATGCTACGAACTATAAAATTCTTTCTACTAAGTGCAGAATGCTACTTGTCAAAATGATCGCTCGTTTACTGGGGCGGGGGTGGGCATTTGTGGAATTTGGGGTTTCTAGATATAAGGGTGTAGGAGATACAGATTTTGCTCATTTGCAGGGGCGGTAGTGGGCGTGGCAGTTTTTTTTTACAGATCGGTCGAGGGTGTGGTCACTAGTCTTAATGCCAAATTTGGTGAATCTAGCTGCAAAACTGTGGAAAAAACCTGCGTTCATACAGACGGACGGACAGACAGACGGACATTTCACAAACCCATTTTTTCCATTTTGGAAAACAGAGTATAAAAATGCACTAAACGTTCGTCGGTTGAGCAAAGAGCAAGCCCTAAAATATCGAAAACTGAGTGTTTTTCGAGACTGTTTCGAATCTGTCAGTTGACGAGTGGTTTTTTTCTGACAACAAACTCGAGTGAGACTAATTATTACTAGCTCTGCTAACAATATATTTACTATTTAGGATCTAAGATGCTTTTTTAAGCATTATCAGTACATTTTCAGTAATTTATTATTTATTTTTTGACCTTTTTTGATTTAAAAACGTTTTGCGACTTCTAAACCATTTTCTAAGCCTTGTTTACTTTTTACCTTTTACTTTTTAATAATTTTCACAAGCAGGTGCAAAAGTTTGTATCCCAATTGAATTCTTTCATCAGCATGAAAGGTCTGATGACATTTGTGGATTTTATAGAACAATAGACTACCCTACCTTCGAATTATAAACAAAATCCAATTCACTTGACTGGCACTGCTTGAAGAATTGTTTTCGCTATTTTACTTGTTTTCACGCACTGCATTGTTGAAATCAGATTAAGTGTTAATGGTTATGTTGATGCAGTGCCTTAATTTGCATTCGATAAACTACCTCCCACTTTAATGGGGCCAGTTGGCCGTCAGATTCATCAAGGTTAGCTCATTGCCAAGTAAACAACCTGAAAAGAAATGTTCACGGAAATGTGCTTACATCGGGTAGAGAACAAAATTCAGGCAGCTTCCATTACTTTCTGTTGCCCCGAATCCCCTTAAAATAGCAACAATTTAATTGAGAATTAATGGCATATTTTTAGCAGCTGCTTTTCGAATTAAGTCAGCAACTTTTCAGAAATAAAGTAAATAATTAGTTGGCTATAAACGGAAGCCACTTGCAGAGTGGTAAAACTTTTGAGATTTTGGTGCAACAAAACCATATTTAGGAATTTGAGTATGAAACAGTAAATTTGTTAAATGACAAGTTACTTTTTTCAGGCACGTTACGTCTATTCTGCGCTGTATGTTATTAAAATTAAAAATAAAATGCACCCCTATATTCAGTGCTATAATATTTATAATATCGTGTGTACTATATTTATAAAATTAAACAACATTTTTTAATTATAATATCCTGTGCCACCAGCGCTCAAAATTAACTCTAGAGATACCATTAATTTAGTAAACAAAAGTCAAATGAGCTAACCACGAAAACAGTCGTTCAAAGTGGGAAAATCAACACCAAAAAGTATTGTCCAAACAAATCAACGAAAAGGGAAACCATTCAAACAAAGACAAACTAATAAAAGATCAGAAATTTAAATAATTATTCAACCCAAAAATTATTAATTTTACGAAAAGTCTGCATTTTAGGAGTCTCTTTAATTGTGCGACTGTTTGAACAGGGTTTTAACGCCACAGAAGCTTGATAGTGCTATAACTTTGAATGTTTTTTGCAGAATATAGAACAATGCATATCTTACGAGTGGTAAGGGTTAAGTTGAAAATAAATCAGTAAAGAAATGCTGCTTGAGCAAAATGCCGTCATACTGAATTTGTTGTTCTTTAAAATACCGAAGAAGCAGCACAGCCTTCCAGGTATATCGCAGTCGGGTGCATCCGACTGCAATGTTCTTACTTGTTACTCCCTGTTCCCATTAAAAATGGGAAAAAGGAAGTTATAAAGTACAGCAGATGTGTGTAACAGGCAGAAAGAGGCTTTTATTCTTGATCAGCATCAACAGCCGAGACGAACTAGCCATTTGCGTCGTCTGTCCGTCTGTCCGTATGAACACACAGATCTCGGAGACTACAAGAGCCAGAGACACTTGGCATGCAGGTTCCAATATACCGTACGCTGATCAAGTTTATTTCAAATTTCGGATGCATCCCCCCGCACATGCTCAAACCGCAAAAAACTCCTACAGCCACAATTTTAAAGATAAAGCTTTGATTTTTGGTGCGCTGTATCAATGTTGATCAGCTGTGTAAATTTCATCACGATCGGATAAATAACACCAAAGTTATGGAAGAATCTATTTCTCCCGTCTCAGCAGGCAGAAGCAACAGTTTGACCAAGTTAAGTGCACTGCTTGCTTGTGTTACCGCTGAACTGCTTGAAGTGCAAGTTGGGAGCCGGGAATCTTGTAGTCGGGCACACTCGATTAGAACATTCTTACTTGTTTTTCATAACATTTGCTACAATTGGCTTATGTTTTTGTTTGTGGCTTGAGCGGCTTAAGCTTCATCATACACAAATTTTGGTCTCCTCTTACCTCTGACCATATCATTTATCATATCTGGTTGACCAATATTAATAAGCTCGACTAGGAAAAAGCAGCAGATTCGCTGGTTTGTTTGAAGTGGTCAGGCAAAATGAACTTGTTAGAGAATGTCTGGTTAGTGGATTCTGCTTACTCGTAAAGTGGGACAAATGGCACAATAATGATGTGGATTATGTATAATTTATGTGAAATTAAGAAGAGGTAATTCATATGTGAAAGCAAAGAGCTTCTTCTTCAACTGAAGTGCAATCAACAGGAGAAAACAGTAGGGAGTAGTCGAACAATATTGGGGAACATTTTAACAAGCTATGAATGGCAGCTAAAAGAATCGACTGCGATTTAGAATTATGTATGTGTTCTTATTCTCCACTATTTGTGTATAGGAATAATGAGAACAGCAAGAAACTAAGAAGGGTAAAATGTATTCAGTATGCTTTAGCGGTCTCGTAAAAATCGATAAAGGGCAAAGGAATCGACTGACAAATGGGCATCGAAAATTGCTGTTTGGACTTTAAGAAAGAGCTGCAAATAAATATGTTAACATTTTAACAGAGGTACATTTTTTATTGCAAACACTTAAATTGAACGAAAGCTATCAGCTATGTTTTCATGCGATAACTGATCTATTTTAGTTATTTATCAAACGATTAACTTTTGAGAGCCTAAAATTTGTTTGCAATTTTTATAAAAATCTTCTATTTCTTTGAATTCTCTCATTGAGTTTGAAGCAATCGCAATATGATTTGGCATATTTGCAGTTATTGTATTTAAAAACTTTTTTGTTTGAATCTCTTTAAGGGTATTAAGACTTCGGAATTGAGAAGAAAGTTTTTCATTCTTGCTTTGGAATTCAAAAATGCATTCAAGTACATAAAGATTATTAACTAATGTAACTTAGCTATGATTCAACAGAAATTTCAACATCACTTTACAAATGTGGCTTCGCATTTGCGACAGCAAATTAATTATACATCCCGTTGACCTTGTTTGATAATGGCTCTCTAACTTTTATGTTTGCCAATTTGTGTTCTCAGCAAAAGCAAAGTAAGAGTTTCAATGTCAGTCCTGTAAATGTTTGTCATTAGCTGCTGCGGGCTGTTTATATTTATGTTTGTTCATTTTGGTTAACAACAGCAACAATTGGCTAATTGATGTGTGCTTTTTTGTGACTGTAGTCCAACTGAAGCTATGTAAATAAAACTTGGTTTAACACTAAGAATGTCATTTTAAATTGTATCCTTAAATACTGCAATGGAAAGAAGCTCAAAGAGGGACCCACATAAAATGCCACCGACTGGCAGACTGACAGAATGACAAACTGACACAAGATACAAACGTTTCTTTCAGCACCTCTCTCTTTCTTCTTCTTTCCTTGAGGCTGAGCAATGTACGCAAGTGACAAATGTGTCTGTTGTGTTCTATCTTCTTGGAGAAACGACATCATCATTACGCTGCAGACTCAAACACTTGGTATGCAGGCAGCACCCAAAGCTACGCTTGTGTCTTCCTCATTTGTTTATATATCATTTGGGGGAAAGCAATTGAATCACAAAATGGTGGAGAAAATTCCACGCTTTCTGACAAAAATAGTGACAGGCAAATATGACCCCAACATAACGGCCAGGTCTGTGTTAATGATGATGACAGAGAAAGAAGCTGTTTGTTGTTCTGTGGCCATATCAACGCTGACATATGTCACGACGAGTATCTCTGCCCCACATCCGCCCTCTGCTTTAAGTTGGTGACATGTGTGCAGATAGAGAACCGCAGGAGGCGACACGTGTTTGTCAGCGTGTCAAGCGGTCGAGTGCACAGCAGGATTGCAAAATATATAATATATAAGCTGGAATGTGGAATGGATGCCCCTGATATGAATTCAAATATGTTAAAAAATTATTACAGAAACGTCGTGCGTGTTTTGTTGCCCCAATGTGGTTTTGTTCTCGTGTGTGGCAACTTAGTTGACACACAATGTAGCAGTTGGTGTCAAAGAGATTAATGACAGTTTTTGAAATGAGCTAAAATTACAATTCCAGTTAGCCTGCGTTAATATAATAAGTTAACGTAATAGTGACAATGTCATTGTTTATATTTTAACCTGCATATTGTAAATACTGACCCAAGCATATTGAAACAACTCAACAAATACTAAGCACAAAAACAAAATATAAAAACCAATTATTCAACAAAAGCCAATGTACAAATGATGTTCTTTCTGTACATTCGGACATTATAATGTTATTTTTGTTTAATGTGCTTTTCATGTGCGTCATTTTGCCAAGCATAGCTGCCCCGTGGCAACATTCAGAGTGACCGCAAGTGGACAATGCGGGATTTGAGTGCCACAAAATGGCCTCAACAATTATAATGATGGCAGATACGCATCACACATAAACACACATACAGGCACGTAACGCATAAACACTAACACAGACTGGCTGAAAACGTGACTGTCAGTTTTATGCTGGTGCACGCATAGCGTATACTTGGGCTTTATGTAATGTGACTTGCCTTAAACTAAACTTAGTATTTACTGTTAAAACTCACTGCACATGATTTCTTGGGCTGCGCACCTTTTCCGCCCAATTGGAGCTACAGTTTGTGGGCGTGGTCACAGGACGCTCATGTATGTATGTATGTATGTGCTTGTGTAGAACACTTTGTTTTCATTGTCATTCCAACTGCGAGAGCTTCATATGGTAACTTTCCGGCAGCCTTTTGTTGCTTTGTTATTGTTTATTATGCTTTTAATATTATTACAACTGTGAGGGCAACTGTTTGTGAAATGTCCGTCCGTCCGTCCGTCCGTCTATCCGTCCATCTGTCCGTATGAACGCAGTTTTTTTCCACAGTTTTGAAGCTAGAGCATCCAAACTTGGCGTATTTGTTGGTATATACCATAGTCAGACAAAGTGTCAAGATCCATGACATGCAGTATGCAGTATGACTCTATTTGAACTCTTCGATAGATTGGAGGAAAAAAAAATTTGACACGCCCACCCTCGCCCCAGTAAACTAGCGATCATTTTGCCAAGCACCCGTCTCGATCTGCTTTGGGCGTTTGCAGCGTTCTGCACTTAGTAGAAAGAATTTTATAGTTCGATGCATATATATATATAAGTAGTCTTTAAAAGAATTTAATTTAATATACGTACAGAAAACAGAGTATATCGCAGTCGGGTGAGCCCGACTGCAACGTTCTTACTTGTTTTGTTTGTTTCATTGACTCGAATTAGAAAAGGCAAACACACAGCGCTGATGCACTGGCAGATAATTAAATATGCCAAAATGCCAACTGCTGGCTGAACGCAACGTTCTATAACACATGTGGGTGGCTTAAAGGTTGAATGACAGGCAGACGTATTGGCAGGATGACAGCCAAACTGATACATATGTAGAGATAGACAGGACGACTTGAGCATTGTGTCCATAGTCAGATTTGCATATTGATTCATATGTCAATTGCTTGCAAATGAATTGCTTTCAATACAAATTTGCGACAGCTGCAAGTGCTGATTGATTTATATGATATAAGACTAGTTCATACAGCGTAAATCCATTCACTTTATTAATGAATGCATGTTTTATTAAAAAACAAGTAAGAATACTCTAGTCGAATGTGCCCGACTACGAGACTCCCTGCTCCCAACTTGCATTTCAAGCAGTTCAGCGGCAACACAAGCAAGCAGTGCACTTACCTCGTAAACTGCTTGTCAAACTGTTGTTGCTGCCAGCTGATACGGGCGTAACACAAGCAAGCAGTGCACTTACCTCGTAAACTGCTTGTCAAACTGTTGTTGCTGCCTGCTGAGACGGGCGTAATAGATTCTTCCATAACTTTGGTGCTATTTATCCGACCGAAATTTACGCATCCGAAAGACATTGATTAAATATACATGTGTACCAAAAATCAAAGCTTTATCTTTAAAATTGTGACTGTGGGAGTCTTTTGCGATTTGTTATGGTGCGGGGGGGTGCATCCGAAATTTGAAATAAACTTGATCTGCGTGTGGTATACAGGAACCTGCATGCCAAGTTTGGTGTCTCTATCTACTATAGTCTCTAAGATCGACAAGTTCATACAGACAGACGGACAGACAGACGGACAAGGCTAGTTCATCTCGGATGTTGATGCTGATCAAGAATATATATAGTTTATATAGTCGGAAATGCCTCCTTCTGTCTGTTACACACATTTGCAGTTCTTTATAACTCCCTTTTTCCCATTTTTATCGGGAACAGGGAGGAAAAATACATAAAATTCTCTATTTAAGGACCATGACCATAATTGAAATCTATCAACGAAGTCCGTCGAAAGCACAATCTGAAAATGTCTTACGAATTTCAGCTTCTCTTACTTTACCTGATGTCAAATAAAGTTTACATTTTCTATAGTATTGATGCCATATGTATATATATATAAATTATTGAATGTTGCACAAAAATTTAAAGATCATTTGTTATTTGCTTAAAGACACAATATATTGATTGATATTTTAATGTTGATTTATTTTCAGCAAATAAATTTTCATACGACCCACAATTTATTCTGAGGAAGTTCATTTAATGTTTTGTTAAGTTAATTCGTTTTCTTTATTCTCTGTTGTGATTTCAGTAAATAAATTTTCAAATAACTCCCAGCTTCTTAAGTATAACTAATTGGGTAATAAATATGGGAATAACAAGACTAATACAATTAAAAAGGTACATAAGGCTGATATACTTACTTGCTTATAAAGATGATATCAGACAATTGACTTGGGTAGCAGTTGTTTTATTTGTGTTTTCAGCAGCTCGATTACTTATTTTACCGTTTTTTATTTTTATTTATTTTTTGTATTTTTGCTCGAAATTTGTTTTCACTTTAAAACGAACACTGCCTTGTATAATTAACACAGATATTATAAATATTATTACAAGGATAATGTAGAATCACAGTAGGGGTCTGACAGTTGCCGCTTTTCTTTTGTATAAAACTTATACGCCATGTGGCACATACACTGTACTGTTAAATGGTTTAAATTCATATGCGCATAATTGTGGGCTAAAAACCTTTTAGGATTAGCTCGAAAAAAAAGCAAGCAAAACTATTTACAGAGTGTGCGTGTGTGTGTGTGTGTGTGTGTGTGTGTGTGTGTGTGTGTGTGTGTGTGTGTGTGTGTGTGTGTGTGTGTGTGTGTGTGTGTGTGTGTGTGTGTGTGTGTGTGTGTGTGTGTGTGTGTGTGTGTGTGTGTGTGTGTGTGTGTGTGTGTGTGTGTGTGTGTGTGTGTGTGTGTGTGTGTGTGTGTGTGTGTGTGTGTGTGTGTGTGTGTGTGTGTGTGTGTGTGTGTGTGTGTGTGTGTGTGTGTGTGTGTGTGTGTGTGTGTGTGTGTGTGTGTGTGTGTGTGTGTGTGTGTGTGTGTGTGTGTGTGTGTGTGTGTCTGTGTTTCACTTCAGCAAAAACATTAGAAAACTAGAAAAATAATATGCCATTCATTTCTGTCAGAAAAGAACGAGTTTTGTTGAATTACACATGAAATGTTTATACCTTTTTTAGGGGTTAGTATATATATGCGTTTAATTTCGATACAAAATAGGTGATATATTGTTGTCGTTATGACCAGTAAAGGTGGATTAATATTGAAATCTATTATCTATTTTACTGTTTCTTACTGTTCTAGTCTAACTTTAAATAAACATAAGCTGCCAAAAAATAATCAAAGGTATTATATCTTCATCACAACATAAGCAGCTTTCCCTCTTGGTTCTACCTATTTCCTACATATGTATTATATATATTGTATGCAACAACAATAAGTGATTATTTATGTTAATGTTTATGTTGCATATGCCACACACAAATATTTATACACAGTTCGATGCCACTTTATTAATGCGTTCACTTCAATATTTGCTATTTTTAGGCATCTTGCCACATGGCAAACAGTTGTTACAATGCCGTGTTCTTGATATTTGTTATTGTTGTTGCCAAGCTTACGTTATACGCGTTTGTCGTTACGTAAATACATTCGATTACGTTTTGTTTAGTTCCTATGCGTTGTGTTGCGCACAAAAGCCGCTAAATAACTAAAATCTCTCAGGCAGATGTTATGGGAAAATGCTTGAGTGCATGTCAGCAGTGGCAGAGGCAGCGGCAAAGGCAGTGGCAGTGGCAGTGGCAGAGGCAGTGGCTGTGGCAGAGACTGCGTCAGAGCCAGTAGCAGCGACTGCAACAACGCAGCCATCTTTTGACGTTTGCCGAGCTTGCGCACTTAAATCAAAACAAATGTAACACTTAGGTGGTCCTTTGGGATATAAATTGGACAGTACTGAAATTATAAATATAAATAAAGTTTATGTTAAAAATGGTTGAAAACAAGTTAAGCACGTTAAAATTTATAAATAGTTATTAATATATCATTATGTTTGAAGTCGACTCGTCTTTTGATAATATCAAAAATATATAAGCCTTATATGTCGGAGATGTCTCAATATGTCTGATACAAACTCTTGCAGTACTTTATTATTCCGTTTGACCATTTTTAATGGCTCTAAAACGAAATGACAAAATATTTCAATTAAATATTTGGCTTTTATTTCATCTTGCCATATAAACATATTTCTTATTTTCTTTGTTGCTTAGTTTCATTTATATTTGCATAACATTACAATGTGTCTGTTGTTTTTAAAATTATTATTTATTATCAACAGAAATCAAGTTGAATTGTGCTTTGTGTGTCTGCCAAATATGCAAAAAATGATACGATAATTTTTGCAGTTCCTACCACTTTACCAATTGATTAAATGTATATTTGTCACAAATATGATAAGTCATTGTATATTTACATTTATTTGAACTAAGTAAAATGTATATTAAGCATTCTTTGATAAATCTCTTTGAACATATGCTGACAACATGTTTTACACCAAGCCAAAGTCATATTAAAGCAACAAAACACGCACAGGATGACATATGTATGTATGTTTGTTAACATATTTTGGTTCATGTACATTTCACATTCCTTTTTGTTTAATATTGTATCCTATTGTGCACTGACATCAAATTCTCGCAGTTGATCTACAGATCTACGGTAACAATGTGAAGTTGGCCAAAAAGATGCCAACAACAAAAAGAAGCGAAAACCTCTTGCTGTCATCATCATCAACTGCAACGTGGTTAAATGTGTCGTGCAACGAGCCCGATTTGGCTGATATGGAATATGCCACACCAATTTCCGGTTCAATCGCTTCCGCCAGAGTCAATTTTTCTGCGGTTCCTTACAATGCTGCCTGCCTGTCAAGTGTCTGAGTCTGCGGCGATGTGATGATGTTGTCATTTTCACAAGTAGACAGGAGCAAAGCGGCGCATTGGATACCGCAGAAGTCATTGTTTAATGTCAGCATCGGAATGGAGGGGGAACTGAAAGGTTTGTTTGAATGTTGTGCGGCTGTCATAGTGTCAGATTGTCATTCAGTCAATCACACGCATTCTATGTGAAGGACTCTTTATTATTAAATCGAGAGCTTGCATTGCTTCCTTGCATTGCATGATTTAATTATCTTTATATTTTATGAAACCACCACATTATAACGACAAAAATACAAAATGTGTCTCAAAGCCTGTTCCTTGGAAAAGGGACATCTCTAAAATAAATATTTGCATTATTGCCAGAATTAAGACTGTATTCAGTGCAATTTCGCCCAATTAAAATTGTGTGTACTTTTGCGTATTCACTGTGTATTTCTGACAAATTTTGATTTGAATATCGTTGTTGTTATTTATAGATATTGGTGGAGGTAGACTTGCTCTAAAGTGATATCATTGAAGAAGTATATGCAAAAGATGTAATTGGAAATCTTTAGCAATTACTATTACTATATATATATATAATATATATATACATATATGCTTGATATGCACAGACCTTTGATCAACTTCCAATAAGACTGCCCCCACCGCCACGTTCGATTTCCAGCTCCAACTGCACAAAGTTCAATAAAGCCATTAAATTCGAATGCGAACCAAAAAAACCATTCACAACCACAAAAGCAATTTTGAGCAACCACTCAGGTGTTACGGACTGAATAGTTGTCTATCAGCTCAACGCAAAGTTTATCATTTTAACAGCCAGCAATTTGGGGATTGATAGCAAGCGATTTAAACAATTTGCCAGCCACCTTTCTTCTCGTGCCAATGAGTAACCGTTCACAAACATATTATTTTCATTGCTATAGTTGTTCGAAACCAACATAAGCTCCAACCAACGACGGAAAACGGAAGAAGAAATTTTGAAACTGGAAATTAGTGTGAACTTGAAACGAAACATACAATTTATTTTCTGTAGCTGTCGAAATACCTGAAAAGTTTGAGAGCAAAGGAAACACAATCTGAGAATCAACTCCACTCTGACTTTCTGAAAGCACAGGAAAGAGGAGCGGAATAAAATTTGAAAAGGATTTTCTTGCTGAGGTTGACTTCAACCACAGTCAAAAGAAGGATATTCGTGAATAGCCCTTTTCAACAAGCGTCTTGGTAGCAATTGCATGTTCATGAATTGTAAAACAGGATAGAAATTGACATCATTGTTCAGTGTCAGATTGAATATGAAAATCTTTTTGCCTATGCCTTTTTCATTCACATTACAGATTGTACTTATTGCTGTTATGCTTATTTTGCGCAGGACTTATATTCTCAATGACAGGACGATTTATGCTTTCAATTGGACTCAAAATGGATAACAATAAAGGTTTTTCCAAATGCTGAAAATAAACATTGTGAGCAATGTAAACAGGTGAGTTTCAGCTAAAAGTTCAGTTAAGACTTATTCGCCTTTCCTCTATTTGTTGACTGCTTTAAATCTGTTGATTATATCAATACATACATATTCTTAACAAGCTTAGCTCCGAATTATATCTAGGTAAAGTTAAGCAGGCAAACCTAATATTGTCCTCATCTCCTAGTTATGATTGCGCCTACTCCCGAAGTCAAAGTACATTTTTGTCTGTTCAGAATTTAGAACAATGTCGGGCAAATGTGGGCGGGGAGTTTGATTATATGCTGTCGTGAGACCAGACCTATTGTCATCAGCTTTATACACTTGGGATATTATAAGTTAGTTTTTTGCAGTGTTTAAAAAACTGCAGTCGAGTTAGCAGAAGTCGCATTATTTTTGCTTTTCACTACTTCGACTGCGAGCGAAATTATAAAATAAACAATTGCTTCTGCTTCTGAAAAAATCATAAGTCGCAGTTAAAGCATAGGCAAAAATCAAACAGCAACGAAAATCAAAAATCAGTAGCAGTCGCCGTTTTTCGTTTTTATGCTTACTGCTTTGGTGTTGATTTTGATCGTAGACTTAAGTCGCCGCTGCATCGCGTCGACTTTCGGCAGTCGGCGACAGTCGCAGTCGCTAAAATCAGTGGCGACGACTTTTTGCTACTTTTGATTTTAGCTGCTGTTGCTTTCGATCAGCAGCGTAAGTCAAAAAAGCAAGAAGCGACTGATTCGTGGAAGTCACTTGCAGTCCATGTCGCATTTGTTTGCTACTTCTGATTTTAGTTGTAATTAGTTTGCTGGCAAATGCTCACTTGGCTGCACTTTAATTTGCATATTTAATGCCGCCTTAAAGCGATCCCTTCCTCCCGACTCAACTTTCGTGAAATCCTGTTCAGTCTCAGTGCCTGTGGTGGTCGTGAGTGTTCTGCGACTTAACATTTGTTTCTTAAAACCGGTTTTCACATGCAAACTAACTGGTCTGTCGATACTTAACATGCCATATCCAAACTATATAGAAACTAACAACAACAATAACCTCAGCCACAAAGTAGCAGTTCCTGCTACTGATCGAAAGCAGCTGCATAGCCCTGCGTCAGTTCAAGTAACAGAGTAGCAGTGCCGGCGACCGAGAAGTATCAACTTGAGCACAGCAGCACGACCCAGCATAAGCGCAAGCGAAGGAGCTAACGGTTGTTGCGCCCGACCAAATAGCAACTCAAGCGCAGCACATAGCCCATCATAGTCGCAAGCGAAGCAGTTAACGGTTGTTACGCCCGAGAAATAGAAAACGACGCGTGCCAGAAAATGCACACATGCGAGCGCGACGCCTGGCGCCTGTTGCTAATGAGAAAGAGTTTTGGCACGTAGGGAAAAAAGCATCAATTGTGTTAAGGAATATCAAGCAAATATAGATTTCTCAGTTGATTTCATCACTCCAGACGACATAATTTGGATTTTTAAGCTTTCAATAAATATGTGTCCTACCTAATTCTAATTGGCGTATTTTTTGTCCAATGAAGGCTCAACTCATCCAATCGACCAGCAACAGCTTGCTTTGATATTCCGTAACACAATTGATTCTTTTTTCTCAATGGAATTCTGCAGGACTCTTGCGAGGATCAAAATTCGACATGCGCTCATTCTGGCGATCCGTGTGCTCAGGTGTTTTCAGCGATCTCTTTCTTTCGTGGAAAATTTTCCATTGGGTCATATAATTGGAAATGATTAAGGGAATTGCAGATTAGCTTATTGGATCATCTCAGCTGTGATCCAATCGTCTAAAATGTCCTGCCAGTCTTTTGCAGCTCAACAATTAACTCACGCATGGTCAGCGTACAAATGTGGTTACTACCGATATATATCGGCTGTTTTGATAAGCGATTTTTGTTAAAAATGGTTTTTATAAATAAAAACAATACAAACTTATATTAATTTTACCAATTCACTTAAAAAGATCGATTATTTGATTCAAAATTGAGATTGTTTCCAATTAGCTGTCACGCTGAAATCACACCATTCAACTTAAAAATCGGAATAACTTTATAAGCGTGGCTTAAAAAAAACTAATTTTATGCATATATCAAGAGCGGATTATCGGAAGATGAGAAAAGCCTAAAAACTTTCCGATAGCTTGACTTTGACCATTGCAATTATTACCAATGCACTCACAGTATGTTTGTTTCCAATTAGTTGTCAATAGCTGTATATGGTTTCGACACGTATACATGTGGTTTTATTAGAAACCTTTTATACCCCTACTGCATGTTAAGTTGGTCTTTGAGTTATTTCCTCTGATCCCATGTTGTCCCAGCACTAACAATTGTTCTGAAATTAGCCCTGAGAAGACTGAGAACTGTACCCCGGCCAAATAAACATAGTTACAAATGCAGTATATAATGATTATGATCCTGATTATAATCCTGCTGGCTAATAAATAACTGAAATATACTTGTTCAGTATCCTTTCTAAAAGCATCTGGAAAATAATTCATCAGGATATTCACCTACGTTAAAAAAAAGAAGCATACCGAAAAGATTCCTCTTTTTGCTAAACTGCCGAACGAAATGGCATTAAAATGTATTTCTGAAGTGTAACATACCCTGGAAGGCTCTTCACCAAAACAAACATTAACATTGCTTGTTTCGAATAGGAGTAAAAGGGTATGAGAACAGTAATGTGCTTCTGGCAACTTAATGTATAATTGTATGTTATTAACGAAATAATAAAGCAGACTCGCAAAATGGCGAACAAATCTTTTTTGACTGTTGCTATAAGTACCTGAGAGCTAGTAGGCATTAGCAGCAGACTTTTGGCAGCCACTGTTGACTTTCTAATTAGTTGAATTGAGCATAGGAAAGTGCTTATTATGCGACTGAGTCCCAATAAATCCACTAAATTGCTCTTAATTGAAAAATACGTATACACAGTGTGGTAAGAGGGTCAATCGATGGATGTGCAGCACAGCTGAGCTTTAGTTGGAGCTGAACCTGGAACTTGCTTAGCTGATTTGCAATGCAGATCACGTTCTCACTTCGGGAACTTAAGTAGGTGTGTGACAGAACCAAACCTCTTCCATTCCTGAAACTTCCCATGCCATTTGCCTCACTTGGAGTTCATTGTCTGTAAACATCTTGGCGTATGTGCAAGCCATTATTTAACGGCCAGCACACATACTGGGGCATGTATCCTAATGTATAAGTGGGCAGCTGGACTGATTCTGGAATAGCATAGTGGCCACTGGAAATTCCATACTTAATGATGCAATCGACATGCTCTATGCGGAGTCAGAGGCAGTATAATAAATATAGCATTACATTCAGGTTGTCAGAGATACACGCAACAACAATTCAACAATATTTCAACAAAATGCAAATTTGCAATACTCTGTGATGGATAAAGCAAAGTAGTAGACATATTAAAGTCTTATTGTATCAAAAATTATAATTTGTAGTTTCGCTTGGTTAAATATTCTCATCTGTTGCTGGCTGCGTTTTTATACTCTTTTTTTAATTTAAAAAAAGAAAAAAAAATAAAAAAGAGTATATTGGGTTTCTGAAATGTCCGTCTGTCCGTATGAACGCAGGTTTTTTCCACAGTTTTGAAGCTAGAGCAACCAAACTTGGTATTCATGTTGGTATATACCATATTGCCACGCCCACTGACTCCGCAAAGAGGCGAAAAAAAGAGTATATCGTAGTCGGGTGCATCCGACTGCAACGTTCTTACTTGTTTTATATCTGAACAAGTAAGAATCCTCTAGTCGAGTGTGCCCGACTACGAGACTCCCTGCTTCCAACTTGCATTTCAAGCAGTTCAGCGGCAACACAAGCAAGCAGTGCACTTAACTCGTAAACTGCTTGTCAAACTGTTGTTGCTGCCAGCTGAGACGGGCGTAATGGATTCTTCCATAACTTTGGTGCTATTTATCCGATCGTGTTGAAATTTACACATACATGTGCACCAAAAATTAAAGCTTTATCTTTAAAATTGTGGCTGTGGGAGTCTTTTGCAATTTGCGGGGGTGCGGGGGGGTGCATCCGAAATTTGAAATAAACTTGATCTGCGTATGAAACCTGCATGCCAAGTTTGGTGTCTCTAGCTCTTATAGTCTTTGAGATCGACGCGTTCATACAGACAGACGGACATGCAGTACTTTATAACTCCCTTTTTCCCATTTTTAAAGGGAACAGGGAGTAAAAATATCAGTAAAGTGTCTCTGTGTGTTTATGGCTGTGCCTGTATGCTTCAGTTTCCGAGGATTGTCTGCGCTGTTGGCATTGTTTGTTTTATGTAGAGTTTCTGTATTTTTTGTTGTTTTCGTCCTTTCTTCGTTAATGCTCATACTTTCTTCCCTTGTTGCCAGTTCAATACAAATTTAGTAAGTGTTGCTTGGGTGAATCGACCCCGTACTCATATTAGTTTTGATTGCTTGACCCACAAACCTTCTCCGTCTAGGCCAGGAAAAGTCTGCAATTTTCTATATCTATGTTATTTTATTTTCTTATGTGAATAAAATGTTTATAATGAACGAATTGAGTTGAGCAAATCATACCGAGCAAAAAATAAAAAAAATACGACATGGAATGTGACATATAAAATTTGTTTGATTCGTGGCTTAATGCAAATAAAAGTGTTGTTTAATTTTCATTTATATTTGCACACAAACGTGTTAGTCACCAACGTAGTCAACTTTATGTCATATGACCTTTCTGCATACGCATGCAACACTTTAAGGGGAAAAAAACTGCAACTGGCATTTCAATTTTTGTTTGTTAGTTTGTTATGACATCAGGGTATGTAAAAGACAACACATCAGAGAATAGAAAAAAAACTGACTTGCGAAGTAGCTGAACAATGTGTCAGAGAAATCCAGAGCAAGAGAAAGAGCTCTGTAGAAACTAAAACACATGCAAAAAGCGAAAAAACAAGGAATAAAGAAAACAAAAGACAGGTCACCAAACCATGCCAAATATAGAGAATTCCTGAAATTCTTTGAATGAAATTCTCAGTCGACAGAACATTCCAGTTACAAACACTTTAAAGCTTGACTTCTGCAAATTATTAATTACAAAACTCTTACAATTACAACAACATTGCGAAAGTTCCTTGCATTTTCGCATGCTTTTCCTTGTAAATTACAATTGTGTCAAAGTTTTTGCAATGATTCCACAACAAGAAATGTTAACTTTACTACGCAAAACAAACAGAAACCGTTGCTAAAAGTCATGGTGGGATTTTATATGTTTCATGGTTGCTTTGTTGTCCTATCTGCTGCAGTTTCAACAAGCAAACGCTGAAAAACAAACAAAGTGTAAGGAAGTAAGGAGTGAAAACAAGCAAATAACGTTGGCATGATGTGTATCGATAAGCAGCTGGCACTCGGCCATGAGGCGAATACTTGAATCAGCTTCTTTCCCTTTCTTTCCAACTCTTCACTCCATTTCCACCATGAAAAATATATGGCGTGTAAAATGGCATATATCGTTGTTGGAGTGAACCTAATTTTGCTGAGCTCCACTGCAGGGAAGAGACTCTTGGATATGTGTATAATACTCATATCATGTCAAATTCAATTTTTCAATGTGGTTTAAGTGTGTTTGTATTGTTTTTTCCAAATGTGGCTTAAGCACCATGCATGATGCATTTCCTGCACCTACCCATGGTTTTTGTACCAACACACCTATTACTTCCCGGTCGATTAAATCCTATAGAATGCCAGCATAGTTCATATGCCTATCCTTCAACTACAATATTCTCAAAGACATCGCATCGCCGTTGAAAGGTTTGAAAAGGCCACTGGCGATTCCTTGATTTTAACTGTGCGTGGGTACTCCTCTATTCTCCGCTTTACTCGCATTCATTTCATTGTTTAACATGTTTTTCCAGGGTTTAATAGTGCGTACCAGCGACAACAACGAAACATCGACTAACCCTCTGAATAGCAATCATAGGCAAAATAGAACAAATCATTGGAATCGATAACAGATTTCATTGGCAACTCAGAATTGTACACTTAATTTTTTTGAATAAGAATTCGGGTTTGGTCTTAAAACTTTCATGGAAAGTGTCTTCAATTTGAAATGGTTCGTTTGCTCTCAAAAACTAAATTGCGATGACTGCAACAGACTTTTAAAACTTTATTTTGTTTAATTAAATAATTCAAAATTCTGAACTAGTCAAAAAGAGCAGATAGGTTTTGTTTAATTGTGTTAAATGTTTGTCATTTATTTAAAAACATTAAAGATAATAAAATTTGTTTTTCAATTCAAAAGTTACAAATATTGAAAGTTGAACATTTGCGTCTCTCCTGCAACAATCGAAATCAGCGCAGCAACTTTTGCCAAACAATTCCTTTGTCCATCAGGGATTTTTACGCTACCGATAAAAACAAGTGCAACCCAATACATAAATACATTTTACCCGAACTATAATACTTTTGTTTCCTTTGTCCTTATAGGCAAATAGAAGAGAATAAGGACACATCATTTTAATTCGCAGTCTATTCGTTTATCATTGATAGCTTGTTATATCTCCCAAAAACCTTTCTGTTTACTCCATTTAATTGCACTTCAGTTGAGGAGAAAGCTCTTTCTTTTCTCATATGTAACAAACATTACCTCTTTTTAATTTCACAGAGATTATACTTAATCCACAAGCCTTTATGTGCCATTTGTCCCACTCTATGAGTTGGAACAGTTGAGTACCCGGATATTCTCCAACATATTCATTTTGACAGACCACTTTAAACAAACCAGAAAAGCAGCTTCCTTTTTACAGCCTCATTAATTTTGGACTCCAGACGAGATGGTAACATAAAATTTACATTTAAAACTACATCAAACTGCACAATGATGAGCATTTTGTGATGACATTTAGCAAAGTGTTTTTTATCAAAACATGAAAACTTTAAAGCCAGCAATGAGAAAAGTTTCTTGCTATTTTATGTTTTGTCAGGTTGCTTTCTCAATGTTTGTTGTTATGCCTTTTGTTGAATTACAGCCAAGGTGATGCAACCACTTCCTTTTGTGGCCCATGCAACGCACGTTCTGATTATAAAACGCAACTCACTAGTCCAATTTCAAAGTGTTTATAATTCAGACTTGTTGAGAGATACTTGCATTATAAAAGAACGAAAAACTTAGAAAATGAAAATGGTTTGTTACTAGAAGGGTATGTGTAATTAATTTTCCTTAAAGCGATTTAACTTGGTGAGAACATCATTTCCTCATGGCAATGCAGTGTGAACTGTTTAGCAGGGACAGAGAATAATGAGCACTAAAATTGCAGTCATTAATAAAACGACAAACAGAGTTGTACAGCTTAAAGTCATTTAAAACAAGTAAGAATACTCTAGTCGAGTGTGCCCGACTACGAGACTCCCTGCTCCCAACTTGCATTTCAAGCAGTTCAGCGGCAACACAAGCAAGCAGTGCACTTAACTCGTAAACTGCTTGTCAAACTGTTGTTGCTGCCAGCTGATACGGGCGTAACACAAGCAAGCAGTGCACTTAACTCGTAAACTGCTTGTCAAACTGTTGTTGCTGCTAGCTGAGACGGGCGTAATAGATTCTTCCATAACTTTGGTGCTATTTATCCGATCGTGTTGAAGTTTACACATCCGAAAGACATTGATTAAACTTACATGTGTACCAAAAATTAAAGCTTTATATTTAAAATTGTGGCTGTAGGAGTCTTTTGCGATTTGCGGGGGGGTGCATCCGAAATTTGAAATAAACTTGATCTGCGTATGGTATACAGGAACCTACATGCCAAGTTTGGTGTCTCTAGCTCTTATAGTCTCTGAGATCGACGCGTTCATACAGACGGACAGACGGACAGACGGACAGACAGACAGACAGACGGACATGGCTAGTTCGTCTCGGCTGTTGATCCTGATCAAGAATATATATAGTTTATATAGTCGGAAATGCCTCCTTCTGCCTGTTACACACATTTGCAGTACTTTATAACTCCCTTTTTCCCATTTTTAATGGGAACAGGGAGTAAAAATGGTTTGACGTAGATTACGTGATAAAAAGTTAAGAAACACAGAGGAAGGCAGATAATCTTACAGTATATCGTGGATAAGGTGAAGAGGACGAGGCAATTCCAAACGAGCTCATTAAAATTGAAAAATTAGCTTGACAAAGCTTCGTAGAGGAGGTGGACCAAGTTGTGCTTGAATATAAAGTCAGAAATATATTACAATATGCTATGAAATATGGAATTTATATTTATTCTGTGAAAGATTAAACAGTTGCAACTTCCCCTGACTTTGCTACCTTGTTCAAAAACAGAGTCATACAATCGCAATTTGCAATTAATCGAACAGATTCATTAAATATAGCCTCGGTTGTAAGTTAATGAATTTCGGGTGAAATTATTATTAAAATTTGTGGGCCTTTTATTAGCTTGCGTCTTTTTGATGTAAAATATATTTTTTGGCATTTGATCACATTTTGGCTTTGAAAACGCGTGTTTTGTTATGAATGTACAAGGTAGCCTTCACATTCTCTATGCAAATGCAAAAGAAAATAGTTTTGTTTACTAGAATATTATGTCTAGTGGTGCACTACAAACATCATTTAAGCCTATGCAGTTCTCCTAGATTAATAACGAAACAGTTAACAACGTGGTGAAAATAATTAATTGAAAGTAATCGCAATAGCAGTTTTTGAAAAATTCGCATTTTCATGCTAAATTTTATAACGAGTGACCTGTCCTTACAATAAGCACAAACGTTTTCCCCACTTAACAAATTGTTTATGGCATTTGCCAACTAATTATTAACTTTATTAAATGAAAGGACACAAAGTTCCCAACTTAATTTTAAAAGTTGCTGTTGAAAATGTGCAATTTATTCTGAATTAAATTGTTGCTATTTTGAGAAGTTTAAGGCAACAGAAAGTAATGAATACCTCCTGAATTTTTTTCAGTTGTGCAGAAAATATATTTCTGTGAAAATTAAATTTACGTTGAGGAATATTACGTGGAAATGCGTTCACCTTGACCAACCTGAAATTAATGCAGTGCAGGAAGGAAAGTAAACCAAAAAAAAACAAGTAAGAACGTTGCAGTCGGATGCAACCGACTGCGATATACTCTTTTTTTCGCCTCTTTGCGGAGTCAGTGGGCGTGGCAATTGAATTTCTGCTCAAATCTTTAAAGTTTTGCCATCAATTAAAATTTGGTTGGGCCTGTTCTACAGGTTTGGGAGAAACAAACATTGCTTGATTGCAAGGGCGGGGGTGGGCGTGGCAAAAATATTTTTATCCAATCTATTAAATAGGGCAACAGAATTCAACCTGCAAAATTTGGTGATTCTAGCTAAAGGGGTGGGGGAGATACAGACTTTGCCTATTTGTGGGGGCGGGGGTGGGCGTGGCCGAATTTTTTTTTGCCAGATCAATGAAGGATGTGATAAGTAGCCCTTGTGCCAAATTTGGTTACTCTAGCCATAAAACTGTGGAAGATATTGCTTTTTGCGGTTTGTGGGGGAAGGGGTGGGGGTGGGGGGGAGATCTTGACACTTTGTCTGCCTATGGTATATACCAACATGTATACCAAGTTTGGTTGCTCCAGCTTCAAAACTGTGGAAAAAACCTGCGTTCATACGGACAGACGGACAGACGGACGGACAGACGGACATTTCACAAACCCAATATACTCTTTTTTCCTTTTTTTTCAAAAAAAGAGTATAAAAATTAAGGGATTACAAAAAAATTCTGCATCCGCATCCGAAAAATTAATAAAAAGCGAAGAGTTAAATAACTGTAGTCAAGAACTATAATGGTTTAAGAAACCTTTGACCCTTAAATTCTTCCGATTCTATGTGTTTTTCTGGAAGACATAGATAAAACTGCTAATAACGTCTTCTATCATTTTCATATGGTATTTGACTTTCTTCTTTAATTCAAGCAATGCAAAATACATGGTTAATATCATTAGGTGAATTGTTTGTTACAGATTCGAGAATGAATAACGAATACAGAATATGTATTACATATACTGTATTTACTTATGTGTTTGTATTTGTGTGGAGTGTAGGGTGTAGGGGTATCATCAACAAGTGAACCAGATGGTATAAACATTTTTGTTTGTTCTGCATGTCAAAAACAATACCCATGCATAAATTAAATCGCCGCAAGCTCAATGAGTTCAGTTTGCTACAAATTGGAAGTATATCCTGCTGCAACAGACAGACGGAATCCTTTTCCAAATTATAAGTCAGATATGAAATTTATCAGCTGCAGACAGCCTTTTCACAGCTTGTATGTGCAATGCATACTCCATATATAAAAGCCGGAAAATTTAATGTAAATTTCATTAAATTAACACCAGAAGCAAACTGCCAACGGGGGACAGAAACAGCAGCCACAACATTTCCCTTGCCTCCCTCCAAAAGTGTTGCATGTTCACATGGGCTGTCCTGGTGACTGCATGTTTGATGCAGTGTTCCTTTGGGCAGGAATTCAACTTGGCTATCAATTCATTAAATCAGTCACTTGGCTGATGTTGCTGCTAATTGGCTAGAAAATTGTTATATGAAATTGCTTAGTTTAATGTATTATGGGATACATAATCGAATTGCCCAACTGTGATAATACTAATTTTCAGCACTTGTTTAATGAATAAATAATCCCCGCATACATTTTTAGTTTAAAATACCTGCAATACGTAGTCTTATCACAGATTTAATGCGAATTTGCTCAGCCTTGTTCTCGTCTAGCGGAGGAGATTCTCTTCTCTTCAACAATAAAAACTGAAGACATTAAAAGTTGTTGACATTGTTTGTTTGTTTGTTTGTTTTTTGTAGAATAGATTTTGAACTTTGCTATCAGCTAATGGCAGATGTGTGCTTAAGAGCTTTTAAAACAATGTCAAATATTTAATAAATTAAAATGTACCTATATAAAATTCTGAAATAAAAAATAAATTGTTGTTGTCCTTCTGTGATGACCATAAAACAAACTTCATTCTCTAATTGCCATTCCTGAACGGGATGGTTGTTGAATTGTGTTTGTTATTGTTAGGATTGGGAATGCGGAGAGGCTGCAAGGGCAACGATTTGACAGGTGTCCATCAGTTAAAGTGCAGCACCAACTCCGCACATTCTCAAAAATTGTTGTTTTGGTCAGGTATGCAGGCACATGTACCATACACATGTATATCAATCATACGTCGCGTGGTTCCAAACTACTTGGTCGGTAACAACATGAAGCGCTGTTGTTGTTATTATGATTGTTGTCACATTTTCTTGGGTATGCCAGTGTTTTACATAATAATGTAACATATTGTGTTGCTGTCGCTTTTGTTGTTGACTTGACATTTTTGCTGTCACATAAAAAAAAAATAACGTGCAAGTTCAAAAACCGCAAATGAGCAGCAAATTGAAAATTAATGAATTTTATTAATATCCTGCATATTTGAATATGTGGCCGAAATATTTTGGTTTTACATTAAAATTGATCACATGGCATTTGATTTTGTGTGGCCTTTGTATGAGACTCAACAGCAAATAGAAAGCTAATTAGTTAAATATTTTCAAATGGTATTTATATAGTTTTTAGCTTGCTAAATTAAATGTAAAATAAATTAATATTTTGTACTCTCTGTAAAAGTAAAAGTAGATCAAATTAAAATGACATAATAGACCATCACATGCTTGATTTGGACATATCACACATATATCAGAATAATGTGAATTACGTGCATATTTCTCAATTTATCACAACTCCCACGTATGCTGAGTTTATACGTTTAAGCCTCTGTAAGGTAACCCATAAGTGTTAACATCATTCACTTTGAAAATGTACCCACTAAATATCGTATCTATTGTTGGCATTATTTTCCGCAATTCTTGAGATATTTCATGAATGTCATATGGCAACTGAAATTACAATAACTTGGGACTTTCGTTTCAACTTGACTTTCCAGAGTTAATATTTATTCTTTGCCTTTTATTGGGTACTCTTACTTAAATATTTTCGTGCATTCAGTTGAATTTTCTTGTTTTGCACACCAATCGCTGAATGGGAAGTCTATATTGGAATGCTGCCTGCAATGTATTTTAATTAAGTTTATTGTATTTTAATTATTATGGCTGATTGCCTCAACCATTTGCGTAGTTTGTCAAGTGTTCAAAATACGATCGACCATGCTATCTGCAATATTTATTACCAGAATACTATGGCTAGGCCACAATTTGTCGGAGTAAGCAACCGCTTTGCACATCACTGCTTTTTTACAATGTTACGGCTTAAATACATAAATTAAAATTGTTTAATTTTATCGGTGTAACTTATATCAGGCTGTATTGCGATATACTATGTATATGATTAGACAGCGCATGTTTTCATGCTGCATAAGCTCCCAATCGAAATTTAATTATTGACGCAAGAAATTCTTGTTTTCTAAAGTCAAGAAATATTTTATTACCATAACTGGTATATGTTGTGTTCTTTAACTAAGTCTTCATATGTCTAATACCTTAAGCAACAACTTAATGCTGGTTTATAAATAAGCTCAGACTTTAAATGCAATAATTTTAAGTATAGCATTTATGTTGCAAGGAAATGTATGGCGATTAACATAATAAGATAAGGAAATCCAACACTCAAAAAATCAAAGATAAAGTCCCCTCACAACTCGGCAGATAAGCAGACAGATATGAGCAAAAAGGTGGAGCAATAATTCCCATAATATTTAAATATTAGCTTGGTTTAAGGGAAGACACTTGAAATGAGAGGAAACACACAACGGTAAGCCCAAGCCCGTACCCCGAATGACAACCGCATCCACATTTTATTAAAAATCCACAGCCACAAACGGTGACTCAGTCGTGGGATTATATTGTTATGCCTTTAACACACACTTAAGTCCGTGAACATAATTTCCGTAAATTCAGAGCACAACTTTAATATTCCCACGCACACAACACATTTTTTTATGTTGATATTTTCAATTCCCTCAGAGTCCACGTGTGGTTAATTTTAAGATGACTTCAACAAATTAATTGCCCTGTTGGATAAACTCTTCTTTAATGCATTTTCTCTTTCTGGCATTCACATTATTTGCTTTGTCGATGAAAACTTTTCATATTCATTTTGTGTGGCAAGTTTTGTGCCTCAGGGAAATGTGGGACAACACCTGCCCCAGGGGTCATTCTGTTGGTCTTTCACCTGTGTGTGACCCTTTTGGCCTTGCACACATACATACGTACATAACGACGTGCATAAACAATTCGAACTTCACGTGGCTTCTGCCCCAGTTCTTCAATTTGTCATGCAGTCGCCACTAGGGAAACTCGAGTTCAAAGTATGTTCTATACTGCATAGAGAATACTTTTTAAAAGACAATATTGTTCTGGGTGCGCTATGGGCGTGGCGTTTTTTACGTGCTAGTTGGTATTTGCTTATTCATGGAATTAATTAAAAATTTAGATTGCTGCGAAACTTGAAAATGTCAATTTTCCTTGTTGTTGCTTCAAGTAAAGTTATACTTTGACACAGACAACTATATAACTAAATTTATTATAACAAGTAAGAATACTCTAGTCGAGTGTGCCCGACTACGAGACTCCCTGCTCCCAACTTGCATTTCAAGCAGTTCAGCTGCAACACAAGCAAGCAGCGTACTCAACTTGCACAGTGCATGTCAAACTGTTGTTTCTGCCTGCTGGGACAGGGGAAATAAGTTTTTCCATAACTTTCGTGCTATTTATCCGATCGTGTTGAAATTTACACATCCGAAAGACATTGATTGGCTGTGGGAGGCTTTTGCGATTTGCGTGGGTGCGGGGGGGTGCATCCGAAATTTGAAATAAACTTGATATGCGTATGGTATACAGGAACCTACATGCCAAGTTTGGTGTCTCTTGCTTTTGTAGTCTCCGAGATCTGTGTGTTCATACGGACAGACGGACAGACAGACAGACAGACGGACATGGCTAGATCGTCACGGCTGTTGATGCTGATCAAGAATATATATAGTTTATATAGTCGGAAATGCTTCCTTCTGCCTGTTACACACATTTGCAGTACTTTATAACTCCCTTTTTCCCATTTTTAATGGGAACAGGGAGTAATAATAGTTTTTATTTTCCAAATTAATATCAAATTTATTTCAAATTTTAAAATCGAAAAAAAAACTCGCAACATTTCGTAGTCAGATACACTCGACTGGACCATTCTTACTTGTTATGATATTAAAGTCGTGAAATTATATTGCCCTTAATCTGAGTGTGAAGCCACTTATTATTACTCCCTGTTCCCATTAAAAATGGGAAGAAGGGAGTTATAAAGAACTGCAAATGTGTGTAACAGACAGAAGGAGGCATTTCCGACTATACAAACTATATATATTCTTGATCAGGATCAACAGCCGAGACGAACTAGCCATGTCCGTCTGTCTGTCTGTCACAAAAGTTATAGAAGAATCTACTACGCCCGTCTCAGCTGGCAGCAACAACAGTTTGACAAGCAGTTTACGAGTTAAGTGCACTGCTTGCTTGTGTTGCCGCTGAACTGCTTGAAATGCAAGTTGGGAGCAGGGAGTCTCGTAGTCGGGCACACTCGACTAGAGTATTCTTACTTGTTTTCTGTGAGACAGGCAAATTAGACAAAACATTGACACAAAAAGTAAGAGTAAATACAACAAACAACACATTGAAAGTCGATTCAAAATGGTAACTATAACGGAAGACAATCAGGTTGAGAGTCGCCATGAGCCACAAATAGGAATACAACAACGCGAGTAACATAAATGTTTTTAGATGGACAGACATCACAACAACTTATCGTTGAACTATTATTGACTGTGCAATTTAAATTTGTTCAATTTATGTTTATCGGTGCAACGCAAAACAGAAATTGATTAATTGAAGTGAGTGACCACTGGAATCATTCAATTGCATGGATGGTCATATTTCAGCACCTGCAGCGTATTTGCTTGATTCATATTTGATTTGTTTTTCCAAGTGCGTCGTTTGTTTTCATAGCCCCACGTTTCACATTTCACACTGATATTGATCGTATATAAACTTTGCAGGAATATGGCAGGCGGTTGTAATTGACTGCAAAGTGCATACAATGTGTGGATTAATTGAATTTCTTATAGCCCATAAAAAGTGAAACATAATCTTGTAGTCTTTTTAAAAGCTATTAAACCAGTTAACTTGTCAGTAACTTAGTCTTCAGACCAATCCAAAGGGATTTCCAGCTTCCTCTGGGTATATTGTGAATTGTTGGCTGCTCTACTTGTCTATTGACACAGTTATTTACAAAAAGGATGGAAATAAATGCACTTTAAAGTGAAGTTATGCCATAAGTTTAAATGCCTAGAAAAACTGTTAAAGTGTTTAATATATATTGATTCGACTAAAGCGAATCCATTTCTCAATAGACTATGCTTCAACTACAACAATGTAAATGATGTACTTAATAATTTGTAAACAACTGCTTATGAATAAGGCCTTTATGCTTAAATCGTTTACCATTTGTTACATAACTGGCTTACCAGATATAAGAAACTTAATCTGTGTATTGATGTGATCATAAAAGCAAATATTTTTGTATATTCAAATAATAATAAATAAATAAATAATAAAAGGGTTGTATATTCGTGATCGGCATCAACAGACGAGTTCGTCTGTCTGTTTATATGAGAACTGGTCCTTCAGTTTAAGAGCTATCGTGATGAAATTTGCCACAGATGCTTTTTCTTTCTGCAAGCAGTACAATGTTTGAATCGGCTAGATCGGACCACTTTAACATATAGCTGCCATCGATCGGTTGAAAAATAAGTTCTTGTATGAAGAAATGTTTTTGGTTTTTAAATAAACTGACTTAATTTCATCAAAATCGGACGACTCTATCTTATAGCTGCCATAGGAACAATCTGTTGAAAATTAGGTTTTCTTATGCAAATATTTTCTGCAAGGGTACATAAGTATCTTCGGCACGCCGTAGATAACATTTCTTTCTTATTGTTATTTCTGTGTGTTTTAGGTAATGTTTTATACTACATCTATGTTAATGTTATATTTATGGCCATCAAATTGCAGTGTAATTATGCCTCGGACTATGTGCCTTGGGCAACATTTCAACTGTCCAAAATGAATGGTTGGCTGACCAAATCGTTGCTTGTTGATTGATATACATGTACTCGCCTGTACATTCGAATATCGTGAGTTTAAGGCCACAGAATTGTCCCAAAAATTATTATGATGGCTGCTAAGCGACACAAATATACATACACACACACATACATAAGCACAGCACACGTATGCCACGCACACACTAAAACAACATTTCCTTTGCTACGTGAATGCTGGAAATATTCTTGTAGAAACAGTGCGTTATCGCAATACGAGCTATCGGGTTAACATAGTTTGGGACGTGTACGTAATGGAACCTGCTTCAAAGCTCTGCTACTATTAAGATAGCATGCAATGCGAGCACATAATATTTGTACTCACATTTGTTACCTCCTCTCTCACTCAATGGACAAGCACTTTGCTATCCATATGTATGTGTGTGTGAAGCATGTCTAGTACACCTTGCATATGTGTGAAAGACAACTGTGTCTGCTCTCATTGTCATTTCACTTGGTAAAGTTTCGTGCCTTTCAGGTTTATTTTCTTCATTGTTTATTCGTTTTCTATTATTATCGCAGCTGTACAAGTTTTTTTGCATTTCTATCTTTATATGGGAACCATTATTACAGTTCCGCCTGCTGCAAATTAAAGACAAAGCATACACAAAACACACTGATGAATTGGCTGGTAATTAAATATAAAAAGGGAAAGGACTGCGTGAAGAACAGGTGGAAAGAAAAACAGTTAGACAGACTGGCAGATAAACAGACAGGTCAAAAATGTGTTAAGCCATTCATTAGAACAAAGTACTTATTACGTATTTACAAAGCATCTGTCAAGAGCTCAATAAAGTTCAAGCAAACCTCTTTAAACAGTAATTATATGGCAATGGCACAATAGCAGATTTAAAACAAGTAATAACGTTGCAGTCGTATGCACCCGACAGCGATATACTCTTTTTTTCGCCCCTTTGCGGAGTCAGAAATGGGCGTGGCAATTGTATTTTTGCTCAAATCTTTCAAGTTTTGTCATTAATTTCAATTTTGTTTGGCCTGTTCTACAGGTTTGGGAAAAACAAACATTGCTTGACTGCAAGGGCGAGGGTGGGCGTGGCAAAATTATTTTTATCCAATCTATTAAATAGGGCAACAGAATTCAACCTGCAAAATTTGGTGATTCTAGATAAAGGGGTGGGGGAGATGCAGACTTTGCTTATTTGTGGGGGCGGAGGTAGGCGTGGCCTACCAATGAATGATGTGATAAGTAGCCCTTGTGCTAAATGGGTGTGGGTGTGGGAGAGATCTTGACACTATGTCTGCATATGGTACACACAAACATGTATACCAAGTTTGGTTGCACTAGCTTCGAAACTATGGAAAAAAACCTGCGTTCATACGGACGGACGGACAGACGGACGGACTGACGGACGGACTTGTCACAAGCCCAATATACTCTTTTTTTCTCAAAAAAAATTTGAAAAAAGAATATAATTACACAAAGAAACAAATATTCATTTGCCTACTGCTTATGGCGATTACATCATAAGTTTGATGTACCATATAAAGCTTTAATCTAAACCACTTGACGTCGCTTTCTGGTGCGTATGAAGAACTTGTTGCCACTCGGAAGCATAAATGGAGCATAATTGAAAGTTCCTGCAGCAGCTGCAACTGTTATCCAAGTAATTTCAACATTTAGCTGAAAATATTGCTCATACGCCACATGTCTAAGTGGCAAAGTAGGTTAAAATGATATAAAAGTTATTCTGGGTTAAAAACCCTCTAAAACCCTTTTTTAGACGAGGCCTTGGTCTTTTGTATGCTTTCACAAGAGAAGGGCGTTAATAAAAATCCATAACAAAACACGCAATGGTGTGTGCACATGAAGACTGTGTGTTGGTGTGTGAAAAACAGTTAATTTCAATAAAAAAAAAAATCAGTTACAGTACTAAGTAAACTGAAATTGCTTTTACTTTTAGTTGGTTTATGCGCTTTGTGGGTAATAAAGTTTGTATTTTGTGTTGCGCCTTTTATGCCACACGCAAATAAGAACCTGCAAACACAGACGCAAACAACTACATATAGAGTACTACATATAGAGCAAACAACCACAAATAGAGTATAAACTATACAAAATCTGTCTGGTTTGGAACGAAACTCAGAAACTCTTTTAGCCTTTAGCCTTAATTAAACTTTAAAAAACAAGTTCTTTCATGAAAATCAAAATTAACGCGAAAATTAAAAGGTTATTTAAACTATAAGCTCGAGAATAATAAGAATATTACACTTGTTAAGTCATCGAGGCTGAAATACTTACTTGTCCGCTTCGTGCATAGATTGAGCCAAATATTTGACGTCGATGCTTTAATCTTTAGCCAGCTGATCTTATTTATCCATATCTAATTGTTAAGTTGATTATAAAATAAGTCACTACAATTGGGTTCGATTTGTTAGAACACTTTTATATATTTTATATGTTATTTCACCAAATTATGCAACGGGGCACAAACGATAAACTCAAAGTGGAAAGTGGCTTAAATTTACATGTGCTGTTGGTTAGACCCCTGTTAAAGCTCAACAATCAGGAAACCGTCTCGATGTTGGACAACAATTAATGAATTCTAAATGTGAGAGAGTCACGAAATGGCAACAGCTTGAACAATAACAACAATGCATGCAAGGTGTGCTTATGTGTGTAAAGTTTTAAACAGTTTGCTCCCAATAGCGGACCTCCAATTTTTAGGGTCAAAAGAGCCTTTGCACTGCGATTATGTTGCTGCTTTTTGTATTTGGGGTATATAAATACGAACATGGTAGTTCAAATTGACTTACTTTATTTATAGAAAGCTACTTCTTTAATTTTTCAAGTTAATATAAATTTAATAAAATATTAAATATTTGGGCTCTTATTATATGCAATTTACTATTGTATAAAACTAAAAAAATTTATTATTTTAAGTAGTGTTGCTGTTGCATTCAACACAGCCGGCCATCACAGCGCAAACACACCAACACACACTCACAACGATGTCACTTCATTTATTGATTCATATCGATTTTTACTCCCTGTTCCCATTTAAAATGGGGAAAAAATGAGTTATAAAGTACTGCAAATGTGTGTAACAGACAGAAGGAGGCATTTCCGACTATATAAACCATATATATTCTTGATCAGGATCAACAGCCGAGAAGTACTAGCCATGTCCGTCTGTCTGTCCGTCTGTCTGTTTGTATGAACGCGTCGATCTGAGAGACTATAAGAGCTAGAGACACCAAACTTGGCATGCAGGTTCCTGTATACCATACGCAGATCAACTTTATTTCAAATTTCGGATGCACCCCCTAGCACCCCCGCAAATCGCAAAAGACTCCCACAGCCACAATTTTAAAGATAAAGCTTTAATTTTTGGTACACATGTATGTTTAGTCAATGTCTTTCGAATGTGTAAATTTCAACACGATCGGATAAATAGAACAAAAGTTATAGAAGAATCTTTTACGCCCGTCTCAGCTGGCAGCAACAACAGTTTGACAAGCAGTTTACGAGTTAAGTGCACTGCGTGCTTGTGTTGCCGCTGAACTGCTTGAAATGCAAGTTGGGAGCAGGGAGTCTCGTAGTCGGGCACACTCGACTAGAGTATTCTTACTTGTTTATATTTTAAAGCGCCTTTCAAAAATGAAAGTTACGTAAAGCAATTCGATTACGTTTTCTTTCATTCCGTTCCGTTCCATTTCGTTGCGTTGTGCACAAAAGTCACAAGAAAGCTGAAGTTACGCACGAACCGGGGAACGGGAAAATGCTCGAGTCCATGTCAGCAGTGTCAGAGACTCAAGCAGAGGCAGAGGCAGAGGCAGTGAGAGAAGCAGCGCTGCGGTTACGTTTGACATTTGCGGAGCTTGCTCAGTTAAATCAAAACAAATTTAACTCTTATGTTGTGCTTAGGGTTGTAGATTGGGTGTCGCTGCAAGTATAAAAACAAATTAAATTCCATTTTCATTTATTAAAAAATTTAAGTAATAAATGGCTTTAAACAAGTTCGGATTTTTAGTTAGGTTACAAAAAGAAATATTCTTACATTTGAACATTCCAGTAATGAAATTAAAAATGTAAGAATACTCTAATCGAGTGTGCCCGACTACGAGACTCCCTGCTCCCAACTTGCATTTCAAGCAGTTCAGCGGCAACACAAGCAAGCAGCGCACTTAACGTGTCCAGCTGATCAACATTGGTACAACATATATGTGTACCAAAAATCAAAGCTTTATCTTTTAAATTATGGCTGTGGGAGTCTTTTGGGATTTGCGGGGGTGCATCCGAAATTTGAAATAAAGTTGATCTGCGTATGGTATACAGGAACCTGCATGCCAAGTTTGGTGTCTCTAGCTCTTATAGTCTCTGAGATCGACGCGTTCATACAGACAGACAGACGGACATGGCTAGTTCTTCTCGGCTGTTGATCCTGATCAAGAATATACATATATGGTTTGTATGGTCGGAAATGCCTCCTTCTGTCTGTTACACACATTTGCAGTACTTTATAACTCCCTTTTTCCCATTTTTAATGGGAACAAGGAGTAATAATTCAAATAAATTAATAGGTTCATGACATTCGTTCAAAATTTGACAGGAAAATGCTTATTTGTTTTAGTGTTTAGTCTGATTTATATTTACAATAAATTCAATTTGATTTGCATTCTGTCAGCCAGCTGCTGTTTTTAAAATCTATCGAAGATTATTCGAATTTTGTTGACCAAAAAATATGCATTATTTATTTTGCCTGATTATCCAAAAACATTGAATGTGGTTCTATATATCAGTTATATAAATATAAGTATATAAATTTATTGTTACTATATGAAAGTATCAAATAACTGTCAGGAATATTCTTTCAACTTTTTCAAAATGACTATTTGAAATAGTACATTTTTTTATCTCCATTTTGCCTACAACTTCACACGAGGACAAAGCCACATTAAGGCAACAAAGCACGCAAAGAGCTACAATTTGTTAACATATTTTATTCCATATCACAGTTATCCCTTCCACGTTTCTTATTATTCCGTTTAGAAAAACGTGTCAGACACGAAAGAGGTACTTGTGGTGGCATATGTTACCGTTTACATGGCAACAGACTTGAGCTGAAAATGTCAAGTTGTCCAAGTAGATGGCAACAACAACACAAAGGAACAATCACCTTTTACAGTCGTCATCATCATTAACAACAACCTGGCTAAGTGTCTGCCGTGGAACGAGCATGATTTGGCTGATAGTTGCCACAGGCTGTGAAATTTGCTCCTCCATTTTGTGGTTCTGTAAGACAAAAAATGTAGAAATGCGGGAGCCTAAATCACAGCCACAACTGATGCAGGTCCTTAAAAAACTGCGTGTATGCCATGTGTTTGAGTCTTCTGCGTAATGATGATGTTGCCGTTCGCCCAAGGAGATACCAGCGAGAGGGCATATTCGTCAGGAGATAGAGAATGAGTCATGTTGGCCCGTCTCAGGGGCATCTTGCTTAGTGGCAGCCTCGGAACGGAACTGAAGGAGGTTCCCCTGCAAGCAATGTTTGAATATTGGGTGACTGTTAAAGTGTCAACTTGTCCTTCCACAAGTCAGTTGCATTCTATGTGGTACAAACTTGGAAATCTTAGCACTGCCTGCGAACTTCTTTGCATTGCAAGATTTAAGGATAAAGTCAAAGGTTCATATATAATAGATATGATGCTGGGAACTTTATTTTGTCTTTGGTTAAATTCTTTTTCAAGTGTGTTTCAAAAAACAAAAATAAGATAGTTATTAACTGCTATTCTTGATTAAATTAAACAAATGAGTTGACAGAAATCAAAACCACCCATAGCAGTTAGACATTTTGAGTCTCATTTTGTTACTGTTGGCAAACAAAATCAGATTATTGAAACAGAGAAAGCTATTTTTCAGCCTTGCTTCAGTGGTCTGTCTTTTAATCGGATAGAAATAAGGTGAATCGATATTAACATCTGTACAAATGAAACTTGAAATGGATTTTTTAACTGTCTTGTAAGGTATCGAAGAAGGAAATGAACAAGATGTAATGGGAAGTCATAAAAATAGATATTTCAAACTAATGTGTGTTGACTATGTTAAACTTTCGTCAATTTTTAAACATAACTCTTTAGCGGTGTCCAAAACTTAGCTTAACTTCCAAGCCTGAAATCATGTTCAATAAACCCATTACATGCGACTGCGATTCAAATAGCCACCTTACCAGGTCCTACACCGCAACCACTTAGGTGTTACGGATTAAAAAGAAGTATTTTAACTCAACAAAAAGTTTATTATTTTAATAGCCGGCTAATTGGGGATTGAGAGCAAGCGATTTTAATTGCAAAACAATTTTCCAGTCCCATTCTTTTTTCTAAAAATGAGCAACCGTTCAGAAACATGTAATTTCTATTGCCAAAATCAAAGAGTCACCTAGCACAAGGACGGAAAACAATATAGAGAGAAAAAAACTGTGAAATTTCTTTTGAAGCTAAAATTTTAATCGAAAGAAGAATGTAAGAATATTCTCAGCGAAAAGTAAAAGGTGAATATTTTACATTATTGCTCAGTATCAAATTGAATATGAAAATCTTTTGATAACGCTTTTCGAATTGACATAACAGATTCTATACCATCAATGCTTATTATGTGAAGGACTCTGATTGTGATTACAAATTGACTCACATAGGCTAACAACAAAGTAAAGGAAATTGAAATTTTAGAACAGATTAGCCAGGTTATTTTCACACTTGGGCCTTGAACATCCTGCTTTATGTTAAACAATTATCTAATTAATGTCCGAACAAAATACGTATATTTTTTAAGAGTTGCTAAAAATCTTATTCGAGTTTTAAAACTCACTAACGTCCACAACTCATTTGCTTTTGAATATACTGAAATTCATAAGGTAAAGCGGATAATTTAGATATTATAATTAAATATAAAAATTCATAGCCTAAACCAATTTTGTAAGTACTTTTTTAACAAAAAAATTTTGTAACATTTGACTGAGCTAAATTTTCTTGACCCTAGCTTAAAATTTATTTGCGATTCTTTTAGTTCGATTCATTATAATATTAAATACTTCGCTACTTACTATAAATAAAAAAAAATTTAATGACCCATTATTTAAAACCAACATTATTTTACTAAACTCATGCATATCATTTGTTCTTTTGCTGGGTTTTTATGTCGAATTTATTATTATTTTTTCTTTTCTCTACTATTTGTGCAAATATATTTAAGTTTTCTGTTTGCATTTCATCCAAACAAATATAGCAACAAGCAAAAAACGGTTGGGAAATGTTTCCGGTCTCATTTCTATGCCAAAATTTGAATTTCCACATGCCAAAATCCAGCAATATTTATTACTTTGCATACGTGGCGTATGCGGAACAATCGGCAAATGTGAGTTCAAATTGTAGCTTGGATATTTCTGGACGCCCTAAAGTTGAGCTTTTTTATTTTTTATTTTTATTTTTATTCAGTATTTGCATTCCGCCTTTCAGGGATACCCTTGTTCTGACTTAACCCTATTGAAATTTTTCCAAGACTCAGTCTCAGACTATGAGAGACGTGTGTTTTTTTTAATGAATTTTCACATACAAAGCACTTGAGCCGGAAAGTATATACCAACTGTTACTAATGTCGCCTGCTGAATTATTCAGTCTTGGCCGCACTATTTTAGCTTTCTGACTGATACTTTAAATATTAATGAAAAGTGGGCTTGTACCTTAAATGCAGTCACAGCGCCAGCTGAGGGGCGTACTTGCAACAACGCCAACTGTATTCTTATTTTTTGATTCCAGTTTAACTATTTCCATTACAACTACGGGCCCATTGTGTGATCTTCACCGGCTGCTGCGGCAATCTCATCCTGCAATAAAATTCTTGGCAGAGTGTGTTGACATCCTAGTGGAGCTGTTGTTGCATTGTGACCAATTTCACACAATGTTTTTGGGTGCGAATTATTGCCTGCAAAAGTACTATTTTTTTCAGAGCAAAAATACAATTTTTTTCATAGGTATGCCACAGATAAGTTTTTTCCAATCTGACAGTCTGTTATTTGCCTTTGGTAATTAAAAGCGCAAAATTGTGAGAAAGTCGTGCGTTCAACTGTTCCAAATCAATTCTTATTAGCAACGAGTAGTGGTATGGTAGGAGTATAAATGCAATTGTTGATTGTGACTCTTACTTCTTAGAAAGTGACAAATGGATAAGTATTAAGCTTGATTGCATTAATATTATGATATTATTGACATTTTTATACACATTTCGTCACGCCAAAGATAACATTTCTTTCTTGTTTTATTATAAATTCAACCGATTAGTAAAGCTTATATTAGCTTTTAACAAAATCCGCAATATAGTAAGAAGGCACTTAATGGTATTTAGTATTTAGTAATCAACATTTCGAGAAACGCATTATTATTAATGAATAATTTTTTAATTTCACTTTATTAAACGTGGAAAGTAACATTTTGATCCCATTTATTATACAAAAATCTTTAATTGTTTACTTTGCTGGATAATCAGGAATTTGAAAAAGAAAACTCACCAGGGGCCCAGGGAATGCTGTTTCCTTAAAGGTCTGAAGTTAACAGTACGCATTGCTCTGGCATTTAAATGTAATTAGGACCCAAACAGCTATGACATGCCGTAAGCCAAAACAAACATTAATAAATTTATAGCAGTTCCTGTTCCCAACAGTTCTGTTTAGTTGAGTAGGGGCAGATATGTTTCTGGCAACATAATGCGTAAATTTTGTGTTAATATCTAATGGAGTATCCTTGGTAGCCACTGAAACCTTGTTAATTAGTTAAATTGAGTATATGAAATTGCATAATATGTGGTCGAGCTTCATCAAATCCACTTAATTGCACTGAATTGAAAAATGCGTATACGCTGTGTGGTAAGAGGATCAATCGAAAGGTGAACAGCTCAGCTAAATTAAAGTTAGGTCCTGTGTTGGGTCAGCTGATTTGCAATGCAGATTCCGCACCAACTTGAGGAACTTAAAAAGGGGCTTCATACATACAAAGCTTATAAGTGTATTCAGCTTTTCCAATCGCCTTATTTGGAGTCCATTGTCTGTAAACATCTTGGCATATGCGCTAGCCATTACTCAGTGGCCTGGACACAGACTTGGGCACGTTTTCTAACACAGCTGGACTGTGTCTGGAGAAGCATTATTAATGATGCAATTGACATGCTCCAGGCGGAGTCGGTGGTCCCACAAGAGTTATGGCTTCACTTGAGGTTGCCACAGATAGAAGCAACAGCAATTCAACAGCATTTCAACAAAAAGTTGCAGATTTGCAATACTATCCGATGGGATGTATATTAGTTGCTGTTAAAATACCCTCATGAAATTGAAAGAGATAGTCAGTTGTTAGTATACATTAGAGTAGCCAAAATGTGTTAAGTGTGTATTTGTGAGTCTGAAGATGTTTTTGGTGATTTCCAAGCTGGATACAGGGTGCTCCATAGTCGTACACACTTGTATTGTTTGTTTTAGTTTTCATTTGAATGCGGCTTTTGGTATTGTCTACACAGTTTCTGTGGAGCTTTTGTTGGACTGTACTTGTGTTTAGTTTCTGCCTGTCTTATTGTCTCTTCCTTCCTTCATCCTTAGATTTTTTCCCCCGCGTCCAATCTATTAAAAGTTTAGTACGTGCTGCTTGGTTAATCGAAACTGTGTTTGTGTTTGTTTGATTTCACACAAACTTTTTTGAAACATTTATTTGGTCATGGATAGTACAGCCATTTTGTATTACAAGAATGTGTCTAGATTGGCTTAAATGTCTAAGATAGTCACTTAATCTACACACTCAACAGAGAGCGTATAAAATTAAATTCTGTTAGAGAATAATCCAGATGTAAACTTTACAATTGTGCAACACATAAAAATAATTTGAATCTGCATCTACTCTTTTTTTTAAATTTTTTTGATAAAAAAAGAAAGAAGAGTATGTTGTGTTTGTGAAATGTCCGTCCGTCTGTATGAAAGCAGTTTTTTCCCACAGTTTTGAAACTTGAGCAACCAAACTTGGTGTACATGTTGGTATATACCATAGTCAGACAAAGTGTCAAGATAATACAATTACTACGCTTACTTCTAACTCTGCAAACAGGCTAAAAAAAAGAGTATATAAGAGTCGGGTGCATCCGACTGCAACGTTCTTACTTGCTTAAATTAAAACTTTTTATTAAATGAAAGCTGGAAAAATGTCAAGGGTTAAAGACAAATACGTTGAGCTCATTTTACACATTATTTGCTTGAACTAAACATCAGTCAATCATCCCAACTATCAATCAGATGTTCGTATTGGCTGTGAAATTGCTATCAATGTTATGTCAATCGCTGCTACCCAAATATTAAACATATTTATTAAACTGAGTGATTGGCTTTATTCAATTATATACATACATTATATATAGCCATAAATGGAACTGCACGAGGCTGGCTTTACGTATATTTAATTTTGCCTGTTACAAATGTTTAACCTACTACGTCGTTTTTTGATTCATGTACTCACAAACAATGTTCTTCCCATGAACTTTTTCTAGTCAGATACAAAATTTGTATTTATATGGCAGGCAATTTGATTTAAAAATGTTTATTGCCATCGAAAAATATTAGTTAAATTTATCAGTGCTTTTTAAAGTTATGCCCAAATACAGCATAGAAGCTAAAGTAGAAGCATAGTAACTTTAAGTCAGTCGTCATATCCGATTTCGCAGTTCAGTTAAGCATCGTATCTAGTCCACATTTAAAATACCATTTTGTTGTGACTGTATTCTTTTATTATTGAATTTTTCGTGCCTAGGGCTCGTTGCCTGTTCAAATAGCCAAAGAGTTCCGGGCAGATGAATGACAGACAAAAGATGTTGCCTTTCCTTGAATATGACATAAAAACTACACCAAGAGCAAATAATACATCTGCAACATTTTTCCAGTTACTTTCGTAAATATTACAAAGAGGCTATGGCTACTAGTTTAGTTATTTACAGAAAGGCATAGTTACTAGTGCTCTATAACAAATATTAGCTTGTAATTAAAGTAAGCAACTAATTAAATAAATAAGTAAATAAAAAAATGAATTTTATACGACTGAAGAGAATTCCACTTTCAAAAAAACTGAGCTCTTAAATCAGTTATTCGTTTTAGGCAATTGTTAATTAAACTGATTGAATTAAAGTGAAAAACTATTATCTGAGACAAATTTTAAAAATTTGATAACAATCTTATTACATTGTTTTTTTTGGCTCCGCACGATCCTATTACAGAAATGCTCAGTTTTTCAAAGAGTTACAAATCAATTTTGTTGGCTGTGCAACTGTTCAACTTTCATTTGCCCGCATTAATGTGGGAATGATTGGGCACACTTGCTCGATAACTCTCACGCAACATCCCTAGACAATAACGATAACACATAACGATCAAGAGCGAACATCGATAGACGAGAAGAGGAAGACGACACAGTTGAATAAAGACGAGCTAGTTTCAAGACTTGCTAATAAAAAAATTCAATTGCAACGACGAGTATGTGGACAGCCGACGGACACGCTTATAACGACGCTGAGCCGACGGACGGTCGTGCCAGAACTAATATTTTAACAGTTTATAATTAATCCCAGCGAACTTTATAATCTTAAAGTTCAAAAACTTAATTTTCATTAAAGTTTCATTACATTAAAACAATACTCTCCCACATTAATTTAATTCTTTCTTTTATTTAGTGTTTTGCACAAATGTTCTTTTTATGACCACCAAATGAAAGTGCAATTATGCCCTAGGCTGAGTGTCTTGGACAACATTCCAACTGGCCAAAACAAATGGATCTGACTGACCAAATGGTTGCGTGTTGAACATGTATGTTCATTCGTGTGGGGTGCGCGTAGAACCAGAGAATTGCCCCAACAATTATCATGATGTAATAAGTGACAAACGTATACACACACACACATACACACAGGCTGTATACATGCCAGCGGTACTGCCATGGGCGCGACAAATGCGCATTCTCTGCGGAATGGCACTCCCAAAAGGCTCAGAGATCGAGATGCAAGCCAACGTATTACCCCACCCAAGCGGAATAAGCCCGATCAGCGCAAGCCAGCTGCTTCTTAGACACCCGCCAACGCAGATGACAACAACCTGTGGCATCATGTGCACCCGAAGAGCAAGAAAAAACAGAGAGTCACGACCAAAGCTAGACCAGATGCGCTGGTCATCAGCGCCAGAGGGGAGCAAAGCTATAGCGAGATATTGTCAATGGTCACACGGAGGGGTGACGACAAACTGAAGAGCGTCAGTGATAACGTCACTAAGACACGCCGGACAGCCAAGGGAGCTGAGCGGCCACGGGCTCGACTGCACTGCGAATCTCAAGAAATAAATTGAGCAGGTGCTGGGAGATTGCGCAGGAGTACTGGTCACCAAGGTTGTTGCAGCGCTATCTGCACAGGCTGGTATCCCATCGGGCGAGTGCTTTGTTAAAGGGCTACACTCTGCGTACGACAAAAACCTGATGGCCATTGTCATGGTGCTGGCCCACTGGGCAACGAAGGCGTTGGAGCTGGGCAAGTTACGCATAGGTTGGACTTACTACCCTGTCACACAGCGGGAAGTCAAAACGCGTTGCTACAGGTGTCTGGAGATCGGCCATCTGGCCAGCAGATGTCGCAATCCGATCGGTAGGAGCAACTGCTACATAAAATGCGGCGTCACGGGGCATAAAGCAGCAGCATGCGTAAATCCACCAAGGTGCTTCATCTGCAGTAGCAGTGGTAAAAAAGAGACGAGTCATCAAACTGGCAGCAGTGGCCCCCCAAGACATGCAAGATGCAAATAATTCAATTAAATTTGAATCACTGCATAGCCGCGCAGGATCTGCTTTCACAAACAGTGCGTGAGAGGCCCATTGATCTTGCGATGTTGAGCAAGCCGTATAAAATAGGAGAGGACGAGAACTGGGCCGCGGATATGACTGGAAAAGCAGCAATTTGGCTGTGCGGATGCAACGGATCCCATCTGACGAACATCCATGCAGCGGATGGCTTTGTTCGCGCCAAAGTCGGCGGAATTTGGACCTACAGTGTCTATCTTGCCCCAAGCCTATCTTTGCCCGAATTTACAGCCTTGCTGGATGCGCTGGCTACCGACGCGGGAGGTCGTCATCCGGTGCTTATGGCTGGGGATTTCAAGGCGTGGGCCGAGGACTGGGGAAGCACGCAAACAAACACAAGAGGGCGGACGCTGCTGGAGTCTCTTGCGTCCCTGAACATCGCGCTGCTGAACCAAGGCAGCCAGCATACGTTCAGCAGAGCAGGAGTTGGCTCTGTTGTAGACTTGACTTTTGTTAGCAACTCACTGCACAATGCTGCTACATCATGCTTGAGCGCCATATATACAGCGAGTGACCACATGGCGATCCTCTGCTCTGTTGGTGAGCGCATGGCGAGAAGTGACCCCATTATTCATCGTTGGAAGTGCTACCGCTCCGAGAGCCTGGACACGCAGTTATTCGTGGAAAAGATGGGAAATCTTTTCGCCTCGGGTGACGCAGAAACCATGGCAAAGCAGGTTATGGCGCAACTTGAGTCCGTGTGCGATGACACAATGCAACAGAAGAAAAACAAGTAAGAATGCTCTAGTCGAGTGTGCCCGACTACGAAACTCCCTACTCCCAACTTGCATTTCAAACAGTTCAGGGCCAACACAAGAAAGCAGCGCACTTAACGTATCCAGTGCTTGTCAAACTGCTCTGCCTGCTGAGACTGGGGTGGTAGGTTCTTCCATTACTTTGCAGTTATTTATCCGATCGTGATGAATTTTATACAGCTGATCAACATTGATACAACATATACGTGTACCATTTTTCCCATTTTTAATGGGAACAGGGAGTAAAAAATTACAGGCTGCATCATGAGCCCGTTTTCTGGTGGAACGAGGAAATTGCAACAGCTCGAAGGGCCTGCATCCATGCAAGGCGTCTTTTTCAGCGATCGGTGGGTAGGCCGACGCACATACTGTGTCAATCGGTATATCGAGAGCGCAGGAACGCCCTTCAAGCTGCCATCAAGGAGAGCAAACGCAGGTGCTTTCTTGACCTCTGCCCCACCAACAGACCCAGTCCAGGTAAGCTCAATTGTTTCTGAGCTTTTCCCGCATAAGGTGGCTGATCCGGATACTATTTTCGAGGTTTTGGCCACGGCACACAATTTGCAGCTGCACAAGGCTCCCGGGCCGGATGCCATTCCCAACACAACGCTGACGCTCGCGCTATCCACGCGCCCTGACCTATTCGCTGCTCTATTTAACCAGTGCTTTTTGGATGGTGCCTTTCCGGAAATGTGGAAGCTACATCCCAAGACCGGGCAAAACGCCTGGTTTGGCATCTTCCTACAGGCCAATCTGCCTTACTCGGCAGGCAAAATACTTGAGAAGCTGGCGACCTCTCTCTGCACCAGTACGGGTTCCGGAAGGCCCGATCCACTATCGACGCCATCGACAAAGAAGTTGGAATTGCATTGGAGGCGATCGCGGGCACCAGGTGGAAAGGCGTGCAGAAGGAGTATTGCCTGATTGTTACGCTTGACATCAAGAATGCGTTCAACACGGCCGAATGGGGCAGCATTCTGGCCGCTCTGGCGGCATTCGATGTACCACTGTACCTGCTCCGGATCATAAGCAGCTACTTCATGAAGAGAGTGCTCAAATATGACACTCGCGAGCGGACTGAGGAGCACCAAATCACTGGCGGTGTTCCACAAGCCCGAGCCTGCCATCCAAAGTGTACGTTGTGGGCTTTGCGGACGACGTGGCGGTGCTGGTGGGGCCCGAGGCAGGGGAGAAGAATTCTTCTTACTAGCGTGACTAGATCAGTCATGTTGTACGCGGCTCCTATATGGTTCAAGGCGCTGCAGACGAAGAGCTACGCACGAGAACTGGAGGCAACCCATCGTCTGGTCGCTATCAGAATTATCAGCGCGTTTAGAACGGTCTCGGACGAAGCAGCGTTTGCTATTGCCGGAGTTGCACCTTTGGTAGAGCTAGCTACGGAAAGAGTCACAATATACAGAGAGACGCATGGCAGAGATTTTTCGCCTCAAGAAAAAAGGTCTGTCCGTATGGCAGCCAATCAACAGTGCCTCCAGAGCTGGCAGCTGAGATGGGACGCGTCCAAAAAAAAGGGCGTGACCCACAGGCTCATCCCGAGCTTGGAGGAGTGGATAGGGCGCAAGTACGGGATGGTAAATTTCTACCTGACCCAAATCCTAAGTGGCCACGGATGTTTCCGCAGCTATCTGCTCCGCTTTCGCCATGAGTCGTCGGCGGCGTGTCAACATTGTGGAGTTGAAGAAGACGCAGAACACGTCATCTTTGTGTGCACCAACTTTGCGCCTCAGAGACGGCGCTTGGAAGCTTCGCTGCGTGGTACAATTACGGTGGAAAACCTTGTACCCCATATGCTTAAGTCTAGCGAGAATTAGGATGCAGTCATCAACTTTGCATGGTCGATCATGACCGAACTGCGGTACGCTGAACGCGCGAGAAGAGGAGTACAGGAATAGATGAGGCAGTGGTCATTGTGACGCAATGCTTCGCAGCCCCCCACAAAACTCTTCCTTATCATTATCATTATCCTTTCTCACAATTAGTAGTGTAATTTAGATTAAGCAATAAACTGAATTTAAAAAAAATACGCTGTATACACGGCAAGTGACGCACACACACTATAACACCAGAATTTGCTTTGCTACGTGACTGCTGGTAATATTCTTGTGGCAACATTGCGTATACGTAATATTAGGCATGGGGTTAACATAATGTGAGGCGTATACGTAATGGCACGTGCTTCAAAACTCAACCCCTACTGAAATGAGTTGCAATTCAAGCACACGACAATTGAGTTCACATTTGTGGCCGACTTCTTTGCCTTGGCCTTTTTAGGGTCCTTTCTGTATGCAGATCCTTTTCTGTTTTGTGTGTTCAGAGCTGTTTAATACACCTTGCATAGATGTATATATGTTTATATACAAGAAACAACTGTGTCTGTTTTCATTTTCATTTTATTTATGGGATTTTAACGAAATCACTTGGAAATATTTCATGCTTTTCAAGCCACTTTATATTGTTTATTACCTTAAATTACTGCAATTGTACGCTTTTCTGTCCTTATATGACAGTCGTTATTTCATTTTCGCTAGATATTTAATAAGAACAAAGCATACAAAAGTCTCGCAGCTGAATTCACAGATAATTAAATGTGCCAAATAGACATGGCTTTCTGAAGAATAGGCAGCAAGACAATCAGGTACACAGGATGACAATTCAACTGGCAAGCTTAGCTCGAAAATTTATGTATATTTACTCCCTATTCCCATTAAAAATGGGAAAAAGGGAGTTATAGTGTACTGCAAATGTGTGTAACAGACAGAAGGAGGTATTTCCGACTATATAAACTATAAATACGTTTCGCTTCGCATTCGCCAACGGACGTGTTTTTTTCTTGCTCCTCGCATTTGTTTATTTTTCCTCGTTTTAAACGTTTTATTTTGCGTCTTTTTTTGCTTATTAATAATCAGTGACTTGTGTTAAGCATCGGTTGTGTGAAACACAGTCTTTATAGTCTTTAACACACTATTTTCTTAAATAAATTCTGTGTTTAAACACAACAACAAACGTTTGTGCAATTGCACTGTTTTGTTTTTGTGTTTTTACTCTCGCTAAGTCTCTCAACGCGCTCTATCCATAAACTCTCTCTCCCGCGCTTTCATTAATTTTGGTGGTGGCTGTGGTTTAGCTTGCTGTTTTCCCTCTCTAAACCTATTCCGTTGTGCTTTCGGTCGTCGCGCTCGCGCAGTTGTTTTTTGTGTTTTCTTTTAGTGTTGTTGTTGTTGTGTGTAAGTAACTAACAGCAGTACTTGCGATTAACCCTAGTGTGCATATTTATTTTCTATTTTTTATTTTTTTTACTTATTTTGTTTGCGTCTAATTTAATTATTTTCTCAGTGCCCTTATTTTTTTTTCGTTTATTCTTTTATAATCAATTTAAGTAGCTTTGCCTTTTAAAAATGTATGTCTGCTACAATAAAAATTGCCAGGTTCGAGCAAACGTGAAGATGGGTTTTGTTTGTTGCTGGCTGTGTGATAATGTCTCACACGAAAAATGTGCTGGCCTTAACGGCCGTATTATTGACCTGATTGAGTCCAAATCAGGCTTAAAATGGACATGTGAATCTTGTAGGGATATTGAAAGGGATATGATGGGATTCATGAGGCAGACTAAGATGGGCTTTGGAGATATTTTCGGGCGGTTTAAAAAACTGTTCGATGGTTTCTCGGCTTTGGACAGGGAATTCAAAGGTATGAAACTTTTGAATGAGTCTCCAAAGCGTAAAAAGGCCAATCTTAGGTTGTCAATTGGCCCTAATGAACTTTCTGTCCCAACACATTTGTCCATACCATCCGCTCCATCATTAATAAATTTTTCATCCCTATCTCCTCACACCACTGTCAGTATGAACGAAAACAAAGACTTACCCATGGATGTTGTTCATACTGAAACCGAAGAGATTTCTGATCCGGGGTGTAGTAGTTTGACTGCTAACATATCTGCGGTATCAAATAGTCCATCAATCGAGGCTGTAGCTTCACCTGAAGTTACTGCTGCGGTTGATAATAAGACTCTTGTAGGTGTTCCACCAAAAAAACAAATTTTTGTTTCTAGGCTTGCCCCTGGTACCACATCTGATGGTGTCAAGGCCTTTATTCAGGCCAAATATCAAGCCAATATTACGGTGGAAAAATTCAAATTTTCATATATTCGGGAAATTTCTTCATTTAAAATAAGTGTTCCGGCCGAACATTTCAATAAAATTTGTTGCAAAGAGTTTTGGCCTCACCACTTAATTATAAAAGAATATACTGCAAAAAAGAAAAATCGGATCCCGGTTGCACTTCCTTCATTACCTGGTAGTAGTAGTAGAACTAACACTCAACCTCAGGTAGTTTCTGATAGCACAAAAAACTAAAATCCTCCCTCTCACTAGGCTATCAGAATGTAAGAGGTATTTGTACTAAACTTACTAATCTTTATTTAAATAGTCTTTCCTTTAATTTTAATGTCATTGCCTTTTCCGAAACTTGGCTAAGGCCTGATATTCTTAACTCTGAAATTTTCATAAACAAATTCTCCATCTATCGAAAAGATCGCCCATTTCGTCGAGGTGGCGGTGTACTTATCGCTGTTAATGCTGATTTAGCTTCTGAATTTGTAGTGACCGATAATTCGATAGATATTGAATTTGTTGCTATTAAGTTGTGTATTTGTGGTGTATCGCTGTTTATTACTTGTTCTTACATTCCTCCTTCTTCTGATAATTCTGTTTATTTAGATCATTCTTCTGCTATTAGTTCTGTTATATCTATGCTTTCCGATCGCGACTTTCTTGTAGTGCTTGGTGATTTCAATATTACTGGAACTACATGGATTTCTAGTTCCAATACTAATGTTTTGACTGCCACGGGTCAAAATGATTTTCTGGACAATTTATTTGGGATGTCATTGTGTCAAATCAATAATATCCCGAATTCTTTGAACAGATTTCTTGATTTGATTTTTGTTTTAGATCCCTCTTTCTTATCTATCTCCCGTACAGAACCTATATCCTATCCTGAAGATCCTTATCATCCAACTTTGGAGGTGCTGATGGATTTGCCATCCCGGGTGTTAAGTCCTTGTAACAACCCTACGGGTCGAGTTCGCCTTTTTCGGAAAACCGATTTTCATAAACTGTCTCAGCTTTTATCGCAGACTGATTGGTCTCAGCTATATAGGTGCAGAGACATGGATTGTGCAATTACGATTTTTTATGCAACTTTAAACTCTTTACTTGACATATGTGTCCCAATGTGTAATCCACGTAGGTCTAGCAAACCTGTTTGGTTTACACGGGATTTAACATACTTGAAAAATAGAAAGTCAAGATTATATAAAAAATTCAAGGAAACTGGCTCCTCTTTTGATTTCTCACAATTTCTGATTGCTCGATCCAGCTTCTCTGCCCTGAATAGCCAGTGTTATAAGGATTACCTTAGAAAATGTAGGCTGCAGTTTCAACAGGACCCTAAACAGTTTTATACCTTCGTTAATGCGAAGCGTAATTCATCAGCACTTCCATCAACCGTATATTTTGAAAAAATGACTGCAGACACAAATCAGGCTATCGCCGATTTGTTTGCTGATTTTTTTCAAACGACTTATAGTTCTTATACTAACCATTTAGATTTGTCTTATCCTTATCATGTAAATGTCTCTAATTGCATTTTTGAACCTTTGATCACAGAAGGTTCGCTACTAAGCGATCTAAAAGCCATTAAACCCGTATTTTCACCGGGGCCTGATGGAATACCAGGCTGTATACTTAAGTACTGTGCTGAAGGTCTTTTGAGACCCCTTTATAACTTATTTAATCTTTCCGTGGAGTTGTGCACTTTTCCAATGATTTGGAAAGAATCATTCATAATTCCTCTCCTCAAAAAAGGAAACAAGTCTAATGTTCAAAACTATAGAGGTATATCTAAGTTGTCCGCCATCCCTAAAATTTTTGAGAAATTAATAACTTCTCAACTACAACATTTTTGTAGATCTATTGTTTCACCCAGCCAGCATGGGTTTGTGAAATAAAGATCTACTACCACTAACTTATTGGAATTCACCTCTTTTGTTATAAGGGGCTTTCAAAATAAAATGCAAACAGATGTCATTTACACTGATTTCAGTAAAGCTTTTGACTCCGTTAATCATTCCCTTTTAATTCCAAATTACCAAATAACTTAATTCTTTGGATCTCTAGTTATCTAAATTTAAGAACCCAAAAAGTTCATTTTAAAGGCTTAGCTTCTAAGTCTGTTCAAGTTACTTCTGGAGTACCACAAGGAAGCCATCTCGGCCCTTTATTATTTAGTCTTTTTATTAATGACTTGCCTTCTGTAATAAATCACTCTCGGGTACTGATGTACGCCGACGATGTAAAGCTCTGTTTGTCTGCTAATAACTCTCAATCTGGTCAGAATTTGCAAACTGATCTTGATAGTTTTCAAACTTGGTGTCGAGTAAATTTATTAAATCTTAATTGCAGTAAGTGTAACGTAATGTCCTTTTATAGGCGAATGCCATATTTTAATAACTATGTTCTTAATGGTTATCCACTTGAACGTATTGAGTCGGTTGTTGAGTTGGGTATTCTTTTAGATCCCAAGCTTAAGTTTGACAAGCATATCTTATCGATGACTAATCGTGCCTATGGAGTCCTTGGTTTCATAAAGCGTTGGTCAAAGGAATTTGACGATCCCTACGTTACTAAAACTCTTTATACCTCACTTGTTCGACCAATTCTGGAATATGGATCTTGTATATGGTGTCCCCAGTACAAGATTCATCAGGACAGAATAGAGTCTATACAAAAACAATTTCTTCTCTTTGCCCTCCGGGGCTTTAATTGGAATCCTAACATTCGCATGCCTCCTTACCGTAGTAGACTCTTACTAATAAATTTCCCCTCTCTTTCTGATCGTAGAACCATGCTTGGTATAATATTTTTACATAAACTAATTAACGGCGAAATTGATTCTTCTGAATTAATCAGCCAAATTAGTTTTGCTATTCCTATTAGAAGTACAAGAAACTTTCTCCCTCTTTCTCTTCAAACCTGCAGTACTAAGTACGCTATTCATAACCCTTTTCGTATTTTATGTTCTGATTATAACAATCTTTTTCATGTTATAAGTAATGCTACATCTATTCCTACACTTAGAACTTCACTCCTTTCTCACCTATCTAATTTGTAGGTCTTGTATTTCATATTTTTGTATTTTTGTATTTTTTTTTTTTTTTTTTTGGTATTTTTGCCTGTAGTTATTTGTTTGTATCTTTAGTGTATTTCTAACATACTAACTTCTTGATCTGATTGGGTTTTTTCTGGGTTTTCCCCAATCCAGGCAACTAATGTTGGATCAATTTTTTTGAGGCTTATTACCCAGAAATAATTTTTAATTTTTTATTTTATGCTTTTTTAATTTAAAATTTTTTTAAATTTTAATAATAATTTTAATAATAGTTTTAAAAATAATTTATTTTAATTTTTTAAATTTTAACTTTTTCTGTTGTCGATTGTTATAAGTCGACATTAAACTAAATTAAATAAATAAAAAATATATATTCTTGATCAGGATCAACAGCCGAGACGAACTAGCAATGTCCGTCTGTCTGTCCGTATGAACGCGTCGATCTCAGAGACTATAAGATCTGGAGACACCAAACTTGGCATGCAGGTTCCCGTATACCATACGCAGATCAAGTTTATTTCAAATTTCGGATGCACCCCCGCAAATCGCAAAAAACTCCCACAGCCATAATTTTAAGAAAAAGCTTTGATTTTTGCTACACATATATGTTGTGTTAATATTGATCAGTGGTGTAAATTTCATCACGATCGGATAAATAACAATGTCTCAGCAGGCAGAAACAACAGTTTGACAGGAACTGGACACGTTAAGTTCGCAACTTGCTTGTGTTGCCGCTGAACTGCTTGAAATGCAAGTTGGGAGCAGGGAGTCACGTAGTCGGGCACACTCGACTAGAGTTTTCTTACTAATTTTATACTCTTTTATAAGTATATTGGGTTTGTGAAATGTCCGTCTGTCCGTCTGTGTGTTTTTTCTACAGTTTTGAAGCTAGAGCAACCAAACTTGGTGTACATGTTGGTATATACCATAGGTAGAAGAGAGCATACGCAGTTTTGACGGCACTAATACTATTCCAGTCGAAGTGTGGATAGCGGAATACGAAGAACACGCGACGCTGATGTATTGGAACGACTTCCAGAAGTTCATCTTCGCGAAAAAGGCGCAGAAAGGAATACCGAAACTGTTTGTATTGAGTAAGACAGGTTTAAATTCGTGGAATTCTCTCAAAGTTGCGTTGCCCAGTAGTTCGCCAGCGGCTACGCACAGAACAGGGCCGCTCAAAAACGGAAGGCAAACGAAAAATGTACTGCTGTTTTCGTTGTTGTTGTTTTTTCGTTTTTGAGCGGCACGTCGCTGCATTACTAACAACCGCCGATGTGGGATGCGACCGGTCGCAAAAAACGGACGGCAAACGAAAATGAACTTTGCTTTCGTTGTTGTTTTGATTGCATTGATTTTGGCATTCTCTTTTGCGCCGATTTGCTTTTGTGTTCGTGTGCAAGTGCAATGGAAAAAACGAAAAAAGTAACGCTGCATTTTATGACGCGTGCGCAGCGTCAGTTTCGTTTGAGTGCTTAACGCAGTGGTAGCTGATTTTTTCAATCGAGATAATTAAATTATTATAAACCAAAATCGGTAAGTGCTTATTAACTTGTACCATGTGTTACTTACGTTCATATGTATTTACATATGCATATGCATATCAAGCTGAAATAAAATGTTCTGAAACAAAACTATAATGGCTTGGCTTGCTATGGACAAACAATATACATATGTACATACATATGTATGTAAATGTGCGTTATGTGTTTGTAAATTTTTGTGTATTAATAAATGTGTATGATTTAGTTTATGTGTTCTACTTTTCATATGTTCTTATAAATGATAGTACATACATATGTATCTTACACATATGTAAATATGTTTATTTGTTAACTTCGCAATAAAAAAAATATTGTTTTAAGTGTGCCATTTAATTTATAAGAGCGCTGCAACGCGTTAAATCATATACATATGTTTTACAGTGAAAAAAAGTTAACGAACATCCATGCTTTTCCAAGAAATAATTGCATTGCATTTTCATGTTTTAAATAAAAGTAAAAATGAAATATAACGTTATCAAATATTGTCAATGGTAAAAGTAAAAACAAAAAAATAATAAGGTACCATACGTTAACTTTTTTATCCTGTTGTATGACCCTGGCCAAACTTTAATAAATCATTAAAATGAATATAAATTACTTTAAATAATTATAATATACTTTTTAAAATTATATATTATTATTTATTTAAATATGTATATATATTTATATATATAAATAAATATCTATATAATATTATATAATTATATTATATTATATATATAGATAAATAAAAATTAAATTAATTAATAAATTATTTCTTTACTTTTATTTTCTTTACTTTTATTTATATAATTTATATAAATGAAAGTAAAGAAAACAAAAGTAAAGAATAATTAATTAATTTATTAAAATAAAAATTTTATATATTATTATGTTATATATATATTATATATATATATATATATATATATATATATATATATATATATATTTCATTACTTTTATTTATATATATACACTTTTAATTTAATTTATGTATTATTATTTATTATTTATTTATAATTTATAAATTAAATAATAATAATAATACGCTGCTTAATTGAAAAACCAATTAGTCATTATTTGAAGTCCCTGATATTGTTATTTCAATGCATACAAATATTTTTAATTAATTCTAGTTCTATATATATATATATGTATTAAAATAGTTTATTAATTTAATTATAAAAATATATTTATATATATATATTAATTAAATTAATAAACTATTTTAATATATATCAATATATATATACTGACGTATTTATAAGGTTGAGTCGAACAAATGACCGGACTTGATAGCCTAAGGTCAACGCTAAAAAAATATAAAACACGAGGATTTTGCAAGAACTCGACTGTTTATTTAGATTATCAGCTTAAGACTAAATTGTACAGAAAAGTTTGAAGTGAAGATTGACAAATTTTACTTGGCAGCGATCATGCACGCGTTTCATATTACAGCGTGAGCAGCGCGAAGTAAAGTTTGTTTAATCAGCGATTACAGTTACAGTTACAGTTACAGTTACAGTAGCAGAATATGCATTGTATGATTTTAATTTGTGGTCAGCGAGTCAGCGCGAAGTAAAGTTTGTTTAATCAGCGGTTACAGTTACAGTTACAGTTACAGTTACAGTTACAGTAGCAGAATATGCATTGTATGATTTTAATTTGTGGTCAGCGAGTTTTACAGAATATGCTTATTATGCTACTTCCCTCCCCTTAAAAGGGAAGCTTAGGCTTCTTCTGAGCTTATCGGGTATAATCTGGGTAATGCAATCGGGTTTGTGTCTTGAATTTCTATAGTTGCTTTAGATTTAACCTTTAAGTATATGAATACAATACAGATTATAAGACTTATGATCACTATGATTGTGCCGACTGTGATATTGTTATTTGATATTAATTTTACAATGTCTTTATGTTCTATTGATTTTATTTTTGTTAATTCTTAGGGTGCATACAATGGAGTCAGATTAATTTCGGGGTTTAGATAGTTTTCACTTAATACTATTGTTCCTATTTTAATTTTACATTGTTTTATTGTTATTATTTTATTGCCTCTAATCGTTAAGTTTTTATTTAGTTCTTGGCAATCTTGTTTTATAATAGTATCATTTACATTCCAAGTTAGAACATTGTTTGGTTCTACATATTTAATTACTTGTTTGACCGTTATAGGAACGAAATTACATATCGGATTGGCTCTTTTTATAATATTCTTAATACATTCATCGTTAATTTCTTTGTAATCTTGGTTGTAGACTTTGTTTTCTTCTTCGAAATATGTATCTTTTCCTAAATAATCAAGTTGGTAACCATTACTATCTGGGTAAGGTATTATGTTAATAGTATTAACAGTTTTTTGTTTGATAGGGATATGCGATATAATAAGTATTTGATTAGTATTAATCCAAGTGGATGTTTTAATTAGCAAAATATTACTACTATCTACGTTTTCTAACTTGTCATAATTAAGTAATTTTGGGTTGAAGATTCCTAGTCGAGAAAGTTGCATTCACATTGCAATATCTTCTATGTATTCGGTAAATTGCATTAATTCGTATATAAACTGCTCTCTGTTACTATGTTCGTCTTCAAAGTCTTTAATCTTCTGAATATTGTTGTTGATTAACTGGATTACTTCGTCTATTTCATGTATACTGATTGAGCTTGTTGCTACTGAGTCTAGTTGGTTTTGAATTTTCATTCGGTCGTTGTTATCTAATGTTCCAAATAAGTATTTAAATGCGGATCCTACTATGTTATTCAGTCCCCGTTTCTGTCTATTTGTATGGTGGAGGTTTATTCCGTTAAGTTCCCTTAACATTTTATTGTGTAAAAGCTTAATTTGTGGGATTTTAGTATAATTTTCTGCTTTAGTATTGAAATATTGGGTTAGGTTTGTATATCAGTAAGGTTGATGCGGAGACAATGGTGTTCATGTTCTGATGGAATTTTAATTGGTTTATCGGTGAATAATAGGTAACCGTGATCAGTATCGATGTTGTTGATTTGGATCAGTGGGCCTTGGCATGAATTTATGCAGGTAAGGAAGAGTATTATGATGAACCAGAAGCCTGTGGGATGGGAGTTTCATTAGTCTTTTTTTTCTGTTTGAATTGGGTCTTGTAATAGTGTGTTTCTCTATTTCTGTTAGTGATTTTGTAGTGATCTTCGTCAGTTTGTTCGACATTTTTTGTTAATTTAAATGGGTTTTCTAATTTGCCTTTTTGTAACGGTCCTTTTCTGTATCTGGTGTCGACTTCGTATTCCTTTCTATTTTTGTTTATCTCGTTAATTTTAGCCTCTTTGTTCTGTTGTGTATCTAAGGTTGGTTGTCCAGCGTAAATAAATATATGAGCAGGAGTTTGTCCGGTTGTGTCGTGTTTAGTTTTGTGGTTGTAAATATAGAGTATTGTTTCTATCTTACTTAATTTAGCTTCATTGTCGTCTGAGTTTTTGATAATACGGATCTTTTCGTTTATGGTTTTATGGAGTCTTTCTATGTCAGCTACGCCTGTCTTTGTTGTATTAAGTTGTAGTTCTATGTCTTCACTTTCGAGCCATCGTTTGAGGGCTAAACTAGAGAATGCGCCATCTCTGTCTGCTTTTAGAATTTCGGGTTTTCCTAATTGATTAAATATGCTCATAAGTGCATTTTTACATTCTAACCAATCTTTTGTTTTTATCGGTTCAAGGGTAGCAAATTTAGAGTAGATATCTATGCAACTTAAGTAGTGATTGCCTTCGGAAGAATAGATGTCTATTACGAATTTATCACGGCAGTGTTCTGGTTTGGGTGTGATTTTCATGGGCATTTTTGTGTTACGATGTTCTGTTTTTGCTAGGTTACATATTTGGCATTCGTTAATTATATTTTGGATAAGAAGTTGGCTGTTGGGAAAGTAATACGTTTCGCCGAAAAGTTTAGTAGTTTTTTGGATTCCTGGGTGTAGAAGTTTTTCGTGAGTATTTAATACTAATTCTTTTAGTTCTGCATAGGTAGATATGTTTTTTAATAAAACGAGACTTCGAACAATTTTAGTGTATTTCGGATTGATAGTTTCTTTATATGCATTTTGAATTATTTCAAAATCTGCATCACTATCTATGTATAGAGCGCCGGTTTTGGAACAAAAATGGTCAAGTAGATATTGTTTAGCTAATTCTTTATTCATCTCTTTATAAGTAATGTGTATGATCTGTTTTTTGAAATAATTCTCATTTTGTATATTTGTAAGGCCTTTAGAAAATATGACTTGTCGCTTATAACAATTTATGGGTTTCTCGGACAAACTTATTAGATTACTATTATCTTCTTCTGCGCTATGTTGTGTGGATTCTCCGAAATATACTTGTTCTATTTTTATTCTAGATAGGGCGTCGGCGACATAGTTTTCTTTCCCTTTTATATATTTTATATCGAAATCGTATTCTGAAAGCCTTACTTTCCATCTCATTAATTTGGAATTGGGTTCTTTCAATTTGTGTAACCAACAT